>JASXTE010000001.1:64933431-66292181 GCA_030280995.1 Hemileia vastatrix
ATCTATAACTGACAATCAGAAAATTATAGGAGATTAAAATTCATCTACTTCATCCCAAAATCATTTTTAAATATGTGGAATAAGATTTAATTATATATTTTATTTATATTAAATGCCTTCTTCTAATTGTTACTAAATATCTTTGAGATTTTTGAGTTTTATTGTAGCTTTTTTTTCTCAAAATATTCTATAGATAATTGAATTTGACATATTTTTCAAAGATTTGTATAATTACTATTTTTATGAAATGAAATCATTGGAAAGAAGGAATGTATTACTATGTATTGATTAATTTCAATATTTTATTAATTTTGATTTTTTTAATTTTATCATTGATATAAGTAGTAAAAAATTTTGTATTTTGAATTACTGAAGATCTATACAAAGCCTTATACTGTAATTTAATTTTAGTTAAATTTAAAATGGAGGTCTCCAATTTAATCTGACAGGGTGAAAAATTTAAGGCCATAACTCATTATTCATATGATTGAAATAAAGCTACTTCTGTAGTAAGAAATATAAGATGAAAGTGAATTCTGATTTTTGGTGATACAATAGCATCCACTGTCTTATTTCTAAAAACTCTTATTTCAATTTTTCTCAACCACTTTTTTTATTTTCTCACTCTTACTAGAGCCTTTATATGTGATCATTTTTTCTCAACAAATGTTTTTCTACCTTGCTTTCACCTTTCTTTTCTCTCTCCTCCTTTTTCTTTCAATCCCTATCACACAACTCTTAGCCTGTTTCTAGTCCCATAAAAATCCTCCCCACTCCTTCCAATACACTTCAATCCACAGTTAAACCCATTCTGATCCCTTTTTCTCTCCTCTATTATATTGACAGCCACTTTAAACCCATTTAACTTCCCTCTATATCCTATTTTTTCAACTCATATCTTCAGTTTTTATATTCACCAATTTTCTTTTACTACACTTACCCTCTCTTAAATCCCTTTTCATTTCCTTCTCAAAAAAATCCTTTTGGTCTCTATGAGAAATAACATTTATATAGTTCTTGGGAAGTGATTAAAAGAGATGGGAGGACGTGGAAAGGGGTAGAAACAGTTTTAAAGGATCCAATAGCATTTTATAGTAGAAGAAAGGGTTTAAAATTATGGAAATGATTTTGTTAAAAGAAATAAAAAGAATTTTTAAATAGTGGATTAATATTGAAGATAATTTTTATGTAAGACAGAAGGTAGGAGTTTTGAGGTAAGTAATAGTGTTCTACAATATAAAATAATAATAAAACATGAGAAAGATGCTATATAGCAAGGAAAATGGAATGGAATCAACTCAAAAAAACCAATATAAATCAAAAAAACTATTTTTATACAATTCATTCTAATAAAATTTCATTTAATGTCTTTCTTTTTTCATGTTTTGAAGATAAAGGTTTAATATATTTTAAAAAATACTATTACATGCATATCACTTTTGTTTATTGAGTAGAAAACAGAAATATATATAAATATTAGAGCTTATTTTTATCAAAAATGTATTACTTCCTTCATTTTTATAAGTGATTTGAATTTTCCAGATATTTTTGATATTAATAATGGTTAATAAAATCTTTTTGAATAATTATAGTTTAATTTTTATTTCAAATTCTTACTGGGGAGATTTAATGGAAGATATTGATTCCCAAAACATTTTTCTTGAATGATTGACTATGGTGACTTACAATCTCACCATATATTAAAAATTAAGTAAAATTATTTAAACATTTAAGATCTCTTTTCTTTCAAGTTAGATTGGGGTGTGTATAGTTTTACATGCTTCAAAGTATCAAATTATTTTACACTTTTTGTAGCTTTCCATATTTGCTTAGCTGTGAGGAGGGCTAATTTAAACATACCATTACAAATTTGTGTTTTTAATGCTTCAACATTGTTTCAAAAAATTCTACTTTTAATTCAATAAATAATCAAGCTAGCTTAATTGGAGGTTCAATTCATTTTCACACTTTATTCCTTATTGTTTCATCACTACCTCAATATGTGCTCAATTAGATATGAATTTAGGTGCAAGGTTGCAGACTTGCTAGCAAGTACACCCCCCATATTTCATGGTGTATCAATGAATTTTAACTTTTAAATTGAAATCATAATTAAAGGATATTTTCCAAATTTGAATTTTTAAAATACAAGATTTCCATTATCCATTTGATGAGCCAATCCCCTTACATCATATCTACTTACAAGAGCAACATAATGTGGGGTACTCAAGAAGGAATTTGATAATTAAACATATATATTTTTTAAAATTTTTTTGAAAACATAAATAACACAATAGAGAGATGGTGTGAGCTCTCTACAATTTTTAAAGATGATTGGAGACCGCCAGTGAGAATTATCCCCAAAAATTAAATTGTATTAAAATTTAAAATTAAAACAACTTAAAATTCAAACATAAAATATCAAAAATTTAAAATAATATATATATTTATATAAATCTTGAATCCTGCATTTGAAAGAGCATATTTGGTTGACATTTTAACTATCCAGTTTATACCTATACAACACAACACAAAGCCAGGATTTAATTTAAAAAAGAAAACTATGTTAACAAACATTGTCGTGTAGTTGTGTCTTATGCAGCCAGCCCATAAATTTCCACCAAGCTTACCAATATTTCATTTAGAAGATTTCCCTGTGAAAACTTCCACCAAAATAATTACAATCCAACACAAATCTTCACCATAAATTTTTTTAATTAACTTTAAACAATTTATTTTTTCATAATAATGGTAAATTGTATATCCTAATTCTGGAGTGATTCTTCATAATGAAATTTAGTAGTTTATCCTCATTTTGATGTTAGGCTTTGGAACTCCTGTAGCCCCTAGGATAGCACTTGACTTGATTGGCCATTACCCACTTTTTTAACACTACTCCATTTGACTCTTCTAAAATATATGATCCTCCAGAAAACTTCTCTCTGGAATTATATGGTCCATTCTACTTATCAGTAAACATCTTCCCCCATTGACTTTCCAAACTTCTATTATACATAAAGCCATATCTCCAGTCTTCAAAGTGTGCCTAAGTCTATGTGCCAACTGCTTATCCAAACATCTGACTTACCTAATTTGGTTCTTGATCATCCTAGAATATTACTTTTCTTAAGTTTCTTCTTTCTTTTTTAGATGTATCATTATTTCACATAATATATCTTCAGCAGTTTTAACAATATCCCATTCTAATCCAAGATATGATTCAGCTTACAAATCAACTAGTAAAACTGCATTTTGACCAAAAACTAGTTTTTAAGGTGAATATCCAGTTGTCTTTTTCGGAAGTGATTATGTCAGCAAATAAAACTTATGGTAAATAGTGCCTCCATTTTTCAACACTTGTCCCACACATTTTAACCAAAGCATCCTTAATATCTTGATTCCCTCTTTCTACAAATCCTTCAGCTTCAGGAGAATATGGGTTTGCCACCCTGACCTTTGATCCAACTTTTAATTTAGCTTCTCTAAACTTGGTCCTCAATTCAGGACCTCCATCAACTGTCACCAAACTCATCACTCCATACCTATATACCCAATATTTAATCAAAAAATATGCCCCTTTTTTGGAATTCAAATTAATAAAAGGAACCTCCACTACCCATTCAAATAAATAATCTCTGGAAATAATTAATTATTTATATTTTCCCTCTTTAATATGAAAAGCATCAAAACCAACCATACCAAAAAGAGTTTTTTAGAAGTTTCATGTCCAGGTTCTTTTTTGTCCTCAATTAACTTCATCTTTGAAATACTTTGAATTACTGAACCAACTTTTTAGCAGCCATATACATTCCAGGCTACCAAAATCTATCAGAAATCTTTCCATACAATTCTCCAGTTTCTCTATGCCCATGCTCATTATGTAGTGAATTCATAACCAACTCTTGCCCTTTTCTCTGAGTTATAGAAACCTGAGTATTTGGATACCTCCTTTTCATGAACCTCCTATGAGATAAATAAAATCCCAGTGGCTTCCTTCTGATAGCCATCCAATCATCATCATTAAAATCATCTGGCCTTTCCAGAATCAAAAAAAAATAACCATCTAGTCCCCATTCTTAAAATTTCACATATTTTTTGATAAGATGTTCAACTTCTCTTCATCCTCTTCAACCATTTAATCCAGATACTCCTTAAGAATTTTAAATTCATCTTGTAATCAATATTATCATCAATATTTCATCAAAAGACCTTTCCCTCCCATGTGAATTTTGCACCAAATACCTGGAACCATGTCTGATTTCTAACCCTGGTCTTCCTGGAAAACCTTCATGTGATCTTTTCAGGCTCAAGAAAATCAAATTTAAACATCCAATAATTCCTTCCAGGACTCACCTTTATACTGGCCCAGCTTCCCTTCTTGATCCGAAAATTTGCAAGAGACTATCAAAAATCCCCACCTTCTCCAGAAACATAAAAGCTAAAACAGCTTCTTCTAAAAAAACTAATCCTGAGCTTCCTTCTTCATCTCATGATCTTAATCCCATTATGCCAGTCTCTTCCTTCAGCTTTGCTAAAACCTTATTTCATGGCTCTAAGAGTCATACCCTTATTTAATCTTTATAAATTCATATACTAAATCCACATCCAACTAAGATTCTCTTTTCTTAATCTAAATTTTGTCCTAAGCTATTTAAATCACCAATAATAATGATGTTAGCCAGGTGCAGATTGATTATATTATAATCATTTGAAATTTGATAGATATCTCTTTTTAGAATTTTGTGATGACATGAAGCGTAAATTTTTGACTTATTTTCAAGAAACTCCAGCTAATAATAATTAATATATTCTGAAGAGAAGAGTTTTTATGCACACTTTTAATACTGATTTTAAAAGATTTCAAATAGAATTCTAGAAATACAACATTAATTTTCACTTTTCTATCACCAAAATCACCTGCACATGAATGAGAAAATAATTTACAACCTTGAATTTTCCTACTAATGAAATAAGATTTTAAATTATCAACCAGTGAACCTTCCAACCTCTTTTTTAAAATATTTTCTTTCTCCTCATCAACACCCCTTTCAGCATCTACATCTTCTTCTTCCATCCTCTTTTTAACTGAATATTTAAATACACCCAAACTTTGTTTAACCAAATTTTCTAATTTCACAACATATACACCAATTAACAATTTACTACTATCCCACACAATTACACCATCTTCATCATAATACACCACATCATCTTTAACCACTTTTTTACCAAATTTATCTACACCATTTTCACTAAGCACATCATTTGCCATTAATTGTCTATCTAATTTTTTTAAAATTTCCAAAACATATCATTTATTATTGTTTCATCATTATTTACATTTATACAACCAGCCAATTTAACCTCATGGGGGATTTCCTCTTAATATTAATCATTATTTTTAAATTTTATACAGCCTGCCATTTTAACATCATGGAGGAGGTATGGAAAGTCTTTAGCACCCCCTTTGTGCTTGCCTTAATCACAGTTATATCTTCATCATATTCTGCTCAGTCAAAATCCTCTACAGTGGATTGTCCTCTTGACATTCCATCTGGTGTAGTGATAGATTTTTCAGGCTTATGAATTTAATCAAAATAAAAATTTTGAATAAAAGCTCCTCATCTGGTCAGAAGCACATTTGGTAAACTTGGGTAATTAATAGTTTGAGATTATGATTTTACATCCACTTGAAGTTCAAAGTGTTGAACATATTAAACATTTTGAAGTTCCTTTAAAATTTTAGCCACACCACATAATTCCAATTTTTGTTGAGAATTTCAACTCAGTAAAAAAACCAGATTCATACCTGACTAGTTTAATATAACCAGGTTTATCCATCTGTGACAATGCTTCCCCATCAGAAATTTGGCTTGAATCAAAATCCAAATAAATCCTACCTACTCCTTTAACATAATTCATTTTATGGAGCACAATATCTTCTCCAACTACCTTCTTCAACTTCAAAAAAACCTCTCCACACTCTTTTTTCCACTCCCAATTTGTATCCTATCTAGTTAACTGTCTCCAAGGAGATACCAACAAAGAGAAGTCTTTGATAAAATATCTATAATAAATACATACCCCTAAAAGTCTTCTGAATTCAGTAGAATTTTTGGTTCTTGGCCAGGACTGACTTTTTTTAACTTTCTTCATTGACATAATCCCACCCTTTATACATACCACATGACCAAGAATCTCTAAATCTGGTACACAACAAGAAATGTTCAAAACAGAAATAGGTGAAACAGCCTCTTTAATCCTAATCAATATCCTCTCTAGAACAACAGGATATTCCCAGATGATTTTTCATATCCCTGGATTTTCCTTCAACACTTCATTATCAGAATTTAATGAACAACCTTTAACTCCACCATCATCAATAAATATACCAGCATATTGAGGAATTTCATCTTGAAGAATCCAAGCCATCTGATCCTGATAAAAAGAAACCAAATTTGTTGCACCTTGAGGTAATTGTGATAAGTTTTTCTTAAGAAATTCAACCTCTTTAAAGATGGGTATAATTCAGCTCTTAGTGAATCATTAATTGGTCTGACTATATTGGTTACCTTTTTATATTTTGCTGCATCAATATCCAATTGACTAGAGGAATAAGATCTCTTAGTGATCCACCATTACATAAATTATATTCAGAATTTTCTCATCATCAGAATCAGAAAAAAAATAAGTTGAAACATCATTTTTATTATAACTTTTAAAAAAATTTCCCTTTTAATTTCATTTAATTTTACACTAATCTTTCCATCACCATAACCCCAATTGTCCACCATAAAATCCTTATTAAATAAAGTTGGTAGTTTAATCTCTTTCTGGAGGGCAGAAATAGTATTGTCACTTATATTATTTTCTAGTGAATTAATTATAATAAGATTTTTTTCTTAATTTTTTTGAGTTAATTGCAGTTTCTCCTCTTTCTGGAAGCCATATACTATACCCCCAGAAATAACATCACTAATATCCACCATTTTAAACAAATTACCATTCCAGTTTTTATCCAAAACTATACATCCCATCTTTCCTCTTGATCAATTTTTAAAATTAATTGAAAAATTTGATAAAGATAAAAGGTATATAGAAAAATCCATCACATATTTTCAAACCAGTGAAATATCAACAGAAAATAATTGAGAATCCACTTTAATTATCTCCAATTGAGCTGACCTATTTCAATCTGGGATTTCTGATTAAGGAGATAGTAAAGAATTAAAGTAATTGGTGCTTACTACCCTGAAAAATGGCGGTCTCCATAAAATTCTTGAAGGAAATAAAAGAATCAAAAATGAATCAAATTAAAGATAAGAGAATACTGCCAATTTTAAATTTAGTTTATTCTCTTTTTGGAGATTAAATTCTTAATATTCCCTGGTAGAAACCCTTGACTTTTCCTCAAGGGCACTTCCACCAAATTTCGATTCAAAAAAATCAACCTCTAGAATTTTTCCTACCAAAGGGAGAAAAGAATAAAACACCTTTTTCTAAATTATAGGTGAATCCAATTAATTTACCCCATTAAACAACACCTATGCATTACTCTTTACTTCAGGAAAGAAAATATCCACCATTAGAATCTCATCCTGAGGTTAAACAAAATCCTCCAAAGATAAATACAATCCACCAACAAAATCTTCCTCTTCATTGCAGACAGCTTCTACTTCTGAAGGTAAAACTGGAGCAAAAATATTCCATGAAAATACCTCCAAATGAACCAACACAAAATATTCCCCAAAAACAAAAATTGTTCTACTTCAGAAACATCTTCCTTCCCAAAAGAATCATCTTCCAAAATAGTACCTCCAGGCTGGCCAAAATCTTCAGGAATAAGTGAATCAAAAAACTCAACAGCAACTAAATACTCTACACCATAATATTTTATATCTTGAGTAACCAAATTGTCTCCTTCAAAGTCCAAATTTACAGTAATCATAGAATTATAACAATTCAAAAAATATTTCTTCACCACATCCATGGAAGGAATCCTTTTCTCTCCAGTTTTATTAGTCTTCATCAAATCAGCATTTAAAAGTAATTACTGTAAGATCTCCTGAATATCCTTCCCCATGGAGTTTCAAAGCACATACTTTGCCTGATCCTCATGATATATAACATCATAATCCAACAGATAATCCATAACCACCTGAAATTCAACCATAAACTGATGATACTGACCCAGAGATTTAAAACCACCATTAGTGTCAGGGTGTGAACTAGAGGTATAGTAATATGACGGTAACCCTGAAAAAGATATTAGCTAATATAAAGGTAATATAATTAATCAATAGAGAATTTAGAGCGTAATAGTTATTTGAGAGGTAGTGACTTCTAAAGTAATGGGGAATTTAAATCAGAAGATTTTATTTTATCTGTTGAAACCCTTACAACACGGTAATCAAATATTTGAACTTAGGCCTTTTAAATTATAACGAATAAGGGGATGTAAATGTAACACCTTATAAAGTAATAAAGAAGATGGCAACGTTGGTAACTGGATAAATGTGTGTAAAAAGGAATGATATTTCCACCAAATCTCCCCCCCCTTATATAGACCCAAGAAAGACTAGATACATAAAATAATTCCCATCAGGGGCAAAAGAGAAAGAACAAAGAGGTGGAATTAAAGAGACTAAAAATGACAAGAGAAACAAATATAAAGTTTCCAGAGAAAAAGAAATAAAAAGATAGAAAAGAAAAGAACAATACATCTCATGTGATGTATTTTCCCAGGGAAAAACCCACGTCAGGTGAGAAAGAAATATATACTAATTTTAATGATTAAAATTTATTCCCACTCCAGGATTTTCCCACTTTGGAGGGTAATTGGGACATTGGTTCACGCCCTCTTTTTGGCATTGTCACTACTGAACAATCCTCTGTAAGTTACTGATGTCCTTTACTTAGTTTTTATCATATTTACTAATACTTTCAAATCAGCTGGCTGACACTCCCTCACCCAAAAAAACAATAAAAAAATGATGTTTCATTTTTTATTTTTGAATTTTTTGAGAAGAGTTGCCAAATTGCTTATCTCCTTTCCAGGTATCCATCTGTCATGTTCAGTGGACTTGCCTTTATATCTCAATAAATACTCAACACCCTTCTCTTTTGTAAGGGTTCTTTCATTCAGGATTTTCTCTATTTCAGCAGTATTTTCTATTTCCAAAGGAGTTTTCTAAGGTCTCCCTCTTCTCTTTGGAAATAAGTCATCATTTGACTTGTAAGGCTTTATCAATGATATAGGAAAAACAGGATGTTTCCTATCATATGGTGCATACAGTATCACTTCTACTGCATTTGTCCCTACCATTCTTTTAACAATAAATGGCCCAATGAATGGATCCTTTAATTTATTATTACCTTGTAAGTTAAAATGTACTGTTGAAATAAAAATTTCATCCCCCTCATTAAAAGTGCAAACTTTATGGGATTTATCCCATCTTTTCTTCTCATATTCAAAAGCTTTCTCCACACAATTATTAGCATGTTTTCTACATAATTGTTGCATTTGGAGGAAAGATTTAGCACCAGGGTGAATGTCAATTTTTGGTAAGTTATTATTGAGTAAATGAGCAGGGGTATTTGGTACATATCCCAGCCATAGTTCAAAAGGCTTTCTTTCAGTAACTGAGTGGACAGTACTATTGTGGGCAAATTCCAAGCCAGGCAATAAAGTGACCCAGTCATGTGTAAGCCTTTCATTATCCTTATATTCAAGACCAAAAGCACAATATCTTCTAATCATGTCTTCTAATGTTTGAATCATTCTCTCAGCCAATATATCAGTTTGAGGATGGTGAGCAGTGGACAATTTCAATTCTTACCCACAAATATCCATCAAGGACATCCAGAATTCAGAAGTGAATTTTGGATCCCTATCAGAAATAATAGCTTTGGGAAAACCTGCAGTGTTGAACATATGTAACCACCACAGGAAAGCTAATTCTTTTGTGGAAACCTCTTTATGAGTAGGGATGAATTTACACATTTTGGTAAATCTATCCACAATCACCCAACAAGAATTGAAACTTTCTTTTCCTGCTGGTGGAAGGCCAGTGACAAAATCCATGTTAACAATCTGCCAAGGTTTTCCTGCCTTCTCAATATGTTGCATCAAACCTGCTCTCTTACCTGTCATTCTCTTAGATTTTTGGCAGGCATCACAGGCTTCAACATATGTCTTTGCATCTTCAGACATATTCAACCAACAGGCTGTATTCTTTAGTCTGATTAGTGTCTTTTCATAGTCAAAGTGACCTGCTAATATGTCATTATGGCAAAGTTTTAAAATTGTCTCTTTCATTGAAGGGGCTATTACAATTACATTGCTGAGCTTCCTCCTGTAATATAAATACCCATCTTCAATGGAGAATTTTCCTTTGTTAAGAGCATTCTGGTATTTCAGTGGCAATGTCTTAATTAAGGGCTGAATAGAGGCATTTTTTGGATCATTTAGGATAGTACAGAGTTTTTGTAACTCAGAATTTTCCTCATATGAAGCCAAAATTAATTGCATCAATTCCTCTTCCATATCCACAATATATACCCCAAATATGTGTGTAACCTCATCTTCTGGGACATATGCAGGATTGGAATCATTGTTTGGTAAGGGTAATCTTGATAGCATATCCACATTGGAATGCATATTTCCAGATCTATGGATAATTGTCATCCTCCCTCTGTATTATTGTACTGCCAGCTGCCATCTAAACATGTGTCTGTTAGGAGTCTTCATGTTCAACAATGACTTCACTGCACTACAATCAGTGACCAGCTCAAATTTCTGGTCCTCCAAATAGTAATGTAATTTATCCAGGGCCCACACAACTGCCAAACATTCCAGTTGTGTGGCTCCATATTTCAATTCACTGTTTCTCAAGGTTCTTGAAATATAACAGATTACTACTTCAGAGATTTTCTCATTGATGACTTGTTTTTACAGGAGAGCAGCTCCTAGTCCAACAAAACTAGCATCAGTGTATAAAACAAATGGCTGGTTAAAATCTGGTAGGCCCAAGATTGGAGCAGAAACCAAACATTGTTTTAAGGTATCAAAGGCTCTTTGTCTCTCATTTTTGCAGACAAAAGCCACTTCTTTTCTGATCAATTGTGTCAGAGGGGCTGCTATTACCTGATAATATTTTATATATTGCCTGTAATAACCACACATCCCCAAAAAACTCTGCACTTCTTTTACAGTGGTAGGTGCATTGACATGCTGTATGGCTGCCACCTTATTTTGGTCAACTCATATTTGCAAACCTGATACAACATGCCCCAAAACCTTTAATGAGTGGAATCCAAATTTACATTTCTTTAAGGCTAAGGTCATATTGATGGCATCCATTTTCTGGAACACTTTACTCAGGTGAAACGAATGATCTTCAAAGGTTTTTGAAAAAATAATGATGTCATCAATGTACACCATCATCCATCCCTCCATAATTTCTTGATGAAAAGTATTGTCCATCACTTTTTGAAACACTGAAGGGGCATTCTTAGGGCCAAAAGGCATCCTAATGTATTTGTAAATACCCAAGTGAGTTGCAATCATCAAATAATTTTGTGAGTCCTTCTCAACAGGTATTTGGTGGTATCCCTTATTCCCATCCAAGCAACTGATATACTTGGCTCCTTGTAAGGTAGCATTTATTGAGTTTATTCTTGGTAGAGGAAAAATATCATCAATTGTGTGGGTATTAAGGGCTTTATAATCACCACACAACCTAGCCTTGTCCTTTTCATAAGAAATTAAGACTGGTGAGATTACACAATATTTAGGTGTTACACCCACTTTCTCTATAATTTTCATATTTAACAAGGTGGTAATATTATCCTCAATATCCTTTCTCTTAGAAGGGGATGCAGGATAAGTTTTTTTCTTTAGACTGGGTGGTATATCATCTAATTTACATGATAATGAGACTTTCATTTCATGGTCCACAACCAGTCCCAACTCATGTTTTCCATGTGCAAAGGCCATAGGGAATGATGTGATTAATTTAATTACCTCATCCTTTTCTACAGTACTGAGCTGTTCACCAAATGAAGCTTTTAGGATTTCATCAGACAAAGCTTCATGTTCTGCAGAAGGTCTGCCTTTGTATTGATCAAGGGAAAAACATGTTTTTACCATGGGAGCTGAAAATTTTCTGGAGGAATTAATTTTAAATTTTTTCTTCCCATTTATCCCCATAGTGAAGCATTGATTAGCAGGGTCCAATTTGATACCAAACTTTGTAATGATATCATTCCCCATGATAAACCAATTGCTCAAGTTGTCACCATTCATGACAACAAAATCACATTCAGCTCTTACATACCCATGGCTATACTCAAAAAATACAGTTGTCTTATATTTTCCTTTAGGGCATAAAACAGACCCATATCCTTTCCAATATGTATTTGCCATAGGTAATAGCTTCTTTTCATAGTCATTATCGATGGCAGCCAAGGCTGCTGAGGATACCACACTGCATCCAGCACCAGTATACAAGATAATGTCCAATTTCTTCCCATTTATTATAACAGGAGCTTTGATTGGAGTAATGACTATAGAATCCTTCTCAATATCCCTTATTATGTCAGCATCTTCAACCCCAATTAAATCCACATTTTTTATGTCAGCATTCTGTTCAAGTAAATGTACATCATTTTCCAACATATAAACTTCATTGGAGTTGTTGTCACCATAAGAAATATTACTGTCACAATCACTAGAGGAGTCTTCTTCCTCATGATGACTGTCTTCTGGCTCATCTTGTTCAATAATATTTATTCTTTTCTCACAAACATGACCCTTCTGCCATGTTTCTCCACACTTTACACAAGTATTACTTGGGTATTTCCTTGGGGCAACTGGTGCAGAAGGTTTTTCAGGCTTCTCAACAGGTGGCTTCCATCCTGTAGGTTTTGAGGGTTCCACCCCTCTTTGAGGGTAGTGCCTAGGCTGAAATTTATTTTTGAGTAATATCTCATTACATCTTGAAATAAAAGATGAATGTTCCCTCACATTCTCAGTCCTTGCCACTACTAAATCCCTCAAGGAACTTGGTAATTTATAAAGGATTCTTTCCCTCCATAAATCATAGTCCATTTTTGGATCAATTGCTCTCAATATTTTTGACAGTTTAATTAAGAAAGCAATTGGTTTTTCTGCATAGGAATATTTACACTCCTCATACAGTCTTTTCTGAGCCAATCTAAATATGGATCCCCCAAACTGGGCAGCAATGAGTGCTTTCCATTCATCCCAAGTATGATTAATCCCATCCAATAATACAGACTCATACCACATTAAAGCAACATTTTCAAATAAAGAAATCAATTTTGAAGTAATTTCCTCATCAGGGAGTTTATAACTATTCTTTAGGTTATCGATTCTCTGAATAAAATGTTGCCAATCTGAATTTGTTTCTCCATCAAAGGTTGGGTATCTCTCAATCTTTGGCCAATGTTTCTGGTTGGAGGAAGGCTCATTTTTGGGACATAATTTCTCCATTTTCAACATGTCCTTTAGTTTTAATAAATGATCAGATAATTCATGATGAAAAGAAGAGGAGCCAGCATTACTCAAATTTTCTACTGGTCTGACAGCTCTTTGTTTTCCTTTCATAAATATCTTCTCAGAGTGATTCACCTGGGTGCCCTGTTGTTTACATGAAGAGGGGCCAGGTACCACTGGTTCTGAAGGTAAGGTATGGTTTACTTGTAGCTGGAGTAACTCATTCTCCAAGTGGGACACTTGCAATCTCAGGTCTTCAATCTCAGATATCTTACTATTTAAAGTGGACAAAGATAACTTATCTCTAGACTCACAAGTAATTAATTTATTTGATAAACCTCTCACTTCAGATTTTAATGAAACAAGTTCATCATTCAAAGATTCCATATTTTTAAGAAAAGTGTCACTAATCCATGGTTGAAGTTCTGCCACTAAAGCTGTCAAATTGGCAGACTTATCTCTCAATGATTGGTTTTCTTGTTTCAACTCAATAGTTGTATTCATTAATTCAATAAATTTGTCTTTTAATTCCAAATGGGCTGAATATTGAGCTCTCACAGCTACACTAGTATTCAACCGTAGGTTATTGAATCTATTGACAACATCTTTAATTACTACTGTTAACTCAGGATTATTTAAATGATCAAGTTTTACAGGATTTTTCAAGATTCTTGAGGCTAATTTTTCAAGCACTGAATATAACTCAAAACTCACATCATACTCTTTTAAATCAATAACATAAGGATTAATTTCAGAAACAGAAGTTAGACTAATATTATCATTTAAAGAAACTTGATGTAATATATTCTCAGGATCAAATACTAATTTCACAGGACTCTGTACTAATGGTTTTTCAGTCATATCACTGGCATCACCTATATCACACACATTAGTAGGAGTAGAAAAAATAATATGATCATTGCCACTCACCAAGGCCTCTGGGCTACTTGCTTCCCTTTCTTCTTCTTGTGGTAAGGATGAGGGTGAAGATTGTGCTGTTGCAGAGGTGGTCTTGAAGGACCTGCTTGGCTTTGTTGGTAATTTGTTTGGTACCATTCCCACTGCCATCTTGGTACCACCATGTTTTCTGGAGCAGGTGGTGGTGGAGGTGGAGGTGGGTGCAACTGTTGTTTTGGAGGCAAGGTGCTTTGAGGAGGAGGCTACTTTACTGGTAGATTTGGCAGGGGCTTTCTGAGTTGTCTTTGAAATGCATGCTGGCACATCTTTTCTACTTTTACCACTCTCTCTTGTAATTTGATTACCTTGTTTAACTCCCCCTGAATTGTCTTTAACTGATGAGATAAATTTTGAACTTGTACCTCTAAGGGGAGCTTTTTTATCTTGAAGCCTTTGGGAAGGTCTTCTTGGGGAAAAAGGGGCTTTGGAGGCTCTGCTGTGGGCGGAGGTCCTACTTGGGGCTCTACTTTCACCTTCTCCTGCTCTCCTGTCCAATCCAGAAGGTCCACATTCTCCTCCATAAGAATGTCCTATAAAATGCCTATCAGAAAACCCATCATTATCAAGGCTTGATTTGGGACTTACTGAACCCTCATCATAATCAATTTCAATGTCAGGACTGCCAGCATCAGCCATGTTAATACTAGAATTTATTGTTTTAAATTGTTAAAATATATATATATTTTTAATACTTGTATTTTTTATCAAAGAAATGAAGAACACCTTACTGTTGTAATGTATAGTTCAAGATTAAAAATTGTATAACTTTTTTCAAGTCTTAGTGTCCCTAGTATCTCCTTAAAGTTATCACCAGGTAGCACTATATTACTCTCTATTGAAATCACAGTAATTTATTTTACTATGTAAAGCAAAATAAAATATAACACTGCGTCAGTAAGAGCACACTTTTAGTATAAAAGAAGGAGGTATCGTACTTTTTAGTTGATATCCCCTGAACAGCGCAACCTCAATAGCGCAGATTCTTAGCTCTATTCCACCGCTACCACTTGGAGAAATAAATAGGTAAGGTTTCCTTA
This sequence comes from Hemileia vastatrix, assembly GCA_030280995.1. Lineage (NCBI taxonomy): Eukaryota > Fungi > Basidiomycota > Pucciniomycetes > Pucciniales > Zaghouaniaceae > Hemileia > Hemileia vastatrix. Next base: position 64,948,945 of record JASXTE010000001.1, read on the forward strand.
TTAAAAAAGTATCTAATACTAATTCTTAATTTCCTAGGACTCACCTTATACCCAGTTATCACACGAGACAACGCCGTCGGCGAAGGAAGATACTTGTGTGTTTTTTTTTTTTTTTTTTTTTCTTTTTTTTCTTTTTTTTTTTTCTTTTTTTTTCTTCGACTATTAAAACTTTATACTTTTTCTACTTTTCTGCAACAGGCTAGCCAAGATAGAGTGTGTATTACCGTAATTAGCAACGGCGTGGTTTAGAAGAAAGGAAGGGACTTACAAATAGATGGCTTATTTCAAAAAACCTCCACTTCGATGTCCAAACCCAGGGATCACTTGTAAGTAATTCCCTCTGCTGGTTACTCCCTACAGGTTTCACTCATCTGACGACCTAGTACAGGTGTCAAAAAGAACAATCAGCTACTCCCGAAAAAGGTTTCGCACGATTGGCTCCTACAACCTCAAGGTTCGTAAGGAGACTTGGATACGTGGTTCAACAGGGTAAGAAAATCCTTTCCCCGTTAAAGCACCCTCCTAACCAAAAAAATAAAATATTAACTCATGTTTCTTTTCTTTTTTTATTCTTTTCTTGTCTCCTATCCAGGTACAATCGTCAAGAACCCTCGGGGCAGCTCCAACACTTGCAAGTGAGCACCTCCCACGTCACAACGATGACGGTTTTCCAAAGGACCTAGGCCGGAGACCAAACGACTTCAGGAAACTGTTGGTGTCGAGGATAATAGCTTTATAGTTCAGGATCCTCCAGCGTTGAAGGGATGGAGCGCAAAATCCACTGGAATCCAACGGCGATGAAGGAAGAGAACAAGTATCAATGATTTAGGAAAAGACCCCCAATTGTCAGGGTGTGGACTAGAGGTATAGTAATATGACGGTAGCCCTGAACAAGATATTAGCTAATATAAAGGTAATATAACTAATCAATAGAGAATTTAGAGCGTAATAGTTATTTGAGAGGTAGTGACTTCTAAAGTAATGGGGAATTTAAATCAGAAGATTTTATTTTATCTGTTGAAACCCTTACAACACGGTAATTAAATATTTGAACTTAGGCCTTTTAAATTATAACTAATAAGAGGATGTAAATGTAACACCTTATAAAGTAATAAAGAAGATGGCAATGTTGGTAACTGGATAAATGTGTGTAAAAAGGAATGATATTTCCACCAAATCTCCCCCCCTTATATAGACCTAAGAAAGACTAGATACATAAAATAATTCCCATCAGGGGCAAAAGAGAAAGAACAAAGAGGTGGAAATAAAGAGACTAAAAATGACAAGAGAAACAAATATAAAGTTTCCAGAGAAAAAGAAATAAAAAGATAGAAAAGAAAAGAACAATACATCTCATGTGATGTATTTTCCCAGGGAAAAACCCACGTCAGGTGAGAAAGAAATATATACTAATTTTAATGATTAAAATTTATTCCCACTCCAGGATTTTCCCACTTTGGAGGGTAATTGGGACATTGGTTCACGCCCTCTTTTGGGCATTGTCACTACTGAACAATCCTCTGTAAGTTACTGATGTACTTTACTTAGTTTTTATCATATTTACTAATACTTTCAAATCAGCTGGCTGACAATTAGATTCCCATTTCCTAGCTATTTCCTTGAGATCATCTAATTAATAAACCTTTGGCCACCTTTTTTCCATCTCAAACTTTAGTTTATCCCAATATTGACCTATATAGCCATCCATCTTAATAGCCTGTTCTTCCACCTTTCTGTCACACATTAAAAACCTAAGCTGCTTCATCACATCCAAAGTTAAAGCACCATCAAATACAGAAGCAGTTTCATAGCTATATAAAAAACTCTCCAAATCATCACCAGTAAACTTGGGACCACCCCAATATAAAATCCTTACTGATTCCCTAATAGGTACATCAGTAGCCAAAACACCAGATCCAATAGAAGAATACATCTCAAAAACATAAGATTAAAACATTATAAGATTATAAGCGTTTGTTAAATAAGCCTCTTGCAGGCTAAGAAAGTCTAGTTATAAAGTAAGATTGATTAAAATCCAGAAAATTAAAACCCCACATTGGGCGCCACTAATGTATAAAGACTCTTACAGTTGCCTTGCTGTAAGCAGAATCCAATGGAGTTGGATAAAACGAGGAAAATATTTTCCATTTAATTTAATAGATATTTCACAATTTACTAAGCTATAGTTTCTACTTTATATAAAATTACTGATAAAACATTTGTTATTAATGGTGTTGAGATGTAGAATCAGTGTTCTTTGAAATGACGGTAAGAAATACAAAAGTGAAGCTGAACTCCAAAAATTTATTTAAATGATAAAGTAATATTTTTTTATGAAGCTTTTATTTATATTGGATTAAGTTGTTAAAGTCATGTCTCTGAAGTTGATACCTTTACACTTGTACCCTATATATACATATTTATGAGTTTTTGAGTGTAATTTATAATTTGTTATGTAAAAGTGTTATATATATAAGCTTATTAAAAATTTTTAAATTATTATGTAAATTTTGATGATGTTTTTTAATAATATGTGTTGTTGTTGTTAATGGTTAAGATATATAATTTCTGTATATGATGTCTTGTTTCAAGTCTACAGGCTTAATATGCATAGTATTTCACCTGCTTCCTTTTCCTAAGCTGGAGTATCCCAGATCTTATACAGAGATTTCCATATTTTGTATGGAGATCATCTAGAGCATTTCAGAGCTTGTACATACTTTTGGACTCAATTAGATCCTTAAAATACTAATAAATTATCCATAAAAGTTACAGATGATAGAGCTACTTCTTCATTATAATCCTAACTAATTTTTGTAGTCTTCGCAGACCTATTCATCTAATAAAAATCATCAAAGTTAAGTAAATCATGAAGAATAAAAAATAATCAAAAAAACATTAAAAAATTATTAAAAATAGAAGGAAATATGAAAAATTCCCCAAAATCTTTTACAGGTTCTTGATACTCCTGATTTTAATTTCCATACACTTTTACACCTGTACTTGCATTTTCTGACCATTAATTAATTGTTAAATCTTGATGTGTAAAATTTACCCTATTTAACCATTTGAATTACTCATTCCTTTAAATATAAACCATTAAAAAATTACATTGCATTTTCCAATCTCAATAATAAGCTCCAGTAAACACTCTTTAAATTAACCTTAGTGCTATACTAATCTTTAGGCTGCCACAATGAACATTGTGGGGTAATTGGGTATAGAGCAGCCAGCCCATCAATTACCCCCAAACTTGCTAATATTTAATTTAGAAGGTTCCCCTGTGACCACTTCTACCAAAAATAATTACATTCCAAAAGAATTCTTCTCCACAAAAATTTTTTTGAAATAAAATTTAAATGATTGGCTTCTTCATATTGATGGTAAGTAGTTTATCATCATTTTAGAGTTAGGGTTTGGAACTCCTTGTTCCTTTAGTATAGAACCACTATACTTGGTCAGCATCTACCCTCTTCTTTACACAACACCATCCAACTCCTTTAAAACATATGAGCCACAAGATAATTGATCCTGGGCTCTATATTGTCCATTCCAACAATCAGAAAATATCTTCCCCCACTGACTTTCCAAACTCCTATTATACACCAAAACCATATCTTCAGCTATCAAAGATTTTCTAAGTCTATGAGCCAACCTTGCATCCCAATATCTTACTGAATAATTTCTAATGTTCATAAGATGGTGGTTAAGCATAATAATGTCTTTTGCTATTGTATAATATTGATTCTATAGCCTTTATAAGTATATTCCAGTCATGTTCCCCCTTTTCCCTTGCAGAGTCCATCTAGAGATTCTTAAAGTTTGCATGGAGTTTTTCAGAAATTTGCAGAGTTTGTACGGACTTCTAGACTCAACCAAACCTCAAAACCTTAAAAAAACTCTTTAAAAACTAGAGATGATAGAATTACAGCTGGAGAGAATTTCTCCAATTCTGGTAACTTTTGCAACCCTATTCACTGAGCTAAAAATTATTTAAGTTAATTTAATCTATAAAAATAATAAATAATACTTAATTAAATAATTATAAATATAAGAAGAATATTATAAGTTTCCAAAGCTTCTTGAGCCTGGCGACTTTAATTTCCATACATATTAAATCCTATTCACTACGCAATGTAGGGGGTGGACTTGCTAGCAAGTTCTCAACCTGAACCCAGATGGAACTCAGATGGAAATAAGACTGAACTCAGACTGAACTCTACTTGAACACCCACCTAAAACTGTTCTGCTGAGTGGTGTTCATCCCTGATTGTATGATTCCTTTATCAATAGCTCAATGTGTTTTCAATCTGTGGTGAGTTTGGTTCCAAGGTTGCGGACTTGTTAGCAAGTCCGCCCCCCATATTGTGTCGTGATAGTAGCATTTCTTGAATGAAAATTAAATATTTTCTCTTGATGCATTTATTAGACCAAATTTCACCATAAAACCAACCATTTTCTTTATAATAAATTTATTTTAAACTTGATTAGCCCTTTAAATCAATATAATAAGTAGCCAAAAATAAATTTTAAGCATCATTTAGTACTGTGCTAAACTTTAAAATGCCACAATGTCTAGTTCAGGTTTTATTACCCCTGCATGTGTTCAGAATTTCACACCCCCTCCCTCTCATCTCTTTCTTAATACAATGACATGAAAATTCTGATTCCAAATAAAAATATCAGATATTCTAATTACACTAAAAACATGCACTCAAATTTATAATCATGCCTATCATGCAATGTGCATAGAATTCAGGAACACACATCCAGGCTAAAGTTTCAGATGTGTGTGCAAGACTTCTGACTGTCTATATAGCAGATGGGTGGCAGTCACATTATCTTCCATCAAATATTTATTTCAAGATATCAACGAGAAAAAAATTTCTTTTTTGATTAATCAATACTATTGATACTAATACAAAAATATTTTAAACAAAAAGTATGGAATCTCTTTGATAATCTACTGGTAATAAAATGTGCTTATCTATAACTATTTGAACTCAGTTGAGAAAATTTGAAAGAAGCTATAAAAGATTTGGCATATGTTCAGAAACAGTCTTTTTCAAATGTGCCTTATTTCATAAAAAGTCTTGAACTTTCATAAATTCATGGATAAATGGGTAGTTGAAAAATTAATAGAAAGGGAACTTTCTAACATGCTCCCAGATCTCCTGTAATGAATATACTTAAAAGTATTTTTAAAGAAAATTTATATTTACTAATCAAGTTTACTTCCTAGAAAGTGCTCCCAAATTCCTATTGGTGAAGATTTATTTATGAGCTTTTATACTTTTCTTTATCAATAAATGTTTAAAGCACATAAAATCAAGGTTTTTAAAAATGTGGATTAAATCATTTTTTTAGTTTCATTATAACCATTAATTTAAAATTCTTTCCATGGAACTATTATAATTTGAAATAAAATAAATTCTTGTATTTTCTGAATTTTTACAGGATGATATCATGATACATCCATATAAAATATGAATTATATGTCTTTATTGAATATTTATTTAACAGGCAAATTTCATACACATATGCTTTTATGTTGAATATTCATAATAGGGGGTATCAAAGTTTGAAATCTTCTATTTCAAGACCCCTCTTTTTTCCACCAAATCAACTATGATTATTTTTTAAAATATGTCATATTTTCCCCCAAAAACACCTTTTTACTGAGAATAAATGTCAAGTTTTTGGCTTTATTTTTGTGTTGTGAAATACCTTTTAAATAATTACAAATTTCTACTTTTGATTCCCCCTAATGAATCCATATTTACTATTTTTGTCAAGCAAGCATATTTTTTTTCATGCTTAATACGCAAGTGAATTTATATTGTATATGTATAATAAATGTATATTGAGTATGCATATTGAATGTATATTGCATATTTATAATGAAGAGATATTCCATTTTATGGTACCTTAAGTTTTTTGTTCAACTTTTTCTCAAGTTTGGTTCAATTGAAGTTAAATTTTATTCCAAGCTCTGCTTACACTGCAATCATGTAGGGTCAAATCTGGGTTCAATCATTCACCAATTTGATTTTCAGTCTTTTAAAAATTTATTCCTTAAAACTTTCAAGTAGAGAGTTTTTCTAGTAATTTAAACTCAGATTTCCTCTGGATTTGAATGGTATCATTATTCTTTATATAATTTTTTGGTTAGATTTCCTTTTAATTACAGAAAAAAAGTTCAACTATATTTAGTCAGTCTCAATGTTGGAATTCTGGAATTTATTAACAAGTATGTCACAGCAAAAAAAACAAAACCACAACCTTGAAATTAATTATCAGTAAAATTGTGTTTGAGGCGTAAGATATGCCATATATTAAAAAATATTTATGTTTGATTTGGTAGAAAAAGAGAGATTTTTAAATGGTAGATTTCTAGATTTGATACCGCCTTTTAGGTGAGTCTAAAAAATTAGTAATCATCCCTGGAACACTCCAGCCTCAAAAATCCATTCCAAGGCATCACAAAAATGGAAGACTTAGAGTTAGGGGTCTCAAGCATGAGTTCCAAAACTCCCTAATTTTGTGCTACAATATGGGCATGTTTGTACCAGCTTTTGACCAATCATGATAAAGGGAGGTTGTTTGTGAATAATGTAGAAGTACCCAGAAAAGTTAATTTTCAGGAAAACACATTCTGTCAAGTAGGTTCAAAAAGATATCTTTCTGAAGTAAGAGGATAATGTAATAGTTCTCTCCCAAAATAGTAGTGAAAATCATTAGAAGGTTTATATTAAGGGGTAACAAAGTTATAAATTTGTAATTATTTAAGAGTTTTCACCATGCAATATGGGGGGAAGACTTTCCACCAAGTCCAAAACCTTGAAGCTGAATTCATATCCATTTGAGCATACATTGAGGGAGTGATGTAAATATTATGAAGAAACAGTAAAATTACTTGGAACACACTTTGAAGGAAACTTGAACATTTATTGAAACATCAGTGATCATTATAAAAATAATATTGTGGATGGCTTACAGGAATTCTTGAAGAATATTCAGATAAGTGAAACCCACTACCAAAATAATTGGGCACATTCATACAATTGCGAATATTCATCTGTTTTCTTCACTGTTTAAATATAATAAAAGTCTTATATAAATTAAAGTAAAAGTTCATTTTAAATGTGTTTATAGGATTATTTTTACTTATCAATCGATAGAGGAATCATCCAATACTATAAAAATTTATTCAAGAGAAAAATTTTATTAAACCTATAATTTCATCAAATATTTATCAATAAGAGTTTCTAGAGCTATATATTTCTTCTCATTGTATGAATATATAATTTTGTATATTTTTCAAGCTTTAAAAGATATGTGGAGGTTACATCACTCTTAAAATTGAAGTTACAAAATATTTAGTTAATTGAATAATTTAAAAAATTAATTTTTATGCCATAATTTTAGAAGTAAAAAAAATATATGGGTTCTATTTTTTCAAAAAACCAATTTACTGTTATCTTCATTATAGCAAGAAAAATAAGAGTTAAATTTTTATGAGAATAAAAAATATAGCTAAAATGTGGTGCACAATATTTAAAAGTTTATTTTTGTTTTTATTATGTTTCACTTTCAATTCCCTATGATTATTATATCTTTATATCACTACACAATATAGGGGGTGGACGTGCTAGCAAGTCCCAAACCTTAACTCAGATGGAATTCAGATGGAACTCAGACTGAACCCATACTGAACCCATACTGAACTCTACTTGAACACCCACCTAAAACCTTTTGGCTGAGTTGTTTTCATCCCTGATTGTATGCTTCCTTTGTCAATAGCTCAATGTGTGTTCAATCTGGGATGAGTTTGGGTCCAAGGTTGTGGACTTGCTAGCAAGTCCGCCCCCATATTGTGTGATGTATTATTTACATTCTTTCAAAACTCTTCTTTCTACTAATTTCATCCTCTCTCTTGTGCTTCTTACTCCCTTCCCCTCTCAAATTCTCTCTCATTTTTAATTGTAGCGCTACTCTCCCCTTTAATCTTCCCCCACCACCCCTTTTTCCCACTTCTTCAACCCTCTCCCTTGCATCTCACCTCACCTAACTCATTTTATTCTTTTTTAACCTCTTTTACTCCCTTCTTCACCCTTCTCCACTTCTTAATACTCCTAATCACATTATTTTCTCTCCTTTAAGACCCCTTTTCATTTATAGGGACAAAAAAGGGTGATATGAGAAGCAAAAGGGGTGGGGTGAATAGAAAAAAGCTTAAGATGATGTGGAAGGGAAATGGTTGGGGTTGGGAGCAAGAATAGTGGGTTTTGAAGTGAAAGGTTTGGGGTATTCTCAAAAGGGTTTGTTGGGGTGAAGGGGGCAAGAAATGTTGAGAATCGAGGTTTGAGGAAAAAAAGGCAGGTTGGAGTGGGGAAAAGTTTAAAAGGGGTAAGGATGGATGAATAGGGAAGCAAGAGTGGTAAGATGAGGTGAAAGGCCAGTAGTACTGAAATTTACTCTAGGAAAGCTGGAGAGCTAAGTTAGTTTTTTGGGATGGTTATCTGAACAAGAGATGTGGGAAAAAAATAGGAAGGGATGGAAAGGCATAAAACCAAATGTGGAGAGGTGAAAATAATGTAAAATGAGGCAGAAAAGAACTAGAGGTGAACTTTATCATTCAGCCAAAAAATAGAGTTCACCCTGTTGGTTTTCAGTACTTATTTTTCACTTTCAAAAAAAATGGGTAACTCTGGTGTATTTCTATTTGTAGCCCTAAACCCAAAAAAGTTTAATCTTTGTTTGTTGTTTTTAATAAATACTGATTTTTTTGACAGAAGATCCACTAGAATGTAAAATTTAGCCATGAAATTGAATTTTAATTTTCTACAAATTTTTTTACAGAATGTTTTTTAAAACTTTACATAAGACATAAAACCAATAAAATATGTATATTTTTGAAACAAGTTGAAAAATTGAACAATAACTATTTTAAGATATTGAACTGATTGGCTTTTTTATTTCGTGAGATGAATGTCTTTATATTTTAATTTAGCTCTAAATTTTTTTAGTGAGATGTACAACAGCTTCAAATTAAGTGATAGGTTTTAAAAAAAGGTTTAAAATTTGATATATTTCAAAATTTTGCTAGATTTCATTCTTCATGATTAATATACATACCAGAATTATTACCTGCAAAAGCTAAAAAAATTAGTGAAATGTAATATTTTAAGTTCCTCAATATTGGTACTATAATTTATTAAGTAACAAAACAAGCTCCTTGAGTCCTTTTTTTTACTCACAGTTTTTCATTGCAATGACTATTTTTATTTTCAAAAAATGATATATCTTATTTTATGTAAAACTTAGATTGAACTTCCAATGTAATACTTTTTTCAACTGTAGTTCAAGCTAAGTTAAACAGAGAGAAAATTTATCACTTTTCAAAAAATTTCTTCAAGACCTCTAAATTTAAACATAAGTATATTTATTTTATATATATTTAATACTTTGAAGTTGTGAAACTAAATAAAAATTATGAATCATTTTGAGAAAATACTTTATTAATAATAGTTGTAAGTACATTCTATATTATAATGATGTAATTTATATTCTATATGATAGATTAAGAAACTTACTAAAAATTTATTTTATATAACTATAATATATAAAAAAGATTTCATATTCTCTGTTTAAATTCAAAATGATTGAAAAGAAAAACAAATTGTTTTATGTAAAAATTATGTAGATCCCTCAGGAAATCAATATGATTTTTTTGGATGTTTATGTGTAAATTAGGGGGTATTAATGTTGACCAATTGGCAATTAAATTCATTGCAGATAAAAATCCTTATACCCCAATTATCTTCCGCAATCATTTTTTCTAATAATTGGATTATTAGACACTTTACGTGTCAATGTTTACCTCTTATCTGACATTTTTCTACTCAATTTTTCATAACCACATCTTGGACAACTTTCTGTCATAGCCACATGTTGCACAACTTTCTGCCATAACCACATCTTGGACTACTCTCTGGATATGCCTTCTACCTTGCTACACACTCCCATTCTCATCCCATCCTGTTAATTCTATCTGCTCAGAACTTCTCCCCATTTCATCTATTTGATTCTTCTCCTTTTCATCTCACTCTCTCATCTGCTTGTTTCTGCACCTTTTTATCTCTCTATCTCATCTGCTTGTTTCTGCTCCTTTTCATCTCACTATCTCATCTGCTCATTTCTGCTCCTTTTCATCTTTAATTATCTTAACATGCCTTATCATCATAGATCATCTCAAAGGCAGCCATCACCCAGTTGTTCATCAAATCCTACTACTACCTCCTTCCCCCCCTCTGCTGAGAAATCCAAAATTGTTCAACTAAAGAAAGATGATAATCTCATTCTTATCAACTGGCTAAAAACTAAATCTAACTATGATTCTTGTTTTGGTACTGAGTATGCGACTAAAGTAGGGCGGCCCCCCACATCAAAAGTTAATGGTTATCATCTAATGGCCAACGAATTACGGAAGAAGACTAAAATAAGGATAGATCTTTTACCAAAACAGATGTCTAAACGCTTCAAGCACTATCAAGCCAAGTAAAAGAGGGCAAAGACTCTTTCATCTTATACTGGTTTTGGAATTACTAACCTTGATATCAGTAAGGGCATAAAATCCATAGATGATAAAATTGATTCTTTATGTCCTTACTTTAAAGAGATGGATTCTATTTTTGGAGAGCGAGCTGATGTTAATCCTAAAAACATGTTGGATGGTGAAGATTCTATCTCCAAAAATATGTGAAACAAATCTTTTTCCTTCTTCTTCTACTCAATCCTCCCCTCATTTAAATTCCTCAAATCAAGATATCTTTTCAATAGATCCTTATGGCGATATAAACCAACCTGATCTAACTCAAGTATGCTTTTTTTATTTTATCTTATCAATTCTTTTTTTATTTACATTTTCTTATTTATAAATAGGCTGAAAAACTAGCACAGGAGCCACAATCAACTGAGTCAGATGCCAGCAAAAATGAAGAGGAGGAAAATGTGACCTTGAGCAAAAAGAAAAGGGCTTTAAGTAGTCTGAATTTAGACTCTCAAAGAAGAAGAAAAAGTGATACTTCACCTCAAACCTCATTCTATTGTATCAAAGAACTTTTGGAGAAATGTGATGCTGGTAAGTGATACCCACCTCACAATACTTTACTCAGATTTTCTTCTACTTTTTGTTAATATTTCTTATCACTCTAGAACAAGTGGTAAGGTAAGGTAAACTCTTACAGTCGCCTTGCTGTAAGCAGAATCCGGAGGAGATGTGTGGATTTAGCTGAAAACCCCGTCCTTCCAACAAAAATAACAAAGTAGGTGTTCTAAATCGCTAAGCTACCCAGTCTATTTAGATCTGATATAATATAGTATTATGAAACTCTGAAATATTTAACGCTTATTGAGATTTAAATAAAAGTGGCTGTTGAGAAAGAAATACTGATTACAACAATTAAGGTGTACCAGTGAAAGATCTGAAAAGATTGACTTTTATGTTTTTATAATAATTTGAATTTTTATGAGACAGCAATAATCAAGTCCCAGTGATGAAGACCTTTCTAAAGATACCCTGTATGAAGTGTGGTTTAAATTGTTGAGTAGTATTTCTAAAATGTTATATATAAAATATAAAGTTATAAGGGTATTACAATTTTATTTAATTTGTTGAGTAATAAAAAATGAGACAGTGGTGGTTAAAGATTAAGCTGTATCATGTATGATGATTGTAAGATGATTCCCAATTTCGAGTCTGAGAGGCTCTTAAGTATACCTAGTCACATGCCTAAGTTTCCCCTCCAGAGCTCAGCCAGAGCCCATCCGGAGTCTGTACGGAGCTCGTACAGAGTCCGTCCGGACCTCCTGACTCAATTAGAACCTAAAAACTATAATAAAAAAATCTGGAAAAATTACACATGATAGAGCCACTTCCCCTTTACTTTCCCAACTAATTTTCGTATTCTGCGCAGCTCTAATCACCCCATAGAAATTCATCAAAGTTAAAAGATTTCTAAAAAGGTAAATATTTCTATAAATCTTTAAAATTCATTTAAAAATATGAGAAAAATAGTAAAAATTCTGGGAAAATTTCCCAAGGTTCTTGAGTGACTCGACTCGATACCTATACACTTTTCAGACCATAAAATAAATTGTTTTCGCGTAGGCATTTGCTTTTGACCAATTTCTTCATATTTAAAACTCTAATAAATTAAATAAAACCCTTTTATAAAAAATAATAGTGCCAATCTTGCACACCATAATAACTCCATTTACGTATTTAGGTTCCATACTAAACTTTAGGCTACCACATCCTCCCTCCAATTGAGAACGTCCCCATTCTTAAAACTTTGCATAAGTGATTGAGCAATTCCAAAAGAATTATCTTTTCTAATAAAATAATTTGATAAATTTGTTTTAGCTGGTCTTCTTTTAATTTGTTAAAATAAAAATGTTGTTTCTTCTTCTCTGGCTTGATATAACATAAAATAAAATAAATCTTGTGATGATTCCACTTCTGAGAGAAAGGTTTGAATCCCTTCAGACTCCCATTAACCAGTCTTCCTTCATGTCACAGCATTGAGAGAGTGGATCTTCCTAATGAGCTGAATACTCCTGATTCCAATCTCATAGGGCCCCCCACTGAGCCGAATTCTATGATTCCAATCTGGCCATAAGGTCCTCCAAGCGTCACACCAAAAATGGCCTAACCATGAGGCACTAAAAAAAATCATTCCCTAAAATCCAACTACCATCCTAACTTCTGATTCCTTCATCACAATCTTCAAACTTTTCTATACAGAAAACTTATAAAATACTTTTTCCAGGCTTCCAATAAAAATATAAACTTTAGACCATGTTAAAGCACCACAAATTTCACCTAATTAACCATTATGCTTTCCTTAGCATCATCACCACCTAAAATTTTAACCTCCTAAAGCTTATCAGCACCCAATTCCAGAAATGATTGAATACCAGTTCAAAGTCTTAGTTGACAGTGATAAATTAAAAGATTAAATTGAGTTATCCAAACAAGATTGACATTCCAGTTTAAAGTCTTGGTGGACCAAACATATAATCAATTGCCAGTTTATGGTCTTGGTGGACCAAAGTTCGTTTAAGTGCATAAATAACTTGAAATATTCCTAAGTAAGGCCTAGGCTTGATCAAAGATTGAATAAGCTTGATAATCCAGTTTAATGTCATAGTGGACCAATGAATGTTGAAGTTTCCTGCAGATATTAATTTTCCAGTTTAAAGTCATAGTGGACTAAAACAATGAATGAACTACCAGTTTAAAGTCATGGTGGACCAAACATTTGATTGATAAGAAATCCAGTTTAAGGTCATGGTGGACCCAACAACTTGATAATTGTCCAGTTTAAGGTCTTGGTGGACCTAACATATGATAAAACTCCAGTTTAAGGTCTTGGTGGACCTAACATTTGATTGATAAAAAAAAATCCGTCTCCAAAAATATCCATAAAATCTTGAACATCCTTGAAATTCAGTTTAAAGTCTTGAAGGACTAACAGCTCCAATATAAAATCTTTAATGACAGTCTTGAAAATTAGCCAGTTTAAAGTCTTGGAGGACTAACAGCTCCAAAATTTGTATAAAAACCTTAAGGAATGTCTTGAACAGTAGCCAGTTTAAAGTCTTTGAGGAATAATAGATATTTTGAAGTAAAATCCCATAGGTTTTGAGCTCCCCTAGACCCTGTTTCCTGTCTAAACTAAATGAATAAAACTAAAAAAAATAAAACTAAGAAATATAATAATTTTGATTTAATTAATTAATTTTTTATTTTATTTTTTTATTTTTATTTTTTTATAATTATTTTATTTTTATTTTATTTTATTTATTTATTTATTTCATTTATTTTTCTTTTCTTTTAATTTGTTTTTAATTTAAAATAAAAGATTTAGAAAAGATAGTTTTGAAATAAAAGTTAAAATTTAATTTTTAAAGAAAGATAAACAAATGTGAAGAGAAAGATAAAAAAAATAATAATAATAATAAAATTTCAAAATAAAATTTTAAAATATGCCCCCGTCCATTTGATGAGCCGTACCCTTGACATCATACCCACATCCAAGTGCAACTTGATGTGGTTACACAATTTTGAGAAATTGAAAAGAAAAGAAAATAAATGAAAGTTTTTAGAAGATAATTTTATAATGATGATCACTGGGTGGGCTCCCTCCAATTTATAAAAATGATTAGAGACCACCAGTGAGCATCACCTTTGCAATAACTCATAATATATATTTAAAGGAAAGAAATCACAATATAACATAAAAATCAAAATCAAAAACTATAAAAAAAATCTTGAATCCGGCGTTGAGAGCGGTGTCTCTTGATTTGTTCCAGTTTATAGTCTTAGTGGACTTCCTATAATTAAAAGACAAAGCCAGGATTCAACTAGAAACAGGGAAAATTTTGGAAACAAAAATTATGGGGTAATTGTGTATAGAGCAGCCAGCCCATCAATTACCCCCACACCTGTCAATATTAAATTAAGAAGGTTCCCCTGTTAACACTTCTTCCAATAATTTTTTAAAATTTTCCAACACTATCTTCACCCATATTTTAAGAATTTTAAATTTCTAAAATTTCAAAGAAGGTTTTCCTGCATTTCGTTAAGTTTCATCACAGTTTCGTCGCCCATATGCAGTGTAATGACAGTAAAGTATTTTTGATAAAAAGAAGATAGTTTATCCTCGTTGCGGAGGTTGATAAAATTTGATAAATGTCATAGTTTATCCTCATTGAGGAGGGATCCATAAAATTTCATTGAAATTATAGTTTATCCTCATTGCGGAGGTTGATAAGATTTTTATAAACATCATAGTTTATCCTCATTGCGGAGGGAGACTTCGGCACTCCTGGGGCCTCTAGCACCACAGAAAAAATGGGGGTGTATTGCTAGCAATACCCCATGCTTGAACTCCGTTGAGCCACAAATCTATGCTTGAATTATGCACACATCATCACCATGTAGGAAATTGTTTGGCCTTATATTTAGTCAGAGATTTGTCACAAATTGAGCTCAAGATGAACCTACATTGATCACTGTTTGATCTTGTAAAATCCTAATTTGATCATCAGTTGAACTCCCTTTGATCTCACTTTGATCTAACATAAGCTTTTGCATATCCAATATGTCAACTATTCACTTTCAAAAAGATTCGTAATGAATTTCACATGGAATATTAGAAACAAAACCAGTAATTTTGAGTAAATGTCTCATCAAAATGATTAATCTACAACAAAATACCATCAAAATTCAATCTGATTACTGAAAACTTTTGGTAAAATGACTAATAGATATTTAAATTGGAAAATAATATTCCATTTCTCAATTTCAAATTCAAAATATAAATCTTCGTTTGAAATGTGAATTTTGTAGATTCCTTGCCTTCCTATATTATGAGTAATATTTGAGGTATTTTACACCTTTGTAAATATGGTGTTGTGCTGCTAGAAATTATCTCTGTTTCAATTCAACTTTATTGAAGCTTGATTCCAGAATGATACATATTTTATAACTATTTTGAGAAAAAAGTCACTAGTAATGAATTTAGCCTTTTATCTGTCCTTTATTAAACCTCACTTAATCCTACTTAAATCCAAATTGACCCACAAAAACCTTATTTGGGATATTTTTTAGCCCAGGATGATTCAAGATTGGAGCAAAATATTATTTTAAATATCCAATATGCCTATTGATTAAATTTCTTCAAGCTTACTTTAAATTCACATTAACATTAACTTTCACAGGAAATATTAAACACAAATCTTGAAAATATAGTATTTAAAATCATAATAAATATAATATAATATGCTTACAACAAAATTTTCTTTCTGGATTAATTGAAACAAAAAATTGTTCATTTGTGAAAATAGAAAAAATACTATCCATCCTGAATTTAGAATTCATTTTTAAAAATTTAATGCCCCCTCACTTTCAAGTTTATCATGTATTTCTAAAATTATATTTTTAATAATTTTGTGAATAGTACACCTGAGATATAAACTTGGGGATATCAAAAACTAAAACATCAGCAAATTGAAATGTTTTTTATTGTTATGAATGGAAATAATGATTGAAAAACACCATTAGAGCAAGTTTGATTTTGAATAATAGGCATACTTTCTCATGTAAATTTCAATAAAAATAATTTTTATTCTTACATAAGTTGCGGTGGATACATTTGAGCTCAAAAAGAATTAAAATTGACAAAATAAGACTTCTATAATTCATATTCAAAAATTAAATCACCCTTCATTATCTACCTGTAAACTATTTTAAATTGAATAATTTCAAAGTCAGTATATACTGATGTTATTTTTTCTTCTAAAAAATTTATTATATAGATTAATAGTCATAAACAGTTGACATAGATGTTAAATTTATATAAGCAATCTTTAATTCATAAAATGATAAAACTATATTTTATGTAAAAAGTGATGAAGGAAAAAAATATTATTAAATTTTTGATGCACTATCAATAAAATTGAAGATAGAGCATATCAAAAGTTTAAACTTAATTTCAATTTTGATATCATCATTTTATTTTATTTTACTTGAGTAGAAAACAGATTTTAAATCTCAATATAATTTTAAATCCCATTAGTTTGTAGATTTCAACATTTGAAACTATGAAATAAATATTTATGAAAGAATTTTACAATATTTGCCCTTCTAAAAACTCATAAATCCAACTTCAAATCTTCTAACCTTCACAAGTAACCACAATGCATTCTGAAAATACTCTATATTTAAATAATTAAAGTTAAATAAAATTATGTTTTTATTCTTTATTTCAATTTTTGATTAATAATATATATATATACATATAAATATATATATAATTTCTTAAAAAGTCTAAGAGGGAACTTACTAGTGGTTTTGGCATTAGATATATAGATTCAACTTTCAAAAAATTTGTTTGGAATAAATTACAAAGACAAAAAGGATATATTTTGATGAAAGAATACTGATTTAGGTTCTCTTAAAATATTATTAACCATTTTTATTGAATATTAATCCATGGTTATCATTCTTTATGATATTATCATAGAATTTTTTCCTTTTTTAATATAATGATTTTCTATTGTGTGGTATGTAGGCTAAGATAAGTTTAAAAGATTTATTGAAGATATATATACCAGAAACAGTATAATCTGTAGATTTATAACTATAACTTACTTTTCTGATGTTTTACATCATTGATAAATAGCTCATGCATTACACAAGTAAATAATTATAGTCTCTGGAAATAATTCCTTGTGAATTTCAAATTTTTTGTTATTCTTAAAATCATAACTCAAATAAACTAAAAATTTCTTCAAATATTGATTGAAAGAAGGAGTTACAAAATCTTATTTTGTAGTTATAAAAGTTTGAGTTATTTTTCATATTATCAAGTATAATGAACATTTGTAAATTTTAACTTGAAAACTAGTGATCATAGCAAAGTAATACTGGAAGAATCAGATAAAAAGGGTGGAATAAAGTCATAGCACAACAGGAAATGATACAAAATTGTTGATTTTTATCTCATAAAATTCAACATATTTTTAACATATTTTACCACCTTTAGATAATGTTTAGTGGATTTTAACATTATTATAACAAGCAAACTTAACAATGTTTTGATTTTTTTAACAAAAATAAATATTGTTAGATCATTTTTTTAAAAAATATGACTTATTTTTATGCTTTATCTACAATAGTTAGTAGTTTTTTTTGCAGAAATTACTTGTTTTGATATTCTATTTTTGAATTTTTTAAGAGACTTCATTGCATTAAAGTTTTGTAATAATTTTTCATTAAAGCATCATATTTTAAATCTAGAGAATTGGTTTTGAAATAATATATATTTTCATGTTAATTGACTCATTATTTTTGGATTGATAAATTATGTTAAAATTGGGATTGCTTATTTCTAGTGAGTGTACATCATAGTTTGTTTTCAAATCAAAGATTAATAAATGGTGAAATTTGGTAAAATTCTAAATATCTTTTAAACCTTTTTGATTTAAATAATGTTTAATGTTATGTAATCATTCTATAAGTAGAACACAGTTAAAATCTGATAATGGTACATTGCTTTCAATTTCTAATACTAAAATTCTATTCTACTTGAAACAATGTAAACTAAAGCTTGGTATCTCATAAGAAACTCACAATTTTCAAAAATCATATTTCCAACTTTTTAAACATGATACACATTAAAATATATTTTTAGAATAATTTCCTAATTAGTTTCAAATACTAGAAAATAATGACCTCAATTTATTTTAATACTTAAACCATTCTGATGAGTGAATTTCACAATCCTCTAAGTAACATATGGTTACCATTTATACACATATGCATGATTTCTCCTTTTGTTTAATTTTAGCTGAATCTAAAAAGTAAAATCACATGTTAAATATCATCTATAGATAAACTTCTTATATTAGAAGCTAATATTTCATATGACAAATTTGTTATTGAGTTTTGGAAACATTAATAAGTGTTGGGTATTATAATTGAGCCATTTATTCAAGTAAATAAAAAAGAATGACCTTCTAAATATTTCATATATATATATATATAATAAAAATTAATTATATAGTAGCATTTAACCATGTTTTTATACTAATGTCATATAAAAAAAGGGATTGAACTAAAACTTTCAGTAAAGAAAATTAAAATAAGATAAGTTAATATTCTTGTTTATATTCTCATATTTTTGAAATGGCTTACTTAAGGGAGAAAATTATTTGGTTTTAGAGTACAAGAATTTCTAGATAAAAATCTTCACAATATAGTTTGACCCTCTCAAAAAGAAAATTCCTCAAATTTTACTATCACATTTTATATATTTGTTAAGTAATAGAAAATGGAGTTGTGTCCTTGACAATGAAGCTTTAGAAAATGAAATAAATGATTTAAATTTATAATATAATTTTTGAAACAATAAATCATGTATTCAAAAAAAATTATATATCTTACAATCAAGATAACAGTATTAATTAAGCAACTCTAACAACTTTGGAAAGAAAACAAGAAAAAAATAATTAGTAAAATGCATAAGTTATTTTTAGAATTTAAGGAAACTTAATAGCTCTACCTGTAAACTAGCCTTAAAGAAGGTTTGGATTTAACATGTGGAAATTCATACATAGTACCCTTCCATCATTAGAGCAGAATAAAATTTATGTACTTTTATTTTTTTAATTTATAATAGTATTTTTATTTTTGGCTTTTTCATTAGTATAACTATATATTTTTTAACTTTTTTATTTTTCATAACATAAGTTCAAAGCTGCACATCACTACTTCAAGATGAAACTCCATATAATGTAATCAATGAATGATATATTTTAATGAATTTTACTAGAGACTTTTCAAAAATGGTGATTAAGAATACTTATTATAATTTTTTAAATTTTTATTATTATTCTATCTCTTGAAAGGAGATGGCCATATCTCAATTTAATTAGTTTTTCCTCAGAAAAATTTATTCTTGATCTAAATAAAATTGCATCACTATTAACTAGATGTTATTATACAATTTTAACAATTTTTTTATCTGAACATAGTTGAAAGTATGTCAGCCTAAATATCCTTAGGACTGAGTATTTCTTATGCTTAAAATAAGATAACCTTAACTAGATTAAGCTTATATCTTAAAAATAAGGTTAAAATAATAATATATATTATTTTATTATATATATATATAATTATTATTCTATTATACAAATTATAATAGTTTAAATAGCTTATCCATGGCCTAATAATACTTATTAAGGTGTTAATGGAGTCATAATATACTTATCTTAAGTGATATGAAGTAATTATTGACATACATAAGCTTATATGTATACATAAATCTCATATTCAGTGAAATATGCAGTATATTATGTATATTTAGGTATATAAGTGGGTTTTAGCCCCTTAATAGCCTATAACCTTTGTTTTTCTGCTTATTTTAGGTCATATGGACGAAATCAGTGGACTCACAACGCCTACAGAAGCATAGACACCTATATCAGGCGCATACACCCAGTTTGGACAACTAAAATTACTTCCTTGGATGGTTATTCACGGATTTATGGGTTGGAAATATGTTTTTGGGTTAATGTGGATGCTTGGGGATGTTATTCGGGGCTTGGACATTTTATTTGTTTCCTTTATATGCTTTTAGTTTCATTAAATCTCTTTTTGATCTTTTATTTTACCTGTTTCTTTATGGTATCCGCTTTTATCTGGGATTTCTATTTGTGGTATGACTCTGTGTTATTATTAATAGTGATGGAGGGTCCTTACTGGAGGTCTGGGTGTTGAAACTGCTTGAAGTGGACGCCATGGGGAGGTGATGGGCCCTCACAGTGCTGTAATTGCCGGGGATAGCAGTGACATCATCTGGATTGAAGGTCTGTGCACTCCAGTGGATTTGGGTATAAGTAAGGAGGGATTTTGACGGTTTATTAGAATAATTCAATTACTACACTTCAAATAAACACTACACTACAATTATTAACATCTAGAAATATATTATAAAGCCCTTATAAATTGATATTATCTTTATAAAAGCTATAACTATATTTTATTCTTCTATTTTCCACCACTAGCACGCATTTAAATCCAAGTATTGTGAGTTTAATTTGAGTATAACTATTTTATTAGTCTTCCCCTGAGGTTTAATCACTAAATCATTTAATAATAAGTAGTAGGACCATAAAATAACACTATTATATCATACTTATATACTAGACTGTACTGACAAAGTATGTATAAATTAAAGTGTTTCCACATAGTCTTACTATTATCCCACTATTATTTTCACATTTAGATTTCATTATAACTGTAAAATAAGTTTTTCAATAATTTTAATAATACCTTAATATTTAATAATTTAGTTACATAGTAGATTTTTTATCCTTTTTTTATATGAGGCTTATTATATAAACACTACTTTTAGATTTTATCCATTTTGATGTCTGATAATTTAAATTTTCATTTAACTACCCAAATTATATCAAAAAAAATTTAAAAGTATATTTTTTTAATGTACTCTTTTTGATAAACTTATCATTTCTTATAGGTTATTCTTCAACTATTTATTGTAATTAATTACCCACTCATTTATGGTCTGTTATTGTTGTTCATTACATACAGACAAAATAAGGATACTCTCATATTATATTGGAGTTTTAAATTAAAAAGTAAATACTAGTGGCTGGTATTAAATATGAAGTTGTTATAACTAAGTTGAACATTAATTAATTATTAAATGGCATTTTATATTACAAATTTTATTGAATGTATATAAAAATAACACTCAAGAAATATATATAAGATATATATATAACCATTGTATATCAAAAATGAAGTACTTATCAACATGGTCTTTTTAAATGATTTTCAAATTTACTTAAAGAGACATTAATATTACCAATTCAAATTTTATATCAAATACAACAATATTATTATTTCATTTTTAATTATTTTACAAAAAATTTGGGTTTCAAAGTAATTTAATTCAGTATTTAATGAATGTTTTTGAAAAATATTTTTAAAAATAGAAATAATCCCTCACAAAAAAAATATAATTTTTTTTACTTATAATTTGCACCATATTTCTACCCTTAAAATATTTGTATTCTTCTAAAAAAATATTTTTTAAATAAATTTAAAATTTTTTTCATTATTCAATTACAAAATGTCAAATTTAAAATTTATTTTACCTTACTAAAAAATTTAGTTGAAAATTTAATTTTGTATTTCCAAAAAATAAACTTAAATGTCAAAAATTAAAAAAACAAAATTATAAATATAATTATGAGAAAGAGGTAGATTAAATTTATAATATTCATATAAAAAAAATTCATATATTTTATGGTGTTTGAATTTTAAATTTAATGTATTAAAAAATAATTATTAAATAACCAAGCCAAATGAAATTGGCTTGGATTTTTGGTATCACTAGCACTTATTTTTTTTCTTATACTCACATTTAAATTTTTAATTTTTTTTTTCTACATTTCTCATTTTTTTTTTATGATTTTTAATGTTTTTAAGACCGAAGTTGCTTTCAAACAACTTCGGTCTAACGTTTCTCTCACTTTCCCACCAGATTGCACCTGGTAGGGAAAGTCGCTTCCATTTTAGAGACCAAAGTCCCTTGCAGGGACTTTGGTTTCTCTGCGTGCATTGCACAGCCAGAAAAAAACTGGCTGTGCAATGCACTGCATGCAGCACATGCAACACGCATCGCTGCTGCAAGTAATGCGCATTGCATGCAACGCGCGTTTCTGCTGCATGCAGCGCGCATTGCACATGCTGCGCATATCTCATGCAGCTGACTTGATATCAGCTGCATGAAATATGGTAGAGATTGTGCAACGCGCGTTACTTGCAGCAGCAACGCGCGTTGCACACTGCTTTGGCCACCTCCCAGCCTAGTAAATTAGCTGGGAGGGTGGAAAACATTACAGCAAGCAATCGAAGTCGCTTTTAGCGACTTCAATTGCTTGAAAGAGACACTTCCAGCCAGGTTTCCCCTGGCTGGAAGTACTAAATTGCAATGTAAGAGACCCAAGCCAATTTCAAAGGCTTGGGTCATAAATTAAGGTTTCTAAAAAGCAGCCAGTATAAATCTGGCTGCAATAAAAACTAAATTTTTTAAATAAAATACATAAAAAAATAAAAATTTGTTCAAATAAAATATACAACACTCTTCAGCCAGTAAGAAACAGCCTTCCATTGTTACACATAGAAACAAAATCAAATGTTTCTTTCATCAACATTGGCCATGTTTCAATATTTTGAACCAAGTAAGATCAGGAAAAAGGTCACGGCAAAAAAATTGCATAATTAAAAGTCTCCCAATTTAATATGGTGCGGAGGTTCATATTTTAGAAATAGGTGGTGCACATTATAGTTTCCTTTAAAAAAATTCAAAAATGAATTAATTTTGGCACAATGTAAATTTAAATGTGATGAGTGTATGTTTTTTAGCTACGTGAAACATGGTAGCTAGAATTATGTGGCGTCAATTTTTTTTAGATGTGAAACTCAGTGTTCCACAAATGTGCATCTGTACAACATGCAGCCAAGTAAATTCTAGCTGGAATTAGTATATGCATAGGAAAAAATGATCATGCTGTGTACAGTGCCTTGGCAACATCATTCTTGGAATTTAGATGAAGTTTATCATATGACTTGGAGAGCTGCATTTTTTTGAAAATGTGATCAGTGAAAATTCATGATATATACATCTGTTTGCCACCCAATTTATTTTTCCTTTCTCTTTCTCACTTACCTTTTTCAAAAATTATCAATCATATTTTTGCTTTATCATTTTGAATTATTGGTACTATTTTCTTGACCTTATCTGATTACCGGTAAGCAAATTTTTCTTGCTATTGCATTTCATATCATTTTGGTTTGTTACACTTTTTTACACATTGACAAGTTAATCTAATGATTCTAATTCTGAATTTATTTTTATGGTATCTTTTACTGTACCCTTTCGATTCATTATAAAATAATTCCTTTTCAGTTAACTTAAAGTTTTTTTATTTGTTTGTCAATTTACTTTTCTTTATTCCTTATCAAAAATGTTCAATTTATTTATCTAACCATTTATTTTTTAAAACAGTGATTATAAAATAAACTTTATAATTAATTTTGATCAATCAGCTACAAATGGAAGAAGATTTTATAGACATGTACGTTCATGTTTTGCTTATCATTTTTCTATATTTCTTTAATACTTTCTCAACCATTATATTATTAATATGAAAAATAAAACATCTTCTCGTACTTGCTGAAAGCATACAGGATAATGTTTTGCTTTTCATAATAATAATTAGATTGTTTGTACTTTACCTTTAATTTATTGATTTTTAAGTTGTTTCAAAGTCTCGTACTTGCTGAAAGCATACAGGACAATGCTACAATTTAAAAATTAATAATTTATTGAAGTATAACTTTCTAAGTCAATATATTGATCAGAGCAAGATTTTTCATTTTATATATGTGGATATCATAATTCCGTAAATTTTTTAATATTACTAGTGTATTGGAGTTATACTTTCATTATATTATTAATATTAAGTGTAGAGCCAAATCTCGTACTTGCTGAATGCATACAGGATAAAGCTATACTCTTTATATGTATAATTTAATAAAGTATACCTTTGAAACGCTTTCTTAATATTTGAAATAAAGAAAAAGTATATAAATTTACTAATATGTAGATATGCTAACTTTTGTATTTCTAATATTGAAGATATGATAAAGTTAAAGGTATCATTGACTGATAATTGAAATTATGTTACTATTTTCTAATTTTTGATTTTTTTCTATTTTAAATCAAAATTGAATTCTCTTAGGATTGAACCATCAATGAGTAACGATTTGAAAAAAAAAACGGCCAGGGAAGAACTCTAACAATAGGTGGGCGAAAGACATTGCTACTGGAATGAAACTTGTAAACGCTCTTGGAATGGATACAAACAGGAAGAAGCCACATTTCTATGCACGATCTTATGCAAATAATATGACAGATTGCAATAATTATTACAATTTTTTTCCTGGATGTAGTATTTATAAACCAAA
Organism: Hemileia vastatrix; assembly: GCA_030280995.1. Taxonomy (NCBI): domain Eukaryota; kingdom Fungi; phylum Basidiomycota; class Pucciniomycetes; order Pucciniales; family Zaghouaniaceae; genus Hemileia; species Hemileia vastatrix. Next base: position 64,973,576 of record JASXTE010000001.1, read on the forward strand.
AGGTGTCTTCATACCTAATGTTCTTGTGCAGACTTTTGAAATTCATGAGCTCAAAGAACTAGATATGTTAGAAGCTATGGTGCAATGCATTAAGGATCTTTCTTACTGCGAACATGAAATTAAAAATAATGGTTATCATCAAAGAGCTGGTGGTTTTGGAAAAATGTTTGGTGGTGGCTTTATTTTAGATAGAAAGAAATCTTTACATATTTGTAAGTATCACTTTTTTTAATTTAAATACTGAATTTTTGAATGCTTTTCCTTGCAGATGAATACACTGATGATATTGTAAAAACGGATGAATATAAAAAACGAATGAAGAGGATTGCAATGTACTTTGAATATTTTTTTAAAAAAATATCATATGTAAAGTACAATGAGGCAACTAATCTTTGCCCAAAACTTGGTATTCCTGGATTTTCAAAAGTTTCTAGTGAAGAAGAGGGTGTACCGTTTGCTAGTAATTTAACTTGGACATCTGGAGGGAATGGTAATGGGTTCTCTAATGAGGTTCATCTCAATAAGGATGCAAGTGAGTATACTTTAGGAATATTTTTTCCTAAAGATACAGAAAAAAACACCATTCATATGAAGTATGATAAGACCTAACCACAACAAATAGGTGGAGAACTTATGTTTCCCGAAATTCGAAGTAAAATCAACTTTGAAGCAACTAATGGAATAACAGTGACATTATGGCCTGCCAATCAACTAAGGCATTTTACCTCAAGATGTCATGAAATTCCTGGCTTCACTAGGATAGGTTCTTCTATTCAAATCAGCACTAGACTTTTTCATGATATAGAAAAGCTTAATGTTTTTGATATTGATATTTCAGAATACTTAGAAATTAAAAAAGAAAAATTTAGGTTAGAATATTTGATTAGTGCTTTGAGAGTTTTTTTGAAATGAGATGACTTAATAGAGGAAGAAATAGAATCAGCAAAGTATTATTTATCTAATGTTAAGACAAATCTAAAAAATCTAGATATATAAATATTAAAAATTTATATTATATATACACAACTTAATGCAAATTTAAACATGATAAATACTGGGAGTAGCTGTAACATTTTCAGTTTTGATAATTATAGTATTATCTATTTCTTTTATTTGTGAAATAAAATAATTTTTTTTCATAATATTATAAGAAAATTTGATTTACTTTTGAGGAAATATATAAGTTGTGAAATCTTTAAATGTCATTTTTATTAAATTGGTAGCAAAGGTTCTAAAATAAAAAAAACTATAATAAAGAATTTGAAATATATTAGCCATAAAAATGTGCTTTTAATGCTACCAAATTAACTGTATAGTATTTTAGGTCAAACAGGCTTACTAATAAAAAAGTTAATAATAAAGAGTTGAAGAAAGAATTTTGAATCAATAATAGATTAAATTGTATTTTATTAAGAATGTACTCATTTAATTATTTAAATTGTTCTACTTCTGATTAAAAATGTTACAATCAACGAAAATATTTGTAATAATTGATAGATTATATAATATTAAAGGTAAAGTAACAAAACTAGAGCAGTTATCATATTTTTATATAAACAATAAAATATTTAAGAATTTAATACAAGTATTTGAAATCATATAAGTAGATTTTAAAATCTTTATTATTGCTGGACTTACAATAATTTTTTTTAATAATTAATTTGGAAAATCATGTCAAAGGTTACTTAATAAATTTCAAAGATGGTCACATTTTTGACGTATTTGAAGGAAAATAACTTGAATTATACAAGATATATCATATAGACAGAACTTTATCTATTTACATGTTGGAATATTAATTTATTGAAAGGCTATGTTTAGCAAAAAAAGGTGATACTGGCTGAATGGAGCTCCAGTGATTAAGAAAATCTGCAGAAATAGCCCTAGCAATTCCCGGAGGACTTGGGGTATCAAATTTTAAAGGAAATGGATCACACTTGCCTATAAAAGGTTTTATTAATGTTAAAATATAGTTATTTAAATTTTTCCAAATTATTTCTTCCATCAAATGATTTTTTTTTCATGTAAATTAAGAAACTTAACTTCTGATATTACCTCCAAGCAATCAGCTGCTGAAGCCAATCTATGATCTTGAGAGCTCAGAAATAAACCACGGACACCATCAATTATATAGAATGTGAAAGATTGATATCGGTGGTGGGAGTATTCAGAATTTATTTTGTTTAGTGCAGCCTTTTGTTTCTCTCTCATTATAGTCAGTTCAGTATTTTCGTTTTTCTCACTTGATTGTTGAGCTTCACTAGTCTTGCCACTTGATATTGTTGCAGCACAATATTTTGATTTAAGAATGATAATTGACATAATTATATCAATGATAATATTGCTGATTTGAAGAAGAGTTGACATTGATATATCACGGGTTTGAAATGCAGTGGGACCAACTTCTAAGCCATCAGAAATCGGACTCTTCAGATTTGAAAGGTGAGCTAGAAGCTGAAGACCACGTTCAATTGGACAATCTGAGTTAATGTTTTGATGTGATGGAAGCTGGCTGAATTCATGTGTGGTCAGATAAAGTGAAGATGATATAAGAGATACCCATGAAGAACGGCAGTGGTCACTCGGGATCATTAATCTCATGAGCATTCGGATAAGATTGGATTCAGGGTGATCCGTTTTCTTTGTTGAGGAAAGAATTTCAGTAGTTAAACCATCAGGATCACATAAATCTTCCATTTTTTTGAAATCAATATTATCGAGTACCCATAGCTGTGAGCTATCAATCTCTAAAAAAATATTTGCTACAAAAGGAAAAAAAATAAGTAAAAGAACAAAAGTCAAGACTAAAAATTATGGTAACTTACATAACTCAGTAAGTTTTGAAAGCCAATCTTCTCCACAAGATTTTTCCCAATGAAAAGTAAACATTGGAATATTTGACATGGGTTCTTGGGAAGAAGTAGAAGAGCGTAATTCGAGGAGAGTAACAATTTCCAACCACGACCTGAGGACCTTTGCCGTGCTGATTCTACCTTTATAAAAATTATGAATTTTACAGAATTCCTCCTGCAAATCAGATTCTTTTAGAACTGAGGGTGAATAAGTTAGAGGTTTTTTTGATATCTTGATTGGAGTTGATTTCATTGGTAGAGAAGCTTTCAAAGAGGTCAAAGTAGGTAATTTAGGAGGTGATGGGTATTGCTTCTTAGAAATGAAGGAATTTAGTGATGAGCTGTTTGAATCATCATCTTTATCAAACATATCAACATGTCTTGAAGAAGATTTTAAACTTTGCTTTTTTTGATGAACAAGCATAGCTTCATATTCTGACAGTTGATCATCGCTATTTTCATTGCTCTTTTCATCATCTTCATCAGGGAGAGGGCGTTTATGGATGGAACAATCTACAGCAGGTGAGTTTCTGGTACAAAATATCAAAAGAAAGATAAAAAGTACAATATGTAAGCAATAAAAGAGATATATGATTGAATTTTAAAGATAAAAGAATAACAATAAAAAAAAAGGAAACAAGAATATACTCATTATCAAAACCTTTGCTTTTTTTTTGAGATTTATTATTTGATACATCAGAAAATTCATTAGCAGAAGCCGGTTTAATACGTCGAACAAAAGAGGAGCCTTGGGATAATCTCTTTTTCTTGGAGCGGATAACAGGTGTTTCAAGATTTTCCTTAGAAGTTGAAGCATGAGTTGAAGCTAATGGTTCATCTGTCTCATCATCATTCCTAATGACAATGACTTCATCAGGAGGAATCATACCCTCCTCATAAGCTACAAATATATATGAAGAAAAAAAATATTAATAATCTTATCTACTAATTTAAAAGGAGACAAAAAAGGTGATGAACATACATTTTTCAAGGCTTTTCACATATTGGAGTAAGTCATTACAAGGGTTAGATAAATATGAAGGAGAAGGATTATTGTTAAGGATCTTGACAAGCTCTTCTGTTTTATCTCTAGCCAATTCAAGTAAATTACGATACTGAACTCTTGTTATTTCCTGCCTCTCATTGCTAAGTACAGGAGGGTTAGGTGCCATGCCATGTGACAGACATGGTGCAAGCTCAAAAGCTTCAAAGCGAGTATCAATCAGAGAGTGGGATGAAACACATTTGGGTGCTGTAAAATCAAATTTTTGAAAAAAAAAGATATAGGACATAAGTGAAATATATAAATTAAGAGAGAGGAACATGATATACATACAAAGTGGAGGTGTAGGATTTTGTATACTAGACATATTGATTAATGAATATTAAAAAAAAGTATTTGATATCAAAAAATTATGATGTAATATGATGAATAATTATAAGAAACTCTATTCTAGAAAATTGAAGTTGATAATTTAATAGGATAAAAAATTGAGTAAGATTAAAATTAAAGTTAGGATGAAAGAAACAGAAAACATAAAGAGGGGGATTTTATATTATTTGAGCTTTTTTTAACATGTATTATTCATAGTGGGGCAAACTGAGTAACATGCTAAATCACAATCTGTTTATATTGAAGCAAAATTTGATGTAGCTAACAGAAAATACTAGTAATTTTTTGGGGACTTTTAGTGTGAAAAACAAATAATAACAAATTTATATCCCATATGCAAATTGCCACGGGTAAATTCAAAATTTTTTAAATTAGAATTTACTCCTAAACAATGGAGATACACTTAATTATTATATTATATGAAAAAAAAAGGATAATCCTTTATGAATATTTGTTAAATTTACTTTCAGATGACAATGCGAGATTCACATATATACTGATATGCCTCATCAAACAAGAAATGAATTATAAATATAAAATTGGTAACATTAGAATTTAAGATAAGAATTTGTTTTTTAAGTGACAGGAGGAGTGTCAGGCTAGGGTGTGGGCACCGTGACCAAACCTTTGATAAACTTGGATACAACTAAGGGAAAAAAAAATTGAATAGTTTTATTTTGCAATATATCTTAGTCTGCACAAGATATTGCATTGTTGTCCCTAACTATACCAATATTGTTACTTTTAAAAAGTTATAGGACTACTAAGTTGATAAAATATTATTATGAATCACCCAATGAAATACCTTAAGCAACATTCAAAATTATTAAAATATTAATATTCAATTTGAGATTTGGATTAGCTAATTTTTCACAACTTACCACAGTTTTGATTAATATAATAAAACTTGAAAAAAATTGTTGAGATAACCTAGAAATGGGTGCAAGAAAATGATGAAACATATGACTTGAAACTTAACTCATACACTATTGATAAACTTCATGGATCCTGATTAATTTCTATCGAAATTAATTTTGAGACTAGCATATTGAATTTTAGCTATGACCAAGTACTGTAAGTGCCATGGTTTTTATTCAATATATTGGTGTTGAAATTAATTTTGATAGGAATCAACAAGTATCATATGGCACCATGCATGAAACACTGACAGAAACCATCAAATTTATGAGGCAATGAACCTCATAATTTCGATCGAAATTAATATAGACCCCTGCATATTGAATACAAGCCATTTCACATGGAATACACAGACATAGATAAAATTCAACATGCATGGCTTAAAATTAATTTTGATCGAAATCAAACAAGGCATTAAAACATCAATTTTTATATGGTGTACTGGATCAAACCAGTTTATCTAACTGCTTAGCTTACCTATACTTATAGGAATTTTATGCATAGTCCATGTCCATATTAATTTCGATCGAAATTAATGTTGACTAATACATAATGAATACATGCTATGCCACTTACACTTGCCAGGCATAGCTACCATTAAATATGCCAGTATCAAAAATTAATTTCGATCGAAATTAATGAGCATGATAATCATGAATTTCTGGAGTCAACTTCTTATTTTTATGCATGGTGCCTTGCCAACATTAATTTCGATCGAAATTACTTTTGATACTGGCATATTGCATGTATATATGCCTGGAAAGTGTAAGTGGCATAGTGTGTATTCATTATGTATTGGTCAACATTAATTTTGATCGAATTTAATGTTGACATTTGCATATTGAACCCAAGCCAGAAAACAACCCAGAAGATTCTTCATAAAACTTCCCATTAATTTCGATCGAAATTAAGGCTGACCATATACATATTGAATGGTAGTTATATCTGGTCTGAGTAAGCAGAGATTACTTATATTCAATATGTATTGGTCAACATTAATTTTGATCAAAATTAATGAGCATTTTGATCATGAACTTTTTCAGTCAGTTAGTTGTTTCAATGCATAATGGCATGCCAACATTAATTTTGATCAAAATTAATGTTGAAATGATAAAATGCTTTTTTGCATGACATGTAAAGGACGGCAAGTATTTTTAAGTATTGAAATTTACTATACATGTTGAGGGTAAATATAAAATTTACATATCCATATTAATTTCTATAAAAATTAATGTTGACCAATACATAATAAATAGTAGATATGCCTGGCTAGTGTAAGTGGCATAGCTTTTTTTCAATCTGCACTTGGCAACATTAATTTCGATCGAAATTAAGGTTCATGATTATCATCAATTTATTCAGTCAGTTGCTTACTGTTATGCATGGTAACATGTCAACATTAATTTTAATAAAAATTGAATTTGACATGCCACCAAGCATTTTTATGTAAGATGAAAAGTAGGGCGCTCTATTCTTAAGTAAACACATTACAATGCATATTGAGCATGTAAATATCATTTACACATTAATATTAATTTCAATCAAAATTAATGTTGACCAATAAACATTGAACACAAGCTTTACAACTTACACACACCAGATATAACTACCATTCAATATGTATATGGTGCTCACTAATTTCGATCGAAATTAATGAGCAGTTTTAAGAAGAATTTTTTGGGTCGTTTGCTGGTTTGGGTTCAATATGAAAATGTCAATATTAAATTCTATTGAAATTAATGTTGACCAATACGTAATGAATACAAACTATGCCACTTACACTTTCCAGGAATAGACACCATGCAATATGCCAGTATCAAAAGTAATTTTGATCGAAATTAATGTTGGCAAGGCACCATGCATAAAAATAAGCAGTTGACTCCAGAAATTCATGATTATCATGCTCATTAATTTCGATCGAAATTAATTTTTGATACTGGCATATTTAATGGTAGCAATGCCTGGCAAGTATAAGTGGCATAGCGTGTATTCACTATGTATTGGTCAACATTAAATTCGATTGAAATTAATATGGATACATAAATGTGACATAAAGAGGTATGGACCATCAATTTGTTGAAAATAAATTTTTATATCTCATACATTATTTGTTTTTCTTAAATAAAATGTTACTCTCTCTCAATATCACTTTATAACATTTACCAAGCTGCTTTGAAAAAAAACAGAATACATAAAATTCAATATAAGATAGCTATATTACACAGAAGATCACCGTTATACCTAAGTTATGATGATGTTGATGCTCTATTAATTGATTCCTGAATCTTTACCAGATCAATATCAGCTCCAACCCCAAGTGACTCACGTTCATTCACAGATAATCCTTGCAAAAATGTTGCTGAATAGCAATTCTTGGGGAGGTATTTGGGAACATTGAATATACCATTTTGTGCAACTGTCCTTTCTGATGACCGTGAATATGTTTTTAATGCTGATTTTTTTTGAGCTGGTGTATGGGCTAAGTCCTTTGTCATCTTATCCATTTTTTTAAACAAATCATTGAGTTCAGGATTTCGCCATTCAGGAATAGCTCCGATAGGTAAAGTTGGGGCTGGTGCTGGGCCTTCCTCAATATCAGAGATGCACCTAGTATCATGAAAAAGCACAACAAAACCTGGCACATCACTGCAGAGATCTCTTGCTAACTTTTAGCGTGCACTAGCAATCTGAATTCCAACTAAATCAGCTTCATAATAACAAAAAGCAAAGTAAAATAAAAAACTTACCTTGGTCCGATAACGTTTTACTTGTGCCCTTGCCCTCTTTTCAATCTTTTCTCTTGCTACCCTTTCCTCTTCTTGCCCAAACAACCTTATCATCTCCTTCCCCTTATTAACTACCCATTTCTCAGTAACACATTGAGTGAACTGAAGCTTTGACTGATCGATTGTATTCAAGGTGGTGAGCCATCTGGTACAGTGGTCGCATACTATGCTTCCCATGACTTGATTCCAAGTTGATTCTGAAAAATCACGGCAAGTCCAATCAAACGCGAATTTCCAAAAACCTTTTTCTTGCAATTCACGCTCTAAGTTTCTTTTGACAGAAAGTGGGATCGGTGCTCCTCCTTTTAGTCCTCGAGGCTCAGGTGCTGGAAAAAATTCGGGTAGTCGAATTTTGGATCGCAAGAAGGCTATAGAATTGGTTATCAGAAATTGTCGATCAGCTGCAGAATTGGAACGGTTAGAAGATTGGACTTGGGTTAGGACAGTTTGAATGGTTTTTAGTTTGAATTGGCTCCAATCTTTTCAATTTTCAATCTCCAAAGGTGTTGGGCTCGCAGGATATTTTGATATTTGTGTTGGTCCCCCAAGACAATACTTCAGAAAGTGGTAAATATTTCTATTTAGACTGTCCAAGCTCCTGGGAACATAATTCCTTCTAACTAAGCCTCTTACAGCCCTTAACCCCCGTTCTTGCTCATGAGACTCTGCTGAATTGAGTCTGTGGTAATCACTGAAACCCATAATGATTGAGGGATTCACTAACAATTCAAATAAGTTAATTAAATTGGTTATTTTTCAATAAAAGAATACACTACAAATTTGACTTACCTGCTCCACTTGTGCTTGCTCCTTGGTTAGGCTGAGCAGATGATGATTGGTCTCCAAAAAATTCCCTCAATACTTCACTAGCCCAATCTCTTCCTAGCTGATCAGCTTGCTGATTAGCACTTTCAGAAGCAGAAGGATGATTGAGATTAAAATTTCTCGGTTCTGAATGAGACTCTTGGCCTGGATTGGGATTAGGTGGTGGGTTAGGATTAGGTGGTACAGATTGAGATGCATCTGGAGGTGGATCAGCAGAGGGTGGTGGAGGAGTATTTCCAGTATTAGTATGTTGAGGTGGAAAACAATCAGAATCGGTTGGGTCAGCAGACATCCCTTCAAAATTATCATCCATAATGAACTGTAATAAAATAAAATAAAATAAAAATAATCAGTTGTTAAAATTTATACCTATCAAAGCTAAAGTAAAAAAAGATACTATGTATATAGTCTTGTAAACGTGTATGTTCTCTTGTCGAAAAATAAAGTGAATAATATATAGCTATCAGCTAAAGTTGGAAGGTCAAACTATTTATAGTAGATGAATGAGCAAGAAGATCATTCATTAAGTAAAAATTTTATCATATTTCTCATTATCATGATTTTATTTCTTTCATTCTTACATTTAAGATAAAAATGACTCATTGAAAGCATGGGTTCTCTCGCAATAAAAGCAACCAAAGTAATTGTTCACTGATTTATGATAAGGTAAGTTGGATGCATTGAATTTTTTAATCGAGCATTGAATTATTTCTTTCACCATTTACAAATATCACCAATCCTACAAATTTCCCCAATCCCAAATTAACACAAAGATGTTAGTCAACAGAAAATAAATTTGATTAATTTTTTCACTCACTACTGTCTGCAGTCCAATGGCAGTGACAACCTCGTCTTTGATTCCAAACATTCCTTTTTTGTGCTCGACAGTAGCTGCATGTCCAATTATTGCATCTTTCTTAATCACAATTTGAGTTGCTTTGGCTACTCTTACTAACCGACAATGCACTTGTGGGAAAAGCTCATAGGGATCCTTTGATGTTTCTTCTGGACGGAGCTCTTTGAAAGGACTTACTATTAAATATATTTGATCAATCTCTTCCTTTGATCTGAAAAGATCATCAATTTGCCCAAACTGGCTATCTTTTCCATAGTAGAATTCAATTGTTGAATTAGCAATGTGTTGATGGTAACTAGTAAACCTCTTTCCATGTATCAATATGCTTGCTACATTTTCAACTACCCGATCCCCACTTTTCTCCAATGGTGTCAAATCCCGTCTTGAAGTTTCTTTTCCCATTCGTGCCCTTACCCATTTAGTAAATAATGCCATACTTAGATGGATCCATTTGTTTTGTTTATCAAGATCAATATGGATTTTTTTAGTCTCACATTGATCATTATCTTCAGCTTCACCAAGATCTAATACCCTAGACTTCCGATACCAATGTTTGAGCATTGTTAGCGGTATCTCTCCTGTGGTAAATATTAATAAATTAGCACAGCTGAGTTTTTAAATCATTGCTTACAAACATTACATACGTGGATGGTGATTGTTTGGAATTTCAGATAATATATGATTCACCCGCTCTCCAGACCAAGTAGCTGTACCTGATGGTGGACCAAGACGCTTTATCATTTCAGGATAATGTTGAGTGATATGCAGATTTGGATTTGCATTAATATTCTTCCAACCCTCTTCAAGGCACTCACGATACTCTAACAGAAATTGATCTAGATCTTTAAGCTCATTAGTCTGTATATTTTTTAATGTCAAAAAATTGGTGATCGAGCATAATGTTACAAGTGACTTGAGAAGATAATATTCTCTTGGTTTATCAGCTGAGGAAGCTGAAGATTCAGATTCTTTAAATTTTTCAAACCAAAGGGGTATAAGTGACAAAGGGAAGTAGAGAGTATACAGCATGTGCCATTCTGCTGCCTTGAGGGATCCTGCCTTTTTAGATCCTACTGATTTTGGAACTCGTGTTAGCCAGGAAGGTCTTCTTACTTGATCAATCATCTTCCATACAACCTGTAGCTCTGCTGCTGTGATTCGTGGATTACTACTACCTTCATTTTCTTTCTCCTTACCTTTCCTTTTATTTTCTTCATCTCTAGCTGTCTCATTTGATGAGTGAGATCCTTCACTCTGTGATATGCTAATGCTTCTTTGCCTTAAGTTATACAATGAATTCCTACTGTCACTGCTGTGAGACTGTATTGAGGCCACATCGCTATATGGAGGAATAAATTTGGAGCTGGATGACCTACTCTGGCTTCTTGATCGATTTGTTCCCAATCCTTCATTATCTAGTCCATGATGACTTGATGACTGTCTTGAACTCGTACGTCTTTGCCGCTTGTGCTGTCTCGTGTTTCCTGTATCATCATCATCATTATTTGTGGTGGTTAAGCTACTTCTACGTTTTTTCGAATGTTTGTGCAGTGAAGTATCAGAAAAGAAATCTTCTTCTTCTTCTCTTACATGCCAATTTTTATCCTTTTCCAGCTTTCTTTCTAGATCTTTTGCTGCATTTTGGATTTGAAAATAGCTTAGACTGTGATCTTTTAGGTTGCCAAGCGTATGTGAATGCATAACATCAATTGAGCAATATTCAGTTGGACGCCAATATTTAAGGTTATTCAGCTCACTCCATTGTACCCCATGATTTTGAACAATTGATACACGCTCCCAATGTGACTTAGAATTTTTCCACTTTGTTGCCCAGCACATATGATCCTCATGATTCCGTAATGAAAAATTTCCCACATTCTTTTCACTAATTTCATCTTTAGAGATATTACAGAAAGAGCAGAACATTTTTGCAGAGTGACTCGAAAAGCCAGCCAATTTTCGTATTGCAGGAATGTCACCTATCAAAGAGAACAATGCAACTCTTAATTTCCGGCCTCGTGGATAAAGATGTGTCTTTTCAATCAATATACCATCCCATAGAGTTTGTAGATCATTAACCAGTGGTTTTAGAAGGTGATTAAGCTGTTCACTTGTGGGTTCTGTTGGTCCGGGTATAATAGAATACAAAAAAAGATTTTCCATTTTGTATCTATCTTCTTGAGGTAGGTTCATACACACCATCATAATATTGCCTACAGACTTCTGATGACCTCCAATCCTATTGCCACCAGGCCTAAACCAGTCGACATATAAAGTAAACATTAAGCTGCCTGAAGTTATCGTATATTCATCATCATTGCTATCCAGAGCTGGAGTGGTTATGGGAAAGTTTTTCCAAATTGAACCATCACAAACATCCTTCATCAAATCACACTCTACACGTTCTGCCACAGGGGTTTTCTTCTCAATCAGAAGCTCAAATTTGAACAGTTTGATCTTTTCCTTAAGCCAGTTGATAAAAGAATGGTGATGAAATGTTCTAAGAGATAAGTATTTTACATGTTCTTGATGTTCCTCCATCAAATACAGCCTTTCATCACATTTAACTGCAATTTGTCCTGCTCCAAACATTTTTAAATAGCGCTTTGATGATGAAAAAAACGGTTGATTGCAACATAGTATAGATGGTTGAGATTCAGAGTTATACTCATAAAGAGCAAAGCATTTAGGACAGCATGTTTTAGTGAAAAATGATTGATTGATCTTTAATCGACTAAAAACTGTATCTATCGAGCGTGGGACCAGGCGGACAATGCTATCAGAATCCAGTATTCCACTATCACCTAGAAGTTTGAGCTTCTTAATTTCTTCATCCAAAAATTGAGTACAACCTTCTTTGCTCAAATGATGAATCAGAGAAAGCTTTGCTGCCTGCCACATAATTATTTGGCTATACCGTTCCCCAAGATTTGAGTTTCTAGAGACTGTTGAAGATACTTCTGCCCCCAATAGCAACTGCCCCTATGTAATAAATCATTGAAACATCATAAAGACTTTAATTCTAACATTGAACTATAGATATACAGCTTACTGTTTCTGTGGAGCGGGAACTTCCAATGTTAAGTGGATTGTTGGAAGAAATAACCATCTGGGCCTTCCTATTTCTTTCCTCTTGATGTTTTGCATAAGAATTAGAGCTTTTGAAAGCCATACCAACTTCAAAGGACCCAGAAGAAGTTTGATACTTTCTATTGACACATCCAAGATCTTGAAATTGACATACATGAAAAAATGGAGGCATTGTAATTGTGATAATTGTAGGAATAAGTTAGCTATTCGAAGTTACCGATTGAAGGTATTCCTTTTTTTGAAAGGCACTAGCTAATATAAGCTACATTTTTTTATCAAAAGAATATGATGGAATATGTGTTGAAATTATTTAAGTTTAAATGTTTAATTTTTAATCGGATAAATTATATATTAATTTAAAGTTATGCAGTCTACTTTATTTGTATTCTGTATACTCTCTGCATTTGTACAACAATGCATGCATGTTTATCAGAATATTTTCTATCATAGAAAAAATTCTGTTGTACGCACAAGCATCTTAATTATTTTTCTATCAAATGCGTTCTGAGTTATATCTAACTACCCTATAATTATTTGATTTTGATAAAAATTCTTAGTTATGGACTATAAGAAAAGTAATCCATATTTTTAACATAATTTTTAAAAAATTACCCCAAAAATCAAAGTTAAACCCAAAAATAAGTTTAATATTTTGTAAAAAACAATCACAAACATATTTATTTCAATTTGAAAATTGGTCTGTACTAGGTAGAATTTTCTATAAAGAAAAAATCAAAAATACTCAAATAATAGATGCTACAAAAGTGTAAACCTTAAAGAATTACATAAAAGCTGAAACCTTGTATAACTTTTCATACATAAATGTGATGAAGTGGCACTCTAGTCTATTTATTCAGGTTGAAAAAAATTACTCAATAGAATATGTATTACTATCATATTGGACCAAAAATAATTTTTTGGTAATCAAAAAATGAACATAGCCTCACATTTAACAAATTATTTTTGTGGAAGAATTTTTTGAAAAGAAAAAAAAATCCGTTTCTTAAATGAGTCTGCTTTTATCACATAATCATTCTCTTTATTTTATAACATTCCTTTTGAGTTCAAGTTGCATATAAAAATATAATTTATGCATATTATAATTCCATAAAGTGGAAATATTTCTTATTCTTAATTTTTGTGATATTTCTCCTTAAATCAACTTTGATCATAAAGTTTTGGAGCTCAACAATTTATCCTTCCTCTTTGTTTAATTTAATTGAACACTTTCTTAATCTAATTATTTATGAACCCTAGTAGCTCTTACTTTCTCATGGAAACCTGCCCACAAACACAAGAACACTTAATAGAATTTTTAATGAGACTTTGCCTCCATTCAATTCTCACTTTTGTAGATCTATACACAATTTTTGTTGTTCACTTTTGGATATGTCACCAGAATCAAATGGATGGAAACAAAACCCTACTGAAGAGCAATTAGACAGATTTTCATCATTCGACATGAATTCTTGCAACATTGCCTTTGAACAACCTCATCCAGAATCAAATTCAGCGGTTTCGGAAAAGTTTCCACCAATTTTCCGTGAATCTTTTATTGAGAACCTTCGCATGTGTGGTTTCCCAGGATCAACTTTCTCTTGGAACCTAGATTGGTTTGACAAATGGAACCAGGTCTTGGAAAATATTCTCATTAAACACTGGGACAATGCCTTAAAAACCAATAATTTGATTGCATATCCAATTGACTCAACTCAAATTAGCTTCTCAAATCAAATAGGAGTTCTTCACCGTTGGTTTTTAGGTCATGCTGATAGATTAAGACTTGGGAAGGATTCTCATAGCTCTCAAGAAATAATCAAAGTGAGAAAGCATAAATATAGAATAAAAAAAAGTATGAAAATCCCTTTTTTTTCAACCGTTTTTATTTATGACCTTTATTTCAAATAACAAAGATTCTTAGAATTCAGTTAACCGAACTAAACTTCTTAAACAACTTCCACATTGTGAAACTTATCACAACCTTTTCACAAACATCAAGTGTTGGTCAGACACTGAAATTGATAATGATGGATCGTTAAGACGTATCTTAATGCAATGGAGGTCTGAAGATTTTTCTAAAGTTGCACAATATCTTGACCAACAACACTTTGATATTCAAGATAATTCAACCTACTCTGGAAGTGTGCTAAAGGACTTGGCCTTGTACAAAAGAATCAGTTTGGTTTCAACATTATCCCCTAACCTTAATCCTTCTCATGTCCCCCGGGGTTTGCCGAATGACTGTTATTCTCCCTTATATCTTGCATCTCTAAATCCTCAACAACTCAGACTTTTAAATCCTCAAAATCCCATAAATTTACCTGCTCTCCTTGAAATTCTTTCTTCCTCTAATGTGAGTGATTGACAAACTCCCTTAATAATAGGTTTGCACACTCATACTCATTTCCACTGTTTGGGACACTTAGCCTTGAAAACAAAAACATAATTTTAATGATTACTATTATCATTAAAATTTATAGAAATGAAATTTGGCTTACATTGTTAGCTCCATTTTTTTCCTTTGAATCTTATACA
This sequence comes from Hemileia vastatrix, assembly GCA_030280995.1. Lineage (NCBI taxonomy): Eukaryota > Fungi > Basidiomycota > Pucciniomycetes > Pucciniales > Zaghouaniaceae > Hemileia > Hemileia vastatrix. The sequence continues at coordinate 64,988,831 of JASXTE010000001.1, forward strand.
TGCTGAATTCTATACTTCCTTGTACAAAATAATTCAAAACATTTACTTCATTTTGCTGCCCCATTCTATACAGCCGATCAACAGCCTGTTGCTCAACTGCTGGATTCCAATTTGGCTCCTATTTCAACATTGAACATATAAAAAATTTAATATTTTTGTTCTTAATATGAAATAAAAGACATTGAGCTCACCATTATATATACATTTTGAGCACACCTCAGATCTATACCCACTCCTGCAGCCTGAATCATTCCAACCAAAACTTGGCAATTTTTATTAAAATGGAATTCATGCATATTTTTGTCTCGCTTTGTCCTGCTGAGTTCACCCGTAAGCTGGGTATACCTAATATTGTGGTCATCTAAAGCCATTTTTATTCTATTTTGAAATATTAGAAAATTGTTTTTATTAATCCAACACAATTTTGTAAAACAATTCATTATAGAATCACTTACATCTGCAAAAAGTCTGCAAAGTTGGAGAATATAACAGCTTTTGGAAAATTTATATCCCTTTCACCAGACAAAAAGTTTTTTAAGTGGCCTATAAGATGACAAATCTTTGCGGAATGCTGCCAGGTGAAATCAAAAGTTGGAGTTTCATCCAGATTTTCGTAGATTGGATGGTTGCAGAATTTTCTTAAAATCATCAGCTCTCTTAGAAACTCAGATGAGTCTTAAGGGAAGTCAGTGCTTCTGGAGGGCCCATATCGCTCAGTGAATCCTTCTTGAAGCACATCAAGTTTAGACCTCCATGGATCTGCTAATTGAACTGATATCCCCCTTTGAATCTTTTTTGGAAGAGACAAAATTGCATCCTTTGTTCTACGTAGGCTTATGACTTTCATTAAGTGATTGATTGATTTAATAGAATTAGCCTTTCCTTTTTGCAAACCTGGAAAAAGGAAATTCTTCCATAACCAGTCTTCTTGCCACTTTTTGATTCTAAGAAAAAATATGAGACTTTGAAGGTCAGTGGGCCTGTTCTGAAGTGGAGTTCCAGTCAAGCATAGTCGGTGTTGGGATTCCAAGTCAAATATTGTTTGAGCCCTCTGCGAGTAAGGATTTTTAATGTAACTAAAAGAATATTTATAAAAATTGATTATAAAAATTAAGTTTTAAGTTTTAGATATAGAAATGGGCACTAACTGAGCTTCATCTAAAACAACTCTATACCAAAAGAGCATTTGAGTCACCGGTATCTTTTTTTGGCTTTGATTTTTTGACATCGTTGGGCTAGCTATTTCATAGGTCGTTAAAACAATAGCAGTGTCCTGTAGCTCATTGACATTAGTATTTTGACAATCCTTCCCATAAAGAACCTTGAAAGGAAGCGCATTATCTTCAAAGTGCACACTTATTTCATTGATCCAATTCGATAGTGTTGCCAGGGGGCATATAATCAGTGTGGCTGAACTCCGATTAATACCTTCTTGATTTTCTGATACCTGGAATTGTCTTGCTTCACCTTGAGTTGCACTTATAAGAGAAAGAGTTGAAAGTGTCTTTCCCAAACCCATATCATCAGCAAGTATTGACCCGTTTCCTTCAGGAGTTAATTGATTGTTAGGAAACTGATCTTTATAGTCATTGAATCCAGTTCTAAGCCAATGGTTGTCCTGGTGCCTCCACATGATATCCAACTTTTCCTTTAACATTTGTTCATTGTCAATCATAAAATTCATTGCTTGAAGTTGATGTGTTTTGAGAACTGTTTTGATTCCTCGGATAAGTTGATCAGCTTTCCAATCTTGAGTACTCTGAGATATTTGGAAAGAGCCTTCAAAAATTACATGTGGGATATTAAAAAAGATAGTGGAGTCGTAGTTCAGGATTGGACATAAATCGATTTGTGCAGAAGAAAATGCTTCTTTAGCAAGACTGATTAGTGTACTTGAAGAGAAGAGGCATCCCCAAAGTTGATACTGATTACCAAAAACTGGAACCAAGTAAGCATGAAAATAGAAAGGCTTCATAGGATTCAAGGCACTTCTTTGGTTTAAATGGTGAGATCCAGAGCCAATGTCACCCAATAGTGGTCCAATGTGCTGACTCTGCACTTGAGAAAGATTACCGACAAGGGTTGGTTTTCTTTCTTCAAATAGTCCAAAAATATGAACATTCGAATGGCCTTGCTGTAAAATCGTGGGGGTCAGTGAGTTTTGAAATCTTGAAATTACATTCATATAAATTTGATCGATTGTTATTGAGAACTGTCCAACACATCTGAGACTTGACATATTAAGTAAGAATAGTATCTGAAGATAGTGGTTGTTAAAAGATGAATTGAAGCAAAAAATGAAGAATCAGTTTTGAATAAAACAACAAAATAACTTTTTAGCATATGCTATGCTAAGCTCATAATTCTTTCACATGTATTATTATAATCTTTTTAATAAATATTGGAAGTAAATCAATGATAACTGAAATGAATAATATGGCTTAAAAATAAATCTTGAGCCTATAGAGTAAATTTTGGTTTGTGGAGGAAGAAAAATTTTCTCAATAAAAATGTGCTTTATTGTTACATTATAATCACAAAATAGAATAATTTCACTCTTATTACACTTATTTATGGTTCTGTCTAATAGTAAAATGCTTTAGATGTCAGTTCAAAATCCAAATTGAAACTACTACCTAGAACAATGTCTTGATACTAACATACTTTTTGTAAGTCTTTGGACAGACACTTATGGTGATCTCAATAATATTAAAATTGATTTGAATTGTATGTTTTATCAAATATCTATGTAGTATAGTGTAATAATTGAGATACTACAGTTTAACCTTCTGTTACCAACTTGGCAAGAAAATATATGTAGATATTCTTAGAACGAATATCAAATTTTGCTTTCCACAAGATGGGAAAGTGAATATTATGATATGTTAAGTGATATGTTCAAGCTTTGCTCATTCTGTGCTCAGCTCAAAATCAAATTAATCTCCAAGCTCCAAGAAACCTGTGATTGAGTTTTGTTGAACCTAGGTCTAACTGATTACCAAATCTTTGTCCAATTAATTTAAATCTGGTTTCACAATGAACTCCCAACAGCCTTCCAACAGCTTTCCAACCACTTCCCAACATTTTTAAATGAGGGGTATTGCTAGAAATACCCCCCCAAATTTTCTGTGGTGTAGGATAGAACCGTTTCACTTGATCGGCCGCTACCCTCTTCTTCAATTCAACTCCATCCAACTCTTCTAACACATATGAGCCGCCGGAAACTTGCTCCTTGATTTTATACGGTCCATTCCACCTATCTGCAAACATCTTTCCCCACTGACTTTCCAAACTCCTATTATACACCAAGACCATATCTCCTGGGTTCAAAGGTTTCCTTAATCGATGTGCCAACCGCTCATCCCAATATCTAACTGATTGATTTTGTATCTTCATCATCTGCGAATATGCCTTTTCTAAATATTCTTCTTTCTTTTCTAGCTGCATCATTCTTGCACACAATGATTCATCAGTAGTTTTGACCGTGTCCCAGTCAACTCCAAGATATGATTCAGCTTCTAAATCAACCGGTAAAACTGCTTTCTTCCCAAAAACAAGTTCATAAGGTGAAAATACAGTCGTCCTTTTGGCAGTGATTTGATCAGCAAATAAAACTAAAGGTAATTAGTGCCTCCACTTTTTGGCACTTGTCCCACATATTTTAACTAAAGCATCCTTAATAACTTGATGCCCTCTTTCAACCATGCCTTCAGCTTCAGGATAATATGGGGTTGCTTTCCTAACCTTTGATCCAATTTTAGATACAGCCTCTCTAAACTCATCCCCAAATTCAGGACCTCCATCTACCGTCACCAATTTCATCACTCCATATTGATACACCCAATTATTTAACAAAAATTCTGCCACATTTTTGGCAGTCAAATTAATAAGAGGCGCTGCCTCTACCCAACCAGATATGTCGTCTCTGGCTACAATTAAATATTTATACCGTCCCTCTTTGATATGAACGGCATCCAAACTGACTCTCCCAAAGAGTGTATTTTCTCCAGTAGTGCGTCCAGGTTCTTTTGGCCTTAAATAACTTCGTCTTTGACATTCTTCGCATGACTGAACCCACTGTTTAACAGCCATCTTCATTCCAGGCCACAAAAATCAATCAGAAATTCTTCTAAACCTTTCTCCAATGCCTCTATGCCGGAGATCTTCATGCAGTGATTTCAAAACTAATTCTTGCCCCTTCTGTTGAGTTATAACTACTTGAGGATTTGGATACCTTCTCCTCATTAAACGTCAACTAGATAGGTAAAACATAGATGACTTCCTCTTGATAGCCACCCATTCATCGTCTTCACAATCTTCTGCTCTCTCTAAAGTCAACAAATATTTGACTAACAAAAAATAAAAACCAGTCTGACCCCAGACTTCATCTTGAAAATTGATTAATATAACATCAATAGGGACTTCTCTATCACCAATATCACCTGCACATGAATGAGCCAATAAGCGTTGTCCCCTAAATAAATCTTTAATTGAGCTATGCCGACATTTTTCTTCTGAACCTTTAGATCCTTCGTAAACCGTATTCGAAAATACCTCTTTCTCTTTATCCACCTTTTTATTTAAATTCTCTAATTCTCCAACATATACACCATTCCTTAACTTACTACTATCCCACACTACCAATCCATCTTCCTCTACATACACCACATCTTCTTCTACCTCCTTTCTACCAAATTTATCTACACCTTTTCCAACACCTTTATTAACATAAAAACTATTTTCCAGTTTATCCTCTTGGTGGAGGTCATCATCACCATAATCTAAACACAATAATCCTGCCAGTTTAACCTCATGGGGGAGGCATGGAAAGTCTTCAGCTCCTTTAGTGCTAGCTTTGATAATAGGTATATCTTCATCAAACTCTTCTGAGTCTGAATCTTCTTCAGTGGGTGATCTCCTTGATAAACCATCTGGCATAGTAAAAGTCTTTCCAGGCTTATGAACTAAATCAAACAAAAAATTTTGAATAAAAGCTACCCATCTTGTCATGGGTGCGTTCGGTAAACTTGGGGAATTAATCATCTGGATTAACGATTTCCCATCCACTTGCAACTCAAAATGTTGCCCCCACAAAATATGCTAAAGTTTCTTCAGTATTTCCGCCACACCACATAATTACAATTTTGGTTGAAAATATCTTGACTCGACCTCAGTAAATACTACAGATTCATACCTAACTGGCCTGATGTAACCAGCTTTATCCATCTGAGACAAAACCGCCCCAGCTGCAACCTGACCTGAATCAACTGCTAAATAAATTCTGCCAGCGTCTTTTCCATAAACCAACTTGTGCAGGACTAAATCCTTCCCCACAACCTCCTTAAACTTCACAAACTCCTTCTCACACTCTTCATCCCACTCCCAGTCTGCATCCTTTCTTGTTAACCTTCTCAATGGAGCTGCCAATGAAGAAAAGTCCTTAATTAACATTCTAACATATATGCAAACGCCTAAAAACCCTCAACTTTGGTCGTATTCTTGGGTCTTGGCCAGGACTGAATTTTGTTAACTTTCTTCTTGGACATAATCCTACCCTCTCTACATACCACATGGCCTAATTTTTCTAAGGCTGGCACACAACATGAAAATTTTGAACCTGAAATAGTTAAGCCAGCCTCTTCAATTCGAAACAAGATTCTTTCTAATGTAATTGAAAACTCCCAAATGAATTTGCATATCCCGGGATTCTCTTCCAACACCTGGTTATCATAGTTGGTTGTTGGTCCCTTAATTCCTCCATCATCTATAAAGATTCCAGCATATTGTGGAATTTTGTCTTGAAGGATCCAAGCCATCTGAGCTTGATAAACTGAAACCGAATTTGTTGCTCCTTGAGGTAATCTTGTTAACTGTAAACGTCCAAGTGGCGTATCGAATGTTGTGAGAGGCCTTGAGTCCGGATGTAACTCTCTCTCATCATATCCACCCATAATATCTCCCAAACCATAACACACTTTCCCTGCAAACGCTTCGACAAACTCCTCAGCACTAGGCGGTATCCCAGCATCCTTTATTGTAACCCTATTTAATTCCCTAAGATCATGCACAACTCTAAGCTTTCCATTTGGTTTCTTGATACAAAATACCGGACTAGAATAACTTGATGATGATTGCTCATACAGTCCAGTGCATATCCGTTCCTTAACAACTTCAATATAGGCTTCTTTTAATGCAGCCGGAATAAGAATCGGTTTCTGCTGCCACGGTTCATGACATACCACAGGAATCTTGTAAGGCTCCCCATAGGAATGCTTCAACACACCCCTCTCCTCTTCTACAAAAGCAATGGCCTTCTCTCGCTTGACCATCACATCCAACAACAACTTCTTCTCTTCTCCAGACAACCAACCATCAGGTCCAAAATTAAAAACACCCAGTCTCTCAAAAGTGATTCTTGACATCTCAAAAAATTCAGGCGGATTCTTTACCAAGGGACTTTCATAAGGATCTCTTGATAACCTTGGTCTCTCAAGGGTGGATTTAATTCGGCAGGTAGCGGTTCATTAATAGGTCGAACTTTATTTGCTACTTTCTTATATTTGGCTGCCTCCACATTTAAATAAACTTGAGGTAAAACATTTACTTTTTTATCGCCATTAAAAATTTCATCAAATGAATCTTCTTCATCGTCAGAATCGGAATAAGAAAAATTAGAAAAATATTTTATTTCATTTTTAAATTTTACCCTTTTCTCCTTTCCCTCGTCTAATTTATAAACAGATTTTCCAACACCTTTGCTTCCTTTATCCAACAGCAAATTGCCTGTAATGAAAGTTGGCAGTTTAACCTCTTGCTGGAGGTCTGGAATTGAATTTTTACAAAAATTATTTTTTTGTGTTTTAATTATACTGTGATTTTTTATTGGATTTTGATAAGATTTTTGCAGTTTACCCTCTTGCTGGAGGTCCAGAATAACATTTTCACATAAATTATTTTTTTGTGTTTTAATTATACTGAGATTTTTAATTGGATTTTGATGTGATATTTGCAGTTTACCCTCTTGCTGGAGGTCCAAAATAGAAGGAGATACTTGCAGTTTAACCTCTTGCTGGAGGTCATAAAACATACCCTTCCAATTTTTTATCCAACCTAATTTGGCCCATTTTGCATTTTTCATCATTTTTAAATTTAATAGAAAAACAGGGTAAATCCAATAAACATATAGAAAAGTCCAAAACGTATTTGCACTCCAAGCTAATATTAACAGAAAATAATTGAGAATCCACTTGAATTATCTCCAAGTGAGCTGACCTATTGCAATCCGTGATCTCATCCTGAGGAGAGATTACAACATTAGAGTGATCAGCCCATGCTACCCGAAAAAATGAGGGCATTAATCCCTTTCCAACAAACATAATTCACCAGAAGCTGTCCGTTTTATACACTGCTTCTTGGTGCAAACACAACACTGGCACAGAGTAGTAATCCCTGGCCGTGTTTCCCAACCTTCATCTCCAGGAGGCGCTAACCGCATATGTAACCTCCGCATATCTTCACCAGTTATTTCCAAACTAATCCCCATGCCAGCTTGATACCCTATCCTAGCCTCAAAATCCATCAAAAAAGGACCACCAAGAACAGTTTTGACTGCTCCTCTGGCCACATAAAAGTGAACCTTACCAACAGATCCACCAATGCCTAACCTGACATGCTCAGCTGTGCCCATCAGCTCTGTTGAATGCCCTCCAATGCCTCTGAGGTTTCCCCAAGTTCCACTTTTAATTAACAAGCCTATACTCGTTGCTTGCTCCAATGAAATTAAATTAATTTGAGACCCTGAATCGACCAAGGCCTTTACTTCTTTACTGTTAAGAGTTACCACCAGGTAACCCAGGGGAGCGGAAAAATGTGTATCTACATCTTCCCCAAACTTTTCAACATTTTCACAAATATATTCCACCTCTCCAGTGGAAACCCGACGCCTCGTCAAATGCTTCTTTTGCTTTTCAGCAAGCGCCGGACTAATCGTAAATAACTCCCCCAAAGATAAGGGATTCTGCAGTTGATTCACCCTATTCAAAACTATGTCCATCGCATTAGCTTGGCCAGAAACTACTGGCCGCTCATACTGGACCTTTGATTTAACAACCTTGGCCCTGGGTACCTCTTGAGGTCCAACCGAGCCATCTTCACCCCCCATTATAACATCTTCACTTTCTATAACCCTAACTCCATAACCAGCTTCTTGCACTAATCCTGATCCATTGCTAGTCCTTCTTACACCCTCCATGGGGATGGGACCGCTAAAACTTGGTCTGGGTAGAGACGCCAACGGTACCTCCTCCTCAGAATCCGAATCATCCTCTGGCATAGGCTTACCATTTAAATCAAACTTGCCATAACTAGGGGGCCCCATATCAGCAATCCCCTTCTGCATTTTATATAATTCATCCTTAGAGTAAGGGTTCAATTTGTTGGCGGCAGTTTGAGCACTAGAATTTTTGTCCTTAGAGTAAGGGTTCACTTTGTTATTGGCCTTGCCAGGATTAGCCCTCAATTGGCTCTGAATGCTACTCTTTGCCTTAGTAGCAGCTGCTCTTCTAGCAGCATTAACATCGTATTGGCCGGCCATACAACTATTCTCCACTTGTGCAACCGTTGCCAGCTTTAAACCTCCAAAAGAAGTAGAAAATGTAGCTTTACTGACCTCTTTCTCTTTACCTTTGTCAGCTTTTCCACCATTACCATTACCATTTTTTTCACCCTTGGCATTAACATCTTCATCATTTATCTCTTCAAATCTGGCTCTCCTTTCAGCCGTTAAATTTCTTCTGACCAAATCAGAAGGAGACTGTCCATCACTGGGCTTGATGAACGAACCATCAGGAAGTTTATAAACTTTACCATCAAATAAAACTCGCCCAGAATCCATATCCTTATCAAAAGCAAAACAAACTGTTGCTCTGTGCCCCCTCCTATTACAATAGGAGCACACCTTTTGCTCATTGTAGCCACCTCTATAACTACTACCACCATTCCCACCATTTCTCCCATTGCCTGGGAAGCGGTTACCTTTATTATTGCCATTATAATTTCGACGTTCATAGCCTCTAGATTGATAAGAAGTCGACGTCAACAAAGAAGCAATTGGGGCCTTGTTAGCCTTCTGTGTCTCTTGAACAAATATTTTTAATTGTTTAGTTAAATTGGCCAGGTGATCGACAATCTTATTATCCACATTACCCTCAAATTTTTCAGCCGGTAGTCTCATTTGAGCCTTCTTGGCCTCCTGACCTTTGACCATAATATCGTTGTTTTCGGCCAAAACTTTGCTAACCTTGCTAACATATTGAGTGCAGGACTCTTGATATTTGTCCAATGCTAACAACTTGCGATGGGCCTGAATGTTCTCTTTGATAATCTCCAGATCCGTCAATTTCTGCTCACCATTAGGCAGTTCCTTCATCAATTCTTTTCTTGAAAGATCCTTCAAGACGTCCATACGAATATCCCTGCTGCATGCTGACCAAAACAAATCTTTTGCCTGGTTCTCATGCACTAAATCGTCCACCAGTATGAGATATTCAACCACTTCATCAAACTGAACACACAGCTTTTTGAAGTTTGCCATAGAAGAAACACCACCCTTTGCTTGCCAGTCACCAACAATTTTATGGAGGTCCAACATGGTAAACCTAACACCCCATCTATCAACCATAGCTTTAGAAAGCTTAACCCAATCCTTGTCCTTGACTGCCTGCATAGAAATAACCTCTTTTTCCATCTCCCTATCAGCAATAAAAAACCTAACTTGCTTCACCATATCCACATGAGAAGCACCATCAACATCAGCAGCAGCTTCATACCTGCTAATGAACCATTTAACCTCCTCCCCATTAAACTTTGGGCCATCCCAAGAAACAATCCTAACAGAGGGAGTAAGAGTGTGAGGAGATCTAGAAGCAGCAGCAGAAGACATCTCAATGAGTAAAGAAAAGCGTTAAAAGCCGTTAAAATAAACAAGCCTCTTGCAGGCTAATAACAAAGATTGATTAGAGTTCCAAAGAATAAGCCTCTTGCAGGCTAATAACAAAGTCCTTGACCCAAAAAATTTCTAGAAAAAGCTAGAGATTTCGAACCCCACGTTGGGCGCCAACTATGGTAAGGTAAACTCTTACAGTCGCCTTGCTGTAAGCAGAATCCGGAGGAGATGTGTGGATTTAGCTGAAAACCCCGTCCTTCCAACAAAAATAACAAAGTAGGTGTTCTAAATCGCTAAGCTACCCAGTCTATTTAGATCTGATGTAATACAATATTATGAAACTCTGAAATATTTAATTCTTATTGAGATTTAAATAAAAGTGGCTGTTGAGAAAGAAATACTGATTACAACAATTAAGGTGTACCAGTGAAAGATCTGAAAAGATTGACTTTTATGTTTTTATAATAATTTGAATTTTTATGAGACAGCAATAATCAAGTCCCAGTGATGAAGACCTTTCCAAAGATACCCTGTATGAAGTGTGGTTTAAATTGTTGAGTAGTATCTCTAAAATGTTATATATAAAATATAAAGTTATAAGGGTATTAAAATTTTATTTAATTTGTTGAGTAATAAAAAATGAGACGGTGGTGATTAAAGATTAAGCTGTATCATGTATGATGATTGTAAGATGATGCCCAATTTCGAGTCTGAGAGGCTCTTAAGTATACCTAGTCACATGCCTAAGTTTCCCCTCCAGAGCTCAGCCAGAGCCCATCCGGAGTCTGAACAGAGCTCGTACGGAGTCCGTCCGGACCTCCTGACTCAATTAGAACCTAAAAACTATAATAAAAAAATCTGGAAAAATTACACATGTTAGAGCCACTTCCCCTTTACTTTCCCAACTAATTTTCGTAGTCTGCGCAGCTCTAATCACCCCATGAAAATTCATCAAAATTAAAAGATTTCTAAAAAGGTAAATACTTATATAAATCTTTAAAATTCATTCAAAAATATAAGAAAAATATTAAAAATTCTGGGAAAATTTCCCAAGGTTCTTGAGTGACTCGACTTGATACTTATAAATCTTTCAGACTGTAAAAATAAGTTTTCTCCATAAAATCAAATGTTTTTGCATATGCATTTGCTTTTGACCAATTTCTTCATATTTAAAACTCTAATAAATTAAATAAAACCCTTTTATAAAAAATAATAGCACCAATCTTGCACACCTTAATAACTCCATTTACGTATTTAGGTGCCATACTAAACTTTAGGCTACCACAGCGGAAGTTAATAAAGAGACTCTAAAGTTTGAAAAGAAAAAAAAAGAGCTCTCTTTAAGGAGGGATGACAGGTTATATGATTTGGAATAGAAGAAGTTTGAACTCTCTTCACAGAAGGATGATAGGGCACAAGACTTGGAGGAGAGGAAGTATGAACTTTCTTTACGGAAGGATGATAGGGAACAAGACTTGGAGGAGATGAAATTTGAGTTATCTCTAACTATTGAAAAATCAAAGAAAGTGGAGAAAACACTAGAGCATCAAAAAATCATGGAACAGATGAAATATAAGCTTGATCGTGAAGAAAATTCCAAAAAGAATGATTTCTTGATAGAATGTGTTAAAGCTAATAAATCTGTTGAGGAAATTGAATGTTTAAAGAAATTGTTTGATGACTAGTTTGTTTTATTTATCTTAAACTTCAACTGATCATAAATAATTTTACATAAATTTTTATCTTAATATCCTGTATTTTTTTATTCTATCCATCATTAGTTGAATTTTCATATTTTAATGTTATAAATTCTCTTTTAAATAAAATTTTCAAGAATTTTTAATGTTAAAAATTCTTTTTTAGTTTAAATTTTCAAGTCACATTTGAAAATTATCTGGTATATAATGATATATTACCACATGAAGATGGGGCCAAGTATGTATTTTTAAGGGCCATGGGTAGGGATTTTAAGTTGGAGGTTATGGAGATTCTTTTAAAGGCTGACTTGATGAAGACTCTTCCAAATGGGGAAAATAGGATTCCTGGTATGGCTATTCTGAAGGAGGTTATTTTGGGATATTTGGATGGTATGATGGATAGGGAGGTGGAATCTGGAGAGGAAATCCTGTTAGATGGAGAGGTTCAGGAGACTGTGGTGGAAAATTCAGTTTCTGGAAAGGTGTTGGAGCCATCAATTTTGGAAGATGGGGACTCTGATGATGTTTGTGAAACTGATTTTTCTTTTCCAAAGGATGCCATGGGATCTCAGGAATGTGCTTCACTGGATGTTTTGGAAATGTATACTCTGGAGGATCAGTGTATTTCCTCAAGTTTGGGTGAATTATGTGGGAAGGAGGACTTTTCTGGTCATGAAGAAGGATTTTGGGATATTGAGAAGGAATCTGTGGTGGATGAACTGTTGCTTTGGGATGATTATTTTTCTTTCTCAAGTTCAGATAATGGCTTATTGGAGGAGGATGTATCAGTTCAATTTTTGGATGGACAGATGTATTCTTTCTTGGATCTTTTTCTCATAGAGGAAGATTATTTTCAGGTGGTTCCCTCAAAATCTGAAGCTCTCTGCTTGGAGAAGGATTTTTATTTTGATGTTATGGATGTTATTCTGGAGGATTTTGCAGATTCTAAGCAAGATTCCTATAGGGAAGAGGAAAATTGTGATGTTTTGGATGTCACTGGTATGGAGGTTGATTTTAAAGATGTGGTGGAGGTTCCAGATGTTTCACAGGGTGGAGAATTTATGTATTCTGGTAATGTGAACTATGGTAGAATCAGTGTATGGAGGAGGATGGAAGATTTGTTTGGAGGTCTGATGTTGGGATATCAGAATTGGAAGAGGAGCTTAGGGGGTTCAGGCCCTAAGGGCAAATTTATTGGTTTAAACCTTGGGATTTCAAGAATCTGATTCCTCCAAAATGAGGATAAACTACTTAATTTGTTCTGGTTCTGCTTAATTTGGCCTCTATGTATTTTGTCAGGATTTTTTTTGTTTTTTCCGATTCTTATCAGTCTCTCTGGTTCAAGTCTCTATATAAAAAAGGAGGCCAGGCCTCTTTAGGCGGCACCTCCAATGTCAGGCGGCCCGTCTGTAATGAAAAAAAAAATCTTAGTATAATGAAGATGGAAGAAAAGAAAAATTCAAGTGAAGATGGGTATTTTATTTAAAAGAAAATGAAGATAAAAATGAAGATTATTGGTTTTATTTCACCTCCAGCATGAGGTTAAACTGCAAAATTTTATTTCTAAATTGGATTTTTTTTGGCTTTCAAGAATTTTAATGGTTTTTTAATGGTTTTGGTTTTTTATTGGAGAAGATTTGTGTTGGAAAATTCTTTTTGTTAGAAGGTACCCAGGGGTGGGGCTTCTAGATTTTATTTTGGCAAGTGTGGGGGTGACTGATGGGCTGGCTGCTCTATCAACAGTCACCCCAGATTGTCTGCTTCCAACCCCCTCTCTTAATTTTGTTGAATTCTAGTATTGGTTTTTTTTCTTTAACAGGTTTTTAGTCCACCATGACTTTAAACTGGAAATTCTTTTGGTATTCAAGTGCTGGACCCCTCATGTTTATTGGTTTTGTTTAATTTTGTTGGATGTTGTGTTTTTGTTAGAAGGTACCCAGGGGGGGCTTCTAGATTTTATTTTGGCAAGTGTGGGGGTAACTGATGAGCTGGCTTCTCTGTAGAAAAGTTACCCCAGAATGTCTGTTTCAAGCCTTTGGTTTTTTTTCTAGTTAAATTCTAGTGTTGCTTTTTTGTGATTCAGGTTTTTAGTCCTCTATGACTTTAAACTGGATTGCCTTGGATGTCTTTTGGTGCTTTTGGATTGGTGGTGGATCACTGGTGGTCTCCCATCATTTTTACTTATTGGAGGGAGCCCACTTAGTGATCTCCTCTGTTGACCTGGAGCTGGCTTTGCTATGTAGTTCTAGGGTGTTGGCTGTGAAAGTGGTGGATTCAAGATTATTTTCTTTTTTTCTCTTTTCATGGAGGCTATGTTTTTTCAAAGGCTCAAGATAGGGCTCTGGCAATGTTTTTGGTAGAAGAGGAGGATTCAAAATAAAAATAAAAAAATTAAATATTTTTAGGTGTGACCACATCAAGGTGCACTTGGATGTGGGTAAGGTATCAGGGGATCAGCTCATCAATTGTCTGGGGGATACCATTTTGTTTTGTTTTATTTGTTAAAGGAGGTTAAATGTTTTGGCTTTTATGGTTTTTGGTTTGGGGATTTATGGGCTATATCTTCAAGATTTTTTTTCTGGAAGGTCCTTCAAGAATTCAAGCTGAAATTTTTTTAATTATGGGATATATCTTCAAGATTTATTTTTCTAGAAAGTCCTTCATGACTTTAAACTGATCTTTTAATTACAGGCTCAAGATTTTTTGATGTCCATCAAGACTTTAAACTGAAAATTCTGTTAGTCCTCCAAGACTTAAAACTGGCTGGTTGTTAAAGATTTATTCAAGAATTTAATTTTACTACTGTGGATCTAGTAGTCCTCCAAGACTTTAAACTGGCTGGTTTCAAGATTTTGTCAAGATGTAGTCCATCAAGACTTTAAACTGAGGATTGTTGATGGTGAAGTCCCTCAAGACTATAAACTGAGGAATGGGAGGCAGTGTGAGGTGGAAGTTTAAAGGCAGAAGGATCCAAGGGGGAACTTCTGAATTCTTTAAAGGCAAGTCAGGGGGTGACTGATGGGCTGGCAGCTCTATTTACAGTTACCTCAGAATGTTAGTTACTTCTCTAAATCTTTTTCTGGTTGATCTCTGGTTCTGGGTTCTGTGATTCTGGTTTTTGCAGTCGCCCAAGACTATAAACTGAGGATTTTTGCAGTCCCCCAAGACTATAAACTGAGGATTTTTGGAGTCCCTCAAGACTATAAACTGAGGGCTGTTAGTCCCCCAAGACTTTAAACTGAGGGCTGTTAGTCCCTCAAGACTTTAAACTGAGGGTTGTGAGTCCCCCAAGACTATAAAATGAGGAAAATTTTTATGCTGGTAGAAGGTTATAGTCAGGAAGACTTGTCAACTGGATATCACTTTTCATTGTTGGAGGCTGGTACAGCCAGAGTTGAAATTAAGGAACAGAAGAAAGATATTTTTTCACAGAGATAGATTGAATTTAAAGGCATGGTGCAAGATAAGTTTTAAAGAAGAAGCTTGGATTGCTGGTTCAGAAGTTCACTTAGGATGGAATAGGATCAGGTGGAAGAGAGAAATGGGATGTTTGTAAAGATTCTGGATAGTTGTTCAAGCATGGTTGTTGGTGAAGGAAGAATGGGGACATTCTTGATTGGAGGGAGGATGTGGTGATCTAAACCTGGGTAGGCCTTTGAAGTGCATATTTGGGGGTATTTGGTATGTAGGGTGTTTTTGGGGTTATGGTGTTTTTAGTGGATTTTTTCATCTTTAGGTGATAGTTATTAGTGTTTATGGATTCTTGAGCTAGGGTCACTTATTATTTCTCAGCTTAATGTCCTTTTTTTTCTCTTCATTTTGGTATCCTTTATGGGTGGTTACCTTGTTTTATAGGGTAGTTATGGTGTTGTTATTGGTATTTATCAGATTTTTATTACTTAGTGGTGCTTATTTAGGCCTAAGCTAGGGTCACTTATTATGTCTCAGCTTATTTTCCTTAATTCTCTTTTCATTTTGGTATGTCTTATGTCTGTTTATCTTGTTTATTAGAGAAGTTATGGGTTTTTAGGAGTTTTAGGGGTTTTATGGGTTGTATGGGTGTTTCAGGGCCTAGAAGTGGCCCACCTGCCCCCAAGCGGCCTTCCCGCTCCTAAGCGGTATCCTGCCTTGAAGTGGTGTGCCCGCCTGGGCGCTGGGGAGGTGCTATAATGCACTTTTATGCATAAAAAATGCTGGGAAAGCTGGATTTTGGGTGGGGAATCAGTCAGGGTGGTCTGTGCACTGGCTGTATGATGCGTGTGTGGGAAGATTTTTAGAAAATCATCTTATCTCTTTATCTCATCGCCTCTCTGTTCCTCACTGTCTCATTGGCTTGAGTATTGTTGGAATATATTACTGTTCATTTCAATTCTTTCTTGTAGTCTGTCTGGGACTATTATCTTCACTTTTAAAGGGGTCAAGAGTGTTTAATTAGAGGGTCTAGCAAACAGATCTCCAATTTTCTGCAACAGGTAAATCTCACTTGTTTTTCTAAAGGGACAGGGGTTATTCTTTCAGGTTTTTATCCAAGTCCCTTGGTCAAGGCCTATAGCTAGTACTATAGGATTGTCTACAACACAAGTCATGATCCAAGGATTCGCACTTTTGATCTCCATTTATTTTTGAAATTGGATTTGGAGCTCCCAAAGACTAGAGAATTGTCCCTTTAAAATACCTATAGCATTTTCAATCCGTACTCTTGATTGGGCAAGGTGATAATTAAATTTAGTTTTGGGGTCATTTTCTAAGGTTGCACCATGGAAAGCAGGTATAATGTACTTCCCACTTGCATATGCTGAGTCTGCAAGGAGGTACTGAGATTCATCAAAGTATGAGTCTGGGGATTGAGAAATCCTCATTCTTTGGAAGATGGAAGAGTGATGACATGATCCAGGGCAGCCACTGTGAAAAGCAATAAATTTTTTATTGAGATCACATATAAGCTGTACAGCAATAGAGTATCTAGAAGGAAGATAAAAAGTTAGTTCATGAATGATGAGAAATTGGAGAAGATTTTGAAGAAACCTTTTTTTTCAATCAAAATAATGGTTCCTATCATGAGCAGGCTTTTGACTCAAAGGTATAGTTGTGCCATCAACAAGACCTACACAGCCAGGGAAACCTTTGGCTTGCATTACTTGAGAGGATTCAAGTTGTTGTTCTGGAGTTGGCCAAGCAAGTGTTTGAGACTTGAGGGAAAGGATAACAATCATACAGCGCTTGGTGTATAATATCACCATACCATATTCTATTTTGAATATATTATTCAAAATTCTTATAGCAGCACCATTTCTATTTGAGCCAAAGCGTCATAGTGCAACAGCAAGTTGAATGGCAGGATTACACTGTTTGTTATGGGAATTTTTATGAAAGATAGGATGTTCAGAGATGAGTTGATAAAGCTTGAAGAAACAATTGGGTGAAGTTTTAAATAGCTGAGTGAAGTTTAGTTGGGGAATCTTGAGAATGGAGCAGAGATCATATCGGGAATCATGATAAATATTTTGCCCCCTGGAAATGAGGTAACACTTTTTAGAAAGAAAACACAAATAGGCTAAGGCATCTTCCAAATAAGAGTCAGATTTTTAGTAGAGAACTAAAAGTAAAGTGATAACATTCTTAGTGGAGTGAAGTAGCCATCTAGTAGAGAGGTGCTTCATTCTTGTCAGTAGTATAGGTGTTGGTAGAAGGTTTAGGTGATGAGTGGGAAGTGGGAATTCACGGCCAAATGTGCAGTTGGGGTGTGTAGATAGAAAAAAAACTTAAGTGTTCTCCACCAAAATTAAGTAGCATAGAGTGAGGAGAGACTTAAGGATGGAATCAGAAATTATATGTCATGTGACTTTATTAAAAATCCATCATGTATGTGATGAGTTTGGGATCGGGAATTCGGAATGGAAATTGGGGTATAAGAGGCAGGATAATGCATTATCATGGATTCCTTATCCACTAGCCCCAGGGCTAGTGGATAAGAATCTTCCACAATTAATAACGTCTGATCCTGTGAAAAAAAAATTCTGATCCCTAATAGTGAATCCCTGTATATTGATACCCCCTATTAAAGTGAAGCCTCATAGGATAAACTTGGTAGTTTCTTAAAAAATCAAAAAAAATCTTTATCCTCAATTTATATTTTAACTGACATTCAGATTTTAAGTTTACTTTTCTTGTTTAAATCTGTACTGAAATGTTGAAATATTCTTTATTGAAATTGATTTTCCTAAAAATATACTTAATCTAGTATTGCTCTTTGATCAGACTAATTACATGAAGATCTATAAAGTCTTGTGTTTAAGTGAAATATGAAATAGATTTTATTTCATAGACTTAGAAGCTTCTTAGAAAAATATTATTATTATTACCTATCAGTTTGATTTTCATATCACTAGTAAATCATTGATAAGTCCTTGTCCCATATATATTAGGGGTTATTAAAGTTAAAAATCTTCCATTTCAAAATACCTCTTTTTTCCACCAAATCAGCCATGATTAATTTTTAATATATGCCATATTGTGCTCCCAAAACACCTTTTTACTGAGAATTAATGTCAAGTCTGTGGCTTTCTCTTTGTGTTGTGAAATACCTTTTAATAAGTTACAAATTTTTAACTTTGATACCCCCTATTATTTAAGAATTATATGCAAAATCTCATATGTAAATTACTCTTTAAAAAATTTTGTTGTAAAAAAGAAAGAAGTGATCCTGAACTGCTTTGCTTGTTTTTTTCCTTAAAACCATTATATTGAAATACTTTATATATTCATTTAAAATTTGTATTAAAATTTATTTTAATTATAATATAAAACCTTTTACACTCCCTTTTTATATGGGTATAAATAAAAATATTGATGGTGTATTTTTTACTAAATATGTATCATATAGTATTTTTTCAGTAAGAAATTAATGTAATGATGAATAAATACCACTTCTGTGTATTAAATTCAGCTCTTTCACAATAATAGAGTTTAAAATTCAACCTGAAGAAAAAAATTCACATGAAAGAAATTTTTAAAATAAATGATTCTTATTACAATGTGGACACTGTGATTATCCCACAATACAGCATTGAAGCACACTTTAGTGCTAAATTTAAAATTTTAAGAAATTTATACTGTTATTCTTTGTTCTAAATTTAAAATTTATAATTTAGGTTAAATTTTGGTGTTTCATATTGAAAATTCACTTAGTAGTGATTTATATTTCAATTCATGAGATTACCCTACCAAATCACAATATTTTCATGTAGTTCTTATGAACTACATCATTAAAAGATTCAAAATAACATATATTTATTGCTTTTACTAAATGTATATTGAAAACCTGTTTTTTAGTTGAGGAAGAAGTAGAACTAAAAAAAGAGCAAAAATTAATTTCTTTTTAATTTCTATCATCTTCTCAAATTTAGAAATCTTCAAAACAGGATTAATATATACTAATATACAAATTATACTTCTTTAAGACATATAATCAAATAATTTTATAAATATTAGTGATTAGAATAAAGAAGCTGTCAGAGTACTTAATTGAGTAATAAATTATAAAACACATTCACCACACAATATGGGGGGCGGACTTTCTAGCGAGTCCACAACCTTGGATCCAATCTCACCACAGATTGAACACAAATTGAGCTATTGATAAAGTAACCATACAATCATGGATGAAAACCACTCAGCAGAAAAGTTTTAGGTGGGTGTTCAAGTAGAGTTCATTATGGGCTCAGTATGAGTTCAGGTTGAGGACTTCCTAGCAAGTCCACCCCCTATATTGCGTAGTGATTGCCTTTTGTTATTTGTTTAGTTATGATTTTTTTACTGTATTCTATGATATAAAAATAAATAATTTAGATTCTTCAAAAATTTTTCAAATAAATCATATAAATTAAATCTAATTATCTTTCATGATCAAATATTCTAAACAAAGATCATAAAAATTAGGTGATATGGTTTAGATTTAAGAATTGAATCCTAAAATTTTATGTTAGAAGGTGTTTTAAATTATATGAGCCATTAATTGTTATATATATTTTCTTTTTTAAAAACTTTAACAAATTCATTAGACAGTTCAAAAGTAATACTTTGGAAAATAGTATAATTTTTAGTCTTTTTAATGATCAATTGCAATTTGAAAGGAAAATTGTATTTTTGATTTATGAAAAGGTACTGTGAATTAATCAGATTATCAAGCTACCTTTTGTTTGTATTTCTATTAATTTTTCATTAAACTCTCACTATTATTTCAGCACATCATCATCCTTCCTTGGTTAATGGCTCATGATGAGCTCAAAGTAGAGCTCAGTATCAGCTCATTATAAGTTCCATCTGAGTTCAATCTAAGCTCCATCTAAGTTCAAATTATGGACTTGCTAGCTAGTCCCTCCCAAATATTGTGTGGTGTATTTCACAACAAGAAAAGAAAGCCACAAACTTGAAATTTTTTATCAGTAAAAAAGTGTTTTTGGGGCACAATATGCTATATGTTAAAAAAATAATCATGGTTGATTTGGTGGAAAAAGAGGTATTTTTAAATGGAAGATTTCTTACTTTGATACCCCCTATCAAAACTAATTGTAAAAGATGTAATTTATAGACATTATAAAAATTTCAAATAAATGTTTATGTAATGAATAAAATATTGTAAAGATGTCCTCTTCACCTCAATAATTCCCCCGGCTTTTCTAGCCAGAAAATCATGAAAGATAATGAGGAAAGAACTAGGTAAAATAATAATTTATGAAATGTATAGCATACAAACAAAATTTTGAATAGTATCTATATACAGAACTATGAAACTGTATAAGCTAAATACTGGAAGATACCCTGAGCTAGAAATACACAGTATTTTATTCCCATACAAGACACTTCCCATGTCTCATAATACTGGACAATATAAATTCCTTACACGAGAGACAATCCCCATGTTATGAGATACGGAAACAGCTAGTTTGCACCCAAGAGAGAAATATATTTTCCACTTCTTTTAATTTTTTAAAATTAAATGCAGAGGCAATTTCCCCTTAAGTTGAGGTCTTTATTTCATTATTAAGCTTATTAAAATAGTGTTTTACGTAATAATTGTGAGACCTGTAATTAAGTATCATAAACCTGCATTAAAGCCTATTAATTAAATACTTTAAGTAAAAAAACACCTGGTTTTTTCTCCCTAATTCATATTTTCTGGCTGACAGATTCTTTTCAAGTACACCTGTCCTGGGAAGTTGTACTTCAAATTAAAATGACTTACTTTGTACCAACATTGTGGATTTTTTATGAATGGCATGTATGCTAATTTTTAAAGACCCATATCAATTATTTTTAGCCAAAAAAATATCTTTTATAAACTTACTTCTTGAATATAGCTATATTTCACCCTCTCCGTCCTATCAATCAACTCTTATCTTCTTTCAGGGCCTCTGTCAGTGTATGCTACTATTTAAGTATGATTTAATAGTTAATATTAATGGTCCTAATAATTGATATTAAATGATTTTCAGATTAAACCTCAGGGAAAGAATAATAAAACTTTTATGCTCAATTTTTAACTCACAATATTTGGATTGGTTTGGACCAGTGTTGGAAAATAGAGTAATAAAATATTGTTATAGCTAATATAAAAAATAACATCAGTTAATAAGGGCTTCTAAACATATTTTTATATGCTAATAATTGTTGAATAACTTTTATTTGATGTGTAGTAAGTAAGTGATGCCAAATAACCCATCAAATCCCCCCTTACCAATACCAAAACCCACTGGAGTACATAGACCTTCAATCCAGATGATGTCATTGCTATCCCTGGAAATTAAATCACTTTGAGAGCTCATCTCCTCCCCATGGCATCCACTTTAAGGAGTCTAAAATCTCAGACCTCCATTAATGTCCCTTCATTGCAATTAATGATATCATATGCCCATACCATAAATAGAGAAAACAGATAAAAGCAGATAACATAAAGAAACAGGTAAAATAACTCATCCAAAGAGAATAAAATGAAACCCAAAGCATATAAAGGAAAAAAAAAACTTTCCAAGCCCCTAAGAACATCTTCAACCATCTAAATTAACCCAGTATTTATATCCCAACCCATAAATCAGTGAAAATCCATTAAAGGAAGCAGATTAAGTTGTCCAAACTGGGTGTATGTGCCTGAAAAAGGTGAATATGCTTGTGTAGGGGTGTTTATTCCATTGAATACTTTCATATGATTTAAAATAAGCAGAAAAATAAAGCTTATAGGCTATTTAGAGTGTTGAACTCACATATATGCCTATATATAAATAATATAACTGTATATATCACTGAATATGAGGTTTATGCATACATATAAGCTTATGTAAGTCTATAATTTCTTAATATCACTTAAGATAAGAAGATTATGACTCTATTAGCACCTTAATAAGTATTATTAGGCTATGGATAAGCTATTAAAATTTGTATAAGTCATATAATAGTGTAATAAATATATATATAAGCATTATAACCACATATATAAGCATTATAACCATATATATAAGCATTATAATCATATATATAAGCATTATAACCATTTATATAAGCATTATAACCATTTATATAAGCATTATAACCATTTATATAAGCATTATAACCATATATTTAAGAATTATAACCATATATATATATATACTTTAACCATAATTTTAACTTATAAGATTATTTCAATTAAGGTTATCTTATTTTAAAAATAAGAAATACTCAGTTCTGGGGATACATAGGCTGACAGCCTCCTTCTGGAACCTCAAAAATTCACCTTTTTAGGAGCACCTACATAAAAATAATTTATATTTAGATAAATTGTTTTATTTGATAGAATAAAAATAAAATAAGGAGGAGCCTTATTATGAACTTTTTCTTAGTATAACAAAAATTAAGCAAGTTTTTGAAACTTTAAAAGTTTCCATTAAATTTTGATGGGGGCTGTATATGTTAGTGCTTGAGATCTCCTAATATTTATGCTTTTAAAATATGTGATGGAAATAGTGATTTATGAATGTGTGACAAATGGATTTTCATAAAACTTTTACTAGTTATAATAATAATGCTATTAATATTTAAGAAAGTTATATGGGGTAAGAGCATCTACACTTATGTTTTAAAATTCATTTGGTATGCATAATTTAAAAAAATTTTCCAGAAAAATTTGATATTCATCCCTGATATGGCCCTTTGAAAAGGTTCAATTCAAAAAATTTCAGAAAAACGCAAAAAATGTGCAGTTAGGTGAATCTTTACAGAATTTCATTTTCATTTGCGCAATGTTTCAGCAATTCATTCTGGCTACTCATTACTCCTCATAATTAAAAAATTCTTACCTTTCCCTTTCGATAAAATTTCTTCTAAATATCCTCACTTATATCCCTCCACCTCACTACTACACACAAAAATTAAACTTTCCAATAATTTTTCATACATTATAAATAATGACAAAACCACTCAACAGTTTCATGTCTGCAGAAAAAAAGAAAAAGTGAATTCCTAACTTTTATAAAATGAATGTGATAACATTCAAAATGCATTATTATGCTTAAATTTCAAAAAAAAATATAATTTTGTGATTAAAGGGAAAAACATGAGTGATGGATTTTTTTTGGAAAGCTTCTGGTAATGAAAATGACAACAAAAAGGTGATGAATTTTTCATTTCAGCTACCAAGGGTACATGTAAAATGAGTTTTGTTACTGAAGACTTACTGCTATAAGTTAAGATTCTTTAATTGAATCAATAATTAATGGAAATATAGGGAAAGGTGGTTGTAGGACCCAACTGAAGTGATTAAAACTCAAAATTTGATCTCAATTAGAGTTCAATAAGAACTAAGTAAAAGTGGAGCAAAGTATTTCTCAAAATTCAGTATGAGCTCAAACTCAGTTTCATTGTTATACACATTTTTAAAAATCTATTTTGTGATATCAAAGTTAGAAATCTGACACATTCCTTTCCATTTTAGCAAAAATACAAAATTAAATATTAATATCAGTAAAATGGTGTTTTTGGTGCAAGATATATGCCATACACCACACAATATGGGGGGCAGACTTGCTAGCGAGTCCACAACCTTGGACTCAAACTCACCACAGATTGAACACACATTGAGCTATTGATAAAGGAACCATACAATCAGAGATTAACATCACTCAGAAGAACAGTTTTGGGTGGGTGTTCAAGTAGAGTTCAGTATGGGTTTAGTATGAGTTCAGTCTGAGTTCCATCTGAGTTTCATCTGAGTTCAGGTTGAGGACTTGCTAGCAAGTCCACCCCCTATATTGCTTAGTGATATGTTAAATAATAATAATGGCTGATTTTGGCATAAAATACCATCTTCCCATGTAGGATTTCTAACTTTGACATCCCCTATTTATCTCAAGCCAGTTTTCAAAGGGCACATATTTATTATTTTTTAAGCAAATTGATTTTTTATTCAAATACACTTCAATTGATCAATAATATAAATTGAATTCCTATTTTTGTGACTAAAAATGTATTTAAAACAGGATCTCAAACCTTACCAAACACACCTAGATTGCTTTATTAAAAAATTCCACACAAAAATGCCATGAAATATGGCTGATTTTTTACTTGGGGTCTCAAACATGGGGTCAAATATATCCTACATTTGTAAAATTTTATCAACCACAATTCAACCCACCAATACCCACATCATTCCACTAAAATACGCATTACCTTTCTTCCATACTAACCCATATACTCCACCTCACATTTCTTCTCTCACAGCTCTTTTCCAATTAATAATTATCTCCTTCACACCACAGTTAATCTATTACTTTTTAATCCTTTCTTTACCAAATTTTCTTGCTAAAATTTCTATCCTCACAACTTTATATTTTTTATTTAAAGCATAATAAATATAATCAAGGTCCAAAACTTACTTAATCTTACATTAATAATCAAGAATTTCATCAAGATTTTTTGCTTGACTCTCCTGAACTTGGAGAACCAGATATGTATTCTGACATTATGCTTGATGTGCCTGTTGTAGTAGGCTTAAACTTATTTTGTTATTATTTTTCTTTTTTTATTGCCTATTTACTCTTCATTTATTTACCAGAATCATTGCTAATCAAATCAATAAATTTTATGAAAGTGACTGACAATAAAAGGTTAGTTGAAAAAGAATCAACCCCTCATAGAAAAAGAATCAAAAAAGGGCTTCTACTAGTATTTGGATTCATTCACAATCAAAGGAGAAAACCTTTTTGAAATTAAGATAGATTTTTTAGAGTAAGGGAGGGATAAGGTTAAAAATTCAAAGCAAGGAGAATGAGAAATTTAAAATTTAAACTGTTTATCAATTTTTTGCTAACAAAACTACTAATATCTAATAATTTAGCTCCTACTCCATTCATCATAATTTCAATCTTTCTATGAATTACATTTATAGATTTGTATTTTGTCTTTAATTTATCACTTTTTTCATTTGTTCTCAAAAACTATCTTCATTTTCATATTCTTTTTTGGGTGCAGATTACCATTTTTTTAAGTCAAATTAAATTAATTTCAAAAAAAAATGGAAATACCCTCCCCTGTGTTTTATTGAAGTAGGGGCCTAGATTGACAAACTTTAAGTTCATTCTATAAATTATCATTTAAAAAAGTCATATGATATAATTAAAATGCCTAAATTTATGAAAATTCAAGTAAAATGTGAGTGGAAATCATCTGTGACCAAAGTCAATGAAATCAAACACAATTGTATACGTGAACCTCATGAGGAGAAAAAATGTTCCCACGATTGCTTTCATACAACACAGGGCCTTATTGTTTATTAATTTAAGTAGAATATCATATATGACTTTTTAAATTTAAATTCATGAAATAAAATTAAAAATTGACAACCTATATTCAACCACATACATTTTTTTGGCTACCCAATATTTCATTTTCTGCATTACCCTTATTTCTTAACTTATGAATCTGGTTGATAAACTCTAGATTTTAATTCATTTTATTATTAAAATGGGAAGAAAAAATATAATAAAATTAATAAGATTGAATAAAACATACCTAAAATAGTTCAAGAAGTCACTATAAAAATGAATAAAGTTTCAAAAACAGCATCCAGAAGTTTTGGAAAAAAGCTCTAAAAGTTCCCAAAAATGAGCCAAAAAGTTTCAACAAAAGTGCTTCAAAGGTCACAAAAAATTTGTCCCACAAATTCCCTAAAAGCCCCAAAAAGGTGTCTCAAAAGTTCCTAGAAAAGTGTCAAAAAGTTCCAAAAAAAAATAGTGCCAAAAAAACTCTAGAAAAGTACAAAAAAACACCTGAAAATTGCTTTAAAATTCTTATAAAATATTCACAAATCATTACCAAATGTTTCCAACTGAATTTGGTAAGTTTAAGTGCAAAAAAGGAACCCTAACAGCTAAAAAAACACATATAAATCACTGATAAATGCTCAGAAAATGTTCCTTAATTTTTTTAGCAGAAAAAAAGACCAAAAATGCCCAAATACACCTAAACCACATGGAAAATACTCAGAAGATATTTATGAATGGTTTTAAAATGATTCTGAAACAAGTTAGTGAGTAAAAAGGCCACAAATGAGAAATAACCTAAAAATGACCATAAAGCACCAAAAAACACCAAAAAGTTAGTAAATCAAGAAAAAAAATGGAGAAATAACTAAAAAGGAAAAAAAACATATCAATGAGTTATTAAACAAACATGATAAAAAATATCAAAAAAACATTTCATTCAGCAATTAAACTACAAAAAATGAGAAAGTGACTTACATGGAGAGTGTGAATTGAGAAGTATCAGAACCAACAATAATTTATGGAAATGAGAGATGAAGAGAAGATGAGATATCTTAGTGAGACTGAATCTTAGAAATTTTATTCAATTTCAAGTATGGGAGCTCAACCAAAACAAAATGAAAATGAGAACCTGGGCAATTTCATTGCACAAAACTGTAAATTAGTTAAGATAAGCCTTCAAAATGAGAAAGGATGATTGGTAGTGTTATAGCATTTATAGCACTGGTTTATAATGGTGAATTAGTGCTAGATTCTATTGGTTGAGGTAGTTCAGCATTGGAATCAGTATCACAATGAACCATTAAATCAAGAGCTAGAGCTTTTGCAGTGATCTCAAATTGATGGCATACTGAAAGTGGCATGTTATGATAGTGAATGGTGATGAAGACTAAGTGTAAATGTATGATTAAGGTATTTATTAAGTGCTGTTAAGTCTCATGACTTATTTGTATTAATAAGCACTTAAGGATTAAGAAAAAAATCTTGGTGTTGGCTCTTTTGTACCTAGTGTTAGTGTCTCTGTACCTAGTGCTGACTAATCATGATGAAGAAGGGAAGTGTTTTGATGACTTTTTTGAGCCAAAAGAAGACATGTTTAGGGAAAAATACACCGTTTAAATACATCTGTCCAGGGCATATGTATTTCATTTTTTGATGGCTGGTTTGCTACCTTTTTTCTGGTGTGATTATTTGGTGTATCTAGTAAGGTTTTGACCCCCTAATGTGTTTCTAAATTTTCCATGTTTGACACCCCGTATTTTATTCAGTAAATTTTAACTTTTTTTACCTTAAAAAACTTCACATGATTTTGTGGCAATGACTCATA
Organism: Hemileia vastatrix; assembly: GCA_030280995.1. Lineage (NCBI taxonomy): Eukaryota > Fungi > Basidiomycota > Pucciniomycetes > Pucciniales > Zaghouaniaceae > Hemileia > Hemileia vastatrix. The sequence goes on from JASXTE010000001.1 coordinate 65,016,089, forward strand.
ATAGTAACTTGTTAGACTACTAATTGATTTTTTTGTAAATCTGTCTCAAATATTAGTATATTTTCCATTCAAACATGACACAAATCTGGTACCAAGTTATTTTTATTTAAAGTACACCTTCTCAGGACGGGTGTACTTGAACAGCATGTTTGTGCCTCAAGATGTCCTTTTTTTAGATGCATATACGCTATTCCCACACTCCATACCATTATTATGATTAGTAAGGACCTGGTACATACACCTCTATATCTTAGCACAAAATGAGGGAGTTTTTGACCTCATGTTTGAGACCCCTAGCCACAAGTATGCCATTTATCATGGTATATTGGAATGGAGTTTAAGGCTGAGCCCCACCAGACATGGATGCTAAAGCTTGTGACCCCCTATTGTATCCAGTTTCCACTTCTTTGAGCATAAAGACACTGGCTAAAAATACTTCTAAAATTAATGTAGCTTTTTTACAACTGGGTCCAAACTGGACCTAAAGGTTCAACAAGGAGACTAGCCTGAATGAGAAGCCATATTCTCAACTGGTGTTTTAAATTTTAGGTGTAGTTTTTAATACAGCTAAGTGATAAATGCTTGCAGAAATCTTGAAGAAAAAATCAAAGTTTCTCTCAACAAAAAATGATTTGCCTATTTGAAAGGGTCTGGGATAGGCTGGGGTACCCCCTCTTGAATAGACAAATCATTTTTTGTTAGAGAAACTTTCATTTTTTCTATGAGAATTCCTCAAGATTTTGTGACTTGGCTGTATCTACTCTATATAATTACAACTGATGATCAAAAAAAATTTCAAACTATAGTGAAAATGTAAAATTTTGTCTCAAGTCTCAACTCTCATTCACTAATCAAATAAACTGTTTCATGTTTCATGTTTATGTATATCACCACACAAAATCAAGTGGAACCTGCTAGCAGGTGCCTATCCCTATTTTTAGTTTTTATTAGAGAGTAAATTTAATTTTATGTTGTGCGAGCTAGTGTGCTCATTGTTCAGTGCACATTTTTTCAAGAAGAATTAAATCTGAGCTGAAATTGAATTAAGACAAAGATAGGGACTGGCACCTGCTATAAGGTGCCCATGTTTTTTTCTGGTATATATATATATTTATTAAGGAATATCAAGTTATAAATTTTAAATTTTTTACAAGGTATTTCACAACACAAAAAGAAAGCCACAAACTTGAAATTAATTCTCAGTAAAAAGGTGTTTTGGGGGCACAATATGGAATATTTTAAAAAAAATCATGGTTGATTTTATAAGACAGAAAGCCTTTTAAGGAGGATTCAGAGATCCAAGTAAGCAATAGCGCAACACAAGCTCAAGGATTCAGATAGAGTCACCTGCAGCAGAAAACATTTAACTGAGTTTCAAATAGGACTAGAGAGAATACAAGTATGATAAAGTAGACTGTAAGTAAAGTAAGATACGTTGTAAGGAGGATTCAGAGATCTAAGTAAGCAATAGTGCAATACAAGCTCAAGGATTCAGATAAAGTCACCTAGAAGATATAAGAACATAATTATATAAGAGAAGGGAAATGAGGAGCAATAAAGAAATTGAAATGACATTACCTGCAGCAGAAAACAATTAACTGAGGAACAAGGACTATTAGGACCGTCCTTTTATCTAGTTGCTGATCAGGATCCAGCTGCAGGTAAATACGCAAGAGGGTCACAAATAAAACTAAGCAGGAGTAAAAACAGTGGACTGAGTAAAACTAAGCAGGAGTAAATACAATTGACTGAGGAACTACTCTAGATGTAAATACACATATTTGCAATGAGATAGGAGAAGAAAATTGAGGTTGTTGATGTGATGCTTAGGTATTGTTAGAGTCACTGAGATGTAGAATGGGCTGAGTCTTTCAATCTGACACCCTCCTGTCTTGTGTTTCTATGGGAAGGAGACCGCAAGACTTTAGGAAACAGGAGATTGCCTTACCCAGAGTTGATTTGGTGAGCAAATTGGTTAAAATTGAGGTAGTACGTGTGTATGGAATTGTTTTTTTCCTGCTAGGACTTGCTCTTGGATCCAATGATATTGGACTTAAATGTGTTTTTTTGAGATTGGAAGATGGGGTTTTGAGAAAGAGCTATGGCACCTTGCTTTTCACCATAGATGGTAATTGGAAGGGTGACGGGATAATTCAGTGATTCAAAGAGTGATATGAGCCAGATAGCTTCATTTCCAGCAGAAGTACACAATCTATATTCTGCTTCTGAAGAGGAGAGAGCAATGGTGTGTTGCTTCTTTGATTTCCATTAGATGGAACCTCCGTTAAGGAAGAAAATATATCCTGTGGTGGATCTGCAAGTGCTGGGACAACCTGCCCAATTGGTGTCAGCATAAACAGTGGGTAAAGACCATGAGTGATGGCCTAGTGGTTTTTGTTGACTGTGGGGCTTGGAGAATTTAAGAGCTAGATAAATTGTGCCAGCTTGGTATTGGAGTATGTGCTTGAAGGAAATCCAGTGGGTGATACTAGGATTCTCCAAGTGTTGTGACAATTGACTGACTGAGAAGGCAAGATTGGGCCAAGAACATTGAACCAAATAGTTGAGAGAGCCAAAAGCACTACAGAAATTGATGTTGAGGTTGTTGAAATTTTCAATCTGTATTGGAGTTGCGGGTAATACTTGGTTTTCAGGGAGAAGGGGAGTAGCCACTGTTTTGGAGGATGACATATGGTATTCCTTTAGGAGATTGGAGATGTAGGATGGTTGTGATAATTGGACTGAGTTGGAACCAGGGTCACTATCTATTTTTATTCCAAGGAAATATTTGAGAGGTCCAAGGAATTCTATGTTGAACTTGGAGCTGATTTTTTGTTTGAAGGCATTTAAATCGTTCCCAAACACAGCTAGGTCTTCTACATGATGGTACACATATAGCGGATTGTTTTTATCATCTGAGGTGAATAAGCAGGGGTCAGCTGTTGAGGGTGAGAGGTTTACCGACTGGAAGAATTTGTTGATTTCTTTTGACCAGCAGCGTGGAGATTGTTTTAGACCATATATTGAGTGTTTGAGTTTTAAGGCAGGATTTTGAAATCTTTTGGTTATTTTCACACCAGGGGGTATTTTCAGGTAGAATTCTTCCTCTAGGGATCCGTGGAGGAATGCGCCCTTAACATCCATGTGTTCCATTTGGTATTGATGTTGTGCTGAAAGTGTTAGCAAGATTTGGAAGGTTGTGAGGCATCCTGTGGGTGCGTAAGTTTTAAAGTAATTATCTCCTTCTTTTTGATGGAACCCTTGGGCACATAGTTGGGCTTTGAACTTTGAAGTCCCTCCTAGGTCATTTTCTTTCAAGGTGAATACCCATATTGTGCTGATGGGCTTAACATCCATGTGTTTATTTAAAATTTCGCAGACATGATGCTTTGACATGTTTTCTAACTCAGTTTCAATGGCGTCAGACCATGCCTTGGCGTCCTTGCCTGAGACTGAAAGCTGGTAAGAGGGAGGAATAGGGACTGCTGAGGCTAAAGGGAGAGATTCAGTGTGATGGAGTCGGTTTGGAAGATTTCTCTTTTGTGGCTCATTAATAATGTTGTTGGGGTTGATATCAGAATTTATTTCTCTTGGGGGAGGTTGGTCAGCAGGGATATAGGTGAAGTGTTTGGATACAGGGATATTTTTTGGTCAAATAATGCAAAGAACTTCCTCTTCTTCAGTGAGTGGTAGAAAGGGAAAGAGTGAGAGATTAGTGTGTGCCTGCCTAAGTTTCAGGTAAGGGAAGTTGTCTTCATTGAATACCACGTTGTGAAAGTATGAAACAGAGTGGTCAGAGGGATCAAGTAACCTATATGAGCTCAAGTTTTTGTCATATCCAACTAGGATTAGATGTCAAGATGAGGAGTTGAATTTTACTTTTTGAAGTTTTTTTGGTATCAAGGAGTAGGCACTGCATGCAAATGTTTGTAGATAAGAGAGTTTTGGGGGAGAACCTAATAATTTCTTGTAGGGGGACAACATTTGTTGACTCTTGGTAGGGGTTCTGTTGTAGAGGTACACTTCTGTGGTTACAGCCTCAGCCCAAAGTTATGGAGGCATATTTGCATGGAACAGAAGGGCTTTAGCTTTTTCGGTGGCTGTGAGATTGGCTCTCTCCACAACAGGGTTCTTCTTGGGAGTATATGGAGCTGTGATGTGCATTTTTTTCCCTTCTTTGTACAGGTATTCTTTAAATTCTTTATTGCAGTATTCACCAACACCATCAATCACTAGGATAAAAATTTTAGTATTTAGAGCTAGTTCAACGGATTTTTTAATATGGAGGAATGTAGGAAAGGTGCCATTTTTATTTTTTAAGATATAGATGAATTGATAAGAAGTATAGAGGTCTGTTAATTGACAATAGTAAAGGCATCCTCCTAAAGATTGAGGAAAAATCTTTCAGCTTAGGTCTGAATGAATGTACTTGAGTGGTTGGAACGCTTAAGGTATAGTGCCTGTGAACAGGAGTGCATGATGCTTGGCATCAATACAACTTTCACAAAAATTTTTAATAGCATTGGACGGGTTAACTAATTTTTACGCTTGAAGATGATCCATTACATTTTTTCCTGAATGTCCTAGTCTGTTATTCCAGGTAGAAGAGCTGTTAGCAATTGAAAGAAAAGAAACATTAGTAGAGGAAGACTTACTGGTGAAGACGTTTTTGAGAACGAATAAATCATTCACAAATTCTCCTACTAATCTGAATCCAGAATTAGTGTTGAGAAGAAATGTATTCCCGTTTATTGTCAGTTCCATGCCACTATGTTTCCCTCTAAGAGCGCCCAAGCTGATCAGATTTATTTTAAGGGTTGGGAAAAATAGGCAGTTTTCAAGAATGATCTTTTGGTTATCAGAGGCTAGAATGACTGAGCCACTTCCTTCAGCAGGAGCCGTGGAGTTGTCGCCAAAGGCCACAGTAGAAAAAACATTATTGAGTGAGCAGAAATGGTCCATGGAGTTGAAAATATGTTTGTTTGCACCACTATCTAGTATGAAAGTATCCTTGGTGGGACTGGAAAAGTTTGAAAGGCATTTTGGTATAGAGGGCTGCACTTGAGACAAGTTGATAGCAAGGTTTGCTTTAACAGTGTCCGTTTTCTTGGTGCGCAAGTGAGGATGGAGTTGGAAGCAATCTTTTTTGTTGTGTTTGGTCTTTGGATTGTGCTTTCCTCCAGTGCAAATCTCGTATGTTTTCTTATCAGAGATTTTAAGAGCTTTGGGTTGCTCTGTTTGGGTGATTGTGTTTTTGAGAATGAAGTTGTTGAGGGCTTGAATTAGGTTGTCAATGGTGATGGTCTCCTTTCTTGCTTGTGCATTATGGAGTAAAGATTCTCGGAGGGAATTGAATTCATTTGGGAGATGGTAAAGGAAATAAGATGCCAGAAGGTGCTCCTTGAGCTCGATTTTTGACAGCACCTAGTTCTGACTCAATAGTTTTAATGAGTTCAATGTATTTTGGAATATCCACCAGGTAGGTGACTAAGGCAAATTTTTGGAAAATGTGCATCTGGTTTGTCTTGCTCAATGACTTATAGTGATCGGCTAGTCTTTTCCATAGCTTGTGGGGATCATTTTTATTATCAGGGGTAACAAAGACTTGGAGATGGTATGCGTTCATGAATTGGGTTATGTAACCAGAGGCTTTTTGCTTACGTAGACGGAATGGTTTAAAGTCAGGATCTGCTTCCAGAGGAGGAGGGGTATTCTCAATTACTATGTTGTTGTCACCGGACGACCTACGCACAAGGTCGAGGATGTTCCTGAAAGTGAGATGAGGGATTTAGAAACTTCTTTGAAGCACAGAGGAATGATTTGAGGAAATGATTCGAAGGTCACTCAAAGTAAGAGCTACAGGTTCGAGGTATGTTTGAGAAGAATTATAAGATAGTTTCAAAGGTAATAGGAATTCTTAAGATCTCACAAAGGGTTGGAAACTCAATAATCAAAGGTTTAGGATTTAGAAATGATTTATTGAGAAAATAAAAGAAAGATACAATAACAATGATTTAACTTAAAGATTTTACCACTATTAAATGTAAATATGTTTTATAATTTAATTCTAAGGAATATCGAACCAAATACCCAACCCTTTTATATCCCTTTATTCCTCCTCGCATTGACCTCCCTCTCATCGCACCATTCCCATACCATTGACCATTACTAACATACACTTAGACCCTCTTCGCTAAATATCCGTGCATTCTCAATTTACCCCTTTTTATTAATTAACAAAAATTTTTAATGAAAACTACTACTGTACTATTACATTGATCCTAGCGCTGTGCGTCGCTTATTGAAAATGAGACTAAGGCACCCTATTGGGAGATTGACTAATTTAGATTTAGAGTTTAGGCTAGCACAGTTGAATAGTAAGTACACAAATGGGAATCGCAGTTGCTATGGAGAATTGCTTTCTGCGCTTCGAGTATAGATTTAGAACTCAATATTATTGATTTAATGAGCTGCTTTTGCCTCGAGTGTCACGTTGCGCGTGACAGATGCCTGGGTATAAGAATCGCGAGCTCTGTTGAGCTTGAGCCATCTTCTCACACTAGTTTCCCTTTCCTCTCCATATATTTTTTCTTGTTTATTACTTTCCTCATTATATAATGAACTGTCCTACCCCAAGGCCTACGCCTATACACCCTAAAGCGGATGGGGGAATGATTACGCGACAGTTTCCCAAGCTTGCACGGCTTGTGAAAGTATGGAATACTTCTGTGTCGAAAGTACGGCGACACGAGGCCCTCTCTAGAAATGCCAGTTTTGCCGTTGGCGACGAGTGGCGTGCGATGCATTGACAAAGAATGCAGAAATTGAACAACGGTTTACCAAGACCAAGTTTTGGGTGATCCCTAAAACAAAAAAGTTGGTCAAAGACATTTGGGATGTCTTGGTTGGAGATGATCAATTGGTGGGGGAGAAAGATAAGGAGCTCAACAACGAGATCACAACCTGGGTAACCCAGGCCACGAGTTCAAAGAGGGGTGTCGAAGAAGAAGTCGAAAAATTGGTGGAGGAAAATGAAGATGAAGTCCCTGTTCCAGGGCGGGCACCCAAGAAACGACAGGTGGTCATTGAAGATGACGAGGAGAAAAGAGAAGCAGAGGTAGAGGTAGAGGAGGCACCAAGGTTATTTTTAGAACCTGACCCCATCTTCAAGTAAGCTTTTAGTTGTTGTTTTTTAAGGATGAGGTTACTGATGAGTTTTGTTTAGACATCAAATACCATTGAAGACCCGATTGGGGAGTCTGCACCGCTTTTACCAACTGAGGCAAACCCTCCGGTCACAGGTGGAAACGAAGAACCTGAAGACACGCTGGACCAGGTGTGGTCGAAGAAACCTCGTCAGGTTCAACGTGTAAGGTTCGCAGAAGAGTTGTGTGGGGAGGTCGATACAATTATTGACGCTGCTTCCTTCGACGTGGCCGAGGAACTCTTGGAGATTGGAGAGGTGGTTCCAGTAGGAGAGGAGGAGGTATTTGAGAAATGCAGGAAGGAGATAAGGGTAGTATTGGAGAAGATGAAAAGATTGGTTCGAGAAAAATTAAAAGAGAAAAATTTGAAATGAAAAGGGGAGATGTAAAAAAGTAGAAAAATAGAATTGTATTTTAGTTTTATTTTATTTTATTGTAGGTGAATATTATTTTTTTATAAGATTTAAGAGAGAGAGAAAAAAGAAGTTTTTAAATAAAATTTTGCTTTAGAATTTGAAAGAAGAAATTTAAATAAGAAAGAAAGAAGTTATTTAATTGAAGGAAGTTTTAAGTTTTTAAAATAAAAATTTATGTAAGAGAAGAGAGAGAAAGAAAAAAAAACGGTTGGTGATTGAGATGAGTTTGTTGAATTGAGAATTTAATGAAAGAAGAATTTTTTTTTTGCGAAAAGTTGTTGATTGATTTTTTTAGGAAATTTTAGTTGAAAAAAGAGGAAGAAGAAAGAAAAGAAAAAAAACAGAATTTAGAATTCAAAGAGAATTTGAAAAGAAGAATCATTTGTTCGAAGAATTTTTATAGGGAGATTTAGAGGTTGAAGTTAAGTTCAAGGAAATGGTCGTGTTGTACAAGATTTGATGATTTGAAGGAAAGAAAGTTTTTAAAGAGAGAATAAATTTTTAGAAAAGAAATTTTTAAAGAGAATTTTAAATTTAAGAAAAGAATGTATTTAGAGAATTGAAAAAGAAAAGAAAGAAAATATTTAGAGAGATTTAAGAGTTTTTTATTTTGTTTTATTATTTATGTTTATTCTATTTATTTTATTTTATTTTATTTTTATTTTATTATTTATGTTTATTCTATTTATTTTATTTTATTTTATTTTATTTTATTTAATTTTAATTTTGATTTTACTTTTAGTTGGTTTTGGAGAAAATTTTATAGAAGGAGAAGAAAGAAAAAGAAGAGAGAGAAAAAAGAAAACAAGGCTAAGAAATTTAAGAGGTGTATTAGATTTTTTTTACGTGAAAAAGAAAGAAAGAAAAAGAAAAAGAAAATTAAAAATAAAAGAAATTTTAAGGTTTTGTTTTTAAAGGATATTTCAAATGAGAAGATTTTAGGAGGTCAGGGGCGTTAGAAACATTGATGGCTGGTTCCCAGGATGTTTTGTCTGAGTCATTGAGGAAGCCTTCCCATTCCACAAGGTGTTGAAGTTTCCCCTTGCGTATTCTTGAATCAAGGATACAACTTACTCCCCACTCTAGATGATCTTCTACTTCGACCGGTTCCGGAGGTGGTTGGTTCTTGCCCAGGTATATTTCTCGAGCCAGTTCCAGGAGAGATACATGGAAAACAGGGTGAATTTCCTGCCATTTAGGAGGTAACTTGAGTTTAAATGCAGTTTTAGAGACTTCAGAGTCAATTTCGAATGGTCCCAAGTGCTTTTCAGCCAGTTTCTTTGATGGTCGTGTTGTTCGAATGTTTCGTGTGTCGAGCCATACTTTGTCGCCTGGTTTAAAGGAAGGAGCAGATTGTCGATGTTTTTCGGCCTGTTCCTTGTATCTTCGAATCGCTGATTCCAAATTTGTTTTAAGTTCTTCTTGGAGTCGTGATATAGTTCAAAGATAATGTTCTGCAGGATGATTAGTTCCTACATGGATTGAGTTGAATCGAGGATGTCGTCCATAAATGGTTTCGAAGGTAGATTGTTGTGTCAAAGAATGAGTCGAGTTATTATAAGCAAATTTGGCCAATGGTAACCATGTGGTCCAATCATCTTGTTGGTAACTGACATACATTCGAAGATATTGTTCGAGGATTTGGTTAACTCTTTCTGTTTGACCATCGGTTTCAGGGTGATAGGCTGTGGAGAGGTTCCTCATGATATTGAGTTGTTGAAACAGTTGGGTCCAGAATGTGGATACAAACAATGAGCCTCTATCTGAAATAATACCATTTGGTAAGCCGTGTTTGGAAAATACATATTCTAGAAACAATTTTGACAAATCTTCTGCTGTAGCAGTAGTAGTGGATTTAATGAAAATAGACATTTTTGAAAATCTATCTACTATTACTAATATAGCATCAAAATCATTAGAAAAAGGAAGTTGAGAAATGAAATCCATCGATAAAGATTCCCAAGGTTTAGAGGGAATAGGAAGTGGTTGAAGCAACCCATGCTTCCGGTGACGGGGAGCCTTATTCCTATTACATTCGTAACAAGCTTTTATATAGGCCTTGATTTCCCTGGTCATACCTGGCCAGAAGAAATCCCTCGCTATTAACTGGTAGGCTTTATCAACCCCAAAATGACCAGCTAATGGAGAATCATGTTGACTGTTGAAAATCCATAATTTTATCTCATTGTTGTCGGGTATGACTACTCTACCTTCGAAGACTAATAGACCTGATTCAATACTAAATCTTTTGGCCCCTTGCTTTGAGAGTATTTTGTCTTTTAACCCTAAACAATATTTGTCCTTCGACTGAGCTTCGAGGATGTTGGATAGTGGATTTTGAAAAGATTGAATTGTCATAAAATTAAGTTGATGAGTCGTTAACATTGATTCGTTGAAGATTGATTGCACATTTGCTGGGTTCTTGTCAGCAAATGCGTCCCCCCGCTGTGGGTAAACGTCGTCCCGACGTGACAAGATATCTGGGACAATGCAGTTTTTTCCTGGGCGATAGAAAATAGAGAAAGAAAATTCAGACAAAAATTCAGCCCACCTGGCTTGACGCCTGGTTAACACTTTGGAAGACATGAAGTATTTTAAAGCATTATGATCTGTTAAGATTTGAAAAGGACTATCTAGGCTGAGAAGAAAAGAACACCATTTTTTAAGACAATGGATAATAGCTAAAAGCTCTTTGTCATGAATTTCATAATTTAATTCTGCTGCAATGAGTTTGTGTGACTCAAAAGAAACAGGATGAAACAATTTTGTTTCATGATTTAATTGGGAGATGGCCCCTGCAATAGCATAATCGCTTGCATCTGTCTCAACTATTGTTGAAGCAGAAGGATCAAAATGTCGAAGAATTGGGGCTGTGGTGAATGCCATTTTTAGTGCTTTGAATTCCTTTCGTGCTGTAGAAGTAAAAACAAAAGGAATGTCTTTTCTAAGAAGAGAAGTAAGATTGGAAATAGTTTTAGAGTAATCTTTAATAAATCTTCTATAGAAGTTTGCAAAACCCAAAAATCCTTGGAGCAATTTAATGTTTTTAGGCTCAGGCCATTCCAGGATTTTCTGGACTTTTTTGTCATCCATGACTAAACCGTCAGTGGACAACGTAAAACCCAAAAAATCAATTGATTTGAGGTGGAATTCGCATTTATTTTGCTTGGCATAGAGACCATGATCTCGAAGATGATTTAGGACCTGTCGAACATAATGAATATGTTCATCCAGTGTCTTTGAGAAAATTAAAATATCATCTAAATAGACAACTACCAATTGTTCAACAACATCTTGAAAGATATCATTAACAAAAGTTTGAAAAGTTGAAGGTGCGTTACATAATCCAAAAGGCATAACTAAATATTCAAAACTACCAAATCTAGTGCGCATTGCAGTCAGTGGTTCATGACCTTCCGCAATGCAAATAAGATTGTAAGCGCCTCTAAGATCAATTTTAGAAAAGAAATTAGCACCATTGAAAAGGGTAAGAAGTAATGACATAGGAGGAACAGGATATGCATTTTTCTTAGTGACTGTGTTGAGCTTTCTATAGTCAACACACAACCTAAGACTACCGTCCTTCTTTTTTACAAAGAGGACAGGGGAGCCGGTTGGAGATTTACTGGCTCTGATGAAACCTTTGGCTACATTCTCTGCAATGTAGTCTCGAAGAACTTGAGATTCGTCCTTCGACAAAGAATAGACAGGACCTGCCGGAGGTACTGGGCCTATTAACTCTATTTGATGGTCGTAGGGTCGATGAGGTGGTAACTTATCGGCCTTGCGGATTGAGAAAACATCGAGGAAATTGTGGTAGATTTCTGGTAGAGTTGATTTAGTGGCTTCAACGTTGATTTGGTCGTCCTCTTCATCTTCAAGAGAGTCTGTTGAGGGGATACCTGTATTGAGAGAGCAGAATTCGATTACTTCGAGGCAATTTAAATCCTCTTTGAGTGAAGTTATCGAGCTAGAAGGGTTAGCCAATTGCTCATTTAGAGAAAGATCAGATGCTTGCAAGTCATCTGGCAGAGATTTGTCCTCTAGCAGGACGTTTTCAGGCGGGTTGTTTAACTCCCTATTGACCTGCATTGAAGAATCAGAAATATACTTAGAGCGTGGGGTGATCAATCCCCGGGTCCAATCAATTTTGGGATTCCAATGCGTTAAAAAGTCATGTCCAAGAATGGTATCGTCCATCCTTGGGGCGTCCAATACTGATAATTCCCACTCAAAGGGGGGAAATTTCAGAAAGTTGAAAACCCATAAAACTTTCTTACTTACCCAATATTTGGGTTCCTCTGATTCGACCAAATAGATTGGAGTTCAATCGACATCTGTAAATGTTAGTTGAAGCTTCTCGGCAAAAGATAAACTAACAAAAGAAATTGAAGCTCCAGAGTCTATAAGACAACTGAAGGGGATATCCTCCTTAAAAAGAATGAATCTCAAGCGGTTTAAGGCAACTCCAGTCCTTAAGACATGGAGGTTCTGTGCACTGTAGAGATAAGATAGTTTGCTTTGCACACAAGTAAACTATCTACTAGTTTTGTGACTTTGAACTAGTACCTTTTCTTTCCTTCAACTTTACACAGTCTTCCAACTTGTGCTTACCCCCACAATACATACATAACCCATTATCTGCTCTTCTCTTCCTCTCAGCTTCTTTAAGTTCCCCTTTAGGATCCAGTACTTTGCTGATATCTCCTGGGGTCGAGCCTTTTGGTTGAGGTTTATCCTTTCCCTTATTGGGTTTTGATTGAATCGAGGAGGATTGATTTGGTCGTGGGTGTGAAGAAGGTCCCAATTTAAAATTTAGACCTTGAGATTTGTTGGCATATCGACGATGTTGAAGTCGTCCTTGATAAACGCCGTCAAGCTTGAGGGTTCGATCCATTAAATCCGTTAAAGTAGTCAACTTCTGACCTTGAAGATTGAATTGATCCAGAATCCTCGAAGGAAGTCCATTCTTGAAATGATACTTAAGGGCAGCATCATTCCAAACTACTCGAGTTTGAAGTGCTCTGAAGTTTGAGATATATTCAGAGGCTTTACCATTATCACTCATGCGAAGAAAATCAAGTTCAATTTCTGCGTTGTCAGTTTCATTAGGGTACCCAAACAACGTAAAAAGTTGGTCTTCAAATTTTTCCCAATTATTGATATGTAAGTGGGTTTCTGTCAAAGTAAGCATGAGCAGATAAGGTTCGAACCATCTTTCTGCTTTCCCGGCTAGGAATGAAGAAGTGTAAACAACCTTTGATTGGTTGCTATTAAAGGTTTGAGGGTCATTATGGAACAGTAGCTTGCAGGTTTGCAAGAAGGGTCGCAATCTGTCGGGGTGATCTCCGTCGAATTTGTCAGGAGATTTCATAGAAGGAGTTTTGAACTTAGATCCCTCTGAAGACGTTGGATTTGAAAGAGTTTTCATGAAAAGTCTCATGAAATCTTACAGAGAGTTAGATGGTCCAGGTTCTGAGGATTGACCAGAAGGGTGATTGGCTGGGGCTGATGGTGCCTTGTGCATTGTATCCTCTCCTTCTTCTTCATCACTAGAATCCTCAAAATCTTGTGGGATGTCTTCTACAGATTGAACTGAATGTTGCCGTTCCTTAAGGTCGAGTGGTTCCAAAGAGTGAGTGCGGGAAACAGACCTTGTGGCTGTTGGCCTGCCCCTAGTGCGAGCTCTAGTAGTAGCGCCCGGAGGAGGAGTGCATTGAACAGGTGCCATTTTAAAACTTTAAAAACACCTAAAAGGACATAGTAGTGCAAAGAATGAGAACTACGGAGAATTAAATTATACTGTCACCGGACGACCTACGCACAAGGTCGAGGATGTTCCTGAAAGTGAGATGAGGGATTTAGAAACTTCTTCGAAGCACAGAGGAATGATTTGAGGAAATGATTTGAAGGTCACTCAAAGTAAGAGCTACAGGTTCGAGGTATGTTCGAGAAGAATTATAAGATAGTTTCAAAGGTAATAGGAATTCTTAAGATCTCACAAAGGGTTGGAAACTCAATAATCAAAGGTTTAGGATTTAGAAATGATTTATTGAGAAAATAAAAGAAAGATACAATAACAATGATTTTACTTAAAGATTTTACCACTATTAAATGTAAATATGTTTAATTATTTAATTCTAAGGAATATCGAACCAAATACCCAACCCTTTTATATCCCTTTATTCCTCCTCGCATTGACCTCCCTCTCATCGCACCATTCCCATACCATTGACCATTACTAACATACACTTAGACCCTCTTTGCTAAATATCTTTCCATGCTCAATTTACCCTTTTTTATTAATTAACAAAACTTTTTAATGAAAACTACTACTGTACTATTACGTTGATCCTAGCGCTGTGCGTCGCTTATTGAAAATGAGACTAAGTGTCACGCGCCACGTGACACTCGAGGCGAAATTAACTCAATAAATCAATAATATCGAGTCCTACATCTATACTCGAAGCGCAGAAAGCAATTCTCCATAGCAACTGCGATTTTTCCTTTGTGTACTTACTATTTAACTGCGCTAGCCTAAACTCTAAATCTAAATTAGTCAATCTCCCAATAGGGTACCTTAGTCCTTTTCAATAAGCGACGCACAGCGCTAGGATCAACAAAATAGTACAGTAGTAGTTTTTTATTAAAGTTTTGTTAATTAATTAAAAAGGGGTATATTGAGCATGGACGGATATTTAGTGAAGAGGGTCTAAGTGTATGTTAGTAATGGTCAATGGAATGGGAATACTGCGATGGAAGGGAGGTCAATGCGAGGAGGAACAAAGGATATAAAAGGAGTTGGGTATTTGGTTCGATATTCCTTAGAATTAAATTATAATATTGTATTTACATTAATAGTGGAAAAAACCTTAAAAGTTAAATCATTGTTATTGTATCTTTCTTTTACCTTCTCAATATTCATTTCTAAATCCTAAATCTTTGATTATTTAGCTTCCAATCCTTTGTGAGATTTTAAGAATTATTATTACCTTGGAACTAGTTTATAATTCTTCTCGATCAAACCTCGAACCTATAATTATTACTTCGAGTGACCTTCGAATCATTTCCTCGAATCATTCCTCTGTACTTCGAAGAAGTTTCTAAAATCCCTCATCTCACTTACAGGAACATCCTCGACCTTGTGCGTAGGTCGTCCGGTGACAGTATAATTTAATTCTCCGTAGTTCTCATTCTTTGCACTACTACGTCTTTTTTATGTGCTTCTAAAATTTTAAATGGCACCTGTTCAACGCACTCCTCCTACGGGCGCTACTACTAGAGCTCGTGCTAGAGGCAGGCCAACAGCCACAAGGTCTGTTTCTCGCACTCACTCTTTGGAACCACTCGACCTTAGGGAATGGCAACACTCAGTTCAATCTGTAGAAGACATTCCACAAGATTTTGAGGATTCTAGTGATGAAGAAGAAGGAGAGGATACAATGCATGAGGCACCATCCGCCCCTGCCAATCACCCTTCTGGCCAATCTTCAGAACCAGGACCATCTAACTCTCTGGAAGATTTCATGAGACTTTTTATGAAAACCCTTTCAAATCCAACGTCTTCAGAGGGATCTAAGTTCAAAACTCCTTCTATGAAATCTCCTGACAAATTCGACGGAGATCACCCCGACAGATTGCGACCCTTCTTGCAAACCTGCAAGCTACTGTTCTATAATGACCCTCGAACCTTTAACAGCGACCGATCAAAGGTTGTTTACGCTTCTTCATTCCTAGCCGGGAAAGCAGCAAGATGGTTCGAACCTTATCTACTCATGCTTTCTTCGACAGAAACCCACTTACTTATCAATAATTGGGAAAAGTTCGAAGACCAACTTTTTACGTTGTTTGGGGACCCTAATGAAACGGACAACGCAGAAATTGAACTTGATTTTCTTCGCATGAGTGATAATGGTAAAGCCTCTGAATATATCTCGAACTTCAGAGCACTTCAAACTCGAGTAGGTTGGAATGATGCTGCCCTTAAGTATCATTTCAAGAAAGGACTTCCTTCGAGGATTCTGGATCAATTAAATCTTCACGGTCAGAAGATGACTACTTTAACGGATTTAATGGATCAAACCCTTGAACTTGACGGCGTTTATCAAGGACGACTTCAACATCGTCGATATGCCAACAAATCTCAAGGCCTAAATTTTAAATCGGGACCTTCTTCACACCCACGACCAAATCAATCCTCCTCGACTCAATCCAAACCCAATAAGGGAAAGGATAAAACTCGACCAAAAGGCTCAACCCCAGGCGATATCAGCAAAGTACTGGATCCTAAAGGGGAACTTAAAGAAGCTGAGAGGAAGAGAAGAGCAGATAATGGGTTATGTATGTATTGTGGGGGTAAGCACAAGTTGGAAGACTGTGTAAAGTTGAAGGAAAGAGAAGGTACTAGTTCGAAGTCAAAAAACTAGTAGATAGTTTACTTGTGTGCAAAGCAAACTATCTTATCTCTCCCAGTGCACAGAACCTCCATGTCTTAAGGACTGGAGTTGCCTTAAACCGCTTGAGATTCATTCTTTTTAAGGAGGATATCCCCTTCAGTTGTCTTATAGACTCTGGAGCTTCAATTTCTTTTGTTAGTTTATCTTTTGCCGAGAAGCTTCAACTAACATTTACAGATATCGATCGAACTCCCATCTATTTGGTCGAATCAGAGGAACCCAAATATTGGGTAAGTAAGAAAGTTTTATGGGTTTTCAACTTTCCGAATTTTCCCCCCTTCGAGTGGGAATTATCAGTCTTGGACGCCCCAAGGATGGACGATACCATTCTTGGCCATGACTTTTTAACGCATTGGAATCCCGAAATTGATTGGACCCGGGGATTGATCACCCCACGCTCTAAGTATATTTCTGATTCTTTAATGCAGGTCAATAGGGAGTTAAACAACCCGCCTGACAACGTCCTGCTAGAGGACAAATCTCTGCCAGATGACTTGCAAGCATCTGTACCTTCTTTAAATGAGCAATTGGCTAACCCTTCTAGCTCGATGACTTCACTCGAAGAGGATTTAAATTGCCTCGAAGTAATTGAATTATGCTCTCTCAATACAGGTATCACCTCGACAGATTCTCTCGAAGATGAAGAGGATGACCAAATCAACGTTGAAGCCATTAAATCAACTCTACTGGAAATCTACCACGATTTCCTCAATGTTTTCTCAATCCGCAAGGCCGATAAGTTACCACCTCATCGACCCTACAACCATCAAATAGAGTTAATAGGCCCAGTACCTCCGGCAGGTCCTGTCTATTCTCTATCAAAGGACGAATTCCAAGTTCTTCGAGACTACATTGCAGAGAATGTAGCCAAAGGTTTCATCAGAGCCAGTAAATCTCCAACCGGCTCCCCAGTCCTCTTTGTAAAAAAGAAGGACGGTAGTCTTAGGTTGTGTGTTGACTATAGAAAGCTCAACACAGTCACAAAGAAAAATGCATATCCTGTTCCTCCTATGTCATTACTTCTTACCCTTTTCAATGGTGCTAATTTCTTTTCTAAAATTGATCTTAGAGGCGCTTACAATCTTATTCCCATTGCGGAAGGTCATGAACCACTGACTGCAATGCGCACTAGATTTGGTAGTTTTGAATATTTAGTTATGCCTTTTGGATTATGTAACGCACCTTCAACTTTTCAAACTTTTGTTAATGACATCTTTGAAGATGTTGTTGAACAATTTGTAGTCCTCTATTTAGATGATATTTTAATATTCTCGAAAACACTGAATGAACATATTCATCATGTTCGACAGGTCCTAAATCGTCTTCGAGATCATGGTCTCTACGCCAAGCATAATAAATGCGAATTCCACCTCAAATCAATTGATTTTTTGGGGTTTACGTTGTCCACTGACGGTTTAGTCATGGATGACAAAAAAGTCCAAAAAATCCTGGAATGGCCTGAGCCCAAAAACATTAAATCACTCCAAGGATTTTTGGGTTTTGCAAACTTCTATAGAAGATTTATTAAAGATTACTCTAAAACTATTTCCAATCTTACTTCTCTTCTTAGAAAAGATATTCCTTTTGTTTTTACTTCTACAGCACGAAAGGAATTCGAAGCACTAAAAACGGCGTTCACCACAGCCCCAATTCTTCGGCATTTTGATCCTTCGGCCTCGACAATAGTTGAGACAGATGCGAGCGATTATGCTATTGCAGGGGTCATCTCCCAATTAAATCCTGAAACAAATTTGTTTCATCCTGTTGCTTTTGAGTCACGCAAACTCATAGCCGCGGAATTAAATTATGAAATTCATGACAAAGAGCTTTTAGCTATTATCCATTGTCTTAAAAAATGGCGTTCTTTTCTTCTCAGCCTAGATAGTCCTTTTCAAATTTTAACAGATCACAATGCTTTGAAATACTTCATGTCTTCTAAAGTGTTAACCAGGCGTCAAGCCAGGTGGGCTGAATTTTTGTCTGAATTTTCTTTCTCTATTTCCTATCGCCCAGGAAAAAACTGCATTGTCCCAGATATCTTGTCACGTCGGGACGACGTTTACCCACAGCGGGGGGACGCATTTGCTGACAAGAACCCAGCAAATGTGCAATCAATCTTCAACAAATCAATGTTAACAACTCATCAACTTAATTCGATGACAATTCAATCTTTTCGAAATCCACTATCCAACATCCTCGAAGCTCAGTCGAAGGAAGATTATTGTTTAGGGTTAAAAGACAAAATACTCTCAAAGCAAGGGGCCAAAAGATTTAGTATTGAATCAGGTCTATTAGTCTTCAAAGGTAGAGTAGTCATACCCGACAACAATGAGATAAAATTATGGATTTTCAATAGTCGACATGATTCTCCGTTAGCTGGTCATTTTGGGGTTGATAAAACCTACCAGTTAATAGCGAGGGATTTCTTCTGGCCAGGTATGACCAAGGAAATCAAGGCCTATATAAAAGCTTGTTACGAATGTAATAGGAATAAGGCTCCCCGTCACCGGAAGCATGGGTTGCTTCAACCACTTCCTATTCCCTCTAAACCTTGGGAATCTTTATCGATGGATTTCATTTCTAAACTTCCTATTTCTAATGATTTTGATGCTATATTAGTAATAGTAGATAGATTTTCAAAAATGTCTATTTTTATTAAAACCACTACTACTGCTACAGCAGAAGATTTGTCAAAATTGTTTCTAGAATATGTATTTTCCAAACACGGCTTACCAAATGATATTATTTCAGATAGAGGCTCATTGTTTGTATCCACATTCTGGACCCAACTGTGTCGACAACTCAATATCACGAGGAATCTCTCCACGGCCTATCACCCTGAAACCGATGGTCAAACAGAAAGAGTTAACCAAATCCTCGAACAATATCTTCGAATGTATGTCAGTTACCAACAAGACGATTGGACCACATGGCTACCATTGGCCGAATTTGCTTATAATAACTTGACTCATTCTTCGACACGACAATCTCCCTTCGAAACCATTTATGGACGACATCCTCGATTCAACTCAATTCATGTAGGAACTAATCATCCTGCGGAACATTATCTTCGAACTATATCACGACTCCAAGAAGAACTTAAAACAAATTTGGAATCAGCGATTCGAAGATACAATGAACAGGCCGACAAACATCGACAATCTGCTCCTTCCTTTAAACCAGGCGACAAAGTATGGCTCGATGCACGAAACATCCGAACAACAAGACCATCAAAGAAACTGGCTGAAAAGCGCTTGGGACCATTCGAAATCGACTCTGAAGTCTCTAAAACTGCATTTCAACTCAAGTTACCTCCTAAATGGCAGGCGATTCACCCTGTTTTCCATGTATCTCTCCTGGAACTGGCTCGAGAAATATACCCGGGCAAGAACCAACCCCCTCCAGAACCGGTCGAAGTAGAAGATCATCTAGAGTGGGAAGTAAGTCATATCCTTGATTCAAGAATACGCAAGGGGAAACTTCAATACCTAGTGGAATGGGAAGGCTTCCTCAATGACTCAGACAAAACATCCTGGGAACCAGCCATCAATGTTTCCAATGCTCCTGAACTCCTAAAATCTTTTCATTCAAAATATCCTTTAAAACCAAAACCTTAAAATTTCTTTATTTAAAATTTTCTTTTCTTTTCTTTCTTTCTTTAAAATCTAAAACACCTCTTAAATTTCTTAGCCTTGTTTTCTTTTTTTCTCTCTTCTTTTTTTTTTTCTTCTTTTTTCTCTTCTTTCTTCTCTTTCTATAAAATTTCCTCCAAAACCAAAAATAAAATCAAAATTAAAATTAAATACAATAAAATAAAATAAAATAAAATAAAAATTAAATAAAATAAAATTAAATTAAATTAAATTAAATAAAATAAAATAAAATAAAATAGAATAAACATAAATAATAAAATAAAATAAAAAACTCATAAATCTCTCTAAATATTTTCTTCTTTTCTTTTTCAATTCTTTAAATACATTCTTTTCTTAAATTTAAAATTCTCTTCAAAATTTTTTATTCTCTCTTTTAAAGACTTTCTTTTCTTCAAATCATCAAATCCTGTATGGCACGACCATTTCCTCGAACTTAACTTAAACCCCTGAATCTCCCTATAATAATTCTTCGAAACAAATAAATCTTCTTTTCAAACTCTCTTAAATTCTACACTTTGTTTTTTCTTTTCTTTCTCCTCTTTTTCAAACTAAAATTTCTTAAAAAAAAAAAAAAAAAAAAAAAAATTTTTAAAATCCTCAATTTAACAACTCATCTCAATCACAAAACCGTTTCTTTTTCTCTCTCTTTTCTTACATAAAAATTTTCCTTTTAAAAACACTAAAACTTCCTTCAATTAAAACAACCTTTTTTCTTTCTTTAAAATTCTTCTTTCAAATTCTAAAATTTTTTATTTAAAACTTCTTTTTTCTTTTTTTTTCTCTTCTTTTTCTCTTTCTCAAATCTTGTAAAATTAACAACATTCACCTACAATATAAAAAAAAAATAATACTAATAATAAAATAAAATAAAAATAAAATAAAACTAAAATACAATTTTTTCATCTACTTCTTTCCATCTCCTTTTCATTTTCAAATTTTTTCTTTTAATTTTTCTCAAACCAATCTTTTCATTTTCTCCAAAACTACCCTTATCTCCTTCCTGCATTTATCAAATACCTCCTCCTCTCCTACCGGAACCACCTCTCCAATCTCCAAGAGCTCCTCCGCCACGTCGAAGGAAGCAGCGTCAATAATAGCGTTGACCTCCCCACATAGTTCTTCCGCAAACCTTACTTGTCGACCTTGACGAGGTTTCTTTGACCACACCTGGTCCAGGGTGTCTTCGGGCTCTTCAACCACTTCCGTGGCTGGAGGGTTTGCCTCAGTTGGTATAACCGGCGCAGGCTCCGCAATCGGCTCTTCCAGGTTATTCGATGTCTAAAACACGACTCATCAGTAACTTCATCCTTGAAATAAAACAATTAAAACTTACCTCGAAGATGGGATCAGGCTCCAGAAATAACCTGGGCGCCACTTCGACTTCTACCTCTCTCTCTTCCTCATCGTCTTCGATGACCACACGACGTTTCTTGGGTGCCCGCCCTGGAACAGGGACTTCATCTTCATCCTCCTCCACCAATTCATCGACCTCTTCCTCGACACCTCGCTTCGAACTCGTGGCCTGGGTTACCCAGGTTGAGATCTCGTTGTTCATCTCCTTATCATTTTCCCCCACCGATTGTTCATCTTTGATCAAGACATCCCAAATGTCTTCGACCACCTCTTTGGTCTTTGGAACTACCCAAAATTTTGTTTTTGTGAATCGTTTTTCGATTTCCGCATTCTTCGTCAACGCATCGCACGCCACTCGCCGCCAACGGCAAAACTCGCATTTCTGGCGAGGGCCTCGAGTCGCCGTACTTTCGACACAGAAATATTCCATGCTTTCACAAGCCGTGCAAGTCCGTGAAAACTGTCGTGTGATTATTCCCCCATCCGCTTTAGGGTGTGGAGGCGTGGGTGTGGGGGTAGGGCAGTTCATTATAAAATAAATAATTGAGAGATGAGGGAAAAAAATATTAGACAAGTGAAATTAGTGTGGGAAGATGGTTCAAGCTCAACGGAGTTTGCGTTTTTTATACCCGGGCATCTGTCACGCACCACGTGACACTCGAGGCGAAATTAACTCAATAAATCAATAATATTGAGTCCTACATCTATACTCGAAGCGCAGAAAGCAATTCTCCATAGCAACTGCAATTTTTCCTTTGTGTACTTACTATTTAACTGCGCTAGCCTAAACTCTAAATCTAAATTAGTCAATCTCCCAATAGGGTACCTTAGTCCTTTTCAATAAGCGACGCACAGCCCTAGGATCAACAAAATAGTACAGTAGTAGTTTTTTATTAAAGTTTTGTTAATTAATTAAAAAGGGGTATATTGAGCATGGACGGATATTTAGTGAAGAGGGTCTAAGTGTATGTTAGTAATGGTCAATGGAATGGGAATACTGCGATGGAAGGGAGGTCAATGCAAGGAGGAACAAAGGATATAAAAGGAGTTGGGTATTTGGTTCGATATTCCTTAGAATTAAATTATAATATCGTATTTACATTAATAGTGGAAAAAACCTTAAAAGTTAAATCATTGTTATTGTATCTTTCTTTTACCTTCTCAATATTCATTTCTAAATCCTAAATCTTTGATTATTGAGCTTCCAACCTTTCGTGAGATTTTAAGAATTATTATTACCTTGGAACTAGTTTATAATTCTTGTCGATCAAACCTCGAACCTATAATTATTACTTCGAGTGACCTTCGAATCATTTCCTCGAATCATTCCTCTGTACTTCAAAGAAGTTTCTAAAATCCCTCATCTCACTTACAGGAACATCCTCGACCTTGTGCGTAGGTCGTCCGGTGACACTAAGGCACCCTATTGGGAGATTGACTAATTTAGATTTAGAGTTTAGGCTAGCGCAGTTAAATAGTAAGTACACAAAGGGGAATAACAGTTGCTATGGAGAATTGCTTTCTGCGCTTCGAGTATAGATTTAGGACTCGATATTATTGATTTAATGAGCTGCTTTTGCCTCAAGTGTCACGTGGCGCGTGACAGTTGTAAAGATTTTGTTGCATGAATAAGCTTTTCATGTGGAAGGACCATAATTGGTTGTTGTCTTTGTCAAAGATGTGAATTCCTGCTACATTGACATCAGAGTTTTGCATGATGAGATGGATATAGTGGACTGCTATTGTCTGGATTAGAGTTAAGATAACAGCCGGTCTCATAATCTATAAGACAGCAAGCCTTTTAAGGAGGATTAAGAGATCCAAGTAAGCAATAGCGCAACACAAGCTCAAGGATTCAGAACAAGTCACCTAAAAGATATAAGAACATAATGATATAAGAGAATGGAAATGAGGAACAATAAAGAAATGGAAATGACATTACCTGCAGCGGAAAACAGTTAGCTGAGGAACAGGGACTATTAGGACTGTCCTTTTATCTAGTTACTGATCAGGATCCAGCTGCAGGTAAATACGCAAGAGGGTCACAAATAAAACTAAGCAGGAGTAAAAACAGTGGACTGAGTAAAACTAAGCAGGAGTAAATACAATTGACTGAGGAACTACTCTAGATGTAAATACACATATTTGCAATGAGATAGGAGAATAAAATTGAGGTGGTTGATATGATGCTTAGGTATTGTTAGAGTCACTGAGATGGAGAATAGGTTGAGTCTTTCAATCTGACAGATTTGATGGAAAACAGAGGTATTTTGAAATGGAAGATTTCTAACTTTGATACCCCCTATTAAAACTCAGGTAATGCTAGAAATTGATTACCATTCAATTGGATGAATTCAATTTTTTCCCTCCGATGAATATTCAAAATTCATTCAATCATCTACTTCATCAATACAAAAAACCAAACAACCCATGTATTTACCACCAATTTGATCCATGTGAAATTTTCCTCCCTTCTGTAATTTTTATATCACTGGTGTTAGCAAATTCAAACATTGTGTTCTGGTAATCTTTTGACTAATACTACACATCTATATCTATCAATGTTTTAATAGATTTATAAAGATATTCCAAAAAATATTACGGGATGAGATCATGCAATATTAAAGTAAATTATTATTTTTACATTTTTCTCCAGATTTATTTTCAAAAGTCAGAGTGCTTTTTCTGATAGAATCGAAAGCTGGCACTTTCTGGTGACCATCGGTTGGAAAACCACCCACAAAGTGAACCATAATATGGCAAACATACAACCGAAAAGGATTCCAACAAAGATTTGATTCCCAGTATGATAACCTAAATGAGAAAATCAAGAGTTATTATTATGTTAGACTTCTGATCAGTAAAAATCTTTTCGTACCCAGGCGATGTCGCGACCAGCAAACAGCTGTAGCCAAAGTCAAAACAGTTGACCCCAACAGGTGTTTGATAATTGAATGTGAATACGTGATGTTTTTTATTTTCATCGTTTGAGGTTCAGATAAAATTCTTTGAATCAAACAAGTGACAAAGGAATCAAATGGCATTAAATAAGACACCAAGATTATGTAAAGGCCGAAGTAGCATATAGCTGTCGCATGAGCTGATGGCATTCCATAGCCTATAAAGCAAATATTTAATAATGAAATAATGATTGTGGCTTGAATTTTTGAAACGGGAAAAAATTAGAACGTACCCTTCTTTATCGTCACTGTTGGTCGGGGATGTTGAAAAATGCATTGCAAGCCTTTAGTGGTATAGCCACAAAGATACATACCCCCTGTAAAGTATATGACCTCCAGTGAGGGTACAAATCTCAGTAAGATAAGTGTGGTTATAATCATGATAGGGCGAATCTGAAATATTTTGAGCGTAAGATGGGCGGCAGATTCAGAAAGAAGAAATTGAAACTAAGTCACCTGTTCAAGAAAATACAAAAGCATCCCGCTGGCTCTGCTTTTTACTGTCATCAATTTTTTCGTCACCACTTTCAATATAAAGATTTATGAAGATTTTTTAGAAATTAAAAAAGGAGGCCAGATAAATGGAGGAGTAAGATAGAAACAAATGCCCCAGAGATTTTTTATTTTCGTCAAGGAAATAAATAAAAAACAAACCTGCGTATACCAATATCCAAAAATGGCTTCAAGATATATGTACTCACGCGGCCAGTAAAAGCAACTTGGAAAGCTATTTTTTTTGATAGCTGCTTCTTCTTAATGCCCGGGCATTTTCTTTCCACTTTATTGTAGCATCTAAAAGTAAGGTTTTTTTTGCACGGTGGATCACTCTGAAAAAAATCAACTCTGCATGTTTTCGCTAGAGGATATGACATCGATAAACATTTCCTCGCAGATTAAAATACCTTTATCCGTTAGGAAAAGTCAATTATAAGAAAAAGTTGTTTTGGTTAAGTGTAGGTTTCACAACTATCAACATATCAAATTTAAAGGTAAATAATTGTCTAGGACATGCACAATCATTCTTAAAATCAGCAAATTTTAGTTCAGTCCAACCACATTTCTTGACAAACCCGAACTAAAATCTGTTAAGTAATGGACGATTGTACGTGCCATAATGGTTCTGAAAATAGATATAAGAGTGTTCCAATAATAACCGTTAAAATCGAAAACCATGGGCCACTTATTGCTCCAAATAATTTTAATATTACAAACTATAAGGGGAACTGTCTGAAAAAAAATTAATATCGTCATTTTAGTTTATTTTCCTGCTATTTCATCTACGAAGAGAAACAAAAAAAGGCAAACACTAGGATTTAATTCATGGAGAGTATATGACTAATTAATAAAAATAAAATGAATGATACCATGTCTAAGTCAGTGATCAATACCTCGAAATCAAACCCCCGCCGATATAATTTTGTTTGCGGATAAAGATGCCAAATTTTTGTCTCACATTAGATTCCTCCAATAATTTCATTTGCAGGAATTTTAAGCCTCATACCTAAGTCTTCATTGATCTTTTTCTCTTTCAAACCTTTTGTCACCTCTTCCAGAAAGTATAAACGTACTCGCTACAAGTGGTAGATTGAGTCAATAATTCTTTCAATATTTGGCTTTTAATTGCATTTTAACTCTGATAAAGTTATAAGGATATTTATAATGGCTACAATCGGAAGATCTAATTTTCTGAATGAAAAAAGATAATCTGCTGTTCCCACCCATGCAAAGCTTGGTTTTGTATCTATGAAATTTTAGGTCCTAGACTACCAAGATGTATAGAGTACCATTAGAATTGTCTATTACCTTTCTGAGTTTCCTCACGGTGTTCACCCTCACACCACCTGCTATCAACCGTCTCCTTCAGATATCTCTGCATTAATTTCCCCGCATGAAAAGTATTCGATATCTAGTATTAATATTAGTCTCTTGATAATATTCACCACACTTTTCCCTCTATTCAGTAGTACTTATATGCGGAACATAAGATGGCTTGTCGGTAGCATTAGCTTTTCTCAAAACTATAAATAATGCATCTCGAAGATACATTGTTCTTTAGTAAATTTATTTCTGTTAGAAAAAGATATTTACTCTTATCAATAAAAATAAAACCCTGGCCACTGCATAAACAGCGAAGGCTTGTCCCAAAAATCTAAGCTTTCAAGAAATTTGATACCTTCCTCAAAAATTTTCTTCAAAAGGAAACCAATGTATGTCATACAGCTATTGATATTACATTTGACTTCCCTCATTGAATTCCCTACCCCCCCCCCCCCCCCCTTTCCAGCTCTCCGTCATTCATTTACTCATGTTAAAAACGTTCCGTGGAAGGTGAAAAAGTTTGCGGAAAATTGAATTTTCGGGTAAACCTACAAGTTTTAAGCTGTATCTCTCCTATCACATTCCTCTAGCTCGAAAAGGTCGCAGGAAATCGGGTCCACACTGATCAATTATGTAGATGGCCGTGTGAAAGGATACAAAATTTACTCCCTGTTTAGAAAACGCCCTAGCCCAAGATATATGTTTATCAAAATACTAATTGACGCTAGTCCACCGAGGTCAAAGATCGATATGGACCGATATCATTTCGATTTTGTACGCCTTGGTCAAATGTAAAATAGGAATTTGAGCCCTAGCTTCAATTTCTATGATGGTTTCGTCACAATATTATTTTGATTCAGTATTATGGCTAAACACTAATGAGCTTTTTTTATGGTAATCAGTAAGGAAACAGGGCTACATTAGAATGTACCCAGACTTTGGTGCCACCTGTAATGGAGTTTTTTATTAGTTTTTGTGCCATCTCACTCGATTCCGCAAAAATGGGATAAGTTTTGAACTAAGGAGGTGCTAAGTTCTGCAGCTTCGTCATTGTATTGCACTTCTGCTTGCTCGTTCCTTCACCTTCTTTCTTGCCATAGACATCCTAACTCGCTCCATTACTGACCTCCTCTTGTCCTACTTATACCTTTGCTTGATTCCTCTCCCACCATACTGACTTAGCTGCCGATAGGTGAGAATTTTTTTAATCCAGTCTGATGAACAACCAGAAAACCTTCACATTTTTTTCAAGTGCATTACTTTCCACACGTTGCTGGTATCTCTCAAAATTGTTTTGTGAATATTCAAGGGGCAAGACTCCCCGTGGCAAGAAAACTTTGAGAGCAAGCGAGTAGGTGTGTAATGCAATGCCACAGCTGCAAAGCTTGGCTGATGCTTTGTCCAAGAGTTACCGTATTGTTTTTGCAGCCGAGATAGTACAGAAACCAACTAAAAATTAAAACAAATCAGTAGCAAATGACTCAAAGTCCGCGTCCATCCTAGCTTAACCATGTGCCCCTTGCTGCCAAACGTTTGTATTTCATACTTTGGGCACATGATTCCAATACGTAAATCACTTTATCCATTAGTTTGACCGCCTTTGCGCAGTGGCCGGCCAAGTTTTCTGGCCACATTTCATTGTGTTGTAACTTAAAAGCTTTTATGAAGCGTAAGTTGACTCGACTTAGAGCATCCCCAGCCGTGTCGGTAAAGTGGTTCGGTATGCATATTTTACCGACTTATTCCCCAATCGTTGCTCAATTAGACTCTAGTAACTAATTTATTCTGTAATCATATAATCAAATAAGCAAAGTTGCTTGAGTAGCTTCTGTAATTGCCAAAACCTCACGCCACTTTTTTTCGACTCAACCATTACCTACTGAAGCCAGACGGGCCTCATTAATTACTGTAAAAATGATTAGTTATATCATTTTTCTATTTTTGTCTTTACTTAATTATACTTATATCCATAAATGTTGTTGTACATGTGTAGAGACTGTTAGCTTTTAAAAGCCACATCTCCCAATTCGTCGTCTCACACTTCTTATTTCTCTCACGCCCTTCTACCTTACAGAACATCTAGCTGAACTTTTGCACGAAATCCTGTAGCCAGCACACTGCAATCAATAGATCATGATTAAACCTGATTATGTAAGAGATCGATGGAGGCTCCTTTAGTTCCATATATATATATATATTAGAATTGTCATTTCATTTCCTCCATCGATCTCATTATTATCATTATCATTATTATCTTATTTCGATCATCATTAGTTTTATTAAAACTTGTTAGCAATAACATCCTCATTTTACTGATTTACCCCTTGCACTGGTGTTACAGGTACTACAATTTTATCTCACAAATTTCTTACTTTAGTTAATCTGTTCTTGTTACTAGGTTGGCAGAATCAAATCTAGATATCGCCACTGACCCCCTTGCAATAACTGATTGGGTCTCATTGGCTCATTACTAAGGTTAGAAATTATCCATCGATCTCATTATTATCATTATCATTATTATCTTATTTCAATCATCATTAGTTTTATTAAAACTTGTTAGCGATAACATCCTCATTTTACTAATTTACCCCTTGCACTGGTGTTACAGGTTGGCAGAATCAAATCTAGATATCGCCACTGACCCCCTTGAAATAACTGATTGGGTCTCATTGGCTCATTACTAAGGTTGGCAGAATCAAATCTAGATATCGCCACTGACCCCCTTGCAATAACTGATTGGGTCTCATTGGCTCATTACTAAGGTTGGCAGAATCAAATCTAGATATCGCCACTGACCCCCTTGCAATAACTGATTGGGTCTCATTGGCTCATTACTAAGATTATAACAGATTAAAAGTCTGATTAGCTTTATCATGGACAGCTCCTCTAATAACAACGTAAACGACATTCCAATGCTTGGCAACGACAACTATCTGACATGGAAAGTAAAAATGCTATTCTTCTTGTCTCAATTGGAACTCAATGAAATCGTTGAAGGAAAAGAAGTAGAGCCTAAAGAAAACAGCAATAACTTTAAATTGCGTTGTAAACGAGCAGCCAATGTGATTGTTCAGAAACTTGATCCCACCAATATTGCAGCATTCGTAAAATCCGAAGACAAATCTAATCCAACCACCCTCTGGAGACGACTGGAGGAGCGTTATACTGGAGCTCATCCGGCAACTGCATCCATGGTTTATACCCGATTTACTGATCTAGAGTGTACTGAAGGCAATCTTCGCAGCTTCGTTACTGAACTTCAATCATCTATCAATTCTCTTGCACAAGTCAGTGAGAAATTAGAATCGCCGATTTTTGCTTATTCCATTCTTCAAAAACTCCCTTCATCTCTCGAAATTCACCGATCAATGATGATTAATTCAGCTGACAACATGGGTAAACCGCTCACTCTTGACACATTTCTACTAAAATTATCACAGTTAGCAGATCGCCTTGATAACAGTCAGAAACAAAATACAGCGTTGATGGCAGCTAAAAAGGATTCTTCTACTTCAAAGAGACGAGAGTACTGCAGCAATGGAAAACATAACTCCAAAACTACTCATTCAGAAGCCCAGTGTTGGGCACTACACCCTGAATTACGCCCTCAGCATAAGTCAAAAGCAAAATTGGCAGCCAAAGATGAAACCACAACTGAAAGCGCAAATGTTGCTGAAGATTTTCACTATGTCTTTCACGCATCATCTGATATCTCAAAACAATCATCTGATTTAATCTTCGATTCTGGGGCATCTAGTCATATGTTCAACGACAAAGATTCTTTCATCACTATTCAAAATGCTAAAGTTCCAATAAAACTTGGGAATGGAAAATTAATTTATGGTGAAGGAATTGGTTCGGTCAAACTCACAAACTTTCAAAATCAACCCATGCTTCTTACCAACTGTCTCTATGTTCCTCAATTAAGCTGCAACCTTGTAGCATTATCTCCTCTTACTGCAAAGGGAGTTACATTAACAGCCGGAACTGATGGAAACATCTTATTCAAAGAAAATGATATCACCGTCCTCACTGGAGCTAAGAAATCTGGCTCGAATCTTTATCAAATTAACGCCTCTTTTGGTAAGATTCTAGAATCATCCTCAATTGCCTCCATCGATACTAACTTAATTCTATGGCACAATCAACTTGGCCACACCAATCAAATCTATCTTAAAAGGTTGTTGAAACATTTAAACGTCCCATTTAACAACAGCAACACTGATGAAGTTTGTGAGCCATGCGTAAATGCTAAAATGCACAAATCCCCTTTTCCGGGGAATTTCCCAAAAGCTGTTAAACCATTGGAATTTGTGCATTGTGATTTAGGTGGAAAATTGTTGGAAACTGTTGGTGGACATCGATATTATTTTAGACTTACTGATGCATACTCGTCATATTGCTTTGTCTATCTACTTAAAAATAAATCAGATACTTTTCAGAAATTCATTCAATTTAAAAAATACGCTGAGAATTTGACTGGCTCCAAATTAATTAATCTTGTTTGTGATGGAGGAGGAGAATTTTTGAACAAAGAATTTGAGGATCTTTCCGCAACTAATGGTTTCAAAATCATCATTACTGTGCCACATAAACCGCAGCAAAATCCAATTGCTGAAAGAGGAAACAAAACTACTATTGAAATGGTAAAAGCACTTCTCTTCAAGTCCAGGTTGCCATTAACTTATTGGGGCGAAGCGGTAATGACATCAGTATTCATCGAAAACCGATTACCTACAAAAGCAAATGAGGACTTTATTACTCCCTGCAAAACTCTTTTTCACAGAAAACCCAACATCAGTCATCTCAAAACATTTGGCTGTACAGCTTATTCCCTTATTGACAAACACGTAAGAGGTGGTAAGTTGAATCAGAACTCAACAAAATGCTTTTTATTAGGATTTCACAAAGAGCACAAGTCATATCGCTTGCTAAATTTGGAGAACAAGAAAGTACTGTATTCTCACAATGTAGTTTTCAATGAAAACACATTCCCTATCCTAAATAATCAAAGAATACATGACTCTTGGCCAAATCTATCTAGCGATATACTTGCTTCTGTTCCTCATGAACCTAAAAGTACCAGCTCACAAACCACTCCTGAATCTGAGGAATCACATTTGGATCATCAGTATTCACCAGACGACATTCCTGAAAATGACGTTCCGGAAGATTCTCAAGAGACACGCCCTTCTTCAAAATACTGGGATTATGCAATCACTAGCAACACAGCTTCAAGAGATATCACATCAGATATCTCTACTCAGAATATCATAGAAGGAAAACGTAATCGAGCTCCTAGAGCACTCATATGCGAATCTGAACCTGAACTCACTCTGAACTCTGCTTTAGAAGCTTATGTTCCCATCTCAGAAATGCACAACACACCCACAAGCTACAATGAAGCATTAAATTCAATTGACTCAGATAATTGGAAAGCTGCAATAAATTCAAAAATAAAGTCTCTCCAATCCAGAGGAGTATGGCAAATTGTTCAATGCCCTGATCACGTTCAACCAATAGGCAATACTTGGGTTTTTAAAATAAAGCTTGATCAAAATGGCGAAATCAATAAGTACAAAGCACGATTATGCGCGCAAGGATTTTCCCAAAAATATGGAGTGGACTATAAGGAAACGTTTGCACCCACAGGACGATTGACTACTCTTAGATGTCTAATTGCACTAGCTGCCTCTGAATCATGGGATTTTCATCAAATGGACGCCAAAAGTGCTTTTACCAATGGCATCCCAGAAGAGACAATCTACATGAAAATGCCAAAAGGACTGGACAACACGTCCAATTTTGAACAACCAATGCTACTCCTTAAAAAATCACTGTATGGCCTGAAACAGGCTTCGCGCTGTTGGTATCAACTAGTGCACACGTTCTTCATAAACAATAATTTCTCCCGCAGCTCAGTTGATTCAGCACTCTACATTCACAATGACAAGTCACGCCCATGTTTCGTTCACGTACATGTTGACGATTTTTCAATATTTGGCAAAAATATCAAGTGGTTTAAAACCTTAATTGCCCAAAACTTTGAAATGGAAGATTTAGGCGAGTCAAATATTATTTTGGGCATAAAAATCAAAAGAGACTTTAACAAAAACGAAATTTACCTCTCCCAATCAAATGAAATAAAAGCAATACTTCAAACTTACAAAATGAATGATTGTAAGCCAATGTCAACCCCTATGGATCCAAAAACTGTCCTCGTCCCTGTCAGAGATGAAGAACATAAGAATTTCAGCATGAAAGGCCTTAATTACCGAAGCGCTGTTGGCCATCTCAATTATTTAGTGCAGTGCACAAGACCTGACCTGGCGTTCGCATGTAGCCAATTATCCCAACATCTCAACAAACCAGGCCAATCTCATTGGGATGCCTTCATGCGAGTACTACGATATCTAAAAGGAACTTCAGATAAAAATTTGAAATACCAGGCATCCTCAAAGGATCACAATGAACTCGTTGGGTATTGCGACTCAGATTGTGGATCTTGCTTGGTAACTAGACGATCCACAACTGGATATATCTTCACAATGAATGGCAGCGCAATCAGTTGGAGAACCAAGAAGCAACCAACTGTTTTATTAAGTGTTTCTGAAGGCGAGTATAAGTCATTGACTGAATCTGGGCAAGAAGCCATTTGGATAAAAAATTTACTCTCTGAATTAAAGCTGACGACACTCAGATTGGATGATCCAATCTCACTTCACTCAGACAATCAAAGTGGCATCTCAATGGCCAATAATCCAATCTACCATTCTAGAACAAAACATATTGACATCCAAATCCATTGAATACGAGAGCAAGTGGAAAACAACAAATTTACTCTACAATACCTTCCCTCTGAACATATGCCTGCTGATATGCTGACAAAAGCAGTACAACGCATCAAACTTCACAAACATCTCAATTTCATCAAAATCACTGACGAATTACTCAATGAGAGAGGGTGTTAGATTTTAAAAGCCACATCTCCCAATTCTTCGTCTCACACTTCTTATTTCTCTCACACCCTTCTACCTTACAGAACATCTAGCTGAACTTTTGCACGAAATCCTGTAGCCAGCACACTGCAATCAATAGATCATGATTAAACCTGATTATGTAAGAGATCGATGGAGGCTCCTTTAGTTCCATATATATATATATATTAGAATTGTCATTTCATTTCCTCCATCGATCTCATTATTATCATTATCATTATTATCTTATTTCGATCATCATTAGTTTTATTAAAACTTGTTAGCAATAACATCCTCATTTTACTGATTTACCCCTTGCACTGGTGTTACAGGTACTACAATTTTATCTCACAAATTTCTTAATTTAGTTAATCTGTTCTTGTTACTAGGTTGGCAGAATCAAATCTAGATATTGCCACTGATCCCCTTGAAATAACTGATTGGGTCTCATTGGCTCATTACTAAGGTTAGAAATTATCCATCAATCTCATTATTATCATTATCATTATTATCTTATTTCGATCATCATTAGTTTTATTAAAACTTGTTAGCAATAACATCCTCATTTTACTGATTTACCCCTTGCACTGGTGTTACAGGTTGGCAGAATCAAATCTAGATATCGCCACTGACCCCCTTGCAATAACTGATTGGGTCTCATTGGCTCATTACTAAGGTTGGCAGAATCAAATCTAGATATTGCCACTGACCCCCTTGCAATAACTGATTGGGTCTCATTGGCTCATTACTAAGATTATAACAGAGACATGTGTGCCATTTTTGTGGCGTTCTTATTTTACTATTCAACCATATTTGTAGATGTTGAGTAAGATGCTACTTTATATACTGAGCTATGCTTTTTCTTTTTCCTTGTCTTTTCTGTCTTGCTCATTAATATTTTATTTTACCATTTAGGTCAGATTTAGCTTTCCCTTTATTTTATTTTTATTTTGGTTATTGATTTTCTTTCAATCTTATATTTGTTGTATATAGGTAACAGCAGCAAAGACCATATTCACAAGCAGACTATTTTATTAACATCTGTTTATATTCATACATTATAAGGTTAGATCTTTGTACTTAGCTTTTACCTTTTTATTTAATTTTTGGTCCTGGTCTTTTCCGTCTTGCTCAATAATGTTTTATTTTACCATTTAGGTAACAGCAGCAAAGACCATATTCACGAGCAGACTATTTTATTAATGTCTGTTTATATTCATACATTATAAGGTTCTTTCAGGTTATGGGCCCAGTGTCCAAGTGAATGTCATCCAGCAATCCATTTACTATTCCATCACCTGCACCTTCAAACTTTTCTGATTCATCGACATCTAGTTTTGATACTGCTCATCCATCATCTCCTCCAATCATGGATTCAATTAATGAAACATCTGGTAATACATTTCACAATATTCCTGTGCTTAGTGTAAATAATTTTCATGAATGGAGAATTAGGATGAGCGCATTACTTACCTACCAAGATCTTAAAAATTTGGTCTTTGGTCTTGAATCACCACCATCTGCTGACGCTGCCCAAAATATTAGGCTTGAATTCCAAAAGAGAGCCAACAAAGCAACAAATATTCTCATCTCAAAACTTGACGCAGCAAAAATTGCTGCTTTTGTCACTGATGATGATATGGATGAACCTTGGCAAATCTTGACAAAGCTTACCAATCAATATGCTGCAGCTGATGCTTCCAATCTTGCTTCAATTTTTGCTCGGTATCACGATGTTAAATGTCAAGAAGGAAATCTAATGGGTTTCATCAATGATCTAAGAGCTCAAATTAATGAGTTTGGATCAGTAGGAGTTTCAATTGAGAGTGAAAACAAAGCTCACCAACTTCTCAGACAACTACCTGATTGCTATTTGACTCATAAAGCATTAATCTTACATACTTGTGAGGTTACGCAAACTCATCTTTCTGTCTCAAATCTTTTGTCACATTAAGCTTGTTTGTCTGCTGAAATTGAATCTGAAAATGGTTCCAACTCTTTGTCAGCTCTTATAAATAAAACAAAGTCTACTCAAAAACCCAAATGGGAGTTCTGTTGTGACAGTAAACACAACCCAAAGGCAAAACATTCTGAGGAAGACTGCTTCCAACTTCATCCGGAGAAGAGGAAAAATTGTAATGCTGCGAGTATGTCAAAAACTGATGAAGAAGCGCATGCAAACATTAGCTGTGGTCCTGCCAAAATTTTCACGGCCAATATCTCTAAAAATTCTTCAAAGCAGCTTATATTTGATAGTGATGCTACACTACACATGATTAAGCAATGCTCTCACTTTAAATTCTATCAGCATTTTTGTTGAACAATCAAACTTGGTAATGGCACAATCATTAATAGTACAGGAAAAGGATTTGTAAATCTTGTTACACCAAGAGAAGTTATAACTCTCACCAATTGTCTACATGTGCCAGAGATTAGTCAGAACTTAATTGGGATTGGCCCCTTCATTTTGCATGGCTGTAACCAACAGATCAATTCAAAGGGCTACATGAACATACTAAAGTCCAATGAACTTATCTTAGATGGAAATTAGGATGATTCCAAGGGACTAGTGGTGTTAAATGTGCATTTTGGTGAGCTTTATGTTCCCACTATAAAAATATTTCTTGCAGCAAACTCACAAAACCTTTGGCATTTCAGATTAGGCCACTCAAATTCTCAATATTTGGACAAACTTCAGTCTAAAATTGGTTTTAAATTTTCTAGTATACTTGATTTTTTCAAACCTTGTGTTAGAGCAAAGCATTTCCATAGTCCTTTTTCTGGTGTTGTACCTAGAGGGAGTCGTTTTCTAGAATATTTACATTGTGATCTTAGCAGAAAAATTACTCCAGAATCTTGTGGAGGTACTTTTTATTACTTCCAAATCACCGATTCCTACACTTCTTATTGTTTTATTTTTCTACTATCCAATAAATCTGATACCTATAAAACTTTCATGCAATTTAAAACCAAATTGAAAATATCTCAAATTCTAAAATTGCAGATTTTGTTTGCAACTATGGCACTGAATTTATTAATATAAATTTCAAAACTCTGAGTTTTGAAAGTGGATTTAAGATGATAGTTAATTCTCCATATAGTCCCCAGAAAAATCCAATAGCAGAATGAGGAGATTGTAAAACAACTGAAATGGCAAAATCAATTATTTTTCATGCAAAAATGCCCATTGAATTCTGAGATGAAGCTGTTAATACAGCAGTTTATATTGAGAATAGGTTACCATCTGCATCAATTAATTTTCAGAATCCTTATAATAGGGGGTGTCAGTTCTGGAAAATCTGCACTTACAAATCCGCACTTATTTAAGTGCAGATTTCCGAAACACACTAGCCCCAACACTGGTGGATTTCACAATGAAATAAGTCACTTATTTGACTCAAATACACACTTTCTCAACCAAAAGTGCTGGTTTCACAATTCTCACTACTCTCCCTCTCTCTCACCTCCCACTACCTCTCCATTCCTTTTGTTACATTCTCCACTTTCAGCTCCTATCACCCCTCCCCTTTCAATTCCCCTCTTCCTCTCACTCCTCTCTGCTCATTAATTCACTCCCATCTTTCACTCCACTCCCTCTCTTCATTACACCCCTTTACCCTCACTCATGATTGATTTATAAGCAACCAAACATCTCAAACACCCAAAACTAACTGCATAAAAAAAGGAAGGAGTGAAATTTCTTGTTCCTTATGTATAAAACACTAATGAGCAAGTCACAAAATTTTCTTGCTCATGTCTCAAATATTTTAGTATATTTCAAATTTCAAAAAGAGGATTTAAGTAGTATCTCAAGCTTCTGAAGTTCATTTTCTCTCACCTAGCTACAATTTTAGAGCATGTACAGCCATTTTCTTAACTATAAGGACATTATTATTATTTTTTGATAGTTAATTAGGCTAGTGCACTTTTCTCAGTTGTATAGTGAAATTATCATTTATCTTTTTCTTGATGCTGTATCTGGTGGTGA
Organism: Hemileia vastatrix; assembly: GCA_030280995.1. NCBI lineage: Eukaryota > Fungi > Basidiomycota > Pucciniomycetes > Pucciniales > Zaghouaniaceae > Hemileia > Hemileia vastatrix. The sequence continues at coordinate 65,052,915 of JASXTE010000001.1, forward strand.
GAAAGGTGGTTGTAGTGGTGAGAAAGCTGGTTGTGGTGGTGAGTGAGGTGGTTGAGGGGGTGAGAAAGTTGGTGATGGCTGTGTGAGTGGTGGTGGTGGTAGTAGTGGTAGTGAGAAACGTGGTGTTGGTGGTGGTGGTAGTGAGAAAGGAGGTGGTGGTGGTAGTGAGCAAGGAGGAGGAGGTGGTGGTAGTGGTAGTGAGTGAGGAGGTGGCGGTGGTAGTGAGTGAGGAGGTGAAGGTGATGGTAGTGGTAGTGAATGAGGTGGCAGTTGTAGTGAGCGAGGAGGAGGTGGTGGTGGTAATGAGCAAGGTGGTGGTGGTGGTGGTAGTGAGTGAGAAAGAGGTGGTGGTAGTGGTAGTGAGTGAAGAGGTGGCGGTGGTAGTGAGTGAGGAGGTGGAGGTGATGGTAGTGGTAGTGGTAGTGAATGAGGTGGCAGTGGTAGTGAGCGAGGAGGTGGTGGTGGTGGTAATGAGCAAGGTGGTGGTGGTGGTAGTGAGTGAGGATATGGTGGTTGTAGTGAGCGAGGAGGAGGTGGTGGTGGTGGTGGCAGTGGTAGTGAGTGAGAAGGTGGTGGTGGTAGTAAGCAAGGAGGAGGTGGTGGTGGTGACAGTGGTAGTGGGCGAGAAGGTGGTGGCAGTGGTGTGAGTGGTTGCATGAGAGGTGGAAAAATTTACCAAAATTAAAACAAAAAACATACCTAAATGATCAAGAAGAAAAAGAGAAAAAAAATACTGAAAAAAAAGAAGTAAAAAAAACTTACCATTGGTCAGATAACAATGTTTCAATTGGAAAACAAATAGTGAGAACATGATATATGAAGCACAAACTAACAAGGGGAATGTGGGGTGAGAAGTAGGTGAGCAAGAGAAGGTCTGATTTGAGGTCAGAACTGACACCCATTTTTGAAATAAGTGACTTCTTTTCAAAATTTAAGTGCTGATTTGTAAGTTCTGATTTGCCAGAACTGACACCCCCTAATATGAGATTTGATCAAAATCCTGAAGTTGATCATTTAAGAGTTTTTGGAGGTACGGCCTACGCACTCATTGATAAATCTAAAAGAGGAGGAAAATTCTTTTCTAACTCTGTCAAATGCTGTTTCATTGGGTATGCAGAGAAAAATTCATCATATCATCTCCTTTGACTGGATAATCAATTGATTATTTACTCTCAAAATGTCACATTTAATGAGTTTTCATTTCCAATTCAAGATCTTTCAGAAAACTACAACTTATCAGATCTTTTTGTGGGCGATGTTGTTACAACAGCAACTGAAGTACCTATATCAGATTGAACAAATTCCACAAATTCAGAAGACAACACTGATGATTTAAGAAACGAATCTACCTTCATAAAAAATATTGGGACTATCAGTGGACTTCTGATGTGGCACCAAAAGACATTAGTTCATTCATTGATACTGGTAATATAATTGAGTCACGTCATTGCAGAGTTACTAGAAAATTAAACACAGCTGTTGAAATCAAAATCTATCTGACTGCAACCAACTCAATTAAATCTCATTCTTTAAATGATGAAGTACCCAGTGTTTATCTTTCTGATCCACTCACTTATTTTGAGGCAATCAACAAAAAGGATGGAGATTCCTGGAATGAAGCTATTGATCAAGAATTGAATATGATTAAATCTCAGGGTGTTTACAAATTTGTTGAACAATTACCTAATACTCCTGCTATAGGTTCTGTTTAGGTATTTAAAGTAAAAAGGGATGCTGAAAGACATATTCAGAAATACAAGGCAAGACTCTGTGCAAAGGGATGTTCTCAAAAGGCTGGAATAAATTATTTTGAAACATTTGTGCTGAGTTGACGCCTCACAACTTTATGTGTATTAATCAGTCTTTCCACTTGAGAAAATTGGGATTTGGTTCAAATGGACATCAAAGTTACCTTTCTTTATGGAAAACCGGTGTAGAAAATCCTATAGTACTAGCTATAGGCCTTGACCAAGGGAGTTGGAGAAAAACCAGAAAGAATAACCCCTGTCCCTTTAGAAAAACAAGTGAGATTTACTTGCTAAAGTAAGTTGGTTCCTGTTTTTCTAAAGCCCCTTTTAAACACACTTGACTGCTTGATGAGCCAAGAAAGTAGTCCCCAGATAGACTACCAGACCAAAGAACTGAAATGTAGAACAAAGTCCACACCAGAGACAGCAAAGATACTTGATGTAGGCTGCAAATCCACACCAGAGACAGCAATAATACTTGCTATAGCTTGCAAGACTATAACAGAGAACAGTTGCCAAAGTTAAGTTAAATGAAGAACTTACTTGCAACAAACACAGCCAATTGTGGCCAGAAAACAGTGAAAACTGAGTGAGGAACAATCATATCACCTACGGATGGTTGTATGATGATTAAGGTTGCCCCAAACTGTCTTATTCACTATGTACACACAGACCACTAACTAAGAGCCCATGCGCACCCACCAATCTGGCGCCTGTACCCGCCAAATTGCATAAAAAACCCTCCTGGAGCGCTCCCCAACCTCCTAAAACAGAGGCGGGCGGGCGTCCCGACGTCAGAGATGCCGCCTGAAGCGGATTGGCCTCCCTGAAGCCAGAAAACTTATAAAAACCACTAATCTACTTAGAAAAATTAGCTACAACTACTAAAACCTTTAAAACACGGAATTTCACTATAACAACATTGAGACATGAAATATAGAGAAAAATTAGCTCTATCCAATGGTACTAAGCACTTAACCCTAAGACTTAAGGTTAGCCCGTAAAACACAAAAAACAAAATTAAACAGCAATCTTTTATAAATGAAAAATGAGGAAATGACCCCTTAAAACTCAGAATATGAAAAATGTCTACAAGACATAAAATATAGAGAAAAACCAGGGCTATCCAATGATAGTACCCACATACCCGCAGACCCAATATCCACAGAATAAAACCAGAAAAATACCCAATTCTTTAGCAGATGTCAATTAAGACAAGCACAAATCGTGCCAAATCACACAACAAAGGCCCCTGCCAATGTTGGAAGACCACATGCTCCCTCCAATTGAGAATGTCCGCATTCTTTCTTCATCCAACCACCATGTTTAACCTTCTTCCCAAATCCGCCTCTGAAATGGGCCCCTGCCAATACTGCATCGACAATAATTTAATCTGCACCATGACACCACCTGTCCATCCATACAGAACGTCCTACGATGTCTGCCACTCCAGAAAGAAGACCTGCCACAGACCTGGTCCACTTTCTTCCACAACAGATTCACCTCCACCTCAACCTGGTCTTTCTTCTGCCAGCACCAAAAGATCTAGGCCATTCATCCTGATACCCAGATTAATCAAAAAGCTTCACCCTTCCCAGAAGAGTGCCACAAACCATAAAACAACTAGTTCCCCCATCCCTGGTCTATCTGATGGTAAAGAACATTCATTCCTTCATTCAACTTTAAAACTGATAACTTCTCAGTTCATTCCTCTTCTGATAGTGATGATAACAATGTAGGATCCATTGCACCACCAACACCAACACACTTGCCCACTATCAAGGCCAAGTTCCAACAACACACATCTCAACAGAAACAACTTCTGCTTCACTACTTCCAATCCACTCCTGCTAGAGATCCACAGGACATTGAGAACAGAAGACACCTCGTTCACCAGTTCAAGGCTAATTCTGAACACTTCATTTCATCTCTTGATTCCCTCTGTAATTCCACTAGTACTTAGGTTTGATTCAGAAAAGAAAAATTGACCACACCCTCTATATGATGTAGCCACAAACAACCCTCAGTTTTAAGTCTTGGGGTACCATCCTCATTTTATAGTCTTGGGGGACTCAAAAACCCTCAGTTTAAAGTCTTGGGGGACTCAAAAACCTAAATCATAAACCCAGAACCAGAGATCAACCACATTAAGACACAGGGAAAAAACTAACATTCTGGGGTAACTGTATATAGAGCTGCCAGCCAATCAGTCACCCCCAAACTTGCCTTTACAAAATTCAGAAGTTCCCCCTTGGATCCTTCTGCCTTTACACTTCCACATCACACTACCTCCCATTCCTCAGTTTATAGTCTTGGGGGACTACACCATCAACCATACTCAGTTTAAAGTCTTGGGGGACTAACACAGTGTTCAGTATAAAGTCTTGACTGACTACTTCTTGACAAAATCTTGAAACCAGCCAGTTTAAAGTCTTGGAGGACTACTAGATCCACAGTAGTAAAATTAAATTCTTGAATAAATCTTTAACAACCAGCCAGTTTTAAGTCTTGGAGGAGTAACAGAATTTTCCGTTTAAAGTCTTGATGGACATCAAAAAATCTTGAGCCCGTAATTAAAAGATCAGTTTAAAGTCTTGAAGGACTTTCCAGTAAAAAAATCTTGAAGATATATCCCACAATTAAAAAAAATTCAGCAAGGACCTTCCAGAAAAAAAATCTTGAAGATATATCCCATAAATCCCCAAACAAAAAACCATCAAAGCCAAAACATTTAACCTCCTTTAACAAATAAAACAAAATAAAATGGTATCCCCCAGCCAATTGATGAGCTGATCCCCTGATACCTTACCCACATCCAAGTGCACCTTGATGTGGTCACACCTAAAAAAATTAAATTTTTTTATTTTTATTTTGACTCCTTCTCTTCTACCAAAAACATTGCCAGAGCCCTATGTTGAGCCTTTGAACAAACATAGCCTCCATAAAAAACTTTAAGGAAAAAAAAGAGAAAAAAAGAAAATAATCTTGAATCCACCACTTTCACATCCAAAACCCTAGAACCACATAGCAAATCCAGCTCCAGATCAACAGAAGAGATCACTGGGTGGGCTCCCTCAAATAAGTAAAAATGATGGGAGACCACCAGTGATCCACCACCAATCCAAAAGCACCAAAAGACATCCAAGAAAATCCAGTTTAAAGTCATAGAGGACTAAAAACCTGAATCACAAAAAAAAAAACACTAGAATTCAACTAGAAAAAAACCAAAGGCTTGAAACAGACATTCTGGGGTAACTGTTCTACAGAGCAGCCAGCTCATCAGTTACCCCCACAATTGCCAAAATAAAATCTAGAAGCCCCCCCTGGGTACCTTCTAACAAAAACACAACATCCAACAAAATTAAACAAAACCAATAAGCATGAGGGGTCCAGCACTTGAATACCAAAAGAATTTCCAGTTTAAAGTCATGGTGGACTAAAAACCTGTTAAAGAAAAAAAACCAATACTAGAATTTAACAAAATTAAGAGAAGGGGCTGGAAACAGACAATCTGGGGTAACTGTTTATAGAGCAGCCAGCCCATCAGTCACCCCCACACTTGCCAAAATAAAATCTTGAATCCCCACCCCTGGGTACCTTCTAACAAAAAGTATTTTCCAACACAAATCTTCTCCCATAAAAAACCAAAACCATTAAAAAACCATTAAAATTCTTGAAACCAAAAAAAATCCAATTTAGAAATAAAAATTTTCAGTTTTAACCTCATGCTGGAGGTGAAATAAAACCAATAATCTTCATTTTTATCTTCATTTTCTTTTAAATAAAATACCCATCTTCACTTGAATTTTTCTTTTCTTCCATCTTCATTATACTAAGATTTTTTTTTTTTCATTATGGGCGGGCCGCCCGACCTCGGAGGTGCCGCCTGAAGCGGCCCGGCCTCCCTTTTTTATATAGAGACTTGAACCAGAGGGATTAAAAAGAATTGGACAAAACAACAAAAAAAAATCCTGACCAAATACATAGAGGCCAAATTAAGCAAAACCAAAACAAATTAAGTAGTTTATCCTCATTTTGGAGGAATCAAACTCTTGAAATCCCAAGGTTGAAACCCCAATTTTACCCCTAGGGCTTGAACCCCCTAAGCTCCTCTTCCAATTCTGATATCCCAACATCAGACCTCCAAAAAAATTGTCCATCCTCCTCCATACACTGAGTCTACCATAGTTCACATTACCAGAATCCATAAATTCTCCACCCTGTGAAACATCTGGAACATCCACCACATCTTTAAAATTAACCTCCATACCAGTGACATCCAAAACATCGCAATTTTCCTCTTCCCTATAGGAATCTAGCTTAGAATCTGAAAAATCCTCCAGAATAACATCCATAAAAAAAATAAAAATCCTCCTCCAAGCAGAGACCTTCTGATCTTGAGGGAACCACTTGAAAATAATCTTCCTCTATGAGAAAAATATCCAAGACAGAATCTTTCTGTCCATCCAAAAATTCAACCGATACATCCTCCTCCAATAAGCCATTATCTGAACTTGAGAAAGAAAAATAATCATCCCACAGCAAACATTCATCCACCACAGATTCCTTCTCAATATCCGAAAATCCTTCTTCATGACCAGAAAAGTCCTCCTTCCCACATAATTCACCCAACCTTGAGAAAATACACTGATCCTCCAGTGTGTACATTTCCAAAACATCCAGTGAAGCACATTCCTGAGATCCCATGGCATCCTTTGGAAAAGAAAAATCAGTTTCACAAACATCATCAGAGTCCCCATCTTCCGAAATTTATGGCTCCAACACCTTTCAAGAAACTGAATTTTCCACCACAGTCTCCTGAACCTCTCCATCCAAAAGGATTTCCTCTCCAGATTCCACATCCCTATCCATCATACCATCCAAATATCACAAAATAACCTCCTTCAGAATAGCCATACCAGGAATCCTATTTTCCCCATTTGGAAGAGTCTTCATCAAGTCAGCCTTGAAAAGAATCTCCAAAACCTCCACCTTTACATTCCTACCCATGGTACTCCAAAATACATACTTGTCCCCATCTTCATGTGGTAATATATCATTATATACCAGATAATCCAGAGCCTCTCCAAACTCTTCCATTAATTCCCCATACTGAGAAAGAGAAGTTACACCACCTTTCAATTCCCACTTCCTAGCAATCCCATGAAGATCCAACATTGAGAAAGTAGTAGGCCACCTTTTAACCATTTCAATCTTCAACTTTCCCCAGTCCTGACTCCTATATCCTGCCATACCAGAAACTTCCTTCTCCACCTCCCTATTACCAATGAAAAAGATTACCTGCCTGACCATGTCCAACAGTGAGGCCCATCAATCTCAGCAGCAACCTCAAACCTAGCCAAAAACCCCTTTGCATCCTCTCCCAAGACTGAATCCTAACCATCCTAGCAACTCCCAGTTACAGCCTCCAATCTCCACCAAAGATAGCCAATGTCCCCCCAAGAGCCTTAAAGACCTAGGAGGGACCAAATCCAACAGAAAAAAAGACCCCTAGACCAACCACAAAGAGATATAGCACCAAATCCAAAATCCACCAAAGGAGATCCACCAAAGAGAGAAGCCTAGATCAACAGAGATTCCAAAAAGCCAACAGATTCGTACCCCACGTTGGGCGCCAGAACTGTAGACAATCCTATAGTACTAGCTATAGGCCTTGACCAAGAAAGTTGGAGAAAAACCAGAAAGAATAACCCCTGTCCCTTTAGAAAAACAAGTGAGATTTACTTGCTAAAGTAAGTTGGTTCCTGTTTTGCTAAAGCCCCTTTTAAACACACTTGACTGCTTGATGAGCCAAGAAAGTAGTCCCCAGATAGACTACCAGACCAAAGAACTGAAATGTAGACCAATTTCCACACCAGAGAAAGTAAAGATACTTGATGTAGGCTGCAAATCCACACCAGAGACAGCAATAATACTTGATGTAGCTTGCAAGACTATACCAGAGAAATTCTTGCTAAAGTTGAGTTAAATGAAAAACTAACCTTGCAACAAACACAGCCAATTGTGGCCAAAAACAGTGAAAACTGAGTGAGGAAAAAGGATATCACCTCCAGATGGTTGTATGATAATTAAAGTTGCCCCAAACTGTCTTTTTCACTATGTATACACAGACCACTATCTAAGAGCCCATACACACCAACGAATTTGGCGCCTGTACCAGCCAAATTGAATAAAAACCCTCCAGAAGTGCTCCCCAACCTTCTAAAACAGAGGGGGGCGACTGCCTGACATCGGAGGTGCCGCCTGAAGCGGCCCGGACTCCCTGAAGCCAGAAAACCAATAAAAATACCTAATCTACTTAGAAAAATTAGCCACAACTACTAAAACCTTTAAAACATGGAATTTCAATATAAAAAATTGAGACATGAAATATAGAGAAAAATTAGCTCTATCCAATGGTACTAAGCACTTAACCCTAAGACTTAAGGTTAGCCCGTAAAACACGAAAAACAAAATTAAACAGCAATCTTTTATAAATGAAAAATGAGGAAATGACCCCTTAAAACTCAGAATATGAAAAATGTCTACAAGACATAAAATATAGAGAAAAACCAGGGCTATCCAATGATAGTACCCACATACCCGCAGACCCAATATCCACGGAATAAAACCAGAAAAATACCCAATTCTTTAGCAGATGTCAATTAAGACAAGCACAAATCGCGCCAAATCACACAACAAAGGCCCCTGCCAATGTTGGAAGACCACACCGGATGAAGATGTTTACATGAATGTCCCATTGGGTATGGAAAAACCCCCAAATTTTAAAAATCCTGTTCTGTTACTAAAACGTTCACTTTATGGTTTAAAACAAGCCTCAATGTGTTGGTACTCAGAATTAATTACATTTTTCACTTCACTTAATTTTTATCCATCAGCAGCAGACCCTTGTTTGTTCATTCAAAAAAATTCAACTCATCCTTGCTATTTTCACGTACATGTAGATGACTTATCCATTTTTTTTAGGGACATCAGTTGGTTCAAATATGCTTTTTGTTCAAAATTTAATATGGAGGACTTAGGTGATGAAAAATTTATTTTGGGGATGAGGGTGACAAGAGATTGCACAAAAAGTACACCCTCATTATGTCAAGATCAAGAAATCAAAGACTTGCTTTCTTCTTATGATATGTTAGATTGCAAACCAGTAAATACCCCAATGCGAATGAATACTCAATTGTTACCAGCTACCAAAGATGAAATCACTGTTTTTTTGCAACTTAATTTTAACTATCAAAGGGCTGTTGGTAGATTAAATTATATCACTCAGGCAACTCAGCCATACATTGCTTTTATTAACAGTCAGTTAGCCCAACATCTTAATACTCCCAGCATCAAGCACTGGGTTTCCTACAAGAGAGTTCTACATTATTTGAAAGGATCAGTAAATTTATTGCTATCCTCCCAATCTGACATTTAATTTATCAAGCAGTGTCACTATATCTACTCTCTTCCAATGGGTTTTACTGATGAAGACTGGTCAGGTTTTCAAGTTACTTGAAAATCAACTACCAGCTTTGTTTTTATTATTAATGGTACAGCTATCTGTTGGCGCTGTAAAAAGGAGCCCGCGGTTGCCCTTAGCACTACAGAAGCTGAATAAAAAGCTACGGTGTGGTCTTCCAACATTGGCGAAGCCCTTGTTGGTCTATTGGACATTGTTTTGATATGTCTTACATATCATTGTTTAATAATTGGATGTTTTTCTGGAATTATTTAGCGAATATTGGGACTGCAGGGATGTGGGTACTACCATTGGATAGCCCCAGGTTTTCTCTATATTTTATGTCCATATGAAATTTTTCAGATTATAAGTATTAAGGCAATAATTTCTCATTTTTCATCTTAAAAGATAGCTGTTTAACTTTGTTTTTTGTCTTTTACAGGCTAACCATAAGTCTTAATGTTAAGTGCTTAGTACCATTAGAATGAGCTAATTTTTCTCTACATTTTATGTCTGAATGTTGTTATAGCCTAATTATGTGTTTTAAAGGTTTTAGTTGTTGTAGTAGATTTTTCTAAGTATTTTGGGTATTTTTGGAGGTTTTCTGGCTTCAGGGTGGTCTGGCCGACGCTGGGAAGACTTCCCACCTTGGTGCTAGAATGCTGGGAAGTGTTTTTAAAGGGGTTTTATGCAATTTGGCACTCAAGAATGCCAAATTCCTTGGTGTGCATGGGCTCTTAGATAGTGGTCTGTGTGTACATAGTGAATAAGACAGTTTCGGGAAACTTTAATTATCATACAACCAACCGGAGGTGATATCCCTGTTCCTCACTCAGTTTTCACTGTTTTTTGGCCAAAATTGGCTGTGTTTGTTGCAAGGTGAGTTCTTCATTTAACTTTTTTGGCAACTGGTTTCTCTGGTATAGTCTTGCAAACTATATCAAGTATTATTGCTGTCTCAGGTGTGGATTTGCAACCTACATCAAGTATCATTTCTTTCTCTGGTGTGGAAATTGGTCTACATTTCAGTTCTTGGTTTGGTAGTCTGTCTGGAGACTAATTTATTGGCTGATCAGGCAGTCAAGTGTGTTGGGAAAGGGGCTTTAGCAAACAGGAACCAATTTACTGTAGCAGGTAAATCTCACTTGATTTTTCTAAAGGGACAGGGGATTTTCTCTCTGGGTTTTCTCCAACTCCCTTGGTCAAGGCCTATAGCTAGTACTATAGGATTGTCTACAACGGTTGACACAGCGCAAGAAGCTATTTGGATTAAAACACTTTTCAATGATCTTGGATTTGATTTCAAATATTCTTCAAAGTTATTCTCTGATGATCAAGGCACTATTGCTTTGTGTAAAAATCAAATGTTTCATGCTCAAACCAAACATGTCAAAATTCAATTTCGCTGGATCAGAGAGCAATTCATAAATGGAAAAATTGACCTTCAGTACACTCCTACTGCTGATATGATTGCTGATATTTTTACCAAATCCCTTGGCAAAGAAAAATTTAAATTCTATGTCAAGAAAATTGGTTTGGAAGATATGGTTGATAGAAAGGAGGGGTGTAAGAACAATTATTTATATTATTTTCCTATTTTTGTCTTTACTTAATTATACTTATATCCATAATTGGTTATTTACATGGGTAGAGACATGTGTGCCATTTTTGTGGCATTCTTATTTTACTATTCAACCATATTTGTAGATGTTGAGCAAGATGCTACTTAATAAAATGAGCTATGCTTTTTCTTTCTCCTTGTCTTTTTTGTCTTGCTCAATAATATTTTATTTTACCATTTAGGTCAGATTTAGCTTTCCCTTTATTTTATTTATATTTTGGTTATTGATTTTCTTTCAATCTTATATTTGTTGTATATAGGTAACAGCAGAAAAGACCATATTCACAAGCAGAATAGTTATTAAAGTCTTTTTATATTCATACATTATGAGGTTAGATATTTGTACTTAGCTTTTACCTTTTTATTTAATTTTTGGTCCTGGTCTTTTCCATCTCGCTCAATAATGTTTTATTTTTCCATTTAGGTAACAGCAGCAAAGACCATTTTCACGAGCAGACTATTTTATTAAAGTATGTTTATATTCATACATTATAAGGTTCTTTCAATTACTTATCTGTTTTTTCACCATCACTTCACACAACAATAGCCACTACTATTCATTCAATTACTACATATATTGGCATTAAATACTTCAGCCAGATTTCACATTTATAAAAGCTCAACAATAAATCATTTATGTTGACTGAATCTAGGAAAAAAAGGTCTCCTAATTGACACCCCCAAGAAGAACAACTTGATTTTTCGTGATAAGCATTAGCAAGCAACCCGAGTGCTTCACATTTGACTTACAGTCATATGTGTCTAATATAGACATTATGTAGCTATATATTGTTATAAATTTAAAGAAATAAAGTTTTCCAAATGAAAAAATTGTGGTGAAACATGGTTGAGTTGTAGGTACTATTTGTATTAAAGTAGTCTTTCATCAGCTGGTGATGTCCATCAATTTTATTGCAATGAATAGATACTTTTTGTGGGCTTTATTACTTGAATTCATTTACTTTAAAAGCTCTCTAAATATGATCTCTTCTTCTTCAATAGAGTTTAGTTCATATACAGTGTGCATGAATTGTAGTGTCATGTTATTGGAGATGTGTTTGTATGAGTTGAAGTCTGAAATGGATGTGTGCTAGTAGTCATTGAATGAGTTACACAATTGATTAATTTTTTTAACACATGTTTAGTTAAAGAATTTGCATACGGCTGATGAATATTGCAATTAAGTAAAAAATGGCTCCAGTAAAATGCATATAGCTACTGAATATTTTCTGAAATGGCTGCAGATTCTCTTATGAATCCTTGAGACAACTAAGAGCATCCACACTCACACGTCAAATTAGCTTTGGTATGCATATTTCACTGAAAATAGTTCCTAATATTCAAAACTAATTATGTTTTAGTCATTTGGTAAAGGGTCAAATCACTAATTTTTTCAGTAATTCATGGAAAGATCCACAAGTTATTGAACCATTTGGGTAACTCATATTCTGCCCTGAAATTTTTTCAGTAATTCTTCTCTACAGACCACACTTGTCAGCCTAAATATCCTTAGGACTGAGTATTTCTTATGCTTAAAATAAGATAACCTTAATTAGATTAAGCTTATATCTTAAAAATAAGGTTAAAATAATAATATATATTATTTTATTATATATATATATAATTATTATTCTATTATATAATTTATAATAGTTTAAATAGCTTATCCATGGCCTAATAATACTTATTAAGGTGTTAATGGAGTCATAATATACTTATCTTAAGTGATATGAAGTAATTATTGACATACATAAGCTTATATGTATACATAAATCTCATATTCAGTGAAATATGCAGTATATTATGTATATTTAGGTATATAAGTGGGTTTTAGCCCCTTAATAGCCTATAACCTTTGTTTTTCTGCTTATTTTAGGTCATATGGACGAAATCAGTGGACTCACAACGCCTACAGAAGCATAGACACCAATATCAGGCGCATACACCCAGTTTGGACAACTAAAATTACTTCCTTGGATGATTATTCACGGATTTATGGGTTGGAAATATGTTTTTGGGTTAATGTGGATGCTTGGGGATGTTATTGGGGGCTTGGACATTTTATTTGTTTCCTTTATATGCTTTTAGTTTCATTAAATCTCTTTTTGATCTTTTATTTTACCTGTTTCTTTATGGTATCCGCTTTTATCTGGGTTTTCTATTTATGGTATGACTCTGTGTTATTATTAATAGTGATGGAGGGTCCTTACTGGAGGTCTGGGTGTTGGAACTGCTTGAAGTGGACGCCATGGGGAGGTGATGGGCCCTCACAGTGCTGTAATTGCCGGGGATAGCAGTGACATCATCTGGATTGAAGGTCTGTGCACTCCAGTGGATTTGGGTATAAGTAAGGAGGGATTTTGACGGTTTATGATCATCATTCAATTACTACACTTCAAATAAACACTACACTACAATTATTAACATTTAGAAATATATTATAAAGCCCTTATAAATTGATATTATCTTTATAAAAGCTATAACTATATTTTATTCTTCTATTTTCCACCACTAGCACGCATTTAAATCCAAGTATTGTGAGTTTAATTTGAGTATAACTATTCTATTAGTCTTCCCCTGAGGTTTAATCACTAAATCATTTATTAATAAGTAGTAGGACCATAAAATAACACTATTATATCATACTTATATACTAGACTGTACTGACAATTGGGGGTCTTTCCTTATATTTTACTTATTATTTAGTATAAGCCTTGGGACGTGATTTTTACCTTAGTACAACTCAAAATTAACCAAATATTTGGGTCTGCTGCATATTAGTGGGTCATCATAACTCATTGATTGCGGAAAAGAATCCTTATAATAATTTTACTAATTTTTTATCATAAAAATTAGATATTTACAGTAGTAACTGTACCCAATATAAACCCAATTTCACTTGGTATTTGGACACCAATATAACACCCAATAAAATTGGTATTTGTCTAAAGCTTGGTAAGCTAATTATTCACCCTTATAGAGGTCTAGTTAAACTTATTATTATATTTTTAACAGATTTTTTCGAATTTTTCTTATATTTTATTTAAATAAATAAAGATATAAATTCAGGGTAAGCTCCATTGCTTTTTTATTAGTAATATAATTACTAATACCTTTTGTCTACTAATTCCAAAGAGTTTTTTCCTTTTGTAGACGTAAAATATTGTTATTCTGAACAATATGAGTGCTCCTCAGGATAGTGTAAGTGAACAGCCTGCTTATAATACCAGGTCTAAAGCTAATAAAAACTTTCCAGGACATCACCATGGAGGGACAACAGTACCCCCAGCCAGAAAGCATGAGTATAGAGGAAAAGGACGCCCTCTTAAAAAAGATAACTATCAAAAAGACGTCTCCTCCTCTTCAGGATCAACTGTCCCACCTGGCCAAACAGGTTCTGAAGCTAGAGGAATCAAAATCTCTCATGTTCAAAGAAGTAGAGCAGTTGCAAAACAATTGCAAGGTAGGATTTCAGCAGATGAATCAGGCAATGGCAGAATTAAAGGGAGGCCAGCCCAGTCAATCAAATCAGCAACCCCCTACCCAAGGAGGGTCCACTCACTCCCAGGAGAAAATCCTGGTAGACAAATGGAAATGGGACTGGTTTCACCAACAGTGGACAAGCCACAGTTGCAACAGGGATCCACCCCCTCATCTGACTTCCTCAGCTCACCCTTACAAGGGAAAAAAGCGCCAAAAATCAGGCCTGGAAACCATCCCTTGGTAAGTAACTTACCCTCTCAGATTAGACATAATACTGATAATTACAATATAGGTAATTCTATTGATGTTAAATCTGTACAAAAAATAGAGGAGGATTTAAGAAATTTGGGTTTTAGAGTAGATACACCTGACTTGTCTTTTATCCATAATAACAGTACTATATACAATGATAATACAGTTAATCCTCAGTTGCAACCACCTACTAGTGAGATGAGAAGTTCACAGGAGAGTGAGAGAATTGAAAAGGAGGACATGGAATATTTTAACAATAATCAAACTGTCCATAGAATTGTTTCAGCATTGTGGAATAGAATGACTGATTGTGAGGAACAGACAGTTAAGCTCACTAGTGATACAATTTCATCCTTAACATTGAACATTTCTCAATTAGCAACACGTAATAAAGAATTAGAGAAAGAACATTTGTCTCTAACTCTTAAATATGATTCATTGAGTAATAAATATAATGACCTTTCAAACAAATTTTGTGAGTTAGAAAAATTATATGAAACACACTTATTAAAAACTGAATCAAGAACAAAGTTATCTTTTTCACAGACAAATCAAAGTGTCTCTGAGCTCCTACAAAGATTAACTAAAGTTGAGATTGAAACTGCCAATCTACTAATGAACCAGGATAATCATAAGTATAATCAATATAATAATAATCCTTTCATTGGCAAAAGTGAATCTCATTCCTTCCCTGTACCACCACAATTAAAACCATCTGGTGGTAGTGTCAAATCTGAAAATGTAAGTCACAAATCCGTGCAGGAAGAAATACAAGACCATTTATCAAAAGTAAATGAGTTATTGAATTTACCTAAGATTAGTGAGATAAAATCCAATCAGAAGAACTGGCCTAAGATAGATCAGTACCCAACTTATGATGGGGAAGCCAGTTCTGATTGGCAACATTTTATTCAAAGAATTGACAACTTGAAATTCTCATATAAGTTACCAGATGAAGAGATAACATCAAAATTAATTTCTTTATTTAAGGATGTTGCTTTATTATGGTTTGAAGCTGTCTTAAGTGAGGGTAGAGACTACTCTTGGGCTGAATGGAAACAACTTATTGAAAAACAATTTGGAGGTTCTAAATTCAGGCTTACTCAGCAGAGACTGTATGAGAAAACTAGGTATAATCCGTTGAATGGTGACAAACCTATGGTATTTTTAATGAATTTAAACAAAATATTAAAAGCCATTGAGCCTCATATGGATTTTAACTTATGGAAAGATAAGATAATATACAAATTACCTATATCTGTCAGAGACATTGTTGTAGCTAGAACATTAAATGTTACTGAATATTCTGACTTTATTAATATTTGCAATGAAATATTATTGAACCATAAGTATGAATCAAGGTATTCCACTTATAAGCAAAATGTTGAACCTGTAAAAACTCAGAATTCAAAAACACTTCAGGAGAAGCAGAAAAAACCTACTGCACCTGTAGTACCTAAAAAGTATGAAACAAATACTTGTTATAAGTGTAACAAACCTTGGGTAAAAGGTCACAAATGTGAGAAAAACATAAATATTGTTGAAAATCAACGTGAATCTGAAACTGAAACTGAAAAAAGTAAAGAATCAAGTGATTATGACAGCAATATCTCATATAGTGATGAAAATGAAGTCTGTATGTTGGAAGATGATTTGTCCATCTTTGAAAATCCAATATTAAATATGGACTCAAATGAATCTTTAATGAATTTTGAGGATGCTGAAATCATTAAGGATATACAAGCTGATAACTTTAGAATGACACCTATCACGGTTCCAGCTATCATTTCTGGTGAAAATGTTAATATAGTATTGGACACAGGAGCTGCTGGTTCAGTTGTTTCCACTAATACATTACAGAAGATTGATAGTGAATATAAGTTTAAGCTTGAACCACTTCAAAATAAAAATTGGAGAGGTTTTGGATCAGTACTACACCCCATTGGTAAATACAAAGCTGCTGTTTTCTTTAAACACCAACATGGTTATGTAAGGGTAACTTGTGACTTTGTAGTAATGGATAATACAAATTGTAGTAACTGTTTTATCATTGGAAATGATATTCTGACTAAATTTGGTGTAAAATTAGACCCTGCTAATAATAATTTTACAATTGGCATGAATGGTAAAAGGAAATTTAAAATAAATTCTTTTAACACTGTCTTACACATTGAGTCAGTAACAAATTCCCCGTCTAAAGGAAGAGAATCCAATGAGTTGGAACTTCTGGAAACAGAAATTTCAAAAGCATCATTTGGCACTCAGATAAGTGAAACTGAGAAAGATAATATTTTGGAATTAATTAAAGCTTTTCCAATGGCTTTTGCACATGGTACAAATGAACTTGGCCTTGTAAAAGATCATGAAATGAAAATTAGTTTAACCTGTGACATGGATAATATTCCTGCTAGTCTTAAAAAGAAACCATATCCTGCTTCACCAATGAAGAGGAAAGACATAGAGGATAATATTAAGATGTTATTAAAGATGAACATTCTTGAGAAGGTTGAAACTACACCAAAATATTGTGTAATATCACCAGTGCTGATTTCTTATGAACAAGATAAAGCAAGACTGTGCGGTGATTATAGAGCATTAAATACATTTACAGTAGATGATATTTATCCCTTGCCAAGGATTGCCTCTATACATGCTACCCTTAAAGGTGCTAAATATATAAGTTGCCTAGATGGAAATAAAGGGTACCATCAAATTCCTGTTGAAAAGAATTCACAGAACTTTTTGTTGATAACAACACACATGGGAATTTATAAGTATGTCAGAATGCCATTTGGACCAAAGAATGCTCCATCAGTATTTCAAAAGTTAATGGATATAACATTCCATAATGAAATGATTGAGGGATGGTTAATGGTATACATTGATGACATCATAGTGTTCTCTAAAACTTTTGATGAACACTTAATCCATTTAAGGAAAGTATTTCAGAAAATGGATGAAATAAAAATGACCCTTGCATTGAAAAAATGTAAATTTGGGTTTGAATCTTTAAAAGTGCTTGGTCATATTGTATCTGGCTTACAAATATGTGTAGACCAAAATAAAGTGGCTGCAATAAAGAATATTGGCATTCCTCAAAATGTGAAAGATGTACAATCTTTTCTTGGAATGTGTGGTTATTATAGACAATATATAAAAAACTACCAATCAATTGCTGCACCACTGACCACACTGATAAAGAAATCAGAAGCTTTCATTTGGAATAATGAAAGACAACAAGCTTTTAATAAGTTGAAAGAATGTTTAATGACAGCTCCTATCTTGGGATTACCAGATTTCCAATTACCTTTTGTATTATATACAGATGCAAGTTTTATTGGACTGGGTGCTGCTTTGCATCAAAAACAACTTATTGAAGGTAAAATGTCAGAAGTAGTAATCTGCTATATTTCACGTACTCTGAGAAGTAGTGAATTAAAATATGGTGCTACTCAACTTGAATGTTTGGCAGTAGTATGGGCTCTAGAAAAGCTACATTATTACCTTGAAGACCAAAAATTTGAGTTAATAACTGACTGTAGTGCAGTTAAGTCACTCTTAAACATGAAAACTCCTAATAGACACATGTTTAGATGGCAATTAGCTGTACAAGAATACAGAGGACGGATGACTATTACACATAGAGCAGGAACCTTGCACTCTAATGTAGATCTGTTATCTAGAGTACCTCTGCCTAATAATGATGATAATCCTGCTTATGTTCCTGAGTCAGAGATTATTAACATTTATGGCATTTATATTGTAGATCTTGAGGATGAATTTATGCAATCAATTCTTGATAATTATAATTCAGATCCTGACTTAAGTAAATTAACTACAATATTAAATGATCCATCTAATGCTTCAATGAATGTTTTAATAAAAACATTACCAGATAAGTATAAAGAGGCATTAGAGAAAGGAAAATTTTCCATTGAGGATGGTTTTATATATTACAGGAAAAAATTAAGTAATGTAATTGTAATTCCCCCTTCAATGAAGGAGTTAATGTTAAGTATATGTCATGATGATATATTAGCAGGTCATTTTGACTACCATAAAACATTAACCAGAGTAAAAAACACAGCTTGGTGGATTAACATGTCTGAGGATGTTCAGAAATATGTTGAAACATGTGATTCTTGTCAAAAATCTAAAAGATTAACAGGAAAAAGAGCTGGTTTATTACAACAAATTGAGCAACCAAAAAGCTCCATGGGAAATTATTAACATGGACTTTGTAACAGGTTTGCCAATAGCAGGGCATAAGAGTTATAACTCCTGCTGGGTAATTGTAGATAGATTTACAAAGATGTGTAAATTTATTCCTACCCACAAAGAGGTTTCTGCAAAGGACTTAGCTTTTTTATGGTGGACACAAATGTTAAATACAGCAGGTTTCCCCAAAGCAATAGTTTCTGACAGAGATCCTAAATTTACTTCTGAGTTCTGGACGTCACTTATGGATGTTTCAGGGTGTCAATTAAAACTTTCTACAGCACACCATCCACAAACAGATGGGCTAGCAGAAAGAATGATACAAACCTTAGAAGATATGATAAGAAGATACTGTGCTTTTGGTCTTAATTTTAAAGACAATGACAAATTCACGCATGATTGGGTAACCCTTATCCCAGGTTTAGAATTTGCATATAATAGTACAGTACATTCTGTCACTGGCAAAAAGCCATTTGAGTTATGGTTGGGTTATGTACCTAATACCCCTGCTAAAACTCTTAATAAGTTACCTAGATTGGATATTCATCCAGGTACTAAATCTTTTCTTCAGATGCAGGAACTATGCAGAAAACATGCTCAAGAATGTATAAATAAGGCTTTTGAGTATGAAAAGAAAAGATGGGATAAAGCCCATAAAGAACAAATGTTCAAAGAGGGTGATGAAGTCCTTATTTCAACGCTACATTTCAATTTAAATGGTAATGTTAAATTGAAGGATCCATTCATTGGACCATTTGTAGTTAAAAAGATGGTTGGTAATAATGCTGTTGAGGTTATTCTATATGCACCTTATGATAGAAAACATCCAGTATTTCCTATTTCTCTTATAAAACCATACCATTCTAATGATACTGCTCTCTTTCCAAGAAGATCAGGAAGGCATAAACAGCAACCTGAAGAAATAGTGGAAAAAGCAGAAATTGAAAAGATACTTAAAAAGAGACACCTTACAAAAGAAAAGGGAGTTGAGTATCTATTAAGATTTAAAAATAAATCAAATGAATATGACCAGTGGATTCCAGAAAATGAAATCTCTGATCTTAAAAATCTCTTGAAAAAATTTAAATCTAAATAATACTGTTCATTCAGTATATGTATTATAAAAATTCTTTTTTATTTTATTATTTCATTCCTTAAGATTAATTAAAATGTCTTAACATTTTTTTTATTGTTTTTTTTGGGGTGAGGGAGTGTCAGCCTAAATATCCTTAGGACTGAGTATTTCTTATGCTTAAAATAAGATAACCTTAATTAGATTAAGCTTATATCTTAAAAATAAGGTTAAAATAATAATATATATTATTTTATTATATATATATATAATTATTATTCTATTATATAATTTATAATAGTTTAAATAGCTTATCCATGGCCTAATAATACTTATTAAGGTGTTAATGGAGTCATAATATACTTATCTTAAGTGATATGAAGTAATTATTGACATACATAAGCTTATATGTATACATAAATCTCATATTCAGTGAAATATGCAGTATATTATGTATATTTAGGTATATAAGTGGGTTTTAGCCCCTTAATAGCCTATAACCTTTGTTTTTCTGCTTATTTTAGGTCATATGGACGAAATCAGTGGACTCACAACGCCTACAGAAGCATAGACACCAATATCAGGCGCATACACCCAGTTTGGACAACTAAAATTACTTCCTTGGATGATTATTCACGGATTTATGGGTTGGAAATATGTTTTTGGGTTAATGTGGATGCTTGGGGATGTTATTGGGGGCTTGGACATTTTATTTGTTTCCTTTATATGCTTTTAGTTTCATTAAATCTCTTTTTGATCTTTTATTTTACCTGTTTCTTTATGGTATCCGCTTTTATCTGGGTTTTCTATTTATGGTATGACTCTGTGTTATTATTAATAGTGATGGAGGGTCCTTACTGGAGGTCTGGGTGTTGGAACTGCTTGAAGTGGACGCCATGGGGAGGTGATGGGCCCTCACAGTGCTGTAATTGCCGGGGATAGCAGTGACATCATCTGGATTGAAGGTCTGTGCACTCCAGTGGATTTGGGTATAAGTAAGGAGGGATTTTGACGGTTTATGATCATCATTCAATTACTACACTTCAAATAAACACTACACTACAATTATTAACATTTAGAAATATATTATAAAGCCCTTATAAATTGATATTATCTTTATAAAAGCTATAACTATATTTTATTCTTCTATTTTCCACCACTAGCATGCATTTAAATCCAAGTATTGTGAGTTTAATTTGAGTATAACTATTCTATTAGTCTTCCCCTGAGGTTTAATCACTAAATCATTTATTAATAAGTAGTAGGACCATAAAATAACACTATTATATCATACTTATATACTAGACTGTACTGACAACACTCGTGACACCTCAATATCTCCATTTCATTAAGACTTCACTCTTACCAAATACTACTTTTCTCACTTCTCATCATCACACAACACCTAAAATTAAAATTTTATTATACTATAATACTTCCTAAACAATTTTCACAAATCAAAGCTCTAGCACAAACAAAAATAATAGAAAATGGGCACCCAATTAGTCTCAACATGAGGAGAAATAACTCGCAATCTCTTGGATATTCATTAGCAAACAACCAGAATTTTCAATATATCAGTCTGGTAAGACATTTTATAAGAAAATTGAAAACCATTTTAATCATTTCAGTAAGGCAGAATATAGAGATCACAAACCAATAAGAATACATTAAGTTGTGTTCAATTTTTAGACTTATGTTTTTATTAAAACTTTTTTCTTACATTTTTTAATCAACCTTAGATGGCAAGCCCTTAACATGTCCACCCTGGATTTCAGTGCTATCTATAATTCAATTGAAAGAAACCCAAATATTGATATCTCACCTAGCAACTGGATAAGTCTTGCACTATCTCTTTATCAAGAACAAGCACAGCGGGAAAAAAGAGTGCACTAGACGTCTAGTGATTTTTATGCTTCCTAAAACAATTCTAATGAGGATTCCAGGAGTGATTCCCTTTGTGTGCTCCCTCACCTAACTTTCATTTATCTCTAACCTCCCCTTTCTATTTTCTCTCTCTTCCCCTGAGACATCACCTCCTCTTTTTCAATCTAATATTTTGATATTTCTCCTCTCTTTTCAATTTGTTGTATCTCCACTTTCCACTGTTATCCTCCCCTTCCACTTTCTATTTTTATATTTGACTTTCTCTTTCCCTTATTATATTCCCCTTCCACTTTCTATTGTTATATTCCTCTTCCACTTTCTATAATTATATTTCCCTTCCACTATCTATTGTTATATGTACCTTCCACTCTCTCTCATTCTCCAATGCACTTCAGAAATGTTTCAATTACTACTAGACTAAGGAGGGGCAATGCACATCATCTGAGTCGCTTGCTGAATAGTCTAGAGGCACTGAAAAATAGGTTACTGAAGCAGTGAAGAGTTTCCAAGTGCATACCAAAGAAAAGAAGCAAAAGTAGACAAAAAGGAAATGTAAGAGCAAAGTGGTGCAGTAATAAATGCAGTGACAGTTGCTCACTATAATGGTGATTTGTACAACTGGAGTTGAAGATGGTGTAAATGAGAATAGGGCTCAAACAATATCAGCTTCACTTAAGACTCTACTGTGTTAGCTTAGTGGTGGAAGCTATACTCAATATTTTTCTCACTGCTTGTCCAAATTTTTTTTACCCCAATACTATACTCAAAAGTGAAAATTTGTGAATGAAAATGAATGATTATGCTTGTCAGTCTTAATTATGCAATATGAATACCAATATTGAATATCCTCTTTTTTGATCATGTTGATATAATATTTTCAACAAGAAATTAAGAATTAAGTAAGCACAAATTTGTCATTGCAATAGATAATAAGTCAATATGATTTTTGAAAATCCAATGAGCTATTCAAGTTTATAATTAAAGTGAAATTGGCCAAGTTATAGCCATTTCAACCCAACATAAGATTTTCACTAAGAAGTGCTATATCTCATTCAAATTTTTAAATGAAATAATAATTTAAAGATATAGCAAGCTTAATAAGATGATTGCAAATCCTATGAGCTACTTAGATTAGAAATCTAAGTAAAATTGGCAATGTTATATCAATTAAAACGTTACATGTTATTTTCACTAAGGAGTACTATATTTCATTCAAATTTTTAGCTAAAATAATAATTTAAGAAGTAGAAAGATTAATATAGTGATTCCAAATAGAATGGGCTGTTCAGATTTAGAATCTAAGTCAAATTGGCAATGTTATAGCCATTTCAGGCTAACATGTTATTTTAACTAATAAGTACTATATCTCACTCAAGTTTTTAGCTAAAATAGTAATTTTATGAAATAGAAATATTAATATAGTGATTCCAAATCCAATGAGCTTTTCAGACTTAGAATATAAGTAAAATTGGTAAAGTAATAGTCATTTCAACCTAACACATTATTTTCACTAAGAAGCACTATATCTGTCAGCCTATGTATCTCCAGGAATGAGTAATTCTTATGTTTAAAATAAGATAACCTTAATTACATTAAGCTTATTATAAAAATAAGGTTAAAATACATATATATATGGTTTTAATACATATATATATAAATATTACACTATTATATGACTTATAGTAGTTTAAAACGCTTATCCATATCCTAATACTACTTATAAAGGTGTTAATGGAGTAATAATACACTTATCTTAAGTGATATTAAGTAACTATAGACATACATAAGCTTATATGTATACATAAACCTCATATTCAGTGAAATATGTAGTTATATTATTTATATTTAGGTTTATAAGTGAGTTTTAACCTCTTAATAGCCTATAAACTTTATTTTTCCGCTTATTTTAGGTCATATGGATGTATTCAGTGGACTCACAATGCCTACACAAGCATATATACCTATTTCAGGCGCATATATTCAGTTTGGACAACTTAATCTGCTTCCTTGGATGGATATTCACAGATTTATGAGCTGGGATATGATTACTGGGTTAATATGGATGCTTGTGGATGTTATTGGGAGCTTGGACAGTTAATTTGGTTCCCTTATATGCTTAGGGTTTCATTTTATCTTCCTTGGATGAGTTATTTTACCTGTTTCTTTATGGTATCTGCTTTTATCTGTTTATTCTATTTATGGTATGGGTCTGGGGTATCATTAATTGTGATGGAGGGTCCTTACTCAAGATCTGGCTGTTGAAAATGCTTAATGTGGAAACTATGGGGAGGTTATGGGCGCTCACAGTTCTGTAATTGCC
Organism: Hemileia vastatrix; assembly: GCA_030280995.1. Lineage (NCBI taxonomy): Eukaryota > Fungi > Basidiomycota > Pucciniomycetes > Pucciniales > Zaghouaniaceae > Hemileia > Hemileia vastatrix. The sequence goes on from JASXTE010000001.1 coordinate 65,076,981, forward strand.
TGGGATAGCAGTGACATCATCTGGATTGAAGGTCTGTGCACTCCAGTGGATTTTGGTATAAGTAAGGGAGGATTTGACAGGTTATTAGACATCACTTACATACTTCAACTCAAATAAACACTACAAAACAATTATTATCATATATTAAATATTATAAAGCATTTATAAATTGAAATTATCTTTATATAAGCTATAAATATATTTTATTATTCTATTTTCTACCACTAGCACGCATAAAATCCAAGTATTGTGAGTTTAAATTGAGAATAACTATTTTATTAGTCTTCCTCTGAGGTTTAGTCACTAAATAATTTACTAAAAAGTAATTGGAACATTAATATTTAATATTAAATCATACTTAAGTACTAGCATAAACTGACAATTGGGGGTCTTTCCTTAGTTATTACTTATTATTTAGTATAAGCCTTAGGACGTGATTTTTACTCTAGTAAATCTCAAAAAAAACCAAATATTTGGGTCTGAAGCACATTAGTGGGTCATCATTACTCAGTGATTGCTGAAAAGAAACCTTATAATAATTTTACTAATTTTTATAATAAAAATTAGGTATTTACAGTAGTAACTGTACCCAATAAAAACCCAATTTTGCTTAGTATTTGGTAACCAATATAACACCCAATTAAATTGGTATTTGGTTAAAGCTTGGTAGGCTAATTATTCACCCTTATAAAGGTCTAGTTAAACTTTTTATTTTATTTTTAACAGACTTTTTTTGAATTTTCTTATATTTTATTTAAGTAAATAAAGATATAAATTCAGGGTAAGCTCCAATGCTTTTATTAGTAATTGTATTGCTAATATTTTTTGTCTACTAATTACCATATAGGTTTTTTATTATGTAGACATGTAAAATTTTTATTAAAAGACACAATGAGTGCTCCACAGGACAATGTAAGTGAAAAAACTGCTTATAACACCAGGTCTTAAGCTAAAAACATTGCTCCAAGACATCACCATGGAGGGTAAATCCTACCCACAACCAGAGTCTATTAGTATAGAGGAAAAGGATGCCCTTCTCAAAAAAATAACAATCACAAAGACTTCACCTCCTCTGCAGGATCAACTGTCCCTTCTGGCAAAGCAGCTTATGAAACTGGAGGAATCAAAGTCTTTCATGCTAAAGGAGGTAGAGCAGTTCCAAAACAACTTCAAGGTGGGTTTCCAACAGATGAATCAAACCTTGGCAGAGTTAAAGGTAGGGCAGCAAAGCTAAAAACCCCATACCCAAGGAGAGTCAAATCATTCCCAGAAAAAATTCCTGGTAGATAAATGGAAGTGGGATTGGTTCCACCAGCAATGGTCCAGTCACAATTGCAACAGGGATCCTCCCCCTCATCAGACTTCCTCAGCTCACCCATACAAAGGAAAGCAAAAGTGCCAAAAATCAGGGCTTGCACAAATCCTGTCGTAAGTAGATTACCCTCCCAGATTGAAAACAATACTAATAATTACCATAAAGGTAATGTTATTGATAAAAATCTGTACAGAAAATTGAGGAGAACTTAAGACAATTAGGTTTTGATGTAGATACACCTGAATTATCTTTTGTTAATAACAACAGTACTACTTATAATAATAATATAGTTAATCCTCAGTTGCCACCACTTATTAGTGAGATGAGAAGTTCACAAAACAGTGAAAAAATTGAGAAGGAAGACATGGAGTATTTTAAGACTAACCATACTGTTCATAGAATTATTTCAGCATTATGTAATTGAATGACTGAGTGTGAGGAACAGACAATTAAGCTCCCAAGCGATACAATTTTATCCTTGAAATTGAACATTGCTCAGCTGGAAACAAGAAATAAATAATTAGAGAATGAACACTTGGCTCTAACTCTTAAGTATGATTCTTTGAGTAATAAATATAGTGAGCTTTCAAAAAAAAAATTTAAGTTAGAAAAGTTGTATGAAGCACATTTATTTAAAAACTGAATCAAGAACAAAGTTATCTTTTGCCCAGACAGATCAAAGTGTCTCTGATCTGCTACAAGGATTGACTAAAGTTGAGATTGAAACTTCTAATCTACTAATGAATCAGGATAATCATAAGTATACTCAGTATAATAATAATCCATTCATTTGCAAAAATGAATCTCAATCCTTCCCCATACCACCACAAGTAAAACCATCTGGTGGTGGTGTCAAGTCTGAAAATACAAATGTAAGTCACAAACCTGTGCAAGAGAAAATACAAGACCATTTATCTAGAGTGAATGAGTTATTGAATTTACCTAAGATTAGTGAAATAAAATCCAATCAAATAAACTGGCCAAAGATTGATCAGTACCCAACTTATGATAGGGAAGCCAGCTCTGATTGGCAACATTTTATTCAAAGAGTTGACAAATTAAAATTCACATATAATTAACCAGAGGAAGAAATAACATCAAAATTAATTTCTTTATTTAAGGATGTTGCTTTATTATGGTTTGAAGCTGTTTTGAGTGAGGGTAAAGATTACTCTTGGGTGAATGGAAAAAGCTAATTGAAAAACAATTTTGAGGTTTCAAATTCAGTCTCACTCAGAAGAGAATGTATGAGAAAATTAGGTATAATCCATTGAATGGCGACAAACCTATGGTATTTTTAATGAACTTAAATAAAATATTAAAATCTATTGAGCCAAATATTTATTTTAACTTATGGAAAGATAAGATAATATAGAAATTACCTTTATCTGTCAGAGACATTGTTGTAGCTAGAACAATAATGGTTAATGAATATTCTGAATTTATTAACATTTGTAATAAAATATTATTAAACCATAAGTATGAAGCGAGGTACACCACTTATAAAAAAATAATGAATCTGTGAAAAATCAGAATTAAAAAACACTTCAGGAGAAGCAGAAAAAACCTACTGCACCTGTAGTACCTAAAAAGTATCACCACAGGAAATCTGGGGGTGAACTGCTAGCAGTTCCCTCTATTTGAAACTATCAGGAATTTGTCAGGAAACTGTTGGGAAAAAATCCTGAAACTGTCAGAAATATGTTTTTAAATCTGATGAAAAAACATTGAAAAAATAAACTGTCACAGATTGAATCCAGAACAATCCCTCCTTGAGCAGAGCTTAGGAACCACATTGAACATCAGTTAATCTCAGGTTTGGAAAAAGGTTGAACAACATCACTTAGAATACCTTAATATTCAAATATTAAACTTGAATATATGTTGTGTGTATGATATAGATGCATATGTATTTGAATTTGCATGGTGGATACTTATTGCATGTTAAAAATTGATGTGAAATGCCTATCTAAAGTGTATGCATAATGACTATGAAGAATAAATATGCATAAAAAATATGCATATAAATATGCATAAAAAATCTGCATAGTGATTATGCATAACAAATAAGCATAAAAATATGCATATTGAATATGCATAAAAAATATGCATATTGAATATGCAAAAAAAAGGTGCATATATGTATATGAATAAAATATATTAATATGCATATAAATCTGTATAATGAATATGCATACGCATATCCATAAATATGCATAATGATTGAAAGATGCAAAAAAAATGATCCTTAACGAGTATATTTTATGCATAAATAGAAATATGCAATATGAATTCATATTGCATACAGATAACACTGGCAAACCAACTTGACCAAAACTAATACTAAATTTTCATTCTGGACTAAAGGTGTGAGGGAAGGAAGAAAAACAGTCCGACATTAGAAAAATGCTACATGCACTCATTTTGTAGCAGAGTAAATGAGAAGTGCTGAATTATGGTTGGTGCCCATAATTTAGTATGATATCATAATTTTATTTAATTGTTTTCAATATTGAAAAGACTTTAGGTCGGTTGGTATGGATCTAGCTAAACCAGGGTCTAATCTAATTATTTTAACAATTTCTTAATAATTAATGGGTTTTAATACAAAAACAGGATGTATTTTTTGTGGGATATTGGATATGATAAGGTCTTTTGTAAAAAAAACTTATACTGTTCAAAAATATTCCTGAATCAGATGTGGGATAATCACTACAAAAAATTGTAGTACTGTGGGCAATAAAATATATGCACAAGCAGTAAAGAAAGGACTGAGTGAACCCTTTTTGTGCAGTGGGAATCATTAGAGTGGAATTGTGGATGAAAAATATAATTCATTATTACCATTTTATTTAATCAAAAAATTTATAACATTAAAAAGAACTATTGATTGCTTGGTAGTTGACCTTTGTGCCTCACTCATATTTATCATTTGATTGATTTTTTGTCACCATTATGTTATTAATATTATAAGTATAGCAAAAACTCGTGTGCCCAATGCATACCGGGTGATGTTACACCTTTTATAATATTATTGAATAAAGGTAAAAAAATATGAGAATGATTTGTTTTACAAAAAATAAATTGATATACAAAAGCAATATGAGGGATAAAAAGGTAAAATTAAAGGAAGCAAATATGAAACAAAAAATTAAAATAAAATTACTGCCATCAAGAGCAAGTAGACATGTTTGGGTGAACGCTCACCAGTGGCACTAAACTTGGACTATAATTTCTTTTTTGAAAAACAAAAAAGTGCCAATCTGAGGTTTAACAAAACTTCACCAGAACCATTTAGCCATATCAAACAACTTCTAGTGCAATTTTTGAGAGAGAATCGATCACACCAGACTGCATGTGACCAAAAGTGTCCAGCACAAGTTCGGCCGAACTTGTGCTGGACACATTTATGACGGAGAGTAGCTAGGGTAGAATTTTTCTTCAGTTAATCTGGTATTTCTTATAAACATGTCCATTGGTACTTGATCTTTGTGCCTCACTCATATATATCATTTGATTAATTTATTGTCACCATTATATTGTTAATATTATAAGTATAGAAAAAACTCATGTGCCAAATGCATACCAGGTGATGTTACACCTTTTATAATATTATGAAATAAAAGTAAAAAAATATGAAAATGATTAGCTTTACAATAATTTAAATTGATATTAAAAAAAAGAGAAATAAAAAATTAAGATTAATCTCAAAGAGATCAATTATGAAAAACAAAATACTAGTAAAATTCTTGCTCTCAAGAGCCAGTAGAAGTGTTGAAACAAATGGGAGCCATCAGGGCTAAATTTTGATAAGTGACCTTTTTTTATAAAGATAAAAAATTATACACCTGAGGTTGGGAAGAACGACAGGTGGATGATTCAGTTAAACAAAACTACTATTAGTGAAGTTTAAAAAAAATGTTTTTTTTCCATAGAGAGAATTGATCCCATCTGACTACAAGTGACCAAAAGTGTCCAGCACAAGTTCGGCCTAACTTGTGCTGGACACTTTTATGATGGAGAGTAGCTTGGGTGGAAATTTTCTTCAGTTTTTTCATCTTGTATTTCTCATAAACATGTGTACTGGTATTTGATCAGTCTGTATCTTTCATATTTATCATCCAATTAATATTCTATCACCATTATATTATTAATGTTATTAGTATAGCAAAACCTTGTGTGCCAAATGCATACCATGTGAAGTTATACCTTCAATATTTTTTTAAAATAGACGTAAATAAATATGGAAAGGATTAGTTTTACAAAAATTAAATAGAAATTTAAAAGTAAAAAGAGGAATAAAAGAGAAAAATAAAAGTCAAAGAGTTCAAATATGAAAAAAATACTAGTAAAATTCCTGCTATCAAGAGCCAGTAGAGGTGATAAAGCAAATGGGAGCCATCAGGGCTTAATTGTAATAAGTGACCTTTTCTTTAAAGATAAAAAATTATACACCTGATATTGAGCAGAAAAGCAGGTGGATGAGTCAGCTAAACCAAACTACTTCTAGTGAAATTTGATAAAACAAATTTTTTGTTGCCATACAGAGAATTGATCCCATCTGACTGCACATGATCAAAAGTGTCCAGCACAAGTTTGGCCAAACTTGTGCTGGACACTTCTATGATGGAGAGTGGCTGGGTTAGAATTTTTCTTCAGTTCATCTGGTATTTCTTGCAAACATTTCTACTGGTATTTTATCTTTGTGCCTCACTCATACATATTGTTTGATTAATTTTTTGTCTTAATTATATTATTAATTATATAAGTAAAGCAAAAAATTGTGTGCCAAATGCATACTGAGTGATGTTACACCTTTTATAATATTATTAAATAAATGTATAAAAATATTAAAATAATTTATTTTCAAAATTATTAATTGATATCCAAAAGCAATATGAGGAATAAAAAATTAAGTTAAAGGGATCAAATATGAAAAAATAGATCCAAGTATTATTCCTAATATCAAAGGCCAGTAGAGATGTTGAAGCAAATGAGAGCCATCAGGGATAAATTGTACTAAATTTATTGTTTTTTAAAGATAAAAAATTGTGTACCTGTGGTTTGGATGAACTCTAGGTAGATAATTCAGCTATATCAAACTACATCACCACGGGAAATCTAGGGGTGAATTGCTAGCAATCCCCTCTCTTGAAATTTAGAGTGTCCCTTAATTATGCCAGGTTTATGAATACTTTATAAACATAAGTAAATTAGAGTTAGATTTACATTTATTCTCAGATTGATTATAGACAGAATATCAACTGATTCCAAATTATGCACAAGTTGATCATCCAGAACTTGATTTTGGCCCTCTGATGAGAACAAATTGAGCACAAATTTATCTAACATAAGCTTATGCATATATAATAATTCAGGATACTTGCTCTATTAAATTTGATAATAAAAAAAATATTGATGAATTTATATAAAAAAAATTATTATGTAAGATATTAAATTATAAATTTAGGCATCATAGGAGGGCACGTAATAGAACTTATTTATACTATGTGACACCTTAATACTGTATCACGCAGTTTGAAACATTTAAAACAAAATGAGTCATAATGGGCAATGAAATTGATTGGTCAGACTCTTTCAAAATTAATACTGACCATAATACACAAGTATGAAACCTTGGCATCTATCCAATAAAAGATTTTCCTTCTGATAAATGGATTTTTCTCAGTTACTACCTGCTAAAAAGTGTCCTTCTGTGGTTTGTCTGACCTTCAGGGGGGTAATTTGGCCACATCACACTACTTCTATTTCCATGATTGACCAAAACATCATCCTCATTCCCATCTAAAGAGTTGATCTCATCTGACTGTGGCTGATCAAAGGGGTCCACCACAAGTTTAGCCAAAATTTTGGTGAACACTTTTTTGATGGATAGTGACTAACTGGTGCTTTCCGAAATTTTCCACGTCAAGTTAGGATAAACTTCAGGAGGATAAATTTATTATGAATACCAAATTAACTGAAGAATACTTTTTCCCTAGATACTCTGCATCATAAAAGTGTCCAACTGAGGTTTAGCCATAATTCAGGTAGACACTTTTGGAAAGTCACAGTCTGATGGGTTTAATATCTATATATGGCAATAAGTATCAGTTTTTTATCAACATGGAGCTACAATTAATTTAATATGGCCAAAGTGTCCACATGAAGTTTGGCCAAAATACAGGTGGAAATTTTTATGAGGATTACTTGATGAAATGAAGAAGACTTGCAATTACTTTCCATCATAAAATTTTCAAAATTAAGTTTATCAAAAATTGTGGTGACACTTTTTCCAGATCCAGTCATATGGGATCAACTCTCTATATGGCAATGAGAATCAATTTTTAGTCAATCATGGCATTAGAAGTAATTTTATATGGAAAAACTTTCCACCTGATTTTTGGCCAAAAATAAGTTGGAAATGTTTATGAGGAATACTCGATTAACTAAAGAAGACTTGCACCCTACTACTGTCCATCATAAAAGTGTCCACCAGAAGAATTCTCAAACTTGTGGTTGACACCTTTGGCCTGGTCCAGCCATATTGGATCAATTCTGCATATGGAAATGAGGATTTAATTTGGTCAATCATGGTACTAGAAGTAATTTGATATAGATAAAGTGTCCAACTAAATATTGGAAAAAAATCAGTTGAAAACTTCATTTAGTTTTTCAAAAAATCAAATTAAGTAAAATTTTATTCCTGATGATGCCCATTTTATCCAACACCTCTTCTAAGCCTTGAAAGTAGGCATTTAGCTTGAATTTTGAATTTCATATAAAATCCCTATTGTTCAACCTATTTCTTTTTATCCCTTTTTTTTCTTTTAGATATCAATTAATTTTATGTAAAACAAATCATTTTCATAATTTTTTACCTGTATTTAATAGAATTATTAAAGGTTTAACATCACCCTGTAAGCATTTGGCACATGTTTTTTTGCTATACTAATAAAAATAATAAAATATACTGGTGACAAAAAATTTATCAAATGATAAAGTATTAATAAAACAGAAAGATCAAATACCAGTGGATATGTTTTAAAAAAATACCAGTTGCACTGAAGAAGAGCTGCACCCTAGATACTCACCATCACAAAGTGTCCAGCACAAGTTCAGCCAAACTTGTGCTGGACACTTTTGGTCAGTTGCAGTCATATGAGATAAATTCTCGCTATGGCAATGAAAAAAAATTTTTGGATAAAAAACTTCACTAGAAGTAGTTTTACATAGCCAAATTTTCTACCTAGATTTCATCCAAACCACAGGTGCACAATTTTTTATCTTTGAAAAAAAGTCAATTTAGTACAATTTATCTCTGATGGCTCTCATTTGCTTCAACACCTCTACTGGCCTTTGATAGTAGGAATATTACTTGGATTTCTTTTTTCATATTTGATCCCTTTAACTTAATTTTTTATTCCTAATATTGCTTTTGGATATCAATTAATAATTTTAATAATAAATAATTTTCATATTTTTATACATTTATTTAATAATATTATAAATGCCATAAAATCACCTGGTATGCATTTGGCACATGAGTTTTTTCTATACTTATATAATTAATAATATAATGGAGACCAAAAATTAATCAAATGATATTAATGAGTGAGGAACAAATATATAATACCAGTAGACATGTTTGTAAGAAATACTAGGTGAATTGAAGAAAAATTCCACCCTAGCTACTCTACATTAAAAAAGTGTCCAGCACAAGTTCCGCCGAACTTGTGCTGGACACTTATGGTCAGGTGCAGTCAGATGGGAGCAATTCTCTCTATGGAAATGAAGATAAATTTTTGATAAAAAATTACACTAGAAGTAGTTTGATATGGCAAAATTTTCATGCTGAAGTTTTGGTAAAGCTCAAGTGGATTTTTTTTTTATTTTTACAAAAAAGAAAATTTAGTGCAAGTTTAGCCCTGATTGTTCTAATTTAATTCAACATATCTTTTTTCTGTTTATGGCAGGAATTTAACTTTGATTTTAATTTTAATCTTTGATTTCTTTGATTTTACTTTATTCCTCTCATATTGCTTTTGGATAGAAGTTTATTTTTTGTAAAATAAATCATTTTCATATTTTTTTACCTTTATTTAATAATATTATAAAAGGTGTAACATCACCCAGTATTCATTTGGCACACAATTTTTTGCTATACTGATAATATTAATAATATAATGGTGACAAAAAATTAATCAATTGATAAATATGAGTGAGGCACAAAGATTTAATAACAGTGGAAATGTTCATAAGAAATTTCAGATGATTAAAAATGACTTGCACCCTGGATACTCTTCATGATAAAAGTGTCCAGCACAAGTTTTGCCAAACTTGTGATGGACACTTTTGGTTGCATGCCGTCAGACGCAATCAATTCTTTTTATGGAAATGAGACTGAATTATCACTCCATCATTGCACTGAAAGTAGTTTTACATAGACAAATTGTCCCCTGGAAGTTTTTCCAAACCTAAGGTAGACAATTTTTTCCTTTGGTAAAAAGTAAATTTGATCCATGTTAATCTATGATGGTGCCAATTTTTTCTGAATCCTCTACTGGCTCATGATAGCAGAAATTATACTTAATATCTTTATTTCATTTTTTATTTCTTTAATCTTAATCTTACCCTTTTATTTATCCTTTAGCTTTTAAATATCAATTTTATTTTGGTAAAACTGATAACTTTCACATTTTTTTATATTTATTATATTATATTATTAAAGTTGTAAAATCATCCAGTGTACATTTATTACACATGTTTTTGCTATACTAAAAACATTAATAATATAATGGTGACTAAAAAATAATCAAATAATAAATATAGATGACACAGAAAGATCAAATACCCATAGACATTTTTAAAATGAATATAAGATTACCCAAAGAAGACTTGCACCCTAGCTACTCTCCATCATAAAAGTGTCCAGAACAGGTTCAGCTGAGCTTGTGATGGACACTTTTGGTTGCATGCAGTCAGATGGGATAAATTTACTCAATGGAAGTTAAAATGAATTTTTGCTCAATCATTGCACAAGAAGTAGCTTTATACTGCTATACTATCCTCCTGATTTTTTGGAAAACATCAGGTGGACACTTTTATTAATTTAAAAAAAAAGAAAAAATATTCCAAATCTAGAACTGGTGGTGCAAATTTGGTCTGAAAACTCAAATTATCTTAGATGGCAGAAATTTTATTTGAATGTTTAATTTCATATTAAATCACATTTATTTTACTTTTTTATTCCTGTTTTTGCTTTCAAATATCAATTTATTTATTGTAAAACTAATAATTTTCATATTTTTTTTACTTTTATTTAATAAGATTATGAAAGATGTAGCATCTCCCAGTATGCATTTGGCTTACAAATTTTTTCAATACTAATAACATTAATATTATAATGGTGAAAATTAATGAATCAAATGATAAATATGAATGACACAGAAAGATCATATACAAGTGTATTTGTTTATAAGGAATACCTGATGAACTGAAGAAGACCTGCGCCCTAGATACTTACCATCATAAAGGTGTCCAGAATAAGTTTGGCCGAACTTGTGCTGGACACTTTTGGTTGCATGCAGTCAGATGGGATAAATTACTCTATGGAAATGAAAATGACATTTTGCTCAATCATTGCACAATAAGTAGTTTGATATTGCCAAAATGTCCTCCTGATGAATTTTAAAAACTCATCAGGACACTTTCTTTGGTTTAACAAAAAAGAAAATATAGTGCAAGTTTAGCCCTGGTGGTGCACATTTGATCTAACAACTCTACTTGTTATTGATAGTGGGAATTTTCCTTAAATTTCTTTTCTTATTTTATCCCTTTTATTTTACTTTTTTATTGCTCATATTGCTTTGGATATCAATTTTTAATTTTTAAAATAAATAATTTTCATAATCTTATACCTTTATATAATAATATATGATTAAAAGTGGAACACCACCTGATATGCATTTTTCACACAAGTTATTACTATAGTAATAACGTTAACAATATAATGATGTTAAAAAATTAATCAAATGGTAAATTTAAATGACACAGAAAGATCAAATTGCAGTGGAAATGTTTATAAGAAATCCCTTTTGAGTTTAAGAAGATTTGCTGTATGCCTACTCTCAATTATAAAAGTGTCCAGCACAAGTTTGGCCAAACTTGTGCTGGACACTTTTGGTTGCATGAAGTCATATGAGATAAATTCTCTCTATGGCAATAAAAAATGATATTTCACTCAATTATTGAAGTAAAGAATGTTTAATATTGTAAAATTGTCCCCTGGATGTCTGTCCAAACCTCAGTTCAAAATTTGTTAGCTATACATAAAAGTAAGTTTAGAACAAGTCTTGACCTAGGGGTCCCCAACTGTCCCAACACCACTTCTGGCTCTTGATAGTAAAAATTTAAATTGTATTTTTTATTTTGTATTTGATCCCATTTATTTTCATTTTACTTTTCTATTACTCTTTTTAATTTTAAATATCAATTTATTTTTTTAAAAACTAAACATATTCATATTTTTTTAACTTTTTATAATAATATTATTAAAGTTGTAACATCACCAATTTTGCATTTGGCATGCAGGTTTTTGCTATACTAGAAACATTAATAATATATATGGTGACAAAAAATTAATTATAAGATAAATATGAATGATAAAAAAAATTTAAAAACCCAATAGAAATGTGAAAACCAAAAAACTGATGTACTGAGAAACACTTCCACCCTAGCTACTCTCCATCATAAAAGTGTCCAGCACAAGTTTGGCCAAACTTGTGCTGGACACTTTTGTTCAGGTGCAGTCAGATGGGATCAATTCTCTCTGTGGAAATTAAATTAAAAAAATTCTAAATAATTACATTAGAAGTAGTTTGGTATGGCTGAATTATCCACCTTGAGTTTTTCCAAACCTCAGGTGAAAAATTTTTTATCTTTAAAAAAAATTAAATTTTATCAAATTTAGCCCTGATGGCACCCATTAGTTTCAACACCTCTACTGGCTCTTGAAGGTAGGAATTTTTCTTGAATTTTTCTTTTTCATATTTGATCTCTTTTACTTTACTTTTTTATCACTCATGTTACATTTGGATATTAATTTATAATTTTGGAAAAGAAATCATTTTCATATTTTTTTAACATTTTTTAATAATATTATAAAAGGTGTAATATAACATGGCATGCATTTGGCGCACAAGTTCTTTCTGTACTAATAAAATGATTAAAATTCTAATGAAAAATAATTAATCAGATAATAAAATATGAATAACACAGAAAAATCAAATACTATTTGACATGTTTTAAAAAAATAACAGTTGCACTGAAGAAGACCTGCACCCTAGCTACTCTCTATCATAAATGTGTCCAGCACAAGTTCGGCCGAACTTGTGCTGGACACTTTTGGTCAGGTGCAGTCAGATGGGATCAATTCTCTCTATGGAAATGAAAAAAATTATTTGATAAGAAACTTCACTAGATGTAGTTTGATATAGCTGAATTATCCACCTAGAGTTCATCCAAACCACAGGTACACAATTTTTTATCTTTAAAAAACAATAAATTAAGTACAATTTATCCCTGACGGCTCTCATTAGCTTCAACATCTCTACTGGCCTTTGATATTAGCAATAATACTTGGATTCCTTTTTTCATATTTGATTGCTTTAAATTAATTTTTTATTCCTCATATTGCTCTTGGATATCAATTAATAAATTTTAAAATAAATTATTTTAATATTTTTATACATTTTTTTAATAATATTATAAAATGTGTAACATCACTCAGTATGCATTTGGCACACAATTTTTTGATATAATTATATAATTAATAATATAATTAAGACAAAACATTAATCAAACAATATGTATGAGTGAGGCACAAAGATAAAATACCAGATGAACTGAAGAAAAATTCTACCCCAGCCGCTCTCCATCATAGAAGTGTCCAGCACAAGTTCGGCCAAACTTGTGCTGGACACTTTTGGTCATGTGCAGTCAGATGGGATCAATTCTCTGTATGGCAACAAAAAATTTTTTTTATCAAATTTCACTAGAAGTAGTTTGGTTTAGCTGAATCATCCACCTGCTGTTCTGCACAATATCAGGTGTATAATTTTTTATCTTCAAAGAAAAGGTCACTTATTACAATTAAGCCCTGATGGCTCCCATTTGCTTTAACACCTCTACTGGCTCTTGATAGCAGGAATTTTACCAGTATTTTTTTCATATTTTAACTCTTTGACTTTTATTTTTCTCTTTTATTCCTCTTTTTACTTTTACTTTTAAATTTCAATTTAATTTTTGTAAAACTATTCCTTTCCATATTTATTTACACCTATTTTAAAAAATTATTGAAGGTATAACTTCACATGGCATGCATTTGGCACACAAGGTTTTGCTATACTAATAACATTAATAATATAATGGTGATAGAATATTAATTGGATGATAAATATGAAAGATACAGACTGATCAAATACCAGTAGACATGTTTATGAGAAATACAAGATGAACAAACTGAAGAAAATTTCCACCCAAGCTACTCTCCATCATAAAAGTGTCCAGCACAAGTTTGGCCGAACTTATGCTGGACACTTTTAGTCAGGTGCAGTCAGATGGGATCAATTCTCTATATGGCAACAAAAAAACATTTTTTTATTAAACATCACTACAAGCAGTTTTGTTTAGCTGAATCATCCACCTGTTGTTCTTCCCATCCTCAGGTGTATAATTTTTTATCTTTAAAAAAAAGGTCACTTATTACAATTTAGCCCTGATGGCTCCCATTTTCTTCAACACTTCTACTGGCTCTTGAGAGCAAGAATTTTACTAGTATTTTGTTTTTCATATTTGATCTCTTTATGATTAATTTTACCTTTTTATTCTTCATATTGCTTTTGTATATCAATTTATTTTTTGTAAAACAAATCATTTTCATATTTTTTTACCTTTATTTAATAATATTATAAAAGGTGTAACATCACCCGGTATGCATTTCGCACACGAGTTTTTGCTATACTTATAATATTAATAATATAATGGTGACAATAAATTAATCAAATGATATATATGAGTGAGGCACAAAGATCAAGTACCAATGGACATGTTTATAAGAAATACCAGATTAACTGAAGAAAAATTCTACCCTAGCTACTCTCCGTCATAAATGTGTCCAGCACAAGTTCGGCCGAACTTGTGCTGGACACTTTTCGTCACATTCAGTCTGGTGTGATCAATTCTCTCTCAATCATTGAACTAGAAGTTGTTTGATATGGCTAAATGGTTATGCTGAAGTTTTTTTAAACCTCAGATTGGCACTTTTTTGTTTTTCAAAAAAGCAATTATAGTCCAAGTTTAGCCTCACTGGTGGACATTTACCCCAACATGTCTACTTGCTCTTGATGGCAGTATATTTATTTTAATTTTTTATTTCATATTTGATTCCTTTAATTTTACCTTTTTATCCCTCATATTGCTTTTGTATATCAATTTATTTTTTGTAAAACAAATCATTCTCATATTTTTTTACCTTTATTCAATAATATTATAAAAGGTGTAACATCACCCGGTATGCATTGGGCACACGAGTTTTTGCTATACTTATAATATTAAAACATAATGGTGACAAAAAATCAATCAAATGATAAATATGAGTGAGGCACAAAGATCAAATACCAGTGGACATGTTTATAAGAAATACCAGATGAACTGAAGAAAAATTCCACCCTAGCTAACCTCCATCATAAAAGTGTCCAGCACAAGTTTGGCCGAACTTGTGCTGGACACTTTTGGTCACATGCAGTCTGATGTGATCAATTCTCTCTATTGCAATGAAGATGAATTTTTCTTCAATAATTGAACTAGAAGTTGTTTGATATGGCAAAATTGTCATCCTGAAGTTTTGGTAAAGCTCCAGTGGATTTTTTTTTATTTTTACAAAAAAGAAATTATAGTCCAAGTTTAGTGCCACCTGTGGGAGTTCACCCCATCATGTCTACTTGCTCTTGATGGGAGGAATTTCACTTTAATTTTTTATTTCATATTTGATCCCTTTAATTTTACCTTTTTATCCCTCATATTGCTTTTGGATATCAATTTATTTTTTGTAAAACAAATCATTTTCATATTTTTTTACCTTTATTTAATAATATTATAAAAGGTGTAACATCACCCGGTATGCATTTGGCACACGAGTTTTTGCTATACTTATAATATTAATAACATAATTATGACAAAAAATCAATCAAATGATAAATATGAGTGAGGCACAAAGGTCAAATACCAATAAATCAATAGTTCTTTTTAATATTATAAATTTTTTGATTAAATAAAATGGTAATAATGAATTATATTTTTCATCCACAATTCCACTCTAATGATTCCCACTGCACAAAAAGGGTTCACTTGGTCCTTTCTTTACTTCTTGTGCATATATTTTATTGCCCACAGTACTACAATTTTTTGTAGTGATTATCCCACATCTGATTCAGGAATATTTTTAAACAATATAAGTTTTTTTAAAAAAAGACCTTATCATATCCAATATCCCACAAAAAATACAACCTGTTTTTGTATTAAAGCCCGTTAATTATTAAGAAATTGTTAAAATAATTAGATTAGACCCTGGCACAGCTAGATCCATACCAACCGACCTAAAGTCTTTTCAATATTGAAAACAATTAAATAAAATTATGATATCATACTAAATCATGGGCACCAACCATAATTCAGCACTTCTCATTTGCTCTGCTACAAAATGAGTGCATGTAGCATTTTTCTAACGTTGGACTGTTTTTCTTCCTTCCCTCACACCTTTAGTCCAGAATGAAAATTTAGTATGAGTTTTGGTCAAAATGGTTTGCCAGTGTTATCTGTATGCAATATGAATTCATATTGCATATTTCTATTTATGCATAAAATATACTCGTTAAGCATCATTTTTTTGCATTTTTCAATCATTATGCATATTCATTATAAAGATTTATATGCATATTAATATATTTTATTCATATACGTATTTGCACCTTTTTTTTGAATATTCAATATGCATATTTTTAATGCATATTCAAAATGCATATTTTTATGCATATTCAATATGCATATTTTTTATGCATAATCGCTATTCATATTTTTTATGCATATTTTTATGCATATTTTTTTCATATTTTTATGCATATTTTTTATGCATATTTATTCTTCATAGTCATTATGCATACACTTTGGATAGGCAATTCACATCAATTTTTAGCATGCAATAAGTATCCACCATGCAAATTCAAATGCATATGCATCTATATCATACACGCAACATATATTCAAGTTTAATATTTGAATATTAAGGTATGCTAAGTGATGTTGTTCAACCTTTTGCCAAACCTGAGATTAACTGATGTTCAATGTGGTTCCTAAGCTCTGCTCAAGGAGGGATTGTTCTGGATTCAATCTGTGACAGTTTATTTTTTCAATGTTTTTTCATCAGATTTAAAAACATCTTTCTGACAGTTTCAGGATGGTTTCCCAACAGTTTCCTGGCAAATTCCTAATAGTTTCAAAAAGAGGGAACTGCTAGCAGTTCACCCCCAGATTTCCCGTGGTGCATCTAGTGAATTTTCTTATCAAATAATTTTTTTCATTGCCATAGAGAGAATTGATCCCATCTGACTGCACCTGACCAAAAGTGTCCAGCACAAGTTCCGCCAAACTTGTGCTGGACACTTTTATGATGGAGAGTAGCTAGGGTGCATGTCTTCTTCAGTGCAACTGTTATTTTTTTAAAACATTTCAACTCGTATTTGATCTTTCTGTGTTATTCATATATTATTATGTGATTAATTTTTTGTCATTAGAATATTATTCATTTTATTAGTATAGAAAAAACTTGTGCGTCAAATGCATGCCATGTTATATTACACCTTTTATAATATTATTAAAAAATGTTAAAAAAATATGAAAATGATTTTTTTTCCAAAACTATAAATTAATATCCAAATGTAGCATGAGTGATAAAAAAGTAAAGTAAAAGAGATCAAATATGAAAAAGAAAAATTCAATGAAAATTCCTGCCTTCAATAGCTAGTAGAGGTGTTGAAACAAATGTTGCCATCAGGGCTAAATTTGATAAAATTTAATTTTTTTTAAAGATAAAAAATTTTTCACCTGAGGTTTGGAAAAACTCAAGGTGGATAATTCGGCCATACCAAACTACTTCTAATGTAATTATTTAGCATTTTTTTTAATTTAATTTCCACAGAGAGAATTGATCTCACCTGACTGCACCTGAACAAAAGTGTCCAGAACAAGTTTGGCCAAACTTGTGCTGGACACTTTTATGATGGAGAGTAGCTAGGGTGGAAGTGTTTCTCAGTAAATCATTTTTTTGTTTCTCACATTTCTATTGGTTTTTTAACTTTTTTTTATCATTCATATTTATCTTATATTTAATTTTTTGTCACCATATATGTTATTAATGTTTCTAGTATAGCAAAAACCTGCATGCCAAATGCAAAATTGGTGATGTTACACCTTTAATAATATTATTATAAAAAGTTAAAAAAATATGAATATGTTCAGTTTTTAAAAAAATAAATTGATATTTAAAATTAAAAAGAGTAATAGAAAAGTAAAATGAAAATAAATGGGATCAAATACGAAATAAAAAATACAAGTAAAATTTTTACTATCAAGAGCCAGAAGTGGTGTTGGGACAGTTGGGGACACCTAGGTCAAGACTTGGTCTAAACTTACTTTAATGTATAGCTAACAAATTTTGAGCTGAGGTTTGAATAGACTTCCAGGGGACAATTTTACAATATTTAACATTCTTTACTTCAATAATTGAGTGAAATATCATTTTCATTTCCATAGAGAGAATTTATCTCATATGACTTCATGCAACCAAAAGTTTCCAGCACAAGTTCGACCGAACTTGTGCTGGACACTTTTATAATTGAGAGTAGGCATACAGAAAATCTTCTTAAACTCAAAAGGGATTTCTTATAAACATTTCCACTGGTATTTGATCTTTCTGTGTCATTTAAATTTACCATTTGATTAATTTTTTGTCATCATTATATTGTTAACGTTATTACTATAGTAATAACTTGTGTGAAAAATGCATACCAGGTCGTGTTCCACCTTTAATCATTTATTATTTAATAAAGGTAAAAGAGTTTGAAAATTATTTATTTTAAAAATTAAAAATTTATATCCAAAGCAATATGAGCAATAAAAAAGTAAAATAAAAGGGATAAAATAAGGAAAAAAAATCTAAGGAAAATTCCCACTATCAATAACAAGTAGAGGTGTTAGATCAAATGTGCACCACCAGGGCTAAACTTGGACTATATTTTCTTTTTTGTTAAACCAAAGAAAGTGTCCTGATGAGCTTTTAAAAATCATAAGGAGGAAATTTTGGCAATATCAAACTACTTATTTTGCAATGATTGAGCAAAATGTCATTTTCATTTCCATAGAGTAATTTATCCCATCTGACTGCATGCAACCAAAAGTGTCCAGCACAAGTTCGGCCAAACTTATGCTGGACACCTTTATGATGTTAAGTATCTAGGGTGCAGGTCTTCTTCAGTTCATCAGGTATTCCTTATAAACAAATCCACTTGTATATGATCTTTCTGTGTCATTCATATTTATCATTTGATTCATTATTTTTCACCATTATAATATTAATGTTATTAGTATTGAAAAAATTTGTAAGCCAAATGCATACTGGGAGATGCTACATCTTTCATAATCTTATTAAATAAAAGTAAAAAAAATATGAAAATTATTAGTTTTACAATAAATAAATTGATATTTGAAAGCAAAAACAGGAATAAAAAAGTAAAATAAATGTGATTTAATATGAAATTAAACATTCAAATAAAATTTCTGCCATCTAAGATAATTTGAGTTTTCAGACCAAATTTGCACCACCAGTTCTAGATTTGGAATATTTTTTCTTTTTTTTTAAATTAATAAAAGTGTCCACCTGATGTTTTCCAAAAAATCAGGAGGATAGTATAGCAGTATAAAGCTACTTCTTGTGCAATGATTGAGCAAAAATTCATTTTAACTTCCATTGAGTAAATTTATCCCATCTGACTGCATGCAACCAAAAGTGTCCATCACAAGCTCAGCTGAACCTGTTCTGGAAACTTTTATGATGGAGAGTAGCTAGGGTGCAAGTCTTCTTTGGGTAATCTTATATTCATTTTAAAAATGTCTATGGGTATTTGATCTTTCTGTGTCATCTATATTTATTATTTGATTATTTTTTAGTCACCATTATATTATTAATGTTTTTAGTATAGCAAAAACATGTGTAATAAATGTACACTGGATGATTTTACAACTTTAATAATATAATATAATAAATATAAAAAAATGTGAAAGTTATCAGTTTTACCAAAATAAAATTGATATTTAAAAGCTAAAGAATGAATAAAAGGGTAAAATTAAAATTAAAGAGATCAAACATGAAATAAAGATATTAAGTATAATTTCTGCTATCATGAGCCAGTAGAGGATTCAGAAAAATTGGGCACCATCATATATTAACATGGATCAAATTTACTTTTTACCAAAGGAAAAAATTGTCTACCTTAGGTTTTGACAAACTTCCGGGGGACAATTTTTCCATATAAAACTACTTTCAGTGCAATGATGGACTGATCATTCAGTCTCATTTCCATAAAAATAATTGATTGCATCTGACGGCATGCAACCAAAAGTGTCCAGCACAAATTTGGCCAAACTTGTGCTGGACACTTTTATCATGGAGAGTAGCCAGGGTGCAAGTCATTTTAAATCATCTGGAATTTCTTATACACATGTCCAATGTTATTAAATCTTTGTGCCTCACTCATATTTATCAATTGATTAATTTTTTGTCATCATTATATTATTGATATTATCAGTATAGCAAAAACTTGTGTGCCAAATGAATACTGGGTGATGTTACACCTTTTATAATATTATTAAATAAAGGTAAAAAAATATGAAAATGATTTATTTTACAAAAAATAAACTTCTATCCTAAAGCAATATGAGAAAAATAAAGTAAAATCAAAGAAATCAAAGATGAAAATTAAAATCCAAGTTAAGTTCCTGCCATAAACAGAAAAAAGAGATGTTGAATCAAATTAGCACAATCAGGGCTAAACTGGCACTAAATTTTCTTTTTTGTAAAAATAAAAAAAAAATCCACTTGAGCTTTACCAAAACTTCAGCATGAAAATTTTTCCATATCAAACTACTTCTAGTGTAATTTTTTATCAAATATTTATCTTCATTTCCATAGAGAGAATTGCTCCCATCTGACTGCACCTGACCATAAGTGTCCAGCTCAAGTTCGGCCAAACTTTTGCTGGACACTTTTATGATGGAGAGTAGCTAGGGTAGAGTTTTTCTTCAGTTCATCTAGTATTTCTTACAAACATTTCTACTGGTATTTTATCTTTGTTCCTCACTCATTAATATCATTTGATTAATTTTTGGTCGCCATTATATTATTAATTTTATAAGTATAGAAAAAACTCATGTGCCAAATGCATACCAGGTGATGTTAGGCCATTTATAATATTATTAAATAAATGTATAAAAATATGAAAATAGTTTATTTTAAAGATTATTAATTGATATCCAAAAGCAATATATGGAATAAAAAATTAAGTTTAAAGGATCAAACATGAAAAAAGAAATCCAAGTAATATTCCTACTATCAAAGGCCAGTAGAGGTGTTGAAGCAAATGAGAGCCATCAGGGATAAATTGTACTAAATTGACTTTTTTTTAAAGATAAAAAATTGTGCACCTGTGGTTTGGATGAACTCTAGGTATAAAATTTGGCTATGTAAAACTACTTCTAGTGAAGTTTTTTATCAAATAATTTTTTTCATTGCCATAGCGAGAATTGATCTCATATGACTGCAACTGACCAAAAGTGTTCAGCACAAGTTCGGCCGAACTTGTGCTGGACACTTTTTTGATGGTGAGTATCTAGGGTGCAGCTCTTCTTCAGTGCAACTTTTATTTTTTTAAAACATATCCACTGGTATTTGATCTTTCTGTTTTATTAATATTTTATCATTTGATCAATTTTTTGCCACCAGTATATTTTTATTTTTATTAGTATAGCAAAAAAACATGGTCCAAATGCTTACAGGGTGATGTTATACCTTTAATAATTTTATTAAATACAGGTAAAAAATTATGAAAATTATTTGTTTTACATACAATTTATTGATATCTAAAAGAAAAAAAGGGATAAAAAGAAATAGGTTGAATAAAAGGGATTTTATATGAAATTCAAAATTCAAGCTAAATGCCTACTTTCAAGGCTCAGAAGAGGTGTTGGGTAAAGTGGGAATCATCAGAATAAAATTGTACTTAATTTAATTTTTTGAAAAACTAAATGAATTTTTCAACTGATTTTTTTCCAATATTTAGTTGGACACTTTTTCTATATCAAATTACTTCTAGTACCATGATTGACCAAATTAAATCCTCCTTTCCATATTCACAATTGATCCATATGGCTTGACCAGGCCAAAGGTGTCAACCACAAGTTTGAGAATTCTTCTGGTGGACACTTTTATGATGGACAGTAGTAGGGTGCAAGTCTTCTTTAGTTAATCTACTATTCCTCATAAACATTTCCAACTTATTTTTGGCCAAAAATCAGGTGGAAAGTTTGTCCATATCAAATTACTTCTAATGCCACGATTGACTAAAAATTGATTCTCATTGCTATATAGAGAGTTGATCCCATATGACTGGATCTGGCAAAAGTGTCACCACAATTTTTGATAAACTTAAGTTTGAAAATTTTATGATGGAAATTAATTGCAAGTCTTCTTCATTTCATCAAGTAATCCTCATAAAAATTTACACCTGTATTTTGGCCAAACTTCAGGTGGACACTTTGGCCATATTAAATTAATTCTAGTTCCATGTTGATAAAAAACTGATACTTATTTCCATATATAGATATTAAACCCATCAGACTGTGCCTTTCCAAAAGTGTCTACCTGAATTATGGCTAAACCTCAGTTGGACACTTTTATGATGCAGAGTAGCTAGGGCAAAAGAATTCTTCAGTTAATTTGGTATTCATAATAAATTTATCCTCCTGAAGTTTAGCCTAACTTCAGGTGGACAACTTTGGAAAGCACCAGTTAGTCACTATCCATCAAAAAAGCTTTCACCAAAATTTTGGCTAAACTTGTGGTGGACCCCTTTGATTAGCCACATTCAGATGAGATCAACTCTTTAGATGGAAATTAGGATAATGTTTTGGTCAATCATGGAAATAGAAGTAGTTTGATGTGGCCAAATTACCCCCCTGAAGGTCAGACAAACTGTCAGGCTAAGGTCAAGTACAAAGACATGAACTTGCTTGAATGGTCAGTTGTCTATAAGATTTAAATGGTCCTGTATGAATACTGTAGTACTAATCCACTAAGTTGTAAAATATAATCAAATATAAAGGTCTCAGTAATATAATTCTCACTAATTTTATATATGGCTTACAATCTTTGTAGTTGGTAGAAAAATAGATTTTATAATTCAGATACTATTCAAAAGTCTTATAAAAATACTAATTGATATGTATTGTAATTTATTTGGTTATATTGGTTAAATTGTAATGATAAAGAATGAAGAAATACAACCCAAAAACCTCCTCCTTTTATACACACTGAGTTCTTCAATGATTCCCTTGATATACCACCCAATACACAGTTAATGACGCCTCTAAACAACTAATAGACATGCCCATCAACATTCCCAGTAACCCATGACATAATTATAGGAGTAACAACCGCCAAAATCCTGTAATAATAAGGGAAATCCATCAAAATTAAAGAAAAAGACAAAAAGAGAGTATATGCATATAAAACAATAATATTAAAGACTAAAGGAGACTTTTTAAGGTTAATAATAGCTTAATAATAAAGGGGATTGACTGTAGAAATAATGGGGCTAATCCTGACATTATACTACGTGAAATTCCCATTCAAAAATAACCAAAATTGACTGAGAAACCACCCAAAAACTTAAAAAAGAGCGTGAGATGTGGGGTAACTACATGCAGTTCTTGGAATGCTCTTGCACGGGTAAATCCTTGACTAAAATTAGGCGAATTTAAGCGTGGTGATGAAATAAAGTGCCAAGAGTGAGGTTATTAATGAAATTAGTGCATATAAATAAGGTCAATGCATTATTAATTAAGCTAGGACACTAAATAAGCGCCTGTCGCCTATTTTAGTGTGTTTCCCCACATTGGGCGTAGAATGTGGGGTAATTATAGTGTGAAAAAGCTAACTTTGCTAAAAATGAAGCTATTCACACGGGAAAAAAGCAGGCAGTATGTGGCCAGTACACAGAAGCCATTTCTGGCATAAAAAACACCAAATTTGAAAAGTGTTATTTTTATGCATTTAAATAGCCAAATCAATAGTTCTAAATGAGCCCAATTGATCTGTCAAAGCGCAATTTTGATATTCTCAATTTTATAGCGCATATAGTCAACTTTTAAGTGAAAAAAGCGCATTTCTTGTTTTTTGCATAAAACAATGAATATAACAGCTTTAAGTGTACTTAAAAATTATGTAGCCTTATACTTAAGGTTCTTAAGATTACCCTAACATACTCCAACTTAATATTAAGTACATAAGACCTATAAAAGGTGGATATATGCGTGTATATAAGGTGTTATAATGGCATTTTTTGTGTATTATCATAATTTTACTTATGTATACTATTTGTGTACTCTCATTTATTATTCCCATGTATAGTTCATGTGTTTAACATAACTTATAGTTACTTTTTACTCAGTCCTGGAGATATACAGGCTGACACTCGCCCACCCAAAAAAAACAATAAAAAAATGATAAGTTATACATTTTATTTTATTAATTTGTAATTTTCAGGTATTCAGAATAAATCTGTAGCATTAAAGAATTCAACTTTAAAGAAATAAAACATAATAAAATATTATGAGTACTGGTTTTTTAACCCCTCAGCTGGTTGAACAGAAATTTATTTCTGTTTAAATTTTTTAAGAAGGGTGGATAAATTAGAAATTTCTTTTTCAGGTATCCATTTATCAAATTCATTTGATTTCCCTTTAAATCTTAGTAAATACTCAGTTCCTTTTTCTTTAGTAAGGATTCTTTTCTTGAGTATTTTTTCAATCTCTGCTTTTTCCACAATTTCTTCAGGTTGCTTTTTAGGCCTTCCCCTTCTTTTTGGAAATAAGTCAGGATCATTTGCATGGTAAGGTTTCAATAATGAGATAGGGAAAACTGGATGTTTCCTATCATATGGAGCATATAATATGACTTCCACTGCATTATTACAAACCATTTTATTTACTACAAAAGGTCCTACAAAGGGATCCTTTAATTTAACATTACCTTGTAAGTTAAAATGTAGTGTTGATATGAGGACTTCATCTCCCTTTTTAAATTCAAATTCTTTATGAGATTTGTCCCACCTTTTCTTTTCATATTCAAATGATTTTTGGATGCATTCTTCTGCATGCTTTCTACACATTTGTTGCATATGAATAAAGGATTTAGTGCCAGGGTGTATATCCAACCTTGGTAGTTTATTTAAATGATTTACTGGGGTATTTGGTACATATCCCAGCCAGAGTTCAAATGGTTTCTTCTCTGTTACAAAATGAGTTGTGCTGTTATAAGCAAATTCAAGGCCAGGAATTAATGTTACCCAGTCATGTGTGAATTTCTCATTGTCTTTGTATTCTAATCCAAAGGCACAATATCTTCTGATCATGTCTTCTAGAGTTTGTATCATTCTCTCAGCCAGCCCATCAGTTTGTGGATGGTGTGCTGTAGACAATTTTAATTGACAACCTGATACTTCCATCAAACATGTCCAGAACTCTGAAGTAAATTTAGGATCTCTGTCAGAGATTATGGCTTTGGGGAACCCAGCAGTATTCATCATCTGAGTCCACCATAGTAACGCCAAGTCTTTAGCAGATACCTCTTTATGGGTAGGGATAAACTTACACATTTTTGTTAATCTATCCACTATTACCCAGCAAGAATTGAAACTTTCTTTTCCTGCTAATGGCAAGCCAGTTACAAAATCCATGTTTATAATTTCCCATGGAGCTTTTGGCTGCTCTATTTGTTGTAACAACCCAGCTCTCTTCCCAGTTAATCTCTTAGATTTCTGAAAAGAGTCACATGTTTCAATGTATTTATGTACATCCTCTTTCATGTTTATCCACCAGGCTGTATTTTTAACTCTGGTTAATGTTTTGTTAAAATCAAAATGACCAGCTAAGATGTCATCATGACAAGTACTCAACATTAACTCTTTCATAGAAGGTGGTATTACTATTACATTGCTTAACTTTTTCCTGTAATATATATATCCATCTTCAATTGATAGTTTACCTTTTTCCAACACATTTTTATACTTTGGAGGCAAGGTTTTAATTAATGCACTCATGGAGGCATTTGTTGGATCATTAAGAATGGTAGATAGTTTAGACAAATCTTTATCAGATGAATAATTTTCCAATATAGTTTGCATAAACTCTTCTTCTAAATCCACTATATAAATCCCAAATATATGTATAACCTCATTTTCAGGTACATAAGCTGGGTTGTCAGCATCATTTGGAAAAGGACTTCTGGATAATAAATCCACATTTGAATGCAATTTTCCTGCTCTGTGAGTGATTGTCATTCTTCCTCTGTACTCTTGTACAGCTAGTTGCCATCTAAACATGTGCCTATTAGGTGTTTTCATGTTTAGTAATGATTTTACTGCACTGCAATCTGTTATAAGTTCAAACTTCTGGTCTTCCAGATAGTAATGAAGTTTCTCCAAAGCCCACACCATGGCTAAACATTCTAGCTGTGTGGCACCATACCTTAATTCTGTTTTTCTTAAGGTTCTGGATATATAACAGATAACTACTTCAGATAATTTTCCATTTATTATCTGTTTTTGCTGTAAAGCAGCACCCAAACCTATGAAACTTGCATCAGTGTACAAGATAAAAGGTAGGGTGAAATCTGGAAGTCCCAATACTGGAGCTGTCATTAAACATTCCTTTAATTTATTAAAGGCGTGTTGTCTTTCATTATTCCAAATGAAAGCTTCATTCTTCCTGATTAATGTTGTTAAAGGGGCTGCAATGGATTGGTAATTTTTAATATATTGTCTATAATATCCACACATACCCAAAAAACTTTGAACCTCTTTTACATTTTTAGGTATCCCAATGTTTTTAATTGCTGCCACTTTATTCTGGTCAACACAAATTTGTAATCCAGATACAACATGTCCAAGTACTTTCAAGGATTGAAATCCAAACTTACATTTCTTTAATGCAATAGTAATATTGATTTCATCCATTTTTTGAAAGACTCTTTTCAGGTGATTTAAATGTTCATCATATGTTTTTGAAAACACTATGATGTCATCAATATAGACCAATAGCCATCCTTCAACCATTTCCTGATGAAAAACACTATTCATCAATTTTTGGAAGACTGAAGGGGCATTCTTTGGGCCAAATGGCATTCTCACATACTTATATATACCCATATGTGTGGTTATTAATAAGTAATTTTGAGAATTTCTTTCCACAGGAATCTGGTGGTAACCCTTGTTCCCATCCAGACAGGAAATATATTTTGCTCCTTGTAAGGTAGCATGGATAGAAGCTATCCTTGGTAGAGGGTAAATATCATCTACTGTATATGTATTCAGAGCTCTATAATCACCGCATAATCTTGCCTTATCTTTTTCATAAGAGATTAATACTGGTGAAATGACACAATACTTAGGTGTTGTGTCCACTTTTTCAACAATACCCATTTCCAACAACAATTTTATATTGTCTTCAATATCTTTCCTTTTTGCAGGAGATTCTGGGTAAGGTTTCTTTTTTAAGCTGCCAGGAATATTATCCAGATCACAGCTTAGAGAGATTTTCATCTCATGGTCTTTGACCAATCCTAAATCATTTGATCCATGAGCAAATGCCATAGGATATGATTTAATCAATCTCAAAATGTCTTCTTGTCAATTTTTGAGAGTTGAGGACTGAAAGAGGCCTTTTGGATTTCATTTTCCAATTCACCCACTTCATTGGTGGTTCTTCCACCTTGCAGTTGTTCTTCTCTAGGAGAAATGGCATATACTGAATTTTCAGAACATATTTTGAATTTCCTTTTACCATTCATCCCTATGGTGAAACAACTGTTTGCAGGATCTAGTTTAATGCCAAATTTTGTCAATAAATCATTGCCAATAATAAACCAATCACTACAATTATTATTATCCATTACTACAAATTCACAAACTGCTCTAACATATCCATTATTATATTTAAAGAATACAGCAGTTTTGTATTTGCCAATTGGATTTAATACTGAACCAAAACCCCTCCAGTTCTTTGTCTGAACAGGTTCTAGTTTTTCCTGGTACTTACTATCAAGTTTCATTAATGCATTAAGTGAAACTACACTACCTGCAGCCCCAGTGTCAAGAATGGCATTCATTTCTTTTCCACATATGATAATAGGTGCTCTGATAGGTGTTATTTTGTAAGTATCATGAGATACATCTTTAATTATTTCAGCTTCCTCTATGGAAGTTAAAGATGTGTCTGTATGAGGTATAGCATCATTCAGGAACATTATATCCTGTTCTAATACAAATATCTCATTTTCATCATCACTGTAAGATATGTTACTCTTGCAATCCTCACTGGATTCCACATTCTCTTCTTCATGATTACTAGGTTCAGAATTCTGTGAGGTTTCAATAACATTTATTCTTTTCTTACACGTGTGACCTTTAACCCAAGGTTCATTACATTTGTAACAAGTGTTATTTTCTTGTCTCTTAGGGACAAGGGGAGCTGAAGGTTTTTTCTTTTCCACTGGTAACTTACTTGTAGTAGGTTTTACCACATCAACACTTTGTCTGTAATTACTATACTTGGTTTCATACTTGTGGTTTAATAATATCTCATTGCATATATTAATGAATCCAGAGGTGTCTCTGACAGTTTCAGTTCTAGCTACAATAATGTCTCTAACTGATATAGGCAACTTGTATATTATTTTTTCTTTCCACTCTTCATAATCCATTTTTGGATCCATAGCTTTCATGATTTTTATTAAATTCATTAAGAAGACCATGGGTTTATCTCCAGCATTTGGATTATATCTGGCCCTTTCATATAGTCTTTGTTGAGTGATTCTAAATTTTGGGCCACCAAATTGCCTTTCAATTAGTGCCTTCCATTCATTCCAGGAGTAATTTATTCCCTCACTCAATACAGATTCAAACCATAATAAGGCCACATCTGTAAATAAAGATATTAACTTTGAAGTAATTTCTTCATCAGGTAATTTGTATAAAAATTTTAAGTTATCAATTCTTTGTATGAATTGTTGCCAATCAGATTTTGAATCCCCGTCAAAAGAAGGGTACTGATCTAACTTAGGCCAGTTCTTTTGGCTAGTTTTTGCTTCCCTAACCTGAGGAATATTGAGTAATTCACTTACTTTAGAAAGATGATCATTTATTTCATCTTTTACTGATTTTATATTCTCAGAGCCCATAACACTATGTTCATGTTCAATCATTGGTTTATCATCAGAGTGTTTCATAAAAACTGGTACTCTTTCTACATAAGAGGTATTATCCTTTATTGTTTCAGTATTT
Organism: Hemileia vastatrix; assembly: GCA_030280995.1. Taxonomy (NCBI): domain Eukaryota; kingdom Fungi; phylum Basidiomycota; class Pucciniomycetes; order Pucciniales; family Zaghouaniaceae; genus Hemileia; species Hemileia vastatrix. Next base: position 65,106,024 of record JASXTE010000001.1, read on the forward strand.
TTCAAAATGTTGGCTACCTCAATTTCTACTCTTTGTAACCTATCTTTTATTACAGGTACATGAGTTAAAGTATCATTTACATTTGAAAAAGACAATTTTACACGTCCCTCTATGGTGGCCATAATATTCTGAGAATGTTCTAATTTAATTTCTAAATTTTTAATCTCAGAATTTAATCTTTTGTTTTCATTGATCAATTGATTATTTGAATTCTCAATAATTTTTAACTTATTGGCTGTTGTACTCAATGATTGTGTGATGTTTAATAATACACTTTCTGTATTATTGTTGGATTCTCTAGAGAATTCTTCCAATTTTTCAATTCTCAATAATAATTTACTAATTATTTTTGATTCCATTGGATTTTCTTTCAGAAAATATTCAATTTTGTCTGTTTCCAATTCAGAAGATTCATCATCAGGGTCAATTTTTTCTTCATTTGATTCCATTTTTATATTAATAGTATTTTCCTGGTGATTAATAAAACTATGTACATTGTCCTCATGTAATGACAAGTCTAACATGTTATTTTCAAATGAATAATTTTTCAAATCCTTATCAATTATATCCAATAACTCTCTATCAATTTCATTACCTATAAGTAATTCATTGTTAGGATTATATAATTGATCTTGAGAAGATGGATGACTTACCACGGTCTTATTCCATTTCCCCTGCCTCTCCTTGGCTTTCCCCTGTAAGGGTGACTGCTGGATCCCTGTTGAGGAGGACTGTTGTAGTTTCGGGCATACCAATCCCACTTCCATTTGCTTACAGTTATCTTTTGGTCCTCTTCTGGGACTGGAGGTGTTGCTGTGGTATTTGGTGCCACTGGTTGTTGATGAGACCTTATATCCACTAGAGCCTGGTTGACTTCTATAAAGCCCTGTGCCGCCCTTTTCTCCAGATTGTTGATCTGGTCTAACATATTGTTTACTCTTATTGTTAGTGTATTCAGTAGGTTTGAGAGGGAGTGAATTTGCACTTGTAAGGTGTTTTTGGACTTCTTTATTGACATTTGTTTTAAGAGCTTTTCCTTTTCCTCCATGGACATTGGTGGGGTGTTGTTTATTGTTACTGGTGATTCTTGACCCTCCATTTGGATGTCCTGTAACAGGTCTTTCAGCTCTAGTTCTTAAGTTATAAGGTTTTGCCTTATTACTTACAATGTCATTGTTGTCACACATTTTTACATGGAATTTTTAGAGAATTGAAAGTTTAGATTTGAAAAACTTCAAAAAGGAGTTTAATCAGTATTTTTTAATACCACTGAAGAAAATTTAATTGCTTACTTTTTGGTATGAAGTGAATCTTTAAGTGCCAAAAGTCAAATATGCTTTTTATGTGGTCACTTAATTTAACTGGTCTACAATATGTAGCCGTGTTTTTATATTAAAAAAGAAAAACAACTGTCAGCAAGATTCTTTTTTAAATATAAATGAATTTTACAAACCAATAGAAAAGGGATTAAGAGTCCTGTAAAAAGAAAACAATTAATCAGTTTAATTGGTTATCATCTGCAAAGGTCACAAATTTAATTGGTCTATTGACAGACTCCCACTAAGAACAATTTTATGTTAAATTAGTGGTAAAAATTTTATCTGCAAAGATCACAAATTTAATTGGTCTATTGACAGACCCACTAATAACAATTATATGTTAAATTAGTGGTAAAATTGTTGATTCAATATCACAATTTTATTATATAACAGGGCTTCTTTTTCTGAAATCACCATATAAGTGCCCCCAACCTGTTGTAATTATCCAAATATTTCTATAGGGATATTATTTACGTGCACCTTCTTTTGAAAATTTCACTTACAGGATTATAACCAAATTCTTGAGGAAAGGTCCCCAATTGTCAGGCTAAGGTCAAGTACAAAGACGTGAACTAGCTTGAATGGTCAGTTGTCTAGAAGACTTAAATGGTCCTGTATGAATACTGTAGTACTAATCCACTAAGTTGTAAAATATAATCAAATATAAAGGTCTCAGTAATATAATTCTCACTAATTTTATATATGGCTTACAATCTTTGTAGTTGGTAGAAAAATAGATTTTATAATTCAGATACTATTCAAAAGTCTTATAAAAGTACTAATTGATATGTATTGTAATTTATTTGGTTATATTGGTTAAATTGTAATGATAAAGAATGAAGAAATACAACCCAAAAACCTCCTCCTTTTATACACACTGAGTTCTTCAATGATTCCCTTGATATACCACCCAATACACAGTTAATGACGCCTCTAAACAACTAATAGACATGCCCATCAACATTCCCAGTAACCCATGACATAATTATAGGAGTAACAACCGCCAAAATCCTGTAATAATAAGGGAAATCCATCAAAATTAAAGAAAAAGACAAAAAGAGAGTATATGCATATAAAACAATAATATTAAAGACTAAAGGAGACTTTTTAAGGTTAATAATAGCTTAATAATAAAGGGGATTGACTGTAGAAATAATGGGGCTAATCCTGACATTATACTACGTGAAATTCCCATTCAAAAATAACCAAAATTGACTGAGAAACCACCCAAAAACTTAAAAAAGAGCGTGAGATGTGGGGTAACTACATGCAGTTCTTGGCAGGCTCTTGCACGGGTAAATCCTTGACTAAAATTAGGTGAATTTAAGCGTGGTGATGAAATAAAGTGCCAAGAGTGAGTTTATTAATGAAATTAGTGCATATAAATAAGGTCAATGCATTATTAATTAAGCTAGGACACTAAATAAGCGCCCGTCGCCTATTTTAGTGTGTTTCCCCACAGTGGGCATAGAATGTGGGGTAATTATAGTGTGAAAAAGCTAACTTTGCTAAAAATGAAGCTATTCACATGGGAAAAAAGCAGGCAGTATGTGGCCAGTACACAGAAGCCATTTCTGGCATAAAAAACACCAAATTTGAAAAGTGTTATTTTTATGCATTTAAATAGCCAAATCAATAGTTCTAAATAAGCCCAATTGATCTGTCAAAGCGCAATTTTGATATTCTCAATTTTATAGCGCATATAGTCAACTTTTAAGTGAAAAAAGCGCATTTCTTGTTTTTTGCATAAAACAATGAATATAACAGCTTTAAGTGTACTTAAAAATTATGTAGCCTTATACTTAAGGTTCTTAAGATTACCCTAACATACTCCAACTTAATATTAAGTACATAAGACCTATAAAAGGTGGATATATGCGTGTATATAAGGTGTTATAATGGCATTTTTTGTGTATTATCATAATTTTACTTATGTATACTATTTGTGTACTCTCATTTATTATTCCCATGTATAGTTCATGTGTTTAACATAACTTATAGTTACTTTTTACTCAGTCCTGGAGATATACAGGCTGACACAAACCTCACAAGGACACTTTTTAGCAGGAAGTAACTGAGAAAAACTCATTTATCAGAAGGAAAGTCTTTTATTAGATAGATGCCAAGGTTTCATTCTTGTGTATTATGGTCAGTATTAATTTTGAAAGTGTCTGTCCAAGCAATTTCATTGCCCATCATGACACATTTTGTTTTAAATGTTTCAAACTGCGTGATACAGTATTAAGGTGTCACATAGTATAATTAAGTTCTATTAAGCGCCCTCCTATTATGCCTAAATTTATAATTTAATATCTTACATAATAATTTTTTTTATATGAATTCATCAATATTTTATTTTATTATCAAATTCAATAGAGCAAGTATCCTGAATTATTATATATGCATAAGCTTAGGTTAGATCAATTTGTGCTCAATTTGTGCTCAACAGAGGACCAAAATCAAGTTCTGGAGGATCAACTTGTGCATAATTTGGAATCAGTTGATAATCTGTCTATAATCAATCTGAGTATAAATGTAAATCTAACTCTAATTTACTTATGTTTATAAAGTATTCATAAACATGGCATAATTAAGGGACACTTTCAATTTCAAGAGAGGGGATTGCTAGCAATTCACACCTAGATTTCCCTTGGTGATTGATGAGCCTTTACCAACCAATGCTTGCCTACATCCAAGTGACCCTGATGTGGTGACACCATATAATATAATTTTGTGATTTTTCCCACTTTATATCCTAATAAATCCCATAAAAAATTAAAAGAAAAAAAAGAGAAAAAAAAGAAAATAATCTAAAGCCACTATCTAACACAACCATAGACACAAAAATTAAAGAAAAGAAAAAAATCCGGCTCCATAGAAAGTTCAGTCCGAGGAAATGATCACTGGGTGGGCTCCCTCCAATAAGTAAAAATGATGGGAGAAAACCAGTGATCCACCCCAAAACCAAAGAAGCCCGTCTTGAACAAGTAAGCCAGTTTAAAGTCATAGTGGACTTAAACCCTTAACAACAAAAACCAGAACTAGGATTCAACTAGGAGAAACAAAATACTTGAAACAGACATTTTTGGGTAACTGTTATACAGAGCAGCTAGCTCATCAGTTACCCACAAACTTGCCAAAATAAAATCTAGAAGTCCCCCCTGGGTACCTTCTAACAAAAACACAAAATTCAAAACAATAAACCAAAACCAATAAGCGTGAAAAGTCCAGCACTTGAGACCAAAAGAATTTCCAGTTTAAAGTCACAGAGGACTAAAACCTGTGAAAAAAACTAACACTAGGGTTCAACCAAATTAAGAGAAGGGGTTGGAAACAGACAATCTGGGGTAACTGTTCTACAGAGCAGCCAGCTCATCAGTTACCCCCACACTTGCCCAAAAAAAATCTAGAAGCCCCACCCATGGGTACCTTCTAACAAAAAGTTTCAAAAAAAACAGATGCACAGCATGACCAAAATCTAAATTTAAAGAATGGTCCATAGTTTATTCTCTTTGTAGAGTCAATCTTCTTCACTTCTTGTGCCTCTAGGGTAAATTCTCTTCACCTGATCAGCAGCCACTCCCTTCTTTAAGACTGCACCATCTAACTCCTCCAAAACATAAGAATCTCCAGACACCTGAGATCTGACTCTGTAAGGTCCATTCCATCTGTCAGCAAACATCTTTCCCCACTGACTCTCCAAACTTCTATTATACACCAAAACCAAACAACCAGGTTTCAAGGGATTCCTGAGTCTATGAGCCAACTTCTTTTCCCAGTATCTGACTGATTGATTTCTTATCTTCATCATTCTAGAGTATGCCTTCTCTTGACATTCCTCTCTACATTCCAATTGTTGCATCCGGGCACAGAGCAAATCTTCTGTTGAGCATAAATCATCCCAATCAATTCCAAGATAAGAGACAGATTCCAAATCCACCGGTAGAACAGCTTTCTGCCCAAAAACTAATTCATAAGGGGAATAGCCAGTTGTCCCTTTCACAGTGACTCTATCAGCAAATAACACCAAGGGTAAATAATGCCTCCACTTTTCAGAACTATCCCTACTCATCTTTACCAAAGCATTCTTGAAAACTTGATTACCTCTTTCAACCATGCCTTCAGCTTCAGGATAATAAGGTGTAGCCACTCTAACTTTAGAACCAACACTAGCCACAGCTTCTTTAAATTCAGCACCAAACTCTGGCCCACCATCAACAGTCACCAACTTCATCAACCCATACCTAAACAACCATTCCTTCTTCAAAAATTCTGCCACATTTTTGGCCGTCAAATTCACCAGAGGCACCACCTCAACCCAACCAGACAAATCATCCCTGGCAACAATCAAGTATTTATACCTGCCCTCTTTGATATGGAAAGCATCCAGACTGACTCTTCAAAACACAGTTGTTTCACCAGTAGCACAGCCAACCTCTTGAGGTTTAAAGTGACTTCTTCTTTGACATTCTTCACAAGATTAAACCCAAACCTGCACATCCAACTTCATACCTGGCCACCAAAATCTCTCTTCTACTCTTCTGTAAGTCTCCCCAAAGTCTCTATGACCAAGGTCTTCATGAAAAGACTTCAAAACCAATTCTTGACCCTTTTTCTGAGTCACAACCACTTGAGGATTTGAATGTCTCCTCCTCATCAACCTCCTTCCTGACACATAAAAGCCAGGACTCTTCTTCTTGATTTCCACAAAAGTATCATCATTACAAGTATCTGTCCTCTCTAAGGTTAACAGATATTCAACCATAATAAAATAAAACCCAATCTGACCCCATGTCACCGGACGACCTACACACAAGGTCGAGGATGTTCCTGAAAGTGAGATGAGAGATTTAGAAACTTCTTTGAAGCACAGAGGAATGATTCGAGGAAGTGGTTCGAAGGTCACTCGAAGTAAGAGCTACAGGTTCGAGGTTTGTTTGAGAAGAATTATAAGATAGTTTCAAAGGTAATAGGAATTCTTAAGATCTCACGAAGGGTTGGAAACTCAATAATCAAAGATTTAGGATTTAGAAATTAATATTGAGAAAATATAAGAAAGATACAATAACAATGATTTAACTTTAAAGATTTACCACTATTAATGTAAATACGATTTTATAATTTAATTCTAAGGAATATCAAACCAAATACCCAACCCCTTTTATATCCTTTGTTCCTCCTCGCATTGACCTCCCTTCCATCGCACCATTCCCATTCCATTGACCATTACTAACATACACTTAGACCCTCTTTGCTAAATATCCGTCCATACTCAATTTACCCCTTTTTAATTAATTAACAAAACTTTAATGAAAAACTACTACTGTACTATTTCGTTGAACCTAGCGCTGTGTGTCACTTATTAAAAAGGACTAAGGCACTATATTGGGAGATTGACTAATTTAGATTTAGAGTTTAGGCTAGCGCAGTTAAATAGTAAGTACAAAAAGGAAAATCGCAGTTGCTATGGAGAATTGCTTTCTGCGCTTTGAGTATAGATTTAGAACTCGATATTATTGATTTAATGAGCTGCTTTCGCCTCGAGTGTCACGTGGCGCGTGAAAGATGCCCGGGTATAAGAATTGCGAACTCCGTTGAGCTTGAGCCATCTTCCCACACTAGTTTCCCTTCTTCTATAACTTTTTCTCACTTATTAATTTCCCTTTTTTTATAATGAACTGCCCTACTCCCACACCTACACCTCCACACCCTAAAGCGGATGGGGGAATGATTACGCGACAATTTTCACAAACTTGCACGGCTTGTGAAAGCATGGAATATTTTTGTGTCGAAAGTACGGCGACTCGAGGCCCTTGCCAGAAATGCGAGTTTTGCCGTTGGCGACGAGTGGTGTGCGATGCGTTGACGAAGAACGCAGAGATCGAACAACGGTTCACCAAGACCAAGTTTTGGGTAATCCCTAAAACAAAAGAGGTGGTCGAAGACATTTGGGATGTCTCGATTGAAGATGAACAATTGGTGGGGGAAAATGATAAGGAGCTAAATAACGAGATCACAACCTGGGTAACCCAGGCCACGAGTTCGAAGCGAGGTGTTGAGGAATAGGTCGACAAGTTGGTGGAGGAAGATGAAGATGAAGTCCCTGTTCCAGGGCAGGCACCCAAGAAACGACGGGTGGTCATCGAAGACAACAAGGAGGAAAGAGAGGCAGAAGTCGAGGTGGCGCCAAGGTTATTCTTAGAGCCTGACCCCATCTTCGAGGTAAGTTTTCAATGGTTATTTTTTAAGGATGAAGTTACTGATGAGTTTTGTTTAGACATCGAATACCCTTGAAGACCGGATTGGGGAGCCTGCGCCGGTTTTACCAACTGAGGCAAACCCTCCGGCCACGGATGTAGTTGAAGAACCTGAAGACACACTGGACCAGGTGTGGTCGAAGAAACCTCGTCAAGGTCGACGAGTAAGGTTTGCGGAAGAGTTATGTGGGGAGGTCGACACAATTATCGACGCTGCTTCCTTTGACGTGGCAGAGGAACTCATGGAGATTGGAGAGGTGGTTGCGGTAGGAGAGGAGGAGGTATTTGAGAAATGCAGGAAGGAGATAAGGGTAGTTTTGGAGAAAATGAAAAGATTGGTTCAAGAAAAATTAAAAGAAAAAATTTGAAATAAAAAGGAGATGTAAAGAAGTAGAAAAATTTGTATTTTAGTTTTATTTTATTTTATTTTTTTATATATATTTTTTATTGTAGGTGAATATTATTAATTTTATAAGATTTGGTAGAGAGAGAAAAAAAGGAAAAGAAAAAAGAAGTTTTAAATAAAAATTTTAGAATTTGAAAAAAGAAATTTAAAGAAAGAAAAAAGTTGTTTAATTTGAAGGAAGTTTTAAAGTTTTAAAAGGAAAATTTTAGGTAAGAAAAGAGAGAGAAAAAGAAACGGTTGGTGATTGAGATGAGTTTGTTAAATTGAGAATTTAATGAAAGAATTTTTTTTTTTTTTTTTTTTTAGGAAAATTTAGTTGAAAAGAAAGGAGGAAGAAAGAAAAGAAAAAACAGAATTTAGAATTTAAAGAGAATTTGAAAAGAAGAATTATTTGTTCTAAGAATTATTATAGGGAGATTTAGAGGTTGAAGTTAAGTTCGAGAAAATGGTCGTGCCGTACAAGATTTGATGGTTCGAAGAAAAGAAAATTTTAAAGAGAGAATAAATTTATTAGAAGAAAATTTTAAAGAGAATTTTAAATTTAAGAAAAGAATGTATTTTTAGAGAATTGAAAAAGAGAAAAGAAAGAAAATATTTAGAAAGATTTAAGAGTTTTTTTTTTATTTTATTTTATTATTTATGATTATTCTATTTATTTTATTTTATTTTATTTTATTTTATTGTTTATGTTTATTCTATTTATTTTATTTTATTTTTATTTTATTTTATTTTATTTTATTTTATTTAATTTTACTTTTGATTTTACTTTTAGTTGGTTTTTAGAGAAAATTTATATAGAAGTAGAAGAAAGAAAAAGAAGAGAGAGAAAAGAGAAAACAAGGCTAAGAAATTTAAGAGGTGTTTAGATTTTAAAGAAAGAAAGAAAAAGAAAAGAAAATTTAAATAAAAGAAATTTTAAGGTTTTGGTTTTAAAGGATATTTCAAATGAAAAGATTTTAGGAGTTAAGGGGTGTTAGAAACATTGATGGCTGGTTCCCAGGATGTTTTGTCTGAGTCATTAAGGAAGGCTTCCCATTCCACAAGGTATTGAAGTTTCCCCTTGCGTATTCTTGAGTCAAGGATACGACTTACTTTCCACTCTAGATGATCTTCTACTTTGACCGGTTCTGGAGGGGGTTGGTTCTTGCCCGGGTATATTTCTCGAGCCAGTTCCAGGAGAGATACATGGAAAACAGGGTGAATCGCCTGCCATTTAGGAGGTAACTTGAGTCGAAATGCAGTTTTAGAGACTTCAGAGTCAATTTCAAATGGTCCCAAGCGCTTTTCAGCTAGTTTCTTTGATGGTCGTGTTTTTCGAATGTTTCGTGCGTCGAGCCATACTTTGTCGCCTGGTTTAAAGGAAGGAGCAGATTGTCGATGTTTGTTGGCCTGTTCCTTGTATCTTCGAATGGCTGATTCCAAATTTGTTTTAAGTTCTTCTTGAAGTCTTGATATAGTTCGAAGATAATGTTCCGCAGGATAATTAGTTCCTACATGGATTGAGTTGAATCGAGGATGTCGTCCATAAATGGTTTCGAAGGGAGATTGTCGTGTCAAAGAATGAGTCGAGTTATTATAAGCAAATTTGGCCAATGGTAACCATGTGGTCCAATCATCTTGTTGGTAACTGACATACATTCAAAGATATTGTTCGAGGATTTGGTTAACTCTTTCTGTTTGACCATCGGTTTCAGGGTGATAGGCCGTGGAGAGGTTCCTCGTGATATTGAGTTTTCGACACAGTTGGGTCCAGAATGTGGATACAAACAATGAGCCTCTATCTGAAATAATATCATTTTGTGAGCCGTGTTTAGAAAATACATATTCTAGAAACAATTTTGACAAATCTTCTGCTGTAGCAGTAGTAGTGGTTTTAATGAAAATAGACATTTTTGAAAATCTATCTACTATTACTAATATAGCATCAAAATCATTAGAAATAGGAAGTTGAGAAATAAAATCCATCGATAAAGATTCCCAAGTTTTAGAGGGAATAGGAAGTGGTTGAAGCAACCCATTCTTCCGGTGACGGGAAGCCTTATTCATATTACATTCGTAACAAGCTTTTATATAGGCCTTGATTTCCCTGGTCATACCTGGCCAGAAGAAATCCCTCGCTATTAACTGGTAGGTTTTATCAACCCCAAAATGACCAGCTAATGGAGAATCATGTCGACTGTTGAAAATCCATATTTTTATCTCATTGTTGTTGGGTATGACTACTCTACCTTCGAAGACTAATAGACCTGATTCAATACTAAATCTTTTGTCCCCTTGCTTTGAGAGTATTTTGTCTTTTAACCCTAAACAATATTTGTCCTTCGACTGAGCTTCGAGGATGTTGGATAGTGGATTTCAAAAAGATTGAATTGTCATCAAATTAAGTTGATGAGTTGTTAAAATTGATTCGTTGAAGATTAATTGCACATTTGCTGGGTTCTTGTCAGCAAATGCATCCCCCCGCTGTGAGTAAACGTCGTCCCGACGTGACAAGATATCTGGGACAATGCAGTTTTTTCCTGGGCGATAGAAAATAGAGAAAGAAAATTCAGACAAAAATTCAGCCCACCTGGCTTGACGCCTGGTTAACACTTTAGAAGACATGAAGTATTTCAAAGCATTATGATCTGTTAAGATTTGAAAAGGACTATCTAGGCTGAGAAGAAAATAACGCCATTTTTTAAGACAATGGATAATAGCTAAAAGCTCTTTGTCATGAATTTCATAATTTAATTCTGCGGCTATGAGTTTGCGTGACTCAAAAGAAACAGGATGAAACAAATTTGTTTCAGGATTTAATTGGGAGATGACCCCTGCAATAGCATAATCGCTCGCATCTGTCTCAACTATTGTCGAGGAAGAAGGATTAAAATGTTGAAGAATTGGGGCTGTGGTGAACACCGTTTTTAGTGCTTCGAATTCCTTTCGTGCTGTAGAAGTAAAAACAAAAGGAATGTCTTTTCTAAGAAGAGAAGTAAGATTGGAAATAGTTTTAGAGTAATCTTTAATAAATCTTCTATAGAAGTTTGCAAAACCCAAAAATCCTTGGAGCGATTTAATGTTTTTGCGCTCAGGCCATTCCAGGATTTTCTGGACTTTTTTGTCATCCATGACTAAACCGTCAGTGGACAACCTAAAAGCCAAAAAATCAATTAATTTGAGGTGGAATTTGCATTTATTATGCTTGGCGTAGAGACCATGATCTCAAGGACGATTTAGGACCTGTCGAGCATGATGAATATGTTCATCTAGTGTTTTCGAGAAAATTAAAATATCATCTAAATAGACAACTACCAATTGTTCAACAACATCTTGAAAGATATCATTAACAAAAGTTTGAAAAGTTGAAGGTGTGTTACATAATCCAAAAGGCATAACTAAATATTCAAAACTACCAAATCTAGTGCGCATTGCAGTCAGTGGTTCATGACCTTCTGCAATGCGAATCAGATTGTAAGCGCCTCTAAGATCAATTTTAGAAAAGAAAATAGCACCATTGAAAAGGGTAAGAAGTAATGACATAGGAGGAACAGGATATGCATTCTTCTTCGTGACTGTGTTGAGCTTTCTATAGTCAACACACAACCTAAGACTACTGTCCTTCTTTTTTACAAAGAGGACAGGGGGGCCGGTTGGAGATTTACTGGCTCTGATGAAACCTTTGGCTACATTCTCTGCAATGCAGTCTTGAAGAACTTGAGATTCTTCTTTCAATAAAGAATAGACAGGACCTGCCGGAGGTACTGGGCCTATTAACTCTATTTGATGGTCGTAGGGTCGATGAGGTGGTAACTTATCCGCCTTGCGGATTGAGAAAACATCAAGGAAATCGTGGTAGATTTCCGGTAGAGTTGATTTAATGGCTTCAACGTTGATTTGGTCATCCTCTTCATCTTCGAGAGAATCTGTCGAGGGGATACCTGTATTGAGAGAGCAGAATTCGATTACTTTGAGGCGATTTAAATCCTCTTCGAGTGAAGTCATAGAGCTAGAAGGGTTATCCAATTGCTCATTTAGAGGAGGATCAGATGCTTGCAAGTCATCTGGCAGAGACTTTTCCTCTAGCAGGACGTTGTCAGGTGGGTTGTTTAACTCCCTATTGACCTGCATTGAAGAATCAGAGATATACTTAGAGCGTGGGGTGATCAATCCCTTAGTCCAATCAATTTCGGGGTTCCAATGCGTTAAAAAGTCATGGCCAAGAATGGTATCATCCATCCTTGGGGCGTCCAAGACTGATAATTCTCACTCGAAGGGGGGAAAGTTTGGAAAGTTGCAAACCCATAAAACTTTCTTACTTACCCAATATTTGGGTTCCTCTGATTCGACCAAATAGATTGGATTTCGATCAATATCTGTAAATTTTAGTTGAAGCTTTTCGGCAAAAGATAAACTAACAAAAGAAATTGAAGCTCCAAAGTCTATAAGACAACTGAAGTGAATATCCTCCTTAAAAAGAATGAATCTCAAGCGGTTTAAGGCAACTCCAGTCCTTAAGACATGGAGGTTCTGTGCACTGGGAGAGATAAGATAGTTTGCTTTTCACAAAAGTAAACTATCTACCAGTTTTTTTACCTTGAACTAGTACCTTCTCTTTCCTTCAACTTTACACAATCTTCTAGCTTGTGCTTACCCCCCCAATACACACATAGCCCATTATCTGCTTGTCTCTTCCTCTCAGCTTCTTTAAGTTCCCCTTTAGGATCCAGTACTTTGCTGATATCGCCTGGGGTCGAGCCTTTTGGTTGAGGTTTATCCTTTCCTTTATTGGGTTTGGATGGAGTCAAGGAGGATTGATTTGGTCGTGGGTGTGAAGAAGGTCCCGATTTAAAATTTAGGCCTTGAGATTTGTTGGCATATCGACGATGTTGAAGTCATCCTTGATAAACGCCGTCAAGTTCGAGGGTTTGATCCATTAAAGTTGTTAAGGTAGTCATCTTCTGACCGTGAAGATTTAATTTATCCAGAATCCTCAAAGGGAGTCCTTTCTTGAAATGATACTTGAGGGCAGCATGATTCCAACCTACTCGAGTTTGAAGTGCTCTGAAGTTTGAGATATATTCAGAGGCTTTACCATTATCACTCATGCAAAGAAAATCAAGTTCCATTTCTGCGTTGTCCGTTTCATTAGGGTCCCCAAACAACGTAAAAAGTTGGTCTTCGAACTTTTCCCAATTATTGATAAGTAAGTGGGTTTCTGTCGAAGAAAGCATGAGCAGATAAGGTTCGAACCATCTTGCTGCTTTCCCGGCTAGGAATGAAGAAGCGTAAACAACCTTTTATTGGTCGCTATTAATGGTTCGAGGGTCATTATGGAACAGTAGCTTGCAGGTTTGCAAGAAGGGTCGCAATCTGTCGGGGTGACCTCCGTCGAATTTGTCAGGAGATTTCATAGAAGGAGTTTTTAACTTAGATCCCTCTGAAGACGTTGGATATGAAAGGGTTTTCATGAAAAGTCTCATGAAATCTTCCAGAGAGTTAGATGGTCAAGGTTCTGAGGATTGACCAGAAGGGTGATTGGCTGGGGCGGATGGTGCCTCGTGCATTGTATCCTCTCCTTCTTCTTCATCGCTAGAATCCTCAAAATCTTGTGGGATGTCTTCTACAGATTGAACTGAATGTTGCCGTTCCCTAAGGTCAAGTGGTTCCAAAGAGTGAGTGCGGGAAACAGACCTTGTGGCTGTTGGCCTGCCCCTAGCGCCAGCTCTAGTAGTAGCGCCTGGAGGAGGAGTGCGTTGAACAGGTGCCATTTTAAAACTTTAAAAACACCTAAAAGGACGTAGTAGTGCAAAGAATGAGAACTACGGAGAATTAAATTATACTGTCACCGGACGACCTACGCACAAGGTTGAGGATGTTCCTGTAAGTGAGATGAGAGATTTAGAAACTTCTTCGAAGCACAGAAGAATGATTCGAGGAAGTGGTTCGAAGGTCACTTGAAGTAAGAGCTACAGGTTTGAGGTTCGTTCGAGAAGAATTATAAGATAGTTTCAAAGGTAATAGGAATTCTTAAGATCTCACGAAGGGTTGGAAACTCAATAATCAAATATTTAGGATTTAGAAATGAATATTGAGAAAATAAAAGAAAGATACAATAACAATGATTTAACTTTAAAGATTTACCACTATTAATGTAAATATGATTTTATAATTTAATTCTAAGGAATATCGAACCAAATACCCAACCCCTTTTATATTCTTTGTTCCTTCTTGCATTGACCTCCCTTCCATTGCACCATTCCCATTCCATTGACCATTACTAATATACACTTAGACCCTCTTCGCTAAATATCCGTCCATGCTCAATTTACCCCTTTTTAATTAATTAACAAAACTTTAATGAAAAACTACTACTGTACTATTTTGTTGAACTTAGCGCTGTGCGTCGCTTATTGAAAAGGACTAAGGCACCCTATTGGGAGATTGACTAATTTAGATTTAGAGTTTAGGCTAGCGCAGTTAAATAGTAAGTACACAAAGGAAAATCACAGTTGCTATGGAGAATTGCTTTCTGCGCTTCGAGTATAGATTTAGGACTCGATATTATTGATTTAATGAGCTTCTTTTTCCTCAAGTGTCATGTGGCGCGTGAATCCCATGTCTCATCTTTAAAATGCAACAAAACATTTACCAAGGGTACAACCCTATCATCAAAATCTCCAGTGTACACATGAGCAACACAACCGGCCCATCCAGGACACCAATCCCTAATCTTTGGCACCTCCTTTTTCTTCCACTGAATCTTAAAAGAATCCAGTTCACCAACTAAAACACCATTCTCCAATTTTGAGTCATCCCAAACAATGGCTTCATCTTCATCAATAAAAATATCCTGATCACCAGAACAAAGATCAGAACCATCCAGTTTAACCTCTTGGTGGAGACGAGAACAATCATCCAGTTTAGCCTCTTGGGGGAAGAGAGAAAAATCTTCAGCACCCTTTGTGCTGGCCCTAACCACTGGAACATCTTCATCAAATTCTTCAGAATCAGAATCTTCATCTGTGGGTGGTCTTCTTGATAATCCATCTGGAATTGTAAGAGTCTTACCTGGCTTGTGTACCATGTCAAAAGAAAAATGTTTAAAAAATTCCACCCACCTAGTCATTGGAGAATTTGGAAGACTAGGTGTGTTGATCATTTGAACCAGAGATTTAGCATCTACCTGCAGCTCAAAATGCTGCCCCCACAAAATGGTTTGTAGCTTCTTCAAAAATTTTGCTACACCACACAATTCCAACTTTGGCTGAGAATGCCTAGATTCCAACTCATTAAAAACTACAGACTCATAACTTACTGGCCTGACCTTCCCAGCTTTATCTTCATAGACAAAACATCACCTGCAGAAATATAACTTGAGTCCACCACCAGATAAATTTTTCCAGCTTCCCTTCCATAATCCAACTTGTGAAGAATAATATATTCACCTACCACCTTCTTCAATTTCTGAAAAGCCTCTTCACACTCTTCGATCCATTCCCACTCCGCATCTTTCCTGGTCAACCTTCTCAAGGGTGAATCCAACAAAGAAAAATCTTTAATAAAAATTCTGACATACACACAAACTCCCAAAAATCCCCTAACTTCAGTAGTATTTTTTGGCCTTGGCCATGACTGAATTTTATTAAATTTCTTCTTTGACAAAATCCTTCCCTTCTTACTTACAACATGACCCAGGATTTACAGAGCAAGAACACAACAACAAAACTTTGACCCAGAAATGGTCAAACCAGCCTCTTGAATTCTAACCAATACCATCTCTAGAGTAATTGCATATTCCCAAACAAATCTCCTTATACCTGGGTTCTCCTTCAGAACCTCATTTCCATAATCAGTGGAGGGTCCTTTAATTCCACAGTCATCAATAAAAATACCAGCATGAGTTGGAACCTCATCCTGTAATATCCAAGCCATTTGTGCTTGATATACTGCCACTGAATTAGTAGCTCCTTGAGGCAACCTAGTAAGCTGAAATCTTCTCAGAGGAGTCTCAAATGTTGTGAGTGGCTGTGAATTAGTGTTTAGTTCGCTTTCATAATAACCACCCATAATGTCACCCAAACAATAACACACCCTTCCAGCAAAAGCTTCCACAAAGTCCTCTGCACTTGCCGGCATCCCTGCATCCTTGATAGTGACTCTATTCAAGGTCCTAAGATCATGCACCACCCTCAATTTTCCATTCTGCTTCTTAACACAGAAAACCGGACTTGAGTAACTAGAAGTTGACTGTTCATACAATCCTCACAGCAGGAAAAACAAGTAAACTAGACATCTAGTTGTTTTTTTTGACCCTGTTCAAGCCCTGGTTGTGATTCTTCTTGATACCTTTGAATGACCTTGCTTTATCCCTTCCACCCTTTCACTGTCTATAAAAAGTCACTTTTTCACTAACCCACTTGCTCCCTTCTTCCTATTATTTCTTTATTACTTACCTGATCATTGTTTTATTTTCCCTCCCTCATTTCTATTCCCCCTTTTAAAATTTTTTTTTTCTTTTTCTCACTCTATTCTCACTTCTTTCCATTTTCCATTTTTTGCTTCTTATGTGGCACATGAGAACAAGTTAACTACATATCTACTTACCTCTTTACAGTTTACAACTTCATGCAATATCAAAGGTGCTTAAAGCACTTAATAAGAAAAATAAATTTTTCCCTTAATTCTGTAATTTAGGACTACTAGTTTGATGTACATATGTGGTGAGAAATAATAAAAACATAAAAATGAATGACTAAAAATTTAAACGATAAAAAAAAGGAAGGTAGGATACCCACAATTTTGCTTGCCAGTCTTAATTATGCAATATGAATATCAATATTGAATATCCTCTTTTTTTGATCCTGTCGATATAATATTTTCAACAACAAATTAAGAATTAAGTAAGTACAATTTTGTCATTGCAAAAGAGAAATAAGTCAATATGAGTGTTGCAAATCCAATGAGCTGTTCAGATTTAGAGTCTAAGTAAATTTGGCCAAGTTATAGCCATTTCAACCAAACATGTGATTTTAACTAAGAAGTGCTATATCTCACTCAAATTTTTAGCTACAATAATAATTTCAAGTTACATAAAGATTAATATAGTGTTTGATAACCAATGAGCTACACAGTTTAGAATATATGTCTAGTTAGCTAAGTCATAACAATAAATGAGATGTGGCACTTAGTAAAAATCATATGTTAGGTTGAAATGGATATAGCTTGCCCAATTTTACTTAGATTCTAAATCTGTGTAGCCCATTGTATTTGGAATCATTATATTAACCTTTCTTTAACTTGAAAGTCATATTGTAGATAGGAATTTTAGTGAGATATAGCACTTCTTAGTGAAAATCACATGTTATGTTGAAATGGCTATAACTTGGCCAATTTTACTTAGATTCTAAATATAAATTGCTCATTAGATTTGGAATTGTTATCTTAGCCTTTATATATCTTGAAATCATTATTGTAGCTAAAAATTTGAGTGAGATATAGCACTTCTTAGTCAAAATCACATGTTAGGTAGAAATGGCTATAACTTGGCCAATTCTACTTAGATTCCAAATCTGAATAGCTCATTGGATTTGGAATCATTATTTTAACCTATCTATACCATGAAATTATTATAGTAGCTAAAAATTTGAGTGAGATATAGCACTTCTTAGTGAAAATCACATGTTAGGTTGAAATGGCTATACCTTGGCCAAATTTACTTAGATTCTAAATCTGAATAGCTCATTGGATTTGCAACAATCATATTGACTTATATTTTATTTTCAATGACAAAATTGTGCTTACTTAATTCTTAATTTTTTGTTGAAAATATTATATTGACAGGATCAAAAAAAGAGGATATTCAATATTGATATTCATATTGCGTAATTAAGACTGGCAAGCAAAATCTTTCATTTTCCTTCACAAATTTTCACTTTTTAGTATAGTATTGGAGGAGAAAAAATTTGGACAATTAGTGAGAAAAATACTGGGTATAGCTTCTACCACTTAGCTGACACAGTAGAGTCTCAAGTGAAGCTGACATTGTTTGAGCCATATGCTCCTTTACACCAGCCTCAACTTTAGTTGTCTTACATCATCATAATGGTAAGCCACTGTCACTGCACTGATTACTGGGCCACTTTGATCTAGTAATTCTGTCCTATTTTTCCATACATGGGGGAGGGGGTGTTGGATTTGCACGTTTGTGCATTGAGTAGGAATTTACTGCCAAAAAAAAACATGACATGGTGTCCTGTAAATGGTTACATTTTATTTTAAGCATTTATATTTAATAATCAAACGTTTCAGAGGATACTAAACTATTTTGCATTTTTTTGTAGGACATTGTAATGTTTGATGCAAACATGACATACTTTTTCCCCTAGTACACATCAAAAATACCTGTGGGGTATTCTGCCTTCCTTTCTTTTTTTAATTGTATTACTTTTTAATTTCTTATTTTTTCCCATTGTTCCTTATCCTTTATTTTTATATATTCCAATGCAAATCAAGTTCCAAACAAGCATCAAATTAGTATCTAGTAAACAACAATATTCTTGGTGAATTTCAATTTTTTCTATTGATATCTTGGATGCTACAATTAGATTCAAAAAAGGCATGTATATTAAAAAAAATCATGAAGCCTATAGAAAGTTAAAAAATTGTAACGATAGAAAAATGAATAGATATAATTCTATTTTCTTATCTTGTATCAATTAACAGGGGATGGTAGGGAAGCTAAGAGGAGGTAAAATGATGGATACATCAGAAAGTGGAAAGAAGTAGGTAGAAAAATCCACATAGAAGAAAAATAATTTTAACAATTAAGATTTCTGGAAGGATTGGTTAGCATTTAGAACATGAAAGAAGCTTAACAAAGGGAGCAAGCAAGTTAATGGAGTGGAAAAAAAAGTTAAGTATGAAGGGGGTTTAACTAAAAAGGGTTAAGAGATTTCTAGAAAAGTTTTTGTACAGGGTCATTACCAGAATCATGCACAGGGTCACAAACAGAGACCAAAAAAACAACTAGACATCTAGTTGATGGTTATTTCATCCTGTGCTTGTCCTGACTCTTTCCATAACAATCTCCACAAAATCATCCCTAATAGCAGCTCGAATTAGAATAGGTTTGATTTTCCAAGGCTCATGACAAACCACAGGAATCAATTAAGGTTCCCCATAAGAGTGTTTCAACACACCCCTTTCCTCTTCAACAAATACCACCGCTTTCTCCCTGAGCATAATAACTTGCAACAACAACTTATTTTCCTCATCAGACAACCAACCATCAGGACCAAAATTAACAACTTTCAACCTTTCCACAGTGACCCAAGCATTTTCCACAAAATCAGGAGGATTCATCACCAGGGGAGCACAGTACGGATCTCTTGATAACAGAGGTCTCTTCAAAGGAGGATTCAAACCCACAGGCATAGGCTCATTGACAGGCCTAATCTTCTGCACTACCTTCTTGTATTTTGTGGCTCCACCGTCAACTTGAGGGATCTTTAGGACGTCTTCACCACCAGACCTGGAACAAAAACCAAGGGTTTCACAATTTCTCAAATGTGTGGCCCAGGTAATGTTTTTGAAAGGTGTAGAGGAAACCCTAGCGGTGCACAATTGGTAGGACTTACTTTTACACCCCAATCTCACCACTCCACAACTTTTCCGCAATTACAAATCTTCATCCTCACTTCCATCTTCCAAATCTTCAAATCTTGATTCATCTTCTAAAATTATGCAGTTTATCCTCATGCCCAATCTTGAAGATCTTCTTTCTTCAAATATTCGTGAAGTTTAACCTCATGCTGGAGGCTCAAAAATTGATCTTGACAATCTTCTTTCTTCAAAAATTTGTGCAGTTTAACCTCATTCTGGAGGCCCAAAAATTGATCTTGATGATCTTTAAAAAAATAATTCTTTTCTTCTTTTTTAATCATCTTCAGATTTTTTCTTGCTTTTCCTCAGTTATCTTGAAATTTTTAGCTTCTTTTCTTGAATTTTCTTCCATCCTACAAAAATAACCAGGGGTTTCCCCAATTCTCACAGACGTTGTGGTATGCGCCTTGCAGGTAGCTTGATTTCGGACCAATCAATTTGCATAGTCCAGGAAGAACAAAGGGGATTCATAGTGCAGTAGGTAATGCTAAAATATAATATGTATTTGCGTGTTTTGAAGAACAAAGGTAAATAGAAGCACGGAAGAGGATTTAGAGTCTGTGCGCTCTGATCTTGAAGCAGGATGTGCCACACAATGGTGAATTGTGTGTTATGAATTTAGGATTGCAAGCGCTGAACAATATGGATTTGGATTTTCAAATAATTGTGTGTTATGAAATCAGGAAGGAATTATGGCTCAAAGAAGGACTCAAGTGCATAGTATACTGAACCGCAGCCAGTGTGGTAACTTATTGAAACAGGTAATGTAAGAGGCTAACTAGTTAAGTGAGTTGTCAGAACTATGAACTTAGTAATGAAGAAAGGAGAGTGGGGACTTGATCCAAAACTACCCAAGAGTCAAGGCCACTAGGATCAGCCTTAGAAGGAGTCAAACTTGGAAGTAGCGCTGAAACAAAACAAAGGTACAGTCAGGAGTGCATATGTGGATTATGAGTAAAGCAAGATAATATTAGTGTTAGTAAGCATAGGGTTTGTTTTAGGATCTGTAGTTGTTACAAGAGGTGTATGTAGTTTAATAATAGATTAGTTAGTGTTTTACTAATATGGCGCTAAAGTCAGCTCTGGAGATCCACTAGGGAACAGTGTCTTAAGCACTGGAAAAAAATAAAAGGAGAGGAAGGCGCACAACATAAAAAAAGGAATATAAGTGTTGAATAATCTAGTTGGATTGTTAACATACAAGTAGTTAGTAAATGTAGAATCAAATACAATATATTAGGTTTCTTGGTGATTAATTGTTTAAGAGAATATATAGATTCAGCAGGATTGACTATTACTAGAGTTATTTTATTGCTATAATAAGGCACATTCAAAGAGAGAGCTTCAAGAGGGAGTAGCTGTGGATATTAGCGCTTTTTAAGAATAGAAATATCCAGATAGTAATACTTGTTTTTTTTCTCATTATCTTTTAAACTCAACTCTCAACATATAAACTTTCTAATCAAATATTAGTGTTATACATTATTGCGCTGTCTTTAAAAATAAGAGTGGAAGACACTTCTTTTTAGAAATTGAAAAGAAGAACCAACCCATCTCACATTGTGTCTAATTCATAGTACTTTAGAACTCTCTACAATTGGTGTCCCAACAGTGGCATAATTGTAACTAGTGTTTTGATTAGATTGTTTGGTTTTCAGGGTTTTGTCAAGAGGACGTGATCAAGCCGGCGCTTCAAAGGATGAGTTGTAGAATCCACAACAAGTGGATCAATAGCCGTTATCAGAGGATAGCGTAGGTCTGTATCACGGATATAGTCAGGTTTTATTACCAAGTGTGTGTTTATTCTTTTTGGGAAATTCTGTTTTGATTTTTTGTATTTTGGAAAGGGATCCTACTGCGACTACATCTAAGGGATATCAGGAGAGGGTTAAATCACCTAATTCAACGACATCCTTTCCACTGAGGGTAACTACAATAATAAGATGTAAAGATGAAAGTTTGCATTTTGTGGGTATTAATACCAAGAAGTTCTTACAAAGGTTTGAACAAGAAGCTGGATTGCATGGAGCGACCAAGTATGATATGGTGAATCAAGTGCTTTTATTTTTTTCTAATGAGTGCAAATACAATTTAGAGGATCTAAAGGGGCATGAAGAGCGTAATTGGTCAGCGCTAAAAGAGCAGATTCTCAAGAGATGGCTGAAGATTACCAAGGAAACTAGGCATATGATAAAGGATCTGGATGTCTTGGTAAAAAGGGTAAAAACTAAAAGGGGTGTTTGAGACCCTAAGGAATTCAAAATTTTTAGAGAAGAGTTTTATCAAATGGTGGAATATTTAGTCAGTAATGAAGACTTTAGCAATTCTAATGCGTCTTTACCTTGGTTTTGTGAATTGTTAGCACCAGAAGTCAAAGAGTAGGCAAAGAGGCGCTTGGATAACAAAGGAAAGCTGGTCAAAAAGAGGGACAGAAATTATGAGTACCCTGGATTAGAAGAAGTAGAGACGGCAGTGGAAGCTGAAATGAAGTTGCATCAAGTTGAGCGTCGCTCAGCTAGAGTTGCTTTGGATAACAAGGAGATGGACAAAGATGGGTCTGGCATGCAATTGCCTCCTCTGATGTTGTCTTCTAAAGTTAAAGTTTTTACTAAAGAGCCAAATTCTGTTATGGAGAAGATTGAAAAATTTTATAAGAAAATGATTGAAGCGGCAAAGGCAAAAGAATTGTTTAGGCCCAAGAGTTCTCCTCAACCATCACATTTTGCTACTATGGTATGTTACTATTGTAATAAGGAGGGACATACTAGGATGAGGTGTAATGTGTTTTAAAAAGATAAAGAAGTAAGGTTAGTTTACTAGGATGGAACTACGCTTATGTTGGAAGATGGGACTAAGCTTTTCAAAGACAAGGATTGAGGGATGCAAGCCATGGTCATCAATCATATTAATAAAAAGTCTATGGAGGGAAGGTCAAGAAAGGGAAAGGAGCCTGAAGCTAAAGAGAAAGGTAAGGATGAAAATTCAGTCAATTTTGCACTTACTTGCGCAGTGTTCGATTTTAAAGTTAAAGAAGGAGCAGTTTCAGTGCCACTTACTGCAGCGCATTTGGAGATGTTTTCAGCAAAGCACAAGAAAATGGCCCCACCTACAATTAGTAGGCCGAGAAGAGCTGGTGCTAGGTATGCAAATCCAGAGGATATGGAGGAAGTAGGGTATACTACTAGATAGAATACACCTGCGCCTATCAAGGATGTTGAAATGGATGGTGTGGAACCAGGTGGTTATGGTCTGGATCATCAGGTAGAAGATCAAACAGAAATGATGGAGGAGTCAGAGGTAGTGCAGAAAAGAGAGGTACCTGCTGAAGGAATTCCAGGAGCAAGGCATAATACTCCAAAGAATCCACTTGGAAGAGTGAAGGCTGGTGCAAAGGAGACTCAACCTAAATGGAGGATGCAGAGCCTGGTTCACTCTGATTTTCATAAGGCAGCTGAGGATTTAGTTGAGCAACGTTTGAAGACTACAGTTTCTGTTCCATTGGGGGTGCTGACAGAAGTAGCACCAGATGTAGCAAATGTAATTGTGGATAAGTGCAGGAAGAAAAGGGTTGCTGATTGCGCTGAGTTTGATGTTGGAGAGCAGTCATTTCAGCCAGTTTTTGGATTGCCTAGGGTGCCACATTATGCAGGACCCTTAGGGTATTTAACAATTACTGTAAATAGTAACCAAATTAGAGAGTTAGTGGATACAGGTTTTCAAATCAACGTGGTGTCAGTAGATGATGCTGTGGAGTTAGATCTTCCTGTTAAAGATGGTGAGGGTACTGTCACAGGAATTGGTGGAGGTAGGTTACCTGTTATAGGTGAAGCAGAGTATGTACGCACTAGAGTTGTGGGAGCAAAAAGGGATATACATTTTTATGTTCCAATAGGTGCAGTTAAACTAGTTTTAGGCACTCCATTTTAAATGGATTATTCTGCAACTATAGATTATTGTTTGAAGAAGACTATTGGAATAAGGATTATGGGTGATGATGGTGTTCCAGTAACAGCAGTCTTAGTAGCGCCCAAGGATGGTGGCTGGGAAACTAAGTACTCTGGAGCTGCGCAATTAGAGAAAGAAAGAGAGACTTATGAGGAAGTCTCAGATGATTAGATAGGGCAACTGCCAGGAAGGCACCAACATTTTCATTAGGGACTGGAATTTTAGGTGTTACTATCTCCCAGGATGAGAGGAACCTGGATAGTGACCTGTCAGTCCAAAAAGAAGGGATACGTAAAGCGGTACCTCATAGGTGCCTTGGGAATATTACAGTAGAAGGTATTATACCTAAGCTTTTTAATTTCTTTGATTATGAATTTTTTATACTTATATTAAAAAGAAATGACAAAAACAGGATTTAGGTGTTACCTGTAGTTATATTAGAAAGGGTTTGATTTTAAGTAATGAAGGGAGCAACAAGCGCTGTTTAGTATCTAAGTATAAACCAGTGGCTGTCAAGTTTAAACCAGTAAATGTACTGCTTCCGGATTTGAATTCTCCTTTGCAGAGGCCGGCGCTGTCTAGGAGTCCTTATGATAGTCCTTTAACAAAATTTCCACCTGAATAAGGGCCTACTAGTAAAATCACAATGAAGAGGCTTCAGACGGTTAATTTTGGAACAGAGGATTGGTTTTTGCAAGAAGAAAAGAAGTTTTTTATACATGTTATGGTTCTTAAAGAAAAGGCTATTGCGTTTTCTGAAGAGGAAAGGGGTTTGTTGAAACACTCTTATGGTAAACCTTATATTGTTCCAGTTACACCTCATGTGCCGTGGCAAAAGAAGGCTTTTCCAATACCAGCGGCTATAAGAGAAGAGTATATGGAATTAATTAGGGGAAGGTTAAGGTCTGGCTTGTATGAACAGTCTATGTCTAGTTATTCAAGTCCAGTGTTTTGTGTTGATAAACATAATGGTAAATTAAGGGTTGTTCATGATCTTAGGGAGACGAAAAAGGTTAGGGTAAAGGACGCAGAAATTCCACCGATTCCAGAGGAGTTTGTGGATTCTTTTGCGGGACGCTCATGTTATGGATTAGGTGATATTATGGGAGGATACAATGAGCGTGAATTGGACAAATCATCCAGACCCATGACAACGTTTTAAACCCCACTGGGGCGCTTAAGGTCAACAAGGTTACGACAAGGCACAAAAAATTCTGTGGCGGTATATCAAGCAAAAATGATTTGGATATTTCAGGATAAAATTCCAGAACATGTGGGGATTTTCATTGATGATGGCTGTATAAAGGGACCAGCCAGCGATTATGATGGGGATGTGCTAGAGGAGAATCCTTATATTAGAAGGTTTGTTTGGGAATATGTCATTACCCTGAAAAGAGTGCTATTCAGGATAGAGGAGGCAGGATTAACAATCTCTGGATCCAAGTTTGCTTGTTGTGTTCCAGCGCTAGATATAGTGGGACATGTGGTATGCAAGGAAGGGAGGATCATTACTGAAAAAAAGAAGAATAAGGTGCTTACATGGCCGAGGCCAAGAAATACTATGGAAGTTAGAGGATTTATAGGCATTCCTACATATGTAAGAATTTTTATTTGAGATTTTGCTTTGTTGTCTTCACCTTTAAGGCGCTTAATGAGAAAAGATGTTGTATGGGATTGGAAGGAGGAATGCAATGAGTCATTCGAGTTGTTGAAAAGGATTGTAAGAAAAGATATTCTTTTGAAGAGATTGGAGTATGTACCAGGCGCTGGTAAAATTACTCTAGCTGTGAATTCTAGTGTGTCCACAGTGGGCGCAGTTTTGATGCAGGAGGATGAGGAAGGTAATGATAGACCTGTCTTTTATGAATCTAAGACTTTTACTAGAGTAGAGTCTAGGTACTCTCAGTCTAAGCTGGAGTTATGCAGAGTAGCAAAGATTCTTAAGAAGCTACAATGGATGCTTTGGGGGAACATTTTTAGTTGCAGGTTGATGCGCTATCGTTGGTGCAAATGATTAGTAGCCCGAGTTTACCAGATGCTCCCATGACAAGGTGGGTAGCCCAGATTAATTTTTTTTCTTTTGATTTAGTCCATAAACCGGGAAAGTCATTCACTATGCTAGATTCATTATCTAGAAGGCTGTTGTGTGAAAAAGACTTGGAAGCCAAAGAGTTTGAAGAAGATAAGAGATGGGTTAACGGGATAGATTATTTTTATGAAAGATTTGGCAAGGTCGTCCGCAATGATGATAAACAAGCAGGAAAGGTTGTCTGCGATGAGAATAAACTAGTAGCATGGAATGTCTCTAAAGACATAAAACTAGGTGTTGAAGATGCGAAGGATGTTTTTAGCAAATGTAGTCTGAAAATGGATTTAGGGAACTCTGAAGCTAACGTGGCGACAAGGAGTGCGCTAGTTGAGTCAGTGGAAGAGTCAGATGATGAGGATGATTCAAGGGGAAGTCAAAATAGTAGTACTCAGCCAGAAGGGGGGGTATTTTGTAGACAACGCATCTACAGATGAGGGAGTAGAGTTTTTAAGGTTATATTTGGATGGTAATAGTCGACCAGATTTTAGTGATAAAAAGGGATGGCACAATATTGAGAAGAAGGTTAAAGGCTATTTTATTAAAGATAGTAATTTATGGAAGAATCAAGCTATGTTCCCTCAGTTAGTTGTTCAAACTAGGGAAAGGAAGGAGAAGATACTCAGGGATTTACATGAGAATTTATGACATATAGGTCAAGGCAAGATGTATCGCAGAGTTATTGAAAGATTCTGGTGGCCCAATATGAAGAATGAAGTAAGAGATTGGGTTAAATTGTGTCCTGAATGTCAGCTTAAGAGTTACGGGAAGCCAAAACAGAAAGGTAGAGTGATGGGAAAATATACTGTTTTTGGTAGGGTCATTTTAGATGCAGTTATTATAAAAGAAAAATGCTTTAAATACTTGGTAGTAGCCAGGGATGATCTATCAGGATGGGTCAAAGCAGCGCCGTTGGTAAGTCTGAAGGCAAGTAATTTAGCTGAATTCTTGAAAAAAGAATGGATTTATAGGTATGGGGTAGTGAAGATGGTGACCGTAGATGGTGGTTTGGAATCTGCTGGAGAATTTGAAGTGGTAGTCAAAGGCATTGGCGCAAAGTTTTGAGTTGCAACACCATATTATCCTGAAGCAGAGGGGATGGTAGAAAGAGTTCATCAAGTTATAAAGGATGCGCTAGTTAAATTATGTGGGAATAATGGGGAAAAGTGGAAGAACTACTTGCCATTAGTTTTGTTTGCAGACAGGATTTCAGTTAAAAAGACAACAGGGTTTTCACCATATGAACCTATGTTTGGTCAAAGGGTGGTATTACCTATTGCTCTGGAGGCTGGATCTTTTCCAGGATGTGAATGGGATCAAGTGGGCTCAACTGAAGATTTGATTCTAGAGAGGGTAGCGCAGCTTGAAAGGAAAGACGAGTTTGTGGAGAAGGCATATGATAGAATGATGCAGATCCGGGACAAGTCGGTTAAATATTGGGATGAGGGTTTAGCGCAAAGGTAAAGGAAGCCATTGAACCCAGGGGATTTGGTTTTGGTTTATAATAGAAGCTTAGAAAGCCAATGGGAGAAGATGTTTGCTGACAGATGGAACGGTCCTTATAGGATAAGAAAGCAGATAACTGGGGGGTCTTACTTACTGGAGGAACTGGATGGTACTGAATGCAAGCGACATGTGGCCGCAGATCATATCAAAAGATTCTAACCAAGGGGTGTTTCACTGATACAAGATAACCTCCAGAATGAGGAAAAACTACCAGAATGACCTCCGGGAAGAGGCTAAACTATCATTGTTCATTATGTTTTTTTTTATGATATTTTATGTTACCTCCAGGAAGAGGTTAAACTAACAAGTTATGTTAAGCTTTGCTTTTCTAAGAAGACTCACAGGAGGCTTTGACACAGTTGTGACAGATAAAGGGAGCTAACTGGAAGTTAGATGGGCTATAGCTGAACAGGCAACTGGCATAAGCTCTCAGATGAGGGTGTAGAGGAAAATGAAATCTTATATTTTCATTTTTAGAGGAGACATGATGAGATAGGCAATTGGATTAAAGGAGATGCATACCATGTAAACTCAAAAGAAGCTGGGAATTTAGCTAATGAGTTAGCTAACCAGGAGTGGAATAACAATTTATAGATGGGGCGCTCTACAGTTTGATTCCTATTTACATCGTGTATTTCTGTATCGCAGTAAATGCAGTAAAGTTTTACAATTTATAGTTTATTTATGAATTTTTTATAGGTTTTACAGTTTTTTTTAGAAAGTAGAGGGAGCAAAGTTAGGTGCACTAAATTTAGAAGACAATTAGTATGGAAGACAGGTGTAAAAGAATAGCGCCTTGTCTAAAATGATTATTTAAAGGCATAGCAAAAAAAAGAGATGAAGACTATGTACAGGTATAAAAGACAGAGAAGGCTCATATGGAGAGTGCTAGTTGATTATTCATTATCATGTTTAAAGCTATTAGGATATCCTTTCCAGTCTTCAGGCATGACAAAACGACAAGGATTGGCGGGGAAGCCAAGAATAGTTGATGAGCTGATTTTTTTCATTAGTTGACCTATCATTTATATATGGGTGTAGCGAGCTTCAAGTTCAGCTTCAGAAAAAGCTGGTGTGTTATAATAGGATAGAGGCATAGCGTCATATATAAGGCAAATCCTGGAAAACATTTGCATGGAATGAACAAAGGGTAAGGAACAGGAACCTATCCCAGGGAGATGGATTCAATGAAGCCTGAAAAATAGTCAGCAGGTAAGTAAAGCGTAATTATAATGAAGGGTACTTATTTTCTAATAAATTTTGTGGGGGCGCTGATGGCAAAGTAATGGTAACTGCGTTAGGAGCAGCTGTAGCGGAGCCTGAGCGCATGGAAACATTAGAGCTTGGAGTGAAAGAAGGCACAGTGCTAGGCTGGATAGATATTTTGCGCCTGGGAAAAGTAGGAATCAATGGTGGTTCATAAGGAACATTATTATTGGTAGAAGAGTTGGGGCTAGTGGGACTAGTGGTTGTAATTATGGGGGGGCTACTGGTAGAGCTAGGTTGAAAGCGAACATAGCCAATAGTCTGAGGAGTATTTCGGTTTAGAGAGATATTGCAAGTTTTGTGGTATCTAAAGAAATTGTAACAGGCAGGTCTAAAGGAGACTGTCAGTATAGTCTAGTATATAAGTATGATATAATAGTGTTTATTTATGGTCCTATTACTTATTGATAAATTATTTAGTGATTAAACCTCAGGGGAAGACTAATAAAATAGTTATACTCAAATAAAACTCACAATACTTGGATTTAAATGCGTGCTAGTGGTGGAAAATAGATGAATAAAATATAGTTATAGCTTTATATAAAGATAATATCCATTTATAGTGGCTTTATAATATATTTCTAAATGTTAATAATTGTATAGTAGTGTTTGTTGGAGTTGTAGTAATTTAATGATGATAAATAACCGTCAAAATCCCTCCTTACTTATACCCAAATCCACTGCAGTGCACAGACCTTCAATCCATATGATGTCACTGCTATCCCCGGCAATTACAGCACTGTGAGGGCCCATCACCTCCCCATGGCGTCCACTTCAAGCAGTTTCAACACTCAGACCTCCAGTAAGGACCCTCCATCACTATTAATAATAACACAGATCTATACCATAAATAGAAAATCCAGATAAAAGGGGATACCATAAAGAAACAGGTAAAATAAACAGTCAAAAAGAGATTTAATGAAACAAAAAGCATATAAAGGAAACAAATAAAATGTCCAAGCCCCCAATAACATCCCCAAGAATCCACATTAACCCAGAAATATCCTTCCAACCCATAAATCCGTGAATAACCATCCAAGGAAGTAATTTTAGTTGTCCAAACTGGGTGTATGCGCCTGATATAGGTGTCTATGCTTCTGTAGGCGTTGTGATTCCACTGATTTTGTCCATATGACCTAAAATAAGCAGAAAAACAAAGGTTATAGGTTATTAAGGGGCTAAAACCCACTTATATACCTAAATATACATAATATACTGCATATTTCACTGAATATGAGATTTATGTATACATATAAGCTTATGTATGTCAATAATTACTTCATATCACTTAAGATAAGTATATTATGACTCTATTAACACCTTAATAAGTATTATTAGGCCATGGATAAGCTATTTAAACTATTATAAGTTATATAATAGAATAATAATTATATATATATATAATAAAATAATATAATTTATTATTTTAACCTTATTTTTAAGATATAAGCTTAATTTACTTAAGGTTATCTTATTTTAAGCATAAGAAATACTCATTCCTAAGAATATTTAGGCTGACAGATACATACCCCCAAGGTCTAGAAAATGTACAATGAAAGTTGCGGTGTTTACAAAATGAGCATGCTTGATCTCTGGGAACTGTATGGTAATGAGTCATGATATTTGGATGAAGGTAATTTAGGTTATAAGATGGGCTATTTATAAGTTAATAATGGCATTATAGAGGAGACATCAGTTGCGCAATGTCTGACTTGAGCGCTGAATGGTTTCTAAGAAGGATGTGAAACATTTTCATCATAATGAAGGGCCCAAGGAAAGGTGAATCTGTCGCGGTCAAGGGAAAGTCATATATTGCGAAGATCTGAAGATTTCAAGAGAACATATGCATATATGCCACAGGGGATGTATTTGCTGCTATAGGGAGTAGCATTGATCTCAAATTTTTTTAGTGTTTATTTTTTCATCTTTCATAGGCACTTAGTATTAAGGTGCGCTGTCAAGTTTGGAAGAAGGATGATTTTTTTTGGCAACTCATCTAGCAGTTGTAGGGTTCTCACAGGAAAGTCAAGATGAGCGAAGAAAGTATTTTATTATTTTTTATTTTACAGGCTTTGTACAATTTATAAGGAATATATACAAGGAAGATTTTTTTTTTAGTACTCTGCGTCATAAAATATCGGGACGCAGAAGGCCCAGTCGTTAACAGCCTCTTGCATGTTTTGTTGCAAGGTGGTTATTAGCTGCTTGCGTTTATTATACTCAGAGCAAGTATAAACCAGGACTGACTCAATAAATTCCTCAACGGAAGCTATCATATTGTTCATATGAAGCATGGTTGCATCGTATGGTATGCAGGCAATCTTCTCTGCGAATTCCCAGTTTTGAGCCATGGTGAGCTCTTCCTCATCAATTTTAGGAGAAATATTGGTTGGCCAATCATCCAGGATGACGGCGTCGTAAACTGGCTGAAGGGAAGTCCAGCCGGGAGTTGCCATACAAGTAGTACACTCCGGAATAGGTTCGGTATCCCAGACAGGATCTTCTTCCAAGGCTGGAAGGAACAAATGAACGTTAGGAGGCAGAGGCGTTTCAGCATAAGGTGTGCCTGGTGAATTCTAAAAGAGAAAAGAGAGAATGTTAGGGTTAGAAGAGGGAGAAGAAGGATAAGAAAACTTACTGTACTATCCTCTGAAAAGGGAGAATTAGGGATAGAAGCAACACTACTGGGTGTAGGTGCGCGGTAACCAACCTTGACTTGTTTGTTGTCAGGTGGGGTCGAAGCAGTAGGCGCAGGGTGCTTGATGGTCATCTGACTCATCATATTTGTGGTAGAAGTGTTGGGGTCTAGGGGCACAACAGTGGGCGGCCCATCTTAACTACACTTCTTTTTGCAGTTTTTACAGTAATCTCATGACTAGGAAAGAAAGGAATAGAAGTTAATAATAAGAAGAAAGGAAGGAAGAGAAGTAAAGAAAATTTACACTGAAGAAATTATTTCCACTGCAGGCTTTTGAGAAGTGGAAGGGAGTTATGCCATTCTTGATGCAGTGGGTGCATCTTGTCCCACCCATCAGCGTAGTTACTGGTGTTGTAGGTGGAGCAGCATTGGGCTGTGTGCGCACAAACTGTTGGATTGCGTCCATGACTTTGGCAGTATTTTTGGTGTTAATGGAAGTGGTTCTAGTATTCATTGAAGGATATAAATTTGAAAAAGTAAAGATGAGGATTTGTAGTAAGTAAAGGAAAAATTTGGAAGATAAAGGAGGAAAACACTGTGAGACGCAGGGTATTTATAGCCTCCTGGGGACAATTGTGAGTAGAGGGAGGATATGGTATGCGCCTCGCAGGTAGCATGATTTTGGACCAATCAGCTTGCGTAGTCCAGGAAGAACAAAGGGATTAATAGTGCAGTAGATAGTTCTAAAATATAATATTTATTTGTGAGTTTCAAAGAACAAAGGGAAATAGAAGTGTTGAAGAGGATTTAGGGTCTGTGCACTTGGATTTTGCAGGATGCCCCGCACAATGGGGAATTGTGTGTTATAAATTTTGGATTGCAAGAGCTGTACAATATGGATTTGGATTTTCCAATAATTGTGTGTTACGCATTAAGGAAGGAATCAAGTGCATAGTATACTGCACCGCAGCTAGTGTGGTAACTTACTGAAACAGGTAATGTAGGAGGTCAACTATTTAAGTGAGTTGTCAGAACTATGGCCTTAGTAATGAAGTAAGGATAGCAGGGACTCAGTCACAAAGCTACCCAAGAGTCAAGGCAACTAGGTTCAGCCTTAGGAGGAGTCAAAACTTGGAAGTAGCGCTGAAACAAAACAAAGGTAAAGTCAGGAGTGCGCATGTGGAGTATGAGTGAAACAAGTTAATACTAGTGTTATTAAGCATAGGGTGTGTTTAGGTGCTGTAGCTGTTACAAGCCGTGTACATAGTTTACTAACAGATTGGTTATTGTTTTACTACTGTGGCGCTAGAGTCAGCGCTGGAGATCCATTAGGGAACTGTGTCTTGAGCGCTGGAAAAATATAAAAAGGAGGACTATTCAATAGAGTTAAGGTGTTGCATCTAGTAAGATAGTAAACATAACATTTGACAAATAATTAGTTAGCATATGAGTAGTTAATAATTGTTGAGTCAAGTATAAGAAATTAGATTTTTGTCATGCGCCACGTGACACTCAAGGAAAAAGTAGCTCATTAAATCAATACTAAAGGGTTCAAATCCATACTCGAAGCGCAGAAAGCAACTCTCCATGGCAACTACTACTTTCCTTTTTGTACTCGCTATTCAATTGTGCTAGCCTAAAAACTCTAAATCTAAATTAGTCAATCTCTCAATAGTGTGTGTTAGTCTTTTTCCCAATAAGCGACGCACAGCGCAATAGTTAATATAATAGTACATTAAAAAGTTTATGAAATGTCTGTGGGTTATTAAGGGGTAGTGAGCATGGACGGAATGGTTAGTGAAGGATTAAGGGGTTAACGGATGATAATGAGGAGGGTCCAGGTGTAACGGATATATTTTAAATGGGTTATGGTGTGCGGAATGGTGGATGAGTATGAGGTCAATGCGAGGAGGAGTAAAGGATATAAAAGGGACTGGGGTTTGGTTCGATATTCCTTAGAATTGAATTATAAAACGTATTTATATTTAATAGTGATAAAACTCTAAAGTGAAAATCATTATTATTGTATCTTTCTTTATTTTCTCAATAATCATATCTAAATCCTAAATCTTTGATTGTTGAGTTTTTCAAACCTTCGTGAGATCTTAAGAATTTTAATATTATCGTTCAATTATATTAGAATCCTCCTGGAACATAACTTGAAGCAGTAGTTCTTCCTTTGAGTCATCTTTGAACCACTTCATCCAACTATTCCTCTGTGATTCAAAGAAGTATCTGAACCTTTTATCTCACTTGCAGGAACATCCTCGAACTTGTGCGTAGGTTGTCCGGTGACAATTTTCTGCAATCAATTATTTGAGAATATATTAGAGATATTTCTGAGTCTTTTGTCATTTGTGTGTCTGTGTGTGTGGATTTCATATAGTATAGTAAAAAAACGTAAAATAGAGAGAATATATAGATTCAGGAGGATTGACTATTATTAGATTTATTTTATTGCTATAATAAGGCATATTCTAAGAGAGTGCTTCAAGAGGGAGTAGCTGTGGATATTAGCGCTTGTTAAGAATAGAAATATCGAGATAGTAATACTTGTTTTTCCTGATCTTTTAAACTCATCTCTCAACTTATAAACTTTCTAATCAAATATAAGTGTTACACATTATTGTGCTGTCTTTAAAAATAAGAGTGGAAGACGCTTCTTTTAAGAAATTTAAAAGAAGAACCAACCCATCTCGCATTGTGTCTACTGCTTAGTACTTTAGAATTCTCTACAACGCCCTTCTGAAAAATGATAACAATAAAAAAGACTTCACATCCTCTGCAAGATCAACTGTCCCATCTGTTCAAACAGGTTCTGAAACTAGAGGAATCAAAATCTACCATGCTAAAGGAGGTAGAGCAGTTTCAAAAAAAC
Organism: Hemileia vastatrix; assembly: GCA_030280995.1. Taxonomy (NCBI): domain Eukaryota; kingdom Fungi; phylum Basidiomycota; class Pucciniomycetes; order Pucciniales; family Zaghouaniaceae; genus Hemileia; species Hemileia vastatrix. The sequence continues at coordinate 65,139,968 of JASXTE010000001.1, forward strand.
TTCAAGGTGGGGTTCCAATAAATGAATCAAACCTTGGCAGAGTTAAAGGTAGGGCAGCCAAGCCAACAACCCCCTACCTAAGGAGGGTCACATCATTCCCAAGAAAAAATCTTGGTAGAGAAGTGGAGGTGGGATTGGTTCTATCAGCAGTGGTCAAGCCACAATTGCAACAGGGATCCACCCCCTCATCAGACTGCCTCAGATCACCCCTACAAATGAAAGCAAAAGTGCCAAACGTCAGGGCTTGCTCCTATCCCATGGTAAGTAGATTACCCTCGCAGATTGAACACAATAATGATGATTACAATATAGGTGATGTTATTGATGTAAAATCTGTACAAAAAATTGAGGAGGACCTAAGACAATTAGGTTTTGATGTAGATACACCTGATTTATCTTTTGTTAATAACAACAGTACTATTTATAATAATAATATAGTTAATCCTCAGCTGCCACCACTTATTAGTGAGATGAGAAGTTCACAAAACAGTGAAAAAATTGAGAAGGAAGACATGGAGTATTTTAAGACTAACCCAACTGTCCATAGAATTGTTTCAGAATTATGGAATAGAATGACTGAGTGTGAGGAACAGACAATTAAGCTCACAAGTGAAACAATTTTGTCATTAAAATTGAACATTTCTATACTGGCAACAAGAAATAAAGAATTAGAGAGTGAAAAATTGTCTCTAACTCTTAATTATGATTCTTTAAGTAATAAATATAGTGAACTTTCAAAAGAATTCTGTGAGTTAGAAAAATTGTATGAAGCACATTTATTAAAATCTGAATCAAGAACTAAGTTATCTTTTGCACATACACATCAGATTGTCTCTGATCTTTTACAAAGATTAACTAAAGTTGAGATTGAAACTGTTAATCTACTAATGAATCAGGATAATCATAAGTATACACAGTATAATAATAATCCATTCATTGGCAAAAATAAATCTCAATTATTTCCAATACCACCACAAGTAAAACCATCTGGTGGTAGTGTCAAGTCTGTGAAAACAAATGTAAGTCACACATCCGTGCAAGAGGAATTACAAGACCATTTATCCAGAGTAAATGAGTTATTGAATTAACCTAAGATTGGTGAGACTAAATTGAAACAGAAGAACTGGCCAAAGCTTGATCAGTACCTAACTTATGATGGGGAAGCCGGCTCTGATTGGCAACAATTTATTCAAAGAATTGACAACTTAAAATTCTCATATAAATTGCCAGATTAAAAAATAACATCAAAGTTAATTTCTCTATTTAATTATGTTGCTTTATGATGGTTTGAAGCTGTGTTAAGTGAGGGTAAAGATTACTCTTGGGCTGAATGGAAACAATTAATTGAAAAAAAATTTGGAGGTTCTAAATTAAGGCTCACTCACAAACAATTATATGAGAAAACTAGGTATAATCCATTGAATGGTGACAAACCTATGGTATTTTTAATGAATTTAAATAAAATATTAAAAGCCATTGAGAAAACATGGACCTTAACTTATTGAAAGATAAGATAATATATAAATTACCTGTATCTGTCAGAGACATTGTTGTAGCTATAACAATAATGGTAAATGAATATTCTGAATTTATTAATATTTGTAATGAAATATTATTAAACCATAAGTAGGAAGCAGGGTACACCACTTATAAACAAAATAATGAACCTGTTAAAAATCAGAATTCAAAAACACTTCAGGAGGAGCAGAAAAAACCTACTGCACCTGTAGTACCTAAAAAGTATGACACTAATACTTGTTAAAAGTGTAATAAACCTTGGGTTAAACATCACAAATGTGAGAAGAATATAAATATTGTTGAAAATCAGCATGAATCTGAAAATGAAACAAAAAAAAACTAAAGATTCAAGTGATTATGACAGTAATATCTCATATAGTGATGAGAATGAAGTTTGTATGTCAGAAGATGATTTGTCCATCTTTGAAACTCCAATATTAAAAATGGACTCAAATGAATCTTTAATGACTTTTGAGGATGCTGAAACCATTAAGGATATACAAGCTGATAACTTAAAAATGACACCTATCACAGACCCATCTATCATTTCTGGAAAAAATGTAAGTATAGTATTGGACACAGGAGCTGCTAATTCTGTTGCTTCTACAAACACATTACAGAAAATTGATAATGATTTTAAGTCAAAGCTTGAACCCCTTCAAAGTAAAAGTTGGAGATGTTTTGGATCAGTGCTACAAACCATTGGTAGATACAAAGCTTTTGTTTTCTTTAAACATCAACATGGTTATGTTAGAGTAACTTGTGAATTTGTAGTAATGGACAATACTAATTGTAGTAACTGTTTTATCATTGGAAATGACATTCTGACTAAGTTTGGTGTAAAATTAGACCCTGCTAATAATAATTTTACAATTGGCATGAATGGTTAAAGGAAATTTAAAATAACTTCTTTTAGCATGGTCTTACACATTAAGTCAGTGATAAATATTCCTTGAAAACAAAGAGAATCCAATGAGATCAAACTTCTGGAAACAGAAATTCAAAAGCATCATTTGGCACTCAGATAAGTTTAGATGAGAAAAAAATATTTTGTACTTAATTAAATAATTTCCAATGTCTTTTTCACATGGGACCAATGATTTGGCCTTGTAAAAGATCATTAGATGAAAATTAGTTTAACCTGTGATATGGATAATATTCCTGCTATTCTTAAAAAGAAACCATACCCTGCTTCACCAATGAAGAGGAAAGACATAGAGGATAATATTAAGATGCTATTAAAAATGAACATTCTAGAAAATGTTGAGACTACACAACAATATTTTGTAATTTTACCAGTTCTAATTTCTCATGAACAAGATAAAGCAAGACTGTGAGGTGATTATAGAGCATTAAATACATTTACAGTAGATGATATTTATCCCTTGCCAAAGATTTCCTCTATTCATGCTACCCTTAAAGTTGCTAAGTATATAAGTTGTCTAGATGGAAATATAGGGTACCATCAGATTCCTGTAGAAAAGAATTCACAGAACTCTTTGTTAATAACAAAACATATGGGAATATATAAATATGTCAGGATGCCATTTGGACCAAAAAATGCTCCGTCAGTATTTCAGAAGATAATGGATATAAAATTCCATAATGAAATGATTTAGGGATGGTTAATGGTATACAATGATGACATTATAGTGTTCTCTAAGACATATGATAAACAATTAGTCCATTTTAAGAAGGTATTACAGAAAAAAATGGATGAAATTAAAATGACCCTTTCATTGAAAAAATGGTGATTTGGGTTTGAATCTTTAAAAGTTCTTGTTCATATTGTATCTGGCTTACAAATATGTGTAGAACAAAATAAGGTGGCTGCAATCAAGAATATTGGAATTCCTCAAAAAGTAACGGATGTACAATCTTTTCTTGGTATGTGTGGTTATAATAGACAATATATAAAGAGCTACCAATTAATTCCTGTACCATTGACCACACTGATAAAGAAATCAGAAGCTTTCATTTGGAATAATGAAAGACAACAGGCTTTTGATATGTTTAAAGAATTTTTGTTGACCACTCCTATCTTGGGATTACCAGATTTATAATTGCCTTGTGTATTGTATACAGATGCAACCTTTATTGGTCTGGGTGCTGCTTTGCATCAAAAACAACTTATTGAAGGGAAACTGTCAGAAATAGTTATTTGCTATATTTCACGTACTCTAAGAAGTAGTGAATTGAAATTTGGTGCTACTCAACTTTAATGTTTGGCAGTAGTATGGGCTCTTAGGAAACTACATTATTTCTTAACATGAAAACTCCTAATAGACATATGTTTAGATGGCAATTAGCTGTACAAAAATACAGAGGACGGATGAATATTACACATAGAGAAGGAACCTTGCACTCTATTGTAGATCTGTTATCTAGAGTACCTCTACACAATAATGATGATAATCCTGCTTATGTTCCTGAAGCAGAGATTATTAAAATTAATGGTATTTATATTGTAGATCTTGAGGATGAATTCATGCAATCAATTCTTGATAATTATGCTTCAGATCCTGACTTGAGTAAACTTACTACAATATTATATGATCCATCTAATGCTTCAGTGAGTTTTTTAATAAAAACATTACCACAAAAGTATAAAGAAGCATTAGAAAATAGAAAAAAATTTCATTGAGGATGGTTTTATATATTACAGGAGGAAATTAAGCATTATAATTGTAATTCCCCTATCAATGAAGGAGTTAATGATAAGTATATGTCGTGATGATATATTGGCAGGTCATTTTGATTTCCATAAAACATTAACGGAGTAATAAATACAGCTTGGGGGATTAACATGTCTGATGATGTTTAAAAATATGTTGAGACATGTGATTCTTGTAAAAAATCAAAAAGATTGACTGGAAAAAGAGCTGGTTTATTACAACAACTTGAGAAACCAAAAGCTGCATTTGAAGTAGTTAACATGGACTTTGTAACAGGTTTTCCGATAGCAGGGCATAAGAGTTATAACTCCTGCTTGGTAATTTTATATATATTTACAAAAATGTGTAAATTTATTGCTACCCAAAAAGAGGTTTCTGCAAAGGCCTTAGCTTTTTTATGGTGGACACAAATGTTTAATATAGCTGGTTTCCCCAAAGAAATAGTCTCAGAGAGAGATCCTAAATTTACTTTTGAGTTCTGGACATCACTTATGGATGTTTCAGGGTGTCAATTAAATATTTCTACAGCACACCATCCACAAACTGATGGACTAGCAGAAAGAATGATACAAACTTTAGAAGATATGATAAGAAGATATTGTGCTTTTGGTCTTGAATTTAAAGACAAAGACAAATTCAAGAATGATTGGGTAACCCTTATCCCAGGTTTAGAATTTGAATAAAATAGTACAGTACATTCTGTCACTGACAAAAAGCCATTTGAGTTATGGTTGGGTTATGTACCTAATACCCTTTCTAAAACTCTTAATAAATTACTTAGATTAGATATCCATCCAGGTACAAAATCTTTTCTTCAGATTCAAGAATTATGCAGAAGGTATGCTCAAAAATGTATAAATAAGGAATTTGAGTATGAGAAGAAAAGATGGGATAAAGCCCAAAAAGAACAAATGTTCAAAGAGGGTGATGAAGTCCTTATTTCTACACTACATTTCAATTTAAATGGTATTGTTAAATTGAAGGATACATTCATTGGACCATTTGTAGTAAAAAGGATGCTTGGTAACAATGCTGTTGAAGTTATTCTATATGCACCTTATGATAGAAAACATCCAGTATTTCCTATTTCTCTTATAAAACCATACCATTTTAATGATACTACTCTATTTTCAAGAAGATCAGGAAGGCATAAACAGAAACCTGAAGAAATAGTTGAAAAGGCAGAAATTGAAAAGATACTTAAAAAGAGACAACTTACTAAAGAAAAGGGAGTTGATTATCTATTACGGTTTAAAAATAAATCAAGTGAATATGACCAGTGGATTCTAGAAAATTAAATCTCTGATCTTAAAAATCTCTTGAAAAAATTCCAATCCAAATAATACTGGTTAATTCAGTATATGAATCATAGAAATTTTAAAACTATTTTTCTATTCACTTCTTACTTATTAATTAAAATGTCTTAACATTTTTTTATTGTTTTTTTTGGGTGAGGGAGTTTCAGCCTAGGTATCTCCAGAACTGAGTAATTCTTATATTTAAAATAAGATAACCTTACTTAAATTAAGATTATAACTTAAAATAGGGTTAAAATACTTATATATATGGTTATAATACATATATATATATATATTACACTATTATATGACTTATACTAGTTTAAATAGCTTATCCATAGCCTAATAATACTTATTAAGGTGCTAATGGAGTCATAATATACTTGTCTTAGGGGATGTTAAGTAATTATAGACATACATAAGCTTATATGTATACATAAACCTCATATTAAGTGAAATATGTAGATATATTATGTATATTTAGGTCTATAAGTAGGTTTTAACCTCTTAATACCCTATAACCTTTTTTTCTGCTAATTTTAGGTCAAATTTACATAATCAGTGGACTCACAACATCTAAACAAGCATATACACCTTTTTCAGCTGCATATATCCAGTTTGGACAACTTAATCTGCTTCCTTGGATGGATTTTTACGAATTTATGAGTCACCACAGGAAATCTAGGGATGAATTGCTAGCAATCCCCTCTCCTGAAATTAAGAGTGTCCCTTAATTATGCCAGGTTTATGAATACTTTATAAAAATAAATAAATTATAGTTAGATTTACATTTATTCTCAGATTGTGTCACGTGCCACATGACACTTGAGGCAAAAGCAGCTCATTAAATCAATAATACAGAGGTATAAGTCCATACTCGAAGGGCAGAAAACAATTCTACGTAGCAACTGCCACTTTCTTTTGTGTACTCACTAATGAACCATGCTAGTCTAAACTTTAAATCTAAATCAGTCAATCTCTCAATAGTGTTTTTTAGTCTTTTCCTCAATAAGCAACACACAGCGCAATAGTTAATGTAATAGTCCACTAAAAGGTTTATTAAGTATCTGTGGGTTATTAAAAGGGGTAGTGAGAATGGACAGGATGGTTAGTGGAGGATTAAAGGGTTAACGGATGTTAGTGAGGAGGGTCCAGGTGTAACGGGTGTATTTTTGGTGGTCTGTGGTGTGCGGAATGATGGAAGGGTATAAGGTCAATACGAGGAGGAGTAATGGATATAAAAGGGGTTGGATTTTTTGGTTCAATAATTCTTTAGAAATAAATTATAAAACATATATATAGTTAATAGTGGTAAAGCCTCAGGTTAAATCATTATTATTGTATCTTTCCTTATTTTTTCTCAGTAATCGTTTCTAAATCCTAAACCTTTGATTATTGAGTTTCCAACCCTTTGTGAGATCTTAAGAATATTAATATTACCTTTAAATTATATTAGAATTCCTATCGAACATATCTCGAAGCAATATCTCTTCCTTCGAGTCATCTTCGAATCACTTCCTGGAACATTTCCTCTGTGCTTCAAAGAAGTTTCTAAACTACTCTCTTCATCTCACTTCCAGGAACACCCTCGACCTTGTGCGTAGGTCGTCTGGTGACAGTATAATTTAATTCTCTGTATATCGGCCAGTCGTCAAGAAGAAGGAGGAAAACAATGAAGGATGAAGAGGAAGAGGAGGAGATAGGGAAGGAAGGAAAGTAATTAGAGAATTTGAAAGTATTTTTAAGAGAAACAAATAACGGGGATTTCTTGGACTTTGACAGAAGAGTGATGGTTATATTAAAATATAATATGTTGAATTTAAGTAAGGGTTTAATTCTCAATGCTCACAAACACCAATATTATTATTAGACCTATTGCAACCATAAAATATTTATTTACTTTTAAATTTAGATTTTATAAGGCTAATAAGAAATAAAATAAATGTAATATAATTAAAGTTGTATTGAGTTGAGTGTATATAATAAGTGATAGAGCTACGGGGGGTTTCCCAAGGCCCTTATATAGGCAAGGGGCCCTCTGAAGCGCCACAAGAAATTATATCCTATAAAAATAAGATAAGAAATAATTAGGAATTAAATTTAAGTGTACCAAATCTGTAAGGGAAAAATATAATACAATTAATTAAAAGATAAGTAAGAGCCCAAAAATTCCACCAATTTAACCCCAAACAAATCTTTAAAATAAGTGAGTAATTAAATAGGATTGAAGCACTTGAAGTATTAACTAATTCAATTTATAACACGTTTGATAATAGCCTATTTTAAGTGAGACATAAAAATTAAACTATTTTAATAAAATAATTAGTGTAATTAATTAATTAAGTTTGGAACATAATTAGTGTAAGAATTAAATTAGGTTAAAACAATTTATTAATTTAATATTATTACTAAATTTTAGAATACAAAATTAGTAGTTAATTCAATAATATGTTTTGACTAATTTAATACCTTAATGACATAATTATGAGTCAAAAAAGCGCTCAATATTCATAATTCATATGATATAAAAGTTTTATTTTAATACCTTAATTTAATTTATTTATTTAATTATATTATAAGTTAATATTTTGATTTTTTAACTATAATATATTTAATAAATTAATTAATAATTTATAAGTATTAAATACATGAAAAATGCGCCAAAATTTTATAGAATATAAAGTATTTAATGAGTTTTAGCTTTATCTATAATTTATTTAATAATAAATTTAATATAACCCTTATTTTAGTTATATTATAATACAATTGTTATATAATTTTATTATGCAATATAATATTAATTTATATACATAAAATGCATAATTTTTCACACTCATTAAGCTCCAATAGATTAACATACAATTTACTGGGCTCCTGGTATAGCCTGGCTGACACTCCCTCACTCTAAAAAAAACAATAAAAAAAATGCTAAGTTTTTTCTTTTTGTACTTCTTTAACAGAGTAGGAAAATTTTAAATCTCTTTCCAGGTATCCATGCATCATGTTCAGATGATTTGTTCTTATAGCTCAACAAATATTCAGTACCTCTTTCAGAAGTGATAATTCTATCATTGAGAATTTTATCAATTTCTGCAGTTTCTGTGACTTCCTGAGGGTTTTTCTTAGGTCTTCCCCTTCTTTTGGGAGATAAGTCACTGTTGGAAGTATAAGGCTTAATCAAAGAAATGGGAAAAACAGGATGTTTCCTATCATATGGAGAATACAATATAACTTCTACTGCATTATCTCCAACCATTCTTTTAACAACAAATGGTCCTACAAAAGGATCTTTTAATTTGTTGTTACCTTGTAAATTGAAATGGACAGTAGATATCAACACTTCATCACCCTTGTTAAATGTGTATTCTTTATGGGATTTATCCCATCTTTTCTTTTCATATTCAAATGCTTTATCAATACAGCTTTGAGCATGTTTTCTGCATAGCTGTTGCATTTGCATAAAAGATTTTACACCAGGGTGTAGTTCCAACTTAAGTAATTTATTATTGAGAATCTGAGCAGGAGTGTTTGGGACATAACCTAACCGAAGCTCAAAATGCTTTTCCTCAGTGACAGAATGAACAGTGCTATTATATGAAAATTTAAGACCAGGCAATAGAGTGACCCAGTCATGAGTAAATCTGTCATTGTCTTTATATTCTAAACCAAAGGCACAATACCTTCTAATCATATCTTCCAGAGTTTGAATAATTCTCCCAGCTAGACCATCAGTCTGAGGATGGTGAGCTGTATACAAATTTAACTCACAGCCACAAATATCCATCAAAGAGGTCCAAAACTCAGAAGTAAATTTAGGATCTCTATCAGAGATAATGGCTTTAGGAAAACCAATAATATTAAACATGGAAGACCAACATAAGAAAGCTAATTCTTTTGTGGATACATCTTTGTGGGTGGGAATAAATTTGCACAAGTTTGTGAATCTATCTGCTATTACCCAACAAGAGTTAAAGCTGTCTTTACCTGCAACAGGAAGACCAGTGACAAAATTCATGTTAATTATCTTCCAAGGAGCATTAGGTGCTTCAATATGTTGTAATAACCCTGCTCTTTTACCTGTCAACCTTTTAGATTTTTGGCAGGAATAATAAGATTCAACATATAATTTTGTGTCTTCAGACATATTAGCCAACCAAGCAGCGTTTTTGTTTCTAATAAATGTTTTTTCAAGATCAAAATGACCAGCCAATATGTCATCATGACAAAGTATGAGGATATTTTCTTTTATAGAAGGAGTAATTACAATTACATTAGTAAGCTTTCTTCTATAAGATAACCATCTTCAACAGAAAACTTTCCTTTACTCAAAGCATTTTGATACTTTTCAGGAAGAGTTTTAATCAATGCTTGAATTGAAGCATTCTTAGGATCATTTAAGATAGTAACCAATTTATTTAAATCAGAATCCTTATCATATGAATCCAGTATTAATTGCAATAAATCTTCTTCCATATCAACTATAAATATACCATGGATATGAACAGTATCATCTTCAGGTACATAAGCAGGATTTGAGTCATTATTTGGCAGAGGAAATATGGACAGCATATAGGCTAGCATCTGTATACAGGACAAATGGTTTGTTAAAATCTGGAAGAGATAAGATAGGGGCTGTCATTAAGCAACATTTTAATGTATCAAAAGCTTTTTGACAGTCAATATTCCAGATAAATGCAACATCTTTCCTAGTTAGTTTGGTAAAAGGCAAGGCTATGACCTGATAATTTTTAATATATTGTCTATAATAGCCAGACATACCCAAAAAAGTTTGGATTTCTCTTACAGAAGTTTGTGCCTTCACATTTTGAATTTCAGAAACTTTTTTGTGGTCTACACAAATTTGTAGGCCTGACACAACATGGCCAAGGACTTTCAAAGATTGAAAACTGAATTTACACTTTTCAATGACAAGGTCATATTGATTTCATCCATTTTTTGGAAAAACCTATTTAAATGAACCATATGTTCATCAAAAGTTTTAGAAAAAACTATGATATCATCAATATACACCATGAGCCATCCCTCAATTATTTCCTGATGGAAAGTGTTATCCATTACTTTTTAAAAAACTGAAGGGGCATTTTTAGGGCCAAATGGCATCCTAACATACTTATATATTCCCATATGAGTAGCAATAAGCAAAAAAGTTTGAGAATTTTTCTCAACAGGAACTTGGTGATACCCGTTATTTCCATCCAGACAACTAATAAATTTTGCACCTTGCAAGGTAGCACTTATTGAATTAATTCTGGGTAAAGGACAAATATCATCAACAGTATAAGTGTTTAATGCTCTGTAATCTCCACATAATCAAGCCTTATCTTTTTCATAATAAATTAAGACTGGGGAGATGACACAATATTTGAGGGTGACATCCACCTTCTCAATGATATTCATTTTCAATAATGTGGAAATATTATCTTCAATATCCTTTCTTTTTGTTGGAGAAGCAGGATATGGTTTTTTCTTAAGACTAGGAGTAATATCACTCAAGTTACAGGATAAGTTAATTTTCATTTCTTCCTGAACACTTCCTAAGACATGAGAACCATGAGCAAAAGCCATATGGAAAGAGGTAATTGAGGCAATAATAGAATCCTTTTGTTCACTAGTTAACTGATCACCAAAATAAGCAGTATTTATTTCATTTAATAAATCATCTATTTAAATTGTTGGTCTGCCTTTACACTGGATCAGTGTGTTACAAGACTTTAACAGATGCCCAGAATGTTTTCTAGATGAGGAAATTTTGAATTTCCTTTTGCCATTCAATCTCAAGGTGAAGCAATTATTTTCTGGGTCAAATTTCACACCAAACATGGATAAAATATCATTACCCATAACAAACCAATTGCTTAAATTATCATTTTTTATGACAACAAATTCACAAACAGCTCTGACAAAACCACCATTATATTTGAAGAATACGGAGGTTTTGTATTTGCCAATAGGAATTAAGGTAGAACCATACCCCCTCCATGTTTCAGAAGCTATTGGTAATAATTTACTCAAATAATCCTTATCTACTGAAGCTAAAGCTCTTTCAGACACTACACTTCCTCCAGAACCAGATTCAAGAACTACATCAACATTTTTACCATTAATGATAACAGGTGCTTTCAAAGGGAATATGGCTATAGGATTGTTAGTAATATCTTTAATTATTTCAGCATTTTCCACTGAAGATAAATCCAATACACATTCTTCAGATATATTATCTAAATAATAGACATCCTGTTCCAACATTAAAACATCTTTAACAGAGTCATTGTCATAGGAGATATTACTTTCACAGTCACTAGAAGAATTATTGACATTAATTTCAGCTTCATCAGTGTCTTCATCTTGTTCAACAAGATGAATTTTATTGTCACAAACATGACCCTTCTGCCATAGTTTGTTACATTTATAACAAGTATTTGTTGCATATTATTTAGGTGCAACTGGGGTAGAGGGTTTACCAGATTTTTCTGGGGGCTTTGTAGAGGGTTTATTTTGATCATGATAAGATTTACCAAGGTAATTCTTTGGTTCATATCTATGGTTGAGTAGTAACTCATTACATATATTAATGAAAGAAGAATTTTCCCTTACATGCTCTGTTCTAGCTACAATTAAATCTCCAAGAGAATTTGGTAATTTATACAAGATTTTATCTCTCCAAACATCATAATCCATCTTTGGATCAATTGCTCTCAGGATTTTTGTTACTTTCATAAGAAAAACAATGGGTTTTTCAACAGAGGAGGATAAATATCTAGTATTCTCATACAGTCTTTGCTGAGCCAACCTGAATTTTGAACCACCAAACTGATTCTCAATCAAGGATTTCCAATCATTCCATGTATAATGATTGTTATCTAAAAGAAAAGATTCATACCACATCAAGGCTACATTGGAGAATAAAGAAATTAGCTTAGAAACAATTTCCTCATCAGGTAGTTTATAAGATCTCTTTAAATTATCAATTCTTTGGATAAAGTGCTGCCAATCAGAAGAAGAATCACCATCAAAGGTAGGATATTGGTCCAATTTAGGCCAATTTTTCTGACCACTGGGATGGTACATTTTTTGGTTTGAATTATTCATCATTAATAATTCCTGAAGTTTAGTCAGGTGTTCAGAAATTTCATTATTTACAGAAACAGCTGGTACATGACCATCACAAGATTTTTTTTCTAGTAGCAAAAGATTTTACAGACTCATTGTCAGTTTTTTTAAGGGCTGGAATATGAGGAAGAAAGGGGGAACTCTTTTCAGGTTCTTTTTCTTTATTTTTATGCAGATTATGGGCAGCATTCTCATTTATACCATAATTATTGATGGTTAAGGTTGAAAATTTTTCCTGCAGGTCAGACACAGAGTTTCTTATTCTTGGAATTTCAGACATCTGGTCATTTACTTTTGCAAGAGATAAAACATTTCTGTCCTCAGAAACTGTGTGTTTGGCACTCAGTGCATGGAAATCATTTTTTAGCTTTTTAAACTCATTTTGTAGAGATTTTGTTTCAATTTTTAATGAATAATTTTCCTCAATAAGGGGCTTCAATTCACTCAAGGTTTTATTTAGATTGATATTCTTATCTTAGATAGCTCTATGGTCACCCCTTATTTGTTTTTGTTGGCTAAGAACAATATTCAAGGTTTCTTTGATTTTAAAATAAGCTGTATCTTGTACAGAAGAACTTACTTTACAATGCAAGTGTAAATTATTTAATCTATCACTCTCATGGATTAAAAAATCTCTCAAATGTTTGTCTTTTACAACATTAAAATCAAGGGTATCTTTCAATATTTCTTCAGAAGTTTTCTCAATTAAGGTATAGACTTCAGGGGAAACAGAATCATTCTTTATTGATAGTGAAGGATCAATTAAAGAAGTAGAAGTCAAATGTAAAGGTTCATTAAATGATAATTTGCTAATTACATCATTGGGGCTACTCATTAAAGGAAGTTGTATCTTTAAGGGTTTAACTGTTCTTTCACCAGAATCCACAATATTACCTGATGAAGCTTTTTTATTATACATACCAACATGTTTATCAAACAAATTACTCACCATGGTAAGGGAGGAAACTTCCCCTGTGCCTTATTTCTTCTGCCTCCCTGATCAGGATGGGGCTGAGGAGATGGATAGTAGGTTGGTGTCCTGGATGGGCCAGGGTGTTGAGCTGGTTGCTGAATATTCTGTTGTTAATGGCTCATCAAGTAATCCCATTTCCACTGTTCCACTTGCAGCGTGCTTTGATTTTGCGTGAAGGAGCTGGTTACCTGATTGGGCTGAGGTTGAGGCTGAGGCTGAGAGGCTGGGAAATGAGGAGTTTGAGCCTGTTTGGGATTTAACAATTCCTGCATCTGCTGCCAGAGTGTGTTTTTCCTTGCCTTGTACTTCATGTTTTCTGCCTTCAGTTCTTTGATGTGACTGGACAGATTGTTTACTTGTTGGGTTAGAGGTATCTTTTTTATTTTTATACCTTTGAGTTGATTGTCCTGATTTATTAGAGGTTTTACTTCTTTCAGAGGTGTTTGTTGAGGGGGGTTTTCCACTTCTCTTACCATTTCCACATCCTGAAGGTTTTTTGTCAGCTGAATAACTTTTGTAAGTTAATTTAGAAGAACCTACAGATTCAGTGTCATTATCCACTTCAATCTCATCCACATGTAAGTTATCCATGCTGTTAGCCAAACTACTGGACATTTAAACTGTTAAAATAGAATCAAAATTTTTTTTAATGATTCAAATTGTTATTTCAAAATAAAATTTATTGAATTTTAACAAAAAATAATAATAATAATTTTTATCAAAAATCAATTAATTAACAAAAATGTAGTACAAATAAATGTAATTACAATTATTTATTAAGAATTAACATTAATTAAGATGGGACCAACCAATAAAGGTTTAATAAGTCAAACAAAATAATTAATACCAAAAATTAATATAATGGTAATATTGGGACTAAGTACTGAGTACTATTATGGTCAACCAATAAACAAAAAATAATAATAAAATTAATTTAATAATTTATTAAATATTAATTGTCATCTAGGACAAAGAGTTTTACTCTATTATGGTCAACTAGGAAAAAAAAGTTAAAAAATAATGAATACTTACACTCAGTGAATCAGCAATTAAGCCACAAACACTGTTATTGCAGTAAAAATATAATAATATGAGTGAGAGTTGCAAAGGATAGCTTGCTATAGTGATCGTAAAATCACTACAAAATAACACTAAAAACATTGTCATGTCGTATCAACCCTGATGCGTCTTTCCGTTGCACACATTTGGCAGGGGATGCATGCGACTGACATTTGCATCAGAGATGATGCGACATCAAAATGTTTGCAGTGTAATATATGAACTAATTTAATATAAACCTAATAGATCGAACCCAAGTTCAAAACATGGTCTCCACATAAGTTTACTTTTTTGGCTGGGTGGTCCATGCGTTATGTCGTTCATCGCAAGTATTGGTATCGTCGTTGTCTTTCGGAAAGGTGTCCAATAATTGGCCGGTCGTCTAGAAGAAGGAGGAAAACAATAAAGGAAGAAGAGGAAGAGGAGGAGATAGGGAAAGAAGGAAAGTAATAAGAGAATTTGAAAGTATTTTTAAGAGAAACAAAGAAACGAGGATTTCTTGGACTTTGACAGAAAAGTGAGGGTTATGTTAAAATATAATATATTGAATTTAAGTAAGGGTTTAATTCTCAATGCGCGGCAAACACCAATATTATTATTAGACCTATTTCAACCGTAAAATATTTTTTTACTTTTAAATTTAGATTTTATAAGGCTAATAAAAAATAAAATAAATGTAATATAATTAAAGTTGTATTGAGTTGAGTGTATATAATAAGTGATAGAGCTACGGGGGGTTTCCCAAGGCCCTTATATAGGCAAGGGGCCCTCTGAAGCGCCACAAGAAATTATATCCTATAAAAATAAGATATGAAATAATTAAGAATTAAATTTAAGTGTACCAAATCTGTAAGGGAAAAATATAATACAATTAGTTAAAAAATAAGTAAGAGTCCAAAATTTCCACCAATTTAACCCCAATCAAATCTTTAAAATAAGTGAGTAATTAAATAAGATTGAAACACTTGAATTATTAACTAATTCAATATATAACACGTTTGATAATAGCCTATATTAAGTGAGAAATAAAAATTAAATTATTTTCATAAAATAATTAGTGCAATTAATTAATTAAGTCTGGAACATAAGATATTAATTAATATAATTGATTTTATTAGTGTAAGAATTAAATTAGGTTAAAACAATTTATTAATTTAATATTATTAGTAAATTTTAGAATACAACATTAGTAATTAATTTAATAAAATGTTTTGACTATTATAATACCTTAATGACATAATTATGAGTCAAAAAAAGCGCTAAATATTCATAATTCATATGATATAAAAGTTTTATTTTAATACTTAAATTTTATTTATTTATTTAATTATATTATAAGTTAATATTTTGATTTTTTAACTATAATATATTTAATAAATTAATTAATAGTTTATAAGTATTAAATATATGAAAAATGCACCAACATTTTATAGAATATAAAGTATTTAATGAGTTTTAGTTGTATCTATAATTTATTTAATAATAAATTTAATATAACCCTTATTTGAGTTATATTATAATACAATTGTTATATAATTTTATTATGCAATATAATATTAATTTATATACATAAAATGCATAATTTTTTGTAATCATTAAGCTCCAATAGATTAACATACAATTTACTGGGCTCCTGGTATAGCCTGGCTGACACCGTAGTTCTCATTCTTTGGCACTACTACGTCCTTTTTTCAGGTGTTTTTAATTCTTTAAATGGCACCTATTCAAGGCACTCCTCCTATGGGCGCTACTACTAGGGCTCCCGCCAGAGGCAGGCCAACAGCCACACGGCCTGTTTCCCGCACTCACTCCCTGGAACCTCTCCACCTTAAGGAACGGGGACACTCAGTTCAATCTGTAGAAGACATCCCCCAGGATTTTGATGATTCTAGAGAGGAAGAAGAAGGAGAGGATACGAAACATGAGGTACCATCTGCCCCTGCTACTCACCCTTCTGGTCAACCTTTGGAGCCTGGACCATCTAATTCTCTGGAAGACTTCATGAGACTTTTCATGAAAACCCTTTTCAATCTAACATCTTGGGAGGGATCTGAATTCAAAACTCCTTCCATGAAATCTCCTGATAAATTCTATGGAGAACATCCAGATAGATTGCGCCCCTTCTTGAAAAACTGAAAGCTCCTGTTCCATAACAACCCTCGAACCTTCAATAATGACTGATCAAAGGTTGTTTACGCTTCTTCATTCTTAGCCAGAAAATCAGCAAGATGGTTCAAACCTTATCTTCTCATGCTCTCTTCGACAGAAACTCACTTACTCATTAATAACTGGGGAAAGTTCAAAGACCAACTCTTTACGTTGTTCGGTGACCCTAATGAATCTGACAACGCAGAAATTGAACTGTATTTCTTCCGCATGAGTGATAAGGGTAAAGCCTCTGAATATATTTTGAACTTCAGAGCACTTCAAACTCAAGTATGTTGGAATGATGCTGCCCTCAAGTATCATTTCAAAAAGCGACTTCCTTCGAGGATTCTGGATCAATTAAATCTTCATGGTCAGAAGATGACTACTTTAACGGATTTAATGGATCAAACCCTTAAACTCGACGGCGTTTTTTAAAGACGACTACAACATCGTCAATACGCCAACAAATATCAAGGCCTAAATTATAAATTGTGACCTTCTTCACACCCACGAACAACTCAATCCAAACCCAATAAGGGAAAGGACAGACCTTGACCAAAAGGCTTGAACCCAGACAATATCAGTAAGGTACTGGATCCTAAAGGGGAACTTAAAGAAGCTGAGAGGAAGAGACAAGCAGATAATGGGCTATGTATGTATTGGGGGGGTAAGCACAAGCTAGAAGATTTCGTAAAGTTGAAGGAAAGAGAAGGTACTAGTTCAAGGTCAAAAAACTAGTAGATAGTTAACTTTTGTGAAAAGCAAACTATCTTATCTCTCCCAGTGCACAGAACCTCCATGTCTTAAGGACTGGAGTTGCCATAAATTGCTTGAGATTCATTCTTTTTAAGGAGGATACCCCCTTCAGTTGTCTTATAGACTCTGGAGACTCAATTTCTTTTTTCAGTTTATCTTTTGCCAAGAAGTTAAAGCTGACATTCACAGATATCAATCGAACTCCAATTTTTTTGGTCAAATCAGAGGAACCCAAATATTGGGTAAGTAAGAAATTTTTATGGGTTTTTAACTTTCCGAATTTCCCCCCCTTTGAGTGGGAATTATCAGTCTTGGACGCCCCAAGGATGGATGATACCATCCTTGGCCATGACTTTTTAACCCATTGGAATCCTGAAATTGATTGGTCATGGGGATTGATCACCCCACACACTAAGTATATTTCTGATTCTTCAATGCAGGTCAATAGGGAGTTAAACAACCCACCTGACAATGTCCTGCTAGAGGACAAATCTCTGCCAGATGACTTGAGAGCATCTGATCTTTCTCTAAATGAGCAATTGGATAACTCTTCTAGCTCGATCACTTCACTCTAAGAGGATTTAAATTACCTCCAAGTAGTCAAATTATGCTCTCTCAATTCCAGTCTTCTCTCAACAGATTCTCTCAAAGATGATGAGGACAACCAAATCAACGTTGAAGCCATTAAATCAACTCTACTGGAAATCTATCATGATTTTCTCGATTTTTTTTCAATCTGCAAGGCCAATATATTACCACCTCATTGACCCTACGACCATTGAATAGAGTTAATAGGTCCAGTACCTCCGGCAGGTCCTGTCTATTCTTTATCGAAGGACGAATCTAAAGTTCTTCGAGACAACATTGAAGAGAATGTAGCCAAAGGTTTCATCAGAGCCAGTAAATCTCAAACCGGATCCCCTGTTCTTTTTATAAAGAAAAAAGAAGGTAGCCTTAGTTTGTGTTTACTATAGAAAGCTCAACACAGTTACAAAGAAGAATGCATATCTAGTTCCTCCTATGTCATTGCTTCTTAGCCTTTTTAATGGTGCTAATTTCTTGTCTAATATTGATATTAGAGGTGCTTATAATCTTATTTGCATTGCAGAATGTCATGAACCACTGACTGAAATGTGCACTAGATTTGGTAGTTTTGAATATTTAGTAATGCCTTTTGGATTATGTAATTCACCATCTACTTTTCAAAATTTTGTTAATGAAATCTTTAAAGATGTTGTCAAAAATTTTTTTGTTGTCTACTTAGACGATATTTTAATTTTCTCAAAGACACTAGATGAACATATTCATCTTGTTCGACAGGTTCTAAATCCCCTTCAAGATCATGGTCTCTATGCCAAGCACAATAAATGCAAATTCCATCTTAAATCTATTAATTTTTTGGGTTTTACGTTGTCCACTGATGGTTTAGTCATGGACAACAAAAAGGTCCAAAAAGTCCAGGAATGGTCTGAGCCCAAAACCTTTAAATCCCTCCAAGTATTTTTTGCTTTTGGAAATTTCTATAGAAGATTTATTAAATATTACTCTAAAAATATTTCCAATCTTACTTCTCTTCTTAGAAAAGATATTTCTTTTGTTTTTACTTCTACAGCACGAAAGGAATTTGAAGCATTGAAGACTGCGTTTACCACAGCTCCAATTCTTTGACACTTTGATCCTTCCGCTTCGACAAAAGTCAAGACAGAAGCTAGTGATTATACTATTGCAGGAGTCATTTCTAAATTCAATCCTGAAACAAAATTGTTTCATCCTGTTTCTTTTGAGTCACGCAAACTCATTGCGGCAGAATTAAATTTTGAAATTCATGACAAAGAGCTTTTAGCTATTATTCATTGTCTTAAAAAATGGCGCTCTTTTCTTCTCAGCCTAGATTGTCCTTTTCAAATCCTGACTGACCATAATGCTTTGAAATACTTTATGTCTTCCAAAGTGTTAACCAGGTGTCAATAAAGAAGGGCTGAATTTTTGTCTGAATTTCCTTTATCTATTTCATATCGCCCAGGTAAGAACTGCATTGTCCCAGATATCCTGTCACATTGGGACAATGTTTACCCACAGCAGTGGGACACATTTTCTGACAAGAACCCAGCAAATTTTAAATCAATTTTCAACAAACCAATGTTAACAACTCATTTACTTAATTCAATGACAATTCAATCTTTCCAAAATCCACTATCCAACATCCTCGAAGCTCAGTCGAAGTACAATTATTTTTTAGGGATAAAATACAAAATACTCTCAAAGAAAGGGGCCAAAAGATTTAGTATTGAATCAGGTCTATTAATTTTTGAAGGTAGAGTAGTCATACCCAATGTAGACAATCCTATAGTACTAGCTATAGGCTTTGACCAAGGGAGTTGGAGAAAAACCAGAGAGAAAATCCCCTGTCCCTTTAGAAAAATAGAATGAGATTTACTTGCTAAAGTAAGTTGGTTCCTGTTTTGCTAAATCTCCTGTTTAACACACTTGACTGCTTGATGATCCAAGAAAGTAGTCCCCAGATAGACTACCAGACCAAAGAACTGAAATGTGAACAAAGTCCACACCAGAGACAGCAAAGATACTTGATGTAGGCTGCAAATCCACACCAGAGAAAGCAATAATACTTGCTATAGCTTGCAAGACTATAACAGAGAAAACAGTTGCCAAAGTTAAGTTGAATGAAGAACTTACTTGCAACAAACACAGCCAATTGTGGCAAGAAAACAGTGAAAACTGAGTGAGGAACAATGATATCACCTCTGGATGGTTGTATGATGATTAAGGTTGCCTCAAACTGTCTTATTCACTATGTACACACAGACCACTAACTAAGAGCCCATGCGCACCCACCAATCTGGCGCCTGTACCCGCCAAATTGCATAAAAAAACCCTCCTGAAGCGCTCCCCAACCTCCTAAAACAGAGGCGGGCAGGCCGCCGACATCGGAGATGCCGCCTGAAGCGGCCCGGCCTCCCTGAAGCCAGAAAACCAACAAAAACCACTAATCTACTTAGAAAAATTAGCTACAACTACTAAAACCTTTAAAACACGGAATTTCACTATAACAACATTGTGACATGAAATATAGAGAAAAATTAGCTCTATCCAATGGTACTAAGCACTTAACCCTAAGACTTAAGGTTAGCCCGTAAAATACAAAGAACAAAATTAAACAGCAATCTTTTATAAATGAAAAATGAGGAAATGACCCCTTAAAACTCAGAATATGAAAAATGTCTTCAAGACATAAAATATAGAGAAACACCAGGGCTATCCAATGATAGTACCAACATACCCGCAGACCCAATATCCATGGAATAAAACCAGAAAAATACCCAATTCTTTAACAGATGTCAATTAAGACATGCACAAACAGCGCCAAATCACACAACAAAGGCCCCTGCCAATGTTGGAAGACCACATCCTCCCTCCAATTGAGAATGTCCGCATTCTTTCTTCATCCAACCACCATTTTTAACCTTCTTCCCAAATCTGCCTCTGAAATGGGCCCCTGCCAATACTGCATCGACAATAATTTAATCTGCGCCATGAAACCACCTGTCCATCCATACAGAACGTCCTGCGATGTCTGCCAATCCAGAAAGAAGACCTGCCACAGACCTGGTCCACTTTCTTCCACAACAGATTCACCTCCACCTCAACCTGGTCCTTCTTCTGCCAAAACCAAAAGATCTAGGCCATCCATCCTGATACCCAGATTAATCAAAAAGCTCCACCCTTCCAAGAAGAATTCCACAACCCATAAAACAACTAGTTCCACCATCCCTGGTCAATCTGATGGTAAAAAACATTCATTTCTTCCTTCAACTTTTAAAACTGATAACTTCTCAGTTCCTCCCTCTTCTGATAGTGATGATAACAATGTAGGATCCATTGCACCACCAACACCAACGCACTTGCCCACTATCAAGGCCAAGTTCCAACAACACACATCTCAACAGAAACAACTTCTGCTTCACTATTTCCAATCCACTCCTGCTAGAGATCCACAGGACATTGAGAACAGAAGACACCTCATTCACCAGTTCAAGCTAATTCTGAACACTTCATTTCATCTCTTTATTCCCTCTGTAATTCCACTAGTACTTAGGTTTTATTCAGAAAAGAAAAAATTGACCACACCCTCTATAGGATGTAACCACAAACAACCCTCAGTTTTAAGTCTTGGGGGACCATCCTCATTTTATAGTCTTGGGGGACTCAAAAACCCTCAGTTTAAAGTCTTGGGGGACTCAAAAACCTAAATCATAAACCCAGAACCAGATATCAACCACATTAAGACACAGAGAATAAACTAACATTCTGGGGTAATTGTGAATAGAGCTTCCAGCCCATAAATTACCCCCAAACTTGCCTTTTCTAAATTCGGAGGCTCCCCCTGTGGATACCCTCCACCAATCTTTCAAAACCAACTCCAACAACAAAAATTTTTCTTCAGTTTATAGTCTTGGGGGACTTACAACCCTCAGTTTAAAGTCTTGGGGGACTAATAAAGTGTTCAGTTTAAAGTCTTGACGGACTAGTCTTGATAAAATCTTGAAACAAGCCAGTTTAAGGTCTTGGAGGACTAACAGAAACCAGATTTCAGTTTAAAGTCTTGATGGACTGGTCTTGATACCATGGCTTTTTCAGTTTAGAGTCTTGATGGACTGACGGAAATTTGCATAAAATAGACGCGCCAATTTCATGCAGCACACCTCTACAGCCAACCTGCTGAACTTCCACCTTCACTTCATCATCTACCCATCACTGACAAAAATCTCCTCCTATCCCTTTTCATCATCTTTTCTCACTACAGATCATGGCTGGATCTCCTGATGTTAACCCTTCTACTCTCCCTTGCTTCACTGCTCCCAAGGACTATGCCTGCAAACAGTGCATCCACATGTGCAGACCTTGCACATTCACTCTTCCAAATCCTGAATCCAAATTTTACAACAGGGCTTGTGATTCTTGCTATTCCAAAAAGAAAGATGTGACAGAGACGCCAAATACCCTATTCCTCTGCCTTCTCCTTCTCACAAATACATCTCCAGATCCCCTACCAGATCCCCTAGCTTGGTCCTTCCTCTTACTCTCTATCTTCTGCTCCTTCCAGAAGATCCAGAAGCTCAGCTTCCCCCACTCTTCCCAAAATACCAGCCTTAGCCTCACAAGAAACTGCTTTTATCTCCGCCAAATTAGCTCCAAAAGCTTCAAGATCAACTCCCAGGCTTCTAGATCGCATCCAGGCGGCATGCCGGCCTCACCAAACAGTGAAAATCAGGGCCAAAACCTCCAAAAACGGCCAGAAAACAGCCAAATTCATCCAGACAACAACAACAACTCAACCCAACTACCTCCTACTGCTCCCAAAGCAATGCAATCCACCCTTCCAAAGTCCAAAAGCACCAAAATTTCCCAGATTTCTAAGAGACCTTCCAGTGAACCCCAAGAAGAAAGCAGAACACCACACACTGCTCCACAACAACAACTTTGTCCCCAACTAAGACAAAGAAACTACACCTCTCCTCTGTCAGCCAACTACTCTTCTGACAGTTCCATCTCTTCCAAATCACCATCCAGAAGAGATCAATCTGCTTCCAAATCCCCCTCTCCTTCTCCATCCTTTAACAACCCTGGTACTCCACCACCAGCACCTCCTCCAGCTGAATCCAACAGAAATTACAACCACAACAACAACAACAATCTCACTGCTCCAACTAGGCCCCAGGAACATCAGAATCCCAGTTCAACTTCTCAGGATCCTTCAGAGGAAGACCATGAGAATCCAAATCTTTCCCTAGTTGATCCACTATGACCATTACAAAATTGTCAGAGATCCGAATCCCAGCTGCTTACAGATTTGATGAGCTTCCAATCTTTAAATACCAAATTAATTATTCCATTTGTTCAACAAAAATAATTACTGATCCAATTCTTCTTGTCTAGTTGGCACTTCTCCTCCTGAATCTATTATTGGAGTTGGCCAACCTCTTGAAACTTCTTTGACCCTGGATTATGGAGACATGAAGAAACACCTAAGCACCATGTGTTCCAACATGCTAAAAGTCTTTGCCCTCCATGGACCTTTGAATGACTTTGAAAAATCCCTGAGAAAGCGCCTACTGGACGACCACTGGAAAATGTCTAGGATCATTAAGCACACCCTCCAGCACTCCATTCCTGCCTCTTCTTCTTCCTCCTCTGAACTTCCCTCTAATCCAATTCCTGATCATTACAATCCCTATCATCTCTCCAGAAGGATGCACTTCAAAGAACACAGTGCTACCCACAATCCCAACAAAAAACAAAAACGTCATCACAATCCGGACCAGCCTCCAGAAGCTTCATCATCCAGACAATGAGCTCCTGCAAAAAGATTAGAAACATAATAATAATATAAATCAATTAATAAAAATAATTTCAGAATTATTTATTTTTTTTATATTTTTTTTATATTTTTTTTTACTAATATACTAAAATTAAAAATTTATAAATAAAATAAAATAAAATAAAATATAAAAAATAATACAAATGGTATCCCCCAGCCAATTGATGAGCTGATCCCCTGATACCTTACCCACATCCAAGTGCACCTTGATGTGGATACACAATTAATTCATTTAAATGGTTAAAAGAAAACAAAATTCAAAAAATTTAGAAATTCAGAAGATAATAAAATTAATGAAACACAGAAATAAATGAAATAAATAAAAAAAGAAAATAGCATTGCCTGGCCAATTGATGAGCCTTTCCCCACCAATGCTTGCCCACATCCAGGTGACCCTGATGTGGTAATACCCTATATTTTTGATTTTATAATTTTAAACAACCCCCATAAAAAATTAAAAGAAAGAAAGAGAAAAAAGAAAATAATATAAAACTGCTATCTAGCAAAAACATAACTGCAAAATCAAAGACAGTCCAGCTTCATAGATGGTCCAATAAGAGAAAGTCCGGTCCATAGAAATGATCACTGGGTAGGCTCCCTCCAATAAGTAAAAATGATGGGAGACCACCAGTGATCCACCACCAATCCAAAAGCCCCTGAGATAAAGAAGCCAGTCCCAAACCAGTTTAAAGTCATAGTGGACTTAAAACCTGAAAAATAAACACCAGAACTAGAATTCAACTAGGAAAATCAAAAGACTTGAGACAGACATTCTGGGGTAACTGTTCTCCAGAGAAGCCAGCTCATCAGTTACCCCCACACTTGCCAAAATAAAATCTAGAAGCCCCCCCTGGGTACCTTCTAACAAAAACACAACATCCAGCACAAAAAAAAAATCAAAACCAATAATAGTGAAGAGACCAGCACATGAAAACCAGAGGAAATTCCAGTTTAAAGTCATAGAGGACTAAAACCTGTGAAAAGAAACCAATACTAGGGTTCAACCAAATTAAGAAAAAGGGTTGGAAACAGACAATCTGGGGTAACTGTTGATAGAGCAGCCAGCCCATCAGTCACCCCTACACTTGCCAAGACAAAATCTAGAGGCCCCACCCATGGGTACCCTCTAACAAAAGTTTCCAGAAAACAGATGCATAGCATCATCACAAAAAAAACCAAGATTGAAGAATGGTCCGTAGTCTATCCTCATTGCGGAGTCAATCTTCTTCATTCCTAGTGCCTCTGGGATAAACCCTCTTCACTTGGTCTGCAGCCACCCTCTTTTTCATGACTGCACCATCCAAATCTTCCAAAATATAAGAACCTCTAGACGCCTGAGATCTGACTCTGTAAGGTCCATTCCATCTGTCAGCAAACATTTTCCCCCACTGACTCTCCAAACTTCTATTATACACCAAAACCAAACAACCAGGTTTCAAGGGATTCCTGAGTCTATGAGCCAACTTCTTGTCCCAGTATCTGACTGATTGATTCCTAATCTTCATTATTCTAGAGTATGCCTTCTCTTGACATTCCTCTCTACATTCCAACTGTTGCATCCTGGCACAGAGCAAATCTTCTGTTGAGTGCACGTCATCCTAATCAATTCCAAGATAAGAGACAGCTTCTAAGTCCACTGGTAGAACGGCTTTTTGAACAAACATTAACTCACTAGGAGAATAGCCAGTTGTCCACTTCACAGTGACCCTATCAGCAAATAACACCAAGGGTAAATAATGCCTCCACTTTTCAGCACTATCTCCACACATCTTCACCAAAGCATTTTTGATAACTTGATGGCCTCTTTCAACCATGCCTTAAGCTTCAGGATAATAAGGTATAGCCACTCTAACTTTAGAACCAACACTAGCCACAGATTCTTTAAATTTGGCACCAAACTCTGGCCCACCATCAACAGTCACCAACTTCATCAACCCATACCTATAAATCCACTCCTTCTTCAAAAACTCTGCCACATTCTTGGCAGTCAAATTAACCAGAGGCACTGCCTCAACCCAACCAGACAAATCATCCCTAGCAACAATCAAGTATTTATACCTGCCCTCTTTAATATGGACAGCATCCAGACTGACCCTTCCAAAAAACAGTTGACTCACCAGTAGCACAGCCTACCTCTCTAGGTTTCAAGTGAGTTCTTCTTTGACATTCTTCACAAGATTGAACCCAACCCTGCACAGCCAACTTCATACCTGGCCACCAAAATCTGTCTGCTACTCTTCTATAAGTCTCCCCAAAGCCTCTATGACCAAGGTCTTCATGCAAAGACTTCAAAACCAATTCTTGACCCTTCTTCTGAGTCACCACCACTTGAGGATTCGGATGTCTCCTCCTCATCAACCGCCTTCCTGACACATAAAATCCAGGACTCTTCTTCTTGATTTCAAACCAAGTATCATCATCACAAATATCTGGCCTCTCCAAGGTCAACAGATATTCCACCAAAATAAAATAAAACCCAGACTGACCCCAGGTCTCATCTTCAAAATCCAACAAAACAACATCCAAGGGTACAATTCTGTCATCAAAATCAACAGTGTGAACATGAGCCAATTGAGCAGCCCAACCAGGACATTAATCTTTAAATTTTGACACCTCCTTTCCTTTCCACTGAACCTTGTGAGAATCCAGTTCACTAACAAAAACACCCATTTCCAATTTTGAGCTGTCCCAAACAACAACTCCATTTTCATCAACAAAAACATCCTGATCACCAGAATCAAGATCAGATCCAGCCAGTTTAGCCTCTTGGGAGAGGTCAGAAAAATCTTCAGCACCCTTTGTGCTGGCCCTAACCACTGAAACATCTTCATGAAACTCTTCAGCCTCAGAATCCTCATCTGTAGGTGGCTTCCTTGATAACCCATCAGGCATAGTAAAAGTTTTACCTGGTTTGTGTACCAGGTCAAAAGAAAAATGTTGAATAAATGCCACCCACCTAGTCATTGGAGAATTTGGAAGAATAGGTGTATTGATCATCTGAACCAAAGATTTTGAATCCACCTGCAGCTCAAAATGCTGCCCCCACAAAACCGTCTGTAGCTTCTTTAAAATTTTAGCTATGCCACACAATTCCAACTTAGGTTGAGAATACCTAGATTCTACCTCATTAAACACCACAGACTCATATCTTACTGGCCTGAACCTCCCAGTCTTATCCTCCTGAGACAAAACAGCACCAGCAGCAATATAACTTGAGTCCACTTCCAGATAAATTTTTCCAGCACCAACACCATAATCCAACTTGTGAAGAGCAATATCTTCCCCAACAACCTTTTTCAACTTCTGAAAAGCCTCTTCACACTCTTCAGTCCATTCCCAATCTGCATCTTTTCTAGTCAACCTCCTTAAAGGTGAAGCCAAAAAAGAAAAATCCTTAATAAAAATCCTGACATATACACATACACCCAAAAATCCCCTGACTTCAGTAGTATTTTTAGGCCTTGGCCATGACTGAATTTTATTAATCTTCTTCTTCGCCATAATCTTTCCTTCTTTACATACCACATGACCTAGAATTTCCAAAGCAGGAACACAACAACAGAATTTTGACCCTGAAATGGTCAAACTAGCCTCTTCAATCCTGAACAACACTCTTTCTAGAGTTATTGCATATTCCCACACAAACCTCCTTATGCCATGGTTCTCCGCTAACACCTCATTACCATAATCAGTGGATGGTCCTTTAATTCCACCATCATCAATAAAAATACCAGCATGAGTAGGAACCTCATCCTGTAAAATCCAAGCCATCTGTGCTTGATAAACTGCCACTGAATTAGTTGCTACTTGAGGCAACCTAGTGAGCTGAAATCTTCCCAAAGGAGTCTCAAAAGTTGTGAGAGGCCTTGAATCCGTATGTAGTTCCCTCTCATCATAACCACCCATAATATCACCCAAACCATAACACACCCTTCCAGCAAAATCTTCAACAAAATCCTCTGCACTTGGTGGCATACCAGCGTCCTTGATAGTGACTCTATTTAAGGCTCTAAGATCATGAACCACCCTCAACTTTCCATTCTGCTTTTTTACGCAGAAAACCGGACTTGAGTAGCTGGAAGTCGATTGTTTGTATAACCCAGTCCTGAATCTTTCCCTAACAATCTCTACAAAATCCTCTCTAATAGCGGCTGGAATTGGAATAGGTTTGATTTGCCAAGTTTCATGGCAAACCACATGAATCAAGTAAGGTTCTCCATAAGAGTGCTTCAATACACCCCTTTCCTCCTCAACAAACGCCACAGCTTTTTCCCTTAGCACAATAACATGCAACAACAACTTCTTTTCTTCCACAGACAACCACCCATTAGGACCAAAATTAACAACTTTCAACCTTTCCACGGTCACCCTAGCCGTCTCTATAAATTCTGGAGGATTCTTCACCAAAGGAGTACAGTACGGATCTCTTGACAAAGGAGGTCTCTTCAAGGGTGGATTCAAACCCACATGCCTAATCTTCTGCGCTACCTTCTTATACTTTGCTGCTCCACCTTCAACTTGAGGGATCTTCAGGAATTCTTCACCACCAGACCTGGAACAAAAACCAAGGGTTTCCCCATTGCTCACATGTGTGGCCCAGGTAATGTTTTCGAAAGGTGTAGAAGAAACCCTAGCGGTGCACAATTGGGAGGACTTACTTTTACACCCCAATCTCACCACTCCAAAATGTTTCCGCAATTCCACATCTTCATCCTCACTTCCAAGTTCCAAATCTTCAAATCTTGATTTATCTTCTGAAGCACATCTTCTAAACTTGTGCAGTTTATCCTCATGCTGGAGGCCCAAAAATAGATCTTGATGATCTTCTCTCTTCATAATTTTCTGCAGTTTAACCTCATGCTGGAGGGCCAAAAATAGATCTTGACGATCTTCACAACAATATTTTGCATCTTCTTTCTTCATTATCTTCAGATTTTTTTGTTGATTTTCATGAATTATCTTGAAATTTTTATCTTCTTTTCTTGAGTTTTCTTCTGACCTACAAAAATAACCAGGGGTTTCCCCAATGCTCACAGGTGTGACCCAGGTAATGTTTTTGAAAGTTGTAGAAGAAACCCTAGCGGTGCACAATTGGGATGACTTACTTTTAGACCCCAATCTCACCGCCCCAAAAATTTACCGCATATCTTTCAATAAAGATATATAACCAATCTTCTTCTTTGAACTTGAATTAAAAATAATTAAGAATCTTGAGAGAGAACAGAGACTTGGTAAAAAACTTGATGAATACTTGCAGAGAAGAGAAACATTAAAAAGAGAAAGTTGAAAATCCACTTGGTATATCTCCAAGGGAGCTGACCTTCTACAACCTGGGAGTTCCTCATCTTGGGGAGAGGTTTTAGCACTAGGGTGATCAGCCCTCACTACTCTAAAAAAGACAGACTCTCAATAGAGCCTGAGCGGCACTCCAAAAAACCAGAGGCAGAACCCACTTCCTTCCTTCTCCTGCAGCAGTCCATGCACTGGCACATTGAAGATAAACCAGGCCTGGTCTCCCAACCATCCTCTCCAGGGGATGAAAACCTCATGTGAAGTCTCCTTTCATCTTCACCAGTCAACTCCAAACTGATTCCCAAATCAAATTGATAACCAATTCTTGCCTGAAAATCCATCAAGAATGGCCCACCCAAAACTGCTTTTACATTGCCTTTAGAAATGTAAAAATGAACCTTCCCTGAGGCTCCTCCAACATCTAACTTCACAAACTCTGAAGTTCCAACCAATTCAGTGACATGGCCACCGATCTCTCTCAAATTCCCACCAATACCAGTTTTGATGGGGAGGCCCATATGAGTTGCCTCAAACAAAGAAATCAGGTTTATCTGAGAAACTGAATCCACCAATGCCCTTGCCTCCCTGCCATTCAGAGTGACATTGACATATCCCAGAGGAGCAGAAAAATGAGTTTCCAACCCCTCACCAAACTTTTCAGCAGAATCACAAATGTATTCTACCTCACCAGAAGAAACTCATCTCCTGGTCAACAACTTTTTCTGTCTATCAGCCAACCCTGGACTGATAGCATACAATTCCCCATAAGATAGGGAAACCTGACCCTGATTCATCCTTTCCAGGACAGAGTCCATAACATTAACTTGACCAGACACTACTGGCCTCTCAAAGTGAGCTCATGGCTTCACTACCTTGGTCCTAGAAGGTTCTTGAGGACCAGCACCACCAACAGATTTACCATTAACAGGGACCAAACCAGATCCCTCACCAGAACCTCTAACTCTAGCAGGCTTTGGAAATGAAGCCAAAGGGACATCCTCCTCAGAGTCAGAATCAACCTCCATTGGTATTGGCTCACCATTCATGTCCAATGCACCAAAACTAGGGGGAATCATGTCAGCCATACCCTTCTGCATCTTTTACAGCTCCTCTTTTCTGCACTCAGATTAGGATCCACCTTTGATGCATTTGTCTTTCATTGGGCCTGAAAACTGCTCTTAGGCCTTCCCATGTTCCCTGCTTCCAAATCATAAACACCAGCCAAGCATTCTCCACTTGACTGTCCACCACAAGAATACAACTCCAAACCACCAAAGGAAGTAGAAA
The DNA here is from genome assembly GCA_030280995.1 of Hemileia vastatrix. Classification (NCBI taxonomy): domain Eukaryota; kingdom Fungi; phylum Basidiomycota; class Pucciniomycetes; order Pucciniales; family Zaghouaniaceae; genus Hemileia; species Hemileia vastatrix. The sequence goes on from JASXTE010000001.1 coordinate 65,170,502, forward strand.
AAGAGACCTTATTGACCTCCTTTCCCTTTCCCTTGGTGTCATCATTCTCCTTACCAGAAGACTTTCCTGATCAGGAATCTCCTCAAATCTTGGCCTCCTTTGATTGAGACCATCCCTTCTCCTGACCAAATCAACAGGAGCCTTCCCCTCACTGGGCTTCACAAATGAACCATCAGGGAACTTGAAAACCCTGCCATCAAATTCCACCTTTCCTTCAGATAAATCCCTGTTCAATGCCCAACAATCATTGGACCTGTGCCCCCTTCTGCTGCAATAAGAGCAGACCCAAGGATCACTCCTACCAGCCCTCCTGTCAAAATCTCTAGGCTGAGAAGGTGCCTTATTGAACTTCTTAGCCTCCTGAACAAAAATATGCAGCTGCTTTGTGAGATCCGCCAACTGCTCCACCACTGGGTCCCTCTCCTGTTTGGGAACCTGCACCATATTCTTCTCCTCCTTCTTCACCCTAACTCCCTCTTCAGTCAAAGCCTCACTGACTTTGCTGACATATTTGGCACACCCTTCCTGATAGGTGTCCACAGCCAATAACTTCAAATGGGCCTCAACAGCCTCCTTCACCTATCCAAGGCAGGTGACTTCTGGTCCCCATTAGAAAGAGTCTTCATCAAGTCCTTCCTTGACAGATCTTTCAACACATCCATCCTGACATCTCTAGCTAGGGAAGACCAAAAAACATCCTTGGCAGCATTTTCATGTGCCAGCTCCTCCACTTCTACCAAGTATTCCACCACAGGATCAAACTGTAGCAGAAACTTCCTGTAAATATGTAAGTTACCAACCCCACCATAAGATTGCCATTCACTGACAACCTTGTTCAGATCCACCATAGTGAACCTGACACCCCATCTATCCAACATTTCCCTACAAAAAATTTCCAATTACTCTTCTTGTAGCCAGACATGGCCACAATCTCCTTCTCCACTGACCTATCCCCAATGAAGAAGATAATCTGCTTCACCATGTCCAGGTAGGAAGAACCATCCACTCCAGAAGCAGTTTCATACTTCTCTAGAAACCACTTGACATCCTCCCCATTAAACTTGGTACCATCCCAAGTTTTAATCCTCACACACTCCCTAACCATCACAGAAGGAGGACCATCCCCCCCATTGACAGTCACCACAGGAATAGAGGAAGCAGAAGCCATTCCTCCAGTCCAAAACACCAAAAAGAGCCAACCAAAGAAAACAGAGATTCCAAAGAACTAGAAAGTTCTACCCCACGTTGGGCGCCAGAAATGTAGACAATCCTATAGTACTAGCTATAGGCCTTGACCAAGGGATTTGGAGAAATACCAGAGAGAAAATCCCTTGTCCCTTTAGAAAAATAGAATGAGATTTACTTGCTAAAGTAAGTTGGTTCCTGTTTTGCTAAAGCTCCTGTTTAACACACTTGACTGCTTGATGAGCCAAGAAAGTAGTCCCCAGATAGACTACCAGACCAAAGAACTGAAATTTAGAACAAAGTCCACACCAGAGTCAGCAAAGATACTTGATGTAGGCTGCAAATCCACACCAGAGACAGCAATAATACTTGCTATAGCTTGCAAGACTATAACAGAGAAAACAGTTGCCAAAGTTAAGTTAAATGAAGAACTTACTTGCAAAAAACACAGCCAATTGTGGCCAGAAAACAGAGAAAACTGAGTGAGGAACAATGATATCACCTCTGGATGGTTGTATGATGATTAAGGTTGCCTCAAACTGTCTTATTCACTATGTACACACAGACCACTAACTAAGAGCCCATGCGCACCCACCAATCTGGCGCCTGTACCCGCCAAATTGCATAAAAAAACCCTCCTGAAGCGCTCCCCAACCTCCTAAAACAGAGGCGGGCGGGCCGCCTGATGTCGGAGATGCTGCCTGAAGAGGCCCGGCCTCCCTGAAGCCAGAAAACCAACAAAAACCACTAATCTACTTAGAAAAATTAGCTACAACTACTAAAACCTTTAAAACACAGAATTTCACTATAACAACATTGTGACATGAAATATAGAGAAAAATTAGCTCTATCCAATGGTACTAAGCACTTAACCCTAAGACTTAAGGTTAGCCCGTAAAACACAAAAAACAAAATTAAACAGCAATCTTTTATAAATGAAAAATGAGGAAATGACCCCTTAAAACTCAGAATATGAAAAATGTCTTCAAGAAATAAAATATAGAGAAAAACCAGGTATATCCAATGATAGTACACACATACCTGCAGACCCAATATCCACGGAATAAAACCAGAAAAATACCCAATTCTTTAGCAGATGTCAATTAAGACATGCACAAACAGCGCCAAATCACACAACAAAGGCCCCTGTTAATGTTGGAAGACCACACCGACAATAATGAAATAAAATTATGCATTTTCAATAGTCAACATGATTATCCGTTATCTGGTCATTTGGGGTTGATAAAACCTACCAGTTAATAGCAAGGGATTTCTTCTGGCCAAGAATGACCAGAGAAATCAAGGCCTATATAAGATCTTGTTACGAATGTAATAGGAATAAGGCTCCCCATCACCGGAAGCATGGGTCGCTTCAAACGCTTGCTATTCCCTCTAAACCTTGGGAATCTTTATCAATGGATTTTATTTCTCAACTTCCTCTTTCTAATAATTTTGATGCTATATTAGTAGTAGTAGATAGATTTTCAAAGATGTCTATTCTCATTAAAACCACTACTACTGCTACAGCAGAAGATTTGTCAAAATTGTATCTGGAATATGTATTTTCCAAACACGGCTTACCTAATGATATTTTTTCAGATAGAGGCTCATTGTTTGTATCCACATTCTGGACTAAATTGTGTTGACAACTTAATAGGGGGTGTCAGTTCTGGCAAATCCGCACTTACAAATCCGCACTTAAATTTGACCAAATCCGCACTTAAATAAGTGCAGATTTCCAAAACACACTAGCCCCAATACTGGTGGATTTCAAAATGAAATAAGTCACTTATTTCACTCAAATCTGCACTTTCTCAACCAAAAGTGCTGATTTCACCATCAAGTCCCATTTCACTGATTTGTCAGCATCATCCCATTCATACGCAGCACTCCGCAGCATAACACTTCATAACTCAAAACATCGTACATCACTTACATCTTCATATCATATCATATAAGAGTCATGCCTTCCTCACTTTCAAATCGTGATAAATTACATAAAGCAATGACTTTCATGGCGCTTGAACTGCTCTTGGACTCTGATTCCGATTCTGATCTAGAAGAAGATTTTGTCTTTTTATCAAAAATGGCCAGGAAATGTTACCTTCTTCCCAGGTATAGGAGTTGTGGAATTTTAGGATTCAAGGAGTTTCTGTGCCCACTCTTTGTAACATATTTTATATATTTTATATTTTTTGTATATTTGTATTACTATCTTCTTTTATTGTCTTTTTTTACTCCCTCTCAAGAATACCCACTCTTTTCCCTTTGAAATATTTCTTTATCCTCACCTCATCCTTCTCCCCAACCTTTTCACTCCCTTTGTCATCATTTTCAACCCCTATCCACATTTTCCTCTCCCTCTCCACACCTCTCTACCCCTCTCCTCTCCTCTCCTTCCAGTTCGCTTACCTCCCCATTTCTCCCTAACACTTTATTTTTATATACAGAAATAGGGACTGGGTTGAAAGGGAGGAAATTGGGGTTCAAGAATTGTGGAGGCGAGGTAAAGGGGAGGAATGGGGCTACAAGGGTTGGAAAGGCTGGAGAGAGGGGTGAGGAAGGATATATGGGGTAGCGAAAAGGTTGGGAAAGTGTTGGAAGGGAAGATTAAGGGTTCCAAGGCATTTTAAATGAAGAAAAGGGTCTGGGAGAGGTTGAGAGGGGTGAAATGGGGATCAAAAGAGGATGGCATAAAATGGGGCTGGGAGGATAGCGAAAGGCATGGGGAGGGAAGACAAGCATGTGTTGATAGAATTGAAAGGGATGGAGATTGGTGCAAACAGAATGTGAAAATAGGTGGATGAACTCTGTTCTTCGGGCGAAGAACAGAGTTCACTTCCATAAAATATTAGATGAAACATAGTTTTCAATTCTGTAAAAACAGTTGTAAGTAATAGAAAAAGTCACTGATTTTTTTTATATGTAATCCTTGCTTTACGAGGAGACTTTTGTGACGAAGCAGATTTTTGAGTTACCTTTTGAGATTTGGAATATCTGGGAGGCATTATGAAACTGGCACATAACAAGAAAAAAGATTAAAAAGTAGAAGAAATAAGTAAAAAAGAATGTAAAAATGCCTGGTCAAAATATTGAAAATGTTGGAGATTGGTGCAAACAGAATGTGAAAATAGGAGGATGAACTCTGTTCTTTGGGCGAAGAACAGAGTTCACTTCCATAAAATATTAGATGAAACATAGTTTTCAATTCTGTAAAAACAGTTGTAAGTAATAGAAAAAGTCACTGATTTTTTTATATGTAATCCTTGCTTTACGAGGAGACTTTTGTGACAAAGCAGATTTTTGAGTTACCTTTTGAGATTTGGAATGTCTGGGAGGCATTATGAAACTGGCACATAACAAGAAAAAAGATTAAAAAGTAGAAGAAATAAGTAAAAAAGAATTTAAACATGCCTGGTCAAAATATTGAAAATGTCAGGAAGGGGTGTGTGCCGAGGATTGATGGGTAGGTAGCGAGGAAGGTCAGTGTGTCACATGTGACAGGGATGGGGTAAGAAAGGAAGGGATGTTTTGTGGCCAAAATGTGGTTGTGAAAAAAAACGGGAAAAAGTGCTGATTGAGGTCATAACTGACACCCTTTTTTGAAATAAGTGACTTTTTTGCAAAATTTAAGTGCTGATTTGGTTTGAAATCCGCACTTAATTTAAGTGCGGATTTGCCAGAACTGACACCCCCTAATATCACAAGGAATCTCTCCACAGCCTATCATCCTGAAACCAATGGGAAAACCGAAAGGGTCAACCAAATCCTCAAACATTACCTTTGAATGTATTTCAGTTACCAACAAGACGATTGGACCACATGGCTACCATTGGCCAAATTTGCTTATAATAACTAGACTTATTCTTCAACATGACAATCTCTTTTTGAAACTGTTTATGGAAGACATCCTCGCTTCAACTCAATCCATGTAGGAACTAGTCATCCTGTGGAACATTATCTTCAAACCATATCACAACTCCAAGAAGAACTTAAATCAAACTTGGGATTAGCAATTCAAAGGTACAAGGAACAGGCCGACAAACATCGACAATCTGCTCCTTCCTTTAAACCAGACAACAAAGTATGGCTTGACGCACGAAACATTCAAACAACTCAACCATCAAAGAAACTGGCCAAAAGGCGCTTGGGACCATTTGAAATCGACTCCGAAGTCTCTAAAACTCCATTTCAACTCAAGCTACCTCCTTAATGGCAGGCTATTCACCCTATTTTCCACGTATCTCTCCTGGAACTTGCTCAAGAAACATACCCAGGTAGGAACCAACCTCCTCTGGAACAAGTCGAAGTAGAAGACCATCTAGAGTGGGAAGTAATCCGTATCCTTGATTCAAGAATGCGCAAGGGGAAACTTCAATACCTCATGGAATGGGAAGGCCTCCTCGATGACTCAGACAAAACATCCTGGGAACCAGCCATCAATGTTTCCAACGCCCCTGAACTCCTAAAATCTTTTCACCACGCTATATGGGGGGCAGACTTGGTAGCAAGTCCGCAACCTTGAACCCTAATTCATATCTTTTTGAGCCCACATTGAATTAGTGATGAAACCACCAAGAAAAAATATTGACATTCTGGTGAATTCAATATGAATACAACTTGAACATTTAATGAAGCATAGGGAATAATAATTTGAATAAGTCTTGAGATATGAAGAATGAGATTTTTTATAGAAATTTTAATACAGTGCAGACCACACCCAAATTAATCTGAAAATTACATATTTTAAACTATTTAAAAAGTTTCTTTGCAATTTTTAAAAAAAAGTACATCAAAGTATAGATCCGGCAAGATACCATCTGACATAATTATAAAAGTATCTTTTCCAAGAAATACATGGAGAAACTATAATTCAAAATATTTCAATTTTTTCATGAAAGGTGGGACTGAGTTGAAAGGGAGGAAATTGGGGTTCAAGGATTGTGGAGGCAAGGTAAAGGGGAGGAATGGGGCTACAATGGTTGAAGAGGCAGGAGAGAGGGGTGAGGAAGGGTATATGGGGTAGCAAAAAGGTTGGGAAAGAGTTGGAAGGGAAGATTAAGAGTTTCCGAGGCATTTTGAATGAAAATAAGGGTCAGGGAAAGGTTGGGAGGGGTAAAATGGGGATCAAAAGAGGATGGCATACAATGGGGCTGGGAGGGTAGCAAAAGGGGTGGAGAGGAAAGACAAGCATGTGTTGATAGAATTGAAAGTGATGGGGATTGGTGCAAACAGAGTGTGAAAATAGGAGGATGAACTCTTTTCTTCAAGGGAAGAACAGGGTTCACTTCCATAAAATATTAGCTGAAACATAGTTTTCAATTCTGTTAAAACAGTTGTAGGTAATAGAAAAAGTCACTGATTTTTTTTGTATGTAATCTTAAAGTTTTTAATAACATTATTGTTGTCAGCCAGGCTACTAGACTTACCCAGTAAAATAATTAATTATCTTACTGAGGTGAAGCCACACCTTTTAGATCCTTATTAATAATTAATTATTTATTAAATACTTATGTATTAATTACAATGAACTAACTAAGTACACTAAGTAATTAATTAATAAAAATAAGTAATTGTCCCACATATATTTTTACTCTTAAACACTGTGCTCAATAATACAGATGAGATGGGAATAAAAATTAGTATTGAAAAATATATAAAATTATAAAAAGAAAAAATACTTTTTTTAAATTCCTTTAATTAGATTTTATTGATTCTATATTTCAAATCAAATGTTCTTACACTAAAATGTGACAGACTAAAGGGTTCATAGTTTTATTTCAAATGAAATAAATACTTTTATTTACCCACTATTTAGACTTACTCTTATTATTTCACATACTCTCTTTATTTAAGTTTTCCCTCTCATACTCTTGTACTAGGGGGTGGTAATTCCGTGTTCTATTTTCTCACATTTTGCCTATAAAAGGCATTTTTTTTTGTCTTTTTGTTTCATTCCTTACTTACTTTACAATTTTTATAACACTTTAGTTAAACTAATTTTATTACTATACTTTATAATCATTAGTATTTACATCACCGTAGTTCTAAAAGATATAATTTATAATAATATTAAAATTTACCTCTTCTTAAAATTGAGTAAAGTAATCAATTAGATTAAGAAAATACGTACCTTGCCTGGAAAGTCCAAAAACCACTTAAAAAACCTTGTATAAACCTTGAATAAATCTTCTAGACAAAAGGGACCCCTTGACAATTGTATTTAAGAATTTTATTATTGTCAATTGATTTTCATTGATCAACTTAAATTAATAAAGTATTATTCAAATAAGTTGCTTCAAAAAATACTGTGCATTGAGTAGACTCACTGAATGATTTTTTCTGGCTTCCTTTCAGTTATTCTCACACTTTCACTATGTTTTCAATATAGATCCATTATTATTTGTGTGATAAATCAAGTGAAAGTTCAGTATTACCTCAGTCTGACTTCCATCTGATTCTTATCTGACTTCAAGTTGAGGACTTGCTAGCAAGTCCCTTCCAAATATTGCATGGTGTTTCATCTTAAATAACTTTTAAAACCAAAACCTTATAACTCTCTTTTATTTTTCTATTCTCTTCTCTTTTCTCTTTTCTTTTTCATTTCATTTCTTTTCTTAAAAATTCTAAAACTTCTCCTCTTATAAAAATCCTTTCTCTGTTTTCTCTTTCTTCTTTCTTATTCAGAAAAGTTTTCTTTCAACCTTCTTTAAAACTAAATAAATAAATAAAATAAATAAAATAAAATAAAATAAACTAAAATTAAATTAAATTAAATTAAAAATTAAAATTAAATAATAAAATAAAATAAATAAAATAATATCTTAAAAAATCAATAATTTCATTAATTTTCTTTCTTTTCTCTTTTCAAACTTTTATTTTTTCCCTTATTTCATTTTCTTCAAACTATCAAATTTTTTCACGAACTCAATACGACAATCTTTCTCAAACTTCACTTCAAACTTTAAATCTCTCTTTTAAAATTCTTCAAACAAATTACTTCTTTCTTTCAAATTCTTTTTTTTCAAAACTTTTTTTTCTTCTTTCTTTTCAAATAACCAAAATTCCTCAAAAACTTCAATAAATAAACTTTCAAGAATAAAAAATTTTTTCTCTCATTTGATTTTCATTTCAAACAAAATTGTTTCAATCAAATATTTCTTTTTTCTTACTTAAATTTTTCTTTTCAAAACTTATACTAAAATCTCCTCAGTTAAACATTCTTTCTTTTCTTCTTTCAAAATTTAAAACAAAATTTTTTTCAAATCTTTTCTTTTTTTATTTTTCTTTATCAAAATCTTATAAAGTATATGTTAAAAATCCAATTAAAACAACAAAATAAAAAAAATAAATAAATACACAAATTGATTTCTACTTTTCTTCCTTCACTCTTTCTTTCTTTTTTCTCTTTCCATTTCTAATTATCTCCTGTATCTTCTCCCAAACCAAGTTCTTCTTTTTTTTCAAAAACCACCCTTATTTCCTTCCTGCATTTCTAAAATACCTCCTCCTCTCCTACTGGTACCACTTCCCCAACTTCTAGTAATTCTTCAGCCACGTCAAAGGAGGCAGCATCGACAATCTTGTCAACCTCACCGCTTAGATCTTCAATGAATCAAGCTTGTCAACCCTGCCGAGGTTTCTTCAACCATACCTGGTCAAGAGTTTCTTCGTTGTCCTCCCTCAAATCAATCCCTGGTTGATTTGACTCAACTGGCAGCAATGGCGCAGCTCCCACAATTTGAGCTTCCGCGATGACATCTGAATTCTAAAACATACAGTCATCAGTAACAAAATTTTTTAAAATAAAAGAAAAACAGACTTACTTTGAAAAATGGGTCAGCCTCTAAAAATAATTTCGGGGTGACTTCTACCGTCACTTCCTTCTCCTCTTCATCATCTTTGATGACCATCTGCCACTTCTTTGGTGTCTGTCTCAAGATGGGGACTTCATCCTCATCCTCTCCAACTAACTCATCTACCTCTTCTTCCACCCCTCCTTTTTTACCAGTGGCCTGGGTTACCCAGGTTGCCACTCTTGTTTCATGGACTAATTTACATTTTTTAAGTTCAATGTTGCATAATATGCATATAGGTCTTATGCAATCTATTTCAAATAAAACTTCAGGCTTTTACCTCTGATTTGATCAGCTAAATATCAGTTTTGGATGAGTCCTTCTTATTTTTTAATTTTTTTATGAGGATGAATATTAACATTTGCTGGATTTTGGCTCATTCAAATCTCACATTATTTTGATTACAGGTTCTCTATAGGCAAGAATTTCATTTCCAGAAAGCATAATCAATTTTGGCTCAAAAATTTCTGAGATATCTACATTTAAAACTGAGTCTTTTTATGTAAACTAATTTACATTTTTGAATTTTGATATTCCGTAATATGCATGTTTTTTCTGATAATTTTCATCGTACCACTCCCAAGGTATGTCAATTCCTCAACTGTTTTTTATCATTTTTTTCCTCAATATTTCTTCTTTATAAATCTTTTTTTCCCTGATTTGTTGATTTTTTGGATTTTTTTCAGGAAATTGCATCATCAAATCTATTTGGAACTCTTCTCAGCATAATAATCAATCAAAAATTCATGAGATAATCATCAAACTACCAAGGAAACTCCTTGTTTGATATCTTGTAAAAAGTGTTCTCATTTTTTTGGAATCTTGTGAAACACTTACTCATTTTAGTTTTTCATTCCAGATAAACCAAATTCTGATAAACCAGGTAAGCAAAGCAAGGGAGAAGGGCCCTATTTATAGTAAATCTTTAGGGAGGGGATCCAAATATGGTAATTAGAAGAATTTCCATTTTTTTTATTTCATAAATTTTTAAATTATCAATTATTAAATGTAATCAATTAACTAAAAATTTTGTGCAATTGAGCCTTGCTGCTGTATAAATTTGTTCATTTAATTATTTATTTGTATTGAATGGATGAATTGTCAATACATTGCTTGTCATATGATTTATTTGGCTTTGGTCACATCTGAAATAATTAGCAGGTGGAATTGTGAATCCTATTACTTTCACTTGACTGAATATATTTTTTTATCGATTTATTTAAGAATTTATGAAATTAAAATGAAAATTTGGTAATCTTTACCCCCTCCCACAGTAAATTTCAGGGGGAGGTATTGTGATTTTATTTTTCTTACATAAATATTTTTTTTGACATGAAAAAAATGGCAATCTCCACCTTCTCCCACAGTAAAATTCAGGATGAGGTATTGCCATTTTTTTTCAGACATAAAAAAATTTTTTGACATGAAAAAAATGGCAATTACCACCCCCTAATATAGTGAAACACTGGGAAGGGTATCACCAAATCTCTTGATTTAGAAAAATAAAATTCTTTAGTAATGTATTTTTGCATGAGGGTTGGTTAATGAAGCTGTTGAAAAACCATATTTAACTAAATTATTAATAGAAATCCAGAATGAATTTTAGTCATATAAATATGGAGAAAAACATTACTTATAATTTAAAAACAAAAAAAATAATCAACTGGAATCCTAAAAAAGAGCAAGAGTAGAAGCATTCAATGTATATAAGAGAGATTAAGAGCATTTTTTACAATCAAAATATTTATTTCCATCTCTGATCTGGAACATGTTTTCAAGATGGGTAAATGTGCCACCATTTCAATTTGAACTAAAATGAAAAAGTGCAACACAGATTTGAATAGGAGGATCTCTTTATGGACAACAAGAATCATTTCTGAAAATTGAGTGATCTTTTATCAGTTCAAGTAACTGAGAAATCCAGGCAAGGTTGTGCAAAATATCTGTTTAAAGCTAATTTCATGAATGCTTTAAAGAACCTCAAGGTTAAATTGTGGTTGGTGTTGTATGGAAAGTGTCCTGGAATATAAGTAGTGATTATTCAGCATGTCACAAAAGTAAGCAAAGTTAATTTCAGCATTGGAGTTGGTATCTGAGTTAACCAATAGATCTAGGGCTAGAGTGGTAGCAGTTATTTCTTGTTTACAATGGACTGAAAGAGGAATTTTAGTGAATGGTGATGAATACTAATGGTAGGAGTATTATGAAGTGGCTGCTTAAGTGGTGGGAAGTCACGTTTTTCACATGTTGAATAATAAGCCCTTAAGAATTAGGTGAAAAAGAATATAACAAGATGTCTTGTCTGTACCTAGTGCTGACTAATCAAGATGAAGGAGAGAAGTGTTTTGATGGCTTTTTCTTCCCAAAAGGTGTGTTTGAGGTCAAACACACCATCAAAATACACCTGTCAAGGGCAGGTGTATTTCATTTTCTGATGGGGTGTTTGGTTAATTTTTATGGCTTGTTTATGTGCAATATTTGAACAATTTTGAGACCCCCCAATTTGCTCCATCCCATCTCATTTTCATAGAAGATATCTATTGTTTTAGAACTCTCCTTATCATCAATGGCCCATCTTATTTTTAAGCTATTAATCCCTTCATCAATCCTCTACCTCATAATTCATAATGTATCAAAGAATATGCAATTTTATATTTCCTCTAAACTTTTTTACAAGATTTCAAATGTCAGATAACACTATGAGCCAGGGGGAGCCTGGCTGGTAATAATTTAAAAAAACAAAAAAAAAATAACCCAAGCCACAGAAAGTGGCTTGGGATTGAAATAAAATATAAATAACTGCCAGCTTTAAGCAGGCAGCATTTAATAAAAATGAAAAAAAATGACCAAAGCCACTAAAAGTGGCTTTGGCATTTTTTTATTACATCTTGCAGGCAGTTTAAAACTGCCTGCAAGTTGTTGTGTTTAAAAGCAAGCGAAGTTGCATGCAGCAACTTCCCTTGCTTTTTTTTTATATTAATGACTTGCAGCCAGTATAAAACTGGCTGCAAGTCTTTTTTTAAACCAACCAAAGTCGCTTGTAGCCACTTTGGTTGCAATAATATTTTTTTCATCTCCCAGCCAGATAACACTGGCTGGGAGGTTTTAAAGTGATTGAGCAGCTAATGTTGCTTAAAAAAGTTACTAACAGCCAGGGGGAGCCTGGCTGGTAGTATTTTAAAATTTGGTAAAAAAAAATAACCCAAGCCACAGGAAGTGGCTCGGGATTGAAAAAAAAAAATTCTGACAGCTTTAATCTGGAAGCGTTTAATAAAAATTTAAAAAAAATGGCCAAAGCCACTTTTAGTGGCTTTGGCCAATTAAATAATACATCTTGCAGGCGCTTTTAAACTGCCTGCAAGATGTTGGGTTTAAAAGCAAGCGAATTTTCATGCAGCAACTTTGCTTGCTTTTTTTTATATTATTGACTTGCAGCCAGTTTAAAACTGGCTGCAAGTCTTTTTTTAAAGCAACCAAAGTCCCTTGTAGCGACTTTGGTTTCAAACTTTTTTTTGCATCTCTCAGCCAGATAACACTGGATGGGAGGTTTTAAGGTGAGATTTGAGCAGCCAATGTTGCTTCAAGCAACATTGGCTACTATAAAAAATAAACTACCAGCCAGGGGGAGCCTGGATGGTTTGAATTAATAAGAAATAATATGAGTTGAGATATTGAAATTCACGCTACTCTTTTACATGCTATTTGGCATTAATTTTTTGACAGAGTGAAATGTATATGTGCATAATAAAAAATCAAAGCCAGAAAAAGAGGTATTGGATATTTTTAAATGTGAAAACTTATATACCCAGTTTGAAGATATTTGAAATATCAGAATACTGATTTTGTGTGCAGATTTTTTTTGCAGAAATAAATACTTGGTTGTTAACTCTTTTGTAGCCAAATGTCAACTTAGTGGCAAAAATAATAATAAGTGACAAAAAATGTGTCCATAACAGCTGAAGGTTATTTTTCCAACCTTATGTGAACAAATGATATGGATAAGTGGATTGAATTTGAAAAATAAGTAAAAATAAATATTAATTGCATCCATGTGAAACTATCCAAGGCTTTGGTTCCTCGAATTATACCTTGTGAAACCCTATAAAAATAAGCTGTAAAAACAATATGTAAGTTTTGATTAAAAGCATGTGAAAATTTTTTGTCATCATTTTTACAATATATTGCTGTGTAAAAACCTGTTGCATATACACCTTATGCAAGTCACTGCATGCCATGCAACCAGCTTCAGTAACTTGCATGTTTCTATATGCATACCTGTAAGTAAATTTTCATCCAAGTGGCAAACTTTTTACTTCTCTCTTTCCACTTACAAGAGACAGGTTATTATAATAATTAGATTTTTATCTGTTTCACTTAAGAGTTTTTTATTTTGGTTTGTCCCTTATACTTGTTTCTTAAGTAAAAATATTAATTTCACTTTAAATATAATTTCAAATTTTAGGGAATCCATTTTTCTCAATCATTAGGTTTGCCACCAAGTAACTTATTTACATATTACTAACTTGGATTGTTGGTATTTTACTTTCCTTGTAAATCTCTTTAAAAAATAAAAAAAAAATAGAACTGATGATTGTTTTTAACTCTTGGCAGCTGGATCTCTAACTTGTCATAGTATAATCAAAAAGCTAATTTTTGGTTAGCATCCAAATTTTATATTGGTTTGTCTTTCTTTTTTCATTTTTTCATTCAATAAAAATGGTACTTATTTTTAAAAAATAATCTATTCCTAAAAATTAAAATTAACAGATTAGTTGTCCATCAATTGATCAATCAACTCCTACCAAAGTATTTTTTTTAAATTTCAAGTAAGAATATCTTTTTTTCACTATTTCATTTTTTAAGTTTTTATTATTCTCAATCATTATATATTAAATAATAAAATAAAATAAAATATCATAGTATCCACATGTGTATGGGATCAGTTTTTTTCTACATATCAATAATTTATTGTATTGGCCTCCTGTAATTCTATTAATGGTAGAGGTATAGTTGATTCTTGTTTAAGGAAACTATACCTTTCAACATTATAAATTATGGATATCTGGCGGTTTGATATATTATTGATATATGGAGAAAAATTAAATAAAGAATCAACACATACTTATGTATTATTGCTGTATTTATCATAATAATTGGGCATTGGATTTAAGCTTCACATTTAATTGTTTATGTTTAGGGTATAGTTGAATCTTGTGTGCCCAATGCATATGGCAGAATACTATACTTGTAAGCAATAAAGTGAAACTTTAATTCCAAATACTTGATTAATTATTTAAATGCAGCTAATACTGATGTTTTCTACATGCATGTTGGATATGATCTTTTATTTATTATTAAGAATATATAATGATTATTTTTGGAGGTGTTAATTTTAATAATTATATTCTTTTGCACTTTTTTTAATTTATTTTTGAATTAAATTAATTTCTTATCCACTACACTACAAGATGCAGGCTTCACAAAGTTTGTTTATATAGAAAAATCACCTCCGATGAAAAAAATAAAACAACAAGCATTCAAAAAACATCAAGAATGCATTACTTATTGTTGAAAATTAAGGTATTGAGAAATATTGAAAGAGGGCAAAATATTTTTCTAGGAGTTCTGTAAAAAATTTAGTCAATCCAGAATGGTATTTTACTTTGAATTCTAGCTGTTTTATTTTCCATCCAATCCGCTCCTTAATTCCAAGTGTTATAGTGAAAACATTTTCTATTGAAGATCTCATTCTATTAGACATGCCTTAAGAAAAAATTCAGTGCATCAAAGACTTTTTTATTGTGAACATGAAGTTTTTCAAAATAAAGCTTATAAAAATGGTGGTGTATTTGGTAATATGTTTGCTGGTGGTTGGTGTTTAGATAGGAAAAGTCTCTTTTAATTTTTAAGTATTATATAGTTTTATTTATGAATAGTTTTAATCTATTTTTATTTTAATTACTTTTATAGGTAAATATGCTTCTAAGCCCTTAGATTTGGCAGAGTATGATTGTTGTATGATGTGAATAGAGTTATTCTTTAAATTTTTTTATCAAAATATATCTAATGTTGAGTATCTAAAAGCAGTAAAACTCTGTCAAAAGCTTGGGGTTCCTAGGTTTGGAGAAAATTTTGATGATCAATGAATCGAACCATTTGCTGGAAATGTTACTTAAGCAACAGGCTCAAATGGAAACAGGTTTCTGAATAGTCCTCACTGTGACTCAGACCATAGCGAGTATACATTTGGACTTTTCATTCCTAAAGACACTGAGAAAAATTCTTTTCATCAATCTTATGACTCAAATCAACAACATCAAAAAGGTGGAGAGCTTCATTTTCCTGAAATAACTTGCATAGTAGACATGGAGGCTACTAATGGCATCACAGCGATTCTATGGCCAGCAAACTTTCTTAATCATTTCACTTCACAATGTTATGAAGTTGGTGTATTCACTTGCATTGGCTCTTCTATTCAAGTTAGTAAAAGACTTTTAAATACATTTAAAAAACTCCAAGAGTTTGAAATAGAAATTTCTGAGTACTTAAATATAAATGAAGAGTTAGAAAGATGTAATTTTCTTATCATGAAACTTTCTAAGTACAATTAAAAGATTGATTTAACTAAAAAAAAAAAAGTTAGTGAATTACTATATATTTAATTTTACTAAATATATTAAAAATTAAATACAGAAAAATTTTCTGATATACATGTTAATAAAAAAGTAAAAGACCATTAAATAGTGATAGGTAAAAATTTGATTGTATTGTACAGGTATAGTTTTAGTTTAGTGGTAGAATGATATATTTAAACACACGTCTATAAAACCATTTTATGAAGCTGATGATTATGTATAATCTAGTGAAAAACCTAAAACAATAAAAGTATGAAAAAAAATGGATGTAAAAATTGAAAAATCATATTACAATAAAAAATTATCATTGCTACATGTAAAATAAAATAAAATATAAGAAACAAAATATAGCTTTGTAACTTGCTTAATTATTGCAAATGGAAGCTAAAAATATACAATATTTTTAGTTTCTGTCCTAAAAGATCATATGCATCAATATAAATAGATCTGTACTATTAATATTGTTTTTAAAAATATTAAAAATTTGCTAATTTTTGAAATAAATTTTTTTCTTATTAATAACTAAAGTAAAACCATGTATTATTTTATTCTTTTTTAAGTAAAAAGAAAAATAATTAATGTACAATTATATATTAATTTTTTTCTTTAAGTCATTCATTATTTACTTTCATATCTAACCTGAATTTATTTAGTGGCATTATTCAATCTTAAATTTACTGAAATTTGCACACTAGTGTGACTTATGATTTTTTTTATGATAAATTGAATATTTTTCATCACATAATTATATTTTAGTAGAGCGTATAACTTCAAAAGTAGAAGTGAAATACTCAATACAAGGAAGTGAGTTATCTTGATAATGATGAATCTATCAATCGAATTAGATCTCCAATAAAAATTAATTCTAATTTTAAAATTTACCTTGTAGAAGAGGAATATTTAATTAATATGAATTTAAATTTCCTTGTATATCTTGACTTAGCCTTCATCATCTATCTTTAATTAAGGTGCAGAATTCGAAAAGCTGAATTATATGATGATATTTTTATATATCTGATTGAATTTTTTTAAAAAATTCATAAAACCAAGTATGTAAAATAGAAACTACTGCATCATTTTTAAGTAAATTTCATTTTATTATATTAAAATATTTATAATTATGAAAGGGCTTTTACTTTTGTCAGAGAATGGACCTCAATATATTTTAAAATAAATATAACACAATCAAATTGAAATTTATTTCAAATTGTTTGAATATTTATCCATTGAATTAATTTTAAGAGTTTTGGAAGAATAGTTCTTTTTTCTTGGAGTTGAATGAATCTTAAAAATGGAGAAAAAGATTGTAGATACATTTTTATAGACCTTGATCTATTAAGATAGATGTAAGTAGAATTTGATTCATATAAAAGTTTAGAAGAAAAATAACATTTCAAAAACTTATTATTTACATTTAAGGATGAACAAGAAGGATGGAAATCTAAAAAGGGTTTGTTTTAATATTTATAGAAATAATACTTTTAAGTTCTTAATAAGGAGTACCCTAGTTTCTTTCTTTTATTTTTTTTGCTTTCATAGAAAGAACTAAATATCTTTTTTTCCAAATTATTGAATGAAATTTGATATCTATACATGAATCTGTAATTGTAAAAAATAATCAATATAAAATATGAATCAAAATACAGCAAGCTAAATTATAGATCATCAAAATGTAGAGTAAATATTGTTTTTAAAAATAATTGACACTGATTAAAAGATATTTTTTAAATTTAACTAGTTTTTCAAAGATACTTTAATATGATTTCATACCAATATGATGGCTTCTCATTATTTATATGTCTAGATATTATTTTATCATGGTACATATATATGGTACTATTATTAAATTAATTGAAAATTATTTCCAGGAGTTTTTCATAGAGAATACTTAGTATAATTAAGATAATTATGCATCTAGAAATTATAGAAATTAGATTAAGAAAAGTCTACTTAAGAAAAAGCTTTGATAAATTGTGAGCAAAAATTCATTACACTTAATATTTTTTACTTTTGAACATGCTGAAAATAATTGATAGAAAAATTTTTCAATTTTTTCTAATGATTATCTTAAAATTTGCGATAAATGCTAAGAAGTATTGCCATATTAAATAAATATATAGTGTTATGAGAAAAATGACTAATAATGTACTCTTATTTTTTTCAAATCTTTGATCCATCATGACTTTGAGTTATGATTATTGCAATAATATTTACCGAATAGCAAAAAGGTGTAAGAAATTTATACAATAATATTTCTTGATAGTTCAAGCATCTTTTTTCAGATTCAGTAATAAATCTCACATAAATAAATAATTTGTGATACACAAAAAAATGTAGTAATAGGATAAAGTATATACTTACATGAAGTAGGATTATGTATTAATTACCTCAACAATAGAGAAAAATGAAGAATTTGGCTTAATAATATTACAATAATCAAGAAAATCAGCTGCCATTGCTTTAGCAATATGGCTCATGGTGGGAGTATTAAAATTAAGTGGCATAGGCCCAGAATTATCTATTAAGGGTTTGATAATATTAAAGATATAAAAATTAAGGTTTTTTTAGATTTTTCACCACCTGGATTATTATTATCACTGTATTTTCTAATGAGGCCGAGTTTTGTTATGAATTCTAAACAGTCTGAAGCTGACACAAGCCGGTGGTACTGTGAGGAAAGAAATAATCCACAAACACCATCAACCAGGTAAAAAGTAAATGATTGATATTTATGGTGTGCATATTCTTTATTCATCTTCTGAATGGAATCATTATGAGACTCATCAAATTTCTGCATATCAGTTGCTTTTTTTAAATTCCTTGAACGTTGTCGTTTCTGACTTTCAGCTTTAGTTATATTTTCAGCAGCCTCTCTAGATTTTAAAATAATTATTGAAATCATGACGTTGATTATTATGTTTCTAAATTGGAAAAGGGGAGTGACTGAAAAATTTCCAGCAATTAACTGTGATGTTGATCTGTCAAACATATCAGGAAATTTTCTCTTCAGATGTGTAAGGCGGGATAGAATATGTAGGGCACACTCAATAGGAAAATCTGGATTTTAGTCAGATTTTTCAGCAGGAAGGGTAAACTCTTGAGAAGCAAGATAAAGAGATGATGCACGAGAGATGCTCAAAAAGGACGCTGGTGAGAACTTGGGATAACTAGTCTTGATACCACGCATATCATTGATGATTCAGGGTGATCAGTCTTCTTAAACAGAGAAAGATTAATTGAGTTTGGTTCTTCAGAGTTACAAAAGTTTTCCAAATTTTCAAAGTTCAAATTATTCACCACCCAGATCTGAAAAGTTTCAACATTATGAAAATCCAAAGCTAAAAAACTAACAAAACAAATAGTTATCATATAATAAATTAACAAACTTCAAGTAAGTGATACATACAGAGTTCATTAGTTTTTGTAAGCATTTCATCACGAGCAGATTTCTTCCATAGAAAATTGAGTTTTTGCAACATTTCATGTGGCTTTTCAAGAGAAACAGACAAAAGGATTTTGAATAACTGATCAATTTCTGGCCATGTCCTAAGCACCTTTTTACCATTGATTCTACCTTCAAAAAATCAATGAACTTCAGCTATTTGCTTTGGTAATTTTGAGTTGCCAATCATTGTTGGAGTATAAGGAAAGGAGTTATTAGCAATTTTTATTGATGATGATAGAGACTGTAGGATTTTTAGAATTTCAATTTTAGATTTTGAAGATACGGCAAATATAAGCTGTTTCTTTGAACTTGAGGTATTTTTGTATTGCTGGCTAGGTGGATCAATTTCTTCATTGGGTGTTTTCTCAACCTCATCAGCTGAAGTAGCTTCATCATCTTTTTGAGTTAGAGAAGCTTCATATTTTAAAACTTCATCATCATCATCATCTTCTACTTCTTCTTAATTGGAGCAAGATTTTCTATAAGTTGATGCTTTGGAGTGATTATTGTGGTACGCGCCTTTCAGGCAGTTTGATTTTGGACCAATCAGCTCACATAGTTCAGGAAGAACAAAGGGGATATATAGTGCAGTAGGTAGTGCTAAACTATAATAGGTATTTGTGTGTTTCAGGACAAAGGGAAATAGAAGCACGGAAGAAGATTCAGGGTCTGTGCGCTCAGATTTTGCAGCAGGATGCGCTGCACAATGGGGAATTGTTTTTTATCAATTTAGGACTGCAAGCACTGAACAATATGGATTTGGATTTCTGTCACCGGACGACCTACGCACAAGGTCGAGGATCTTCCTGTAAGTGAGATGAGGGATTTTAGAAACTTTTTCGAAGTAAAGAGGAATGATTCGAGGAAATGATTTGAAGGTCACTCAAAGTAATAATTATAGGTTCGAGGTTTGATCGAGAAGAATTATAAACTAGTTCCGAGGTAATAATAATTCTTAAAATCTCACAAAGGGTTGGAAGCTCAATAATCAAAGATTTAGGATTTAGAAATGAATATTGAGAAGGTAAAAGAAAGATACAATAACAATGATTTAACTTTTAAGGTTTTTCCACTATTAATGTAAATACGATATTATAATTTAATTCTAAGGAATATCGAACCAAATACCCAACTCCTTTTATATCCTTTGTTCCTCCTCGCATTGACCTCCCTTCCATCGCAGTATTCCCATTTCATTGACCATTACTAACATACACTTAGACCCTCTTCACTAAATATCCGTCCATGCTCAATATACCCCTTTTTAATTAATTAACAAAACTTTAATAAAAAACTACTACTGTACTATTTCGTTGATCCTAGCGCTGTGCGTCGCTTATTGAAAAGGACTAAGGTACCCTATTGGGAGATTGACTAATTTAGATTTAGAGTTTAGGCTAGCGCAGTTAAATAGTAAGTACACAAAGGAAAAATCGCAGTTGCTATGGAGAATTGCTTTCTGCGCTTCGAGTATAGATGTAGGACTCGATATTATTGATTTATTGAGTTAATTTCGCCTCGAGTGTCACGTGGCGCGTGACAGATGCCCGGGTATAAAAAACGCGAGCTCCGCTGAGCTTGAACCATCTTCCCACACTAATTTCACTTGTCTAATACTTTTTTCCCTCATCTCTCAATTATTTATTTTATAATGAACTGCCCTACCCCCACACCCACGCCTCCACACCCTAAAGCGGATGGGGGAATAATCACACGACAGTTTTCACGGACTTGCACGGCTTGTGAAAGCATGGAATATTTCTGTGTCGAAAGTACGGCGACTCGAGGCCCTCGCCAGAAATGCGAGTTTTGCCATTGGCGGCGAGTGGCGTGCGATGCGTTGACGAAGAACGCGGAAATCAAAAAACGATTCACAAAAAAAAAATTTTGGGTAGTTCCAAAGACCAAAGAGGTGGTCGAAGACATTTGGGATGTCTCGATCGAAGATGAACAATCGGTGGGGGAAAATGATAAGGAGATGAACAACGAGATAACAACCTGGGTAACCCAGGCCACGAGTTCGAAGCGAGGTGTCGAGGAAGAGGTTGATGAATTGGTGGAGGAGGATGAAGATGAAGTCCCTGTTCCAGGGCGGGCACCCAAGAAACGTCGGGTGGTCATCGAGGACGATGAGGAAGAGAGAGAGGTAGAAGTCGAAGTGGCGCCCAGGTTATTTCTGGAGCCTGATCCCATCTTCGAGGTAAGTTTTAATTGTTTTATTTCAAGGATGAAGTTACTGATGAGTCGTGTTTTAGACATCGAATAACCTGGAAGAGCCGATTGCAGAGCCTGCGCCGGTTATACCAACTGAGGCAAACCCTCCAGCCACGGAAGTGGTTGAAGAGCCCGAAGACACCCTGGACCAGGTGTGGTCGAAGAAACCTCGTCAAGGTCGACGAGTAAGGTTCGCGGAAGAACTATGTGGGGAGGTCGACGCTATTATTGACGCTGCTTCCTTCGACGTGGCGGAGGAGCTCTTGGAGATTGGAGAGGTGGTTCCGGTAGGAGAGGAGGAGGTATTTGATAAATGCAGGAAGGAGATAAGGGTAGTTTTGGAGAAAATGAAAAGATTGGTTCGAGAAAAATTAAAAGAAAAAATTTGAAAATGAAAAGGAGATTGAAAGAAGTAGAAGAAAAAATTGTATTTTAGTTTTATTTTATTTTTATTTTATTTTATTATTAGTATTATTTTTTTTTTATATTGTAGGTGAATGTTTTTAATTTTACAAGATTTGAGAAAGAGAAAAAGAAGAGAAAAAAAAAAAAGAAAAAAGAAGTTTTAAATAAAAAATTTTAGAATTTGAAAGAAGAATTTTAAAGAAAGAAAAAAAGGTTGTTTTAATTGAAGGAAGTTTTAGTGTTTTTAAAAGAAAAATTTTTATGTAAGAAAAGAGAGAGGAAAAAAACGGTTTTGTGATTGAGATGAGTTGTTAAATTGAGGATTTTTAATTTTTTTTTTTTTTTTTTTTTTTTTTTAAAGAAATTTTAGTTTGAAAAAGAGGAGAAAGAAAAGAAAAAAACAAAGTGTAGAATTTAAGAGAGTTTGAAAAGAAGATTTATTTGTTTCGAAGAATTATTATAGGGAGATTCAGGGGTTGAAGTTAAGTTCGAGGAAATGGTCGTGCCATACAGGATTTGATGATTCGAAGAAAAGAAAGTCTTTAAAAGAGAGAATAAAAAAAAATTTTTGAAAGAGAAAATTTTGAAGAGAATTTTAAATTTAAGAAAAGAATGTATTTAAAGAATTGAAAAAGAAAAGAAGAAAATATTTAGAGAGATTTATGAGTTTTTTATTTTATTTTATTATTTATGTTTATTCTATTTTATTTTATTTTATTTTATTTAATTTAATTTAATTTAATTTTTTTTTTTTATTTAATTTTAATTTTTATTTTATTTTATTTTATTTTATTGTATTTAATTTTAATTTTGATTTTATTTTTGGTTGGTTTTGGAGGAAATTTATAGAAGGAGAAGAAAGAAAAAGAAGAGAGAAAAAAGAAAACAAGTCTATGAAATTTAAGAGGTGTTTTAGATTTTTAAAGAAAGAAAGAAAAAGAAAAAGAAAAAAAAAATTTTAAGTAAAGAAATTTTAAGGTTTTGGTTTTAAAGGATATTTTGCATGAAAAGATTTTAGGAGTTCAGGAGCGTTAGAAACATTGATGGCTGGTTCCCAGGATGTTTTGTCTGAGTCATTGAGGAAGCCTTCCCATTCCACGAGGTATTGAAGTTTCCCCTTGCGTATTCTTGAATCAAGGATACGACTTACTTCCCACTCTAGATGATCTTCTACTTCGACTGGTTCCGGAGGGGGTTGGTTCTTGCCCGGGTATATTTCTCGAGCCAGTTCCAGGAGAGATACATGGAAAACAGGGTGAATCGCCTGCCATTTAGGAGGTAACTTGAGTCGAAATGCAGTTTTAGAGACTTCAGAGTCGATTTCGAATGGTCCCAAGCGCTTTTCAGCCAGTTTCTTTGATGGTCTTGTTGTTCGGATGTTTCGTGCATCGAGCCATACTTTGTCGCCTGGTTTAAAGGAAGGAGACGATTGTCGATGTTTGTCGGCCTGTTCCTTGTATCTTCGAATCGCTGATTCCAAATTTGTTTTAAGTTCTTCTTGGAGTCGTGATATAGTTCGAAGATAATGTTCTGCAGGATGATTAGTTCCTACATGAATTGAGTTGAATCGAGGATGTCGTCCATAAATGGTTTCGAAGGGAGATTGTCGTGTCGAAGAATGAGTCGAGTTATTATAAGCAAATTCGGCCAATGGTAGCCATGTGGTCCAATCGTCTTGTTGGTAACTGACATACATTCGAAGATATTGTTTGAGGATTTGGTTAACTCTTTCTGTTTGACCATCGGTTTCAGGGTGATAGGCCGTGGAGAGATTCCTCGTGATATTGAGTTGTCGACACAGTTGGGTCCAGAATGTGGATACAAACAATGAGCCTCTATCTGAAATAATATCATTTGGTAAGCCGTGTTTAGAAAATACATATTCTAGAAACAATTTTGACAAATCTTCTGCTGTAGCAGTAGTAGTGGTTTTAATAAAAATAGACATTTTTGAAAATCTATCTACTATTACTAATATAGCATCAAAATCATTAGAAATAGGAAGTTGAGAAATGAAATCCATCGATAAAGATTCCCAAGGTTTAGAGGGAATAGGAAGTGGTTGAAGCAACCCATGCTTCCGGTGACGGGGAGCCTTATTCCTATTACATTCGTAACAAGCTTTTATATAGGCCTTGATTTCCTTGGTCATACCTGGCCAGAAGAAATCCCTCGCTATTAACTGGTAGGTTTTATCAACCCCAAAATGACCAGCTAACGGAGAATCATGTCGACTATTGAAAATCCATAATTTTATCTCATTGTTGTCAGGTATGACTACTCTACCTTCGAAGACTAATAGACCTGATTCAATACTAAATCTTTTGGCCCCTTGCTTCGAGAGTATTTTGTCTTTTAACCCTAAACAATAATTGTCCTTCGACTGAGCTTCGAGGATGTTGGATAGTGGATTTCGAAAAGATTGATTTGTCATCGAATTAAGTTGATGAGTTGTTAACATTGATTTGTTGAAGATTGATTGCACATTTGCTGGGTTCTTGTCAGCAAATGCGTCCCCCCGCTGTGGGTAAACGTCGTCCCGACGTGACAAGATATCTGGGACAATGCAGTTTTTTCCTGGGCGATAGGAAATAGAGAAAGAAAATTCAGACAAAAATTCAGCCCACCTGGCTTGACGCCTGGTTAACACTTTAGAAGACATGAAGTATTTCAAAGCATTTTGATCAGTTAAAATTTGAAAAGGACTATCTAGGCTGAGAAGAAAAGAACGCCATTTTTTAAGACAATGGATAATAGCTAAAAGCTCTTTGTCATGAATTTCATAATTTAATTCCGCGGCTATGAGTTTGCGTGACTCAAAAGCAACAGGATGAAACAAATTTGTTTCAGGATTTAATTGGGAGATGACCCCTGCAATAGCATAATCGCTCGCATCTGTCTCAACTATTGTCGAGGCCGAAGGATCAAAATGCCGAAGAATTGGGGCTGTGGTGAACGCCGTTTTTAGTGCTTCGAATTCCTTTCGTGCTGTAGAAGTAAAAACAAAAGGAATATCTTTTCGAAGAAGAGAAGTAAGATTGGAAATAGTTTTAGAGTAATCTTTAATAAATCTTCTATAGAAGTTTGCAAAACCTAAAAATCCTTGGAGTTATTTAATGTTTTTGGGCTCAGGCCATTCCAGGACTTTCTGGACTTTTTTGTCATCCATGACTAAACCGTCAGTGGACAACGTAAACCCCAAAAAATCAATTGATTTGAGGTGGAATTCGCATTTATTATGCTTGGCGTAGAGACCATGATCTCGAAGACGATTTAGGACCTGTCGAACATGATGAATATGTTCATCCAGTGTTTTCGAGAATATTAAAATATCATCTAAATAGACGACTACAAATTGTTCAACAACATCTTGAAAGATATCATTAACAAAAGTTTGAAAAGTTGAAGGTGCGTTACATAATCCAAAAGGCATAACTAAATATTCAAAACTACCAAATCTAGTGCGCATTGCAGTCAGTGGTTCATGACCTTCCGCAATGCGAATAAGATTGTAAGCGCCTCTAAGATCAATTTTAGAAAAGAAATTAGCACCATTGAAAAGGGTAAGAAGTAATGACATAGGAGGAACAGGATATGCATTTTTCTTTGTGACTGTGTTGAGCTTTCTATAGTCAACACACAACCTAAGACTACCATCCTTCTTTTTTACAAAGAGGACTGGGGAGCCGGTTGGAGATTTACTGGCTCTGATGAAACCTTTGGCTACATTCTCTGCAATGTAGTCTCGAAGAACTTGGAATTCGTCCTTCGATAGAGAATAGACAGGACCTGCCGGAGGTACTGGGCCTATTAACTCTATTTGATGGTCGTAGGGTCGATGAGGTGGTAACTTATTGGCCTTGCGGATTGAGAAAACATCGAGGAAATCGTGGTAGATTTCCGGTAGAGTTGATTTAATGGCTTCAACGTTGATTTGGTCATCCTCTTCATCTTCGAGAGAATCTGTC
Source organism: Hemileia vastatrix (assembly GCA_030280995.1). NCBI lineage: Eukaryota > Fungi > Basidiomycota > Pucciniomycetes > Pucciniales > Zaghouaniaceae > Hemileia > Hemileia vastatrix. Next base: position 65,196,210 of record JASXTE010000001.1, read on the forward strand.
GAGGTGATACCTGTATTGAGAGAGCATAATTCGATTACTTCGAGGCAATTTAAATCCTCTTCGAGTGAAGTCATCGAGCTAGAAGGGTTAGCCAATTGCTCATTTAAAGAAGGTACAGATGCTTGCAAGTCATCTGGCAGAGATTTGTCCTCTAGCAGGATGTTGTCAGGGGGGTTGTTTAACTCCCTATTGACCTGCATTAAAGAATCAGAAATATACTTAGAGCGTGGGGTGATCAATCCCCGGGTCCAATCAATTTCGGGATTCCAATGCGTTAAAAATTCATGGCCAAGAATGGTATCGTCCATCCTTGGGGCGTCCAAGACTGATAATTCCCACTCGAAGGGGGGAAAATTCGGAAAGTTGAAAACCCATAAAACTTTCTTACTTACCCAATATTTGGGTTCCTCTGATTCGACCAAATAGATGGGAGTTCGATCGATATCTGTAAATGTTAGTTGAAGCTTCTCGGCAAAAGATAAACTAACAAAAGAAATTGAAGCTCCAGAGTCTATAAGACAACTGAAGGGGATATCCTCCTTAAAAAGAATGAATCTCAAGCGGTTTAAGGCAACTCCAGTCCTTAAGACATGGAGGTTCTGTGCACTGGGAGAGATAAGATAGTTTGCTTTGCACACAAGTAAACTATCTACTAGTTTTTTGACTTCGAACTAGTACCTTCTCTTTCCTTCAACTTTACACAGTCTTCCAACTTGTGCTTACCCCCACAATACATACATAACCCATTATCTGCTCTTCTCTTCCTCTCAGCTTCTTTAAGTTCCCCTTTAGGATCCAGTACTTTGCTGATATCGCCTGGGGTTGAGCCTTTTGGTCGAGTTTTATCCTTTCCCTTATTGGGTTTGGATTGAGTCGAGGAGGATTGATTTGGTCGTGGGTGTGAAGAAGGTCCCGATTTAAAATTTAGGCCTTGAGATTTGTTGGCATATCGACGATGTTGAAGTCATCCTTGATAAACGCCGTCAAGTTCGAGGGTTCGATCCATTAAATCCGTTAAAGTAGTCATCTTCTGACCGTGAAGATTTAATTGATCCAGAATCCTCGAAGGAAGTCCTTTCTTGAAATGATACTTAAGGGCAGCATCATTCCAACCTACTTGAGTTTGAAGTGCTCTGAAGTTCGAGATATATTCAGAGGCTTTACCATTATCACTCATGCGAAGAAAATCAAGTTCAATTTCTGCATTGTCCGTTTCATTAGGGTCCCCAAACAACGTAAAAAGTTGGTCTTCGAACTTTTCCCAATTATTGATAAGTAAGTGGGTTTCTGTCGAAGAAAGCATGAGTAGATAAGGTTCGAACCATCTTTCTGCTTTCCCGGCTAGGAATGAAGAAGCGTAAACAACCTTTGATCGGTCGCTGTTAAAGGTTCGAGGGTCATTATGGAACAGTAGCTTGCAGGTTTGCAAGAAGGGTCGCAATCTGTCGGGGTGATCTCCGTCGAATTTGTCAGGAGATTTCATAGAAGGAGTTTTGAACTTAGATCCCTCTGAAGACGTTGGATTTGAAAGGGTTTTCATAAAAAGTCTCATGAAATCTTCCAGAGAGTTAGATGGTCCCGGTTCTGAGGATTGGCCAGAAGGGTGATTGGCAGGGGCGGATGGTGCCTCATGCATTGTATCCTCTCCTTCTTCTTCATCACTAGAATCCTCAAAATCTTGTGGAATGTCTTCTACAGATTGAGCTGAGTGTTGCCGTTCCCTAAGGTCGGGTGGTTCCAAAGAGTGAGTGCGAGAAACAGACCTTGTGGCTGTTGGCCTGCCTCTAGCGCGAGCTCTAGTAGTAGCGCCCGTAGGAGGAGTGCGTTGAACAGGTGCCATTTAAAATTTTAGAAGCACCTAAAAAGTCGTAGTAGTGCAAAGAATGAGAACTACGGAGAATTAAATTATACTGTCACCGGACGACCTACGCACAAGGTCGAGGATGTTCCTGTAAGTGAGATGAGGGATTTTAGAAACTTCTTCGAAGTACAGAGGAATGATTCGAGGAAATGATTTGAAGGTCACTCGAAGTAATAATTATAGGTTCGAGGTTTGATCGAGAAGAATTATAAACTAGTTCCGAGGTAATAATAATTCTTAAAATCTCACAAAGGGTTGGAAGCTCAATAATCAAAGATTTAGGATTTAGAAATGAATATTGAGAAGGTAAAAGAAAGATACAATAACAATGATTTAACTTTTAAGGTTTTTCCACTATTAATGTAAATACGATATTATAATTTAATTCTAAGGAATATCGAACCAAATACCCAACTCCTTTTATATCCTTTGTTCCTCCTCGCATTGACCTCCCTTCCATCGCAGTATTCCCATTCCATTGACCATTACTAACATACACTTAGACCCTCTTCACTAAATATCCGTCCATGCTCAATATACCCCTTTTTAATTAATTAACAAAACTTTAATGAAAAACTACTACTGTACTATTTCGTTGAACCTAGCGCTGTGCGTCGCTTATTGAAAAGGACTAAGGTACCCTATTGGGAGATTGACTAATTTAGATTTAGAGTTTAGGCTAGCGCAGTTAAATAGTAAGTACACAAAGGAAAAATCGCAGTTGCTATGGAGAATTGCTTTCTGCGCTTCGAGTATAGATGTAGGACTCGATATTATTGATTTATTGAGTTAATTTTGCCTCGAGTGTCACATGGCGCGTGACAATTTTCAAATAATTGTGTGTTACGCATTAAGGAAGGAATTATGGCTTAAGGAAGGACTCAAGTGCATAGTTTACTGCACCAGGGCAAGTGTGGTAACTTACTGAAACAGGTAATGTAGGAGGTTAACTAGTTAAGTGAGTTGTCAGAACTATGGACTTAGTAATGAAGTAAGGAGAGCGGGTACTCAATCACAAAGCTACCCAAGAGTCAAGACCAAGATCAGTGTTAGAAGGAGTCAAAAATTGGAAGTAGCGCTGAAACAAAACAAAGGTACAGTCAGGAAAGCATGTGGAGCATGAGTGAAACAAGTTAATACTAGTGTTAGTAAGCATAAGGTGTGTTAAGTTTCTGTAGTTGTTACAAGAGGTGTACATAGTTTACTAATAGATTGGTTATTGTTTTACTAATGTGGCGCTAGAGTCAGCACTGGAGATCCACTAGGGAACTGTGTTTTGAGAGCTGGAAAAATATAAAAAGGGATATCGCATCTAGTAATAAAGAGAGAACGATTGAAAAATAATTAGTTAATAATTGTGAATTCAAGTATAAGATATTAGATTTTCCGCAATCATTTGCTTGAGAATGTATAAGAGATTTTTCTGAGTCTTTTTGTCATTTGTGCGTCTGTGTGTGTATTTCTTATAGTATAAGTGAAAGATCACAACATAGAGAAAATATATAGATTCAGTAGGATTGACTAGTATTAGATTTATTTTATTGCTATAATAAGGCATATTCAAAGAGAGCACTTCAGGAGGGAGTAGCTGTGAATAATTAGCGCTTGTTAAGAATAGAAATATCCAGATATTAATACTTGTTTTTTTTTTCTAAAACTCATTTCTCAACTTATAAAGTTTATAATCACATATTAGTGTTACACATTATTGCGCTGTCTTTAAAATTAAGAGTGGCAGGCACTTCTTTTTATAAATTGAAAAGAAGAACCAACCCATCTTGCATTGTGTCTTCTGATTAGTACTTTAGAACTCTCTGCAATTGGTGTCCCATTAGTTGCATAATTGTAACTAGTGTTTTGATTATATTGTTTGGTTTTCAGGGTTTTGTCAAGAGGACGTGATCAAGCCTGCAATTTAGCGGAAGAGTTGTATGGTATACAACGAGTGGATCAATTGCCGTTATCAAAGGATAGCGTAGGACTGTATCTTGAATATAGTCGGGTTTAATTACCAAGTGTTTGTATATTATTTTTGTGATCTCTGTTTTGATTTCATATTTCTGAAATGGATACTACTGCGACTACATCAAGGGGATGTCAGGAGAAGGTTAAAACGCCTAATTCGACGGTGTCGTTGCCACAGACCGTAACTACAATAATAAGATGTAAAGATGAAAGTTTGCGTTTTGCGGGTATTAATACCAAGAAGTTCATACAAAGGTTTTAACAAGTTGCTGAAGTGCATGGAGGGACCGAGTATAATATGGTTCCACAAGTGCTTTTCTTGGTCTCTAAAGAGTGAAAAGACAATTTAGAGGATTTAAAGGTGCATGAAGAGCGCAATTGGTAAGCGCTAAAAGAACAGATGCTCAAGAGATGGCCAAAGGTTACTGAGGAAACTAAGTATAGGATAAAGGATCTGGATGTCTTGGTAAAGAGGGTCAAAGCTAAAAGGGGTGTTCGAGACTCTAGGGAATTTAAAATTTTTAGAGAATATTTTAATTAAATAGTGGAATATTTAGTCAGTAATGAAGATTTTAGAAATTATAATGCATCTTTAACTTAGTTTTGTGCAGCTCTAGCACCAGAATTTGATGACTGGGTGAAGAGGCGCTTGGATAAGGAAGGAAAGCTAGTCAAGAAGAGGGACGGTAGTTATAAGTACACTGGATTAGAAGAAGTAGGAATGACAGTGGAAGTGGGAATGAAGTTGCCCAGAGTTGAGTGTCACGCAGCTAGAGTTGCTTTGGATAACAAGGAGATGGACAAAGATGCTTCTGGCGTGCAATTGCCTCCTCAGATGTTGTCTCCTAAATTTAAAGTTTTAACTAAGGAGCCGGATTCAGTTATGGCAAGGATTGACAAGTTGGAGAAGAAAATAAATGAATCGGCGAAGGCAAAAGAATGGTTTAGGCCCAAGAGTTCTCCTCAACCATTGTGTTTTGTTACTATGGTATGTTACTATTGTTATAAGGAGGGACATACTATGATGAGGTGTAATGAACTTCAAAAAGATAAAGAGGATAGGGTAGTTTATGAGGATGGAGCTACGCTTATGTTGGAAGATGGGACTAAGATTTTCAAAGACAAGGATCGAGGGATGTGATCCATGGTCATCGATCATATTAATAAAAAGTCTATGGAGGGAAGGTCGATCAAGGGCAAGGAGCCTGAAGCAAAAGAGAAAGGCAAGGATGTGAATTTAGTAAATTTTGCAGTTACTTTCCCATTGTTGGATTTTAAAGTAAAAGAAAGAGCGGTTGCAGTGCGTTTGGAGATGTTTTCAGCAAAGCACAAGAGAATGGCCCCACCTACAATAAGTAGGCCGAGAAGAGCTGGCGCTAGGTATGCAAATCCAGAGGATATGGAGGAAGTAGGGTATACTACTAGAGAGAATACACTTGCACCTATTGAAGATGTTGAAATGGATGGTGTGGATCATCAGGTAGTAGATCAAACAATGATGATGGAGGAGTCAGAGGTAGTACAGATAAGAGTGGTACCTGCTGAAGGAATTCCAGGAACAAAGCTCAATACTTCAAAGAATCCACCTGGAGGAGCAAATGCTGGTGCAAAGGCGACTCAACCTAAATGGAGGATTCAGTGCCAGGTTCAATCTTATTTTCCTAAGGTAGCTAAGGATTTAGTTGCGCATTGTTTGAAGACTACAGTTTCTGTTCCATTGGGGTTGCTGACAGCAGTAGTGCCGGATGTAGCAAATGGAATTGGGGATAAGTGCAGGAAGAAAAGGGTTTCTCATTGCGCTTAGTTTGATGTTGGAGAGCAGTCATTTCAGCCAGTTGTCAGATTACCTAGGGTACCACATTATGCAGGACCCTTAGGGTATTTAACAATTACTGTAAATGGTAAGCAAATTAGAGTATTAGTGGATACAGGTTTTCAAATCAATGTGGTGTCAGTAGATGATGCTGTGGAGTTAGATCTTCCTGTTAAAGATGGTGAGGGTACTTTCACAGGAATTGGTGGAGGTAGGTTTCCTGGTATAGGTGTAGCAGAGTATGTACCCACTAGAGTTGTGGGAGCGATGAGGGATATACATTTGTATGTTCTAATGGGTGTAGTTAAACCAATTTAAGGAACACCAATTTCAATGGATTATTCTGCAACTATTGATTATTTTTTGAATAAGACTATTGGAATAAGGATTATGGGTGATGATGGTGTTCCAGTAACAGCAGTCTAAGGATGGTGGCTGGGAAACTGAGTACTCTGGAGCTGCACTATTAGAGAAAGAAAGAGAGTTTTATGAGGAAGTCTCAGATGATGAGATAGGGCGACCACCAGGAAGGTGCAAACATTTTCATTAGGGACTGAAGTTTTAGGTGTTACTTTCTCCCAGGATGTGAGGAACCCGGATAGTGACCAGTCAGTCCAACAAGAAGGGATACGTAAAGCAGTACTTAATAGGTGCCTTGGGAATACTACAGTAGAATGTATTGTACCTAAGCTTTTTGATTTCTTTGATTATGGATTTTGTTATACTTCTATTAAAAAGAAAAGAAAAAAACAGGATTTAGGTTTAACCCATGGTTATATTAGAAAGGGTTTGAATTTAAGTAATGGAGGGAGCAACAAGTGCTCTTTAGCATCTAAGTATAAACCAGTGGCTATCAAGGTAAAACCAGTAAATGTACTGATGCCAGATTTGAATCCTCCTTTTCAGAGGCTGGCGCTGTCTAGGAATCCTTATGATACTCCTTTAACAAAGTTTTCACCTGAATTTGTGCCAACTAGTAAAATCACAATGGAGAGGCTTCAGATGGTTAATTTTGGACCAGAGCATTGGTTGTTGTAGGGAGAAAAGAAATTGTTGTTACATGTTATGGTTCTCAGAGAAAAGGCTATTGCGTTTTCTGAAGAGGAAAGCGGTTTGTTGAAACACTCTTATGGTAAACCTTATATTGTTCCAATTACACATCATGCGCCGTGGAAAAAGAAGTCTTTTCCAATACCAGTGGCTATAAGAGAAGAGTATATGGAATTAATTAGGGGAAGGTTAAGGTATGGCTTGTATGAAAAGTCTATGTATAGCTATTCAAGTCCAGTGTTTTGTGTTGATAAAAATAATGGTAAATTAAGGGCTGTTCATGGTCTTAGGGAGATGAACAAGGTTACGGTAAAGGACGCAGAAATGCTACCAATGCCAGAGGAGTTTGTGGATTCTTTCGCGGGATGCTCATGTTATGGATTAGGTGATATTATGGGAGGATACAATGAGCGCGAATTGGGCGAATAATCCAGACCCATGACAACGTTTGAAACCCCACTGGGGCGCTTAAGGTCAACAAGGTTACCCCAAGGCGCAACAAATTCTGTGGCAGTATATCAAGCAAAAATGATGCGGATATTTCAGGATGAAATTGCAGAGCATGTGGGAATTTTCATTGATGATGGCAGTATAAAATGACCAGCCAGCGATTAAAATGGGGAAGTGTTAGAGTAGAATCCATATATTAGAAGGTTTGTTTTGGAATATATGATTACCCTAGAAAGAGTGCTATTCAGGATAGAGGAGGCAGGATTAACAATCTCTGGATACAAGTTTTCTTGTTTTGTTCAAGCGCTAGATATAGTGGGACATGTGGTATGCAAGGAAGGGAGGATCATTGCTGAAAAGCAGAAGAATAAGGTGGTTACATGGTGGAGGCCAAGAAATTCTACAGAAGTTAGAGGATTTATAGGCATTTTTACATATGTAAGAATTTTTATTCGAGATTTTGCTTTATTGTCTTCACCTTTAAGGTGCGTAACAAGAAAGGATGTTGTATGAGATTGAACTGAGGAATACAATGAGTCATTTGAGTTGTTGAAAAGGATTGTAGGAAAAGATATTCTTTTGAGGAGATTGGAGTATGGACCAGGCGCTGGGAAACTTACTCTAGCGGTGGACTCTAGTGTGACTGCAGTGGGCGCAGTTTTGATGCAGGAGGATGAGGAAGGTAATGATATACCTGTTCTTTATGAAACTAAAACGTTTACTAGAGTAGAGTATAGGTACTTTTAGTCTATGCTGGAGTTATGCGGAGTAGCAAATACTCTTAAGAAGCTACAATGGATGCTATGGGGGTAACATTTTGAGTTGCATGTTGATGCGCTATCGTAGGTGTAAATGATTAGTATGCGGAGTTTACCAGATGCGCCCATGATGAGGTGGGTGGCACAGATTAGTTTGTTTTCTTTTGATTTAGTCTATAAGCCTGAAATGTTTTTGACTATTCCAGATTCATTATCTAGAAGACTGCCGTGTGAAGAAGACTCAGAAGCCAAAGAATTTGAAGAAGATATGAGTTGGGTAAAGGGATAGATTATTGTTATGAAGGATTTGGCAAGGTTGTCTGCGATGTCAATAAACTAGCAGGCAAGGTCATCTGTGATGAAAATAAACTAGTAGCGTAGAAATTCCATAAATACATAAAACTAGATGTTAAAGATGCAAAGGATGTTTGTAGCAAAGGTAGTCTGCAACTGGATTTAGGTAATTCTGAAGCTAAAGTAGCCACAAGTAGTTAGCTAGGCAAGGCAGTTGAAAAGTCAGATGACAAAGATGATACAAGGGGAAGTCAAGATAGTAGTACTCATTCCAAAGAAGGGGAGTATTCTGAAGATGTCGCATCTACTGATGAGGGAGTAGAGTTGTTAAGGTTATATCTGGAAGTTAGTATTTGACCAGATTTTTGCAATAAGAAGGTTTGGCGCAAAATTGAAAAGCGCGCTAAAGGCTATTTTATTAAAAATGGGAAGTTATGGAAGGATCAAGCTTTGTTTCCTCAGTTACTTGTCTAAACTAGGAAAAGGAAGGAGAAGATATTAGGGAGTTACATGAGAATTTAGGACATAGAGGTCAAGACGAGACATATTGCAGAGTTAGGGAAAGATTCTGGTGGCCCAATATGAAGAATGAAGTAAGAGATTGGGTTAAATCTTGTCCTGAATGTCAGCATAGGAGTTACAGAAAGCCAAAAGAGAAAGGTAGAGCAACAGGGAAAGATACTTTTTTTGGTAGGGTCAGTTTAGATTCATTTCATATAAAAGAAGGACACCTTAAATACTTGGTAGTAGCCAGGGATGATCTATCAGGATGGGTCAAAGCAGTGCCGTTGCTAAATCTTAAGGCAAGTAATTTAGCTTAATTCTTGAAGAAAGAATGGGTTTATAGGTACGGGGTAATGAAGATGGTGACCATAGATGGTGGTGCTGAATTTTCTGGAGAATTCCAAGAAGTAGTCAAAGGTATTTACACTAGGCTGAGAGCTGCAACACCATATTATCCTGAAGAAGAGGGGATGGTAGAAAGAGGGCATCAAGTTGTAAAGGATGCACTAGTTAAATTATGTGGGAATAATGGGGCAAAGTGGAAGAACTATTTGCCATTAGTTTTGTTTGCGGACTGGATTTCAGTTAAAAGGACAACAGGTTTTTCACCGTATGAACTTATGTTTGGTCAAAGGGCGGTATTACCTATTGATGAAGAGGCTGGATCTTTTCTAGGATGTGACTGGGATCAAGTGCACTCAACTGAATATTTGATTCTAGTGAGGGTAGCGCAGCTTGAAAGAAAAGACGAGTTTGTGGAGAAGGCATATGATAGAATGATGCAGATCTTGGACAAGTCAGTTAGATATTGGGATGAGCGTTTAGCACATAGGTTAAGGAAGCCATTGAACCCAGGAGATTTGGTTTTGGTTTAAAATAGAAGTTTAGAAATCCAATGGGGAAAGATGTTTTCTGACATATGGAACGGTCCTTATAGGATAAGAAAGCAGATAACTGGGGGGTCTTACATACTGGAGGAACTGGATGGTACTGAATGGAAGCGACGTGTGGCGGCAGATCAGATCAAAAGATTCTACCCAAGGGGTGTTCCAGTGAAACAAGATAACCTCCGGAATGAGAAAAAACTCTCAGAATGACCTCCGGGAAGAGCTTAAACTAACAATTTATGTTAAGTCTTGTTTTCCTAAGAGGACTCACAGGAGGCTTTGACACAGTGATGAATAGAGGGCGCTAACTGGAAGTTAGGCACACTATGGATGAACAGGCAACTGGCATAAGCGCTCAGATGAGGGTGTAGAGGAAAATGAAATCTTATATTTTCATTGTTCAAGGGGAAATGACAAGATAGGCAATTGGATTAAAGGAGGTGCATACCATGTAAACGCAAAAGATGATGGGAATTTAGCTAATGAGTTAGCTAACAGGAGTGGAATAATGATTTATAGATGGGGAGCTCTACAGTTTGATTCTTATTTACATCATGTATTATTGTATCGCAGTAAAGGGGGTACAGTTTTATTATTTAAAAGTTTATTTATGAATTTTTTTTAGGGTTTTCAGTCTTTTAAGGAAAGTAGAGGGAGAAAAGTTAGGTGCTCTAAAATTAGAAGACAATTAGTATGGAAGACAGGTGTAGAAAAATAGTGCCGGGTCTAAAACAATTATTTAAAGGAATAACAAAGAAAAAATGAAGACTATGTACAGGGATAATGGACAGAGAAGGCTCATATGGAGAGCACTAGTGGAATATTCAGTAGCGGGGTGAAAGCTATTAGGATATCCTTTCCAGTATTCAGGCATGAAAAAATGACGAGGATTGGCGGGGAATCCAAGAATAGTTGATGAGCTGATTTCGTTCATTAGTTGACCTATCATTTTTATATGGGTGTAACAAGCTTCAAGTTTAGTGTCACAAACAGTGTCACCAGACGACCTACGCACAAGGTCGAGGATGTTCCTGTAAGTGAGATGAGGAGTTTGGAGACTTCTTCAAAGCACAAAGGAATGATTCAAGGAAGTGATTCAAAGATGACTTGAAGGAAGAACTACTGCTTCGAGTTATGTTTGAGAATGATTCTAATATAATTGAAAGGTAATATTAACATTCTTAAGATCTCACAAAGGGTTGGAAACTCAACAATCAAAGATTTAGGATTTAGAAATGATTATTGAGAAAATAAAGAAAGATATAATAATAATGATTTTACTTAAGGCTTTTACCACTATTAACTATAAATACGTTTTATAATTCAATTCTAAGGAATATCGAACCAAAAACCCAACCCCTTTTATATCCTTTAATCCTCCTCGCATTGACCTCATACCCATCCACTACTCCGCACACCACAAACCATTAAAAATACATCCATTACACCTGGACCCTCCTCACTAACATCCGTTAACCCCTTAATCCTCCACTAACCGTTCCATCCATGCTCACTACCCCTTAATAACCCACAGACATTTTGTAAACCTTTTAATGTACTATTATATTAACTATTGCGCTGTGCGTCGCTTATTGAGAAAAAAACTAAGACACACTATTGAGAGATTGACTAATTTAGATTTAGAGTTTAGGCTAGCGTGGTTGAATAGCGAGTACACAAAGGAAAGTCGCAGTTGCTATGGAGAATTGCTTTCTGCGCTTCGAGTATGGATTTGAGCCTCTTATTATTGATTTAATGAGTTGCTTTTGCCTCAAGTGTCACGTGGCGCGTGACAGATGCCCGGGTATAAGAAAGCAAGCTCCGTTGAGCATAAGACATACTTCCCACACTAATTTCCCTTCATTCTTTATTTAATTTTTATTATTATTTCTTTTTTTTAAAAAAACTCACTATGACGGATTTCCCCACACCAACTCCCACGCCTCCACACCCTAAAGCGGATCGGGGTATTGTTACATGACAGTTTTCCAAGACTTGCACGGCCTGCGAGTAGATGGAATATTTTTGCGTAGAAAGCACAGTGACACGAGGGCCTTGCCAGAAGTGCAAATTTTGCCGATGGAGAAGGGTGGCGTGTGAGGCCTTGTCAAAGAATGCCAATATCAGGAGTTGGTTCACTAAGACAAAATATTGGGTAATCCCTAAGACAAAGGAAGTAGTCGAAGACATTTGGGACGTCTCAATTGGGGATTATCAATCGGTGGGGGAGAGTGAGGAGGAGGTTGAGGATGATGTGGCAACCTGGGTGACTTGGGCTGCGAGCAAAAAGCGAGTAGTAGAAGAGGAAGTTGAAGAGTTGTTCGAGGAGGAAGAGGAGATTTCCATCTCAAGGAGGACCCCGAAAAAGCAACGGGTGGTCATCGAAGATGATGAAGAGGAGAGGGATGTGGCAGTGGAGGTCACTCCGAAATTATTTTTGGAGGTTGACCCTATTTTAGAAGTAAGTATATTCCCTGATATTTTAGAAATTTAGGTACTGATGGTCTTGTTTTAGAATTCAGATTTTATCATCAAAGTTCCTACGGCGGAAGCTTCAAATGTGGAAGCAACCCTTGTGGAACCAACTGCTGTGGAAGTGGCAGTGTCGGTCGAAGATAGATTACCGGTGATTACCTCGAGGGAGGAGATTGAAGAAACCCTCAATCAGGTATGGTTGATGAAGCCTCTTCAAGTTCGATGAGCGAAATTTATTGAAGACTTGAGTGGCGAAATCGATAAGATTGTTGATGCCGCTTCCTTTGACGTAGAGGAGGAGCTACTGGAACTTGGAGAATCGATTCCGGTAGGAGAGGGGGAGAATTTCAAAAAATGTAGAAAGGAGATAAGGGAAATTTTGGAGAAGATGAAGGGATTGGTTTGGAAGAAGATAAAAGAGAAAAAAAAAGAATTTAGAAACAATTTATAATTAGTTATTTTATTTTGTTGTTTTATTTAGAATTTTAATATTTATTTTTATAAGATTTTGAGAGAAATAAGAAAAAAGAAAAGACAGAAAAAAAAATTTAAATAGAAATTTTGTTTTAAATTTTGAAAGAAAAAGTTTGAATGAGAGAAGAAACGAAAGAATATTTGATTGAAGGAGTTTTAGTTTTAATTTCAAAAAGAAAAGAAATAAGTAAGAAGAAAGAAATAGTTGATTGAAATAATTTTGTTGTAAAATCAAATTTAATGAAAAGAAAAAAAAATTGTTATTTAAGTTTATTAATTGAAGATTTGAGGGATTATAGTTATTTAAAAAAAGAAAAGAAAGAAAAGAAAAGAACAAATAAAAATTTTAAGAGGATTTTGAAAGAAAAAAAAAATTATTCGAAGAATTTAAAAGAGAGATTTAGAGGTTGAAGTGAAGTTCAAGAAGATGGTCGTGTTGCGTTTGTGAAAAGTTTTGATAGTTCAAAGAAAAGAAATTTTTAAAGAAAGAATGTATATAGAAAATTTGAGAAGGAAAAAAAGAAAAAGAAGTAAATTTTTAAAGAAAAAAGATTTTAATTTTATTTGTTTTATTTTATTTTATTTTGATTTGGTTTTATTTTTATTTTATTTTATTTATTTTAAAGAAGGTTGAAAACTTTTTAAAAGAAAACAAAATTAAAAGACTTTTTTAGAAGTAAAGATGTTTTAGATTTTAGAAAGAAGAAAAAGAAAAGAGAAGAAAGAAATAAAAAGAGAAAGGAAAAATAAAAGAGAGTTTTAAGGTTTTGGTTTTAAAGGATATTTAAGATGAAAAGATTTTAGGAGTTCAGAGGCGTTAGAAACATTGATGGCTGGTTCCCAGGATGTTTTTCTGAGTCATCGAGGAAACCTTCCCATTCCACAAGGTATTGAAGTTTCCCCTTGTGCATTCTTGAATCAAGGATACAGCTTACTTCCCACTCTAGATGGTCTTCTACTTTGACCAGTTCGGGAGGAGGTTGGTTCTTGCCCGGGTATATTTCTTGAGCCAGTTCCAGAAGAGATACGTGAAAAACAGGGTGAATAGCCTGCCATTTAGGAGGTAGCTTGAGTCAAAATGCAGTTTTAGAGACTTCAGAGTCGATTTTGAATGGCCCCAAGAGTTTTTCAGCCAGTTTCTTTGATGGTCCAGTCGTTTGAATGTTTCGTGTGTTAAGCCATACTTTTTTGCCTGGTTTAAAAGAAGGAGCAGTTTGTCGATGTTTGTCGGCCTGTTCCTTGTACCTTAGAACTGCTAATTCGAAATTTGATTTAATTTCTTCATGGAGTTGTGAAATGGTTCAAAGAAAATGTTCTGCAGGATGATTAGTTCCTACATGAATTGAGTTGAATCGAGGATGTCTTCCATAAACAGTTTTGAAAGGAGATTGTTGTGTCGAAGAATGAGTCAAGTTATTATTAGCAAATTTGGCCAATGGTAACCATGTGGTCCAATCATCTTGTTGGTAACTGACATACATTCAAAGGTATTGTTTGAGGATTTGGTTGACCCTTTCTGTTTGCCCATCAGTTTCAGGATGATAGGCTGTGGAGAGGTTTCTTGTGATATTGAGTTGTCGACACAGTTGAGTCCAGAATGTGGATACAAACAATGAGCCTCTATCTGAAATAATATCATTAGGTAAGCCATTTTTGGAAAATACATGTTCTAAAAACAATTTTGACAAATCTTCTGCTGTAGCAGTAGTAGTGGTTTTAATAAAAATAGACATTTTTGAGAATCTATCTACTATTACTAATATAGCATCAAAATTATTAGAAAGAGGAAGTTGAGAAATAAAATCCATTGATAAATATTCCCAAGGTTTAGAGGGAATAGGAAGTGGTTGAAGCAACCCATGCTTCTGGTGATGGAGAGCCTTATTCCTATTACATTCATAACAAGCTTTTATATAGGCCTTGATTAATCCTGGTCATACCTGGCCAGAAGAAATCCCTCGCTATTAACTGGTAGGTTTTATCAACCCCAAAATGACCAGCTAATGGAGATCATGTCGACTATTTTAAATCAATAATTTTATTTCATTGTTGTTGGGTATGACTACTCTACCCTCGAAAACTAATAGACCTGATTCAATACTAAATCTTTTGGCCCCTTGCTTCGAGATTATTTTGTCCTTTAACCCTAAACAATAATTGTCCTTTGACTGAGCTTTGAGGATGATGGATAGTGGATTTTGAAAAGATTGAATTGTCATCAAATTAAGTTGATGAGTCGTTAACATTGATTTGTTGAAGATTGATTTCACATTTTTCTGGGTTCTTGTCAGAAAATGTGTCCCCCCGCTGTGGGTAAACGCCGTCCCGATGTGACAAGATATCTGGGACAATGCAGTTCTTACCTGCGCGATAGGAAATAGAAAAATGAAATTCATACAGAAATTCAGCCCAACTGGCTTGACGCCTGGTTAACACTTTGGAAGACATAAATTATTTCAAAGCATTATGGTCTGTTAAAATTTGAAAAGGACTATCTAAGCTGAGAAGAAAAGAGTGCCATTTTTTAAGACAATGAATAATAGCTAAAAGCTCTTTGTCATAAATTTCATAATTCAATTCAGCTGCAATGAGTTTGCGCGACTCAAAAGCAACAGGATGAACCAATTTTGTTTCACTATTAAATTGAGAAATGACCTCCGCGATAGCATAATCGCTTGCATCTGTCTCAACCATTGTTGAAGCAGAAGGATCAAAGTGTCGAAGAATTGGAGCTGTGGTGAAGGCCGTCTTCAATGCTTCAAATTCCTTTTGTGCTGTGGAAGTAAAAACAAAAGGAATATCTTTTCTAAGAAGAGAGGTAAGATTGGAAATAGTTTTAGAGTAATCTTTAATAAATCTTCTATAGAAATTTGCAAAACCCAAAAATCCCTGGAGGGATTTAACGGATTTGGGCTCGGGCCATTCCAGGACTTTTTGGACTTTTTTGTCGTCCATGACTAAACCATCAGTGGATAATGTAAAACCCAAAAAATTAATAGATTTTAGGTGGAATTTGCATTTATTATGCTTGGCGTAGAGACCGTGATCTCGAAGTCAATTTAGAACCTGTCGAACATGATGAATATGTTCATCTAGTGTCTTTGAGAAAATTAAAATATCATCTAAATAGACGACAACAAATTGTTTGACAACATCTTGAAAGTTGTCATTGACAAAAGTTTGAAAAGTTGATGGTGCGTTACACAATCCAAAAGGCATAATGAAATATTCAAAACTACCAAATCTAGTGCGCATTGCAGTCAGTGGTTCATGACCTTCCGCAATGCGAATAAGATTGTAAGCGCCTCTAAGATCAATTTTAGAAAAGAAATTAGCACCATTAAAAAGGATAAGAAGCAATGACATAGGAGGAACAGGATATGCATTCTTCTTAGTGACTGTGTTGAGCTTTTAATAGTCAACACACAACCTAAGACTTCCATCCTTCTTTTTTACAAAGAGAACAGGGGAGCCGGTTGGAGATTTACTAGCTCTGATGAAACCTTTGGCTACATTCTCTGCAATGTAGTCTCAAAGAACTTGAGATTCGTCCTTCGATAGAGAATAGACAGGACCTGCCGGAGGTACTGGACCTTTTAACTCTATCTGATGGTCGTAGGGTCGATGAGGTGGTAACTTATCGGCCTTGCGGATTGAAAAAACATCAAGGAAATCATGATAGATTTAATGTTTCAACGTCAATTTGGTTGTCGTCATCATCTTCGAGAGAATCTGTAGAGGGAAGACCAGAATTGAGAGAGAATAATTTGATTGCTTTGAGGCAATTTAAATCCTCTTCGAGTGAAGTCATAGAGCTAGAAGGGTTAGACAATTGCTCATTTAAAGAAAGATCAGATGCTTGCAAGTCATCTGGCAGAGATTTGTCCTCTAGCAGGACGTTGTCAGGCAGGTTGTTTAACTCCCTATTGACCTGCATTGAAGAATTAGAAATATACTTAGTACGTGGGGTCATCAATCCCCGTATCCAATCAATTTCAGGATTCCAATGCATTAAAAAGTCATGGCCAAGAATGGTATTGTCCATCCTTGGGGCATCCAAGACTGATAATTCCCACTCAAAGGGGGGAAAGTTCGGAAAGTTGAAAACCCATAAAACTTTCTTACTGACCCAATATTTGGGTTCCTCTGATTCAACTAAATAAATTGGAGTTTGATCTATATCTGTAAATTTCAGCTGTAACTTCTCGGCAAAAGATAAACTGACAAAAGAAATTGAAGCTCCAGAGTCTATAAGACAACTGAAGGGGATATCCTCCTTAAAAAAATGAATCTCAAGCGGTTTAAGGCAACTCCAGTCCTTAAGACATGGAGGTTCTGTGCACTGGGAGAGATAAGATAGTTTGCTTTGCATACAAGTAAACTATCTACTAGCTTTTTGACTTCAAACTAGTACCTTCTCTTTCCTTCAATTTTACACAATCATCCAGCTTGTGCTTACCCCCACAATACATACATAACACATTATCTTCTCACCTCTTCCTCTCAGCTTCTTTAAGTTCCCCTTTAGGATCCAGTACTTTACTGATATCGCCTGGGGTCGAGCTTTTCGGTTGTGTTTTGTCCTTTCCCTTATTAGGTTTGGATTGAGTTGTTCGTGGGTGTGAAAAAGGTCCAGATTTAAAATTTAGGCCTTGAGATTTGTTGGCGTATTGACAATTTTGAAGTCTTCCTTGATAAACGCCGTTGAGTTCGAGGGTTCAATCCATTAAATCTGTTAAAGTAGTCATCTTCTGACCATGAAGATTTAACTGATCCAGAATCCTCGAAGGAAGTCCCTTTTTGAAATGATACTTGAGGGCAGCATCATTCAAACCTACTCAAGTTTGAAACTCTCTGAAGTTGGAGAAATATTCAGAGGCTTTACCATTATAACTCATGCGTAGAAAATCAAGTTCAATTTCTGCGTTGTCAGTTTCATTAGGGTCACCGAACAACTTGAAGAGTTGGTCTTCAAACTTTTCCCATTTATTAATAAGTAAGTGGGTTTCAGTTGAAGATAGAATTAGAAGATAAGGTTTGAACCATCTTGCTGCTTTTCCGGCTAAAAATGAAGAAGCGTAAACAACCTTCGATCGGTGGTTATTGAAGGTTCAAGGGTCATTATGGAACAGAAGCTTTCAGGTTTGCAAGAAGGGTCGCAATCTGTCTAAATGTCTTCCATCAAATTTATCAGGAGATTTTATAGAAGGAGTTTTGAATTTAGATCCTTCTGAAGACCTTGAATTTGAAAGGGTCTTCATGAAAAGTCTCATGAAATCTTCCAGAGAATTATATGGTCCAGGTTCTGAAGGTTGACCAGAAGGGTGATTAGCAGGGGCAGATGGTGCCTCCTGCATTGTATCCTCTCCTTCTTCATCATCACTAGAATCATCAAAATCTTGTGGGATATCTTTTCAGATTGGACTGAATGTTGCCGTTTCCTAAATTCGAGAGGTTCCAGGGAGTGAGTGCGGGAAACAGGCCATGTGGCTGTTGGCCTTCCTCTGGCGCGAGCTCTAGTAGTAGTGCCTGTAGGAGTAGTGGGATGAACAGGTGCCATTTTTAAGAATTTAGAAAAAACCTGAAAAGGACGTAGTAGTGCAAAGAATGAGAGCTACGGAGAATTAAATTATACTGTCACTGGGCAACCTACGCACAAGGTTAAAGATGTTCCTGTAAGTGAGATGAGGAGTTTAGAGACTTCTTCGAAGCACAGAGGAATGATTTGAGGAAGTGATTCAAAGATGACTCAAAGAAAAAACTACTGCTTTGAGTTATGTTCGAGAAGGATTCTAATATAATTGAAAGGTAATATTAAAATTCATAAGATCTCATGAAGGGTTGAAAACTCAACAATCAAAGATTTAGGATTTAAAAATGATTATTGAAAAAATAAAGAGAGATATAATAATAATGATTTTACTTAAGGCTTTTACCACTATTAACTATAAATATGTTTTATAATTCAATTCTAAGGAATATCGAACCAAAAACCCAACCCCTTTTATATCCTTTAATCCTCCTTGCATTGACCTCATACCCATCTACTATTCTTCACACCACAGACCATTAAAAATACATCCATTACACCTGGACCCTCCTCACTAACATCCGTTAACCCCTTAATCCTCCACTAACGGTTCCATCCATGCTCACTACCCCTTAATAACCCACAGACATTTCGTAAACCTTTTAATGTACTATTATCTTAACTATTGCGCTGTGCGTTGCTTATTGAGAAAAAAACTAAGACACACTATTGAGAGATTGACTAATTTAGATTTAGAGTTTAGGCTAGCGCGGTTGAATAGCAAGTACACAAAGGAAAGTTGCAGCTGCTATGGAGAATTGCTTTCTGCGCTTGGAGTATGGATTTGAGCCTCTTATTATTGATTTAATGAGCTGCTTTTGCCTCGAGTGTCATGTGGCGCGTGACATACAGCAGGTTAGTTATAATAGGATAGAGACATAGCATCATATATAAGACAAAGCCTGGAAAACATTCGCATGGAATGAACAAAAGGATAAGGAATAGGAACCTATCCCAGGGAGATGGATTCATTGAAGCCTGAAAGATACTCAGTGGGTAAGGGAAGCATAAGTATAATGAAGGGTACTTACTTACTAATAAGTTTTGTGGGTGCACTGATGGAAAAGAAATGGTAATTGAGTCAGAAGCAGCTGTAGCAGATCCTTAGTGCATAGAAGCATTAGAGATTGGGGTGAAAGAAGGCACAGTGCTAGGCTGGATAGATATTTTGTGCATGGGAAACGTAGGAAGCAATGGGGACTCATAAGGAACATTATTATTGGTAGATGAGTTGGGGCTAGCGGAACTAGTGGTTGTAATTTTGAGGGTGCTACTGGTAGAACTAGATGGAAAGCAAATATAGCCAGTAGGCTGAGGAGTATTTATGTTTAGAGAGATATTGAAAGTTTTGTGGTATCTAAAGCAGTTGTCACAGGCAGGTCTAAAAAAGGCATACCCCCAAGGTCTAGAAAATGTACAATGAAAGCTGCGGCCTTTAAAAAATGAGCATGATTGATCTTTGGGAACTGTGCAATATTGAGTCATGACGTTTGGATGAAAGTAATCTGGGTTATTAGATGGTCTATTTATAGGTTAATTATGGCATTATGGAAAAGACATCAGTTGTGCAATAACTGACATGAGCGCTGAATAGTTTCTAAGAAGGATATGAAGAATTTTCATCAAAAAAAAAAAGAAAAAGGGACCTAAGGAAATGCAAATAAGTCGCAGTCAAGGGAAAGTCATAAGTTGCGAAGATCTGAATATTTCAAGGGAACACATGCATATATGACACAGGGGATGTATTTGCTGCTATAGGGAGTAGAGCCAATCTCAAATTTATTTTGTGTTTATTGTTTCATCTTTAATAGGCACTTAGTAGCAAGGTGCGCTGTTCGGAAAAAGGATGATATTTTTTGGGGCATCTCATCTTGCAGATGTTGGCTTCTCATAAGGAACTTGGGGTCAAGCAGAATTAAAAAGAAAAAAGGAAATAAAATATTATTGTTGTGTTTTTTTTACAAAGCTATGAAAAATTTATTAGGAATATATAAGATATTTTAGTATTCTGCGTCATCATAGATCGGGATGCAGAAGGCCCAGTTGTTTACAGCCTCTTGCATGTTTTGTTGAAAGGTGGTCATTAGCTGATTTCGTTTATTATACTTGGCCTGAGTATAAACCGGGACCGCCTCAAGAAATTCCTTGACAGCAGCTATAATATTGTTCAAACAATGCATGGTTGCATCGTATGGTGCGCAGGTAATGTGCTGTGCAAAATCCCAGTTTTGAGCCATGGTGAGCTCTTCCTCATCATTGTTAGGAGAGAGGTTGGCTGGCTAATCATCTGGGATGATAGTGTCATAAACTGGCTGAAGAGTGGTCCAGTTATGAGTTGGTGTGTGCGGAGTAGACTCCGGAATAGGGTCAGTATCCCAGGCAGGATCTTCTTCCAAGACTGGAAGGAACAGAGGAGCGTTAGGAGGCGGAGGTGATGCAGCTTAAGGTGTTCCTGGCCCATTCTAAAAGAGGAAAGAGAGAATATTAGTGTTAGATCAGAAGAGGGAGAAGAAGGAACAAGATGACTTACCGTACTCTCCTCTGAAAAGAGAGAGTTAGGAATAGAGGGGACACTACTAGGTGTAGGTGCGTGGTAATCAAACTTGACTTGCTTATTGCCAGGTGGGGTTGAAGAAGTGGGCGCAGGGGGCTTGATGGTCATCAGACTCATCATATTCAAAGTGGAAGCGTTGAGATCCAGGCACGCAAAAGTGGGAGGCCCATTGTAACTACACTTCTTTTTGCATTGTTTAAAGTAATTGCATGACTAGGAAAGTAAGAAAAAGAAATTAGTAATAGGAAGGAAGGAAGGAAGAGAAATGAAGAAAACTTACACTAAAGAAAGTATTTTCACAGCGGGCTTTTTAGAGGTGGCAGGGAGTTATGCCATTCCCAATGCAGCTGGTGCATCTTGTCTTACCCATCAGTGTAGTTACTGGCATTGTAGGAGGAGCAGTAGCGGGCTGGGTATGCACAAACTGTTGGATTGCATTCACAACATTGGAAATATTTTTGGTGTTAATGGTAGTGTTTCTAGTATTCATTAAAGAAAATAAATTTGAAAAAGTAAAGATGAGGATTTGTAGTAAGAAAAGGAAAAAGTTGGAAGAATGAGGAAGAAAGTGCTGCAAGACACAGGATATTTATATTCTCCTGGGGACAGTGGCGAGTAGAGGGATGATGTGGTACGCGCCTCGCAGGCAGTTTGATATTGGACCAATCAGCTCACATACTCCAGGAAGAACAAAGGGGATTTATAGCGCAGTAGGTAGTGCTAAACTATAATACGTATTTGTGTGTTTCAAGAAAAAAGGGAAATAGAAGCGCGGAAGAAGATTCAGGGTTTGTGCGCTTGGATTCTTGAGCAGGATGCGCCGCACAATGGGGAATTGTGTGTTATCAATTTAGGACTGCAAGAACTGAAAAATATGGATTTGGATTTTCCAATAATCATGTGTTATGCATTAAGGAAGGAGTTATGGCTTAAAGAAGGACTCAAGTGTATAGTATACTGCACCGCCGCAAGTGTGATAACTTACTAATACAGATAATGTAGGAGGTTAACTAGTTAAGTGAGTTGTCAGAACTATGGACTTAGTAATGAAGGAGAGCGGGGACTCAATCATAAAGTTACCCAAGAGTCAAGGCATCTAAGATCAGCGTTAGAAGGAGTCAAAACTTGGAAGTAGTGCTGAAACAAAACAAAGGTACAGTCAAGTGCGCGCATGTGGAGTATGAGTGAAACAAGTTAATACTAGTGTTAGTAAGCATAGGGTGTGTTTAAGTGCTGTAGTTGTTACAAGTGGTGTGCGTAGTTTAATAATAGATTGGTTATTTTTTAACTAATGTGGTGCTAGAGTCAGAACTGGAGATTAACTAGGGAACTGTGTTTTGAGCGCTGGAAAAATATAAAAAGGGGTATTGCATCTAGTAATAAAGAGAGAAAAATTGACAAATAATTAGTTAACAAGTCAATAGTTAATAATTGTGAATTTAAGTATAAGATATTAGATTTTCTGCAATCATTTTTTTGAGAATATATTAGAGATTTTTCTGAGTCTTTATGTCATTTGTGCGTCTGTGTGTGTATTTCTTATAGTATAAGTGAAAGATTGCAACATAGAGAGAATATATAGATTCAGTAGGATTGACTAGTACTAGAAATATTTTTTGCTATAATAAGGCATATTCAAAGAGAGCGCTTTAGGAGGGAGTAGCTGTAAATATTAGCGCTTGTTAAGAATAGAAATATCCAGATATTAATACTTGTTTTTTTTTTTCTAAAACTCATTTCTCAACTTATAAGCTTTATAATCACATATTAGTGTTACATATTATTGCGCTGTCTTTAAAAATAAGAGTGGCAGGCACTTCTTTTTAGAAGTTGAAAAGAAGAACCAACCCATATCGCCTTGTGTCTACTGCTTAGTACTTTAGAACTCTCCACATTGTCGTTTTTAGAGCTGAATTAAAAGATAAGAAAAAGACAAGAAATAATAAATAAGAAAGTAAAAATTTGGAGATAGCTTTAAACACTAATGTAAAATTGATTACTATATTACACATGAAAGAAATGACATACCCTTTTACACATTTTGGCTAGTTTGTTTAGATTTTTGAGATGTTGAGTAAGAGGAATCCTTGGCAGGAGGAGTTTTAGTAGCACTGACAAAACTTGAGCCCCTATAAAGTCTCATTCTTTTTGAACGTCAAAGAATAGTTTTATCTCCCCCTTGAGATGTTGATTCATAGCCTTCAAGATCAGGTAATTCATTATCATCATCTTCTTTGATGATAATGTCATCTTCAGGATGAATGATACCTTTTTTATAAGCTGAATTTGAATAAGTTTTAAAGAAAAATGGTCAATAATCTATCCTTCTGAGTTTAAAGAATTTAATATAAAATAATTACTTACATTTTTCTAGGTCATCAATGTATTCAAGTACATTGTTGTAGGCATTTGAAATATAATATGGCAAAGGATTCTGGCTAAGAGTTGAAATTAGTTCTTCAGTTTTGCCTTTAGCAAATTCAAGTATCTTTCCATATTGAGATTGGGTAATTTCAGTCCTTTCGTTGGCAAGAGAAGGGGGGTTTGGAGACATTCCTAGAGGTGGTTGTTTCTAGAGTTTGAAGGATTGGAATTGAGGATGCTGATGATATTTGGTCAAATAAATACTTGTTTCTAATATATCAAATATATTAATGGAAAAGAAAATTTAGTCTAAGAAGATATAAGAGATAAAGCAATAGAACTTACATAAAGGAGGTGTCTGTTTATCACGAGGCATTTAAATGACTTATTACTTGAAAGAAATACAAAATTCTTATATCAAGGTATTATAGAGATTAAAAATATATATTACTATTTGTATTTTTAAGCTTTACTAACACAGATTAATGTGATAACCAAAAGATAATAGTAGTAAAATTTAGAGAAATAAACGAATTGAGAAATGTGGTACAAAACAAGAGGGTTTATATATTACCATATGCAGGTTTTTGATAGGGGTTCTTTTACAATGGCATCAAGCTAGTGTGCATATTAAAAAATAGTCTGATGATAATAATGGGGTTAATAGTAAAAGGGAAGTAACTAGACATTATCATTGGGGGCTTTAAAGTATTACAAACAAAAAAATTACAATTAACAATTTGAAAATTGCAAAGGGTAAATAGTTGAGAATGTAAGTTTAACTAATTTAAATATTTAAATTAATTTGTAAATAGCAACATCATGCAATATGAAAAAGGGATCTATTATTGTAAATTTTGGCATCTTTATGTGTTATAAAAAATAGGGGACAAAAACAAAGTAAAATGATAATTTAAAAAAAGGGGATAAAAAAAGTTAACACTAAATAGTATTATATAAAATTATTAAAAAAGATTAATTTATTTTATGATAGGAGCTTATTTGGGCTGCACTGACACCCCCTGGCACAAACCTAGTCTAAACTAAGTTTAAGTTAAATTTATATAATAAATCGGAAATTGAAACAATTAAGAATCATAGCATATGAATGAAGTATAAAATTATTTGAAATTATTTCCTTATAAAATCCAAAAACCAAATACCAAAGTCACAACTTTTTAAAAGTATTTTACAGATTTGTACAAGGTTCCATACTTTAAAAATCATTCAATAGCAATTGATGAACATGTTCTACTAAGATAACTAAGTTGAAAAAGAAAATAGATACTGGATATATGTTTCTAAATTGTGCTATTATTGAATAGTACAGTCAAAAAAATATAGCAGGATTAATCAGGGTATTTTTTATATTGATGTAAAGCTTGGTTGATTAAATAGTAAAAACCTTTAAATTAGGACTAAAAAAAATAATCAAATCAAAAAGGAATATTAGGAATAGGTGTTATAAAGATTATAACCAATATCTTAGAAATATTGAGGGAAATAAATTACTAGTAATCTCAAAAAATATTTTACTCTTTTACCTTAAAATAGAAATATCAACTACTCATAATATATTCAAAATAAATACAAATAGCTAAAAGTTTCCCTCTTTAACAAAAGACAATGGTAAGAAATATGTAGACAATTGATTCCATCAAACTGTTATGAGTAAAGTGTCCAGCACAAGATCGGCCGAACTTGTACTGGACACTTTTTGAGGAAAGCCTCACTTCTCTTAAAAATCATGCACCTTACCAACTTCAAATTAGAAAAGTGTCCAGCATAAGTTTAACCAAACTTGTGCTGGACACTTTGGTCATGGACAGTAAATTATTACTTCAAGGAAATTAAATAAAAATAGGCTAGAAAATGAAGATATTAGTTGGCATCAATTTTTTTTTTTGATAAAATTGTCCAGCACAAGTTCAGCTGAGCTTGTGCTGGAGACTTTTATCAGGAAAACCTCACTTCTCTTAAAAAAACATGCACCTTACCAACTTCAAATTGGAAAAGTGTCAAGCATAATTTATGCTGAACTTGTGCTGGACATATTTACCAAACAACAATTTGATGCCATCAATTATCTTAATTATATGGACTATTTTTTTTGGGTTTCCTTGCAATTTTTAGTCACTGGTCTTGGCCAAAGTGTCCAGCATAGGTTCGTCGGAAGTTATGCTGGACACTTTTTCCAAAAAAAAAAATTGATGACATCTAATATCTTCATTTTCTAGCATATTTTTATTTAATTTCCTTGAAGTAATAATTTAATGTCCATGACCAAAGTGTCCAGCACAGGTTCAGCCGAACTTGTGCTGGAAACGTTTTTGAGGAAAGCCCCACTTCTCTTATAAAACATGCACCTTACCAACTTCAAATTAGAAAAGTGTCCAGCATAAATTTGGCTGAACTTGTGCTGGACACTTTGGTCATGGACAGTAAATTATTAATTCAAGGAAATTAAATAAAAATAGGCTAGAAAATGAAGATATTAGATGGCATCGATTTTTTTTTTTTGGTAAAAGTTTCCAGCACAAGTTCAGCTGAACTTGTGCTGGACACTTTTATGAGGAAAACCTCACTTCTCTTAAAAAAACATGCACCTTACCAACTTAAAATTGGAAAAGTTTCCAGCATAAGTTTTGCCAAACTTGTGCTGGACATATTTACCAAAAAATAATTTGATGCCATCAATTATCTTAATTATATGGGCAATTTATTTTGGGTTTCCCTTGCAATTTTTAGTCACTGGTCTTGGCCAAAGTGTCCAGCACAAGTTTGGCCAAACTTATGCTGGACAATTTTCAAATTTGAAGTTGGTAAGGTGCATGTTTTTTTAAGAGAAGTGAGGTGTTCCTCATAAAAGTGTCCAGCCCAATTTTGAGAGTCAGTCAACTTTGCAGTTACTTGCGCAGTGCTGGATTTTAAAGTAAAAGAGAGAGCAGTTGCGGCGCCACTTACCGCAGCGCGTTTGGAGATATTCGCAGCAAAGCACAAGAAAATGGCCCCACCTACAATTACTAGGCCAAGAAGGACTGGTGCTAGGTATGCAAATCCAGAGGATATGGAGGAAGTAGGGTATACTACTAGAGATAATACACCTGCACCTATCGAGGATGTTGAAATGGATGGTATGGAATCAGGTGGTTATGATGTGGATCATCAGGTAGAAGATCAAACGGCAATGTTGGAGGAGTCAGAGGTAGTACAGCAAAGAGCGGTACCTGCTGAAGGAATGCCAGGAGCAAGGCATAGTACTCCAAAGAACCCACCTGGAAGAGCGAAAGCTGGTGCGAAGGCAACTCAACCTAAATGGAGAATGCAGTGCCCGGTTAACTCTGATTTTCCTAATGAAGCTGAGGATTTAGTTGCACAATGTTTAAAGACTACAGTCTCTGTCCCATTGGGGATGCTGACAGTAGTAGCGCCGGATGTAGCAAATAGAATTGTGGATAAGTGCAGGACGCAAAGGATTGCTAATTGCACTGAGTTTGATGTTCAACAGCAGTCATTTCAGCCGGTTGTTGGATTACGTAGGGTGCCACATTATGCAGGACCCTTAGGGTATTTGACAATTACTGTAAATGGTAAGCATATTAAAGTGTTAGTGGATACAGGTTCACAAATCAACGTGGTGTCAGTGGATGATGCAGTGGAGAAAGGTCTTCCTATTAAAGAAAGTGTAGACTGTTCTAAAGTACTAAGCAGTAGACACAATTCAAGATGGGTTGGTTCTCCTCTTAAATTTCTAAAAAGAAGCCCCTGCCACTCTTATTTTTAAAGACAGCACAATAATGTGTAACACCAATATTTGATTAGAAAGTTTATAAGATGATAGATGAGTTTTAGAGATCAGGAAAAACAAGTATTACTATCTGGATATTTCTATTCTTAATAAGCACTAATATCCACAGCTACTCCCTCTTGAAGCGCTCTCTTTGAATATGCCTTATTATAGCAATAAAATAACTCTAATAATAGTCAATCCTACTAAATCTATATATTCCCTCCATGTTGCGCTCTTTCACTTATGCTATATGAAATACACACACAGATGCACGAATGATAAAAGACTCAAAAAATATTTCTAATTCACTTATTCTTCTTATATTCTACTTTTTTTTAAAAAAAGTTCCCCTATCTCTATCAAATAGTCCTCCTTTTATATTTTTCCAGTACTAAAGACACAGTTCCCTAGTGAATCTTTAGCGCTGGCTCTAGCGCCATATTAGTAAAACAATAACTAATCTATTAGTAAACTAGGTACACTGCTTGTAGCAACTACAGCGGCTAAAACATATCCTATGATTACTAACACTAGTATTAACTTGTTTCACTCATACTCCACATATGCGCTTTTGACTATACCTTTGTTATGTTTCAACGCTACTTTCAGGTTTGACCCATTCTAATACTGATCCTAGTTGCCTTGACTCTTGGGTAGTTTTGTGATTGAGTCCCCACTCTCCTTTCTTTAATACTAAGTTCATAGTTCTGACAATTCACTTAACTAGTTAGCCTCCTTTATTACCTGTTTCAGTAAGTTTACCCAACTAGCCGCAGTACAGTATACTATGCATTTGAATCGTCCTTAAGGCATAACTCTTTCCTTAATGTGTAACACATAATTATTGGAAATTCCAAATCCATATTGTTTAGCGCTTTAAAGTCCTAAATCAATAACACACAACTCCCCATTGTGCGGCACAACTTGCTGCAAAATCCAAGCGCATAGACACTTAATCCTTTTCCGCGCTTCCTTTCCTTTGTTCTTTGAAACACAAAAATACATATAATATTTAGCACTACCTACTGCGCTAACTTTGTTTGTTCTTCCTGGACTACATGTGCTGATTGGTCTAAAATTATTCTACCTGCGAGGCGCGTACCACATCTTCCCTCTACTCGCGACTGTCCCCAGGAGCCCATAAATACCTGTGTCTTGCAGAGTTTCCTTCCTCCATCTTCTATCTTCTTCTCTTATCTTTCATCCTTCATATCTTTCAATGAATACCAGAAGAACTAATCCTAACACTGAGAATACCACCAATGTGGTGTACGCCATTCGACATTTTGTGCGCACTCAGCACCCTGCTGCTCCACCAACAACGCCCATAAATACACTGATGGGTAGGACAAGATGCACCTGCTGCATCGAAAATGGCATAACTCCCTGTCATTTCTAAAAATCCGGCTGTGGCAACAATTTTTTCACTGTAAGTTATCTTCACTTTCCTTCCTTGTTGTTACTAACCTTTCATTTCTTTCCCTTTTTTTTTTTTTTTTTTTTTAGTCGTGCGATTACTGCAAGAAACGCAAAAAGAAGTGTAGTTACGATGGGCCGCCCACCGTTGCACGCCTGGACCCTAGCACTTTAACCACTAATATGATGAGTCAAATGACCATCAAGCGCCCGGCGCCTGCTCCTGTTACCCCACCTGGCAACAAACAAGTCAAGGTTGGTTACCACAAATCTACACACAGTAGCCTTGCTTCTGTCCCAAGATCTCTCTTTTCAGAGGAGACTGCCGTAAGTCTTCCTTTTCCAATGCTAAAATTCTCTCTTTTATTTTTTTAGAATGCCCCAGTCACACCTTAAGCTGAAGTGCCTCCGCCTCCTAATGTTCCTCTATTCCTTCCAGACTTGGAAGAAGATCCCGTCTGGGATACCGATCCTACTCCAGAGTGTACTCCTTGAATACCCACCCCTGACTGGACAACTATGCAGCCGGTCTTTGATACCATCATCCCGGACAAATGGCCCATCGAAACTTTTCTGGATGTCAATGATGAAGAGCCCGCCATAGCTCAAAACTGGGAATTCACACAGCAAATTACCTGAGCTCCATACAGTGCGACCATGTGTTGTATGAACAACATGTTTACTGCCATTGAAGAATTCCTCGAGGCGGTCCCGGTTTATACTCGGGCTGAGTATGATAAACAAAAACAGCTAATAAACACCTTGCAACAAAACATGCAAGAGGCTGTTAATGACTGAGCTTTCTGCGTTCCAATCTTTTATGACGCAGAATACTAAATATCTTCCTTGTATATATTCCCTGTAACTTGTATATTACCTTGTAAAAAAAACTGTAATATTATTATTTTTTCTATTTTCCCTTAATTTTCCTATGAGAATTCTACAACTGCGAGATGAGTTGCCTTCAAAAAAAAAAATCCTTTTTCTAAGCAGTGCACCCTTCTACTAAGTGCTTATGAATGATGAAACAACAAAAAAATAACAACTTGAGATCATTGCTACTTTCTATAGCAGCAAATACTTCCCCTGCATTGTATATGCATGCGCTCTCTTGTAATCTTCAGATCTTCGCAATATATGACTTTCCCTTGACTGTGACAGATTTGCCTTTCCTTGGGTAATTCATTATGACAAAAAATTTTTACTATCTTCTTAGAAACCATCCAGCGCTCAAGTCAGACATGGTGCAACTGATGAATCCTCTATGATGCCATTGTTATCTTATAAAAAGCCTTTCTCATAACATAGATCTCTTTCATCCAAATATTATGACTCAATATTGTACGGTTCCCAAAGATCAAGTGTGCTTGTTTTGTAAACGCCAAAACTTTCATTGTACATTTTCTAAACCTCGGGGTATGCCTCCTTTAGACCTGCCTGTGACAATTGCTTCAGATACCACAAAACTTGCAATATTTCTTTTAACCAGAATACTCCTCAGCCTACTGGTTATATTTGCTTTCCACCTAGCTCTACTAGTAGCACTCCCGTAGTTACAACCACTAGTCCCACTATCTCCACTAATATTACCAGGCCCAAAATATCTATTCAGCTTAGCGCTACACCTTCTTCCACTCCAAGCTCTAATGCTTCTATGCGCTCAGGCTCCACTGCAGCTGCTCCTGACAGGGTTACCATTACTTTGCCATCAGCGCACCCACAAAACTTATTAGCAAGTAAGTATCCTATATTATACTTACCCTCTCCTTGCCCACTGAATCCTTGTCAGGCTTCAATGAATCCATCTCCCTGGGATTTGTTCCTATTCCTTTACCCTTTGTCCATTCCATGCAAATGTTTTCCAGACTTTGTCTTATATATGATGCTATGTCTCTATCCTATTCTAACGCACCAGCTTTTTCTGATGCTGAACTTGAATCTTGCTATACCCATATAGAAATGATAGGTCAACTAATGAACGAAATCAGCTCATTAACTATTCTTGGATTCCCTGCCGATCCCCGTCGCTTCGTCATGCCTGAAGACTGGGAAGGATATCCAATTAGCTTTCACCCTGATACCAAATAGCCCACTAGCGCTTCTCCTTATGAGCCTCCTCTGTCCATTCTCCCTGTACATAGTCTTCATATATTTTTCATTCTATGCCTTCAAATAATCTTTTTAGACATGGCGCTATTTTATTACACCTGTCTTCCATACTATAGAGCGCCTAACTTTGCTCCCTCTACTTTCTTTAAAAAACTGTAAACCCTAAAAAAAATCATAAACAAACTTTTATATCATAAAACTTTACCGCCTTTACTGCGATACAGCAATATACCATGTAAAATAAGAATTGAAATGTAGAGTGCCCCATCTATAAATCGCTATTCCACTCCTGGTTAGTTAACCCATTAGCAAGATTCCAAGCGTCTTTTGCATTTACATGAAACACATCTCCTTTAATCCAATTACCTATTTGATCATGTCCTCTCTAACAATGAAAAAATATATATAAGATTTCATTTTCCTCTACGCCCTCATCTAAGCGCTTTTGCCAGTTTCCTGTTCAGCCATAGTCCGCCTAACTTCCAGTTAGCGCCCTCTATCCATCACAACTGGGTCAAATCCTCCTGTGAGACCTCTTAGAAAAACAAAACTTAAAATAACTTGTTAGTTTAACCTCTTCCCGGAGGTAGCATAAAAAAACATAAAAAATCATTGATAGTTTAACCTATTCCCCAAGGTATTATTCTGGTAGTTTTTCCTCATTCTGGAGGTTATCTTGAATCACTGGAACACCCCTTGGGTAAAATCTTTTGATCTGATCTGCAACCACATGTCACTTCTACTCAGTAACATCCAATACCTCCAGTTATCTGCTTTCTTATCCTATATGGACCATTCCATCTGTCAGAAAACATCTTCCCCCATTGGCTTTCTAAACATCTATTATAAACCAAAACCAAATCTCCCGGGTTTAATGGCTTTCTTAACCTATGGGGTAAGCGCTCATCCCAATATTTAACTGACTTGTCCTGGATCTGAATCATTCTTTCATACGCCTTCTCCACAAACTCATCTTTACTTTCAAGCTGTGCTACCCTCGCTAGAATCAAATCTTCAGTTGAGCGCACTTGATCCCAGTCACATCCTAGAAAAGATCCAGCCTCAAGATCAATAGGTAATACTGCCCTTCAACCAAACATCAGTTCATATGTTTAAAACCCTGCTGTTCTTTTAATTGAAATCCTGTCTGCAAACAAAAATAATGGCAAGTAGTTCTTCCACTTCGCCCCATTATTTCCACATAGTTTAACTAGCCCATCCTTTATAACTTGATGCCCTCTATCTACCATTCCTTCTGCTTCAGGATAATATGGTGTTGCAACTCGTAACTTTGCGCCAATAACTATTACTACCTCTTGGAATTCTCCAGCAAATTCAGCGCCACCATCTACGGTTACCATCTTCATCGCCCCATACCTGTAATTCCATTCTTTCTTCAAAAATTCAGCTACATTACTTGCCTTGAGATTTACCAACGGCGCTGCTTCAACCCATCCTGATAGATCATCCCTGACCACTACCAAGTATTTAAAGCGTCCTTCTTTTATATGAACTGCATCTAAAATGACCCTATCAAAAACAGTATCTTTGCCCATCACTCTACCTTTCTCTTTTGGCTTTCTGTAACTCCTGCTCTGACATTCAGAACAAGATTCAAACCAATCTCTTACTTCATTTTTCATATTGGGCCACCAAAATCTTTCCCTAACTCTGCAATATGTCTCATCTTGACCTCTTTGTCCTAAATTCTCATGTAACTCCCTGAGTATCTTTTCCTTCCCTTCCCTAGTTTGAACAGCTAACTGAGGAGATGAAGTTCTATTTTTCCATAACTTCCCATTTTTAATAAAATAACCTTTAGCGCACTTTTCAATATTGCGCCAAACCATTTCATCGCAAAAATTTGGTCAACTATTACCTTCCAAATATAACCTTAACAACTCTACTCCCTCATCAATAGATGTGTCGTCTTCAGAATACTCCCCTTCTTCGAGATGAGTACTACTGTCATGACTTCCCCTTGAATCATCTTCATCATCTGACTCTTCCACTACCTTGCCTTGCACACTCCTTGTAGCTACGTTAGCTTCAGTGTCACCTTAATCCAGTTTCAGACTACCCTTGCTACAAAGATCCTTTGCAACGTCAATATCTAGTTTTATGTCTTTTCGGACATTCCACGTTACTAGTTTATTGTCATCACGGACAATACTGCCTGATAGTTTATTGTCACTGCGGACGTTTCTGTCTGCTAGTTTATTGTCATTGCGGACGTTACTGTTAAATCTTTCATAATAAAAATCTATCCCATTTACCCATTTCTTATCTTCTTCAAATTCTTCAGCTTCCGAGTCTTCTTCATACAACGGTCTTCTTGAAAATGAATCCAGCATAGTGAACAATTTTCCAGATTTATGGAGTGAATCAAAAGAAAACAAATTAATCTGCGCTAACCACCTTGTCATAGGAGCATCTGGTAAACTCGGGCTACTAATCATTTGCACCAACGATAGCCCATCAACCTGCAGCTCAAAATGCTGCCCCCAAAGCATCCATTGTAGCTTCTTAAGAATTTTTGCTACTCCACATAACTCCAGCTTGGACTGAGTGTACCTGGACTCCACTTTGGTAAAAGTCTTAGACTCATAAAGGACATGTCTATCATTACCTTCCCCATCCTCCTGCATCAAAACTGCACCCACCATGGACACACTAGAATCTACCGCTAGAGTAATTTTCCCAGCGCCTGGTCCATACTCCAATTTCTTCAAAAGAACATCTTTCCCTACAATCCTTTTCAATAACCCGAATGAATCCTCCCATTCCTCCGTCCAATCACACACAACATCTTTTCTTGTTAAGAGCCGTAAAGGTGAAGACAACAAAGCAAAATCTCGAATAAACATTCTTACATATGTACAGATGCCTAAAAACCCTCTAACTTCCTTAGTATTTCTTGGTCTCAGCCACATAAGTACCTTATTCCTCTGTTTTTCAGCAATGATTCTCCCTTCCTTGCATACCACATGTCCCACTATATCTAGTGCTGGAACAAAACAAGCAAATTTGGACCCATAAATTGTTAATCCTGCCTCCTCTATCCTAAATAGCACTCTTTCCAAAGTAATTGCATATTCCCAAACAAACTTTCTAATATAAGGATTCTCTTCCAACACTTCCCCATCATAATCACTGGCTGGTCATTTTATACCACCATCATCAATGAAAATTCCCACATGTTCTGGAATTTCATCCTGAAATATCCACATCATTTGTGCTTGATATAACGCCAAAGAATTCGTTGCGCCTTGCGGTAACCTTCTCAACTTGAAGCGCGCTAGTGGTGTTTCAAACATCATCATGGGTCTGGATGATTCATCCGATTTGCGCTCATCGTATCCTCCCATAATATCACCTAATCAATAACATGCATGTCCTGCAAAAGAATCAACGAACTCCTCTGGAGTTGGTGGCATCCCTGCGTCCTTTACTGTAACCTTTTTCATCTCCCTAAGATCATGAACAACCATTAATTTACCATTATGTTTAACAACACAAAACACTGGACTTGAATAACTAGACATAGACTTTTCATACAAGCCAGACTTTAACCTTCCCCTAAATAATTCCGTATAGTCTTCTCTTATAGCCTCTGGTATTGGAAAGCCTTCTACTGCCAGGGCGCATGAGGTATAACTGGAACAATATAAGTTTACCATAAGAGTGTTTCAACAAACCTCTTTCCTCTTCTGAAAATGCAATAGCATTTTGCCTAAGAACCATAACATGTAACAACAACTTCTTTTCTTCCTGAGATAACCAATCCTCTGGTCCAAAATTAACCATCTGAAGCTTTTCCATCGTAATCTTACTAGTAGGCGCAAAATCAGGCAGAAACTTTGTTAAAGGGGTATCATAAGGATTCCTAGACATCACCAGCTTTTGAAAAGGAGGATTCAAATCAGGCATCGCTACATTCACTGGTTTAACCTTAACAGCTACTGATTTATACTTTGATGCAAAACAGCTCTTGCTGCTTCCTTCATTAATTAAAATCAAAACCTTTCTAATATAACTACGGGTTGCAAGTAAATCCTATTTTTGTCTTTTCTTTTTAAAATAAGTATAACAAAATCCATTATCAAAGAAATTAAAAAGCTTAGGTATAATACATTCTACAGTAGTATTCCCAAGACACCTATGAAGTACCGCTTTACCTATCCCTTCTTGTTGGACTGACTGATTGCTATCCGGGTTCCTCTCATCCTGGGAGATAGTAACACCTAAAATGCCAGTCCCTAATGAAAATGTTGGCGCCTTCCTGGTTTTTGCCCTATCTTGTCATCTGAGACTTCCTCATAAAATTCTCTTTCTTTCTCTAACTGCGCAGCTCCAGAGTACTTAGTTTCCCAGCCACCATCCTTGGGCACTACTAAGACTGCTGTTACTGGAACACCATCATCACCCATAATCCTTATTCCAATAGTCTTATTCAAACAATAATCTATAGTTGCAGAATAATCCATTAAAAATGGTGTGCCTAAAACTGGTTTAACTGCACCTATTGGAACATAAAAATGTATATCCCTTGTTGCTCCTGCAACTCTAGTGCGTACATACTCTGCTACACCTATAACAGGTAACCTACCTCCACCAATTCCTGTGACAGTGCCTTCAACTTCTTTAACAGGAAGACCTAACTCCACTGCATCATCCACTGACACCACGTTGATTTGTGAACCTGTATTCATTAATGCTTTAATTTGCTTTCCATTTACAGTAATTGTTAAATACCCTAAGGGTCCTGCATAATGTGGTGCCCTAGGTATTCCAACAACTGGCTGAAATGACTGCTGTTTAACATAAAACTCAGCGCAATCAGCAATCCTTTGCTTCCTACACTTATCCACAATTCCATTCGCTACATTCGGCGCTACTGCTGTCAGCATCCCCGATGGAACAGAAACTGTAGTTTTCAAACATTGCGCAACTAAATCCTCAGCTGCTTTAGGAAATACAGGGTTGACCGGGCGCTGCATTCTCCATTTAGGTTGAGTCACCTTCGCGCCAGCTTTCGCTCTTCCAGGTAGGTTCTTTGGAGTATTGTGCCTTGCTCCTGGAATTCCTTTAGCAGGTACCGCTCTTTGCTGTACTACCTCTAACTCCTCCAACATTGCTGTTTGATCTTCTACCTGGTTATCCACACTATACCCTCCTGGTTCCATAACATCCATTTCAACATCCTCGATAGGTGCAGGTGTATTTTCTCTAGTAGTATACCTTACTTCCTCCATATCCTCTGGATTTACATACCTAGCACCAGTCCTTCTTGGCCCAGTAACTGTAGGTGGGGCCATTTTCTTGTGCTTTGCTGCGAGCATCTCCAAATGCGCCGCGGTGAGTGGCGCTGCAACTGCTCCCTTTTTTACTTTAAAATCCAGCACTGCGCAAGTAACTGCAAAATTTATTAACTTTGCATCCTTGCCTTTCTCTTTAATTTCAAGCTCTTTTCCCTTGTTGACCTGCCTTCCATAGACTTTCTATTAATATGATCGATGACCATCGCTCGCATCCCCTGATTCTTGTCTTTAACAAGCTTAGTGCCGTCTTCCAACATAAGCATATTCCCGTCCTCGTAAACTACCTTTTCCTCTTTATCCCTTTGAAGTGCATTACACCTCATCCTAGTATGCCCCTCTTTATTACAATAATAGCACACCATAGCAGAAAAACAAGAAGGTTGAGGAGAAATCTTGGGCCTAAACGACTCTTTTGCCTTTGCCGTTTCAATTATCTTTTTTTCCAACTCATCAATCCTTGCCCTAACTGAATCTGGCTCCTTAGTAAAAATTTTAACTTTAGGAGACGACATCTGAGGAGGTGATCGTACACCAGACGCATCTTCATTCATCTCCTCATTATGCAAAGCAGCCCTAGCTGCCCGAGGCTCAACTCAACGCAACTTTATTTCAGCTTCCACTGCCATTTCTACTTCTTCTAATCCAGGGTACTTATAATTTCCGTCCCTTTTTTTAACCAGCTTTCCTTTGTTATCCAAGCACCTTTTTTCCCAGTCTTCAACTTCTGGCGCTAACGCTTCACAAAACCAAGGTAAAGACCCATTAGAATCACTAAAATCTTCATTACTAACTATATATTCAACTATTTGGTCAAAGTCTTCCCTAAAACTTTTAAATTCCTTAGGGTCTCAAACACCCCCATTAGCTTTGACCCTTTTTACCATGATATCCAGATCTTTCATGGTATACCTAGTTTCTTGGTAACCTTTGGCCATCTCTTGAGCATCTGTTCTTTTAGCGCTGGTCAATATCGCTCTTCATGGCCTTTTAGATCCTCTAAATTGTCTTTGCACCCATTAGTTACAAAGAATAGTACTTGACACACCATATTGTATTCAGTTGCTCCATGAACTTCAGCTGCCTGTTCAAACCTGCGTAAAAATTTCTTGGTATTAATGCCCACAAAAGGCAAGCTTTCATCTTTACACCTTATGATTGTAGTTACCGTCTTTGGAAACAATGCTGAAGAATTGGGCGATATAACCCTCTCCTGAAATCCCCTAGATGTAGTTGCAGTAGGGTCCATTCCCAAAATATAAAATCAAAACAGAGATCACAAAAACACACACTTGGTAATTAAACCTAACTATATTCACGATACAGCCCTACGCTATATTCTGATAATGGCTATTAATCAACTCTTTGTAGACCCTACAACTCTTCTGCTGAAGCACCGGCTTGATTACGTCCTCTTGAGGAAACCCTAAAAACAAAACAATCTAATCAAAAACACTAGTAACAATTATGCCACTGTTGGGACACCAATTGTAGACTGTTCTAAAGTACTAGGCAGTAGACAAAATGGGAGATGGGTTGGTTCTCCTCTTCAATTTCTAAAAAGAAGCGCCTGCCACTCTTATTTTTAAAGACAGCTCAACAATGTGTAACACTAATATTTGATTAGAAAGTTTATAAGATGATAGATGAGTTTTAGAGATCAGGAAAAACAAGTATGACTATCTGGATATTTCTATTCTTAACAAGCACTAATATCCACAGCTGCTCCCTCTTGAAGCGCTCTCTTTAAGTATGCCTTATTATAGCAATAAAATAACTCTAATAATAGTCAATCCTACTAAATCTATATATTCCCTCTATGTTGCGCTCTTTTAATTATGCTATATGAAATACACACACAGACGCACAAATGATAAAAGACTTAGAAATATCACTAATTTACTATTCTATATCTCTCTATATATTCTACTTTTTTTTTAAAAAAGACTCCCTATCTTTATCAAATTGTCCTCCTTTTTATATTTTTGCAGTGCTCAAGACACAGTTCCCTAGTGGATCTCCAGCGCTGGCTCTAGTGCCACATTAGTAAAACAATAACTAATCTATTAGTAAACTACATACACTTCTTGTAACAACTACGGCGCCTAAAACATACCCTATGATTACTAATGCTAGTATTAACTTGTTTCACTCATACTCCACATATGCGCTTTTGACTATACCTTCGTTGTTGTTTCAGCGCTATTTTCAGGTTTGACCTATTCTAATGTTGATCCTAGTCACCTTGACTCTTGGGTAGTTTTGTGATTGAGTCCCCACTCTCCTTTCTTTAATACTAAGTTCATAGTCCTAACAATTCACTTAACTAGTTAGCCTCCCTTATTACCTGTTTAAGTAAGTTTACCCAACTAGCCGCAGTAAAGTATACTATGCACTTGATTCGTCCTTAAGCCATAACTCTTTCCTTAGTGCATAACACATAATTATTGGAAAGTCCAAGTCCATATTGTTTAGCGCTTTACAGTCCTAAAGCAATAACACACGATTCCCCATTGTGCGGCACATCTTGCTGCAAAATCCGAGCGCATAGACACTTAATCCTTTTCAGTGCTTCCATTTCCTTTTTTCTTTGAAACACACAAATACATATTATATTTTAGCACTACCTACTGCGCTAACTTCCTTTGTTCTTCCTGGACTACGCACGCTGATTGGTCTAAAATTATGCTACCTGCAAGGCGCATATTACAACGGTGAAGGCACTGTCACAGTAATTGGTGGAGGTAGGTTACCTGTTATAGGTGTAGCAGAGTATGTACACACTAGAGTTGCGGGAGCAACAAGGGATATACATATTTATGTTCCAATGGGTGTAGTTAAACCAGTTTTAGGCACACCATTTTTAATGTATTATTCTGCAACTATAGATTATTGTTTGAATAAGACTATTGGAATAAGGATTATGGGTGATGATGGTGTTCCAG
Source organism: Hemileia vastatrix (assembly GCA_030280995.1). NCBI lineage: Eukaryota > Fungi > Basidiomycota > Pucciniomycetes > Pucciniales > Zaghouaniaceae > Hemileia > Hemileia vastatrix. Next base: position 65,234,827 of record JASXTE010000001.1, read on the forward strand.
TAACAGCAGTCTTAGTATAGCGCAAGGATAGTGGCTGAGAAACTAAGTACTCTGGAGCTGCGCGGTTAGAGAAGGAAAGAGAATTTTATGAGGAAGTCTCAGATGACGAGATAGGGCGACCGACAGGAAGGCACCAAGATTTTTATTAGGGACTGGAATTCTAGGTGTTACTATCTCCCAGGATGAGGGGAACCTGGGATGTGACCAGTCATTCCAACAACAAGGGATACGTAAAGCGGTACTTCATAGGTGTCTTGGGAATACTACTGTAGAATGTATTATACCTAAGCTTTTTGGTATCTTTGATTATGGATATTATTATACTTATTTTAAAAAGAAAAGACAAAAACAGGATTTACTTGCAACCCATAGTTATATTAGAAAGGGTTTGATTTTAATTAATGAAGGAAGCAGCAAGAGCTGTTTTGCATCAAAGGATAAATTAGTAGCTGTTAAAGTTAAACCAGTGAATGTAGATATGCCCGATTTGAATCCTCCTTTTCAGAGGCCGGCGCTGTCTAGGAATCCATATGATACCCCTTTAACAAAGTTTCTGCCTGATTTTGCACCTACTAGTAAGATTACAATGGAAAGGCTTCAGATGTTTAATTTTGGACCAGAAAATTGGTTATCGCAGGAAGAAAAGAAGTTGTTGTTACATGTTATGTTTCTTAGGCAAAATGCTATTGAATTTTCAGAAGAGGAAAGAGTTTTGTTGATACACTCTTATGGTAAACCTTATATTGTTCCAGTTATACCTCATGCGCTGTGGCAGAAGAAGTCTTTTTCATTACGAACGGCTATAAGAGAAGACTATACGGAATTAATTAGGGGAAGGTTAAAGTCTGGCTTGTATGAACAGTCTATGTCTAGTTTTTCAAGTCCAGTGTTTTGTGTTGTTAAACATAATGGTAAATTAATGGTTGTTCATGATCTTAGGGAGATGAAAAAGGTTACAGTAAAGGACGCAGAGATGCCACCAACGCCAGAGGAGTTTGTGGATTCTTTTGTGGGACGTGCATGTTATGGATTAGGTGATATTATGGGAGGATACGATGAGCGCAAATTGAATGAATCATCCAGACCCATCACGACGTTTGAAACGCCACTAGAGCGCTTCAGGTCAACAAGGTTACCCCAAGGTGCAACAAATTCTGTGGCGTTATATCAAGCACAGATGATGTGGATATTGCAGGATGAAATTCCAGATCATGTGGGAATTTTCATTGATGATGGCGGTATAAAGGACCAGCCAGTGATAATGATGGGGAATTGTTAGAATAGAATCCGTATATTAGAAAGTTTGTTTGGGAATATGTGATTACTCTGGAAAGAGTGCTATTCAGGATAGAGGAGACAGGATTAACAATTTCTGGGTCCAAATTTGCTTGTTGTGTTCCAGCGCGTGGTATGCAAGGAAGGGAGAATCATTGCTGAAAAACAGAGGAATAAGGTACTTACATGGCCAAGTCCAAGAAATACTAAGGAAGTTAGAGGGTTTTTAGGCATCTGTACATATGTAAGAATGTTTATTCAAGATTTCGCTTTGTTGTCTTCACCTTTACGGCTCTTAACAAGAAAAGATGTTGTATGGGATTGGAAGGAGGAATGCGAGGAGTCATTCGAGTCATTGAAAAGGATTGTAGGGAAAGATATTCTTTTGAAGAAATTGGAATATGGACCAGGCGCTTGGTAAATTACTCTAGCAGTGGATTCTAGTGTGTCTGAGGTGGGCGCAGCTTTGATGCAGGAGGATGAGAAAGGTAATGATAGACATGTCCTTTATGAGTCTAAGACTTTTACCAAAGTGGAGTCCAGGTACTCTCAGTCCAAGCTGGAGTTATGCAGAGTAGCGAAAATTCTTAAGAAGCTAAAATGGATGCTTTGGGGGCAACATTTTGAGCTGCAGGTTGATGCTCTATTGTTGGTGCAAATGATTAGTAGCCTGAGTTTACAAGATGCACCCATGATGAGGTGGGTAGCGCAGATTAATTTGTTTTCTTTTGATTCACTCCATAAATCTGGAAAATTGTTCACTATGCTGGATTCATTGTCAAGAAGACTGTTGTGTGAAGAGGACTCGGAAGCGGAAGAATTTGATGAAGATAAGAGATGGGTAAATGGGATAGATTATTGTTATGAAAGATTTTGCAGTAACATTCGCGATGACAATAAACTAGCAGGCAGTAATGTCCACAATGACAATATACTAGCAGGCAGTAACGTCCCCGATGACAATAAACTAGCAGGCAGTAACTTCCGCAATGACAATAAACTAGCAGGTAGTATCACCACACAATATGGGGGGCGGACTTGCTAGCAAGTCCGCAACCTTGGACCCAAACTCACCATAGATTGAACACACATTGAGCTATTGATAAAGGAACCATACAATCAGGGATGAACACCACTCAGCAGAACAGTTTTAGGTGGGTGTTCAAGTAGAGTTCAGTATGGGTTCAGTCTGAGTTCAGTCTGAGTTCCATCTGAGTTCCATCTGAGTTCAGGTTGAGGACTTGCTAGCAAGTCCACCCCCTATATTGCATAGTGTATTGTCCGCGACGACTATAAAATTGTAACATGGAATGTCTGTAAAAATCTAAAACTAGATATTGACAATGCAAAGGATGTTTGTAGAAAGGGTAGTCTGAAACTGGATTTAGGGGAGGCTGAAGCTAACAAAGCAACAAGAAGTGCGCAAGGGGAGGTAGTGGAAGAGTTAGATGATGAAGATGATTCAAGGGGAAGTCATGACAGTAGTACTCATCTCAAAGAGGGGGAGTATTTTAAAGACAACACATCTATTGATGAGGGAGTAGAGTTGTAAAGGTTATATTTGGAAGGTAGTAGTTGACCAGATTTTTGCAAAAAAAAATGTTTGGCGTAATATTAAGAAGCGTGCTAAGGGTTACATTATTAAAAATTAGAAGTTATGGAAAAATCAAGCTTTGTCTCTGTTCAAACTAGGGAAGGGAAAGAGAAGATACTCAGGGAGTTACATGAGAATTTAGGACGTAGAGGTCAAGATGAGACGTATCGCAGAGTTAGGGAAATATTCTGGTGGCCAATATGAAGAATGAAGTAAGAGATTGGGTTAAATCTTGTCCTGAATGTCAGTGCAGGAGTTACGGAAATCCAAAAGAGAAATGTAGAATGATGGGCGAAGATACTGTTTTTGGTAGGGTCACTCTAGATGCAGTTCATATAAAAGAAGGACGCTTTAAATACTTGGTAGTGGCCAGGGATGATCTATCAGGATGGGTTGAAGCAGTGCCGTTGGTAAATCTTAAGGCAAGTAATGTAGCTGAATTTTTGAAGAAAGAATGGATTTACAGGTATGGGGTAATGAAGATGGTAACGGTAGATGGTGGCGCTGAATTTGCTGGAGAATTCCAAGAGGTAGTAATAGTTATTGCCGCAAAGTTGCGAGTTGCAACACCATATTATCCTGAAGCAGAAGGAATGGTAGAAAGAGGGCATCAAGTTATAAAGGATGCGCTAGTTAAATTATGTGGAAATAATGGGGCAAAGTGGAAGAACTACTTGCCATTTTTTTTGTTTGCAAACAGGATTTCAGTTAAAAGGAAAACCAGGTTTTAACCATATGAACTGATGTTTGGTTGAAGGGCGGTATTACCTATTGATCTGGAGGCTGGATCTTTTCTAGGATGTGACTGGGATCAAGTGCGCTCAACTGAAGATTTGATTCTAGCGGGGGTAGCGCAGCTTGAAAGGAAAGACAAGTTTGTGGAGAAGGTGTATGAAAGAATGATGCAGATCTGGGACAAGTCAGTTAAATATTGGGATGAGTGCTTAGCGCATAGGTTAAGAAAGCCATTGAACCCAGGAGATTTGGTCTTAGTTTATAATAGAATTTTAGAAAGCCAATGGGGGAAGATGTTTTCTGACAGATGGAATGGTCCTTATAGGATAAGAAAGCAGATAACTTGAGGGTCTTACCTACTGGAGGAATTGGATGGTATTGAGTGGAAGTGACATGTGGCTTCATATCAGATAAAAAGATTCTACCCAAGGGGTGTTCAAGTGATACAAGGTAACCTCTGGAATGAGAAAAAACTACCAGAATAATACCTCCGGGAAAAGGCTAAACTATCAATGATTTTTATGTTTTATATATTACCTCTGGGAAGAGGTTAAACACAAGTTATGTTAAGTTTTGTTTTTCTAAGAGGACTCACAGGAGGCTTTGACACAGTTGTGACGGATATAGGGCGCTATCTGGAAGTTAGGCGGACTATGGCTGAACAGGAAACTGGAATAAGCACTCAGATGAGGGTGTAGAGGAAATAGGAATCTTATATTTTTATTGTTTGAGGGGACATGACGAGATAGGCAATTGGATTAGAGGAGATGCATACCATGTAAACGCAAAAGACGATGGGAATTTAGCTAATGAGTTAACTAACCAGAAGTGGAATAGCAATTTATAGATGGGGTGCTCTACAGATCAATTCTTACTTTTACATTGTATATTGCTGTATCACAGTAAAGGCGGGAACATTTTATGATATACAAGTTTATTTATGATTTTTTAGGGTTTACAATCTTTTAAAGTAAGTAGAGGGAGCAAAGTTAGGTGCTCTAAATTTAGAAGAAAAGTAGTATGGAAGACAGGTGTAGTAAATAGCGCCATGTCTAAAATGATTATTTAAAGGCATAGTGTGAAAAATATATGAAGACTATGTACAGGGAAATTGGACAGAGGAGGCGCATAAGGAGAGAGCTAGTGGAATATTCAGTATTGGGGTGAAAGCTACTAGGATATCTTTCCAGTCTTCAGGCATGACAAATCGACAAGGATTGGCGGGGAATTTAAGAATAGTTGATGAGCTGATTTCGTTCATTAGTTGACCTATCATTTCTATATGGGTATAGCAAACTTCAAGTTCAGCATCAGAAAGAGCTGGTGCATTAGAATAGGATAGAGACATAGCGTCATATATAAGACGAAGTCTGGGAAACATTCGCATGGAATGAACAAAGGGTAAAGGAATAGGAACCCATCCCAGGGAGATGGATTCATTGAAGCCTGACAAGGATTCAGTGGGCAAGGGGAGCATAAGTATAATGAAGGATACTTACTTGCTTCCAAGTTTTTTGGGTTTGATGGCGAAGTAATAGTAACCCTGTCAGGAGCAGCTGCAGTGGAGACTGAGCGCATAGAAGCATTAGAACTCGGAGTGGAAGAAGGTGTAGCACTAGGCTGAATAGATATTTTGCGCTTGGGAAAACTAGGATGTGATGATGATTCATAAGTATTATTATTATTAGTGGAAATAGTGGGACTAATGGTGGTAACTATGGGAGCGCTACTAGAAGAGCTAGGTGGAAAGCGAATATAACCAGTAGGCTGAGGTGTATTCTGGTTTAGAAAGATATTGCAAGTTTTGTGGTATCTAAAGCAATTGTCACAGGCAGGTCTAAAGGAGGCATACCCCCAAGGTTTAGAAAATGTACAATGAAAGTTGCGGCGCTTACAAAACAAGAACGCTTGATCTTTGGGAACTGTACGATATTGATTCATGATATTTGGATGAAAAAGATCTAGGTTATTAGAAGGGCTATTTATAAGATAACAATGGCATTATAAAGAAGTCATCAGTTGCACAATGTCTGACTTGAGCGCTGGATGGTTTCTAAGAAGATAGTGAACATTTTTTGGTCATAATGAAGAACCCTAGGAAAGGCAAATCTGTCTCATTCAAGGGAAAGTCATATATTGTGAAGATCTGAAGATTACAAGAGAGCACATGTTCATACAACGCAGGTGAAGTATTTACTGCTATAGAAAGTAGCAACAATCTCAAGTTGTTATTTTTTTGTCGTTTCATCATTCATAGGCACTTAGTAAAAGGGTTCCCGGTTAGAAAAAGAATGATATTTTTTTTTGAAGGCAACTCATCTCACAGGAAAATTAAGGGAAAGTAAAATTACAGTTTTTTTCACAAGGTTATATACAATCTACAGGGAATATATACAAGGAGATTTTTAGTATTCTGCGTCATCAAAGATGGGAACGCAGAAAGCCCAGTTGTTAACAGCCTCTTGCATGTTTTGTTGCAAGGTGGTTATTAGCTGTTTTTGTTTATCTTACTTGGCACGAGTATAAACCGGGACCACCTCAAGGAATCCTTCGACGGCAGTTAATATGTTGTTCATACGACGAATGGTCCCATCATATGGAGCGCAGGCAATTTGCTCTTCAAACTCCCAGTTTTAAGCCATGGTGGGCTCTTCATCATTGACTTACTGAAAAGTTTTGATGGGCCATTCGTCCGGGATGATGGTATTGAAGACCGGCTGCATAGTTCTCCAGTCAGGAGTGGGTATACTAGGAGTACACTCCGGAATAGGATTGGTATCCCAGATGGGATCTTCTTCCAAGGCTGGAAGGAATAGTGTAATGCTAGAAGGTGGAGGTGTTTCAGCGTAAGGTGTGCCTGGCGCATTCTAAAAAAAAAAAAGAGAGAATTTTAGCATTAGAAAAAGAAGAAGTAGGAAAAGAAGACTTACTGTACTCTCCTCTGAAAAGAGAGATCTTGGGATAGAAGCTACCCTACTGGGTGTAGGTTTGCGGTAACCAACCTTGGCTTGTTTGTTGCCAGGTGGGGTAGTAGGATCAGGTTCCGGGCGCTTGATGGTCATTTCACTCATCATATTAGTTGTGGAAGCGTTAGGGTCCAGGCGTGCAACGGTGGGCGGCCCATCGTAACTACACTTATTTTTGCAATTCTTGCAGTAATTGCACAACTAAAAAAAAAAAAAGGGGGGGAAGAAATGAAAGGTTAGTAACAATAAGTAAGGAAAGTGAAGATAACTTACAGTAAAGAAATTATTGCCACGATGGGCTTTTGATAAATGACAGGGAGTTATGCCATTCTCAATACAGCGGGTGCATCTTGTCCCACCCATCAATGTAGTTACTGGTGTTGTAGGTAGAGAAGCAGGGGGCTGAGTGTGCACGAACTGTCAAATTGCGTCCACAACGTTGGTGGTATTTTCAGTGTTATGATTGGTTCTTCTAGTAATCTTTGAAAGATATAAATGAAAATAAGAGAAGAAGATAGAAGATGGAGGAAGGAAATGCTGCAAGACGCAGGTATTTATGGGCTCCTGGGGATAGTCGCAAGTAGAGGGAGAATGTGGTATGCCCCTCGCAGGTAGCATAATTTTAGACCAATCAGCGCACCTAGTCCTGGAAGGACAAAGGGAGTTAGCGCAGTAGGTAGTGCTAAAATATAATATGTATTTGTGTGTCTCAAAGAACAAAGGAAATGAAAGCGCAGAAAGGATTAAGGGTCGGTGCGCTCGGATTTCACAGCGAGATATGCCCCACAATGGGGAATAGTGTGTTATTGATTTAGGACTGCAAGCACTGAACAATATGGATTTGTATTTTCCAATAATTATGTGTTACGCATTAAGGAAAGAGTTATGCCTTAAGGACGATTCAAGTGCATAGTATACTGTACCGCAGCTAGTTGGGTAAACTTACTGAAACAGGTAATAAAGGAGGCTAACTAGTTAATTGAATTGTCAGAACTATGAACTTAGTATTAAAGAAAGGAGAGTGGGGACTCAATCACAAAACTACCCAAGAGTCAAGGCGACTAGGATCAGCATTAGAATGGGTCAAACTTGAAAGTAGCGCTGAAACATAAAAAAGGTATAGTCAAAAGCGCATATGTGGAGTATGAGTGAAACAAGTTAATACTAGTGTTAGTAATCATAGGATATGTTTTAGGCGCTGTAGTTTCTACAAGCAGTGTACCTAGTTTACTAATAGATTAGTTATTGTTTTACTAATATGGCGCTAGAGCCAGCGCTGAAGATCCACTAGGGAACTGTGTCTTGAGTACTGGAAAAATATAAAAGGACGTCTATTTGATAGAGACAGGGGGACTTTTTTTTTAAAAAAATTAGAATATAAGAAGAATAAGTGAATTAGAGATATTTTCTGAGTCTTTTATCATTTGTGTGTCTGTGTGTGTATTTCATATAGTATAGTGAAAAGAGCGCAACATAGAAAGAATATATAGATTTAGTAGGATTGACTATTATTAGAGTTATTTTATTGCTATAATAAGGCATATTCAAAGAGAGAGCTTCAAGAGGGATTAGCTGTGGATATTAGCGCTTGTTAAGAATAGAAATATCCAGATAGTAATACTTGTTTTTCCTAATCTCTAAAACTCATCTCTCAACTTATAAATTTTCTAAGCAAATATTAGTGTTACACATTATTGCGCTGTCCTTAAAAATAAGAGTGGCAGGGGCTTCTTTTTAGAAATTGAAGAGGAGAACCAACCCATCTCACATTGTTTCTACTGCTTAGTATTTTAGAACAGTCTACAATGGTCATCAGTAACTTAATTTTTTGAAATAAAAAAAAACAGACTTACTTCAAAAAACGGGTCAGCCTCTAAAAATAACTTTGGGGTGACCTCCACTGTCACTTCCTTCTCCTCTTCATCATCTTCAATGACTATCCGCTGCTTCTTTGGTGTCCGCCTTTAGATGGGTACTTCATCCTCATCCTCTTCAACCAATTTATCTACCTCCTCTTCCACCCCTTGTCTTTTACCTGTGGCCTGGGTTACCCAGGCTGCCACAGTATCCTGGACCTCCTCCTAAACCTCTTCCATGGACCGATTTTCCCCAACTAACATGTCCCAGATGTCTTCAACCACCTCTTTGGTCTTTGCGATTACTCATTATTTAGTTTTGATAAACCGTCTTTTGATGTCCGCATTTTTTGATAGGGCATCACACGTCACCTGTCTCCAGCAGCAAAACTCGCATTTCTGGCAAGGACCTCGTGTAGCTGTGCTTTTGAAGCAAAAATATTCCATCGATTTGCAGGCCGTGCAGGTTTGGAAGTATTGCCGGGTAACAATTCCACCATCCACTTTGGGGTGTGGAGGCGTGGGAGTTGGGGTAGGAAAAGTCGACATAATAAATAGAAAATAATAAAAAAAAAGAGTTGAGAGAAAGTAGTGTGGGAAGAATATGTCTCACGCTGAACCAAGCTTGCGTTTTTTACCCGGGAATCTGTCACAGGCCACATGACACTCAAGGCAAAAGCAGCTCATTAAATCAATAATACAGAGGTCTAACTCCATACTCAAAGCACAGAAAACAATTCTACATAGCAACTGCGACTTTCCTTTGTGTACTCACTATTCAACCGCGCTAGTCTATACTTTAATTCTAAATTAGTCAATCTCTCAATAGTGTGTTTAGTATTTTCTTCAATAAGCGACACACAGCACAATATTTAATGTAATATTCTGCTAAAAGGTTTATTAAGTATCTGTGGGTTATTAACAGGGGTAGTGAGCATGGATGGGTATGAGGTCAATGCAAGGAGGGGTTGGATTGTGGTTCAATATTTCTTTAGAATTAAATTATAAAACGTATATATAGTTAATAGCGGTAAAGCTTCAGGTTAAATCATTATTATTGTACATTTCCTTATTTTTCTCAGTAATAATTTCTAAAAATTAAATCTTTAATTATTGAGTTTCCAACCTTTTTTGAGATCTTAAGAATATCAATATTACCTTTAAAATATATTAGAATTCTTATCTAACATATCTCAAATCAGTAGTTCTTCCTTTGAGTCATCTTTGAATCACTTCCTCGAACATTTCCTCTGTTCTTCGAAGAAGTTTCTAAACTACTCTCTTCATCTCACTTCCAGAAACACCCTCGACCTTGTGCGTAGGTCGTCCGGTGACATTTTCCTTAGATTTTTTTTTCTTACTTGATCCCTTTTATTTTACTTTTTTATTGCTCATATTGCTTTGGATATCAATTTTTAATTTTTAAAATAAATAATTTTCATACTCTTAAACCTTTATTTAATTATAATATTTGATTAAAGGTGGAACGGCACCTGGTATGTATTTTTCACACAAGTTACTACTATAGTAATAACGTTAATAATATAATGATGACAAAAAATTAATCAAATAGTAAATTTAAATGACACAGAAAGATCAATTACCAGTGGAAATGTTTATAAGAAATCCCTTTTGAGTTTAAGAAGATTTGCTGTACGCCTACTCTCAATTATAAAGGTGTGCAGCACAATTTGGCTGAACTTGTGCTGGAAACTTTTGGTTGCATAAATTCATATGAGATAAATTCTCTCTATGGCAATGAAAATGATATTTCACTCAATTATTGAAGTAAAGAATGTTTAATATTGTAAAATTTTCCCCTGGAAGTCTTTCCAAACCTCAGGTCAAAATTTGTTAGATATACATATAAGTAAATTTAGACCAAGTCTTGACCTAGGGGTCCCCAACTGTCACAACACTATTTCTGGCTCTTGATAGAAAAAATTTTACTTGTATTTCTTATTTTGTATTTGATCCCATTTTTTTCATTCTACTTTTCTATTACTCTTTTTAATTTTAAATATCAATTTCTTTTTTTAAAAACTAAACATATTCATATTTTTTTAACTTTATATAATAATATTATTAAAGGTGTAACATCACCAATTTCGCATTTGGCATGCAGGTTTTTGCTATACTAGAAACATTAATAATATATATGGTGAAAAAAAATTAATTATAAGATAAATATGAATGATAAATAAAAGTTAAAAAACCAATAGAAATGTGAGAAACAAAAAAATGATGTACTGAGAAACACTTCCACCCTAGCTACTCTCCATCATAAAAGTGTCCAGCACAAGTTCGGCCGAACTTGTTCTGGACACATTTGTTCAGGTGCAGTCAGGTGGGATAAATTCTCTCTGTGGAAATGAAATTAAAAAAAATGCTAAATAATTACTTTAGAAGTAGTTTGGTATGGCTGAATTATCAATCTTAAGTTTTTCCAAACCTCAGGTTAAAATTTTTTTATCTTTAAAAAAAAGGTGAGCAGTAAGGACACACGGTAACTATTAATATTTTGGTTTGGGAACAGACTTGGGCACCACTATCAATTCAATTTTTTTTTAAACTGCAATGTGTATAATACCTCCCGGTGTGGACAATCCTATAGTACTAGCTATAGGCCTTGACCAAGGGAGTTGGAGAAAAACCAGAGAGAAAATCCCCTGTCCCTTTAGAAAAATAGAGTGAGATTTACTTGCTAAAGCCCCTTTTTCAACACACTTGACTATTTGATGAGCCTAGAAAGTAGTCCCCAGACAGACTGCCAGGCCAAAGAACTGAAATGTAGACCAATGTCCACACCAGAGTCAGCAAAGATACTTGATGTAGGCTGCAAATCCACACCAGAGACAGCAATAATACTTGCTATAGCTTTCAAGACTATAACAGAGATAACAGTTGCCAAAGTTAAGTTAAATGAAGAGCTCACTTGCAACAAACACAGCCAATTGTGGCCAAAAACAGTGAAAACTGAGTGAGGAACAATGATATCACCTCCGGATGGTTGTATGATAATTAAGGTTGCCCCAAACTGTCTTATTCACTATGTACACACAGACCACTATCTAAGAGCCCATGCACACCCACCAATCTGGCGCCTGTACCCACCAAATTGAATAAAAAACCCTCCTGAAGCGCTCCCCAACCTTCTAAAACAGAGGCGGGCGGGCCGCCTGAAGCAGCCCGGCCTCCCTGAAGCCAGAAAACCAATAAAAGCACCTAATCTACTTAGAAAAATTAGCTACAACTACTAAAACCTTTAAAAAACGAAATTTCACTATAACAACATTGTGAAATGAAATATAGAGAAAAATTAGCTCTATCCAATGGTACTAAGCACTTCACCCTAAGACTTAAGGTTAGCCCGTAAAACACAAAAAACAAAATTAAACAGCTATCTTTTATAAATGAAAAATGAGGAAATGACCCCTTAAAACTTAGAATATGAAAGATGTCTTCAAGACATAAAATATAGAGAAAAACTGGGGCTATCCAATGATAGTACCCACATACCGGCAGACCCAATATCCACTGAATAAAACCAGAAAAATACCCAATTCCTTAACAGATGTCCATTAAGACATGCACAAACAGCGCCAAATCACACAACAAAGGCCCCTGCCAATGTTGGAAGACCTTATCCTCCCTCCAATTGAGAATGTCCACATTCTTTCTTTATCAAACCACCATGTTCAACCTTTTTCCCAAATCTGCCTCTGAAATGGGTCCTTGCCAATACTGCATTGACAATAATTTAATCTGCACCATCACACCTCCTGTCCACCCATACTGAATGTCCTGTGATATCTTCCAATCCAGAAAGAAGACCTGCTACAGACCTGGTCCATTATCTACTTCAACAGCTTCACCTCCACCTCAACCTGGTCCATCTTCTGCCAGCACCAAAAGATCTAGGCCATCCATCCTTATACCCAGATCAATCAAAAAGCTTCACCCTTCCCAGAAGAGTGCAACAACCCATAAAACAACTAGTTCCACCATCCCTGGTCCATCTGATTGTAAAGAACTTTCATTTCTTCCTTCAACTTTAAAACTGATGAATTCTCAGTTCCTCCATCTTCTGATAGTGATGATAACAATGTAGGATCCATTGCACCACCAACACTAAACCACTTGCCCACTATCAAGGCCAAGTTCCAACAACACACATCTAAACAGAAACAAATTCTGCTTCACTACTTCCAATCCACTTCTGCTAGAGATCCACAGGACATTGAGAACAGAAGACACCTCATTCACCAGTTCAAGGCTAATTCTGAACACTTCATTTCATCTCTTGATTCCCTCTGTAATTCCACTAGTACTTAAGTTTGATTCAGAAAAGAAAAATTGACCACACCCTCTATAGGATGTAACCACAAAACAACCCTCAGTTTTAAGTCTTGGGGGACCATCCTCATTTTATAGTCTTGGGGCACTTAAAAACCCATCAGTTTAAAGTCTTGGGGGACTCAAAAACCTAAATCATAAACCCAAAACCCAAAACCATAGATCGACCACATTAAGACACAGAGAAAAAACTAACATTCTGGGGTAATAGTGAATAGAGCTTCCAGGCCATCAATTACCCCCAAACTTGCCTTTGCTAAATTTGGAGGATCCCCCTGTGGATACTCTCCACCAATCTTTCAAAAAAAAACTCCAACAACAAAACACATTCCTCAGTTTATAGTCTTGGGGGACTGAACCAACAACAATCCTCAGTTTAAAGTCTTGGGGGACTAACACAGTGTTCAGTTTAAAGTCTTGACGTACTAATCTTGATAAAATATTGAAACCAGCCAGTTTAAAGTCTTGGAGGACTAACAGAAACCAGATTTCAGTTTAAAGTCTTGATAGACTGCCGGAATTTCGCATAAAGTAGACGCAGCAAATTTCATACAGAACACCTCTACATTCAAACTGCTGAACTTCCACCTTCACTTCATCATCTACCCATCACTGACAAAAAATCTCCTTTCTATCTCTTTTCATCATCTTTTCTCACCATAGATCATGGCTGGATCTCCTGACGTTAACCCTTCTACTCTTCCTTGCTTCACTGCTCCCAAGGACTATGCCTGCAAACAGTGCATCCACATGTGCAGACCTTGCACATTCACTCTTCCAACTCCTAAAGCCAAATTCTACAACAGGCCTTGTGATTCTTGCTAGTCCAAAAAGAAAAAATGTGACAGAGATGCCAACTACCCTATTCCTCCTCCTTCACCTTCTCATAAATACATCTCCAGATCCCCTACCAGATCCTCAGAGCTTGATCCTTCCTCTTCCTCTTCATCTTCAGCGCCTTCCAGAACTCTTCCCAAAAGACCAGCCTTAGCTTCCCAAGAAACTGCTTTTATCTCTGCCAAATTAGCTCCAAAAGCTTCAAGATCAGCTCCCAGGCGGCCCGCCCACCTCACTAGACAGTGAAAATCAGGCTCAAAACCTCCAAAAACAACCGGAAAACAGCCAAATTCAATCAATCAACGAAAACAACTCTACGCAATCACCTCCCACTGCTCCCAGAGCAATGCAGCTAACCCTTCCAAGGTCCAAAAACTCCAAATTTTCCCAAACTTCTAGGAGACCTTCCAGAAGACTCCAAGAAGAAACCAGATCACCCAACACTGCACCCAAGCAACAACTTTGTCCCCAGCTAAGACAACGAAACTACACCTCTCCTCTGTCAGCCAACTATTCTTCTGACAGTTCCATTCCCTCAAAAGTTCCATCCAGAAGAGATCAATCTGCTTCTAAATCACCCTCTCCTGCTCCATCTTTTAACAGCCCTGGTACTCCATCACCAGCACCTCCTCCAGCTGAGTCCAACAGAAATAACAACCACAACAATAACAACAATCCCACTGCTCCAACTAGGCCCCAGGAACCTCAGCATCCCAGTTCACCTTCTCAGGATCCTTCAGAGGAAGACCATGAGAATCCATATCTTTCCCTAGTTGATCCACCCACTATGACCATTACAAAATTGTCAGAGATCCAAATCCCAGCTGCTTACAGATTTGATGAGCTTCCAATCTGTAAGTACCAAATTAATTATTCCATTTCTTCAACAAAAAATAATTACTGATCCAATTCTTCTTGTCTAGTTGGCACCCCTCCTCCTGAATCTATTATTGGAGTTGGCCAACCTCTTGAAACTTCTTTGACCCTGGATTATGGAGACATGAAGAAACACCTAAGCACCATGTGTTCCAATATGCTAAAAGCCTTTGCCCTCCATGGAACTTTGAATGACTTTGAAAAATCCCTGAGAAAGCTCCTGTTGGACGACCACTGGAAGATGTCTAGGATTATTAAACACACCTACCAGCACTCCATTCCTGCCTCTTCTTCTTCCTCCTCTGAACTTCCCTCTAATCCAATTCCTGCCCATTACAATCCATATAATCTCTCCAGCTGGATGTTCTTCAAAGAACACAGTGCTTCCCACAAATCCAACAAAAAACAAAAACAACATCACAATCGGGACCAGCCTCCAGAAGCTTCATCATCCAGACAATGAGCTCCTGAAAGAAGATTAGAAACATAATAATAATATAAAACAATTAATAAAAATAATTTCAGAATTTCTTTTTTTTTTTTTACTACTAATATACTAAAATTAAAAATTGATAAATAAAATGAAATAAAAGTAAAAATAAATGAAATATAATATAATATAAAAAATAATACAAATGGTATCCCCCAGCCAATTGATGAGCTGATCCCATGATACCTTACCCACATCCAAGTGCACCTTGATGTGGATACACAATTAAATATTTTAAATAATTAACCAAAAACAAAAAAACAAAAAAATTTAGAAATTACAGAAGATAATAAAAATAATGAAACACAGAAATAAATGAAATAAATAAAAAAAGAAAATAGCATTGCCCCGCCAATTGATGAGCCTCTCCCCACCAATGCTTGCCAACATCCAGGTGACCCTGATGTGGTAATACCCTATATTTTTGATTTTATAATTTTAAACAACCCCCATAAAAAATTAAAAGAAAAAAAGAGAAAAAAGAAAATAATATAAAACTGCTATCTAGCAAAAACATAACTGCAAAATCAAAGACAGTCCAGCTCAATAGATGGTCCAATAAGAGAAAGTCCGGTCCATAGAAATGATCACTGGGTGGGCTCCCTCCAATAAGTAAAAATGATGGGAGACAACCAGTGATCCACCACCAATCCAAAAGCACCTGAGATAAAGAAGCCAGTCCCAAACCAGTTTAAAGTCATAGTGGACTTAAAACCTGAAAAATAAACAACAGAACTAGAATTCAACTAGGAAAATCAAAAGACTTGAGACAGACATTCTGGGGTAACTGTTCTCCAGAGAAGCCAGCTCATCAGTTACCCCCACACTTGCCAAAATAAAATCTAGAAGCCTCCCCTGGGTACCTTCTAACAAAAAACACAACATCCAACACAATAAACCAAAACCAATAAGAGTGAAGAGTCCAGCACTTGAAAACCAAAGGAAATTCCAGTTTAAAGTCATAGAGGACTAAAACCTGTGAAAAGAAACCAATACTTGGGTTAAACCAAATTAAGAGAAAGGGTTGGAAACAGACAATCTGGGGTAACTGTTCTACAGACCAGCCAGCCCATGAGTTACCCCTACACTTTCCAAGATCAAATCTAGAAGCCTCACCCATGGGTACCTTCTAACAAAAAGTTTCCAACACAAAAGTTACTCTGCAACACCAAAATTTCCAAAACTTAAAGAACGTTCCATAGTTTATCCTCATTGAGGAGTCAATCTTCTTCACGTCTAGTGCCTCTGGGATAGAACCTCTTCACCTGATCTGCAGCCACTCTCTTCTTCAAGACTGCACCATCCAACTCTTCCAAAACATAAGAACCTCAAGACGCCTGAGATCTGACTCTGTAAGGTCCATTCCATCTGTCAGCAAACATTTTTCCCCACTGACTCTCCAAACTTCTATTATACACCAAAACCAAACAACCAGGTTTCAAGGGATTCCTGAGTCTATGAGCCAACTTCTTGTCCCAGTATCTGACTGATTGATTCCTAATCTTCATTATTCTAGAGTATGCCTTCTCTTGACATTCCTCTCTACATTCCAACTGTTGCATCCTGGAATAGGGCAGCTCTTCTGTTGAGTGCACATCATCCTAATCAATTCCAAGATAAGATACAGCTTCTAAGTCCACTGGCAGAACAGCTTTCTGACCAAACATTAACTCATATGGAGAATAGCCAGTTGTCCTCTTCACAGTGACCCTATCAGCAAATAACACCAAGTGTAAAAATGCCTCCACTTTTCAGCACTATCCCCACACATCTTTACCAAAGCATTCTTGATAACTTTATTACCTCTTTCAACCATGCCTTCAGCTTCAGGATAATAAGGTGTAGCCACTCTAACTTTAGAACCAAAACTAGCCACAGTTTCTTTAAATTTGGCACCAAAATCTGGCCCGCCATCAACAGTCACCAACTTCATCAACCCAAACCTATAAATCCACTCCTTCTTCAAAAACTCTGCCACATTCTTGGCAGTCAAATTAACCAGAGGTACTGCCTCAACCCAACCAGAAAAATCACCAACTGACCCTGATTCATCCTTTTCAGGACAGAGTCCATAACATTAACTTGACCAGAAACTACTGGCCTCTCAAAGTGAGCTCTTTGCTTCACTACCTTGGTCCTAGAAGCTTCTTGAGGACCAGCACCACCAACAGATTAATCATTAACAGGAACTAAACCAGATCCATCACCAGAACCTCTAACTCCAGCAGGCTTTGGCAATGAAGCCAAAGGGATATCCTCCTCAGAGTCAGAATCAACCTCCATTGGCATTGGCTCACCATTCATGTCCAATGCACCAAAACTAGGGGGGCACATGTCAGCCATACCCTTCTGCATCTTGTACAGCTCCTCTTTGCTGTACCTCTTCCTAGCTGCACTCAGCTTAGGATCCACCTTTGAAGCATTTGGCTTTGGTTGGGCCTGAGAACTGCTCTTAGGCCTCCCCACCTTCCCTACTTCCACATCATAATCACCAGCCAAGGATTCCCCACTTGACTTTCCACCTAAGGAATACAACTTCAAACCACCAAAGGAAGTAGAAAAAGAGACCTTATTGACCTCCTTCCCCTTTCCCTTGACATCATCATTCTCCTTACCAGAAGACTTCCCCTGATCAGGAATCTCCTCAAAACTTGGCCTCCTTTGATTGAGACCACCCCTTCTCCTGACCAAATCAACAGGAGCCTGCCCCTCACTGGGCTTCACAAAAGAACCGTCAGGGAACTTGAAAACCCTGCCATCAAATTCCACCTTTCCTTCAGATAAATCCCTGTTCAATGCCCAACAATCATTGGACCTGTGCCCCCTTCTGCTGCAATAAGAGCAGACCCAAGGATCACTCCTACCAGCCCTCCTGTCAAAATCTCTAGGCTGAGAAGGTGCCTTATTGAACTTCTTAGCCTCCTGAACAAAAATATGCAGCTGCTTTGTGAGATCCGCCAACTGCTCCACCACTGGGTCCCTCTCCTGTTTGGGAACCTGCACCATATTCTTCTTCTCCTTCTTCACCCTAACTCCCTCTTCAGTCAAAGCCTCACTGACTTTGCTGACATATTTGGCACACCCTTCCTGATAGGTGTCCACAGCCAATAACTTCAAATGGGCCTCAACAGCCTCCTTCACCTATCCAAGGCAGGCGACTTCTCGTCCCCATTAGAAAGATTCTTCATCAAGTCCTTCCTTGACAGATCTTTCAACACATCCATCCTGACATCTCTAGCTAGGGCAGACCAAAAAACATCCTTGGCAGCATTTTCATGTGCCAGCTCCTCCACTTCTACCAAGTATTCCACCACAGGATCAAACTGTAGCAGAAACTTTCTGTAACTCTGAAAGTTACCAACACCACCATAAGATTGCCATTTGCTGACAACCTTGTTCAGATCCACCATAGTGAGCCTGACACCCCATCTATCTACCATCTCCCTACACAATAACCTCCAATAACTCTTCTTGTAGCCAGACATGGCCACAATCTCCTTCTCCACTGCCCTATCACCAATGGAAAAGATAATCTGCTTCACCATGTCCAGGTAAGAAGCACCATCCACTCCAGCAGCAGTTTCATACTTCTCTAGAAACCACTTGACATCCTCCCCATTAAACTTGGTACCATCCCAAGTTTTAATCCTTACACACTCCTTGACCATCACAGCAGGAGGACCATCTCCCCCACTGACAGTCAAAACAGGAATAGAGGAACCAGAAGCCATCCCTCCAGACCAAAACACCAAAAAGAGCCAAACAAAGAAAACAGAGATTCCAAAGAACTAGAAAGTTCTACTCCACTTTGGGCGCCAGAAATGTAGACAATCCTATAGTACTAGCTATAGGCCTTGACCAAGGGAGTTGGAGAAAACCCAGAGAGAAAATCATCTGTCCCTTTAGAAAAATATAAGTGAGATTTACTTGCTAAAGTAAGTTGGTTTCTGTTTTGATAAAGCCCCTTTTCAACACACTTGTCTGCTTGATGAGCCAAGAAAGTAGTCACCAGCCAGACTACCAGACCAAATAACTGAAATGTAGACCAGTGTCCACACCAGAGACAGCAAAGATACTTGATGTAGGCTGCAAATCCACACCAGAGACAGCAATAATACTTGATATAGCTTGCAAGACTACACCAGAGAAAACAGTTGCCAAAGTTGAGTTAAATGAAGAACTAACCTTGCAACAAACACAGCCAATTGTGGCCAAAAACAGTGAAAACTGAGTGAGGAACAAGGATATCACCTCCGGATGGTTGTATGATAATTAAAGTTGCCCCAAACTGTCTTATTCACTATGTACACACAGACCACTATCTAAGAGCCCATGCACACCAACGAATTTGGCGCCTGTACCAGCCAAATTGAATAAAAACCCTCCAGAAGTGCTCCCCAACCTTCTAAAACAGAGGCGGGCAGGCCGCCCGATGTCGGAGGTGCCGCCTGAAGTGGCCCGGCCTCCCTGAAGCCAGAAAACCAATAAAAACACCTAATCTACTTAGATAAATTAGCTACATCTACTAAAACCCTTAAAACACGGAATTTCACTATAACAACATTGAGACATGAAATATAGAGCTAAATTAGCCCTATCCAATGGTACTAAGTACTTAACCCTAAGACTTAAGGTTAGCCTGTAAAACACGAAAAGCAAAATTAAACAGCTATCTTTTGTAACTGAAGAATGAGGAATTGACCCCTTAAAACTTAGAGTATGAAAAATATTATCAATACATCAAATATATAAAAAAACCGGGACTATCCAATGATAGTATCCACATACCTGCAGTCCCAATATCCACGGAATAAAACCAGAAAAATACCCAATTCTTCAACAGATGTCAATTAAGACATGCACAAACAGCGCCAAAACACACAACAAAGGCCCCTGCCAATGTTGGAAGACCACACCATTTGCTAGTAATTTAACTTGGACATCTGGAAAAAATGGTAATGGGTTATCCAATGAGGTTCATCTTGATAAGGATGCAAGTTAGTATACTTTAGGAATATTTTTTCCTAAAGATACAGAAAACAATACCATTCATATGAATTACAATAAGACCCAACCACGACAAACAGGTGGAGAACTTATGTTTTCAAAAATTAGAAGTAAAATCAACTTTGAAGCAACTAATGGAACAACAGTGACATTATGGACTGCCAATCAACTGAGGCATTTTACCTCAAGATGTCACAAAATTCCTGGTTTCACAAGGATAGGTTCTTCTATTCAAATCAGCACTAGACTTTTTCATGCTATAGAAAAGCTTAATGTTTTTGATATTGATATTTCAGAATACTTGGAAATTAAAGAAGAAAAATATAGGTTTGAATATTTGATTAGTGCCTTGAGAGATTTTTTGAAAAGAAATGACTTAATAGAGGAAGAAATAGAATCAGCAAAGTATTATTTATATAATGTTAAGACAAATCTAAAAAATTTAGATTTATAAATATTAAAAATTTATATCATATATACACAACTTAATGCAAAATTAAACATGATAAATACTGGGAGTTGCTGTAAAATTTTCAGTTGTGATTATTATAGTATTATCTGTTTTTTTTATTTGTGAAATAGAATAATTTATTTTTTCATAATATTATAAGAAAATTTTATTTACTTTTGATGAAATATATAAGTTGTAAAATCTTTAAATGTCATTTTTATTAAATTGGTAGCAAAGTTTTTAAAATAAAAAAACTATAATAAAGAATTTGAAATATATTAGCCATAAAAATGTGCTTTTAATGCTACCAAATTAACTGTATAGTATTTTAGGTCAAACAGGCTTATTAATAAAAAATTTAATAATAAAAAGTTGATGAAAGAATTTTGAATCAATGATAAATTAAATAGTATTTTTTTTAAAATACACTCATTTAATTATTTAAGTTGTTCTACTTTTGATTAAAAATGTTATAATCAATGAAAAAATTTGTAAAAATTAATAGATTATTCAATATTAAAGGTAAAGTAACAAAACTAGAGCAGTTATCATATTTTTATATAAACAATAAAATATTTAAGAATTTAATACAAGTATTTGAAATCATATAAGTAGATTTTAAATTCTTTTTCATTGCTGGACTTACAATAATTTTTTTTAATAATTAATTTAGAAAATCATGTCAAAGGTTTCTTAATAAATTTCAAAGATGGTCACATGTTTGACATATTTGAAGGAAAATAAGTTGAATTGTACAAGATAAATCATATACACAGAACTTTATCTATTTACATGTTGGAATATTAATTTATTGAAAGGCTATGTTTAGCAAAAAAAGGTGATACTGGCTGAATGGAGCTCCAGTGATTAATAAAATCTGCAGAAATAGCCCTAGTAATTCCTGGAGGACTTGGGGTATCAAATTTTAAAGGAAACGTATCACACTTCCCTATAAATTGTTTTATTAATGTTAAAATATAGTTATTTAAATTTTTCCAAATTATTTCTTCCATAAAAAGATTTTTTTTTCATGTAAATTAAGAAAGCTAATTTCTGATATCACCTCCAAGCAATCAGCTGCTGAAGACAATCTATGTTCTTGGGAGATTAGAAATAAACTACGGACACCATCGATTATATAGAATGTGAAAGATTGTTATTGGTGGTGAGAGTATTCAGAATTTATCTTGTTTAGTGCAGCCTTTTGTTTCTGTTCTATTATAGTAAGTTGAGTATTTTTGTTTTTCTGACTTAATTGTTGAGCTTCGCTAGTCTTGCCACTTGATATTGTTGCAGCACAATATTTTAATTTAAGAATGATAATTGACATAATTATATCAATGATCACCACAGGAAATCTAGGGGTGAATTGCTAGCAATCCCCTCTCTTGAAATTTAGAGTGTCCCTTAATTATGCCAGGTTTATGAATACTTTATAAACATAGGTAAATTAGAGTTAGATTTATATTTATTCTCATATTGGTCCAAAAATGAACCTCAATTGATCTCAAGTTATGCATAAGTTGATCAACTATAACCATGATTTTATCCTTCATTGAGCACACATTGATCCAACATAAGCTTTTGAATATGCAATATTTTTATCAATTTAGAGGAAGAAAATTATTCCTTAACATACCTAATAATTACTTTGCATTCAAAAGATAAACCGTAAAATTATGAAAGTAAATTTAATTTACAACAATAATATCTTTTACTACATAATTGTAACAATAGACAAATTTAGCAAATTTTTTGATTACAAATATTAATAGCTATAGGGATTGAAATAACTAATGCCATTCCTATTTTCAAATTTTAAAAATATTATAGTCACTTCTCACTTCTAATCTATTAAGTCTTTGCAAAACTTAATTTTGTATAATTTTTTAAATTTTACCTAAAATATAAGACCTACAGGCTATTGAAAATAAAATCTTCAGTTACTCAACTAAAATAAATATTTATATTTATATAAAAATAAAAATATTCCTTAAAGTGTATAACTTGAATGGTTGTTATGGAAATTAATATGCAAGTTTTCTGATTTAAATATTTAATGCTTATATAAATCACTTTCCCAAGTTTTAGTATGAGTACATGTGAAATAGTAACTGCATTTAAAAGTGGAAAACAATATAATGACAAAAATATTTACAAAATTTATTTCAATTTAATATTTATCCGTAAAAAATTTTTAAAGCAATATTTTATTCATCTTCTTAAGGATCTCTTCCTCCTCCTCTACCCATCTAATTTTTAATAGGGGGTCTCAAACTTGAACAAATATGCCCGGTTGATTTCATTTGAAAACCACCACATAAACACACCATGAAACATGGCTGATTTGGTACATGAGATCTTAAACATGGGGTCAAATATGTCCTACTTTAGTGAAAATTTTCCAACCACAGCACAGCCAACCAATCTACAGATCCTCCCAATTCACCACACATCACATCTTTCCCCTCCCACTTTTTTGATACAAATTTTTACACATGGTGCCCCAGTAAATTTTGAGCTTTTCATTACTTTCTTTAACAACAACTCCTGAACAAATTTATATCCTCAAAGCTTAGTCATCATGCCAAGAACACTACAAAATTTTCAACACAACCCTTTTCAATCCTTTTTTCATGCTCTCAAAATGATCAAGTTGCATGTACTCTCCACTTGGGTTTGTTTTATTTTTGCATATTGACTATTATTTTGAATTTTCATTGAAAGCATAATTTTTCCCTTCCTGATTCATTTTGGTTAATCATCTCAACAT
Source organism: Hemileia vastatrix (assembly GCA_030280995.1). Classification (NCBI taxonomy): domain Eukaryota; kingdom Fungi; phylum Basidiomycota; class Pucciniomycetes; order Pucciniales; family Zaghouaniaceae; genus Hemileia; species Hemileia vastatrix. Next base: position 65,258,043 of record JASXTE010000001.1, read on the forward strand.
GAAGTTGGATATTTCAGAAATTACATAATTATTCATTCTTTCTGTTTTTCTATGATCCCTCATATCCTTTTATTAATCTTCTCTCACTTCCTTAACTCTTCTTCTATCTCTTTTATCCATCACTTCCTGAACTTCTATCTGGTCCTTTTACATCTTTGAAGACATCTCATCAGGTAAGTCATCCTCCCACCATCTTTTTTTCAATTTTAACTGATGTTCTTTTTCTGAATTTGTTTTTGTTATTGTTTCTATTTCTTTTTTTGTTTTCTCAAATCACATTTCCACTTTTAAGAAGGTTCTACAGAAGCCTAGCTCTCATATCCACCATGCAACATCTGATTTGGCTCACTGGTTTTTGAGATATTTGACATCCACTTGGCTCAAACTTCCATCAACTTTATTTTAATCTTCTCAAGTAGGCCTTACTCTGGAACAAATATAATACTTATAAAAAACATAGTTAGCTAAAATAGATCTTTTTAGACCATTGATAATACCTGGCTTTAAATTTTATTACCCTTTTTTGATTTTCTTTTAAGTCAGAAATAAAAGGTCAGAAATAGGGTTAGGGTTTTTTAAATGAAATATCCTTTTGTTGGAAAAATATGAAGAATCATGGATTTTATTTCCAGCAAATGGTGTTGAATTTGGTCCAGTGGTTGCTGAGATAACTGCTTTCAAAGTTGAATCTTGTTTTATGGACTAATTTACATTTTTTAAGTTCAATGTTGCATAATATGCCTATAGGTCTTATGCAATCTATTTCAAATACTACTTCAGGCTTTTGGCTCTGATTTGATCAGCTAAATATCAGTTTTGGATGAGTCCTTTTAATTTTCTAATTTTATTTTATGAGGATGAATATTAACATTTGCTAGATTTTGGCTCATTCACATCTCACATTATTTTGATTACAGGTTCTCTATAGGCATGAATTTCATTTCCAGAAAGCATAATCAATTTTGGCTCAGAAATTTCTGATATATCTACTTTTAAAGTTGAGTCTTTTTATGTAAACTAATTTACATTTTTGAATTTTGATATTCCATTATATGCATGTTTTTTCTGATACTTTTCATTGTACCACTCCTAAGGTATGTCTATTCCTCAACTGTTTTTTATCATTTGTTTCCTCAATTTTTCTTCTTAATAAATCATTTTTTTCCCTGATTTGTTGATTTTTGGAGTTTTTTTCAGGAGATGTCATCATCAAATCTATTTGGAACTCTTCTCAGCATAATCATCAATCAAAAATCCAAGAGATAATCATCAAACTACCAAGGAAACTCCTTGTTTGATATCTTGTAAAAAGTGTTCTCATTTTTTTGGAATCTTGTGAAACACTTACTCATTTTGGTTTTTCATTCCAAATCAACCAAAGTCTGATAAACCAGGTAAGTAAAGCAAGGTGGAAGGGCCCTATTTATATTAAATCTTTAGGGAGGGGTTCCAAATATGGTAATTAGAAGATTTTCAATTTTTTTTTATCTCATAAATTTTTAAATTATCAATTATTAAATATATTCAATAAAATAAAACTTTTATGCAATTTAGACTCGCTGCTGTATAAATTTGTTCATTTAATTATTTATTTGTATTGAATGGATGAATTGTCAATACATTGCTTGTCATATGATTTATTTGGCTTTGGTCACATCTGAAATCATTAGTAGGTGGAATTGTGAATCCCATTACTTTTACTTGGCTGATTATATTTTTTTATTGATTTATTTATAAATTTATGAAATTAAAATGAAAATTTGGTAATCTTTACCCCCTCCCACATTAAATTGCAGGGGGAGGTATTGTGATTTTTTTTCTTACATAAATATTTTTTTTGACATGAAAAAAATGGCAATCTCCACCCCCTCCCACAGTAAAATTCAGGATGAGTTATTGCCATTTTTTTTTCAGACATAAAAAAATTTTTTGACATGAAAAAAATGGCAATCACCACCCTCTAATATAGTGAAACTCAGGGGAGGGTATTGCCAAATTTCTAGATTTAGAAAAATAAAATTTGTTAAGTTATGTATCTTGTGCACAAGGGTTGGTTAATGAAGCTGTTGAAAAACCATATTTAACCAAATTATTAATAGAAATCCAGAATGAGTTTTAGTCATGTAGATATGGAGAAAAACATTACTTATAATTTAAATACAAATCATTTAATCAACTGGAATCCTAAAAATTAGCAAGAGTAGACACATGCAATGTATATAAGAGAGATTCAAAGCATTTTTTTACAATCAAAATATTTATTTCCATCTCTGATCTGGAAGAGGTTTTCAAGATGGGTAAATGTGCCACCATTTCAATTTGAGCTAAAATGACAAAGTGCAACACAGATTTGAATAGGAGGATCTCTTTATGGACAAAAAGAATCATTTCTGAAAATTGAGTGATCTTTTATCAGTTCAAGTAACTGAGAAATCCAGGCAAGGTTGTGCCAAATATCTGTTTAAAGCTAATTTCAGGAATGCTTTAAAGAACATCAAGGTTAAATTGTGGTGGGTGTTGTATGGAAAGTGTTCTGGAATATAAGTATTGATTATTCAGCATGTCACACATGTAAGCCAAGTTAATTTCAGCATTGGAGTTGGTATCTGAGTTAAAAAATAGATCCAGGGCTAGAGTGGTAGCAGTTATTTCTTGTTTACAATGAACTGAAAGAGGAATTTTGTGAATGGTGATGAAGACTAAGGGTGAGTGTATGATGAAGTGGATGCTTAAGTGGTGGGAAGTCACGTTTCTCACATGTTGAATAATAAGCCCTTACGAATTAGGTGAAAAACAATCTAAGCAGATGGCTTGTCTGTACCTAGTGCTGACTAATCAAGATGAAGGAGAGAAGTGTTTTCATGGCTTTTTCTTCCCAAAAGAAGGTGCGTTTGAGGTCAAACACACCATCAAAATACACCTGTCTAGGGCAGGTGTATTTCATTTTCTGATGGGGTGTTTGGTAATTTTTTTATGGTGTGATTATGTGGAATATTTGATCGATTTTTAGACCCCCTAATTTGCTCCATCCGATCTCATTTTCATAGAAAATATCTATTGTTTTAGAACTCTTCTTATTAGAAATGGCCCATTTTATTTTATAGCTATTAATCCCTTCATCAATCCTCTACAACTCATAATTCATAATGGATCAAAGAATATGCATTTTATATTTCCTCTAAACTTTTTTACAAGATTTCAAATGTCAGATAACACTACAAGCCAGGGGGAGCCTGGCTGGTAATAATTTAAAAAAACAAAAAAAAAAATAACCTGAGCCACTTCCTGTGGCTCAGGATTGAAAAATAAAAAAAATAAAAAAAATTGCTGCCAGCTTTAAGCTGGAAGAATTTAATAAAAATGAAAAAAATGACCAAAGCCACTAAAAGTGGCTTTGGTCAAATTTATAATACATCTTGCAGGAAGTTTAAAACTGCCTGCAAGATGTTGGGTTTAAAAGCAAGCGAAGTTGCATGCAGAAACTTCGCTCACTTTTTTTATATATATTATTAACTTGCAGCCAGTATAAAACTGGCTGCAAGTCATTTTTTAAAGCAACCAAAGTCGCTTGTAGCGACTTTTGTTGCAATAATATTTTATTCATCTCCCAGCCAGATAACACTGGCTGGGAGGTATTAATGTGATCAAGCAGCCAATGTTTCTTTAAGCAACATTGGCTGCTTAAAATATTTACTACCAGCCAGGGGGAGCCTGGCTGGTAATTATTTACAATAAATTTTAAAAAAATAAACCGAGCCACAGGAAGTGGCTCGGAATTGAAAAATAAAAATAAAAATAAATTGCTGCCAGCTTTAAGCTGGCAGCCTTTGAAAAAAATTAAAAAAATGACCAAAGCCACTAAAAGTGGCTTTGGTCAAATTTATAATACATCTTGCAGGCAGTTTAAATCTGCCTGCAAGATGTTGGGTTTAAGAGCGAGCAAAATTGCATGCAGCAACTATATATTAATGACTTGCAGCCAGTATAAAACTGGCTGCAAGTCTTTTTTTAAAGCAACCAAAGTCGCTTGTAGTGACTTTGGTTGCAATAATATTTTGTTCATCTCCCAGCCAGATAACACTGGCTGGGAGGTTTAAAGGTGATCGAGCAGCCAATGTTGCTTTAAGCAACATTGGCTGCTTGAAATATTTACTACCAGCCAGGGGGATCCTGGCTGGTAATTATTTAAAATAAAGTAAAAATAAATAAACTGAGCCACAGGAAGTGGCTTGGGATTGAAAAAAAAAAACTTTTCTGGCAGCGTTTAATAAAAAAAATGAAAAAAATGACCAAAGCCACTAAAAGTGGCTTTGGTCAAATTTATAATATATCTTGAAGGCAGTTTAAAACTGCCTGCAAGATGTTGTGTTTAAAAGCGGGCAAAGTTGCATGCAGCAATTTCGCCCACTTTTTTAATGTATATTAATAACTTGCAGCCAGTATAAAACTGGCTGCAAGTCTTTTTTAAAGCAACCAAAGTTGCTTGTAGCGACTTTGGTTGCAAACAGTTTTTCACATCTCCCAGCCAGATAACACTGGCTGGGAGGTTTTAACGTGATATTTGAGCAGCTGATGTTGCTTTAAGCAACATTGGGTACTATAAAAAATAAACCACCAGCTATTTTCTCCAGGCTGGATTTAATTAATAAGAAATAATATGAGAGTTGAGATATTTAAATTTTCCCTACTCTTTTACGTGCCATTTGGCATTAATTTTTTGACAGTGTGAAATGTATATGTACATAATAAAAAATTAAAGCTAGAAAAAGTGGTATTGGATATTTTTAAATGCCAAAACATATATACCCAGTTTTAACACGTTTAAAATATCAAAATACTGATTTTGTGTGCATATTGTTTTTCAGAAATATATGCTTGGTTGTTAAAACTTTTGTATCCAAATGTCAACTTAGTAGCAAAAAAAATAATAAGTGATAAAAAAGGTGTCCATAACAGCTGAAGGTTAGTTTTCCAACCTTATGTGAACAAATGATATGGATAAGTGGATTGAATTTGAAAAAAAGTGAAAATTAATATTAATTGCATCCGTGTAAAACAAGCCAAGGCTTTGGTTCCTCAAATTATACATCGCGAAACCCTATAAAAATAAGCTGTAAAAACAATATGTAAGTTTTAATTAAAAGCATGTGAAAATGTTTTTTCTTCATTTGTACAATATATTTCTGTGTAAAAACCTGTTGCATATACGCCTTATGCAAGTCACTGCATGCCTTGCAACCGGCTTCAGTAATTTGCATGTTTCTATATGCATAACTGTAACCAAATTTTCATCCAAGTGGAAAATTTTCTACTTCTCTCCTTCCACTTACAAGAGACAGGTTATTAAAATAATTAGCTTTCCATCTGTTTCACTTAAGAGTTTTTTATTTTGTTTTGACTCTTATACTTTTTTCTTAAGTAAAAATATTAATTTCACTTTAAATATATGTTCAACTTTTAGGGAATCCATTTTTCTCAATCATTAGGTTTGCCACCAAAGTAACTTATTTACAGATTACTAACTTGGAATGTTGGTCTTTTAGTCTCCTTGTAAATCTCTTTAAAAAATAAAAAATAAAAATAGAACTGATGATTGTTTTTAACTCTTGGCAGCTTGATCTCTAACTTGTCATATTATAATCAAAAAGCTAATTTTTGGTTAGCATCCAAATTTTATATTGGTTTGTCTTTCTCTTTTAATTTTTTTCATTCAATAAAAAAAATACTTATTTTTCTACAATAACATATTCCTAAAAATTTAAATCAACAGATTAGTTTTCAGCCAGGCTACTAGACTTACCCAGTAAAATAATTGATTATCTTACTGAGGTGAAGCCACAACATTTAAAATCCTTATTAATAATTAAATATTTATGAAATTACTTATGTATTGCTTACAAATAACTAGCTAAGTACACTAAGTAATATAGATAATTAATAAAAATAAGTACTTTCCCCATACATATTTTACTCCCTAACACCGTGCTCAATAATACAGATGAGAGGGAATAAAATTAGTATTAAAAAATATAAAATTATAAAAAGAAGAAAACTTTTTCAAATTCCTTTATTTAGATTTTATTGATTCAATATTTCAAATCAAATGTTCTTGCACTAAATGTGACGGACCAAGGGATTCAGAGTTTTATATCACATAAAATAAATACTTTTTATTTACGCACTATTTAGTATTACTCTTATTATTTCACATATTCTCTCTGTTTAAGTTTTTTCCTCTCACACCCTTGTATCAGGTGGTTTTAATTCCGTGTTTTATTTCTCACATTTTGCCTATAAAAAGCCCTTCCTTTTTGTCCTTTTGATTCATTCCTTACTTACTTACAAATTTTTATAACACATTAGTTAAATCAAATTTATTACTATTATTTATAAACATTAGTAGTTACATTACCGTAATTCTAAAGATATAAAATATAATAATATCTAAAATCACCTCTTATAATTTGAGTAAAACAATCAAATAGATTAAGAAATACGTACCTTGCTTTTGAGAGTCCATTAAACCCCTTAGAAACCTTGTATAACCTTCGAATAAATCTTCTAGACCAAAAGACCCCTTGACAATTGGAGGCCTTCCCGAATCACCGACGGTGCATCATTAATTGAGGCCGGATATTGAAGGGACTATTGCTTTTTGAGGTACCTGTAAGGACGAGTGAACGACAAAAAGACGAATGTCATACATCATGTGACAAAAAAATTTTCTGCAAACGGGAATCGAACCGCGCTCCAAATTTTAGGTTCATATATTGATTAAATGTTGTATATTTTGTGGTAATTATTGATTTTACTATATGTGGGTCACTTTGAACTCTTCATTCTCTACGTATTTCCTTTTACTCAGCACTCTGTAAGTGGCATTAATTTGCTCATTTTACAGGGGTGTCACCGGACGACCTACGCACAAGGTCGAGGATGTTCCTGTAAGTGAGATGAGGGATTTTTAGAAACTTCTTCGAAGCACAGAGGAATGATTCGAGGAAATGATTCGAAGGTCACTCGAAGTAATAGCTATAGGTTCGAGGTTCAATCGAGAAGAATTATAAACTAGTTCCAAGGTAATAATAATTCTTAAAATCTCACGAAGGGTTGGAAACTCAATAATCAAAAATTTAGGATTTAGAAATGAATATTTGAGAAGGTAAAAGAAAGATACAATAACAATGATTTAACTTTTAAGGTTTTTACCACTATTAATGTAAATACGATATTATAATTTAATTCTAAGGAATATCGAACCAAAATACCCAACTCCTTTTATATCCTTTGTTCCTCCTCGCATTGACCTCCCTTCCATCGCAGCATTCCCATTCCATTGACCATTACTAACATACACTTAGACCCTCTCCACTAAATATCCGTCCATGCTCAATTTACCCCTTTTAATTAATTAACAAAACTTTAATGAAAAAACTACTACTATACTATTTCGTTGATCCTAGCGCTGTGCGTTGCTTATTGAAAAGGACTAAGGTACCCTATTGGGAGATTGACTAATTTAGATTTAGAGTTTAGGCTAGCGCAGTTAAATAGTAAGTACACAAAGGAAAATCGCAGTTGCTATGGAGAATTGCTTTCTGCGCTTCAAGTATAGATTTAGGACTTGATATTATTGATTTATTGAGTTAATTTCGCTTCGAGTGTCACGTGGCGCGTGACAGATGCCCGGGTATAAAAAACGCAAACTCCGTTGAGCTTGAACCATTTTCCCACACTAATTTCCCTTGTCTAATACTTTTTCCCTCATCTCTCAATTATTTATTTTATAATGAACTGCCCTACTCCCACACCCACGCCTCCACACCCTAAAGCGGATGGGGGAATAATCACACGACAGTTTTCACAGACTTGCACGGCTTGTGAAAGCATGGAATATTTCTGTGTCGAAAGTACGGCGACTCGAGGCCCTCGCTAGAAATGCAAGTTTTGCCGTTGGCGGCGAGTGGCGTGCGATGCGTTGACAAAGAACGCGGAAATCAAAAAACGATTTACAAAAACAAAATTTTGGGTAGTTCAGAAGACCAAAGAGGTGGTTGAAGACATTTGGGATGTCTCGATCGAAGATGAACAATCGGTGGGGGAAAATGATAAGGAGATGAACAACGAGATCTCAACCTGGGTAACCCAGGCCATGAGTTCGAAGCGAGGTGTCAAGGAAGAGGTCAACGAATTGGTGGAGGAGGATGAAGATGAAGTCCCTGTTCCAGGGCGGGCACCCAAGAAACGACGGGTGGTCATCAAGGACGATGAGGAAGAGAGAGAGGCAGAAGTCGAAGTGGCGCCCAGGTTATTTCTGGAGCCTGATCCCATCTTCGAGGTAAGTTTTAATTGTTTTATTTCAAGGATGAAGTTACTGATGAGTCTTGTTTTAGACATCGAATAACCTGGAAGAGCCGATTGCGGAGCCTGCGCCGGTTATACCAACTGAGGCAAACCCTCCAGCCACGGAAGTAGTTGAAGAGCCCGAAGACACCCTGGACCAGGTGTGGTCGAAGAAAACTCGTCAAGGTCGACGAGTAAGGTTCGCAGAAGAACTATGTGGGGAGGTCGACGCTATTATTGACGCTGCTTCCTTTGACGTGGCGGAGGAGCTCTTGGAGATTGGAGAGGTGGTTCCGGTAGGAGAGGAGGAGGTATTTGATAAATGCAGGAAGGAGATAAGGGTAGTTTTGGAGAAAATGAAAAGATTGGTTCGAGAAAAATTAAAAGAAAAAATTTGAAATGAAAAGGAGATGGAAAGAAGTAGAAAAAAAAAATTGTATTTTAGTTTTATTTTATTTTTATTTTATTTTATTATTAGTATTATTTTTTTTATTGTAGGGGAATGTTGTTAATTTTACAAGATTTGAGAGAGAGAAAAAGAAGAGAAAAAAAAAAGAAAAAAGAAGTTTTAAATAAAAAATTTTAGAATTTGAAAGAAGAATTTTAAAGAAAGAAAAAAGGTTGTTTTAATTGAAGGAAGTTTTAGTGCTTTTAAAAGAAAAATTTTTATGTAAGAAAAGAGAGAGAAAAAGAAACGGTTTTGTGATTGAGATGAGTTTGTTAAATTGAGGATTTTAAATTTTTTTTTTTTTTTTTTTTTTTAAGAAATTTTAGTTTGAAAAAAGAGGAGAAAGAAAAGAAAAAAAACAAAGTGTAGAATTTAAGAGAGTTTGAAAAGAAGATTTATTTGTTTCAAAGAATTATTATAGGGAGATTCAGGGGTTGAAGTTAAGTTCGAGGAAATGGACCTGCCATACAGGATTTGATGATTCGAAGGAAAGAAAGTCTTTAAAAGAGAGAATAAATTTTTTGAAAGAGAAATTTTTGAAGAGAATTTTAAATTTAAGAAAAGAATGTATTTAAAGAATTGAAGAAGAAAAGAAAGAAAATATTTAGAGAGATTTATGAGTTTTTTTATTTTATTTTATTATTTATGTTTATCCTTTTTTATTTTATTTTATTTTATTTTATTTTATTTTATTTTATTTAATTTTATTTAATTTTATTTAATTTTAATTTTGATTTTATTTTATTTTATTTTTGATTTTATTTTTAGTTGGTTTTGGAGGAAATTTATAGAAGGAGAAGAAAGAAAAAAGAAGAGAGAAAAAAGAAAACAAGGCTAAGAAATTTAAGAGGTGTTTTAGATTTTAAAGAAAGAAAGAAAAAGAAAAAAAAATTTTAAGTAAAGAAATTTTAAGGTTTTGGTTTTAAAGGATATTTCGCATGAAAAGATTTTAGGAGTTCAGGAGCCTTAGAAACATTGATGGCTGGCTCCCAGGATGTTTTGTCTGAGTCATTGAGGAAGCCTTCCCATTCCACGAGGTTTTGAAGTTTCCCCTTGCATATTCTTGAATCAAGGATACGACTTACTTCCCACTCTAGATGATCTTCTACTTCGACCGGTTCCGGAGGGGGTTGGTTCTTGCCCGGGTATATTTCTCGAGCCAGTTCCAGGAGAGATACATGGAAAACAGGGTGAATCGCCTGCCATTTAGGAGGTAACTTGAGTCGAAATGCAGTTTTAGAGACTTCAGAGTCGATTTCGAACGGTCCCAAGCGCTTTTCAGCCAGTTTCTTTGATGGTCTTGTTGTTCGGATGTGTCAGCCTGTATATCTCCAGGACTGAGTAAAAAGTAATTATAAGTTATGTTAAACACATGAACTATACATGGCAATAATAAATAAGAGTACACAAATAGTATACATAAGTAAAATTATGATAATACACAAAAAATGCCATTATAACACCTTATATACACGCATATATCCACCTTTTATAGGTCTTATGTACTTAATATTAAGTTGGAATATGTTAGGGTAATCTTAAGAACCTTAAGTATAAGGCTACATAATTTTTAAGTACACTTAAAGCTGTTATATTCATTGTTTTATGCAAAAAACAAGAAATGCGCTTTATTTCACTTAAAAGTTGACTATATGCGCTATAAAATTGAGAATATCAAAATTGCGCTTTGACAGATCAATTGGGCTCATTTAGAACTATTGATTTGGCTATTTAAATGCATAAAAATATCACTTTTCAAATTTGGTGTTTTTTATGCCAGAAATGGCTTCTGTGTACTGGCCAGATACTGCCTGCTTTTTTCCCGTGTGAATAGCTTCATTTTTAGCAAAGTTAGCTTTTTCACACTATAATTACCCCACATTCTACGTCCACTGTGGGGAAACACACTAAAATAGGCAACAGGCGCTTATTTAGTGTCCTAGCTTAATTAATAATGCATTGACCTTGTTTATATGCACTAATTTCATTAATAACCTCACTCTTGGCACTTTATTTCATCACCACGCTTAAATTTGCCTAATTTTAGTCAAGGATTTACCCGTGAAAGAGCCTGCCAAGAACTGCATGTAGTTACCCCACATCTCACGCTCTTTTTTAAAGTTTTTGGGTGGTTTCTCAGTCAATTTTGGTTATTTTTGAATGGGAATTTCACGTAGTATAATGTCAGGATTAGCCCCATTATTTCTACAGTCAATCCCCCTTATTATTAAGCTATTATTAACCTTAAAAAGTCTCCTTTAGTCTTTAATATTATTGTTTTATACGCATATACTCTCTTTTTGTCTTTTTCTTTAATTTTGATGGATTTCCCTTATTATTTCAGGGTTTTGGCGGTTTTTACTCTTCTAATTATGTCATGGGTTACTGGGAATGTTGATGGGCATGTCTATTAGTTGTTTAGAGGCGTCATTAACTTTGTATTGGGTGGTACATCAAGGGAATCATTGGGGAACTCAGTGTGTATAAAAGGAGGAGGTTTTTGGGTTGTATTTCTTCATTCTTTATCATTACAATTTAACCAATATAACCAAATCAATTACAATACATATCAATTAGTACTTTTATAAGACTTTTTGAATAGTATCTGAATTTATATAATCTATTTTTCTACCAACTATAAAGATTGTAAGCCATATATAAGAATAGTGAGAATTATATTACTGAGACCCTTATATTTGATTATATTTTACAACTTAGTGGATTAAAACTACAGTATTCATATAGGACCATTAAAATCTTCTAGATAACTGACTATTCAAGCTAGTTCACGTCCTTGTACTTGACCCTAGCCTGACAATTGGGGACCTTTCCTCAAGAATTCTGTTATAATCCTGTAAGTGAAATTTTCAAAAGAAGGTGCACGTAAATAATATCCCTATAGAAATATTTGGATAATTACAACAGGTTGGGGTCACTTATATAGTGATTTCAGAAAAAGAAGCCCTGTTATATAATAAAATTGTGATATTGAATCAACAATTTTACCACTAATTTAACATATAATTGTTATTAGTGGGTCTGTCAATAGACCAATTAAATTTGTGATCTTTGCAGATAAAATTTTTACCACTAATTTAACATAAAATTGTTCTTAGTGGGAGTCTGTCAATAGACCAATTAAATTTGTGATCTTTGCAGATGATAACCAATTAAACTGATTAATTGTTTTCTTTTTACAGGACTCTTAATCCCTTTTTTATTGGTTTGTAAAATTCATTTATATTTAAAAAAGAATCTTGCTGACAGTTGTTTTTCTTTTTTAATATAAAAACACGGCTACATATTGTAGACCAGTTAAATTAAGTGACGACATAAAAAGCATATTTGACTTTTGGCACTTAAAGATTCACTTCATACCAAAAATTAAGCAATTAAATTGTCTTCAGTGGTATTAATAAATACTGATTAAACTCCTTTTTGAAGTTTTTCATATCTCAAACTTTTAATTCTTTAGAATTCCACGTAAAAATGTGTGACAACAATGACATTGTAAGTAATAAGGCAAAACCTTATAACTTAAGAACTAGAGCTGAAAGACCTGTTACAGGACATCCAAATGGAGGGTCAAGAATCACCAGTAACAATAAACAACACCCCACCAATGTCCATGGAGGAAAAGGAAAAGCTCTTAAAACAAATGTCAATAAAGAAGTCCAAAAACACCTTACAAGAGCAAATTCACTCCCTCTCAACCCTACTGAATACACTAACAATAAGAGTAAACAATATGTTAGACCAGATCAACAATTTGGAGAAAAGGGCGGCACAGGGCTTTATAGAAGTCAACCAGGCTCTAGTGGATATAAGGTCTCATCAACAACCAGTGGCACCAAATACCACAGCAACACCTCCAGTCCCAGAAGAGGACCAAAAGATAACTGTAAGCAAATGGAAGTGGGATTGGTATGCCCAAAACTACAACAGTCCTCCTCAACAGGGATCCAGCAGTCACCCTTACAGGGGAAAGCCAAGGAGAGGCAGGGGAAATGGAATAAGACCGTGGTAAGTCATCCATCTTCTCAAGATCAATTATATAATCCTAACAATGAATTACTTATAGGTAATGAAATTGATAGAGAGTTATTGGATATAATTGATAAGGATTTAAAAAATTATTCATTTGAAAATAACATGTTAGACTTGTCATTACATGAGGATAATGTACATAGTTTTATTGATCACCAGGAAAATACTATTAATATAAAAATGGAATCAAATGAATTAAAAACTGACCCTGATGATGAATCTTCTGAATTGGAAACAGAAAAAATTGAATATTTTCTGAAAGAAAATCCAATGGAATCAAAAATAATTAGTAAATTATTATTAAGAATTGAAAAATTGGAAGAATTCTCTAGAGAGTCCAACAATAATACAGAAAGTGTATTATTAAACATCACACAATCATTGAGTACAACAGCCAATAAGTTAAAAGTTATTGAGAATTCAAATAATGAATTGATCAATGAAAACAAAAGATTAAATTCTGAGATTAAAAATTTAGAAATTAAATTAGAACATTCTCAGAATATTATGGCCACCATAGAGGGACGTGTAAAATTGTCTTTTTCAAATGTAAATGATACTTTAACTCATGTACCTGTAATAAAAGATAGGTTACAAAGAGTAGAAATTGAAGTAGCTAACATTTTGAAAAATACTGAAACAATAAAGGATAATACCTCTTATGTAGAAAGAGTACCAGTTTTTATAAAACACTCTGATGATAAACCAATGATGGAACATGAACATAGTGTCATGGGCTTTGAGAATATAAAATCAGTAAAAGATGAAATTAATGATCATCTTTCTAAAGTGAGTGAATTACTCAATATTCCTCAGGTTAGGGAAGCTAAAACTAGCCAAAAGAACTGGCCTAAGTTAGATCAGTACCCTTCTTTTGACGGGGATTCAAAATCTGATTGGCAACAATTCATACAAAGAATTGATAACTTGAAATTTTCATATAAATTACCTGATGAAGAAATTACTTCAAAGTTAATATCTTTATTTACAGATGTGGCCTTATTATGGTTTGAATCTGTATTGAGTGAGGGAATTAATTACTCCTGGAATGAATGGAAGGCACTAATTGAAAGGCAATTTGGTGGCCCAAAATTTAGAATCACTCAACAAAGACTGTATGAAAGGGCCAGATATAATCCAAATGCTGGAGATAAACCCATGGTCTTCTTAATGAATTTAATAAAAATCATGAAAGCTATGGATCCAAAAATGGATTATGAAGAGTGGAAAGAAAAAATAATATACAAGTTGCCTATATCAGTTAGAGACATTATTGTAGCTAGATCTGAGACTGTCAGAGACACCTCTGGATTCATTAATATATGCAATGAGATATTATTAAACCACAAGTATGAAACCAAGTATAGTAATTACAGACAAAGTGTTGACGTGGTAAAACCTACTACAAGTAAGTTACCAGTGGAAAAGAAAAAACCTTCAGCTCCCCTTGTCCCTAAGAGACAAGAAAATAACACTTGTTACAAATGTAATGAACCTTGGGTTAAAGGTCACACATGTAAGAAAAGAATAAATGTTATTGAAACCTCACAAACTTCTGAACCTAGTAATCATGAAGATGAGAATGTGGAATCCAGTGAGGATTGCAAGAGTAACATATCTTACAGTGATGATGAAAATGAGATATTTGTATTAGAACAGGATATAATGTTCCTGAATGATGCTATACCTCATACAGACACATCTTTAACTTCCATAGAGGAAGCTGAAATAATTAAAGATGTATCTCATGACACTTACAAAATAACACCTATCAGAGCACCTATTATCATATGTGGAAAAGAAATGAATGCCATTCTTGACACTGGGGCTGCAGGTAGTGTAGTTTCACTTAATGCATTAAGGAAACTTGATAGTAAGTACCAGGAAAAACTAGAACCTGTTCAGACAAAGAACTGGAGGGGTTTTGGTTCAGTATTAAATCCAATTGGCAAATACAAAACTGCTGTATTCTTTAAATATAATAATGGATATGTTAGAGCAGTTTGTGAATTTGTAGTAATTGATAATAATAACTGTAGTGATTGGTTTATTATTGGCAATGATTTATTGACAAAATTTGGCATTAAACTAGATCCTGCAAACAGTTGTTTCACCATAGGGGTGAATGGTAAAAGGAAATTCAAAATATGTTCTGAAAATTCAGTATATGCCATTTCTCCTAGAGAAGAACAACTGCAAGGTGGAAGAACCACCAATGAAGTGGGTGAATTGGAAAATGAAATCCAAAAAGCCTCTTTCAGTCCTCAACTCTCAAAAATTGAGCAAGAAGACATTTTGAGATTGATTAAATCATATCCTATGGCATTTGCTCATGGATCAAATGAACTAGGATTGGTCAAAGACCATGAGATGAAAATCTCTTTAAGCTGTGATCTGGATAATATTCCTGGCAGCTTAAAAAAGAAACCTTACCCAGCATCTCCTGCAAAAAGGAAAGATATTGAAGACAATATAAAATTGTTATTGGAAATGGGTATTGTTGAAAAAGTGGACACAACACCTAAGTATTGTGTCATTTCACCAGTATTAATCTCTTATGAAAAAGATAAGGCAAGATTATGCGGTGATTATAGAGCTCTGAATACATATACAGTAGATGATATTTACCCTCTACCAAGGATAGCTTCTATCCATGCTACTTTACAAGGAGCAAAATATATTTCCTGTCTGGATGGGAACAAGGGTTACCACCAGATTCCTGTGGAAAGAAATTCTCAAAATTACTTATTAATAACCACACATATGGGTATATATAAGTATGTGAGAATGCCATTTGGCCCAAAGAATGCCCCTTCAGTCTTCCAAAAATTGATGGATAGTGTTTTTCATCAGGAAATGGTTGAAGGATGGCTATTGGTCTATATTGATGACATCATAGTGTTTTCAAAAACATATGATGAACATTTAAATCACCTGAAAAGAGTCTTTCAAAAAATGGATGAAATTAATATGACTATTTCATTAAAGAAATGTAAGTTTGGATTTCAATCCTTGAAAGTACTTGGACATGTTGTATCTGGATTACAAATTTGTGTTGACCAGAATAAAGTGGCAGCAATTAAAAACATTGGGATACCTAAAAATGTAAAAGAGGTTCAAAGTTTTTTGGGTATGTGTGGATATTATAGACAATATATTAAAAATTACCAATCCATTGCAGCCCCTTTAACAACATTAATCACGAAGAATGAAGCTTTCATTTGGAATAATGAAAGACAACACACCTTTAATAAATTAAAGGAATGTTTAATGTCAGCTCCAATATTAGGACTGCCAGATTTCACCCTACCTTTTATCTTGTACACTGATGCAAGTTTCATAGGTTTGGGTGCTGCTTTACAGCAGAAACAGATAATAAATGGAAAATTATCTGAAGTAGTTATCTGTTATATATCCAGAACCTTAAGAAAAACAGAATTAAGGTATGGTGCCACACAGCTAGAATGTTTAGCCGTGGTGTGGGCTTTGGAGAAACTTCATTACTATCTGGAAGACCAGAAGTTTGAACTTATAACAGATTGCAGTGCAGTAAAATCATTACTAAACATGAAAACACCTAATAGGCACATGTTTAGATGGCAACTAGCTGTACAAGAGTACAGAGGAAGAATGACAATCACTCACAGAGCAGGAACATTGCATTCAAATGTGGATTTATTATCCAGAAGTCCTTTGCCAAATGATGCTGACAACCCAGCTTATGTACCTGAAAATGAGGTTATACATATATTTGGGATTTATATAGTGGATTTAGAAGAAGAGTTTATGCAAACTATATTGGAAAATTATTCATCTGATAAAGATTTGTCTAAACTATCTACCATTCTTAATGATCCAACAAATGCCTCCATGAGTGCATTAATTAAAACCTTGCCTCCAAAGTATAAAAATGCGTTGGAAAAAGGTAAACTATCAATTGAAGATGGATATATATATTACAGGAAAAAGTTAAGCAATGTAATAGTAATACCACCTTCTATGAAAGAGTTAATGTTGAGTACTTGTCATGATGACATCTTAGCTGGTCATTTTGACTTTAAAAAAACATTAACCAGAGTTAAAAATACAGCCTGGTGGATAAACATGAAAGAGGATGTACAAAAATACATTGAAACATGTGACTCTTGTGAGAAATCTAAAAGATTAACTGGGAAGAGAGCTGGGTTGTTACAACAAATAGAGCAGCCAAAAGCTCCATGGGAAATTATAAACATGGATTTTGTAACTGGCTTGCCATTAGCAGGAAAAGAAAGTTTCAATTCTTGCTGGGTAATAGTGGATAGATTAACAAAAATGTGTAAGTTTATCCCTACCCATAAAGAGGTATCTGCTAAAGACTTGGCGTTACTATGGTGGACTCAGATGATGAATACTGCTGGGTTCCCCAAAGCCATAATCTCTGACAGAGATCCTAAATTTACTTCAGAGTTCTGGACATCTTTGATGGAAGTATCAGGTTGTCAATTAAGATTGTCTACAGCACACCATCCACAAACTGATGGGCTGGCTGAGAGGATGATACAAACTCTAGAAGACATGATCAGAAGATATTGTGCCTTTGGATTAGAATACAAAGACAATGAGAAATTCACACATGACTGGGTAACATTAATTCCTGGCCTTGAATTTGCTTATAACAGCACAACTCATTCTGTAACAGAGAAGAAACCATTTGAACTCTGGCTGGGATATGTACCAAATACCCCAGTAAATCATTTAAATAAACTACCAAGGTTGGATATAAACCCTGGCACTAAATCCTTTATTCATATGCAACAAATGTGTAGAAAGCATGCAGAAGAATGCATCCAAAAAGCATTTGAATATAAAAAGAAAAGGTGGGACAAATCTCATAAAGAATTTGAATTTAAAAAGGGAGATGAAGTCCTCATATCAACACTACATTTTAACTTACAAGGTAATGTTAAATTAAAGGATCCCTTTGTAGGACCTTTTGTAGTAAATAAAATGGTTGGGAATAATGCAGTGGAAGTCATATTATATGCTCCATATGATAGGAAACATCCAGTTTTCCCTATTTCATTATTGAAACCTTACCATGCAAATGATCCTGACTTATTTCCAAAAAGAAGGGGAAGGCCTAAAAAGCAACCTGAAGAAATTGTGGAAAAAGCAGAGATTGAAAAAATACTCAAGAAAAGAATCCTTACTAAAGAAAAAGGAACTGAGTATTTACTAAGATTTAAAGGGAAATCAAATGAATTTGATAAATGGATACCTGAAAAAGAAATTTCTAATTTATCCACCCTTCTTAAAAAATTTAAACAGAAATAAATTTCTGTTCAACCAGCTGAGGGGTTAAAAAACCAGTACTCATAATATTTTATTATGTTTTATTTCTTTAATGCTACAGATTTATTCTGAATACCTGAAAATTACAAATTAATAAAATAAAATGTATAACTTATCATTTTTTTTATTGTTTTTTTTGGGTGGGCGAGTGTCAGCCTGTATATCTCCAGGACTGAGTAAAAAGTAATTATAAGTTATGTTAAACACATGAACTATACATGGGAATAATAAATAAGAGTACACAAATAGTATACAAAAGTAAAATTATGATAATACACAAAAAATGCCATTATAACACCTTATATACACGCATATATCCACCTTTTATAGGTCTTATGTACTTAATATTAAGTTGGAATATGTTAGGGTAATCTTAAGAACCTTAAGTATAAGGCTACATAATTTTTAAGTACACTTAAAGCTGTTATATTCATTGTTTTATGCAAAAAACAAGAAATGCACTTTATTTCACTTAAAAGTTGACTATATGCGCTATAAAATTGAGAATATCAAAATTGCGCTTTGACAGATCAATTGGGCTCATTTAGAACTATTGATTTGGCTATTTAAATGCATAAAAATAACACTTTTCAAATTTGGTGTTTTTTATGCCAGAAATGGCTTCTGTGTACTGGCCACATACTGCCTGCTTTTTTCCCGTGTGAATAGCTTCATTTTTAGCAAAGTTAGCTTTTTCACACTATAATTACCCCACATTCTACGCCCACTGTGGGGAAACACACTAAAATAGGCAACAGGCGCTTATTAGGGGGTGTCAGTTCTGGCAAATCCGCACTTAACTTAAGTGCGGATTTCAAACCAAATCAGCACTTACAAATCAGCACTTAAATTTTGCAAAAAAGTCACTTATTTCAAAAAAGGGTGTCAGTTATGACCTCAAATCAGCACTTTTTTCCGGTTTTTTTTCACAACCACATTTTGGCCACAAAACATCCCTTCCTTTCTTACCCCATCCCTGTCACATGTGACACACTGACCTTCCTCGCTACCTACCCATCAATCCTCGGCATACACCCCTTCCTGACATTTTCAATATTTTGGCCAGGTATGTTTACATTCTTTTTTACTTATTTCTTCTACTTCTTAATCTTTTTTCTATGGGTGTCAGTTCTGACCTCAAATCAGCACTTTTTTTGTGATTTTTTTTTCAAAACCACATGTTGGCCACATCATCCCTTTCTTTCCCATACCATTTTGTACTCTCCAAATGTCCTCTTTGTGTACTTCATTCACTTGGGTTGGTATTTTGGTTTGTTGCATATTCATTTTTTTTTGGAATTTACAGTGAAATTTTTTTTTTTGGATGGCTCATTGGTTTTCTTTCACCAGCTCAACATGAAATCGCATATTTTCTGAAATCGCATATTTTGTCAGTGATTTTTTTTTTCATTCATCCCTCATATCCTTTTCCTATTCTCCTCCAACATCCCTCAAACAATTTGGTTTCATTCATATTGTCATCTCATCTCTCCAGGTAAGTCACTTTATTCTTTTTTTTTGATTTTTTGATTACTATTATAATTTTTTTTGTTTTTTTCTGTTTATTTTATTTTTTTTATCTAAATTTTTTTTGTAAGTGGTTATTTTGGATTTCAATGGTATAATTAACCTTTTTTTTCTTGTACTCTTTACTTTCTTTTTTAGCTCCATCACCCTACTCTTCATCCCTCCTTGGCATGGTCATTATCCCCCCTTTCCCTTATTTCACTTTTTTTTGGCTCCATTTCATTGAAACACATACATTGCACATTCTTTATGCATTTCACTTACTCCATATTCAATTTCCCCACAATTCCAACATCAATCTTTCTCACTCTATTTTTCTTACTTTTCAATCAAGGTAAGTTTCATCTCCTTTTTTTTATGCCTATATGATATCTCATTTCTTTTATGAAAATTTCATACTTAAATATATGTATGACTCTTATCTGGATAACAGTGAACTTATAAAACTCCTTTTGATCTCATCTTCATTACCACTTTTCAAGTTTTTGTAAAATTTTAAAAATTAGACTCCGAATTAGGGCTAGGTTTATTCGAATCTAACGTTCTTTTTACTGAAGATTCTCCTGAAGGCTACCTTTCATTTCCTACAAACAGATTTGAATTTGATTCAGTGGTTGCTGAGATATTGACCGTTAAAGTTGAGCCTTTTTTTTCCCAATTTAAATTTTTATTTCATTTTTTATGTAACAAATTAGGGTTAGGTTTATTTAAATCACATGTCCTTTAACTGAAGATTCTACTAAAGCATATCTTTCATTTCCCTCAAACAGGTTTGAATTAGGTTCAGTGGTTGCTGAGATTTTGACCTTTGAAGTTGAGCCTTTTTTCCGAATTTCACTTGTCTTATTTCACATTTTTATATTGCATATTTAGAGGATAAGGATTCTGAAACTCTTATATGATTATTATCTAGGCATTTCAATTATATAGGCATGTATTCCTTGCTTAAGAATATCACTAAAGCTCAAAAAGATGAAGATTTTTGCTTATGGGACACTCTACTTTCCTTTAACTCTTTTCTTGCTCTTCGACTCAAAAAGCACTGTAATAAAGCATTTGAAAAAAATCATGAACTTGCAACCAAAGTTGGAATACCGAAGTGGTGTGACTCCGAATGGGAAGATATCAGCCACGAATATCTTTTATTTTCTAATGTTATTATCACTTATTCTGGATTTCACAATAAAATTCACACTGATACCAAGGACACCAATTTTCTTACTTTTGGTATATTCTCATATATCAGACTGATTACTGGCCAACCAATACCATCTCCAGCTAAAATCAAATGACATGGTTTATATTTTCCAGACCACCAGTGCATCATTGATTTTGGTTTGGGAAATGGTATCATCGAAACTATTTGGAATTCTTCTAAGGATAATCATCAAACGACCAAAGCTCTTCCTGGTTTGGAATCCTGTCAACATTTAACACATTTTGGTTGCTCATTTCAAATCAGTCATAAGTTGATTCAAAGAATCAATAAGGTAATGAAAGAAGGTAAAGTTAATCGATTTAAAAAAACTTTATTTAGATCCAAAAAGTATGGGGATTAGAGTTGTCATCAAAAATTTTATATTTTTTTGTAAATTTTTAATAAATATTTTTTATGTATCAATTTCCTCAACTAAAGTAATGGGCCCACGACCTTGTGTTGTATAAATGGTAATCATGATAACATTTATTTGTTTCATGGGGTTCCTCTAGCCTATACCTGTGGAAAGTCCCAAACTTTTGTTTCTAGATTTGATCTGCATTTTGGCTTAAGGGATTGTCATTACTTTAAACTAGGGAAATTGATATATATTAGATATTTATTTAATAATTTACGTAATTATATTAAATTTAGATGACTTCCACCACTTACTTCAATAAAATGCAGGGGGGGGTATTGCCAAATTTTCAAATCTGACATGTGAAATTGATGACTTAGAAAAATTTTGGTGATATCAACCCCTTGCTTCAATAAAATGCAGGGGAAAGTATTGCCAATTTTTTAAAACAGATATAGAATTTTTTTGACTTGTAAATATTTTGGTGAAAATTTTTGACGAGAATGTGAAAGTAATTGTTTCCACCTTGAGCAGGTTTCTGGCTCAAAGGAATAGCAGTACCATCAACAAAACCAATACATCCTGGGAAGCCCTCTGCTTGCATAACCTGAGATGATTCAAGTCACTCTTCTTTTGTTGGCCAGGTGAGAAGTTGAGATTACAAGGAGTTGATGGCAGTGACACATGGTTTGGTATAAGTGTTAATTGAACCATACCCTAAATCAAAGACATTTTCTAAACGTTTCAAAGCGGCTCCATTACCATTTGAACCCAAATGACATAGTGTGATGGCCAATTGAATTGAAGGATGTTGTTGTTCTTTTTGAGAATTATTGTGAAATATGGGATGATCCTGAATAAGCTCAAGCAATTTAAGGAAACATTCCTGAGAAGTCCTGAACAGCTCTCTAAAACTGGGTGTAGATAGTTTAAGAAGTGTTTGGATGGTGTACATGGGGGTATGAAGTACTTGAGGCTTTCTGGGAAGAAGGTAACGTTTCGTGGCCATTTTTGATAAAAAGACAAAATCTTCTTCTAGATCAGAATCAGAATCGCAATCAGAGTCCAAGAGCAGTTCAAGAGCCATGAAAGTCATTGCTTTATGTAATTTATCACGATTTGAAAGTGAGGAAGGCATAACTCTTATATGATATGATATGAAGATGTAAGTGATGTACGATGTTTTGAGTTATGAAGTGTTATGCTGCGGAGTGCTGCGTATGAATGGGATGATGCTGACAAATCAGTGAAATGGGACTTGATGGTGAAATCAGCACTTTTGGTTGAGAAAGTGCGGATTTGAGTGAAATAAGTGACTTATTTCATTTTGAAATCCACCAGTATTGGGGCTAGTGTGTTTTGGAAATCCGCACTTATTTAAGTGCGGATTTGCCAGAACTGACACCCCCTATTTAGTGTCCTAGCTTAATTAATAATGCATTGACCTTGTTTATATGCACTAATTTCATTAATAACCTCACTCTTGGCACTTTATTTCATCACCACGCTTAAATTCGCCTAATTTTAGTCAAGGATTTACCCGTGAAAGAGCCTGCCAAGAACTGCATGTAGTTACCCCACATCTCACGCTCTTTTTTAAAGTTTTTGGGTGGTTTCTCAGTCAATTTTGGTTATTTTTGAATGGGAATTTCACGTAGTATAATGTCAGGATTAGCCCCATTATTTCTACAGTCAATCCCCCTTATTATTAAGCTATTATTAACCTTAAAAAGTCTCCTTTAGTCTTTAATATTATTTTTTTATACGCATATACTCTCTTTTTGTCTTTTTCTTTAATTTTGATGGATTTCCCCTATTATTTCAGGGTTTTGGCGGTTGTTACTCTTCTAATTATGTCATGGGTTACTGGGAATGTTGATGGGAATTTCTATTAGTTGTTTAGAGGCGTCATTAACTTTGTATTGGGTGGTACATCAAGGGAATCATTGGGGAACTCAGTGTGTATAAAAGGAGGAGGTTTTTTGGTTGTATTTATTCATTCTTTATCATTACAATTTAACCAATATAACCAAATCAATTACAATACATATCAATTAGTACTTTTATAAGACTTTCTGAATAGTATCTGAATTTATATAATCTATTTTTCTACCAACTATAAAGATTGTAAGCCATATATAAGAATAGTGAGAATTATATTACTGAGACCCTTATATTTGATTATATTTTACAACTTAGTGGATTAAAACTACAGTATTCATATAGGACCATTAAAATCTTCTAGATAACTGACTATTCAAGCTAGTTCACGTCCTTGTACTTGACCCTAGCCTGACAGTATGTTTCGTGCATCGAGCCATACTTTGTCGCCTGGTTTAAAGGAAGGAGCAGATTGTCGATGTTTGTCGGCCTGTTCCTTGTATCTTCGAATCGCTGATTCCAAATTTGTTTTAAGTTCTTCTTGGAGTCGTGATATAGTTCGAAGATAATGTTCTGCAGGATGATTAGTTCCTACATGAATTGAGTTGAATCGAGGATGTCGTCCATAAATGGTTTCGAAGGGAGATTGTCGTGTCGAAGAATGAGTCGAGTTATTATAAGCAAATTCGGCCAATGGTAGCCATGTGGTCCAATTGTCTTGTTGGTAACTAACATACATTCGAAGATATTGTTCGAGGATTTGGTTAACTCTTTCTGTTTGACCATCAGTTTCAGGGGGATAGGCTGTGGAGAGATTCCTCGTGATATTGAGTTGTCGACACAGTTGGGTCCAGAATGTGGATACAAACAATGAGCCTCTATCTGAAATAATATCATTTGGTAAGCTGTGTTTAGAAAATACATATTCTAGAAACAATTTTGACAAATCTTCTGCTGTAGCAGTAGTAGTGGTTTTAATAAAAATAGACATTTTTGAAAATCTATCTACTATTACTAATATAGCATCAAAATCATTAGAAATAGGAAGTTGAGAAATGAAATCCATCGATAAAGATTCCCAAGGTTTAGAGGGAATAGGAAGTGGTTGAAGCAACCCATGCTTCCGGTGATGGGGAGCCTTATTCCTATTACATTCGTAACAAGCTTTTATATAGGCCTTGATTTCCTTGGTCATACCTGGCCAGAAGAAATCCCTCGCTATTAACTGGTAGGTTTTATCAACCCCAAAATGACCAGCTAATGGAGAATCCTGTCAACTGTTGAAAATCCATAATTTTATCTCATTGTTGTCGGGTATGACTACTCTACCTTCGAAGACTAATAGACCTGATTCAATACTAAATCTTTTGGCCCCTTGCTTCGAGAGTATTTTGTCTTTTAACCCTAAACAATAATCGTCCTTCGACTGAGCTTCGAGGATGTTGGATAGTGGATTTCGAAAAGATTGAATTGTCATCGAATTAAGTTGATGAGTCGTTAACATTGATTCGTTGAAGATTGATTGCACATTTGCTGGGTTCTTGTCAGCAAATGCATCCCCCCGCTGTGGGTAAACGTCGTCCCGACGTGACAAGATATCTGGGACAATGCAGTTTTTTCCTGCGCGATAGGAAATAGAGAAAGAAAATTCAGACAAAAATTCAGCCCACCTGGCTTGACGCCTGGTTAACACTTTAGAAGACATGAAGTATTTCAAAGCATTATGATCTGTTAAAATTTGAAAAGGACTATCTAGGCTGAGAAGAAAAGAACGCCATTTTTTAAGACAATGGATAATAGCTAAAAGCTCTTTGTCATGAATTTCATAATTTAATTCCGCGGCTATGAGTTTGCGTGACTCAAAAGCAACAGGATGAAACAAATTTTTTTCAGGATTTAATTGGGAGATGACCCCTTCAATAGCATAATCGCTCGCATCTGTCTCAACTATTGTTGAGGCCAAAGGATCAAAATGTCAAAGAATTGGGGCTGTGGTGAACGCCGTTTTTAGTGCTTCGAATTCCTTTCGTGCTAAAGAAGTAAAAACAAAAGGAATATCTTTTCTAAGAAGAGAAGTAAGATTGGAAATAGTTTTAGAGTAATCTTTAATAAATCTTCTATAGAAGTTTGCAAAACCCAAAAATCCTTGGAGTGATTTAATGTTTTTGGGCTCAGGCCATTCCAGGATTTTCTGGACTTTTTTGTCATCCATGACTAAACCGTCAGTGAACAACGTAAAACCCAAAAAATCAATTGATTTGAGGTGGAATTTGCATTTATTATGCTTGGCGTAGAGACCATGATCTCAAAGACGATTTAGGACCTGTCAAACATGATGAATATGTTCATCCAGTGTTTTCGAGAATATTAAAATATCATCTAAATAGACGACTACAAATTGTTCAACAACATCTTGAAAGATATCATTAACAAAAGTTTGAAAAGTTGAAGGTGTGTTACATAATCCAAAAGGCATAACTAAATATTCAAAACTACCAAATCTAGTGCGCATTGCAGTCAGTGGTTCATGACCTTCCGCAATGCGAATAAGATTGTAAGCGCCTCTAAGATCAA
Source organism: Hemileia vastatrix (assembly GCA_030280995.1). NCBI lineage: Eukaryota > Fungi > Basidiomycota > Pucciniomycetes > Pucciniales > Zaghouaniaceae > Hemileia > Hemileia vastatrix. The sequence continues at coordinate 65,283,753 of JASXTE010000001.1, forward strand.
TTTTAGAAAAGAAATTAGCACCATTGAAAAGGGTAAGAAGTAATGACATAGGAGGAACAGGATATGCATTCTTCTTTGTGACTGTGTTGAGCTTTCTATAGTCAACACACAACCTAAGACTACCGTCCTTCTTTTTTACAAAGAGGACAGGGGAGCCGGTTGGAGATTTACTGGCTCTGATGAAACCTTTGGCTACATTCTCTGCAATGTAGTCTCGAAGAACTTTAGATTCGTCCTTCGATAAAGAATAGACAGGACCTGCCGGAGGTACTGGGCCTATTAACTCTATTTGATGGTCGTAGGGTCGATGAGGTGGTAACTTATCGGCCTTGCGGATTGAGAAAACATTGAGGAAATCGTGGTAGATTTCCGGTAGAGTTGATTTGATGGCTTCAACGTTTATTTGGTCGTCCTCTTCATCTTCGAGAGAATCTGTCGAGGTGATACCTGTATTGAGAGAGCATAATTCAATTACTTCGAGGCAATTTAAATCCTCTTCGAGTGAAGTCATCGAGCTAGAAGGGTTAGCCAATTGCTCATTTAAAGAAGGTACAGATGCTTGCAAGTCATCTGGCAGAGACTTGTCCTCTAGCAGGACTTTGTCAGGCGGGTTGTTTAACTCCCTATTGACCTGCATTGAAGAATAAGAAATATACTTAGAGCGTGGGGTGATCAATCCCCTAGTCCAATCAATTTCGGGATTCCAATGCATTAAAAAGTCATGGCCAAGAATGGTATCATCCATCCTTGGGGCATCCAAGACTGATGATTCCCACTCGAAGGGGGGAAAATTCGGAAAGTTGAAAACCCATAAAACTTTCTTACTTACCCAATATTTGGGTTCCTCTGATTCGACCAAATAGATGGGAGTTCAATCGATATCTGTAAATGTTAGTTGAAGCTTCTCGGCAAAAGATAAACTAACAAAAGAAATTGAAGCTCCAGAGTCTATAAGACAACTGAAGGGGATATCCTCCTTAAAAAGAATGAATCTCAAGCGGTTTAAGGCAACTCCAGTCCTTAAGACATGGAGGTTCTGTGCACTGGGAGAGATAAGATAGTTTGCTTTGCACACAAGTAAACTATCTACTAGTTTTTTGACTTCGAACTAGTACCTTCTCTTTCCTTCAACTTTACACAGTCTTCCAACTTGTGCTTACCCCCACAATACATACATAACCCATTATCTGCTCTTCTCTTCCTCTCAGCTTCTTTAAGTTCCCCTTTAGGATCCAGTACTTTGCTGATATCGCCTGGGGTCGAGCCTTTTGGTCGAGGTTTATCCTTTCCCTTATTGGGTTTGGATTGAGTCGAGGAGGATTGATTTGGTCGTGGGTGTGAAGAAGGTCCCGATTTAAAATTTAGGCCTTGAGATTTGTTGGCATATCGACGATGTTGAAGTCGTCCTTGATAAACGCCTTCAAGTTTGAGGGTTCGATCCATTAAATCCATTAAAGTAGTCATCTTCCGACCGTGAAGATTTAATTGATCCAGAATCCTCGAAGGAAGTCCTTTCCTGAAATGATACTTAAGGGCAGCATCATTCCAACCTACTCGAGTTTGAAGTGCTCTGAAGTTTGAGATATATTCAGAGGCTTTACCATTATCACTCATGCGAAGAAAATCAAGTTCAATTTCTGCGTTGTCCGTTTCATTAGGGTCCCCAAACAACGTAAAAATTTGGTCTTCAAACTTTTCCCAATTATTGATAAGTAAGTGGGTTTCTGTCGAAGAAAGCATGAGTAGATAAGGTTCAAACCATCTTGCTGCTTTCCCGGCTAGGAATGAAGAAGCGTAAACAACCTTTGATCGGTTTCTGTTAAAGGTTCGAGGGTCATTATGGAACAGTAGCTTGCAGGTTTGCAAGAAGGGTCACAATCTGTCGGGGTGATCTCCGTCGAATTTGTCAGGAGATTTCATAGAAGGAGTTTTGAACTTAGATCCCTCTGAAGACGTTGGATTTGAAAGGGTTTTCATAAAAAGTCTCATGAAATCTTCCAGAGAGTTAGATGGTCCCGGTTCTGAGGATTGGCCAGAAGGGTGATTGGCAGGGGCAGATGGTGCCTCATGCATTGTATCCTCCCCTTCTTCTTCATCACTAGAATCCTCAAAATCTTGTGGAATGTCTTCTACAGATTGAACTGAATGTTGCCGTTCCCTAAGGTCGAGTGGTTCCAAAGAGTGAGTGCGAGAAACAGACCTTGTGGCTGTTGGCCTGCCTCTAGCGCGAGCTCTAGTAGTAGCGCCCATAGGAGGAGTGCGTTGAACAGGCGCCATTTGAAATTTTAGAAGCACCTAAAAAGACGTAGTAGTGCAAAGAATGAGAACTACGGAGAATTAAATTATACTGTCACCGGACGACCTACGCACAAGGTCGAGGATGTTCCTGTAAGTGAGATGAGGGATTTTTAAAAACTTCTTCGAAGCACAGAGGAATGATTCGAGGAAATGATTCGAAGGTCACTCGAAGTAATAGCTATAGGTTCGAGGTTCGATCGAGAAGAATTATAAATTAGTTCCAAGGTAATAATAATTCTTAAAATCTCACGAAGGGTTGGAAACTCAATAATCAAAAATTTAGGATTTAGAAATGAATATTTGAGAAGGTAAAAGAAAGATACAATAACAATTATTTAACTTTTAAGGTTTTTACCACTATTAATGTAAATACGATATTATAATTTAATTCTAAGGAATATCAAACCAAAATACCCAACTCCTTTTATATCCTTTGTTCCTCCTCGCATTGACCTCCCTTCCATCGCAGCATTCCCATTCCATTGACCATTACTAACATACACTTAGACCCTCTCCACTAAATATCCGTCCATGCTCAATTTACCCCTTTTAATTAATTAACAAAACTTTAATGAAAAAACTACTACTATACTATTTCGTTGATCCTAGCGCTGTGTGTTGCTTATTGAAAAGGACTAAGGTACCCTATTGGGAGATTGACTAATTTAGATTTAGAGTTTAGGCTAGCGCAGTTAAATAGTAAGTACACAAAGGAAAATCACAGTTGCTATGGAGAATTGCTTTCTGCGCTTCGAGTATCGATTTAGGACTTGATATTATTGATTTATTGAGTTAATTTCGCTTCGAGTGTCACGTGGCGCGTGACAAGGGGGAGGTGTCTAGTAAATTGGAATTTTTTTTTTTTTTTTTATTTTTCCTAGCTGACAATAATAGAGCAGTTGTGTTCTTAGTCCTAGAATTAATAAAATTATATTTTAAAATTAATTATTATAATTTTCAGTTGACCTTTGTCCTGATAAATTAAATTTTATTTGTTCCAGTTGACAAATTGTCCTGACAATGAAATTTTATATAATTAATAAAATTCATATTTAATTATTTCAGTTGACATTAAGTCCTGGTAGTTAATTATTCAGTTGAATTAAAATCCTGATAATAATTATCATAAAATTGTTAATAAAAAATTTAAATTTATTTATTCAGTTGATTATTTTATAATCCTGGTCTTAAATTGTTTTGAATTAATAAATTGATTATTATTTTAGTTGATTTTATCCTGAAAATTTTATTTTATTATTTTTCTTTTAAATAAAAAGTAAAAATATAAACTAATTCATCATATTTTCTCCCTCTATCATTGCAGTAAAAATTAGAAATGACTGATCAAGGTATCTCTACTGCATGTGAAGAAGAATCGGATTTGATTGATTATGATGAAGTTACTTCTGTGAGCTCCCATTTAACTAGAAAATTATCTCAAATTAATCAATCATTGCCCCAATCAGGATGTAGAGATGGAGGAAGTGGAAATTCTGGTGGAAACAACTCAGGAACAGAAACCTATAATAAACCCCCCAGAAGGACTTCCAAAAGGCTTCAAGATAAAAAAGATGCCACTACCTCAACAAGTAAAGAACCTGTCAACACACATAAAGTAATTAAGTACAGACAACTTGAGATTGAGGTCAAGAGTAGATGCTCTAGAAGAAAAGGTAAGAAAAATAGATTCTTTTCTTCAAGAGAGGAGGAAACCCCCTCCCCCCAGGGATCTTCATCAATTGTCTCCCCAGCAGCCAGAGAAAGTGGAAGTATCCAAGTGGCAGTGGGATTGGCTGAACACTCAGTGGGATTACCTGTCTCAAAATCAACAGACGCCCCAAGCAGGTCCCTCAAGACACAGCCAAGTAAACCCCACACCTACTCACCCCTATCAAGGAGGAAGAAGAAGAAAAAACAATATGATCTTTCCCAGCAAACCTTGGTAAGCCCCTCTATTGATTCTCAAGTACCATTTCTTGTAACTAATTCAGTTCCCTCAGGTAATTCTGGAAGAGGAGATGAGACTGTGAGACCAGTAGAGGCTGAGAACAGTAGACAAATTGCTCAAATTTCAAATGTATCTAATCCTTTAGTTCTAATTGCTACTTCAATAATAAATCCTGATATGGCTATTATTGATGAAACACTTGAACCTGAGTTTTATGAGATACTGGAAAGTTACTCTGTTTCCTTATTGAAGAACACTCCAGATGTAGCCAACATTAATGATGAATATTTGAGGGAGATGATTGCTAAACAAAATCATACAATAAACAACATGCAACTGACTCAGAAATATAATAGTTTTTTAACTGAACAGGGTTATCAAGCATTAAGGAGTGAGTTACATAGAGTTTCTGATGATTTGTTTCATTACAAAGCAACCCATGAAAAGAAAGTTGCTTTATGGCAAAATATCAAAAATGATTTGTCTAAACTGAAAGATACTGTATCTACCTGTTGCCTGGAGCTAGAGGTAGATAAGATGAACCTGAAAAGATTAAGTGATCATTATTTTTCTTTTCAAAATAAAACCCAGTTATCTTTTGCAACAATCAATGAGAGTTTATCTAGTTTTCCAAAAGTGAAAACCAGACTAACAACCATTGAAGAAAAATTGAATTCATTGTTTAATGATCAAAAATATTCTGAAACTTCCTTGAAGGAACATAGAGTACAGGATGCTCCAAGTTTACCTGTTTCTAGTTCATCTAAAGTAAAATTAGATTCAGAAATGTCTGTTGATACCACTGAGTTTCCATCAAAAATTGATGATTCACCAGGACCTTCAACAGAAGGATTAAACAATGAGATTACTGCACAACTAGAGAAGTTACAGCTGCTCCTTACTCAGAAAAAAGCTGGTACTAAGGAAACTCCTTCAAATCAAAAGAATTGGCCAAAACTTGACCAGTACCCAAAATTTGATGGTGACTCTTCTTCTGATTGGCAGCAATTTATTTGCAGAATTAATAACTTAAAAAACTCTTACAAACTCCCAGATGAGGAAATTGTTTCCAAATTAATTTCTTTGTTTACTAATGTTGCCCTAATGTGGTATGAATCTGTTCTCCTGGACAGAAATGACTACTCATGGGAAGATTGGAAAAAATTGATTAAAGCACAATTTGGTGGCTCCAAGCTCAGAATGGCTCAACAAAGGAAGTATGAGGAAACTAGATATAGCTCTTCCACTGATAAACCTACTGAGTTCTTAATGAAACTTGTAAAAATCTTAAGAGCTATGGACCCAAATATGGAGTTTGAGTTATGGAAGGACAGGATCCTTTATAAATTACCAATGTCTCTTAGAGACTTGATAGTGGCTAGGACTGAGCTCTCTAGAGAACCCTCTTCTTTCATTAATACTTGCAATGAGATCCTTCTAAGCAACAAGTATGATGCCAGAAGATTCATTCCTATGACCCCTTTGGAGAAATCCTCCACTTACCAACAGAAACCTCTGGAAAAGGTTGGTAAACCTTCTGCCCCTGTTGCACCAAAAAAGTATGCATCAAACACTTGCTTCAAGTGCAACAAGCCTTGGAAGAAAGGCCATGTGTGTGACAAGAGGATAAATCTTGTTGAACAAACTGAGGAGAAGGCTGGTGACACAATATAGCTGGATGATACTTCTAGTGATTGTGCCAGCAATATTTCATATGAATCTCAACATGAAATCTTGATGCTGCAAGAAGATATTAACTATTTAAATACTATTGATATTGATAATAATGATTTATCTACAGTTGAGGATGCTGAGATCATAAGGAACATTGAGGATAGATCAATTGTTATTGCCCCTCTCAAAGCACCAGTCTTGATCAATGGAACCAGCATTGAAGTTTTTCTGGATTCTGGAGCTGGAGGAAGTGTAGTATCTGAAAAAGCACTTGCTTCAGTGGATAAAGACTATAAATCAAAACTGATGCCAATTATTTCTGAAAATTGGAGAGGTTATGGCTCTTTTTTGTCCCCCATTGGTAAATACAAAGCCACAGTGTTTTTCAAATATAACCATGGGTTTGTAAGAGCTATTTGTGATTTTGTTGTCATGAAAAATGATAACTTAAGCAATTGTTTTATTGTAGGGAATGATATTTTAACCAAGTATGGCATAAAATTGGATCCCTCAAACCAATGTTTCACTATGGGGATGAATGGGAAGAGAAATTTTAAGATTTCTTCCTCCAAAAAATTATTAAAACCAGAATTGAACACATGTAATTCTGTAGTTCAATATAAAGGAAGATCTACAAAAGAAATGCATGCCCTTTTGTCTGAGATTGACAATGCCTCTTTTGGAGAACAACTTTCTGGTGAGGATAAAGATTCCATCATCAACTTGATAAAGTCTTTTCCTATGGCCTTTTCTCATGGGTCACATGAACTGGGATTAGTTAAAGAGGAAATGAAACTTTCATTGTCTTGTCCATTAACTGATATACCACCTAGTTTAAAGAAGAAGCCTTATCCTACTTCTCCCACAAAGAGAAAAGATATTGAATACAATATCTCTACCCTTTTAAAAATGAATATTATTGAAAAGGTAGTTGAAACACCTAAATATTGTGTTATCTCACCTGTCCTAATTTCTTATGAGAAAGATAAAGCCAGGTTATATGGTGATTATAGAGCACTAAATACTTATACTGTTGATGATATCTATCCTTTACCTAGAATTAGCTCTATACATGCTATCTTACAGGGTGCTAAATATATCAGCTGTTTGGATGGTAATAAAGGATATCACCAGGTACCTGTTGAGAAAAATTCTCAGAATTTTCTGATGATTGCTACTCATATGGGTATTTATAAGTATGTTAGGATGCCATTTGGCCCTAAAAATGCCCCTTCAGTTTTTCAAAGAGTCATGGATAACACATTCCATCAAGAGATAATTGAAGGATGGCTGATGGTTTATATTGATGATATCATTATATTCTCAAAAACATTTGAGGACCATCTCAACCACCTGTGTAAAGTGTTCCAAAAAATGGATGAAATAAATATGACACTTTCTTTGAAGAAATGTAAATTTGGGTTCCATTCTTTAAAAGTTCTTGGTCATGTTGTTTCAGGCTTACAGATATGTGTTGACCAAAACAAATTGGCAGCCATACAACAGGTGAAGGCTCCTAATACAGCTAGAGAGCTACAGAGTTTTTTGGGAATGTGTGGATACTATAGACAGTATATTAAAAATTACCAAGTCATAGCTTCACCCCTTACCCAATTAACTAGAAAGGATGTTGCTTTTGTCTGGAATACTGAAAGACAAAGAGCTTTTGACACTATGAAACACTGTTTGATGTCAGCACCTATTCTTGCTTTACCTGACTTTAATCAGCCATTTGTTTTATATACTGATGCCAGTTTTATTGGTCTGGGTGCTGCCCTCCATCAAAAACAAGTGATGAATGATAAAGTATCAGAAGTAGTAATTTGTTATATTTCAAGAACCTTGAGAAATAGTGAATTGAAATATGGTGCTACTCAATTGGAATGTTTGGCTTTAGTGTGGTTCTAGAAAAGCTACATTATTACCTAGATGACCAGAAATTTGAGCTTGTCACTGACTGCAGTGCAGTTAAATCCCTTTTAAATTTGAAAACACCTAACAGACATATGTTCAGATGGCAGTTAGCTTTTCAAGAGTACAGAGGGAGAATGACAATTATTCATAGGGTTGGTATTGTTCACTCAAATTTGGACATGTTATCAAGGTTACCTTTACCAAATGATGACTCTAATCCTGCTTATGATCCTGAGGATGAAATTATTCATATTCATGGGATATATGTGGTTGATATGGAGGAAGAGCTATTTCAGATTATTCTGGATTCATATGATAAGGACACTGACTTAAAAATGTTATGCACCATATTAAATGATCCAAAGAATGCTTCAATACAAGCATTAATTAAAACTCTTCCACCAAAGTACCAAAAAGCTTTGGAAAAAGGTAAATTTTCAATTGATGAAGGATATCTATATTATAGAAGAAAGTTGAGTAATGTCATTGTTATTCCTCCTTCTATGAAAGAAATCATCTTGAAAATTTGTCATGATGACATATTAGCTGGACATTTTGATCTTGAAAAAACAATGATCAGAATTAAAAACACTGCTTGGTGGGTTAATATGTCTGAGGACACCAAATTATATGTTGAATCTAGTGATTCTTGCCAAAAATCAAAAAGATTAACTGGTAAGAGAGCTGGATTAATGCAACATATTGAACCTTCTGATGCACCATGGCAAATAATAAACATGGATTTTGTAACAGGATTACCTATTGCTGGTAAAGACAGTTATAACTCTTGTTGGGTTATTGTGGACAGATTCACAAAAATGTGTAAATTTATCCCTACCCACAAGGATGTTTCCACTAAAGAATTAGCTTTCTTATGGTGGTCTCATATGTTTAATACTGCTGGTTTTCCTAAAGCCATAATCTCTGACAGAGACCCTAAATTTACTTCTGAATTTTGGATGTCTCTGATGGATGTTTGTGGTTGTGATCTGAAACTTTCTACTGCCCATCATCCACAGACTGATGGCTTAGCTGAAAGAATGATTCAGACTTTAGAGGACATGATTAGAAGGTATTGTGCCTTTGGCCTTGACTATAAAGATAATGACAGATTCACTCATGATTGGGTTACCTTACTTCCTGGGTTGGAATTTGCTTATAATAGCACTGTTCATTCTGTTACTCAAAGAAAGCCTTTTGAGCTCTGGCTTGGATATGTTCCAAATACTCCTGCCCAAATTCTCAATAACAAAATACCTAAATTGGATATACATCCTGGTGTAAAATCTTTTCTTCAAATGAAACAACTTTGCAGAAATCATGCTAAAAAATGTATTGAAAAATCATTTGAATATGAGAAGAAGAGATGGGACAAATCCCATAAAGAATACACTTTTAAAAAGGGTGATGAAGTGTTTATTTCTACAGTCCACTTCAATTAACAAGGTAATAACAAATTGAAAGACCCATTTGTTGGTCCATTTGTTGTCAGAAGAATGATTGGAGATAATGCAGTTGAGGTTATTTTGTATTCTCCATATGACAGAAAACATCCTGTTTTTCCAATATCTCTTCTAAAACCTTACACATCCAATAGTGATTTATTTCCAAAAAGGAGGGGAAGACCAAAGAAAACCCCAAATGAAATCACTGAAACAGCAGAAATTGAAAAAATTCTGAAAGACAGAATAGTCACTGCTGTAAAAGGTACAGAATACTTATTGAGATTCAAGAATAAATCATCTGAATATGATTCTTGGATACCTGGGAAGGAGATATCTAATCTTCCTACTCTATTAAAAAATTATAAAAAGAAAAAATCATAGCATTTTTTTTTATTGTTTTTTTAGAGTGAGGGAGTGTCAGCCAGGCTACTAGACTTACCCAGTAAAATAATTAATTATCTTACTGAGGTGAAGCCACGCCTTTTAGATCTGTAGTAATAATTAATTATTTTTTAAATACTTATGTATTACTTACAATTAACTAACTAAGTATACTAAGTAATTAATTAATAAAAATAAGTAATTGTCCCATATATATTTTTACTCCCAAACACCGTGCTCAATAATACAGATGAGATGGGAATAAAAATTAGTATTAAAAAATATATAAAATTATAAAAAGAAAAAAATACTTTTTCAAATTCCTTACTTACTTTACAAAATTTTATAACACTTCAGTTAAAACAATTTTATTACTATAATTTATAACCATTAGTATTTACATCACCGTATTCTAAAAAATATAATTTTTAATAATATTAAAACTTTACCTCTTCTTAAATTGAGTAAAATAATCAATTAGATTAAGAAAATACGTACCTTGCCTTTGAAAGTCCAGTAACCACTTAAAATCCTCATATAAACCTTGAATAAATCTTCTAGACCAAAAGGACCCCTTGACAAGTTTGGTCAAACTTGTGCTGGACACTTTGGTCATGGACAGTAACTTATTACTTCAAGGAAATTAAAAAAAAAATAGGCTAGAAAATGAAGATATTTGATGGCATCTATTTTTTTTTTTTTGGTAAAAGTGTCCAGCACAAGTTCGACCAAACTTGTGCTGGACACTTTTATGAGGAACACCTCACTTCTCTTAAAAAAACATACACTTTACCAACTTTAAATTGGAAAAGTGTCCAGCATAATTTCGGCCGAACTTGTGCTGGACACTTTTACCAAAAAACAATTTGATGCCATCAATTATCTTAATTATATGACCCATTTTTTTTGGTTTTCCTTGCAATTTTTAGTCACTGGTCTTGGCCAAAGTGTCCAGCACAAGTTCAGCCGAACTTGTACTGGACACATAGCACAATACTTAAATTCTACTGAAGTATGTTTATCAATTACATGTTAAAAGATGAATTGAACCAAAAAATGAATAATCAGTTTTGAATAAAACAAGAAAATAACTTTTTAGCATATGCTACGCTAAGATCATAATTCTTTCACATATATTTATATTAGGGGGTATCAATGTTCAGGGATCCGCAATTAGGGATCAGGAATTTTTTTTTCCGGGATCAGACATTATTAATTGCGGAAGATTCTTATCCATTAGCCCCGGGGCTAGTGGATAAGGAATCAATGATAATGCATTATCCTGCCTGTTATACCCCAATTTCCATTTCTAATTCCTGATCCCAAACTCATCACATCCATGAGGCATATCCAGAGAGTAGTCCAAGATGTGGTTATGGCAGAAAGTTGTGCAACATGTGGTTATGACAGAAAGTTGTCCAAGATGTGGCTATGAAAAATTGAGTAGAAAAATGTCAGATAAGAGGTGAACATTGACACGTAAAGTGTCTAATAACCCAATTATTAGCAAAAATAATTGCGGAAGATAATTGGGGTATAAGAATTTTTATCCGCAATTAATTTAATTGCAGATTGGTCAACATTGATACCCCCTATTATCTTTTTAAAAAATATTGGAAGTAAATGAATGATAACTGAAATAAATAATATGGCTTAAAAATAAATCTTGAGCCTATAGAGTAAATTTGGGTTTGTGGAAGAAGAAAAATTTTCTTAATAAAAATGTGCATTATTGTTACATTATAATCACAAAAAAGAATAATTTCACTCTTATTACACTTATTTATGTTTCTGTCTAATATTAAAATGCTTTAGATGGCAGTTCAAAATCCAAATTGAAACTACTACGTAGAACAATGTCTTGATACTAACATACTTTTTGTAAGTCTTTGGACAGACACTTATGGTGATCTCAATAATATTAAAATTGATTTGAATTGTATGTTTTATCAAATATCTATGTGGTCTAATGTAATAATTGAGATACTACAGTTTAACCTTCTGTTACCAACTTGGCAAGAAAATATCTGTAGATTTTTTTAGACTGAATATCAAATTTTGCTTTCCACAAGATGGGAAAGTGAATATTATGATATGTTAAGTGATATGTTCAAGCTTTGCTCAATCTGTGCTCAGCTGAAGATCAAAGTAATCACCAAGCTCCAAGAGACCTGTGATTGAGTTGGGTTGAATCTAGGTCTAACTGATTACCAAATCTTTGTCCAATTGATTTAAATCTGGTTTCACAATGAATTCCCAACAGCTTTCCAACCACTTCCCAACATTTTTAAATGAGGGGTATTGCTAGCAATACCCCCCCCAAATTTTCTGTGGTGACTCCTCCGAAAAAAATAGTCATCCTCAGTTGCAAAATTTCTTCCTCCACACCCTTGCACGCCGCGTCAGGTCAACTTTAGTACATGTGACGCAAAATGCCACAGTTTTTCAAAATTTCATAACGGATTTCTGGTCAAAAATTTCTTGTAAATCCTACGTGGAATTTCGCAAAAAGTTCTAACTTTGATACCCACCAATAAGGAACAATAGTTTTTATTACAGTTCTTAAAGTAATAAGTTGATAGAAGATTGGTCATGGATTGGAGAAAAGTGGTTGCCTATTATACTGAAAGGGGGGATGTAATGGGTAGTGACGATTGTAAATACCACATTCAAAACTGTATGAACTTCAGATCAACTTTGATATATGTGATGCATAATACCACAGTTTTTAAAAATTCCGTTTTGGATTTCTGGTCAATTTTTTTTTTTTTTTTTTTGAAAATACAGCATGGAATGTTACAAAAAGTCTTAACTTTGATACTCACTATTTGTTATCTTTAATTGCCAGATAAATTTCACATTTCATAATTCTCTATTTGTGACACTACAGCACATGTTTGTTTCGCTATGGGGCGCAACAATTACGCAGCAGTTGTGCAACAGTTACGAAACAATTGTTTTTTGCACTTAAGACTCACCTAAGACCTTTAAATGCCAAAAATAATTGTTACATAACTGTTGCGTAATCGTTGCGCCATTGTTGCGCCCCAAGACGAAACGATCATTTATTGTGGTGTGATTACTTTACATGTGTCCTGTTTTCCTTTATACCCACTGTCGGATGAGATTGTATGAAATTAAAAAATAAAAAACCCCGACGCTTGGTTCTAAGTATAACTATCAGCCTTGCTAGGAATGAGACGCATATAAAGAAAGATAGCCTTTAATAGCCAGTCCTTTCAATAAAAAGAAATTAAATATAATGAAGAGGAGTTTTAACGATGGTAGCACCACAAAAAATCAAGTGGCACCTGCTAGCAGATGCCTATCCCTATATTCAGTTTTGATTTAAGAGTAAATTTGATATGATGTTGCGCGAGCTAGTGTGCTCATTGTTCAGTGCGCAGTCTTTCCAGAAGAACTACAGCTGAACTGAAATTGAGTTAAGTCGAAGATAGGGATTGGCAGCTGCTATAAGGTGCCCATGTTTTTTTTCTGGTGTAGGATGCTATAAAGCTGTTGCGAGAATCGTGTTTAATCTCTGTTTTTCAATATTCTCTCGTAACATTCACCAGGAGAACTTTGGCTCGCTGATCACTCGTTTGACTACTCATCGTTCCATTCATTGAACCCAGTTTGACCTTAGCTGTAGAGAAAGACACAAAAACAAAAATTGGTTTCCGACCATCTTCCAACTGTCCATACTAGGCTCAAGCTGAGTTCAACGAGGGAACTTGCCAGCCAGTCCGCCCCAAATTTCTACTGGTGGATGATATACTTTCGGTCAGACTAGCCATATTTGTCGTATGTGTAATATTTCGCAGATGCCCACAAATAATATTGTAATTTTACTCTATCAACTTTTAAGTAGGATTTACTAGAATTTCATTGTGTGTTATCGCTCTGCAACAGATGCTTGCTCTGCGGTTAATAAAAATGTGGAGGGTTGAAATACTATTAATTTAGCCAGGACTTATACCATGATTACTTGCCGCCCACACGCCATAACTGGCGTATACGTGAGGATAAGTGCCAAGACAAAATCAATGAAATCTCTATCATAAAGGTAAAAGAAAACCAACGGACCAGCGTTTGAAGGTGAGACTTTGGGAACCGCAGTGTGGCAGAGGTCTTGGCAAAAGGCACGTGCTGCATGCAAGAGCACGCGGGTGTGACTGGAATTCAATGACATTGTAGAGATTAACTCTCTTGAGTAGCGGTGCAGGTTGGTTAGCTGCCAAGATTTTCAATTCTGAAGACAATTAGCAGATGAAAAAAAGCATAAATCTCAGAGCGGATCAAAATTGAACGAAGAAATGGATGAGTGAAATGAAAGCGGGGCAAGGCGAACTGTATGTAAGTGTTGTGGGTACACCTCGCACTGGTTTCCTTAGCTCAGTGGTTAGAGCAACTAACATGTCATAAGTGGTCACAGGTTCGACTCCTGTAGGGGACACTATCCTTTTCCTCCTTAATAGGTTATGGGCCCAGCGTTATCTGGCTAATCCCCAGGCTGCGGTAAGGTAGTTGCCTAGTCAGCTCGGTGCACGGGGGGGTGTTGTGGGTACACCTCGCACTGGTTTCCTTAGCTCAGTGGTTAGAGCAACTAACATGTCATAAGTGGTCACAGGTTCGACTCCTGTAGGGGACACTATCCTTTTCCTCCTTAATAGGTTATGGGCCCAGCGTTATCTGGCTAATCCCCAGGCTGCGGTAAGGTAGTTGCCTAGTCAGCTCGGTGCACGGGGGGGTGTTGTGGGTACACCTCGCACTGGTTTCCTTAGCTCAGTGGTTAGAGCAACTAACATGTCATAAGTGGTCACAGGTTCGACTCCTGTAGGGGACACTATCCTTTTCCTCCTTAATAATTATTCTTCTGATCAACACTCACAAAGTTCGTGCACTCTTGCACACTAACCCAATTATTACTTTTAGATAAATACTTGATTAAACAGATCATTGCTACTACCGCTCATTATACATCTCATTTTAGCACTGACACTCTTTGGACTAACCTTGACTTACCTGCTTTCTCTCCTTCTTTTGACTTTCTTTCTTTCCTCCCTTCCATTCCTTTTTTTTTGTTTTTTTGTTTTTTGTTTGTTTTTTTTGCTTTCTTTTTTCTTTTTTCTTTTTCTTTTGTTTTGTTTTCTTCAGTATAACTGTCCCTGCAGTAGCCGTTTGGGTGCTCGACTCAAGAATAATTGGCAACCATCAGTCTTTTCCCCTCGTCCCACTCTCTTCTTTTTCTTCCTTGGACCTTCCTCCTTTCATTCTCCAAACGTGTTGATAAATGATTGTTACAAATAAGTCCATCATTTGACACACATCCTGGTTTTTGTTTCCCGTCCAATGTTCCCTCGCTCTCAACCTTCTACGGTTGCATTTTCCTGTTCATTATTTGTCACTCTTTTTTTACTCCTCCTCGTCGGCACACAATGTCTGATTTTACCACCTAATTTTTCAAACTTAGAGTCCACAGGCTCCGTTGATTACTTACCCATTGTTCCTTACCAGCCTTATTACTCTACTCCTAATAAAAGTCCTCATTACCTTGTTGATCAATGTTACACTGTACGTGCACACCTCCCCAATCAATTCCACGTCTTTGACTTGAGGAATCAACTTGTTTTCAATGTCGAGCGTGTTTGGACATTTCGAGGGAGCTCATCTATTGTTGTTAAGAATACGGAGGGCGAGTTAATCCGCACGATAGCCTCTGTAAGGAAGGATCCCAAGTTTTGAATTTTATTCAATAATGTTATTATTAAAACGTTCCATTGCTTGAACAGGAAAATGACTTTAAAAGTCATTGGGTCAACGACGGATCAAAACTGAAACTTCATCAAAGTCGCTTCTTTTGGAAGTCAGAACATTGGTTTCTTATTCGGTCGGACATCCATGATCGATCAAAATTGATGAGGTTCAAGTACAACCCTAACTTGCCTCATGGCCTTCTTGTCTCCTCCAGCTCCAAACTTATTGTGGCAAAACTTAACGGTTTGTGATTTTCAGCTCTTCAATTGTATTGTTCGACTGAGTATTCATGACTATTGGCTATTTGTCTCCATAGGGCTACAAAATGACAACGGGACAGTTTTGTCTGACGGCACTGTGCCAGCGGTAAGTAATTTTAAATGGCTGATGAGCTACTTATCCCAAGGCTAACACTTGTGTCTTTATCATGCTTATGGTAACTTGAAAAGCCTGACCTGATTGCATTACTGGTTTTAGTGCGCATTCATAAGCAAAATAAACAGGCACTCAAATTTAATTCATCTTTAGGGAAAACCCCTGCATAAAAATGTATTCCCCAACTTTTGACAGTTGTATGCTGAAGTCAGGAATAAAATGTCAATAACCCAGTTTAATGCACGTATTTTCCGCCTTGCTTGTTAGCATACATTAGGGATGACCCTTCAAACGTATCGTGTCCTATTTTAAAAAATACATCTGCTCTATCTTCTAAGAAGAAACCGATTTTTATTGATGGAGTAACTTATCGACAAGTTTTGTGCTATATATTATCATTGCTTTTGCTTATACTAGTGCCTGTGTGTCCCTTTGAGACTATCCTGTCAGGTGACATATAAAGTTTAATTTTACACTATTATGTTTCCATGGATATCATCTTGATGAAAAACGTATCAGTAGGGTATGTAGAACAGAAGTTGTACTTCATAAAGAATGTTTTTAAAATTTTGTTGTCTCTGTAATTTAAAATACTGTTTTACGCTCTAATTGAAAATTATAATCTTTTGATAGATATTTAGCAAGAGCTTTGATGAAGAGACATAAGGAGTACACACAATAATAATATAGGGAGGGTGAGCTTACAAGAAAGTTCATTTGTGTGATCTGATCGAGAAACTGTCAGAAAACGATGAAAATGCAAGTTTAAGCCTAAGAAGAGGGCCAGATTACTGGTCTATCAAGAAGGGAGATAACTGTCACAAATTTTTTTTGTAACTTAAACCTTCTTGCTAACAATTATCTCGATATTCAAATATAAGTTAGGTTAGATCACGTTGCTCAAACCTCCTGATCATCTGTTTATCTTCACATACTGCGCAACCCTTTTCAACCCTTTCAAATTCTCAATTCAAACTAAAAATCATGTATTGCAGAGAATTTGGATTCTGATTTCACTTGTGTATCATCTTCAAAAGTTGTTATCATTTACGTTATTCGAGATACAATAATTCGATTTTTCAAAAAAAAAAAAAGAAAGAAAAGAAAAGAATGTAAGAACGACAAATTGTTCATTGTATTTCCATTTTTCTTTTTCTATTTTCTACTAGTATATTTATAGAGTTAGATGTTGCTATACACGTGTCAATAGTTACATGTGCCTTCTGATGGTGTTCTTTTACTTTGCTACTCAATCTTATCTCTTCCTGATGAGCGAGATGTTCACTTATATACTGGGCTCTGTTTGTTCTTTGTGCCCGTCTTTTGTGTCTCGCTCAATATTATTTATTTTCCTTATTTAGGTCAGGTTTAACTAATTTATTATTTATGTTTCTTTCTTAATATTCATTTAATTTTATAACTAATGTATGTAGGTAACAGCAGCAAAGACCAAGTATAAGGGCAGATCATTTATTAACGACTGCTTCATTTTATTATTTACAAAGGTTCTTACAAAGAAAACAGCTGTCAACAGAGCCCATCAAGAAAGAGACTGAACTTGGCGCACGAGCATACTAGGTGTATATTTGGATATGGGTTTGATATCTCAAAGGGTTGAGGATTCTTAAGATTTTTCGAGTGTTTAAATTGAAATTTTATATCTTATTTATTAGATGAAAATATGGGGATTATTTTTGATGGTGTGCTTAACATCTTTGATACCGCCTATTATTGCCTTAGAGTTCTCAGAGTTGAGTGTGGACATATAAACACAGCTTTTTCTTTGATCAATCTTATCAACTCAGCCTTGCATTAGGTTTACACTAGAGTCAAGCTTTGTAAAAATAAAAATAAGAAATAACAAGGGTGGGAGGGGAGCGGGGGTTGGAGAGAGAATTCATTTTAGTAGATAAAACTGGTTCGGAGAAATGGCAGATATACGGTGAATTAGATTAGTTGCATTTTTAAAGTCGTTTTACTAAGTGGTCATAGCCGCAAATTATGTTCCGCCGTTTTATCCAAAACACGGTGAGGAAATAATTAGGAATTAAAAACTCTCTCAAAAAAAAAATACGAGTAATTTTTAAGTATACATATGTGAATAAAAAAAAGCTGATGGTTTCACAAAATCGTCGCCTGACAAGCAGTGTAAAATCCCTATTTCATGTTTTAAGATGCTCTCAATATTTATTATCAGATTTTTTTGGATAACAGTAGGATGTTTATGGAGCAATCTAGATAAATGCTCATGTTTAGAAATAAATAGCAAAGTTAAAGTTGTGATGAACTCTCGAGAAACCGCTAACTTGCAAGAAGCTGAAGATGTGTACCAGCACAGCCGTAAAGACCCTGTTGGATACTCCACTCACGTACCGTTCTACCATGAGGATTTCGATACTCATCTTCGGCTTAGGTAATTTAGTAGATCTCTAGAGAAAGTGTGCAACTAATTTAAAACTTTCGATATCATAGTGAATCTCCACCAGGTCTGTATAACCGTTCTGAAATATGTAAACGATATTAACAAAGATCATTTTTAACACAGGAGATGAGGACTACAAATTTGGTGAATTATCTTCTCCTTAGTATTTTTTCACCATGAAGTGAAAAAAAACAGCTGAGGAATTTTGTGATTTTGATGTCTGTAATGACGCATTTACAGAGACCTACATGATAGGATACCAGTACATGAGTGCTGATGCCTTGATACTTGCTAAGATGTCCCACTTTTCGAACTCTGAGGATTTAGATATCCTGTAAGATAATAAACTAACATATTTTCAGCCTAACTTCTGTTGATGTTCTTTCCAATCCGCTTATACAAGAAAAAAATGGCTTGAAAGCTTTTTTCATTTTTTACAATACTGGAACGAGTTTTATAAAGATTTCTTTCTGAAAAAAAATTAGTAAGTGCAACTATACTGATGAGTATAAAAGACAAGTAAGGTATCTAAATCAATATTATAACTATATATGCTCAGTTTTACAGGATTGGATATTTCACTTTCTAGGATTAAAACTATCAGATAAAAATTATGATGCGGTTTTTATGGCTGAGGCGCTTCTGGCGGAAATAAATGATAGATTCGTCTGGGGTAGTCCACTTCAAGACACCATTGAAATTTTTCAACATAAAATAGGAGCACATGATTTATTGGCTAGAAGAGAAAATGTCAGCATGGGTCTGTTTTTCCCTTACCCTATCAAGATGCTTATTTTGCACGATCAAATCAATTTTTGCATCGTAAATATTAAATTTAGGTAGCTGAACAGATTAAGAAAGATACAACAACTTCAGGTGGGTGTTTTTCTTTTTTTCCTCTTATTTTGAAAAAAAAAAATAGGAATGAGATTGACATTATATATATATTCCCAAATAATAATAATAAAAAATAGCATAAACTTCATTTCATATCATATTTTTCAAGTCCTAACTCTTGATTAATGAGGTTTTTCAAAAAAAAAAAAATATTTATTTTTAACTAAAAAAGGCAGTCATCCTTCCTTCCGATTGTTCGACTGGTTGAGTAAAGACCGACACTTTGTAAATTTCAAAGCTGATGTTTTTTTACGACTAATCAAGGATACACCTATACCCGACAAACCCAAGTTGTTTGTTGTATCTTAAATGAATCTTTGAGAAAAAATCAGTATCTATGTAAAGGCTAATCTTGATGCGACGAGTAATAGAATAGCATCTAGATTTTCTAAAGACACCACTTCTTTATTGCTAATACGGGATAAAAAAATCAACGCTGGTATGAATCGCTTACTTTCTTTCCCTCTCTCATACTTGATTCAAAACGGTTTTCACCTTCTAATTTTTAACTTTTTTTGCTTTTTAAATAGAAATATCATTTTCACGAAAAGAATTAAAAAAATTACTTGTTGAATGGTTAATAATACGTGCTCATTTTGCCTTACTGACTATAATCTTACTTACGCTATCTATTATTCTTTCAGGAAATACCATTTTGATATATTCGAAAGTTATAACAATCAAATGATTGGATTGGTTTGGCGGTTCGATCAATACGCAAGAGGTAAGTAACGTCTTAACTATTTTTCTCTTAAGCCCAAAAAAACATTGCCTTTGACCAAAGTTTTTCTCACCTCGCGCCAGATTACATGAAAAACACTGAAAAAAAAGCGCAAAAACATCTTAATTAAAGCTGAAAGGAATATAAAATCTCTTAAAGAAATAAATGAGGACCATAATAAAAAGGAGGAGATATATACAATGCTCGAAAGAGAAATAGAAGAAGTAATATTCTTGTTGAGGCGAATACCGAGACCTTTAGATTCTGGGATTTTCTCTTCTTAGTTAACTTTTATACTTTTTATTTCTACCAAAGTTCGTTGAAATAAAGTTTGATAGATACTTGTATCAAGTTAATGATCCTTCAACGTAGTCGTGTAAAATGCGATTCGATTTACTTTGGTCTCCAATATATCTTCGTGGCGTTTCTTTTTACTTTTTATCTTTATTTTTTTGGTAATAAATTTCTCAAAGTTTTAAAATTTTATTACATTATTTTAACATCCTTCTAAAGTTATTATAAAAAATATTCTAATGTAAGAAAAAAGAAAGAAAAAGTCAATCAAGTGAAAAAAAAAAAGGTTATTCAATAATAATGTAAGAATTATAAAATGTCTATCATCAGATATCATAATAGACATTAAAAATAAATGCAAAAAAATTGCAAAAAAAAAAAAAAAAAAAAAAAAAAGACAACACCAGAAAAAAAAACATGGGCACCTGATAGCAGGTGCCAATCCCTATCTTTGACTTAACCCAATTTCAGCTCAGCTGTAATTCTTCTGGAAAAAGACTGGGCACTAAACAATGAGCACACTAGCTCGCGCAACATCAAATCAAATTTACTCTTAAATCAAAAACTGAATATAGGGATAGGCACCTGCCAGCAGGTGCCACTGGAAAATGGAAATTTCGTCTAAACCATTTTGATGCAATGAAAGAATAACGAAGAGAGAAACAAACTGTATTGGAAAATAACTGAAGTCAAAAAAGGTACCCAAGACAGGTTTTGAATTGTCTTAAACCAAATCGAAAGAAATCTAAAGTGTGAACAAAAAGATTCAAAAGGTCAATTTTTTCAAGTTAGAGATGAGGGGGAAGTGCATTTTAGTATACGAAACAGGTTTAGAAATCACCAAGATTTACTGTGAATTAGGTGAGTTTCATTTGAAGTAGTGTTACTATCCATATGTAGTGTTCCACCAGCTTATTCAAATCACAGAGACCAAAATATTCCATTAAACACTCCCAAGTAACTTTTATATGTATTCATTGTTTACATGCGTCAATAGTAAACTCCTTATTTATAAAACCATTGTCTGATTAAGGATTCCCATATATCTATTTCTAGTTTAACGATGTTCACCATTTTTCCAGTCCCATTCTTCTGGATACTATTATTTTTATCAAGCAATCTAGGTCTACGCTGGTGCTTAGAGATAGATCACAATGTTAGAGTTGTGATGAACTCGCACGAACTCGCTGGCTTGAAAGAAGCTGAACATACCGACGAGGACCGCTTTAAGGACGTAGTTAAAACCAACATTTTCGTGCCATCCCTTGATGAACCTGATGATCCTCAGCCTAGAAAATTGTAGGTGATGGAAGATCTCTCCAAGTCAATTCACATTAACTAACATAAATCTGTTCATATCATAGTGATGTCTCAGGAGGTTTGTAAAAGGTTTTTGAAATAAATCAATTTTATGTAACTGAAAATATAAACAATTGTTTTCATCACAGGCGTCAATGATCATAATTTTGGTATATTATTATTATTATTATTATTTCCCTTTGTATGCTCGAGCATCTTCTAAAAAAGAACTAAAGAATTGCACGACTTTCATGTTTCGAATCAATAACGTCTTTATAGAAGTCTGGTTGAATGGATATAAGGACTTGAGTAGTGATTCCTTGGTAGTGCAAAGCGAATCTGGCTTTTCGATCTTTAAAGATTTGGAAGCTTTGTAAGACAAAGATAACGATTTTGAACCTAACTTTAGCTCATATCTTTCTCATTACACCCATAAGCCATCAATGGCTTTACAGCTATTATCACATTCTTCTTTACTGGAAAGAGTTTGATCAGGACTTCATGCTAAAAAAAATTGGTAAGTAGAAATTTACCGGTAAGTTTGAAAAACTGATTAGGGTTCTGATTCAGAAATGTTATGATATACTCAGTTGTAAGGGAGTGGGTATTACACTTTCTAGGAGTAAAGATACCCAATACAGATTACGACAAGGATTTCGTTATTAAAGAACTTTTGGCGGAGGTGAAAGATAGGATTATCTTGGGAACTCCACTTTTCGAAACCTCGAACTTTTTTCAACATAAATTGGGAGCACACAAGCCACTTGATAGAAGAGAAAATGCCAGTGTTTTACCTATTTTTTCTTTATGAGATGCTTATTGGGTTTTCAATTTTTGGATTATGAAAATCATACTTTCAGGTTGCGAAAAACTTTAAGGCTGATACCCCACCCAGTTAGGTGATTCGACTCTTTTACATTATATATTATTATTATTATTATTATTATTATTATTATTATTATTATTATTATTATTATTATTATTATTATTATTATTATTATTATTATTATTATTATTATTATTATTATTATTATTATTATTATTATTATTATTATTATTATTATTATTATTATTATTATTATTATTATTATTATTATTATTATTATTATTATTATTATTATTATTATTATTATTATTATTATTATTATTATTATTATTATTATTATTATTATTATTATTATTATTATTATTATTGTTATTATTAATTAAAGTAAATTACAAAAACTAACTTGGTTTTCGTTTCCAGTCATCCCTCTTTTTTTTATTAGATTACCCCAATTTTTTATTTTTTTATTTTTAGAAATATTTACATGTTTATTTCTTCTTTTCCAACTCCAAAAGAGATCGATTCTTCGTTTAAATTGTTCGAATGGTTAAACATAGATCGGCACTATGTAAATTTCAAAGTAGAAGTTTTTTTTAGATTAGTCAAGAACAAGTATAAGGCATCCAAGACTAGGTTGTTCATTTTATCTCAAATGGTTCCCTAAATAAAAACAAGCAACCATCTTACAACTAATAATCATTTGGAGAGTTTCAGGGTGTTAACGTATTTCGAACAAAATGCGATTTCCTTATATTTCCTGAATGGAAAAGATATTCATGATAGTATGTGCTGTTTACATACTTTCCGCTTCTTAAATTTAACCTGTAATTGGTGGTTGACATTCTCTAATTTTTACTGTTTCTTTATATATATATATATAAATAATAGGAGCATATATTTCACGAGCTGAATTAAAAGATTTGCTTATTGAATGGTGAATAACATGGACACACCTGACTTTATTGGCCAGAATTTGACTGATACTACCTCAACTTGCTGCAGGCAACACCATTTTAAAATATATGACAGCTATAACGATCAAATGAAAGTGTTGGAGCTGCGGTTTGAATTATACTCAAGGGGTAAGTGAAATAATCGTTACATTGCACTAAAGCTGGGGGAGGGAGAAAAAGAAAAGCCTCAAACAATTTATTCTCACTTCTCAGAATACTTGGCACGCGCAGGAAAGGAACGCCAAAAAATGTATAATCGGTCTAAAAACAAGTCAAGAACTAATAAACAGATAATGGATGATATCATCCAAGACTTGAATAGAGTGGATCTTCAAACAAAGATAGAATCACTCATAACCATGATCAGGCAAGTGCCGAAGACTTCAGATCCAGGGATTCTTACATTTTAGTAGTCGCCATATTGGTTAAATCGATAGGAATTGAAATACCCTTATCTCAAGCTAATGATTAGTCTGTGTTGTTGGTTAGACTGCAAATTGATGTGTACATACTTTTGTACTCTTCATCTGGCAAAGATTTACGAAACATTTCACATCTCAACAAGCATGTAGCACAATTTAATGATCTTTTCACCTAATGATGATTGTCAGTACACACTACTCCGTCTCCGTAAAGATAATTTTGAGCTTCTGGTCTATGACCCGATGCTATAAGAATTTATTTTCTTCTCTCTCCAAATTACGATTCATTAAGTGCTAGCCCACAAGGGTAAACCTAGTGGTCGACCAATTGTTATTGGATGAAGTAGGGTTGGTGACAGAAGCCAGGAAGACTTATCTTCCCATGAGATTGGTTTGATTTGCGCTGTGGCTGATGCAGATGATGATTGTTTTGAGCAAGCTGTGTGAGTGGATGAGTGGGATTGGAAGGCGGTTCAAGTGAGCAGGATGGCTGGGTGTTTGTGTCTGGCATGTGTCCGCCGTCTGACCAACAACGACCCCAACATTCTCTGTCGTCGCTTCTTTCCCTGCCTGGCCTCGCATTTCCAACGGCTCTCGCCCCCGTCACCACGCTCGCCACTCCCTCCCACTCGCACTCCTCAACAGAACCTAACCCTAACACTAAGAACCACAACTCCAACTCCAATCTACTGTCTATCATTGATCCTGAACTCCCTCAAGTCAACAATCATAATCATAACATTAATAATCTCAACAATCATTCTATCACCCTCAATCCTGGTCCATCTGTTCATCCTTCCATCGATCACGAATCTGACTTCGATGACGACCACCCTCATGTCGATCAGCACCTCACTCCGCCTCCTTCTCATTCTCTTCCCTTAAATCCTCTCCTCACTTTGAAATCCGCTTCTCAACGCGTCCCCCTCTCAAAAGGCAAACAGAAATCACGTCCTTCTTCTCCTAAGATTTCTCTCCCTACTGGCTCTCAGACCTTGCTGCTCGCCCAACTTGAAAAGAGTAACGTCCAACACTCCTCTCAGCGTCATCCTCCTAATCCTTCACAATCGCGACTCTCGTCTTCAACATCTTCTAGCTTTTCTGATGGGACAACCAGAAAAGGATTACGTCATCGCAGATATTATGTATTGACCAATGCTGGGAAGCCTGTTTGGTCAACTGAAGAGGATAGTGATACCGAAGATGGTGATATTACTGGTCAAATGGGCCTGATGCAAGCTATCATTTCAATATTTGCTGACCAAGGCGATAAACTTAGGTCAGGTTAATTTTATCCAATACCTGGTTTCAGGATGTTAACAAGTCTATATGCCTTGGATGGTTATATATATATATATATTTAGGTATATTGATGCTGAAGGTATTAAAATTGCTGTGGTGCTCAAGTCTCCGCTCTATTTTGTCGTAGCCTCTGATTGGGGTGAGCCTGAAGCAGTGGTTAGTGGCCATGTTTTGCATTAAAAGTTGCTTTTTCGAGCACATATATTCACTGCATGTGTATATGATACATTTATATCTCTGTGCATTTCTGTAATAACAGCTCCGTTTGCATTTGGAGTATCTTCATCAACATATTCTGTCGGTCATTTCACTAACTCAGCTTAATCGAATTTTTGATCGTCGGCCCAACTACGATTTGCGCAGAGCCTTGTCCGGCACTGAAAATATGCTTGTCTATTTAGCTAATAAATTACAGTGGGATTTTAGCTTGATGATGAGTAGCTTGGAAGTCTTTCGCTGTACTCTCAAGGTACGAGACAAAGTGGGCAAGTTAATTGATCCCCTCTCCTGTCAGGATGAAGAGATTAGACAGCAAATATCGAAGAATCTATTATATTCGATTGTCCTTGCCCACGGAAAGGTGGTCAACATGGCTAGACCCAAGAAGCACAGTGTCCATCCCTCTGGTGATTCTGTCTTTTCCTCTCCTGGTCATATTAATGTAGGGGAAAATCTACTCAGGCCTAGCATAGCTAATGAGACCGATGACTGTCAGATCTGCATATCATCGTTTCAACAGTAATCTCTTCAACATCTCTGCGAAGGTCAGAATCATGGCTACCTATCTGTCTTCCAGGGTATAATGCGACAGGGTTTCTCCATGCATATGTCACCTTTATTTCACCTTCAGTTGGGTTGATCTTTGTGTCAGGAGATCGCAATGGATTTTTCTCACTTAAAAGTTGGGTTGAAGAATTGATTCCAGAGCTAAAGAATGATAGTGACATTTGGGAGGCACTGAACCAAAATCAAGAAAAAGTCGCAGGTTATTCTTTGGAGATAGTGGGGATGCCCGGATTGAGGCATTTTGCTTTTAAACATCGGACTTATGTGCAAGTGACTTCGCCGATATGGGAATCTGATTATGAAAATCTAGAAAATAGACAACGGTAGGACAAGACATAATTCACAATCATGATTGAAAGTGCATGACAGATTGTGATTTTTTTTCTTTTTTTCCTTTTTTTTCTATATCTTTTTTCTTTTTTGGTACAGGCTGATGGCAATGTATCAAAGATCGCATGATCTTTTGCATCCCAAACTGGTATCGAGTTCCAACAAGCGGCCAAGCTTTAAATTTGTTTATATCAGGAATGAACATGAGGCCGTCATTGGATGGGTAAGTCATGATTAGTATTGGATAAGGGTTGTTTTGTAAGAAGTATAACTGAAGATAAAAAATGGATGATAGATAACTGGAACGCATGAGCTCTATATGGCGATTACACCCATGCTTTCAAAGACGGCGGCTGTTGCCACAGCTCACTCTGTTTTAAAGTGGTTAAAGAATGAAGAGGATATGTTATTTCTCATATCCGCGCCTTCTTTTTGAAAGGAAAAGAGATGGGTGGTGGAGTGATGTTTGGAGGGGTGGACATTGAAAGAGAAGAAAATGGAAATGCAAGTGTAAAACAAAGATGAGTTACTATGCATATTGTGGCATGCATTGTGCGTGCATCCCAGTATGAGAAGTATGCTATGCATAAGTTGCCTCGTCGTCAGAAAGAGCAGAACCCAAAGTGAGCGTGAAGGATGGCTGCGCTTGGCTTTAGGTGTCTCCGTCACACTTGGCTGTGGCGAAATACCAGGCGTGCTGTCTCCAATGTTGCCCATTCCCCCCCTGTATCCCTACACTCTGCCGCCGCTCACCGCCCTCACGCCTCGGCTCCTTTGGTCCCCACCACTTCTTTCTCCCCATATAAACTACGCAAACCACCTCCACGGATTCCACCACTTCATCATGGAATCAAAAACCATGCAGATTTTTTAAACTCTTTAAAACGAACCTCTATGAAAGATCTGATTAATAAATTTGATTCGTTTGAAGATTTATTTAATCATCAAGCTCGTGGGTGTAGTGAGTGGATGAAACATCAAGGTGGGATTGGTGTGAAGGATCGGAAGTATTTGTTACGGTGTTTGGAAATGTTTAGGTGAGAGCTTTTTTTTATTTTTATTTTTTAAATTTTTATTTTTGGTGAAGGGAGGAAAAGTGAGGAGTGAAGAGTGAGGAGTAAGGAGTGAGGAAAGGGGGCGTAAAAGGGGGTGATGATAGTGGTGATGTTGATTAATGGGTACTGATATTGGTCATGAACATGATTTTCTTTTTTTTTTTTTTTTTTTCTTTTTTTACGTGCACGCGTGTGTGTGTGTGTGTGTGTGTGTTTGTGTTTGTGTTTGTGTGTTTGTGTCTGTGTGTGTGGTGTTTGTCATGTATAGAAAAGGAAAAGATCCAAAACAATTTGCTAGACCGGTTAAGAAAAAGAAAATTATTAGAGGGTTAGTATCTCTCTCTCTCTCTCTCTCTTTCTCTCTCTTTCTCTCTCTCTGTTTAATTTACATATCTCTTCTCTTCTCCTTTTTTTTTTTTTTTTTTTTTTTTTTTTTTTTTTTTTTTTTTTTTTTTTTTTTTTGTCTTGTCTTGTCTTGTAACAATGAACTAATGATCATAATGTTGATGTTGTTGTTAATAATTACTTTTTAATTTTTATTTTTATTTACTTATTTTTAATTCTTTTTTTTTTTTTTTTTTTCTCTCTCTCTCTTGTGATTTTGGATATTTATCTGATAAATGGGTTCTTTTATTTTATTAATATTTTTTTTTTTTTAAATCTTACCCACTTACTCTATCTGACTACCTCCCCCCCTATCTTTCTTTTTCTCTTTCTGTCTGAATATATATATATATACTTGTAATTTAATATAGGTGGGGACCACGTGTCCAGAATGGAATTCGGGTCAAACGTAGAGGAGATTGAAGTTAACAACTTTACAATCACAAATCTTCACTCATCTAGATGTGAATTTCTGTACCCTTAATGAAATAAAAAGTAAAAAAATGATCACAAATTATGGGAGGTAGACTTGCTATACAATTTCTCAAATTCTTCATATCCCTAGTAGGGTGACATGGTAAGAAAAAAAAAAGATTCAGATTACAATCTGTGAGCAGATTTATCAATTTTTTTAAAAAGAGCTAAAGGTGATGTCAAGTGGAGTTCAATTAACTTCTATTAGGGATCTACTAACAAATCCCCCTAAGACTCTCCATGAAGTATTAAAAGTAAAATGACTATCAACATTGTCCTTCATACACTTTGTTAGTTTAATGGTGTTGTATTCATTAATCATCTACATTACTGAAACCTGTTTTACACCAAAAAAGGTTAAAAAAAATATCAATCCATTATAATCAATGTCAACACCTAGTTTTAAACCCTTGAAAGGTTGTAATGATCATAAAATATTCAAATTGCTGAAACATTCACTGTTGAACAACCTCACATGATTTCTATCATTTATTTTTTTTTCTAACGCAAATTAATAAAGGTGAAGCCATCGGCAGGGTGATAGAGTTTGCATAGCAGGGCGTTTCCTCCAAGTAACCATTCGTCATGCACGAAACTTTTGGTACACTCTCCAGCCTAAAAACAAATAATATATATATATATATTTAGGAAATCAAAATTCATGTTGTATTAGTGCCGTTTGAGAAATGTGAATAATTTTGTACTTATTAATCACAAAACATAACTAACCATCCTTCTGCGAACTCAAAATCAAAATTTGAAAACAGCTTTGCTAGTGTTGCAACAGCTTCGAAAGTTGCCAAACTGATACCTAAACAAATTCTGGGGCCTCCCTATTCACACCATTTTTGAATAGGAAAAATCGTAAATTTTTTTGACAAGAGAATGGGCTAAATAGTTAAAAATCAGTACCAACATTGAACACATGGTATTTCCATGCATTATGTTGAATCAGTTGTCCATTTTCATCAATCCAACGAGAAGGTTTAAATTGAGCACAATCTTCACCCCAAATGTTGGGATCGCGAGCCATTTGCCAATCACTGGAAGACACATAGTCATCTCTTGAGCTGTTCATTTTCAACAGAAGAATGCTCTATTCCACTAGTGAAAAGCAAAAACAAGCTGCTTACCTCCAGCGC
This sequence comes from Hemileia vastatrix, assembly GCA_030280995.1. NCBI lineage: Eukaryota > Fungi > Basidiomycota > Pucciniomycetes > Pucciniales > Zaghouaniaceae > Hemileia > Hemileia vastatrix. The sequence goes on from JASXTE010000001.1 coordinate 65,312,852, forward strand.
ACTACGTCACCTGCTCTGACTGATGGTCCACCAGGAATAACATCGTCATTGACCACAAATTTTGTATTCTACTTTTACCACCATCCGGTCAACTGTCCAGCCAAGAAAAAACAAAATGACTGAAAATACCTTGGGTACACTAGGGTGTAATCTCAGGGCCTCAAAGAAAACAGCTTGCAATCGAACAAATGATCGATAAGTTTCCCATGTAACCGTTTCAGAGTAATTTTGAGCCAGCTCTTCGCGTATGAAATCAATATGGCATGGATTCACAAGTAAATGATACATTGTCCAACTTAGTGCTTGTGCTGTTGTATCTCTATTTTAAAAATAAAAATCAGTCTTTTTTACTTGCTTCAATAGGAATACGTTGTAGAGAAGAAATTTTCGAAGGACACACCGGCCAGCAATTATCAAATTGAGAATCGAGTCCCTCAACCGGGTTTTGGTCATTTTTGTGTGCTTGCCATTTTGAGCATCTACAAAAATTTGAAGCAGATCACGATTTACATAAGAAGGATTACGCTCTTCACCTTCATTACCATCTTTTTCAAGCCTGGCTGTTTGTCTTGATATTCGCTCATCAATCAAGGCATAAGCATATTTATCAATCACTTGAAAAGCCTTTTGAATCTTCTGACGGGCGGGTGAAAGCTTTTCAAAGATGGACCAGCCTTTTAGCAAAGTAAATCGCCATTCAATCTGTCTTTGAGCAAAATCAAATGCGGCGGCGAATTCCGAGGGGGCCATACTCCCTGCAGAATCAAACTCTAATAAACCTAGTTTTTTACTGAAGCTAAAAAAGGGGATATTTAGAAAGTTTAAAGGTTAAAAGATTGGCAATATCAATACCTCATCTTCATAAAAGTCTCCAATGTAAATCGATGAAATAAGTCTTGAAAGTCAATCGGCTTGTTTTTTTCTTGCAAGTTACTTAATAGATTACCCAAATCGTTGATTGTTTTGTTAACAGCTGGCCCAATGATTTCCTTTAAAATCCGTGCATTAAATACAAGTCAAAAATTTTAGTAAAATTTTACTTTAAAGCCCAGAAAAAATAAATAAATAAGCGCATCTCACTTTGAAAGTGCTTGTAGTAAAGATGTAAGCTGTGCTTTTACGAGTTTCTTTCCATTCCGCTCCATCAACCGCGAAAATTCCAGCCCCAAAGACATCAAACATTATCTCACTGGTTATTGCACCCTAGACCGCAAATATAAAATTGATAAGATATTTTCCATGAATGTTATACTTTGTCTATAAAAACCCTACTTTTGCATAATTTATAAAGTTTGCTGGCACAAGGGAGTAAAGTGTGAGAAGCTGTTAGAATAAGAACAATGTATTTCCCCATGAAAGGCTTACTTTTCTGAGCATACTCGATCCATTCCGGTTTACTGATATCAATCAGTCTAATACCAGGTATTGTGATTGACCAGCCATATCCATGCTTGCGACAGGCATCGATATTCCATTCAAATGATCGATGCCGATTGCATACCATCTCTATTATCTATTTGAAGAAAATGAAAAAAATTTATAGATAGAATGAACATAACATGAAGTCAGAAAGAATGGTTTGATGAACAAGAGAAGAGTGGGTGAAAAACGTTGCCCAGGCTAGGAAAGTGAATTTCGACAATGAGTCAGTGAAATTTCAAACCAAAGGTATTCACAAACCTTCTAAAGAGATAAACCTACATTGGCCAGCCAGGTAACTCGTAAAAATCATGTCGTGGTTTTGTCCCAATGGCTAGAGATCAAAAAGTGGAACATCAAAATGCACCCATGTGGGTTTAAATGACGCCGGATGTGATATTCTTTCCAAAAGTTTTTACTCACCTCTATTTGGACTTTTATAATAAAATAATGTTCAAAAGACAAAAAATTCAAGATAGCTACCTGTTAGAATAGTTAAAGTAGAAATAGTAAATGGATTAGGCATTACTATTTTATGAAGAGAAACACCAAAAAGCTTGTTAGAAGAGGGATCGAGAATCCCAAAGTGTTCAAGACTTGAAGCAAATATTGGAGTACAAAATGCATGATGCAGACCCTTGAAAAAAGTAAGAAAAAATCCAAGACAGGGCTCTTATTAAGAGGCCTCAAGGTCCACAGATTGACTTCATTGCGGAGGTCCCTGCTCAACACAGCAATAGAAAGAAAGTCAGGCAACAGATAAATTTGATTAAAAAAGCAAAGTTCAACATGCACGGGCTGCCAAATTAAGTATCTTTCCAATATTTTTACAAGGCTTTCTTCTCAATGCGACATACAGATTTATATTATGATATTGGTATTCCTCCCCCTAAAATCAAAAAAGACAACACCAGAATACCAGAAACGAAATTCTGGCACCTTGTAGCAGGTCCCTATCCTGCAAAATGATCCAACCCAGTCTTATTATGGGGATAGGTTTTGAGAAGAGCACAATATGAAATTAGCTTGTGAATAACAATTCTCCAATTACAAGGAAATCTGATGCGATTGAAACAAAATCAAAAAAATTCAATTTTTTTTTTGACAGGACAAAAAATTGACCTGCAGCATTTTTTGACAGCTCAAATTCATGATGCGGCTCTAGAATGGATGTAATGGGGCGAAATGACAGAGAAAATGAATCCAGTGCCATGAAATAGATTAATGCTCCCAAACAAAAAATTTTGCTCAGTTTTTCGTCTTGTCAATTTTTTTTTTTTTTGAAATTTCTTGATTTTGTTTCAATCGCTTCAGATTTCTCGCAACAAAATTTTAGACAATGTGATAGAGCTTTACAGAAGAAAAAGGGGATAAGAAAAGAAAGGGTGTGGAGAGAAAATTATACATAGAAAAACAAGAAAGTGAGACTTATAGGTGCTGATTCGATGGATGATTGAGACAGATGAGGGGGTGAAATCTCTAAGGACTGGGCGGAATGGGTAAGGAAATGAAGAGAGATCCTCGCCGGCACAACAAAAAATTGCAGGTATCTGTCAAAAAAAATGATGGTTCAATTTTCGCAAGCCATGAAGTCTTTCCATTTTGCTTATTTTTGTCCCAAATGTCAGAAATAAATTTGTTTCTTATTTCAATTGCTATAGCCAAGTCACAAAATCTTGCGGAATTTTTGGTGAAAAAATTCAAGTTTTCCTCACAAAACAATGATTTGCCTAATCAATAGAGTCGGGGATAGGTCGGTGGTACTTCCTTTTGCATAGGAAAATCATTTTTTGCAAGGGATACTTTGATTTTTTTGTCAAAATTTTTGCAAGATTTTGTAATTTGGCTGTATGAGTTATATACTGTGTTCTGTCTCTCGCTCTAGTCCATTTACCTCATTATTTTTATTTCAATCTATTAGAATTTTTTACTTATTGAAAGAATATTTTGTCAATGTTTGATCATTATTCTACCAGTATTTACTATAACATAGTTGAACACTTATACTCATTTATATATATTTATATATTTACATATATTCCATCTTATACCTATATGTTTAGTTTCTGTTACATTTATTTTCCTTTACTTGACCTAATCTAACCTAGTTATAGAGCACTACTATATATGAGTGAGGAACCGTGTGTAGTTCTTCATTCACTTTTCTTATTCATATCTTTTACTTATTTTATTATTCATATAATAGGGGGTGTCAGTTCTGGCAAATCCGCACTTAAATAAGTGCGGATTTTCAAAACACACTAGCCCCAATACTGGTGGATTTCAAAATGAAATAAGTCACTTATTTCACTCAAATCCGCACTTTCTAAACCAAAAGTGCTGATTTCACCATCAAGTCCCATTTCACTGATTTGTCAGCATCATCCCATTCATACGCAGAACTCCACAGCATAACACTTCATAACTCAAAATATTGTACATCATTTACATTTTCATATCATATCATATAAGAGTCATGCCTTCCTCACTTTCAAATCGTGATAAATTACATAAAGCAATGACTTTCATGGCTCTTGAACTGCTCTTGGACTCTGATTCCGATTCTGATCTAGAAGAAGATTTTGTTGTTTTATCAAAAATGGCCAGGAAACGTTACCTTCTTCCCAGAAAGCCTCAAGTACTTCATACCCCCAAGTACACCATCCAAACACTTCTTAACCTATCTACACCCAGTTTTAGACAGCTGTTCAGGACTTCTCAGGAATGTTTCCTTAAATTGCTTGAGCTTATTCAGGATCATCCCATATTTTACAATAATTCTCAAAAAGAACAACGACATCCTTCAATTCAATTGGCCATCACACTATGTCGTTTGGGTTCAAATGGTAATGGAGCCACTTTGAAACGTTTAGAAAATGTCTTTGATTTAGGGTATGGTTCAGTTAACACTTATACCAAACGATGTATCACTGCCATCAACTCCTTGGAATCTCAACTTCTCACCTGGCCAACAAAAGAAGAGCGACTTGAATCATCTCAGGTTATGCAAGCAGAGGGCTTCCCAGGATGTATTGGTTTTGTTGATGGTACTACTATTCCTTTGAGCCAGAAACCTGCTCAAGGTGGAAACAATTACTTTGACCGTAAAAAGAGGTAGATTATTTTTAACTCCTTTCATTCTCTTTGAAACTAACACAAACAAATATATCTTCTTTATAGATATTCAATTAACGTTCAGCTTATATGTGATGTAAACAAAAAATTTATATCATTCTTTGCTGGCTATCCTGGCTCATGTCATGACTCCTATGTCTTCCAAAGAATGCAAATTTCAAATGAACCTGAAAAATTCTTTGATGAAGATCAGTATCTTCTTGCAGATTCTGCTTATGTGAATGGAAAGTATGTACTTCCTGCTTTTCGGGGAGCAGCTTCAGAAGACAGTCAAAATGCCAAATTCAACAATCATTTGGCAAAGTCAAGAGTCCGTTTTGAACATTCTATTGGAATCTTGAAAGGCTGTTTTTCTAGTTTAAGGGAATTAAGAAGTCCTCTTAGAAATAAATCTGAAATGGAGGTGGTGATCAACTGGATTCTGTGTTGCACTATACTTCATAACCTACTTGCTGACCTCAAAGATCAATGGTTAGAGCTCTATGAAGATGAACAAGTTGATTCACCTCCGACTATATCCAACACTTCTATTTCTCAATCAACTAGTATAAGGGCGAAAATTCTTCCAATAACACTCCAACATTTTTCAACGCAATTTTAATTTTTTTTTTCTTTCTCTTCAAATTATCAATTTACATGTGTTATTCACTGAGAATGGTAAATTTTTTTGCATATTTTTTTGGTTTTTGAATTTGCTGTTAAAGTCTTATTTTTTTTTCTCTCTGTGTTTTCTTTCATCAACTCAACATGAAATCGCATATTTTCAGCAAACGCATATTTTTTCAGTCACTCTCTTTTTTTTCTTCACTCATATCCGTTTTCTCCTCTCTTCCTACATCACTCAATCAATTTCACTTATATTTCTTTTTTCTCAACTCATCTCTCCAGGTAAGTCATTTTATTTTTTTTACTTAATTTCTTGCTAATTTTTTTTTTTGGTTTTTTGGTTTTTTGGTTTTTTGGTTTTTTTTTTTTTTTTTTTTTTGTAAGTGGTTGTTTTTAAATTTATAGGTAAAATTAACCTTTTTTTTTCTCTCTCTCTCTCTCTCCCTCTTTTCTCTCTTTATCCCCCCTTGGCCTGGTCTTTTTCCCACCTTTACCCTCTCCTTGGAATGGATACATCCCCCTTTTCCCCCCTTTGGCTGCTTTATTCCCCCCTCCTGGCTCACTCTAACCTCCCTTTTCTCCCTCTTTGGTCTCATCTCTCCCTTTCTCCCCCTTGTTGGTCTCCTCATATCTTCCCCTCATTCCACTCCACCCCCCACCAAATCCACCAAATCCCCCAAATCCCCCAAATCCCCTCCAAACCCGCCTCTAACCCCCCTCCTATACCCCTCAAAACACCCTCGAATCCTCCCTCATATCCCTCCTACCCCCCCTTAAACTTCACTTAACGATTCATTAGCAAATAATTAAGTTAATGAACAATTAGCAACAATCATTCATTAACTTAACGATTTGTTAGCGAATCGTTAAGTAAGTTGGAGGGGAGGTTAGGGGGGTTTAGAGGGAGGTATTGGGGGGGTTTCAAGGGGGATTTGGAGGGGGGTTAGGGGGGGTTTGGAGGGGGTGAAAGGAGGTGGATTGAAGGGGGTGTTTGGGGGGGTTGCAGGGGGTTTGGAGGGGGATTTGGAGGGGGATTTGGAGGGGGATTTGGAGGGGGATTTGGATGGGGATTTGGAGGGGGGTTTGGAGGGGATTTGGAGGTGGATTTGAAGGGGGGATTTGGGGGATTTGGAGGGGGGATTTGGGGGATTTGGTGGGGGGTGGAGGGGGGTTTTACAAGGGTTTTTGGGAGGTGGGAGAGGGCTTTGGAGAGGGGAATTTAGGGGAATGGGGAAGTGTTAAAAAAATTTAACAGTTTATTGATTTTTTTTTTTTTTGATTTTTTTTTTAATTTTAGAGAAAAATATTCATCAAGTTCAAGTGAAATAAAAAAAATTCTTATTAGTCTTTTGAGGATTTTTTATTTTTTAATTTAAATTAAGTGAGTTTTTTTTAAATGTATAATTTTGGGTTTTTGAAAAGTAACAAATTTTTAAGTAGAAAAATACATGTCTTTAACTTCAGATTCACCACTTACCTCACTCTCATCTTCTTTAACTTCATTATCATCTTCAAATTCAACTTCTTTCCAATCATCATCTAAAACATTGACAAAAAAAGAACAGTATCGAAATAAAAGAAATTTAAAAAAAGAAATTCACTTGGATCAAATATTTGGCCATATTTCAAAAATCAAGTACTATAAAACTAAAGTTGAAAAAAAAAAATATCCGAAAATGTTACCTGAAAATATACATTATTTAAATGAAACTGGAGGTGATGAAGTTAAAGCTGTTATTAATAATAGTTTCAAACCTCAACTTATTTACAAAACCCATTCTTTTAATGGTTTAAAAGATGAATAATTTAATCAACTCTGTGATATCATCAAAACACTCTATCAAATGGCTTTGGTTCGCTTATCTTTAAGGAATAAGAATTTGTTGGGTGGAATCATGATTGGAATTGGATGGAGACCAGGATTTGAAAAATGTTTTTCTCTTGGTATGTTTAAAAACTTTTCTGGATTTTTTAATATCATTTTACTGAATTTAATTCAAATAGGCATATATTCTTTACTCAGATCTTTATCTAAAGCTGAATTAGATAATGATTTTCGAAAATGGAATAAGTTACCTTCATTTAATTCATTTCTTGCTCTTCGACTTAAAAAACTCTTCAATAAAGCTTTTCAAAAAAATCATGAAGTTGCTATGAGATTTGGAATACCAAATTGGTGCAACTCTGAATGGGAAGATATTAGTGATGATCTAATGTTTTCAAATGTTATAATCACTCATTCTGGATCTCATAACCGAATTCACACCAACTCAAATGATACCAATTACCTCACTTATGGAATTTTCACATATATTAATCCTATCACTGGACAACCTATTCCATCACCTGCAAAAATTAAAGGACATGGATTATATTTCCCGGATCATAGTTGTATAATTGATTTTGGATTAAGAAATGGAATCATCGAAACAGTTTGGAATTCTTCTTACAATAATCACCAAACCACAAAGGCTCCTCCAGGTTTGGAATCTTGTCAAGACTTCACGCATTTTGGTTGCTCTTTCCAGATCAGTGACAAGTTAATCCAACGAATAAACAAGTTAAAAAAAGAAGAAAAAGGTGATAAATTTAAATATTCTTTAGGTAGATCTAAAAAGTATAGGGATTCGTAGAGTCACCAAATATTTAATATTCTTCCATAAATTTATAATAAATAAATATGATATTTCAATTTATGAAATTAAAGTAATGGGCCAACAACCTTGTGTTGTATAAAAGGTAATCATGATAACATTAACTTGTTTCATGGGGTTCCTCTAGCTTATACCTTTGGAAAGTCCCAAACTTTTGTTTCTCGATTTGGTCTGCATTTTGGCTAGAGTAATTGTCATTACTTTAAAAGTAGTACATTTGACATATCTTATTTATAAATTAATTAATTTATGTAATTATATTAAATTTTGATGACTTTCACCCTTTACTTCAATAAAATGCAGGGGAGGGTATTGCCAATTTTTTAAATCTGACATGTGAAATTGATGACTTAGAAAAATTTGGTGGTACCCACCCCTTGTTTCAATAAAATGTAGGGGAGGGTATTGCCAAATTTTCAGAAGAGATATTGAATTTTATTGACTTAGAAGTATTTAGATAAGCAAACTTATTGACATGAAAGTAAAGATAGAAATTTTTTATTATATTTTTAAATTTTAAGTATAAGCAAACTTATTGACTTGAATGTAAAGATAGAAAAAATGTATGATATTTTCAAAACTTTGTCAAAAATAACGTACTATATTCAAGACATTTTATAAGTCAGAATATAAGAAAATATTACCAAAAAGAAATCAAACAAAATTAAATTGACTAGAAAAACAATTTATCAATTGAAAAGGTCAAGTAATTTTTTAATGTCCTCATAAGATTGGCCATTTTTAACACATTCCATAATGAAATCTTTTTTTTAAAACTCTCTTGTTTTTCCGATTCACAAGAAGCCATTTCTCTTTGAAATTGACGGTCATTTACTCTTTCCATCTGCTCTGCCTCAAATTTTTTTTCTTCCAAATCTAAGGCTTTCTGATCTTTCCTTAGCATATGATCAAACTTCATCTTCTCAAAGTCAAGGGCATTATTCGCAATAGTTGATTTTGCTGAGAAAATTAAATTGAAATAAATAAATAAATGAGTTAATGATTAAGATATATAGTAAATGAATCTTACTTATATCTTTTTTTTCAAAATAATCCTCAAGGGAGCCAAATGAGCTTGTTGAAGAATTACCACGTTTTAATAGATGGTTCAAGTTCATTGAAGTTGAGGCTCGACGCTTTAGTTTGGAGTTTGAACAAGAAGCTTCAGGAAGTTCATCTAAAGCAGCTTCTAAAGTGGGATTCACATTTTGGGAATTGAGATTATTTAATGGAGATTGAGTTTGAGTAGGAGGAGACTAGAATGAAAGAGAAATTCAGAGAAGAATTGAAGAAAAAACAAAAAGTAAACATACATTTAAATTTTGGGCCTCTGAGGATTCAGATCTGCTGTGATATAATTGTTCTGCTTGATAGTCAGGATCATCTTCAGCTGAACTATGGTTAGAAGGTGGAGGGAATTGATCTCCTTCAAGTAAAGGTGTTTCGGGTAGATTATAGGAAGGTTTGGATCCAGAGGGTATATGCTTAGTAGTATCGTGTAGAAACCAAGGGTTTAAATCAACTCGGGAGCCAAAAAAGATTATCCATTTCCTCATAGAAAGGACACATGACATTGAGCTTTTCGTAAACAGTAGTAATTCCAATCTCCAAATCATCATTGTCAATACCAAAGCCAGTTTCATTTGCAGCATGATGAGTCTTTTTATATTTTGAATGGTAACTCTTAAATCTCTCCTTCATTTGTTTAGGATTGATATCGATTCTCCCCCTTGTTTTCTTCCTTACTTCATTGGCCATCAACAAGTAGCCATTAACCTTTGAAGAAGGTGGACGTCCAATACGAGTGGACTTTTCACATCCAAAACATGCTTCAAAATTTGATTTTATTTTAAGGAAGTTGATTATGATGAGATAATCATCCTTTTTAAGCTGACCTGAACCTGTCTTTGATTTTTCAGGTGTAGGGCTTGCTTTACGAGGAGACTTTTGTGACGAAGCAGATTTTTGAGTTACCTTTTGAGATTTGGAATGTCTGGGAGGCATTATGAAACTGGCACATAACAAGAAAAAAGATTAAAAAGTAGAAGAAATAAGTAAAAAAGAATGTAAACATGCCTGGTCAAAATATTGAAAATGTCAGGAAGGGGTGTGTGCCGAGGATTGATGGGTAGGTAGCGAGGAAGGTCAGTGTGTCACATGTGACAGGGATGGGGTAAGAAAGGAAGGGATGTTTTGTGGCCAAAATGTGGTTGTGAAAAAAAACGGGAAAAAAGTGCTGATTTGAGGTCATAACTGACACCCTTTTTTGAAATAAGTGACTTTTTTGCAGAATTTAAGTGCTGATTTGTAAGTGCTGATTTGGTTTGAAATCCGCACTTAAGTTAAGTGCGGATTTGCCAGAACTGACACCCCTAATATTTCAAAAGTCCTTTATCCATCTCTCTGTCCCAGTCCGAGTCTTAGTTGTCCATTTGTCCACCTAGTCCATTGAGTCGCAAATCTAATATACTTTTCATTCATCAGTCCTTTATCCATCTCTCTGTCCCAGTCCGAGTCCTAGTTGTCCATTCGTCCACTTAGTCCATTGAGTCGCAAATCTAATATAGTTTTAAATAATCAGTTTTTATTCACCATATTTTATGCTTTTATAAGGCCTCTTACAATTGGCTTTGCAGGTTGGTAGAGACTTAAAACATCTCCACTGAATTCATTGTGTTTAATACTAATAGGATTCATTGGCGTCTGCTTGTGAATATGGTCTTTGCTGCTGTTACCTTATAATATGTAAATATAAACAGACGTCAATAAAATAGTCTGCACGTGAATATGGTCTTTGCTGCTGTTACCTAAATGGTAAAATAAAATATTATTGAGCGAGATGAAAAAGACCAAGAAAAGGTAAAAGCTAAGTACAAAGACCTAACCTTATAATATGTAAATATAAACAGACGTCAATAAAATAGTCTGCTTGTGAATATGGTCTTTGCTGCTGTTACCTATATACAAAAAATGTAAAAGTGAAAGAAAATCAATAACAAAATAAAATAGAATCGACAGCTAAATCTGACCTAAATGGTAAAATAAAATATTATTGAGCGAGATGAAAAAGACAAAGAAAAAGGAAAGAGCATAGCTCAGTATATATATAAAGTAACATCTCACTCAACATCTACGAATATGGTTGGATAGTAAAATAAGAACGCCAAAAAAATGACACATATGTCTCTACAGATGTACAGCAACATTTATGGGTATATGTATAATTATCTAAAGACAAAAATAGAAAAATGATATGACTAATTGTTCTTACAACCCTCCTTGCTATCAAACATATCGTCCAAGCCAATTTTCTTGACAAAGAATTTGAATTTTTTTTTGCCAAGGGATTTGGTAAAAATGTCAGCAATCATATCAGTGGTAGGAGTGTACTGAAGGTCAATTTTGCCATTTACAACTTGCTCTCTGATCCAGTGAAATTGAATTTCAACATGTTTGGTTTGAGCATGAAACATTGGATTTTTACATAAAGCAATACTGCCTTGATTGTCAGAAAATAACTTTGAAGAAGATTTGCAATCAAATCCAAGATCATTGAAAAGAGTTAGCATCCAAATAGCTTCTTGAGCTGCATCAACCGTAGCTTTTGATTCAGCCTCTGTAGTGCTAAGGGCAACCGTAGGTTGCTTTTTACAGCGCCAACTGATAGCTGTACCATTAATAATAAAAATATAGCCGGTAGTTGATTGTCGAGTAACTTGACAACCTTCCCAGTCTGCATCCGCAAAACCTGTTTGAAGAGAGTAGCTTTAGTGACCCTGATTGATAAAGGAGATGTCAGAATGAAAAAATAGCGATAAATTTATTGATCCTTTTAAATAATGTAGAACTCTCTTGTAAGCAATCCAGTGCTTAATGCCGGGAGAGTTAAGATGCTGAGCTAACTGACTGCTGATGAACGCAATGTCTGGTCGAGTTGCCTGAGTGATATAGTTTAATCTACCAACAGCCCTTTGATAGTTAACATTAAGTTGTGAAAAAGCAGTGACTTCATCTTCAGTAGCTGGTAACAATTGAGTATTCATTTGCATTGGGGTATTTGCTGGTTTGCAATCTAGCATGTCATAAGAAGCAAGCAAATCTTTAATTTCTTGATCTTGGCATAATGACAGTGTACCTTTCATGCGATCTCTTGTCACCCTCATCCCCAAAATAAATTTTGCATCACCTAAGTCCTCCATATCAAATTTTGAACAAATGGCATCTTTGAACCAACTGATGTCCTTACCAAAAATCGATAAGTCATCTACATGTACATGAAAATAGCAAGGGTGAGTTGAACTTTCATGAATGAACAAACAAGGATCTGCAGCTGATGGATAAAAATTGAGTGAAGTGAAGAATGTAATTAATTCTGAATACCAACACCTTGAGGCTTGTTTTAAGCCATAAAGTGAACGTTTTAGTAATAAAACAGGATTTTTAAAGCTTGGGGGTTTTTCCATACCCAATGGGACATTCATGTAAACATCTTCATCTGGTTTTCCATAAAGGAAGGCACCTTTGAAGTCCATTTGAACAAAATCCCAGTTTTCTCGAGTTGCAAGACTGATTAATACTTGTAAAGTTGTGAGGCATCCAGTTGGCGCAAATGTTTCAAAATAAGTTATTCCAGCCTTTTGAGAACATCCCCTTGCACAAAGTCTTGCTTCATACTTCTGAATATGTCCATCAGCATCCCTTTTTATTTTAAAAACCCAAATAGAACCTATAGCAGGAGTATTAGGTGGTAGTTCAACAAATTCATAAACACCCTGAGATTTGATCATATTCAATTCTTGATCAATAGCTTCATGCCAGGAATCTCCATCCCTTCTGTTAATTGCCTCAAAATAAGTGAGTGGATCAGAAAGATAAAAATTGGGTACTTCATCATGTAAAGAATGAGAGTTAATTGAGTTGGTGGCAGTCAGATAGCTCTTGATTTTGACAGCTGTGTTTAACCTTCTGTCAACTCTTCAACGACTTGAATCAATTATATTACCAGTATCAATGGATGAACTAATGTCTTTTGGCGCCACATCAGAAGTCCACTGATAGTCCCAATATTTGTTTATGGGAGTAGATTTTTCTCTTAAATCATCAGTATTGTCTTCTAAATTTGTGGAACTTGTTGAATCTGAAACAGGAACTTCAGTTGCCGTTGCAACAACATCATTCATAAAAAGGTCTGATAAGTTGTAGCTTTCTGAAAGATCTTGAATTGGGAAAGAAAACTTGTCAAATGTGACATTATGAGAGTAAATGATTGATCAATTATCCAGTCAAAGGAGACAATATGATGAAGTGTCTTCTGCATATCCAAGGAAGCAACACTTGAAAGAGTTAGAGAAGAATTTTCCTCCTCTTTTAGATTTATCAATGAGAGAGTAGGCAGTACAGCCAAAAACTTTTAAATGATCAATTTTAGGATTTTGATTAAATCTCATGTTATATGGAGTATAAAAATTAATTGAAGAAGATGGTAATCTATTCTCAATATAAACTGCTGTATTAAAAGCTTCACCCCAGAATTCAATGGGCATTTTTGCATGAAAAAGAATTGACTTAGCCATTTCAGTTGTTGTACGGTTTCCTCGTTCTGCTATTGGATTTTGTTGAGGACTATATGGAGAAGTAACTATCATCTTAAATCCGCTTTCAACACTCAGATCTTTAAAATTTTTATTAATAAATTCTGTCCCACCGTTGCAAAAAAAATTTGCGATTTTAAAGTTTGAAATATTTTCACTTTGAGTTTTAAATTGCACAAAAGTTTTATAGGTATCAGATTTATTGGATAGCAGGAAAATGAAACAGTAAGAAGTGTAGGAATCGGTGATTTTGAATTTGTAAGAAGCACCTCCACAAGATGTCGGAGTAATCTTTCCACTAAGATCACAATGTAAATACTCTAGGAAACAACTTCCTCTAGGTACAACTCCAGAAAAAGGACTATGACAATGTTATGCTTTAACACAAGGTTTGCAAAAATCAAGTACACCAGAAAATTTAAAACCAATTTTAGACTGAAGTTTGTCCAAATATTGGGAATTCTAGTGGCCTAATCTGAAATTCTAAAGGTTTTGTGAGTTTGCGGCAAGAAACGATTTTATAGTGGGAACATAGAGCTCACCAAAATGTGCGTTTAAAACCACTAGCCCCTCAGAATCATCCCAATTTCCATCTAAGATAAGTTCATTGGACTTTTCAATAGTCATGTAGCCCTTTGAATTGATCTGTTGATTACAACCGTGTGAGATGAAAGGACCAATCCCAATTAAGTTCTGACTGATCTCCAGCACATGTAGACAATCGGTAAGGGTTATGACTTCTCTCGGTGTAACAAGATTTACCAATCCTTTGCCTTTACTATGAATGATTGTGCCATTGCCAAGTTAGATTGGTTGACAAAAATGCTGATAGGATTTAAAATGACAGCTTTGCTTAATCATGTGCACTGTAGCGCCACTATCAAATATAAGCTGTTTTGAAGAATTTTTAGAGGTATTGGCCATGAAAATTTTGGCAGGACCACAACTGATATTTGAATGTGCTTCTTCATCAGTTTTTGATGCACTCGCAGCATTACAATTTTTTTTCTTCTCCAGATGAAGTTGAAAGCAGTCTTCTTCAGAATGTTTTGCTTTTGGGTTGTGTTTACCATCACGACAGAATTCCCATTTGGGTTTTTGAGTAGATTTAGATTTATTTAAAAGAGCTGACATAGAGTTGGAAACATTTTCTGATTCGATTTCAGCAGACAAACGAGCTAAACGAGATAAAAGATTTGAGACAGAAAGATGAGTTTGCATAGCCTTGCAAGCATGTAAGATTAATGCTTTATGAGTCAAGTAGCAATCAGGTAGTTGTCTGAGAAGTTGGTGAGCTTCGTTTTCACTCTCAATTGAAACTCCTACTGATCCAAGCTCATTTATTTGAGTTCTTAGATCATTGACAAGACTCATTAAATTTCCTTCTTGACATTTTACATCATGATACCGAGCAAAAATTGAAGCACGATTGGAAGCATCAGCCGCAGCATATTGATTGGTAAGCTTTGTCCAGATTTGCCAAGGTTTATCCATATCATCATCAGTGACAAATGCAGCAATATTTGCTGCATTGAGTTTTGAGATGAGAATATTTGTTGCTTTATCGGCTCTCTTTTATAATTTGAGCCTAATATTTTGGGCGGCATCAGCAGATGGTGGTTATTCAAGACCAAAGACCAAATTTTTAAGATTTTGATAGGTGAGTAATTCCCTCATTCTAATTCTCCATTCATGAAAGTTGTTTACACTAAGTACAGGAATGTTCCGAAGTGTATCACCAGAAGCTTCATTAGTGTCACGCGCCACGTGACACTTGAGACAAAATCAACTCATTAAATCAATAATATCGAGTCCTAAATCTATACTCGAAGCGCAGAAAGCAATTCTCCATAGCAACTGCGGTTTTCCTTTGTGTACTTACTATTTAACTGCGCTAGCCTAAACTCTAAATCTAAATTAGTCAATCTCCCAATAGGGTACCTTAGTCCTTTTCAATAAGCGACGCACAGCGCTAGGTTCAACGAAATAGTACAGTAGTAGTTTTTCATTAAAGTTTTGTTAATTAATTAAAAAGGGGTAAATTGAGCATGGACGGATATTTAGTGAAGAGGGTCTAAGTGTATGTTAGTAATGGTCAATGGAATGGGAATGGTGCGATGGAAGGGAGGTCAATGCGAGGAGGAACAAAGGATATAAAAGGAGTTGGGTATTTGGTTCGATATTCCTTAGAATTAAATTATAAAATCGTATTTACATTAATAGTGGTAAATCCTTAAAGTTAAATCATTGTTATTGTATCTTTCTTTTATTTGCTCAATATTCATTTCTAAAATCCTAAATCTTTGATTATTGAGTTTCCAACCCTTCGTGAGATTTTAAGAATTACTATTACCTTTGAACTAGTCTATAATTCTTCTCGAACGAACCTCGAACCTGTAGCTATTACTTCGAGTGACCTTCGAATCATTTCCTCGAATCATTCCTCTGTGCTTCGAAGAAGTTTATAAATCCCTCATCTCACTTACAGGAACATCCTTGACCTTGTGCGTAGGTCGTCCGGTGACAGTATAATTTAATTCTCCGTATTTCTCATTCTTTGCACTACTATGTCCTTTTAGGTGTTTCTAAAATTTTAAATGGCACCTGTTCAACGCACTCCTCCTACGGGCGCTACTACTAGAGCTCGTGCTAGAGGCAGGCCAACAGCCACAAGGTCTGTTTCCTGCACTCACTCTTTGGAACCACTCGACCTTAGGGAACGGCAACATTCAGTTCAATCTGTAGAAGACATTCCACAAGATTTTGAGGATTCTAGTGATGAAGAAGAAGGAGAGGATACAATGCACGAGGCACCATCCGCCCCTGCCAATCACCCTTCTGGCCAATCCTCAGAACCTGGACCATCTAACTCTCTGGAAGATTTCATGAGACTTTTTATGAAAACCCTTTCAAATCCAACATCTTCAGAGGGATCTAAGTTCAAAACTCCTTCTATGAAATCTCCTGACAAATTTGACGGAGATCACCCCGACAGATTGCGACCCTTCTTGCAAACCTGCAAACTACTGTTCCATAATGACCGTCGAACCTTTAACAGCGACCGATCAAAGGTTTTTTACGCTTCTTCATTCCTAGCCGGGAAAGCAGCAAGATGGTTCGAACCTTATCTACTCATGCTTTCTTCGACAGAAACCCACTTACTTATCAATAATTGGGAAAAGTTCGAGGACCAACTTTTTACGTTGTTTGGGGACCCTAATGAAACGGACAACGCGGAAATTGAACTTGATTTTCTTCGCATGAGTGATAATGGTAAAGCTTCTGAATATATCTCGAACTTCAGAGCACTTCAAACTTGAGTAGGTTGGAATGATGCTGCCCTTAAGTATCATTTCAAGAAAGGACTTCCTTTGAGGATTCTAGATCAATTAAATCTTCACGGTCAGAAGATGACTACTTTAACGGACTTAATGGATCAAACCCTCGAACTTGACGGCGTTTATCAAGGACGACTTCAACATCGTCGATATGCCAACAAATCTCAAGGCCTAAATTTTAAATCGGGACCTTCTTCACACCCACGACCAAATCAATCCACCTTGACTCAATCCAAACCCAATAAGGGAAAGGATAAACCTCGACCAAAAGGCTTGACCCCAGGCGATATCAGCAAAGTACTGGATCCTAAAGGGGAACTTAAAGAAGCTGAGAGGAAGAGACGAGCAGATAATGGGTTATGTATGTATTGTGGGGGTAAGCACAAGTTGGAAGACTGTGTAAAGTTGAAGGAAAGAGAAGGTACTAGTTCGAAGTCAAAAAACTAGTAGATAGTTTACTTGTTAGCAAAGCAAACTATCTTATCTCTCCCAGTGCACAGAACCTCCATGTCTTAAGGACTGGAGTTGCCTTAAACCGCTTGAGATTCATTCTTTTTAAGGAGGATATCCCCTTCAGTTGTCTTATAGACTCTGGAGCTTCAATTTCTTTTGTTAGTTTATCTTTTGCCGAGAAGCTTCAACTAACATTTACAGATATCGATTGAACTCCCATCTATTTGGTCGAATCAGAGGAACCCAAATATTGGGTAAGTAAGAAAGTTTTATGGGTTTTCAACTTTCCGAACTTTCCCCCCTTCGAGTGGGAGTTATCAGTCTTGGACGCCCCAAGGATGGACGATACCATTCTTGGCCATGACTTTTTAACGCATTGGAATCCCGAAATTGATTGGACTAGGGGATTGATCACCCCACGCTCTAAGTATATTTCTGATTCTTCAATGCAGGTCAATAGGGAGTTAAACAACCCGCCTGACAACGTCCTGCTAGAGGACAAGTCTCTTCCAGATGACTTGCAAGCATCTGATCCTTCTTTAAATGAGCAATTGGCTAACCCTTCTAGCTCGATGACTTCACTCGAAGAGGATTTAAATTGCCTCGAAGTAATCGAATTCTGCTCTCTCAATACAGGTATCCCCTCAACAGACTCTCTCAAAGATGAAGAGGACGACCAAATCAATGTTGAAGCCATTAAATCAACTCTACCGGAAATCTACCACGATTTCCTCGATGTTTTTTCAATCCGCAAGGCCGATAAGTTACCACCTCATCGACCCTACGATCATCAAATAGAGTTAATAGGCCCAGTACCTCCGGCAGGTCCTGTCTATTCTTTATCAAAGGACGAATCTCAAGTTCTTCGATACTACATTGCAGAGAATGTAGCCAAAGGTTTCATCAGAGCCAGTAAATCTCCAACCGGCTCCCCTGTCCTCTTTGTAAAAAAGAAAGACGGTAGTCTTAGGTTGTGTGTTGACTATAGAAAGCTCAACACAGTCACTAAGAAGAATGCATATCCTGTTCCTCCTATGTCATTACTTCTTACCCTTTTCAATGGTGCTAATTTCTTTTCTAAAATTGATATTAGAGGCGCTTACAATCTTATTCGCATTGCGGAAGGTCATGAACCACTGACTGCAATGCGCACTAGATTTGGTAGTTTTGAATATTTAGTTATGCCTTTTGGATTATGTAACGCACCTTCAACTTTTCAAACTTTTGTTAATGATATCTTTCAAGATGTTGTTGAACAATTTGTAGTCGTCTATTTAGATGATATTTTAATATTCTCGAAAACACTGGATGAACATATTCATCATGTTCGACAGGTCCTAAATCGTCTTCGAGATCATGGTCTCTATGCCAAGCATAATAAATGCGAATTCCACCTCAAATCAATTGATTTTTTGGGTTTTACGTTGTCCACTGACGGTTTAGTCATGGATGACAAAAAAGTCCAGAAAATCCTGGAATGGCCTGAGCCCAAAAACATTAAATCACTCCAAGGATTTTTGGGTTTTGCAAACTTCTATAGAAGATTTATTAAAGATTGCTCTAAAACTATTTCCAATCTTACTTCTCTTCTTAGAAAAGATATTCCTTTTGTTTTTACTTCTACAGCACGAAAGAAATTCGAAGCACTAAAAATGGCTTTCACCACAGCTCCAATTCTTTGACATTTTGATCCTTCTGCCTCGACAATAGTTGAGACAGATGTGAGCAATTATGCTATTGCAGGGGTCATCTCCCAATTAAATCCTGAAACAAATTTGTTTCATCCTGTTGCTTTTGAGTCATGCAAACTCATAGCCGCAGAATTAAATTATGAAATTCATGACAAAGAGCTTTTAGCTATTATCCATTGTCTTAAAAAATGGTGTTCTTTTCTTCTCAGCCAAGATAGTACTTTTCAAATTTTAACAGATCATAATGCTTTGAAATACTTCATGTCTTCTAAAGTGTTAACCAGGCGTCAAGCCAGGTGGGCTGAATTTTTGTCTGAATTTTCTTTCTCTATTTCCTATCGCGCAGGAAAAAACTGCATTGTCCCAGATATCTTGTCACGTCGGGACGACGTTTACCCACAGCGGGGGATGCATTTGCTGACAAGAACCCAGCAAATGTGCAATCAATCTTCAACGAATCAATGTTAACGACTCATCAACTTAATTCGATGACAATTCAATCTTTTCAAAATCCACTATCCAACATCCTCGAAGCTCAGTCGAAGGACAAATATTGTTTAGGGTTAAAAGACAAAATACTCTCGAAGCAAGGGTCCAAAAGATTTAGTATTGAATCAGGTCTATTAGTCTTTGAAGGTAGAGTAGTCATACCCGACAACAATGAGATAAAATTATGGATTTTCAACAGTCGACATGATTCTCCATTAGCTGTTCATTTTGGGGTTGATAAAACCTACCAGTTAATAGCGAGGGATTTCTTCTGGCCAGGTATGACCAGGGAAATCAAGGCCTATATAAAAGCTTGTTACGAATGTAATAGGAATAAGGCTCCCCGTCACCGGAAGCATGGGTTGCTTCAACCACTTCCTATTCCCTCTAAACCTTGGGAATCTTTATCGATGGATTTCATTTCTCAACTTCCTATTTCTAATGATTTTGATGCTATATTAGTAATAGTAGATAGATTCTCAAAAATGTCTATTTTTATTAAAACCACTACTACTGCTACAGCAGAAGATTTGTCAAAATTGTTTTTAGAATATGTATTTTCTAAACACGGCTTACCGAATGATATTATTTCAGATAGAGGCTCATTGTTTGTATCCACATTCTGGACCCAACTGTGTCAACAACTCAATATCACGAGGAATCTCTCCACGGCCTATCACCCTGAAACCGATGGTCAAACAGAAAGAGTTAACCAAATCCTCGAACAATATCTTCGAATGTATGTCAGTTACCAACAAGACCATTGGACCACATGGCTACCATTGGCCGAATTTGCTTATAATAACTCGACTCATTCTTCGACACGACAATCTCCCTTCGAAAGCATTTATGGACGACATCCTCGATTCAACTCAATCCATGTAGGAACTAATCATCCTGCGGAACATTATCTTCGAACTATATCACGACTCCAAGAAGAACTTAAAACAAATTTGGAATCAGCGATTCAAAGATACAAGGAACAGGCCGACAAACATCGACAATCTGCTCCTTCCTTTAAACCAGGCGACAAAGTATGGCTCGACGCACGAAACATTCGAACAACAAGACCATCAAAGAAACTGGCTGAAAAGCGCTTGGGACCATTTGAAATCGACTCTGAAGTCTCTAAAACTGCATTTTGACTCAAGTTACCTCCTAAATGGCAGGCGATTCACCCTGTTTTCCATGTAACTCTCCTGGAACTGGCTCGAGAAATATACCCGGGCAAGAACCAACCCCCTCCGGAACCGGTCGAAATAGAAGATCATCTAGAGTGGGAAGTAAGTCGTATCCTTGATTCAAGAATACGCAAGGGGAAACTTCAATACCTCGTGGAATGGGAAGGCTTCCTCAATGACTCAGACAAAACATCCTGGGAACCAGCCATCAATGTTTCTAACGCTCCTGAACTCCTAAAATCTTTTCATTTGAAATATCCTTTAAAACCAAAACCTTAAAATTTCTTTATTTAAAATTTTCTTTTCTTTTTCTTTCTTTCTTTAAAATCTAAAACACCTCTTAAATTTCTTAGCCTTGTTTTTTTTTCTCTCTTTTTTTTTCTTTCTTCTCCTTCTATAAAATTTCCTCCAAAAACCAACTAAAATTAAAATCAAAATTAAAATTAAATAAAATAAAATAAAATAAAATAAAATAAAATAAAATAAATAATAAAATAAAATAAAATAAAATAAATAGAATGAACATAAATAATAAAATAAAATAAAAAACTCTTAAATCTCTCTAAATATTTTCTTTCTTTTCTTTTTCAATTATTTAAATACATTCTTTTCTTAAATTTAAAATTCTCTTCAAAAATTTCTCTTCCAAAAATTTATTCTCTCTTTTTTTAAAAAAAAAAAAAAAATTTCCTTCGAATCATCAAATCTTGTACGACACAACCATTTCCTCGAACTTAACTTCAACCTCTAAATCACCCTATAATAATTCTTCAAAACAAATAATTCTTCTTTTCAAATTCTCTTAAATTCTAAATTCTGTTTTTTTTCTTTTCTTTCTTCTTCCTCTCTTTTCAATTAAAATTTCTTAAAAAAAAAAAAAAAAAAAAAAAAGAATTTTTTTTAAATCCTCAATTTAACAAACTCATCTCAATCACAAAACCGTTTCTTTTTTTTCTCTCTCTTTTCTTACATAAAAAATTTCCCTTTTATAACACTAAAACTTCCTTCAATTAAACAACCTTTTTCTTTCTTTAAAATTCTTCTTTCAAAATTCTAAAATTTTTATTTAAAAACTTCTTTTTTTTTCTATTCTCTCTCTCTCAAATCTTATAAAATTAATAACATTCACCTACAATAAAAAAATAATAAAAATAAAATAAAACTAAAATAAATTTTTTTTTTTACTTCTTTACATCTCTTTTCATTTCAAATCTTTTCTTTTAACTTCTCTCGAAACAATCTTTTCATTTTCTCCAAAACTACCCTTATTTCCTTCCTGCATTTCTCAAATACCTCCTCCTCTCCTACCGGAACCACCTCTCCCATCTCCAAGAGCTCCTCTGCCACGTTGAAGGAAGCAGCGTGGATAATTGTGTCGACCTCCCCACATAGTTCTTCCGTGAACCTTACTCGTCGACCTTGACAAGGTTTCTTCGACCACACCTGGTCCAGGGTGTCTTCGGGCTCTTCAACTACTTCCGTGGCCGGAGGGTTTGCCTCAGTTGGTATAACCGGCGCAGGCTCCGCAATCGGCTCTTCAAGGTTATTCGATGTCTAAAACAAAAACTCATCAGTAACTTCATCCTTAAAATAAACAAATAAAACTTACCTCAAAGATGGGGTCAGGCTCTAGAAATAACCTTGGCACCACTTCGACCTCTACCTCTCTCTCTTCCTCATTGTCCTCGATGACCACCCGTCGTTTCTTGGGTGCCCACCCTGGAACAGGGACTTCATCTTCATCTTCCTCCACCAACTTGTCGACCTCTCCCTCGACACCTCGCTTCGAACTCGTGGCCTGGGTTACCCAGGTTGAGATCTCGTTGTTTAACTCCTTATCATTTTCCCCCACCGATTGTTCATCTTCGATCGAGACATCCCAAATGTCTTAGACCACCTCTTTGGTTTTCGGAACTACCCAAAACTTAGTCTTGGTAAATCGCTTTTCGATTTCCGCGTTCTTTGTCAACTCATCGCACGCCACTTGCCGCCAACGGCAAAACTTGCATTTCTGGCAAGGGCCTCGAGTCGCCGTACTTTCGACACAGAAATACTCCATGCTTGCACAAGCCGTGCAAGTCTGTGAAAACTGTTGTGTGATTATTCCCCCATCCGCTTTAGGGTGTGGAGGCGTAGGTGTGGGAGTGGGGCAGTTCATTATAAAAATAAGTAATTAAGAGGTGAGGGAAAAAAGTATTAGAAAAGGGAAACTAGTGTGGGAAGATGGCTCAAGCTCAACAGAGTTCGCAATTTTTATACCCGGGCATCTGTCACGTGCCACGTGACACTCGAGGCGAAATCAACTCATTAAATCAATAATATCGAGTCCTAAATCTATACTCGAAGCGCAGAAAGCAATTCTCCATAGCAACTGCGATTTTCCTTTGTGTACTTACTATTTATCTGCGCTAGCCTAAACTCTAAATCTAAATTAGTCAATCTCCCAATAGGGTACCTTAGTCCTTTTCAATAAGCGACGCACAGCGCTAGGTTCAACGAAATAGTACAGTAGTAGTTTTTCATTAAAGTTTTGTTAATTAATTAAAAAGGGGTAAATTGAGCATGGACGGATATTTAGTGAAGAGGGTCTAAGTGTATGTTAGTAATGGTCAATGGAATGGGAATGGTGCGATGGAAGGGAGGTCAATGCGAGGAGGAACAAAGGATATAAAAGGAGTTGGGTATTTGGTTCGATATTCCTTAGAATTAAATTATAAAATCGTATTTACATTAATAGTGGTAAATCCTTAAAGTTAAATCATTTTTATTGTATCTTTCTTTTATTTGCTCAATATTCATTTCTAAAATCCTAAATCTTTGATTATTGAGTTTCCAACCCTTCGTGAGATTTTAAGAATTACTATTACCTTTGAACTAGTCTATAATTCTTCTCGAACGAACCTCGAACCTGTAGCTATTACTTAGAGTGACCTTCGAATCATTTCCTCGAATCATTCCTCTGTGCTTCAAAGAAGTTTATAAATCCCTCATCTCACTTACAGGAACATCCTCGACCTTGTGCGTAGGTCTTCCGGTGACAATTAGTTAAGTCCATTATTGGAGGAGATGATGGATGAGCAGTATCAACGCTAGATGTTGATGAATCAGAAAAGTTCAAAGTTTCAGGTGATGGAATAGTAAACGGATCGCTGGATGACATTCACTTGAACACTGGGACCATAACCTGAAAGAACCTCATAATATGTAAATATAAACAGACTTCAATAAAAAAGTCTGCTCGTGAATATGGTCTTTGCTGCTGTTACCTTATAATATGTAAATATAAACAGATGTCAATAAAATAGTCTGCTCGTGAATATGGTCTTTGCTGCTGTTACCTAAATGGTAAAATAAAATATTATTGAGCGAGATGAAAAAGACCAAGAAAAGGTAAAAGCTAAGTACAAAGATCTAACCTTATAATATGTAAATATAAACAGACATCAATAAAATAGTCTGCTTGTGAATATGGTCTTTGCTGCTGTTACCTATATACAACAAATGTAAAAGTGAAAGAAAATCAATAACAAAATAAAATAGAATCGACAGCTAAATCTGACCTAAATGGTAAAATAAAATATTATTGAGCGAGATGAAAAAGACAAAGAAAAAGGAAAGAGCATAGCTCAGTATATATATAAAGTAACATCTCACTCAACATCTACGAATATGGTTGGATAGTAAAATAAGAACACCACAAAAATGACACATATGTCTCTACAGATGTACAGCAACATTTATGGATATATGTATAATTATCTAAAGACAAAAATAGAAAAATGATATGACTAATAGTTCTTACAGTTTCAAAAAAAAATCTACTGCCACATTATAGTGGAGACTATCAGTTTTATTGCTCTGTACGCACATCTATATATATCTATATACATATTAACTAGAACATTCTACTATATTCCCAAACCTTCTCACACATTATAATAGTTTCCCATACACTCCCTAACACCCCCACCCTCAACCACACGAAACACCCAATCATCAAGGAGACTGGAGATGTAGCAATGGCAGAGTGTCAAATTGTTTGTCTTGCCCAAGTGTCTTTGTCATAATGTCAGCAATGTTATTGTGAGTTGATATCCATGATAGAGACGCCAAACCATCATAGAGGATTTCATTGACATAACAGAAGTCTCTTCTCATGTGCCTGGACCTCTTATTAGAAGGGGAGTCTTCAGCTACATGAATAGAGGATTTATTGTCACAAAAGAGTTTAAGAACATGTTTGACACTCATAACATCTTCTATCAGGTTGTGAATCCAGATGCCAGTCCGTGTCCCATGACTCAGAGCCATGTTTTCAGCATGTTGAGATGAAATGGCAACTAGAGGCTGTTGCTTTGCACTCCAGCAAATTGGTACACCATAGTATAAGATGATGTAACCATGATTCGCACGATCTTTGAGGCCAGACCAGCTTGCATCTGTGTAGACATGGAGGGGTTGAGTGTTGACAAATTGTGGTTTAATAATCAGTGCAAGATCCTTGGTTGCCTCTAGATAACCTAGTAAGTGGTAAAGTGATACCCAATGTTCAGGTTGAGGGTTTTGAGTGAAACGAGATAGATAATTGACACTGTAGGCGATGTCTGGTCTTGTACCAACGGCAGGATAACTCATTGATCCAAGGATGCTGAGGTAGATTTGTTGGTTGAGTTTCTCAGTAACTTTGATGGTGTCATTCTCTAGATTACTGGGGAGTGTGGTGAAGTAACAGTTGTGTAAGGGGTTGTAATCCTTCAGGATCTTAGAAACTAAAGCTTTTTGACTTAGCGCAAAACCATTGTCTATACGTTTAATAGGGGGTGTCAGTTCTGGCAAATCCGCACTTACAAATCCGCACTTAAATTTGACCAAATCCACACTTAAATAAGTGCGGATTTCCAAAACACACTAGCCCCAATACTGGTGGATTTCAAAATGAAATAAGTCACTTATTTCACTCAAATCCGCACTTTCTCAACCAAAAGTGCTGATTTCACCATCAAGTCCCATTTCACTGATTTGTCAGCATCATCCCATTCATATGCAGAACTCCACAGCATAACACTTCATAACTCAAAACATTGTACATCATTTACATTTTCATATCATATCATATAAGAGTCATGCCTTCCTCACTTTCAAATCGTGATAAATTACATAAAGCAATGACTTTCATGGCTCTTGAACTGCTCTTGGACTCTGATTGAAATTCTGATTCTGATCTAGAAGAAGATTTTGTTGTTTTATCAAAAATGGCCACAAAACGTTACCTTCTTCCCAGAAAGCCTCAAGTACTTCATACCCCCAAGTACACCATCCAAACACTTCTTAAACTATCTACACCCAGTTTTAGACAGCTGTTCAGGACTTCTCAGGAATGTTTCCTTAAATTGCTTGAGCTTATTCAGGATCATCCCATATTTCACAATAATTCTCAAAAAGAACAACAACATCCTTCAATTCAATTGGCCATCACAATATGTCATTTGGGTTCAAATGGTAATGGAGCTGCTTTGAAACGTTTAGAAAATGTCTTTGATATAGGGTATGGTTCAGTTAACACTTATACCAAACAATGTATCACTGCCATCAACTCCTTGTAATCTCAACTTCTCACCTGGCCAACAAAAGAAGAGCGACTTGAATCATCTCAGGTTATGCAAGCAGAGGGCTTCCCAGGATGTATTGGTTTTGTTGTTGGTACTGCTATTCCTTTTAGCCAGAAACCTGCTCAAGGTGGAAACAATTACTTTCACATTCTCGTCAAAACTTTTCACCAAAATATTTACAAGTCGAAAAAATTCTATATCTGTTTTAAAAAATTGGCATTACTCTCCCCTGCATTTTATTGAAGCAAGGGGTGGATATCACCAAAATTTTTCTAAGTCATCAATTTCACATGTCAGATTTGAAAATTTGGCAATGCCCCCCCTGCATTTTATTGAAGTAAGTGGTGGAAGTCATCTAAATTTAATAGAATTACGTAAATTATTAAATAAATATCTAATATATATCAATTTCCCTAGTTTAAAGTAATGACAATCCCTCGAACAAAAATGCAGACCAAGTCTAGAAACAAAAGTTTGGGACTTTCCACAGGTATAGGCTAGAGGAACCCCATGAAACAAATAAATGTTATCATGATTACCATTTATACAACACAAGGTCGTTGGCCCATTACTTTTGTTGAGGAAATTGATACATAAAAAATATTTATTAAAAATTTACGAAAAAAAATAAAATTTTTGATGACAACTCTAATTCCCATACTTTTTGGATCTAAAAAAATTTTTTTTAAATTGATTAACTTTACATTCTTTCATTACCTTATTGATTCTTTGAATCAACTTATGACTGATTTGAAATGAGCAACCAAAATGTGTTAAATCTTGACAGGATTCCAAACCAGGAGGAGCTTTGGTCGTTTGATGATTATCCTTAGAAGAATTCCAAATAGTTTTGATGATACCATTTCCCAAACCAAAATCAATGATGCACCGGTGGACTGGAAAATATAAATCATGTCATTTGATTTTAGCTGGAGATGGATTCTTGAGCAACAAATATATGCCTATATGATTGAAATGCCTAGATAATAATCATATAAGAGTTTCAGAATCCTTATCCTCTAAATATGCAATATAAAAATGTGAAATAAGACAAGTGAAATTTGGAAAAAAGGCTCAACTTCAAAGGTCAAAATCTCAGCAACCACTGAACCTAATTCAAACCTGTTTGAGGGAAATGAAAGATATGCTTTAGTGGAATCTTAAGTTAAAGGACATGTGATTTAAATAAACCTAACCCTAATTTGTTACATAAAAAAATGCAATAAAAATTTAAATTGGGAAAAAAAAGGCTCAACTTTAACGGTCAATATCTCAGCAACCACTGAATCAAATTTAAATCTGTTTGTGGGAAATGAAAGGTAGCCTTCAGGAGAATCTTCAGTAAAAAGAACATTAGATTTGAATAAACCTAACCCTAATTCCGAGTCTGATTTTCAAAATTTTACAAAAACTTGAAAAGTGGTAATGAAGATGAGATCAAAAGGAGTTTTATAAGTTCACTGTTATCCAGATAAGAGTCATACATATATTTAAGTATGAAATTTTCATAAAAGGAATGAGATATCATATAGGCATGAAAAAAAGGAGATGAAACTTACCTTGATTGAAAAGTAGGAAAAATAGAGTGAGAAAGATTGATGTTGGAATTGTGGGGAAATTGAATATGGAGTAAGTGAAATGCATAAAGAATGTGCAATGTATGTGTTTCAATGAAATGGAGCCAAAAAAAAGTGAAATAAGGGAAAGGGGGGATAATGACCATGCCAAGGAGGGATGAAGAGTAGGGTGATGGAGCTAAAAAAGAAAGTAAAGAGTACAAGAAAAAAAGGTTAATTATACCATTGAAATCCAAAATAACCACTTACAAAAAAAATTTAGATAAAAAAAATAAAATAAACAGAAAAAAACAAAAAAAAATATAATTAGTAATCAAAAAATCAAAAAAAAGAATAAAGTGACTTACCTGGAGAGATGAGATGACAAAATGAATGAAACCAAATTGTTTGAGGGATGTTGGAGGAGAATAGGAAAAGGATATGAGGGATGAATGAAAAAAAAAAATCACTGACAAAACATGCGATTTCAGAAAATATGCGATTTCATGTTGAGCTGGTGAAAGAAAACCAATGAGCCATCCAAAAAAAAATTTTCACCGTAAATTCCAAAAAAAAATGAATATGCAACAAACCAAAATACCAACCCAAGTGAATGAAGTACACAAAGAGACATTTGGAGAGTACAAAATGGTATGGGAAAGAAAGGGATGATGTGGCCAACATGTGGTTTTGAAAAAAAAATCACGAAAAAAGTGCTGATTTGAGGTCAGAACTGACACCCATTTTTGAAATAAGTGACTTTTTTGCAAAATTTAAGTGCTGATTTGTAAGTGCTGATTTGGTTTGAAATCCACACTTAAGTTAAGTGCGGATTTGCCAGAACTGACACCCCCTAATATCTACTCCAACAATGGATGTTGCTGTATTAGACCACTTAATGTTAAGTATACCATCCAAGTTTGTAGCTAATGTTTGTAATACTAGATCAGAACTACCAGTAACTATTCCATCATCTACATGGATACAAATAACACCTCTATCCATACCACTACTATTAATAATGTATAAGCTAGAATCGTAAAAGCTAGGAATATACCCAAGATCCCGGAGTTTTGATGAAAAATATTTATGTCAATATAGATCTATTTTGTCTACTATAGTTACCGTTACTTAATTTGACCTAGTTCTTAACCTAACTGTATGATACTCAAACACATGTATGGATGCGCAAGTCACACTTGATTCCGCATCCAATTCTTTCTCTCTATTTTATTTTTATTCTTTATTTGTTCATTCCTTTACTTATCCCCGTGTCCTTTGTCGCTCCTCCTCAAGTCCCTCCTCTGTCCACTTCAGTCCCGAGTCCCTTTTGTCCCTAGTCCACTTTGTCCACTATTAAATAACTTACCTGTCATCTTTGTCTATCAGGTAACTTTGTAAGTTTGCTCTACTACAGCAATGCATCCAATTCTTTCTCTCTATTTTATTTTTATTCTTTATTTGTTCATTCCTTTACTTATCCCCGTGTCCTTTGTCGCTCCTCCTCAAGTCCCTCCTCTGTCCACTTCAGTCCCGAGTCCCTTTTGTCCCTAGTCCACTTTGTCCACTATTAAATAACTTACCTGTCATCTTTGTCTATCAGGTAACTTTTCCCTCCTCTGTCCACTTCAGTCCCAAGTCCCTTTTGTCCCTAGTCCACTTTGTCCACTATTAAATAACTTACCTGTCATCTTTGTCTATCAGAGTTATGGGCCCAGCGCCCCAGCTATATTAATTGATTAAATCTGGTGACTCCTGAATCTACAACTACTTCTCCCGGTTCCCCAGGAAATTCTTCCTCATCGACCTATACCGCCATGGCTGAACCCTCATCCTCACCAGCTCCTGACTTCACATATCTCCAAGATGGTTCGAACTACTCAGAAATTAAAGGCATTGAAAAACTGAATGACAAAAATTACAGTACCTGGAAAACCGATCTCAAATATGCCCTCACTGTTCGCAATCTGGACCAATTCTTATTTGAGGACAATCCTACCCCATCTGATCCCGACCTCCTCTCTATTTTCAAAATCAAACAACGGCAAACTAATACTATAATCAAAATGTTCATGGACCGGGCAAATCAACACAAGTTTATTCTTGACGATGATGCTGTCGAACCGGCCGAATTGTGGACTCGGATCAAAAACCATTACGCCTCCAAATCTAGTCAAAATTGCTCATACATAATCAGCAAACTCTTCAAAATTAAATTTACTGAAAGCAATGTACTGGAAGCCATGGATGAATTCAGAGGGACTATCAAGTTATTACGTGACGTCGCGCCTGATCTATTTAAGGAAAATATACTTTCCTATATTATGGCCAACTATGTACTCAATCTACTTCCCGACTCATATCAAACGGCTGCTACTATAATTCTAAGCAAGTATGATATTACGAATCAGCGACCTACCATTGAATCCATTTTTGCGGACGTTGAAACCGAAGTCACTTGTCGAAAAACCCTGAATCTCACTAGTAACTCCGGCGGGACTGTTTTGGCTGTGGACACCAAAACAAAAGCTTTCTGCACAAGAGGGAAACACAATCCTCTTGCACCTCATTCGGAGGCCTCATGCTTCCAACTTCATCCAGAAAAACGTGAGGAATTTCTGAAAAGAAAGAAGGAGCGAGAAATGAAGGGGAACGAAACTCAACATAAGGTTTTATCTATCTTCTCCGACCTTCCTCTCAATCATGCCATCCTGGACAGTGGCGCCTCATATTCAATCTTCAATAATCGGGACTTGTTTACGCAGTATAAAGACACTAAAGTTTCTCTGACTCTGGCAAATGGGGATGAAATTCTTGCCCTTGGACAAGGCAAGGTTTCCTTCACCTCATCATCTGGCCAGGAGTTTGAGATCGACTGCGCACTTTATGTACCTTCCATCAATGTTACTCTCATTGCAATTGTCGATCTTCTCAAAAACGGCAGGTACCTTGAAAACGACAACGGGACTTTCAAAATTAAAGAGGACGGTTCGACTCTCATTGAATGCTCAACCAAGGGAAGAATCTTAAGTTTTCCCTTGTTTAGATATCCGATCTTTCATGTCAACTTAACCACTCCCAATAAACCGGACCTCAGAATGTTACATCACAACTTCGGTCATCCTAGTAATCAAACTATGGAAATCATTTTCCCAGGTTTGAATTTCTCTCAGTTTAGCTGTAAAACCTGCTCGCTTTCAAAGGCTCATGTTTTACCCTTTTCTGGTTCTTTCCCTACACCTAAATCCCCTCTTGACATACTCCATATGGATCTTTGTGGACCAATCACCCCTGAATCTAAAGGAGGAAAATCGTATTTCTTCCAAATAGCCAATGGTCATTCTCGCTTTTGACATGTTTATTTTCTGCAGCTCAAGTCAGAAACTTTCGAAAAATATAAGGAGTTTGAGAAATTGGTCGAGAATCAATTGGGACGATCAATTAAAGCCATAGTGTCAGATAACGGGGGGGAATTTACTGGCAATAATTTCAAAAGCCATCTCAAAAATAAAGGTATCAATCACTTACTAACAGCTCCATACACACCACAACAAAATCCGATAGCAGAAAGAGGTAATCGATCTCTGGTTGAAAAAGCCCGATGCTTACTCCTCGAATCAGGCCTCGACTCTTACTGGTGGGCCGAAGCTATTAATACAGCTACCTTTCTTCTCAATATCCTACCCTCTTCCGCTCACAAAAATCACCAAACCCCATGGGAACTCTGGCATGGGGAATCAGATAACATTCCTAGAAAACTTCATCCCTTTGGTTCCGATGTGGTTTACTATCAACAGAAACATTATCGGAATGGCAAATTTGATAGCAGTGGGAGGGAAGGGATCTTTTTGGGTTATTGTGAGGGTCACATAAATTATAGAATTTACTCACCAAGTACTAACTCTATTATTGTCACCCAAAATGTCAAATTCCTCAACTCTTTTGATCTTGCTCCAAAAATCTCCAAAGGGAATCCAGTCAAAACCTTAGTTTTTCCTGATCTCGATTTTACACACATTCCCGCACCTAATCTCCAGTCTCCCGAATCAATCTTGAACAACTCAAACAATGATGAATCTGCATCTGCCCTTGATATTCTTCCTTCAGAAAATGACATTGAAACGGAAGCAGTCACCGACATCCCTGATTCTGAAAGATTCGAGGAAATCACGCCTGTTCCTACCGCTCCTAAAAATTACGCCTATGTTGACAAAACACTCAGGCCATCTAAAGAAATCTCATCAGATATTGATTCAGCCAACATTCTGCAAACTAAACGAAGAGGCAATCCCCTCTGCTTAGCTGTCACTCCGTGGGACACCCCAAAGAATTATTACGAAGCTGTTAATTCGCCTGAGAGTGACGAGTGGGTATGAGCTATTCAATCAGAACTAGCAAGTATATCTAAACATCATGTCTGGGAAGAAGTACCTGTTCCCAATCATAATCATCTTCTTGGCACTACCTGGACATTTAAGAAAAAGACTGACTCTGAAGGTAACATAGTGAAATATAAAGCAAGGTTATGTGTACAGGGCTTTTCTCAAATAGAAGGAATAGAATATAATGAAACCTACGCCCCTACAGGTAGGCTAACTACTCTCAGATTCCTTCTTGGGCTTGCCGCCTTCAATGACTGGGAGCTTCATCAAATGGATGTTAAGTCTGCTTTCCTACATGGAGAACCTGAAGAAGACCTATACTTACGATATCCTAGTGGCTACTCACCGTCTAACACTGAATGTTGCCTTCATCTAAAACGGTCTCTCTACGGTCTCAAACAAAGCCCCAGGTGTTGGTACCACAAATTAAGTTCATTCTTTGCTGATATTGGGTTCAAGGCCAGTAAAGCCGACCCTTGCTTGTTCTTCATTAAAGACTCTGAAAATCCTTGCTATGTGTACATCCATGTTGACGACTTAATTATTGGCGGTCCCTCTGTTCAAGATTTCAAAAATAAAATCTCAAAAGTCTTCGATATGGATGACCAAGGTGAACTTAAATGGGTGCTGGGAATGAAAGTCGATTGTAACAGAAGTTCCAAAACAATATCTCTATCCCAATCTCTATATATCGAAAAAATTCTTAATGAGTTTAACCACTTGAATTGTCGTCCCATCCACTACGCAATATAGGGGGTGGACTTGCTAGCAAGTCCTCAACCTGAACTCAGATGGAACTCAGATGGAACTCAGACTGAACTCATACTGAACCCATACTGAACTCTACTTGAACACCCACCTAAAACTGTTCTTCTGAGTGGTGTTCATTCCTGATTGTATGGCTCCTTTATCAATAGCTCAATGTGTGTTCAATCTATGGTGAGTTTGGGTCCAAGGTTGCGGACTTGCTAGCAAGTCCGCCCCCCATATTGTGTGGTGATCTCCACTCCTTTAGTCCCTAATACTCACCTTACTCAAAGCTCCTCCAAGAAACTGACTCATCTAGTAAACTATTGCCGGGCTATAGGTTTACTCAATTACTTAGTTCTATGCACTCGTCCAGATTTATCATTTGCAGCTAGTTCATTAGCTCAATTTCTCAACGATCCATCTGATGATCAAGTAAACGCTTTCTTTCACATTTTAAGATACCTTCAACTCACAAAACATTATTGTCTAACGTTGGGCGCTGTTGGTGAATGTAAAGTAGGTCACCTGACTGGTTACGCTGATGCTGACTACAATAAAGCCGAAGATTCCAAGTCCACCTCAGGTACTCTAGTTTTTCATCTTGGTCTCATTAGTTGGAGATCATCAAAACAACAATCCGTCGCACTTTCTACTTCCGAATCAGAATATTATGCTATGACAGAATGTGGACAAGACTTAATTTGGACCAAAGAACTATTCAACGATTTCAATGTGAAAATTGCCAACTCCTGCCTGTTCGGTGATAATCAAGGTGGAATTAATCTTGCACTGAACCCTCTATATCACCACAGAACTCGTCACATAAACACCAAGGTCTGTTGGTTAAGAGAGCAGGTAAACAATAATGAATTTAGAATAAAATATATACCTACTGATAAAATGTTAGCAGACATTCTCACTAAATCTTTATCTAGACCTAAGCATCATCTTCTCTTAAAGTATTTAGATTTAAAACCATTGCTGTCTTGAGCACGGGGGAGTGTCAATATAGATCTATTTTGTCTACTATAGTTACCGTTACTTAATTTGACCTAGTTCTTAACCTAACTGTATGATACTCAAACACATGTATGGATGCGCGAGTCACACTTGATTCCGCATCCAATTCTTTCTCTCTATTTTATTTTTATTCTTTATTTGTTCATTCCTTTACTTATCCCCGTGTCCTTCATCGCTCCTCCTCAAGTCCCTCCTCTGTCCACTTCAGTCCCGAGTCCCTTTTGTCCCTAGTCCACTTTGTCCACTATTAAATAACTTACCTGTCATCTTTGTCTATCAGGTAACTTTGTAAGTTTGCTCTACTACAGCAATGCATCCAATTCTTTCTCTCTATTTTATTTTTATTCTTTATTTGTTCATTCCTTTACTTATCCCCGTGTCCTTCGTCGCTCCTCCTCAAGTCCCTCCTCTGTCCACTTCAGTCCCGAGTCCCTTTTGTCCCTAGTCCACTTTGTCCACTATTAAATAACTTACCTGTCATCTTTGTCTATCAGGTAACTTTTCCCTCCTCTGTCCACTTCAGTCCCGAGTCCCTTTTGTCCCTAGTCCACTTTGTCCACTATTAAATAACTTACCTGTCATCTTTGTCTATCAATTTACACCAGCACCTGGCAGCCTGTTTGGTGCCGTATAGGGCTTTTTTCAATTTGAGTACTTTATTTTGTATTTTGTGTTCATCATAAAATCCCTCAGGGAGTTCGATCCAAACATCTTCCTCTATTTTGGAATGTAAGTAGGCTGCAGTAACATCAAAGCTGTGGACAGGCCACTTGTTTAATGCTGCTGTGGTTAGAAGAAGACGTAGGGAAGTAAAGGTAGCTGTTGGTGCAAAGGTATCATGGTAATCCGTTCCTTCAATTTGAGTAAATCCTTTGGCAACAAACCTTGCTTTTCGTTTGATTATATTTCCATCATTATCCCTTTTAATACTGAACACCCATTTGTCCTTCATAACATTTTTATCTCTTGGTCTGTCTACCAGATCCCACACATCCATTTTTGTCATGTTCTCCATTTCCTTGTTGCACGCATCTTTCCATTCTTCACATTCACCATCCTTCATCGCTTTTCTGAAAGTTCTTGGTGCTCCACTCATAATCTCCACACAATCATGTTCAATTTCATCAGCAAGTTTGTCCTGTTCTCTAATTTCTGTAATTTCGTCAAAGTTAAGGAGATCCACTTTATTAGTAATGAAGTCTATTTTCATTTTTTGATTGTCAGTTTTATGATTCAGATTTTTAACTGGTCTATGGAGTGTATAGGACTGAGATTTTTGATCACTTGGAAAATGAACCCAAATGCTTTCGTAATATTTTTTATTTACTTTGTCATAGAGAATCCACCCTTTTCCGCCTGGAGAATACCCAACCACTACACACTCAATTCCTCTTTTGTCCAATTTCTTTCTTTTTTCTGTCGGAACATGAACAAAACCAGTTTCTCCAAAAACTTTAAGATGGGAGAGATCTGGTTTGTAACCCAAAAAGGCTTCAAAAGGTGTCATGGTAAGGCATGTGCTGTTAGGAAGTCTGTTGTAAATATATGCTGCCCATAAATATGCTCTACCCCAAAATTCCTCGGGGAGTTTACTGTCCAAGAGAAGGGTACACCCGCTGTCAGAAATTGTACGGTTGAAACGCTCAATTCTACCATTTTGCCCATGGGTGTATGGCATGCAATGCTCATGTATTATTCCTTTTGTAGCCATCCATAATTTGACTTGGTTGTTCACATATTCAGTGCCATTGTCAGAGCGAATAATTTTAACTCTGTTTCCAGATGAGTTTTCAAGAATATTCACTGTTTTAACTATTGAGTCAAAAACATCTCTCTTACTTTTTAAAAGTTCACAGACACCAAAGGAGGTGTAAAGATCCTTATAAGTGATCATGTAAGTGTATCCCTCAGGGGTTGGTGGTAAGGGTCCAACCAGGTCAGTAGTGATAATCTCGAGCTTTTGAAGTGGTCGGTTGGTTGGCTTCCAGGAAGTATTTTGCCATCGCACACTCTTTGATTCCTTACATGCAATACAATTTAGTGAACCAGCAGGTAAAAACTTCGGAAGTCCATTGGCTCCACCAAATTTGAATAGGCGTTTAATACATTTTAGAGATCTATGTCCAAGGCGGCGATGCCATACCATCAAAGGGTTATCATCATCATTTTTTATAGTAACATTTGCCAGGTCAGGGGCAGACTCAGAGGGGTGGGCAGTGAACGAAAGTATTTTATTACTTGGAGGAAGACAATTATTATGTATAGAAATTGGATCAGGCAATATCCATTTCCTATCCTTATATTCGGCTTTGAGTAAAAAGAATCCATCTCTGTCTAAAATAAACATGTCCTTTTCATAAACTCCAATACGTCCTCCCCCTTCTATAATTGCTGCAGGTGAGATCAACGTATTACTTGCTGATTCACAATACAAAACACCATGCAATGCCAGTATATTTCCATCCACATCCCAAAAGTTAAGAGTTCCCATGACTGTGATGAAAGCAGGTTTATGGAGATGGGTGGCAACTTTTAGCGGTATAGGGTTTTTAAAAGGTTTGAAATTAACTAACTGGTCTCTGTTTCCAGTTAGGTGGTGAGTGGCACCACTATCAAGGATTGGTTTTGAGAAGGTGTAAGAGATATTTGCATGGGCTTCTTCAATTCGGGGTTCTTCATTTTCAGCCATCAAATCCTCTCCAATCTCAGTTGTTTGGGTAGAAGGTGGTGAGTTTTCATTTGTTTGAGGATGTCCAGGAGAGTAGTGCAAACAACGGGAATCTATTTTTTGTTGAGGGATGGAGGTTGTTGGTGAAATAAAAGGTTGGTAAACTGGGTAGAAAGGTAATTGAGCTGGGTAGTGTGTTTGGTAATTCAAAGAATTGCCGCAGCTTGATGTGAGTGGGGGTGAATAAAAATCAGAGGTAGAGAAATTACAGGGGTTATAGAAGGCCATATTAGCAAGATAAAACAAAAGGAATTGATTTGTGCTAGTTCGGAGGTTATCCTGAAAGGTTGGTGTTACCGGTTGGGTAGTGGAGGTTATCCAAAATAGAGATGAAAAAAAAAAAAGGTCGGGTTACCGAAGAGGTCAGAATTACTGGGGCACAGGTCAGTTTTAACGCAGGCCCATAACCTATAGTGGAGACTATCAGTTTTATTGCTCTGTACGCACATCTATATATATCTATATACATATTAACAAGAACATTCTACTATATTCCCAAACCTTCTCACACATTATCATAGTTTCCCATACACTCCCTAACACACACTGAGTGCACTTAACACTACGCACCAAGTGAGATATCCCGGATGGGGATATCCAGCGCGAGTAGGGGATATTTTAGGGAGGGACATAAGGATAGAAAAATATGTTTCAGAAAAATATGTGCGAGAAAAATATGTGTAAGAAAATATGTGCAAAAAAAATATGTGAGAAAAATAAGTGTAAGAAAAATATTTTGCAACCATGGGAAATTTTATTTTTTATTTTTTTTTTACTCCGAAAAAATAATTTTTTATTCCATTTTTTATTTTTTTCTGTTTTTTCACAATTTTTTTTAAAAAAAAAAAAAAAAATTCTCATAGTCCCAAATGATTTTTCTTACACACACTACGCACCAAGTAAGATATCCCT
Source organism: Hemileia vastatrix (assembly GCA_030280995.1). NCBI lineage: Eukaryota > Fungi > Basidiomycota > Pucciniomycetes > Pucciniales > Zaghouaniaceae > Hemileia > Hemileia vastatrix. The sequence goes on from JASXTE010000001.1 coordinate 65,350,366, forward strand.
GATGGGGATATCCAGCGCGAGTTGGGGATATTTTAGGGAGGGACATAAGGTCAGAAAAATAAATGCAAGAAAACACTACGCACCAAGTGAGATATCCCTGATGGGGATATCCAGCGCGAGTTAGGGATATTGTAGGGAGGGACATAAGGATAGAAAAATATGTGTCAGAAAAATATGTGCGAGAAAAATATGTGTAAGGAAAATATGTGCAAAAAAAATATGTGAGAAGAATAAGTGTAAGAAAAATATTTTGTAACCATGGGAATTTTTTTTTTTAATTTTTTTTTTTCCGAAAAATTGATTTTTTATTTCATTTTTTATTTTTTGCTGTTTTTTCACAATTTTTTTCTGAAAAAAAAAAATTCTCATGGTCGCAAATGATTTTTTTACACCTACGTTTCTCGCACTTATTTTTCTGACCTTATATCCCTCCCTAAAATATCCCTAATTCGCGCTGGATATCCCCATCAGGGATATCTTACTTGGTGCGTAGTGAAAGTAAGTGCAAGAAAAATAAGTGCGAGAAAAATAAGTGAAAGAAAAATCGTTTGCGACCTTGAGAATATTTTTTTCAAAAAAATAAAAAATTATGAAAAAAAAAACAGAGAAAAAAAATAAAAAATGAAATAAAAAATCATTTTTTGGAGAAACAAAAATTAAAAAAACAAAATTTCCCATGCTTGCAAGATATTTTTCTTACACTTATTTTTCTCACATATTTTTTTGGCGCATGTTTTCCTTACACATATTTTTCTCGCACATATTTTTCTTACACATATTTTTCTATCCTTATGTCCCTCTCTATAATATCCCTAACTCGCGCTGGATATCCCCATCAGGGATATCTTACTTGGTGCGTAGTGTAAAGGAAGATTACCAGAAATCCACCATCACAGGGTTTATCCATGTTCTAAAAAGCCGGGTTTTTGTGGAGGGTTTGGAGTTTTTTGACAGTGAAGATCAGCGTATTCAAAATCAAGGGTCAATCCTGCTTAGGCTACTTGCACGCTGTGTCACGCACAGGCTACAACACCTTGCAACTTGTTCACAAGTCTGTCAAACTCTGTAATATGGTACCAGCCAACTGTATGTACAGCCATATTGGCAACTCTTGGTGCAGCAAGCCAACAAAAGGGCAAGTTAGGCATAGCATTTTTGACTGACAGAGACTGACATATCTGACATTTATTACAGATCTGTCAGTGTTTGGCAACCAGTCTACAATCAATCCACACCACCATGCTGCCACCAGGTCTCCCCTACCCAGGTTTCCCTCCTCCCATCCACCTCATCCACTCATCTATCCTTTAGATTGAATCAACCCCTTCCTCGTGGATGAGGTGGATGGGAGGAGGGAAACCCGGGTAGGGGAGACCTGGTGGCAGCATGGTGGTGTGGATTGATTGTAGACTGGTTGCCAAACACTGACAGATCTGTAATAAATGTCAGATATGTCAGTCTCTGTCAGTCAAAAATGCTGTGCCTAACTCACCCTTTTGTTGGCTTGCTGCACCAAGAGTTGCCAATATGGCTGTACTCCGGAAGGAAACTTGATTACTTTACTTACCTGTAGCATGGTGTCAGCCAACTGAACTCCGGAAAGAACCGCAAGACTGGGTGTAACTCACTTTAACCCCCGGTAAAAAAAGCTGCAACCTTTGTTACATTGGCTATATCTGTTAGATTTACAAGTAATCTATTAGCGACCACATCTCGCAAAACTCACCTCAACATTTAAATATTTACCCTTTCAATTTCGTGCCAATTCACAATGACTTTGCGTATTATATATTATTACTTCTGCATTATTGGTTTCCTGGATTTGTGGTTATTCGGTAGCATCACCTCTAGTGAAAATATTACAAATATCAGCATCTCAAGAGTCCAAGAGGCGGGGAATAGCGTTAGTCTGAACCATACTCACTTAACTGGCCCGAAGAGCTTGGTAGATGAAAAGTTAGAACACTTGTCTAATTTTCCGAGACTACTGCCCTCTCAACCAACCGAAACGCCATCTGGAGTCAAAGTTCCAACTAATACATCATACTGGGAAAATTTCTGGGATAGTTGTGCACTCTTCATGTCTGAAGTTTGGGAATTTGATCATCAGTATGAGCGAGCCAAAAATATTTATGAGATTTTGAATACTTCATCAATTTCGCAATTAAGTCAAGCCCTCCAGAAGATTGAAAAATTGGATGAGTTTAAAAAACTTCTTGGTAAACCTGGTTTCAAACTCATCTTAGATTCGATTTTCTTTGATGAAATGAATAAATTAATGGGGAGACATTTGAAGAATTCCATGGTTAGAGTTTTGGTGAGGGAGACACTTGATCATCCTCTGATCTTTTTTCCCAGCGAAGGAGGGCAAATTATTCATCCAACCAGCCATGAACGTATTAAAAAACATTTTAAAGTCATCAAACATACTTTGAAGACTCCAGCTAATGAGAATACCATAGGAATGTTTATGACGGCAGCAGATTACGTTGGCATGATGGTTTTGCTATTACGTATAGATAGACTCAACTTGGATCCGGAACACAGCTGGAAAGCTGCCCTACCAGAAGAGCATTTTGATCCCTTTCAGCGGTTTTTACATAACATTCTTCAAGGTAGAGTGGGCCAATAATATACTTAAGTTAGCCAACTTACGTTTTTTTAAATCAGTTTTGTCAAAGGAGCCACCGTATTCAACAAAAGTCTTTGAAAAATGGAACACCAATCAAAACAATGATGGTCAGGTAGGAAATATTTTGAGTGATTTGGAGAATTTTGTCCCATCAAATCCTGCTAGTAAGCTTTTAGTAATTGAGAAATGACAAAGCATGCCTAATTAATGCATCAACATTTTTCAATACTTATAAAAAATATTTGGCAAATTCCTGATGGTAGATACTGAGTGGGAAAAGTGGCTTGAGGCTTCAAATTTCATAGATTTAAGGAAAGTAATAATGGTTTCTTCACCCAAAGATCATCAAATATGTCGGATGGAAATCCAGAAATCAACTCAGGCTAAATTTGAGGAACTGGCTTACAAATATTTAGGCAATCCCAAACATTTCTACAAAGAATTCATAAATTTTCTAGACAAAGTTTTTTCCTCTTTTGCAATTTCAACCGGGTGTAGTATACCCTTTTTGGTTTCAAGAAAATACATGAGAAACTGGGATCCAGAAGCCAAAGATTTTGGTGATCATGAGCTTCATTTAAAACTATACAATGTAGAATGGATTTACAGCTACCGCGACATGAATAAGAACACTAAATGGCAGAAACGTTTTGAAAATCTTGCGCACCAATTACAATATGATTATGATTTTTATGTAAAACGGTCCGAAAATTTTTCAAATGCCTTGAAAAAAGTTATGAAACTTCCAACTAAAAATTTCCCCCAAGGGAGCATCAAAAGCATATATGATTTTCTTACTGGCCTGAAAACATCAAATCAAAAACAAAGTGTACTACAGGATGCCATTCTACACTTGTTTGAGGAAAATCCACAACTTCTAAGGAAATATATTGGCATGATGGCTATTAAAGAAAATGAATCAAAGTTACAAGAAGCGAAACTCCAGACCAATAGACTTGAAATTATTGAAATCGGTAATAAGAATGAGGGGAAAACATTTATTCCGTTCTTGCACATTAATTCACAAAATAAAGAAAAGGTTTTGGACGCTCCTAATTTTTCCTTATATAAAACACTTCATAATGAAATCAAGGAAAAATATGACGCAGGTAATTTTTTTTCTGCCCTGATTTTTTTCCAATTTTCATCGTAGGAAAAAAACCTCATTGAACTGTTCTGGCACTCTTGGATCACATAGGAGAAGAAGTATATATAAGGGTTCTTCAAACAAATCTAGTTCCGCAACAGTCTTATTCAGATAGTTTCAGAATTCAGAATTTGTTAAGACATCTAGATGGCCTTGATCTCCGTCGCACAGATCCTCATTCAAGCATATTACAGCTTTATGATACCATGATAAATGGGCTAAAATTAGATCTGGATCAACCACTGAATATTGAAGGATTGAATGAACAACTTGTTTACAGAGTCTTATGTAGCATCATTCTAGCACATTTACGTGCTATACATAGCGATGAAACAACCTGTAAGGTTATAATTTTGCCAAAGCTTTGTTATATTCCACAAGGAAGAGATATTTTGAATAGGCTTATGGAAACAGTGGCATATATCAAAAGAAATCAATCCAATTCAGGAATATTGGAAGGGCTCATAATGAAGACTTATGGTGATCATTTAAAAGGTATTAAATCGAATTCCTTATATTATTGGCTATATACAATGGTATAACTATTTCATTTTTCAAAATGTGGAATGTTTTAGAAAATAAATTAATGAATTTTATGTTTCAGAAAATAAAAATGCATTATGCTTCTTTTAGGAGATCTATAAGAAATTTTTATACAGATCATTTTGAAAGATTTAAGTCATTGGTTGGCTGTGTAACCGCTTGACAAGCTTTAACTGGTTCTTAGTACTCAGACCTTAACTTTCCTGCCACACTGTTTGTTTCTGTTGGATGTTTAAATTGAAGACCTGATACTTCATCTGTACTCTGCATGTAATGTATTTGGTTACTAATACTCTCACTGTATGCCAGAGATTGTTTCAATAGTTTAAGCTTATTATTAGTTTTTATACTAATCCACTATTAAATCTGATACTGGAGTGAGCTTTCTCAAATAATTTGTCCAATAAATAGTTTCTCTATTACAATAAAATTACCTAAGGTAAGCCAGGTTAGTCTTATTTGTTTATTAACAGGAATGGGTAAATACTCACTGGGTATAGTCTGAAATGTATCAAAGGAGGGAAAAAAAAGCAACCAGACGTCGGGTTGCCACTTTTTTTCCCCTGTTTATATATGTGGTTGGAATTGTGCCCTAAACTAATAAAGTAAAATTCTTAATGACTATTTCCTAACACCACACTATAAAATATTAATTATATAAAATTTTATACACGAGTAGAAAAAGGAAAAAATAAAAAAGCATAAAAAGGATAAAAAATGGAATAAAAATAAATGAATTTTAAAATTAAATGAAGATTGTTGAGGGGTCAAGTGAATTTTGACATGCTATTTGAATTTAAAGTTTTTCATGAAGTCTGCTATCTGATTTTTACCAGGAATCTATTTCAAGGCTATTTTTTTCATAAATCAACTAGTTTCACCACGGGAAATCAGGGGGTGAAATGCTAGCAGTTCCCTCACTACACAATAAAGGGGGTGGACTTGCTAGCAAGTCCTCAACCTGAACTCAGATGGAACTCAGACTGAACTCATACTGAACCCATACTGAACTTTACTTGAACACCCACCTAAAACTGTTCTGCTGAGTGGTGTTCATCCCTGATTGTATGGTTCCTTTATCAATAGCTCAATGTGTGTTCAATCTGTGTTGAGTTTGGGTCCAAGGTTGCGGACCCGCTAGCAAGTCCGCCCCCCATATTGTGTGGTGCCTCTTTTTGAAACTTTCAGGAAGAGGTTGGGAAATTGTTGGGGAAATGTTTTGAAAGAATTAGGAAACTGTTTTTAAATTATATGAAAAAATTTTGAAAAAAAAGTTGGCCCTAAATTGAGCCTCAATTTATCCCTTCTTGAGCAGAGCTTTGGATTTAAGTTGAGCATCAGTTGGAACAAATTTGAGCAATGGTTGAGCCACAACACTTAACATACCATAATATTCAATTTTATATATAGATCCATTTAATGTTGGGAGGTCAGGTTTGATATTAGTAGAAATATCTTAAATGACACATAGTATACTAGGTCTGGAATATTATTTCAATTATCAATTTTATTTCCGCAAATATATAAAAAAGAATACTATTTAAGTCCTTTTTAAAACTTTTATTAATAAAAATATAACTCTGTAAAAATATTTGCACATAATTTTAAGTTTTCTAGACAAAAGTTGATATTGAGACCTTATCAATAGAAATTTCTCATTGTTCCTTGAAATAAAAAAGTATAAGACAATGTTCAAAAAATTTAATGTAGGAGAAAAAATATATATATATTTTATAAGGGGAAAAAATAGTAATGTATTTTTTAAAAAATTTACACTATTAAAGAAACTAATTTTAATATATTGGCACAAAACTTAGGTTCTAAAATAATGCACTTTTTTTAATTATTTATCTGTATTTAGTTATTATTAAAATGTGAGTCAACATTAATTATTAACATACATGAAAAATTCAATTTTGAATATTCATCCAATATTATATATATTCTCCACTTTATTCTCTTTCAAAACTTTGCTCTCACCCTCTCTTTCTTTAAACTACCACCATCACTATAAAATTCATTTAATTAAAATGTCAAATTTAAGATGCATTGGACAATTCTCTTTAAATTTTAAACCTATTTTTCCAAAAGAAAGATCTGTATTTGATGAAGTATCCACTCCAGTTATTATGCAACGAGGAAGATCTTTAGTTCATGTTTTTGGATTATTCAAAGAAGGAGAAGCAAAACCTATTGGTGATCTTTCTAACAAACAGAGCAGCCAAATTGGACAACTACTTGGAGAAATTGGATCTGGATCTCAAATTTTAACTGAGGAAAGGGCTTTAAATCCCCAAATACCTTATTATTTTTGCTCTTACTTGGTTCTACTATTAAACAGGCAGTATAGAATTTGTGGCCTCCTTTTTTGTTTGACTGATTTTATTAGTCAGGCTAAAGAAGTATTTCTAAATGCTCAAATTGATTTGACACCAATTCCACACTACAATCCAACCGTCTTCTTCAATATTCCTCATTCTTGTATTCACACAACTTCTGAAATTTCTGGGACAAGGGATAATCAAATGGAAAATCTATCTATAAGTGGTATGAAAACAACTCTGAAAACGCATCAGATTCAAGCTATCAATTTTATGATAGACAATGAAAATAACTTATCCAAAAAGTTAGAAAACCTGTGGAGGCATGCAGATAACAGCTGGCTGAGAGTGGGTTTTAATAATTATTATGAACAATTTCTTGAAGAAAAGTTATCCTCTTCAGGAATTGGTTCAATTCTAGCTGATGTTATGGGCTTGGGAAAGACCCTCTCAACTCTTGGCCTAATTACTGAGACTCAAAGTGAAGCCAGACGATTCCAACTCTTGGGTGATGGACAAGAGAAAGATAGGACATCAGCAACTCTCATTGTTTTCCCACTTGCAAAATTATCAAACTGGGTCAATGAAATAAGAATTCACTTTGAAGATAATGCACTACCTTTCAAGGTTCTTTATGGGAAGGATTCAAAGAAAATTAATTTTTAGGAGCTTCATAACCAACTAGTTGTTTTGACTACCTATGAGACAGAAAGTCCATCTTCTTCAAAGAAAACTCCTCAACCTATTCTGCCAGTAACTCATAAACTCATTTGGTACAGAATAGTTTTAGATGAGGCTCAGTAAGCATTCATTTGAATTACTAATAATTTTGAACATAACACTACGCAATATAGGGGGTGGACTTGCTAGCAAGTCCTCAACCTGAACTCAGATGGAACTCAGATGGAACTCAGACTGAACTCAGACTGAACCCATACTGAACTCTACTTGAACACCCACCTAAAACTGTTCTGCTGAGTGGTGGTGTTCATCCCTGATTGTATGGTTCCTTTATCAATAGCTCAATGTGTGTTCAATCTATGGTGAGTTTGGGTCCAAGGTTGCGGACTTGCTAGCAAGTCCGCCCCCCATATTGTGTGGTGTAATATTATAAAAGCTGATGAAATGTTTAACATAATTTAAAAGTTTAATCAAGGATCCCCAGTCGCACAAGAATCAGAATATATCGGCCTTGGAGGCTGAGTATCGACTATGCTTGACAGGGACACCACTTCAGAACCGGACAACTGATCTTCAAAGCCTTATATCATTCCTCAGAATTGAAAGATGGCAAGAAAACTGGTTGTGGATTAATTTTCTTATGAATGGCTTAAAAAGAGGAAGCTCTAGCTCAATAAAATCGATAAATACTCTCATGAATGTCATATGCCTGCGGAGGACAAAAGAAGCAATCTTATCACTTCCTCGAAAAATTGAGCAAGGAATATCTGTAGAATTATCAGAACCTTGGCACTCAAAACTTACGAAGCTTCAAGAACGTTTTTCTGAGTATTATGGGCCTTCTTGAAGCACCAACCTCCCTTGGGACTCAGCTGAGTTTCTCTGAGAACTGTCAATTTTACGGCAATTTTGTAACCACCCTGTCTACGAAAACCCAGATCAACCTCCAACATTTCCTTTCACATGGAAACATTCAGCAAAGATTATACATCTAATCAGTCATTTAGAAATTTTCTTAAGGGGAGAACGGGGGATAATTTGTCCCAAGGCTGTTATATTTTCAGAATATGCGGACTTTTTGGAAATGTAAGGAATTCTATTAATTATATCAATAACTTATTTTTAGCTTAAACAACATTTCAATATTATATCTATTGAAACAGTATAAAAAAGGCTTTAGATGACCATGGAATTAGCTACACAGAGCTTGTAGGAAAGTTGAGCATGAAAAAAAGGGATGAAAATCTGGACAAATTCAAAAATGATGAAAGATGTCAAGTTTTGCTTGGTACAATCAAGGCTGCAGGAGTTGGAATAGACTTGAGGTGTGCAAAAAATGTATATATAATGGTAAGTCAAAGAGTCTTATATTGAAATAGAAAAGGTTGAAAAGAGAATTTGTTTAAAATATTGAAACAGGAGCCTAATTGGAATCCAGCAGTTGATCGTCTGTATAGAATGGGCCAAAAAAATGAAGTTCATGTACTCAAGTATCTTGTAAGCAGAAGTATTGAATTCAGCATTCAAAAGATACAAAGAAAAAAGATTGAGCATTAATGTATGTGAAATTTTCTTTATATAAAGTTGCATCAAAGCTAAAAATATTTATCTGTTCTAATTTTTTAAGGTTAAGTGTCCCAAACATTGGAAACAAGGAATATGAGTCTGCTAGATTATTGATTAGGGAATTCATCAATAACTCACATTAGAATTTGAAATTTGTTCAAGTATGTAGGAAATGTTTATTGGGGCTTGACAATTAAGAAGTCTTAATTGTTGAGGATTAAGAGAAGCGAGATATAATGAAGAATAGCAGTCACTTGGCAAACCCCTGGGGACTGGAAAAGAATTAAAGTGAGTCTTGATTGAGGATACCAAATTTAATCTATCATATAATGCCAAGTTCTTAAGTATTTCTCATGAATAAGAGGAAGATTCTCGGATTTGAATGTGTTTCTGGTCGAGATTTGGTGAAAGTCTTGAGAATTCTTCAGATCTCCATGGCAATAAAATACGCTTAAAAGAGCCTTCATCATCAACTTCAGTGTCTGAGCAACATTTGACGTTTTTGAAAAGATTCTCATAGGTTTCACCACTTGGAATTTGTTTAAGAAGGTGAGTTTGGTTAAAAGAATTCTGAAAAAGATTGTCAAATTTATATAAGCTTGTGTAAAAAAAAAGATAAAAATATTAGTTCTTACTTTCTTATTTTAACTATTTCACGGAAACTATCAGAATCTTTTCCAAGTCGTAATTTATCAGCATAACCTATAAACCAGCGGTGAAGAACACCCATTTGATTTAGGTAGGAAATATGAGTAGAGTCCATTGAATAAGAAACCAAATAATTATTTTCCAAAGCTTTATCCCAGTGCTTAATGATAATTTTTGCCAAAACTTGATTCCACTCGTGAAACCAATCAAGATTCCAAGCAAACATTTTTCCAGGAAAGTTGTATTGAAGAAGAAAGTGGATAAAAGCATTGTGGAATATTGCAGGGATTTGTTCAGAAACATGGTAATTTCGTTCAGGATATGGCAAATTAATATCAATGTTGAGAGAGCTTATATTGAACATTGAAAACCTATGTAGTTGTTCTTCGGTGGGGTTCAGCTTCCATTCATTATACTGAGGTGAAATATTCAAAAGCACACAACAGAAATTGTAAATAGACCTGCAAAAATGAGAAGTTGATCATGGGAGTATCTCATTGAATCTTTTATTTAGTACACGGGTATTAGTAGGTATTTTTCCCTGAGGAAAAAAAGAACAACTAGAGCTCATCATATACGTTATGAAAAGCAAAATGAACAAAAATATAAAATTTTGAAAAGATATGGCAACAAAAACACTACTATAATAAATTTTTTATTTTGAAAATAGTTAATAATGAAGAGTTGAGTGGACGGACAGATGAGCTTTCTCATGAATATCTTTCTCTATAAAATATGGATATCTATGTATGTTCATAATTAATTCAAAAGGAAATAACTCAGCTGTAATAGAAAATTATTGCATGATAAACTGGTAAAAATATAATGCAGAATCATTTTGATTTTCCAACTTATTTTGATAATATTTTAATGCAAATAATGACCTTATTTGAGCTTGTTGATTGTGCTGACAAACATATTTTAAAAATTTATATTAACAACTTATTAGTATGTATATATTTTATTTACCAAGATTACTCGGAAACCATACCAATTTTTCAGAGTTTGGAATAAGCAACTTAATGTAAAAATTCTGTTTTATGGATTCTGGAAGCTTTAATTTGATGACCTCTTAGATTTGAAAATTTTAAAATAATATATTTTTTTGAAAAAATATTTATTTTTCAGACTTTAATTCTATATTTTGAAAAATAAATATTATAAATTTTTTTATATCTTATAGTGATTATTAGTGAAAACCTTTCTGTTACTTGGCAGAATTTTATTAATTCAGGTGATTGCAGAAAAAAAAAACGGCAACACTTGAATAACTTTATTATTATAAATTAAATGGTATTATTTTGATTCAAGTTATATCATAGTTTCTCCTATATTTAAAAATTCAATCAATTTTTATTCTCTTATAGTATTATGCTTTGTGCAAAATAAGCTGTTTGATAAACATGGATGCAACATTGTAAAATGTAGCAAGTCTGAAACATTTTGCTGATGCACAGTATGGATACCTACTTAATGCATGGTTGATCTGCATGAAACAAACATTCAAAGAAATCCATGGTAACCAACTTGTTGATAAACTTCTTGAGACATAAAAATTAGCTTATTTTAGTAAGTGCTTCACAATAAATAAATAGTTTGTTCAATTGCTACCATCCAGTAACATATTTCTTATATCCAGAAGTCTTAAAATGCCACCATTTTTTTGCGTTTGTAAATGTGAAGAGCTTGGATGTTCATCAAGAAAGCATCAAACCTCATTGGGAAGCTTTGAAGTTGGTGTAGCTTTCAAAACATCTCAGTCATACTCCAAACATGAAGAGGAAAGAAATTGCAAAGCACAGATGGTTGGTACATCCAGCGCTTCACCTAACTTAGGATCCAACATCCCAGATCTTGTAAGACATCAATATTTGGTAAATAAAGAGAAATTATGTTTCAATTAATCTCTATTTTTTTTCTTTGCTTAGGGGCAGCCTGTTTTGGAAACAATTCAATCTCTACCACGGTCAAACAATTTGAATTTGGAAGAGCCTTATAGCCAAAAGATAATGTGGCAAGCAGAGAAACTTTCTCTTATCCATTATTTAAGCAAAGAAGGTTGTGCTGAATTTTTGCATGATGAAGTCAACAAACTCAAACTTCTTAGTGACATAGGCAAACTAGATGCTAGCAGAATCATCAGCCTGATTCCCCTTTCTATAGAGACAGTTTTTAGTCGATTGCAACTCAATCCATTATTTGTCACCAAGACATGCTGTGCTAAGTGCTTTGCTCTTTATGAGTATATCCCCAAACACCAACCATTGATCTTATCTTGTACTCAACCTTTTTATTCATCCTCAAAGAGCTATTTAAAAGATTTAGGACAGAGAGAAGAAACTGTCAATTGTGATGAAAATTTGTATTTGGCTAAGTACAAACAAGAAGAAGCAATCTACCATCCTCCTAAAACATTTCATCACAACAGTTTGGTTGAATGGATTTCAGGAAAGTTTAAACTAATCAAATTCAAGACGCTGATTGAGAAAAAAAATGATTTTCTAGAAAACATGGAAAGGGATGTCATAAAAGATGTATATGATGGTTTTGTATGGAAAAATTTTACAGATATTTCTACAACTCGAAATAGAAGTGTCGATGGATATACAAAAACACGAGGTAATTTAATGTTTAGTTTATATGTTGACTGGTTTAGGCCGGGTGGCAATCGTATTGGAGGTCATCAGAAATCTGTGGGTAATATCTTGTTGGTGTGTATGAACTTGCCTACAGAAGATCAATACAAAACCAAAAATCTATTTTTGTATGCTATTATTCCAGGTCCAACTGAGCCAACGAGTGAACAAATAAATCATCTTCTGAAGCCTCTTGTCAATGAACTTAAGACTCTATGGGATGGCATATTTATTGAAAAAACACCTCACTATCCACAGGGCCAAAAAATAAGGGCTGCATTATTCTCTTAAATAGGAGACATTCCAGCGATGCAAAAGATTGCTGGTTTTGCAAGTCACTCAGCCACTAAGTTCTGCTCTGTCTGTCATATTTCAAAAGATGAAATCGGTGAGCATCAAGTCAAAAATTTTTCCTTACGTACTCATGAGGATCATATGCACTGGGCAGAGAAGTGGAAAAAGTGCCAGCCACATTGGGAGCGGGTATCTATTGTTAGGAGTCATGGGGTTCAATAGAGCGAGCTAAATAACCTTGTATATTGGCAACCTACGGAATATTGCTCAATTGAATTGATGCATTCACACATGCTTGGAAATCTTAAAGATCACAGTCTAACTTTTTATCTAACAAAATGCCGCAATCGACCTAGAAAAAAAGCTGACAAAGGAAAAAAATTGGCATGTAAGAAGAGAAGATGATGATGCACGTTCTGATATATTTCTAAATAAGCAATATAAAAAACATAGAAGCAGCTTAATCAGCACTGATGCCAATAATATTGAACCAGTGAGACGGCAAAAAAGACTATGATATACAAGTACAATGAGACGGTCACAAACATATCTTAGAATTGATAGTGGAGGAGCTGAATCGGAAGGATCAAACAGACGGACAAAGTCATCAAGTTCTGAACATCACTTTCAAACATTAGAATTTGGCTCCGAACATGCTTCTGAAAGTGGAAGTCAAAATTCAACCTATAACTTAAGGCAAAAAAGTATCAGTATATCCAAAAGTGAAAGATCTAATTCATCCATTGAGACTATTAGAAGTAAGGAAGATTAAAAGAAGGGCAAAGAGAAAGAAAGTGAAAGAACTAGGAATCCACGATTTTCAACCACTGAGCTAGAGGCAGTGTGGAATGTGATAGAGCAAACAAAAAAACCTTCCTGGATTTCACAAGTGCCAAAACAAGTAGGATCTAAAAATTCAGGTTCCCTCAAAGCTACGGAGTGGCATGTACTTTATACTGTTTACTTTCCTTTGTCACTTATCCCCCTTTGGGTAGAAAAATTAAATCAAGCCAAGACATCCGTGACATCAGACCACAAACCTAGAGAATATTATCTTCTCAAATCACTCACCACTTTAAGTTCAATTACCAACTTTTTGACTTTAAAAAATGTGTCTGCCGATGAAGTTGATGAATTAAAACAACTGCTATTGGAGTATCGTAACTGCTTGGAAGAAGGTTGGAAAAATATCAGCTTTAAGCCAAATCTTCATTTCACTCAACATTTTCCAGAAATGATTAAACGTTTTGGTCCACCCGTAGGTATGGCTACTTGGGCTGCTGAAAGAGTTAATGGTATATTATTGGAAATTCCAAACAATCATCATCCAGGTATTTAGTTTGGTAATTGGGTGCTTAAAAATGCAAATGAGCTAATTTATTTTTATTGAACATAGAAAAAATACCACGGACCATGCTCAAGCACTGGCATTGGAAGTCTAGGGTATTGGAACTAGGTGAAGCTGAAGATGATGCTCAGTATGGATCTAATATTAAAAAAATTGAGTACAATACAAAAAAAAGACATTTCCATTTAACTGAGGCATTATTTACAAAATGGGTAAGGGCACAATTAAGAATAGAGACATCTAAACGGGCTTTGTTACCATCTGTCAGCCTAAATATCCTTAGGACTGAGTATTTCTTATGCTTAAAATAAGATAACCTTAACTAGATTAAGCTTATATCTTAAAAATAAGGTTAAAATAATAATATATATTATTTTATTATATATATATATAATTATTATTCTATTATATAATTTATAATAGTTTGAATAGCTTATCCATGGCCTAATAATACTTATTAAGGTGTTAATGGAGTCATAATATACTTATCTTAAGTGATATGAAGTAATTATTGACATACATAAGCTTATATGTATACATAAATCTCATATTCAGTGAAATATGCAGTATATTATGTATATTTAGGTATATAAGTGGGTTTTAGCCCCTTAATAGCCTATAACCTTTGTTTTTCTGCTTATTTTAGGTCATATGGACGAAATCAGTGGATTCACAACGCCTACAGAAGCATAGACACCTATATCAGGCGCATACACCCAGTTTGGACAACTAAAATTACTTCCTTGGATGGTTATTCACGGATTTATGGGTTGGAAAGATGTTTTTGGGTTAATGTGGATGCTTGGGGATGTTATTGGGGGCTTGGACATTTTATTTGTTTCCTTTATATGCTTTTAGTTTCATTAAATCTCTTTTTGATCATTTATTTTACCTGTTTCTTTATGGTATCCGCTTTTATCTGGGTTTTCTATTTATGGTATGACTCTGTGTTATTATTAATAGTGATGGAGGGTCCTTACTGGAGGTCTGGGTGTTGAAACTGCTTGAAGTGGACGCAATGGGGAGGTGATGGGCCCTCACAGTGCTGTAATTGCCAGGGATAGCAGTGACATCATCTGGATTGAAGGTCTGTGCACTCCAGTGGATTTGGGTATAAGTAAGGAGGGATTTTGACGGTTTATTATCATCATTCAATTACTACACTTCAAACAAACACTACAATACAATTATTAACATTCAGAAATATATTATAAAGCCCTTATAAATTGATATTATCTTTATAAAAAGCTATAACTATATTTTATTCTTCTATTTTCCACCACTAGCACGCATTTAAATCCAAGTATTGTGAGTTTAATTTGAGTATAACTATTCTATTAGTCTTCCCCTGAGGTTTAATCACTAAATCATTTATTAATAAGTAGTAGGACCATAAAATAACACTATTATATCATACTTATATACTAGACTGTACTGACAATTGGGGGTCTTTCCTTATATTTTACTTATTATTTAGTATAAGCCTTGGGACGTGATTTTTACCTTAGTACAACTCAAAATTAACCAAATATTTGGGTCTGCGGCATATTAGTGGGTCATCATAACTCATTGATTGCGGAAAAGAACCCTTATAATAATTGTACTAATTTTTTATCATAAAAATTAGATATTTACAGTAGTAACTGTACCCAATATAAACCCAATTTCACTTGGTATTTGGACACCAATATAACACCCAATTAAATTGGTATTTGGCTAAAGCTTGGTAAGCTAGTTATTCACCCTTATAGAGGTCTAGTTAAACTTATTATTATATTTTTAACAGATTTTTTCGAATTTTTCTTATATTTTATTTAAATAAATAAAGATATAAATTCAGGGTAAGCTCCATTGCTTTTTTATTAGTAATATAATTACTAATATCTTTTGTCTACTAATTCCACAGAGTTTTTTCCTTTTGTAGACGTAAAATATTGTTATTCTGAACAATATGAGTGCTCCTCAGGATAGTGTAAGTGAACAGCCTGCTTATAATACCAGGTCTAAAGCTAATAAAAACTTTCCAGGACATCACCATGGAGGGACAACAGTACCCCCAACCAGAAAGCATGAGTATAGAGGAAAAGGACGCCCTCTTAAAAAAGATAACTATCAAAAAGACGTCTCCTCCTCTTTAGGATCAACTGTCCCACCTGGCCAAACAGGTTCTGAAGCTAGAGGAATCAAAATCTCTCATGTTCAAAGAAGTAGAGCAGTTGCAAAACAATTGCAAGGTAGGATTTCAGCAGATGAATCAGGCAATGGCAGAATTAAAGGGAGGCCAGCCCAGTCAATCAAATCAGCAACCCCCTACCCAAGGAGGGTCCACTCACTCCCAGGAGAAAATCCTGGTAGACAAATGGAAATGGGACTGGTTTCACCAACAGTGGACAAGCCACAGTTGCAACAGGGATCCACCCCCTCATCTGACTTCCTCAGCTCACCCTTACAAGGGAAAAAAGCGCCAAAAATCAGGACTGGCAACCATCCCTTGGTAAGTAACTTACCCTCTCAGATTAGACATAATACTGATAATTACAATATAGGTAATTCTATTGATGTTAAATCTGTACAAAAAATAGAGGAGGATTTAAGAAATTTAGGTTTTAGAGTAGATACACCTGACTTGTCTTTTGTCCATAATAACAGTACTATATACAATGATAATACAGTTAATCCTCAGTTGCAACCACCTACTAGTGAGATGAGAAGTTCACAGGAGAGTGAGAGAATTGAAAAGGAGGACATGGAATATTTTAACAATAATCCAACTGTCCATAGAATTGTTTCAGCATTGTGGAATAGAATGACTGATTGTGAGGAACAGACAGTTAAGCTCACTAGTGATACAATTTCATCCTTAACATTGAACATTTCTCAATTAGCAACACGTAATAAAGAATTGGAGAAAGAACATTTGTCTCTAACTCTTAAATATGATTCATTGAGTAATAAATATAATGACCTTTCAAACAAATTTTGTGAGTTAGAAAAATTATATGAAACACACTTATTAAAAACTGAATCAAGAACAAAGTTATCTTTTGCACAGACAAATCAAAGTGTCTCTGAGTTGCTACAAAGATTAACTAAAGTTGAGATTGAAACTGCCAATCTACTAATGAACCAGGATAATCATAAGTATAATCAATATAATAATAATCCTTTCATTGGCAAAAGTGAATCTCATTCCTTCCCTGTACCACCACAATTAAAACCATCTGGTGGTAGTGTCAAATCTGAAAATGTAAGTCACAAATCCGTGCAGGAAGAAATACAAGACCATTTATCAAAAGTAAATGAGTTGTTGAATTTACCTAAGATTAGTGAGATAAAATCCAATCAGAAGAACTGGCCTAAAATAGATCAGTACCCAACTTATGATGGGGAAGCCAGCTCTGATTGGCAACATTTTATTCAAAGAATTGACAACTTGAAATTCTCATATAAGTTACCAGATGAAGAGATAACATCAAAATTAATTTCTTTATTTAAGGATGTTGCTTTATTATGGTTTGAAGCTGTCTTAAGTGAGGGTAGAGACTACTCTTGGGCTGAATGGAAACAACTTATTGAAAAACAATTTGGAGGTTCTAAATTCAGGCTTACTCAGCAGAGACTGTATGAGAAGACTAGGTATAATCCGTTGAATGGTGACAAACCTATGGTATTTTTAATGAATTTAAACAAAATATTAAAAGCCATTGAGCCTCATATGGATTTTAACTTATGGAAAGATAAGATAATATACAAATTACCTATATCTGTCAGAGACATTGTTGTAGCTAGAACATTAAATGTTACTGAATATTCTGACTTTATTAATATTTGCAATGAAATATTATTAAACCATAAGTATGAATCAAGGTATTCCACTTATAAGCAAAATGTTGAACCTGTAAAAACTCAGAATTCAAAAACACTTCAGGAGAAGCAGAAAAAACCTACTGCACCTGTAGTACCTAAAAAGTATGAAACAAATACTTGTTATAAGTGTAACAAACCTTGGGTTAAAGGTCACAAATGTGAGGAAAACATAAATATTGTTGAAAATCAACATGAATCTGAAAATGAAGTAGAAAAGAGTAATGATTCAAGTGATTATGACAGTAATATCTCATATAGTGATGAAAATGAAGTCTGTATGTTGGAAGATGATTTGTCCATCTTTTACAATCCAATATTAAATATAGACTCAAATGAATCTTTAATGAATTTTGAGGATGTTAAAATCATTAAGGATATATAAGAAGATACTGTGCTTTTGGTCTTAATTTTAAAGACAATGACAAATTCACGCATGATTGGGTAACCCTTATCCCAGGTTTAGAATTTGCATATAATAGTACAGTACATTCTGTCACTGGCAAAAAGCCATTTGAGTTATGGTTGGGTTATGTACCTAATACCCCTGCTAAAACTCTTAATAAGTTACCTAGATTGGATATTCATCCAGGTACTAAATCTTTTCTTCAGATGCAAGAATTATGCAGAAAACATGCTCAAGAATGTATAAATAAGGCTTTTGAGTATGAAAAGAAAAGATGGGATAAAGCCCATAAAGAACAAATGTTCAAAGAGGGTGATGAAGTCCTTATTTCAACGCTACATTTCAATTTAAATGGTAATGTTAAATTGAAGGATCCATTCATTGGACCATTTGTAGTTAAAAAGATGGTTGGTAATAATGCTGTTGAAGTTATTCTATATGCACCTTATGATAGAAAACATCCAGTATTTCCTATTTCTCTTATAAAACCATACCATTCTAATGATACTGCTCTCTTTCCAAGAAGATCAGGAAGGCATAAACAGCAACCTGAAGAAATAGTGGAAAAAGCAGAAATTGAAAAGATACTTAAAAAGAGACACCTTACTAAAGAAAAGGGAGTTGAGTATCTATTAAGATTTAAAAATAAATCAAGTGAATATGACCAGTGGATTCCAGAAAATGAAATCTCTGATCTTAAAAATCTCTTGAAAAAATTTAAATCTAAATAATACTGTTCATTCAGTATATGTATTATAAAAATTATTTTTTATTTTATTATTTCATTCCTTAAGATTAATTAAAATGTCTTAACATTTTTTTTTATTGTTTTTTTTGGGGTGAGGGAGTGTCAGCCTAAATATCCTTAGGACTGAGTATTTCTTATGCTTAAAATAAGATAACCTTAACTAGATTAAGCTTATATCTTAAAAATAAGGTTAAAATAATAATATATATTATTTTATTATATATATATATAATTATTATTCTATTATATAATTTATAATAGTTTGAATAGCTTATCCATGGCCTAATAATACTTATTAAGGTGTTAATGGAGTCATAATATACTTATCTTAAGTGATATGAAGTAATTATTGACATACATAAGCTTATATGTATACATAAATCTCATATTCAGTGAAATATGCAGTATATTATGTATATTTAGGTATATAAGTGGGTTTTAGCCCCTTAATAGCCTATAACCTTTGTTTTTCTGCTTATTTTAGGTCATATGGACGAAATCAGTGGATTCACAACGCCTACAGAAGCATAGACACCTATATCAGGCGCATACACCCAGTTTGGACAACTAAAATTACTTCCTTGGATGGTTATTCACGGATTTATGGGTTGGAAAGATGTTTTTGGGTTAATGTGGATGCTTGGGGATGTTATTGGGGGCTTGGACATTTTATTTGTTTCCTTTATATGCTTTTAGTTTCATTAAATCTCTTTTTGATCATTTATTTTACCTGTTTCTTTATGGTATCCGCTTTTATCTGGGTTTTCTATTTATGGTATGACTCTGTGTTATTATTAATAGTGATGGAGGGTCCTTACTGGAGGTCTGGGTGTTGAAACTGCTTGAAGTGGACGCCATGGGGAGGTGATGGGCCCTCACAGTGCTGTAATTGCCAGGGATAGCAGTGACATCATCTGGATTGAAGGTCTGTGCACTCCAGTGGATTTGGGTATAAGTAAGGAGGGATTTTGACGGTTTATTATCATCATTCAATTACTACACTTCAAACAAACACTACAATACAATTATTAACATTCAGAAATATATTATAAAGCCCTTATAAATTGATATTATCTTTATAAAAAGCTATAACTATATTTTATTCTTCTATTTTCCACCACTAGCACGCATTTAAATCCAAGTATTGTGAGTTTAATTTGAGTATATCTATTCTATTAGTCTTCCCCTGAGGTTTAATCACTAAATCATTTATTAATAAGTAGTAGGACCATAAAATAACACTATTATATCATACTTATATACTAGACTGTACTGACACCATCAGAGAAGGTAGAAGACAGGGTAGTTGAAAATATAGCAAGCATATTGGTCCATGGAAAGCATTATAAGACTCATGACCAGAATCCTGGGAATTCTACCATTGAATTCTACTTTGGAAAAGATAGTCAGTTTGGGTATATTGATCAGCTTTTTAGTTCAAAGGACGATAATGAAAAAGTCTATCTAATCGTTAGTCCATTTAAAGAGCTTATACCAGAAGATACAAAAAAGGATCCCTATGAGGTGTTTCCACAAGTGCATTGCCGTTTAGTAAGAGTTGAAAAAGCGACAAAAATTGTGATAAATCAAGATTCAATTATTGGACATGCCGCCACTTTACAGCACCAAAGGGGAATGTTTGGAATAAAGTACAATGTTATCACTGCTGTTGGACTTCAGACAATAGTAAGTAAAAAATTAAACAACATGGACATTTTATTTTCGTTAATATGGTTGAAATTATTTAGGATTGGTAATAATTTGGAAGATTTGGAAAGTTTGTAATAGATCTTTGGAACAGCTAGATGCAAGATTAATAAATAAAACTTTTTGAGATGTTGCCTAAATGTTTAAGAAAACAATAAGAAGAACATTCATTACGGTTTAGAAACCCTGCTATTAATGAGTGACATTTTATTGTAAATGTAATTCCAACTAAAAGGAATTCAATGTACTATACAAAGTCTACCTATACTTGAAAAATATTATAAATAGTTCAGAACCAGGGTTGAAAAATCTAAGGACCATATTTTTCAAGCCAATAAAACTGAGTTTTCCACTAATTTTTTCGCTTGAATATTTTATTCATTAAACTCACAATTAAAATGTATAACTAATTTCTCTTTAATATTATCTTGTCTATATTCTGAAAGTTAATATTTTTTTTTTATAAAGCACAGAATGTCTAATACTGGTGATTCCATGCAGGTTGATCCTCCATTAGAAAGTAATGTTGGAGTGAAAAATAATCCTCCCCCTCAAAATCTTAGAATGCCTCCATCGGGTCCTGCTCCCCCTGAAAGACCTAGTGAAAATCCAGGTAAACCCTAACCTCCTCCTCAATCTTCATCAGATCCCCAAATTTGATCAACTGATTGCTCTTCAAATATCACAAATACAGATGGTTGATCCGCACCTGGTAATTTTCAGCAGGAAGCAGAAAGTGTAGGTAATGATTGGGCTAGTATGTTGTTGAATCAGTTTCTTGGAAGCGGTGGGGATCCACTTCTACTAACCCAGCCACCAGTACCAGTGGACCAGGTGAGTAAACTTTTTCAACATGCTTTTATGTTTTAAAATAGGTTTACCAAATTTTATTTTCAAAAATTTGCAGTTAATCCCTCTCTTATAATTTGAGCTACTGATCAGCGCAGAATACTTGATGCTGAGTCACTTCAAAATGACCAAAACTTGAGAATGGTTAGAAGCATAGTTACGAGGTGTGATGTACCAAGGAGCTCAGATTCTATTAACCAAAATATCTATCACTTTTTGAAGTTCTGTCTTGGTGGACCCATTAATGTATCTGAGTTTCCTATAGGCCCAACAAATGAAGAACTTACAGATTGGAAAAATTGGCATGAGTACAAGCTATTGATGATTGAAACAGCATTAAAACAGGTTCAAAACGCACCACAGGAAACTTCAGCTGCTGATCGTCAATTTATTTTAACAAATACTGCTCTATTCTTACGTTCCAAAATTCATCTACCAACTTTTATCTCAACACCTGAGCCCCAAGGACTAAAGGGAGGAGCTGCTGTACCGATCTCTGTAAAACAGCATTTGGAACAAGAGCTTCAAGAGAAAGGATTTTGTCGACTCGCTTTTGATTGGAACTGTCAAAATTTTTCTGAGTCACTATGGAATCAAGTAATGGGGAGTGTAGTATCAGACCATTGTACTAAGTGGCTCTCAACATTGAAAAATATTGATTCAGCAAAACTCAGGTTTACACCAATCATTGTCGAGCAATGGGTGGTCAACAAGGGAAAGGAGATTCGAAAGGTGGCTGGTCAAAACTGTGAGGTGATTGAGGCAAGTAGAAAGGAAAAGAGATCAAGAGCACAGATAAAGCGTTATCAAACAAAGGTATTTATTCAAAGCATAATAACTAAAGAAAGTCTATTACTAATTTGATTTGATTTAAGATTTCAAAAAACCGCTACGACATTGCAAGAAAAAAGTGCTTTGATCAGCCAGGCTTTGTAGCACTTTTTCATGATACAAGTCCTATGTCTGATTTAGAAGAAGCCCCACCCAATCCAGAAGAGAATTGTCCGAAACGAGTAGTTCCTGGATGGAGAAATCCAAAACTCGATGAAATTTTAGATAAAATGGACAACTTGACTAAAAAGACAGCCCATTCAACTGTTGAAAAGGCTTCAATGAAGAAAATTTATGATTGCTCAACTAAAAAGACAGCTTCAACAGATGGTATCTTGAATGTGCCCAAATTTATGCCAAAAAACTGCTATTCACCTGGATATTTAGCAAATTTGTTGGTTAATGAGAGGGAGTTACTTGATGTTCGAGAAGATATAGATTTCACAAAAGTTAATGAAGCACTAGATTGAGCAGCAGCACCTTAAATTTTTTACCCCACTGGTAACCATGTATATAGAGTAATAGTAATCATCTTTTAAATATAACATTATTATTCTTTCTTATAAAAAATTCCAATTGATGTATAAGATAAACGAGAGCAAAAGAATTAACAATTTTAAAATTATTGAGGATAGAAAAACAGATATATATTTTTGTAAAACTTTAAGACATGATAAACTTTTTGATTAAATAAATGTGAAATTTTTTTATGCACAATAAATGAACTTAAAATAAATTAAATTGAATCTCTTCTCAGATACTTACTACAAGATCAAATTAAAGCCTAAAACAAGAATAGAATTAGACTCTAAATTTCAATTTTAAATACCTGTTTTTCAATAATTATAATTACTTTTTTATTGGCTAAACGCCACCAATGATTAGTATAAAAATGCACATGTGAAAAAAAAAATGAAAGTGAACACCATCCCTCACCAAAAAAGAAAGATCATTAAAGGCACTCAAAAATCCATTACCATAGTTAATAAACAAAATATATACAAAAAATTAAAGAATTTAAACGATGGGAATTTGTTTACACAAGGATCTTAAGAAGTTTTTTTTTTAAACTTCACTTTTCGCAACAATAATTGAAAATCATTAATCATTAAAAACCAAAAAATCATCAATTTATATAAGGTTTTCATGCCTTAAAAAAATAAAAGAGGCTTTAATAACATGTAATTGATAAACATACTTCAGTAGAATTTAAGTATTGTGCTATGTGTCCAGTACAAGTTTGGCCGAACTTGTGCTGGACACTTTGGCCAAGACCAGTGACTAAAAACTGCAAGGAAAACCAAAAATCAATAGGCTATAAAAGGAAGTTAATTGATGGCATCAAATTGTTTTTTGGTAAACGTGTCCAGCACAAGCTCGGCCAAACTTATGCTGGACACTTTTCCAATTTGAAGTTGGTAAGGTGTATGTTTTTTTAAGAGAAGTGAGGTGTTCCTCATAAAAGTGTCCAGCACAAGTTCGGCCAAACTTGTGATGGACACTTTTACCAAAAAAAAAAATAGATGCCATCAAATATGTTCATTTTATAGCCTAATTTTTTTTAATTTCCTTGAAGTAATAAGTTACTGTCCATGACCAAAGTGTCCAGCACAAGTTCGGCCAAACTTATGCTGGACACTTTTATGAGGAACACCTCACTTCTCTTAAAAAAACATGCACCTTACCAAATTCAAATTGGAAAAGTGTCCAGCACAAGTTCGGCCAAACTTATGCTGGACACTTTGGCCAAGACCAGTGACTAAAAATTGCAAGGAAAACCAAAAATCAATAGGCTATAAAAGGAAGTTAATTGATAGCATCAATATTTTTTTTGGTAAAAGTGTCCAGCACAAGTTCGGCCAAACTTATGCTGGAAACTTTTCAAATTTGAAGTTGGTGAGGTGTATGTTTTTTTAAGAGAAGTGAGGTATTCCTCATAAAAGTGTCCAGCACAAGTTTGGCCAAACTTTTGATGGACACTTTTACCAAAAAAAAAAATGATGCTATCAAATATGTTCATGTTATAGCCTAATTTTTTTTAATTTCCTTGAAGTAATAAGTTACTGTCCATGACCAAAGTGTCCAGCACAAGTTCAGCCGAACTTATGCTGGACACTTTTATAAGGAAAACCTCACTTCTTTTAAAAAAACATGCACCTTACCAACTTCAAATTGGAAAAGTGTCCAGCATAAGTTTGGCCAAACTTGTGCTGGACACTTTGGTCATGGACAGTAACTTATTACTTCAAGGAAATTAAAAAAAATTAGGCTATAACATGAACATATTTGATGGCATCTATTTTTTTTTTGGTAAAAGTGTCCAGCACAAGTTCGGCCGAGTTTGTGCTGGACACTTTTATGAGGAACACCTCACTAACTTCAAATTATAAAAGTGTCCAGCATAAGTTCGGCCAAACTTGTGCTGGACACTTTGGCCAAGAACAGTGACTAAAAATTGCAAGGAAAACCAATAAAAATAGCCCATATAATGAAGATAATTGATGCTATCTAATGTCTTTGGTAAAAGTGTCCAGCACAAGTTTGGCCAAACTTGTGCTGGACACTTTTATAAGGAAAACCTCACTTCTCTTAAAAAAACATGCACCTTACCAAATTCAAATTATAAAAGTGCCCAGCATAAGTTCGGCCGAACTTGTGCTGGACACTTTGGTCATGGACAGTAACTTATTACTTCAAGGAAATTAAAAGAAATTAGGCAATAACATGAACATATTTGATAGCATCATTTTTTTTTTTGGTAAAAGTGTCCATCACAAGTTTGGCCAAACTTGTGCTGGACACTTTTATGAGGAACACCTCAATTCTCTTAAAAAAACATACACCTCACCAACTTCAAATTGGAAAAGTGTCCAGCATAAGTTCGGCCAAACTTGTGCTGGACACTTTTACCAAAAAAAATATTGATGCCATCAATTAACTTCCTTTTATAGCCTATTGATTTTTGGTTTTCCTTGCAATTTTTAGTCACTGGTCTTGGCAAAAGTGTCCAGCATAAGTTCGGCCAAACTTGTGCTGGACACTTTTCCAATTTGAATTTGGTAAGGTGCATGTTTTGTAAGAGAAGTGAGGTGTTCCTCATAAAAGTGTCCAGCACAAGTTTGGCTGAACTTGTGCTGGACACTTTTACCAAAAAACAATTTCATGCCATCAATTAACTTCGTTTTATAGCCTATTGATTTTTGGTTTTCCTTGCAATTTTTAGTCACTGGTCTTGGCCAAAGTGTCCAGCACAAGTTCGGCCAAACTTATGCTGGACACTTTTATAATTTGAAGTTGGTAAGGTGTATGTTTTTTTAAGAGAAGTGAGGTTTTCCTCATAAAACTGTCCAGCACAAGTTCGGCCGAACTTGTGCTGGACACTTTACTCAAAACAGTTTGATGGATTCAATTGTCTACATATTCCTTACCATGGTCTTTTGGTAAAGAGGGAAACCTTTAGCTATTGTTAGTTGTTTTGAGTATATTATGAGTAGTTGATATTTCAATTTTAAGGTAAAAGAGTACAATATTTTTTGTAATTACCAGTAATTTATTTCCCTCAATACTTCTAAGATATTGGTTATAATTTTTATAACACCTATTTCTAATATTCCTCTTTGATTTGATTATTTTTTTTAGTCCTGATTTAAAGGTTTTTACTATTTTATCAACCAAGCTTTACATCAATGTAAAAAATACCCTGATTAATCCTGCTATATTTTTTTTGACTGTTCCTATTCAATAATAGCTCAAGTTAGAAACATATATCCATTATCTATTTTCTTTTTCAACTTAGTTATCTCAGTGGAAAGTGTTCATCAATTAATATTGAATGATGTTTACAGTACGTAACCTTGTACAAATCTGTAAAATACTTTAAAAAAATTGTGACTTTGGTAGTTGGTTATTGGATTTTATATGGAAATAATTTCAAATAATTTTATACTTTATTCATATGCTAAGATTCTTAAGTGTTTCTATTTCCGATTTATTATATCAATTTAACTTTAACTAAGTTTAGACTAGGTTTGTGCCACGGGGTGTCAGCGCATCCCAAACAAGCTCCTATCATAGAATAAATTAATTTTTTTTAATAATTTTATATAATACTATTTAGTGTTATCTTTTTTTATCCCCTTTTTTTAAATTATCTTTTTCCTTTGTTTTTGTCCCCTATTTTTTATAACACATAAAGATGCCAAAATTTCGAATAATAGATCCCTTTGTCATATTGCATGATGTCGATCTTTAAAAATTAATTTAAATATTTAAATTAGTTAAACTTATATTCTCAACTATTCACCCTTTATGATTATCAAATTGTAAATTGGACATTTTCTTTGTTTGTCATCCTTTTAAGCCCCCAATGTTTATGTCTAGTTGCTTCCCTTTTACTATTAACCCCATTATTATCATCAGACTATTTTACAATATGCTTGCTAGCTTGATGCCATTGTAAAAGAACCCCTATCAAAAACCTGCTTCTGGTAATATAAAAACCCTCTTGTTTAGTACCAAATTTGTCAAGGTTCACTTTTGGTCTAGAAGCTTTGGTACGGAGTTTGTATGAAGATTTGAAGGATTTATTGGACTCTTAATAATTTAGTATGTATTTCTCAATCAAAGATGATGTTTACTCAATAATAAGAGGTAGATTTAAAATATTTATATAAGTTATAGATTAGAATTACGTCCTTGTAAATACTAAAGATATAAGATATAAGAAATAAGTGTTATATTGTAGTTGTAGTAATAAGTAAGTTGGTAAAAAGGAATGATTCAAAGACAACAAAAAGAGAGGCCTTTTATAGGCAAAGGAGAGACAAAGCATGGCAATCAAATTCTAAAAACAGTAGTATGAGAGAGAGAAAAGAACATTCCAGAAGGAGTATTTCGAATAATAAAGTTATTCTAAAAAGAAGGCGTCAAAAAGATGTATTTACAGAGTATGTCAGAAATACATCAATTTATTTAATATTTACTGTAGAAGTCAATTCTAAATAAGAAATTTGAATTTTTTGTATATATTTAATATTATTTGAATATTAAAATCTTATTTTATCTTAATATCTATTTTTTAATAGAAAATTTTATTTTTTCCAACCTGTCAAATGAGCACAGTGTTAGAGGAAAATATAAGGGACAATTTTATATTTTTAATTTTAATTAATTATTTAATTTTTTAATTTTATCATTCTGTAATTAGTTAATGTATTATAACTAATTTTAATGTAACTAAATTATAATTAAATAATAATTAAAATGATAAGGTGCGGCTTCATCCAGTAAATAATTAATTATTTCACTGGGTAAGTCTAGTAGCCTGGCCGACACTCCCTCAATCTAAAAAAAACAATAAAAAAAAATGCTATGATTTTTTCTTTTTATACTTTTTTAGTATAGTATGAAGATTAGATATCTCCTTCCCAGGTATCCAAGAATCATATTCAGATGATTTATTCTTGAATCTCAATAAGTATTCTGTACCTTTCTCAGAAGTGACTATTCTGTCATTTAAAATTTTTTCAATTTCTGCTGTCTCAGTGATTTCATTTGGGGTTTTCTTTGGTCTACCCCTCCTTTTTGGAAATAAATCACTATTGGATGTGTAAGGTTTCAAAAGAGATATTGGAAAAAGAGGATGTTTTTTGTCATATGGAGAATACAGAATAACTTCAACTGCCTTATCTCCAATCATTCTTCTGACAACAAATGGACCAACAAATGGATCTTTCAATTTGTTATTACCTTGTAAGTTGAAGTGGACTGTAGAAATCAACACTTCATCACCTTTTTTAAAAGTGTATTCTTTATGGGATTTGTCCCATCTTTTCTTCTCATATTCAAATGATTTTTCAATACATTTTTGAGCATGATTTCTACATAGTTGTTGCATTTGAAGAAAAGATTTTACACCAGGATTTATATCCAATTTAGGTATTTTGTTATTGAGAATTTGGGAAGGAGTATGTGGAACATATCCAAGCCAGAGCTCAAAAGGCTTTCTTTGAGTAACAGAATGAACAGTGCTATTATAAGCAAACTCTAACCCAGGAAGTAATGTAACCCAATCATGAGTGAATCTGTCATTATCTTTATACTCAAGGCCAAAGGCACAATATCTTCTTATCATGTCCTCTAAAGTCTGAATCATTATTTCAGCTAAACCATCAGTTTGAGGGTGATGGGCAGTAGAAAGTTTCAGATCACAACCACAAACATCCATCAGAGACATCCAAAATTCAGAAGTAAATTTAGGGTTTCTGTCAGAGATTATGGCTTTAGGAAAACCAGCAGTATTAAACATATGAGACCACCATAAGAAAGCTAATTCTTTAGTGGAAACATCCTTGTGGGTAGGGATAAATTTACACATTTTTGTGAATCTGTTCATAATAACCAAACAAGAGTTATAACTGTCTTTACCAGCAATAGGTAATCCTGTTACAAAATCCATGTTTATTATTTGCCATGGAGCATCAGGAGGTTCAATATGTTGCATTAATCCTGCTCTTTTACCATTTAATCTTTTTGATTTTTGGCAAGAATCACAAGACTCAACATATAGTTTTGTGTCTTCAGACATATTAACCCACCAAGCAGTGTTTTTAATTCTGATCATTGTTTTGTCAAGATCAAAATGTCCAGCTAATATGTCATCATGACAAATTTTCAAGATGATTTCTTTCATAGAAGGAGGAATAGCAATAACATTACTCAACTTTCTTCTATAATATAGATATTCTTCATCAATTGAAAATTTACCTTTTTCCAAAGCTTCTTGGAACTTTGGTGGAAGGGTTTTAATTAATGCTTGTATTGAAGCATTCTTTGGATCATTTAATATGGTGCATAACTTTTTCAAGTCAGTGTCCTTATCATATGATTCCAGAATAAGCTGTAATAGCTCTTCCTCCATATCAACCACATATATCCCATGGAGATGAATAATTTCATCCTCAGGATCATATGCAGGATTAGAGTCATCATTTGGTAAAGGTAACCTTGATAACATGTCCAAATTTGAGTGAACAACACCAGCCCTATGAATAATTGTCATTCTCCCTCTGTACTCTTGAACAGCTAACTGCCATCTGAACATATGTCTGTTAGGTGTTTTCAAATTTAAAAGGGATTTAACTGCACTGCAGTCAGTGACAAGCTCAAATTTCTGGTCATCTAGGTAATAATGTAGCTTTTCTAGACCCACACTACAGCCAAACATTCCAATTGAGTAGCACCATATTTCATTTCACTATTTCTCAAGGTTCTTGAAATATAACAAATTACTACTTCTGATACTTTATCATTAATCACTTGTTTTTGATGGAGGGCAGCACACAGACCAATAAAACTGGCATCAGTATATAAAACAAATGGCTGATTAAAGTCAGGTAAAGCAAGAATAGGTGCTGACATCAAACAGTGTTTCATAGTGTCAAAGGCTCTTTGTCTTTCACTATTCCAGACAAAAGCAACATCCTTTCTAGTTAATTGGGTAAGTGGTAAAGCTATGACTTGGTAATTTTTAATATACTGTCTATAGTATCCACACATTCCCAAAAAACTTTGGAGCTCTCTCACTGTTGTAGGAGCTTTCACCTGTTGTATGGCTGCCACTTTGTTCTGGTCAACACATATCTGTAAGCCTGAAACAACATGACCAAGAACTTTTAAAGAATGGAAACCAAATTTACATTTCTTCAAAGCAAGTGTCATATTTATTTCATCCATTTTCTGGAATACTTTACACAGGTGTTTAAGATGGTCCTCGAATGTTTTTGAGAATATAATGATATCATCAATATAAACCATCAGCCATCCTTCAATTATCTCTTGATGGAATGTGTTATCCATTAATTTTTGGAAAACTGAAGGGGAATTTTTAGGGCCAAATGGCATCCTAATATACTTATAAATACCCATATGAGTGGCAATCATCAGAAAGTTCTGAGAATTTTTCTCAACAGGTACCTGGTGATATCCCTTATTACCATCCAAACAGCTGATATATTTAGCACACTGTAAAGTAGCATGCATAGAGCTGATTCTAGGTAAAGGATAGATATCATCAACAGTATAAGTGTTTAGTGCTCTATAATCACCACATAACCTGGCTTTATCTTTCTCATAAGAAATTAGGACAGGTGAGATAACACAATATTTAGGTGTTTCAACTACCTTTTCAATAATATTCATTTTTAAAAGGGTAGAGATATTGTCTTCAATATCTTTTCTCTTTGTGGGAGAATCAGGATAAGGCTTCTTCTTTAAACTAGGTGGTATATCAGTTAATGGGCAAGACAATGAAAGTTTCATTTCCTCTTTAACTAATCCCAGTTCATGCGACCCATGAGCAAAGGCCATAGGAAAAGATTTTATCAAGTTAATGATGGAATCTTTATCCTCACCAGAAAGTTGTTCTCCAAAAGAAGCATTGTCAATTTCAGACATATGGGCATGCATTTCCTTTGTAGATCTTCCTTTATATTGAACCACAGAATTACATGTGTTCAATTCTGGTTTTAATAACTTTTTAGGGGAGAAAATTTTAAATTTTCTCTTCCCATTCATCCCCATTGTGAAACATTGGTTTGAAGGATCCAATTTTATGACATACTTGGTTAAAATATCATTCCCTACAATAAACCAATTGCTCAAGCTATCATTTTTCATGACAACAAAATCACAAATAGCTCTTACAAAACCATGGTTATATTTAAAAAACACTGTGGCTTTGTATTTACCAATGGGGGATAAAATAGAGCCATACCCTCTCCAATTTTCAGAAATGATAGGCATCAGTTTAGATTTATAGTCTTGATCTACTGAAGCAAGCGCTCTTTCAGATACTACACTTCCTCCAGCTCCAGAATCCAGAACAACTTCAATGCTGGTTCCATTGATCAAGACTGGTGCCTTAAGAGGGGCAATAACAATTGAGTTATCCTCAATGTTCTTTATGATCTCAGCATCCTCAACTGTAGATAAATCATTGTTATCAATGTCAATAGTATTTAAATAATGAATATCTTCTTCCAGCATCAAGATTTCTTGTTGAGATTCATATGAAATATTGCTGGCACAATCACTTGATGTATCATCCAGTGCCACTGTGTCATCAGCATGCTCCTCTGTTTGTTCTACAAGATTTATCTTCTTGTCACAAACATGGCCTTTCTGCCAAGGCTTGTTGCACTTGAAGCAAGTGTTTGTTGCATACTTCTTTGGTGCAACAGGGGCAGAAGGTTTACCAACCTTTTCTAGAGGTTTTTGTTGGTAAGTGGAGGGTTTCTCCAAAGGGGTCCTAGGAATGAATTTTCTTGCATCATACTTATTGTTTAGAAGTATCTCATTGCAAGTATTAATGAAAGAAGAGGGTTCTTTGGAGAGTTCAGTCCTAGCCACTATTAAGTCTCTTAGAGACATTGGTAATTTATAGAGGATCCTGTCCTTCCATAAATCAAACTCCATATTTGGGTCCATTGCCCTTAAGATTTTTACAAGTTTCATTAAAAACTCAATAGGTTTATCAGTAGAAGAGCTATATCTAGTTTCCTCATACTGCCTTTGTTGAGCCATTCTGAACTTGGAGCCACCAAATTGTGCTTTAATTAATTTATTCCAATCCTCCCATGAGTAGTCATTCCCATCCAGGAGAACAGATTCATACCACATCAGGGCAACATTAGTGAACAAAGAAATTAACTTGGACACAATTTCCTCATCTGGGAGTTTGTAAGAATTTTTTAAGTTATCAATTCTGCAAATAAATTGTTGCCAATCAGAGGAAGAATCACCATCAAATGTTGGGTACTGGTCAAGTTTTGGCCAATTCTTTTGATTTGAATGAGTCTCCTTAGTACTAGCTTGTTTCTGAGTAAGAAGTAGCTGTAATTTCTCTAATTGTGCTGAAATCTCATTGTTTAATCCTTCTGTTGCAGATCCTGGTGCATCATCAGTTTTTGATGGAAACTCAGTGTTTTCAACAGGTATTTCTGGATCTATTTTTATTTTAGATGAACTAGCCACAGGTACTATTTGAGCATCCTGCACTATATGTTCCTTCACAGAAATGTCAGAATATTTTTGGTCATTTAACAATGAGTTCAATTTTTCTTCAATGGTTGTTATTCTTGTTTTCACTCTTGGAAGACTAGATAAACTCTCATTGATAGTTGCAAAAGATAATTGATTCTTATGTTGAAAAGATGAAAAATGGTCATTCAATCTTTTCAGATTTATCTTATCTATCTCTACCTCCTGGCAACAGGCAGATACAGTATCTTTTAGTTTAGACAAATCATTTTTTATATTTTGCCATAAAGCAACTTTCTTGACATGGGTTGCTTTGTAATGAGACAATTCATCAGAGACTCTCTGTGCTTCACTCTTTAATGCTTGATAACCCTGATCAGTTAACAAACTATTATATCTCTGAGTCAATTGCATATTGTTCATTATATGATTTTGCTTGGCAATATTATCTCTCAAGTGCTCATCATTAATTCTTGCTACATCTGGAGTGTTTCTCAATAAGGAAACTGAGTAACATTCCAGACTCTCATAGAACTCAGGGTCAAGAGTTTCATCAATCACAGCCATATCAGGATTAATCATTGAGGTAGCAATTAAAAGTAATGCATTAGATACATGAGATATCTGTCTACTATTCCCAGCCTCTATAGGTCTCAAGGTTTCATCCTGCCTTCCAGATTTACCTGAAGGAACAGAGTCAGCCACAAGAAAAGGCACTTGAGAGTCAATAGAGGGACTTACCAGGGTTTACTGGGTATCACCATATTGGGCTTCCTTCTTCTTTTGCCTCCTTGATAAGGGTGGGGAGGAGTGGGGTTGGCCTGGGTGGGCCTTGATGGACCTACCTGAGGTAACTGATTCTGGTTTTGAGCCAAGTAGTCCCACTGAGTGTTGAGCCAGTCCCACTGCCACTTGGACACTTCCACCATCTCTTGGGATTGGGGAGCCAATTGTTGTTGATCCCTGGGAGGAAGAGGTTTCTTCTTCTCTTGGAGAAAAGTATCTGTTCTTCTCACCTTTTCTTCCAAGGCATCTACCCTTACCTTTAGTCTCAAGCTGTCTGTCCTTAACTCCTTTATGTGGGTAGACAGATTCTTTACCTGCTGAGATAACGGCATCTTTTTTATCCTGAAGCCTTTTGGAAGCTCTTCTGGTGGGTTTGTCATGGGCTTCTGATCCTGAGTATTGTCCACTAGGATTTCTACTTCTTCCATCTCTACATCCTGTTTGGGGCAAGGATTTATTAGTTTGAGAAATTCTTCTTGTTAAAGGAGAACTTACAGAAGTAGGCTCATCATAATCAATTAAGTCTAGTTCTTCTTCACGTGCAGCAAAACCACTTTGGTCAGTCATTTTAAGATTCTACTGAAATGAAGGAAAGAGACAAAATTAATTAGTCTTTATTTTTAATTTTTATTTAACAGAAATAAAATAAAAATAATAAAAAATCTTTTTAGGATAAAAATCAACTTAAATAAAATTAATTTTTAAAAAAAAAATTTAAAACCAGGATTATAATATAATCAACTGTAGAAATAAATTGGAATTTTTATTAATAATTTTTTATTTTCAGGATTTAAATCAACTGAAGTAATCAAATATAATTCTCTATTAATTTAAAAAAAATTTATTTTTAACTGATTACTTAACTGCCAGGACTTAATGTCAACTGAAGTAATTAAATATGAAGTTTTATTTTAAAATTTTATTACTGATCACTTAACTACCAGGACTTAATGTCAACTGAAGTAATTAAATATGAGTTTTATTAATTAAAAAGATTTATTGGATTACCAGGACTCAAAGTCAACTGAAGTAATTAAATGTGAATTATTTATTAATAAATAAATAAAATATTATTGTCAGGACAATTTGTCAACTGGAACAATTAAAATTTAAATTAATCAGGACAAATGTCAACTGAAAAATTATAATAATTATTTTATTAATAAAAAATATTATTGTCAGGACAATTTGTCAACTGGAACAATTAAAATTCAAATTGATCAGGACAATTGTCAACTGAAAAATGATAATAATTAATATTAAAATATAATTATTTTATTACTTCTGGGACTAAGAACAGTTATTGATCTATTATGGTCAACCAGGAAAAATAAAAAAAAATATAATAATAAAATTAAATTCCAAATTACCAGACACCTCCCCCTGCAAAATGAGCAAATTAATGCCACTTACAGAGTGCTGAGTAAAAGGAAATATGTAGCAAATGAAGAGTAAAGAGTAACCCACAAATAGTAATAACAATAATTACCACGATATATACGATGTTTAGTCAGTATATGAACTTAAGTTCTGGAGCGCGGTTCGATTCCCGTTTGCAGCAAAAACTTTTATCACGTGACATATGACGTTTGTCGTTTTCTTGCCTTCTCTTGTCCTTTACAGGTACTTGTACGCCGATGGTCCCCTCAATTACGCCTCAAGTAACGTTGCGCCGTCGATATTTCGGAAAGGATCCCAATTGTCAAGGTTCCCTTTTGGTCTAGAAGCTTTGGTACGGAGTTTGTATGAAGATTTGAAGGATTTATTGGACTCTTAATAATTTAGTATGTATTTCTCAATCAAAGATGATGTTTACTCAATAATAAGAGGTAGATTTAAAATATTTATATAAGTTATAGATTAGAATTACGTCCTTGTAAATACTAAAGATATAAGATATAAGAAATAAGTGTTATATTGTAGTTGTAGTAATAAGTAAGTTGGTAAAAAGGAATGATTCAAAGACAACAAAAAGAGAGGCCTTTTATAGGCAAAGGAGAGACAAAGCACGGCAATCAAATTCTAAAAACAGTAGTATGAGAGAGAGAAAAGAACATTCCAGAAGGAGTATTTCGAATAATAAAGTTATTCTAAAAAGAAGGCGTCAAAAAGATGTATTTACAGAGTATGTCAGAAATACATCAATTTATTTAATATTTACTGTAGAAGTCAATTCTAAATAAGAAATTTGAATTTTTTGTATATATTTAATATTATTTGAATATTAAAATCTTATTTTATCTTAATATCTATTTTTTAATAGAAAATTTTATTTTTTCCAACCTGTCAAATGAGCACAGTGTTAGAGAAAAATATAAGGGACAATTTTATATTTTTAATTTTAATTAATTATTTAATTTTTTAATTTTATCATTCTGTAATTAGTTAATGTATTATAACTAATTTTAATGTAACTAAATTATAGTTAAATAATAATTAAAATGATAAGGTGCAGCTTCATCCAGTAAATAATTAATTATTTCACTGGGTAAGTCTAGTAGCCTGGCTGACAAAATTTCTCAATTCGTTTATTTCTCTCAATTTTACTACTATTATCTTTTGGTTATCACATTTATCTGTGTTAGTACAGCTTGAAAATACAAATAGCAATATATATTTTTTATCTCTTTATTACTTTGATATAAGAATTTTTCATTTTTTTCAAGTAATAAGTCATTAAAATGCCTTGTTATAAACAGACACCTCCTTTATGTAAGATCTATTACTTTATCTCTTATATCTTCTTAGACTAACTTTTCTTTTCCATTAATATATTTGATATATTAGCACCAAGTAGTTATTTGACAAAATCTCATCAGCATCCTTGATTCGAATCCTTCAAACTCAAGAAACAACCACCTCTAGGCATGTCTCCAAACCCCCCTTCTCTTGCCAATGAAAGGGCTGAAATTACCCGATCTCAATATGGCAAGATACTTGAGTTTGCTAAAGGCAAAACTGAAGAACTACTGTCAACTCTTAGCAAGAAGCCTTTGCCATCTTATATTTTGAATGCCTACAACAATGTGCTTGAATACATTGATGACCTAGAAAAATGTAAGTAATTATTTTATATTAAATTCTTTAAACTCAGAATAATAAATTATGGACACTTTTTCTATAAACCTTATTCAAATTCAGCTTATGAAAAAGGTATCATTCCTCCTGATGATGTCATTATCATCAAAGATGATGATGATAATGAAATACCTGACGCTGAAGGCTATGCATCAACATCTCAAGGGGGAGATAAGACTATTCTTCGACATTCAAAAAAAATGAGACTTTCTAGGGGCTCTAGTTTTGTCAGTGCTACTAAAACTCCTCCTGCCAAGGATTCCTCTTACTCAGCATCTCAAAAATCTAAACAAACTAGCCAAAATGTGTCAAAAGGGTATGTCATTTCTTTCATGAGTAATATAGCAATAAATTTTATATTAGTGTTTAAAGCTATCTCCAAATTTTTTACTTTCTTATTTATTATTTCTTGTCTTTTTCTTATCTTTTAATCCAGCTCTAAAAACAACAATCACTCCAAAGCGTCAACTAATAGAAAATCTTGCTCTAATGAAGAAGAAGATGATGAAGTTTCAAAATATGAAGCTTCTCTAACTCAAAAAGATGATGAAGCTACTTCTGCTGATGAGGTTGAGAAAACACCGAATGAAGAAATTGATCCACCTAGCCAGCCACAAAAAAATACTTCAAGTTCAAAGAAACAGCTTATAGTTGCCGTATCTTCAAAATCTAAAATTGAAATTCCCCAAATCCTACGGTCTCTATCATCATCAATAAAAATTTCTAATAACAGCCTTCCTTATACTCCAACAATGATTGGAAACTCAAAATTACAGAAGCAAATAGCTGAAATTCATCAATTTTTTGAAGGTAGAATCAATGGTCAAAAGGTACTTAGGGCATGGCCAGAAATCGATCAGTTATTTGAAATCCGTTTGTCTGCTTCTCTTGAAAAGCCACACAAAATTTGGCACAAATTCAATTTTCTATGGATGAAATCTGCTCATGACGAAATGCTTACAAAAATTAATGAACTCTGTATGTATCACTTACTTGAAGTTGGATAATTTATTTTATGATAACTAATTGTTTTGTTATTTTTTTAGCTTTGGATTTTCTTAATGTTGACACTTTGCAGATCTGGGTGGTCAATAATTTGAAATTTGAAAATTTGGAAAATTTTTGTAACTCTGAAGAACCAAACTCAAATAATCTTTCTCCGTTTAAGAAGACTGATCACCCTGAATCATCAATGATACGCATGCTATCAAGACTAGTTAGCCCAAGTGCTCACCAGCGTTCTTTTTGGGAATCCCTCGTTGCATCATCTCTTTATCTTTCTTCTCAAGAGTTTACCCTTCCTGCTGAAGAATCCGACTTCAATCCAGATTGTCCTATTGAACGTGCCCTACATATTCTAGCCCGCCTTACACATCTGAAAAGCAAAGTTCCCAATACATTCGACAGCTCAACATCACAGTTAATTGCAGCAAATTTTTCAATCACTCCCCTATGCCAATTTAGAAACATAATAATCGACGTCATAATTTCAATAATTATTTTAAAATCTAGAGAGGCTGCTGCAAATATAACTCAAGCTGAAAGCAAGAAACGACGACATTCGAGGAATAAAAGAAAACAACAGATATGCAGCAATTCGATGTGTCTCATAATGATTCTATTCAGAAGATGAATCAAGAATATGCACACCATAAATATCAATCATTTACTTTTTACTTGGTTGATGGTGTTCGTGGATTATTTCTTTCCTCACAGGACCACCGGCTTGTGTCAGCTTCAGACTGCTTAGAATTCATAACACAACTTGGCCTCCTTAGAAAATACTGTGATAATAATAATCTGGGGAATGTAAAAATCATGAAAAACCTTAATTTTTATATCTTTAATATTATCAAACCCTTTATAGATAATTCTGGGCCTATGCCACTTAATTTTAATACTCCCACCATGAGCCATATTGCTAAAGCAATGGCAGCTGATTTTCTTGATTATTGGAATCTTATTAAGCCAAATTCTTCATTTTTCTCTATTGTTGACGTAATTAATACATAATCCTACTTCATGTAAATATATACTTTATCCTATTGCTAAATTTTTTTGTGTAACTCAAATTATTTATTTATGTGAGATTTATTAACAAATCTGAATAAAGATGCTTAAACTATCAATAAATATTATTGTATAAATTTCTTACACCTTTAGCTATTCAGTAAATATTATTGCAATAATCATAACTCAAAATCATGATGGATCAAAAATTTGAAGAAAAATTAAGAATACATTATAAGTCATTTTTCTCATAACACTATTTATTTCTTTAAGATGGCAATACATCTTAGCATTTGTTGCAAATTTTATAATAATTATTACAAAAAATTGAAACAGTTTTCTATCAACTCTTTTCAGCATGTTAAAAAGTTAAAAATATTAAGTGTAATGAATTTTTTCTCACAATTCATCAAAGCTTTTTCTTAAGTAGACTTTTCTTAATCTAATTTCTATAATTTCTAGGTGCATAATTATCTTAATTATAC
The DNA here is from genome assembly GCA_030280995.1 of Hemileia vastatrix. Taxonomy (NCBI): domain Eukaryota; kingdom Fungi; phylum Basidiomycota; class Pucciniomycetes; order Pucciniales; family Zaghouaniaceae; genus Hemileia; species Hemileia vastatrix. The sequence goes on from JASXTE010000001.1 coordinate 65,388,984, forward strand.
TAAGTATTCTCTATGAAAAACTCATGGAAATAATATTAAATTCATTTAATAATAGTAACATATATATGTACCATGATAAAATAATATCTAGACATTTAAATAATGAGAAGCCATCATATTGGTATGAAATCATATTAAAGTGTCTTTGAAAAACTAGTTAAATTTAAAAAATATCTTTTTATCAGTGCCAATTATTTTGAAAAACAATATTTACTCTACATTTCGATGATCTATAATTTAGCTTGCTGTATTTTGATTCATATTTTATATTGATTATTTTTTACACTTACAGATTCATGTATAGATATCAAATTTCATTCAATAATTTGGTAAAAAAGATATTTAATTCTTTCTATGAAAGCAAAAAAATAAAAGAAAGAAAGTAGGGTACTCCTTATTAAGAATTTAAAAATATTATTTCTATAAATATTAAAACAAACCCGTTTTAGATTGCCATCCTTCTTGGTCATCCTTAAATGTCAATAATAAGTTATTGAAATGTTATTTTTCTTCTAAAATTTCATATGAATCAAATTCTACTTACATCTAACTTAATAGATCAAGTTCAATAAAAATGTATCTACAATATTTTTCTCGGTTTTTAAGATTCATTCAACTCCAAGAAAAAAGAAATATTCTTCCACAACTCTTAAAATTAATTCAATGGATAAATATTCAAACACTTTAAAATAAATTTCAATTTGACTGTGTTATATTTATCTTAAAATATATTGAGGTCCACTCTCTGAAAAAAGTAAAAGCCCTTTTATAATTATTAATATTTTATTATAATATAATAAAATTCACTTAAAAATGATGTAGTAGTTTCTATTTTACATACTTGGTTTTATTAATTTAAAAAAAAATTCAATTAGATATATAGAAATATCATCATATAATTCAGATTTTGGAATTCTGCACCTTAATTAAAGATAGATGATGAAGGCTAAGTCAAGATATACAAGGAAATTGAAATTCATATTAATTAAATATTCCTCTTCTACAAGGTAAATTTAAAAATTAGAATTAATTTTTATTGAAGATCTAAATTGATTGATATATTCTTCATTATCAAGATATCTCATTTCCTTTTATTGATTATTTCACTTCTACTTTTGAAGTTATATGCTTTACTAAAATATAATTATGTGATGAAAAATATTCAATTTATCAAAAAAAAATCATAAGTAACAGTAGTGTACAAATTTCAGTAAATTTAAGATTGAATAATGCCACTAAATTAATTCGAGTTAGATATGAAAGTGAATAATGAATGACTCAATGAAAAAAATTAATATTTAATTGTCCATTAATTTTTTTTATTTTTACTTAAATAAGAATAGAATAATACAAGGTTTTACTTTAGTTATTAATAAGAAAAAACTTATTTCAAAAATTAGCAAATTTTTAATACTTTTAAAAACAATATTAATAGTACAGATCTATTTATATTGTTGCATATGATCTTTTAGGATGGAAACTAAAAATATTATATATTTTTAGTTTCCGTTTGCAATAATTAAGCAAGTTAAAAAGCTATATTTTGTATCTTATATTTTAATATATTATATTTTATTTTACATACAACAATGATAATTTTTTATTGTAATATGATTTTTCAATTTTTACATCCATTTTTTTTCATACTTTTATTGTTTTAGGTTTTTCACTAGATTATACATAATCATCAGTTTCATAAAAAGGTTTTATAGACGTGTGTTTAAATATATCATTCTATCACTAAACTAAAACTATACCTGTACAATAAAATCACATTTTCACTTATCACTACTTAATGGTCTTTTCCTTTTTTATTAACATGTATATCAGAATCATTTTCTGTATATAATTTTTTAATATCTTTAGTAAAATTAAATATATAGTGATTCACTAACTTTTTTTTTTGTTAATTCAGTCTTTTCATTGTACTTAGAAAGTTTCATGATAAGAAATTTACATCTTTCTAACTCTTCATCTATATTTAAGTACTCAGAAATATCTATTTCAAACTCCTGGAGTTTTTTAAATGTATTGAAAAGTCTTGTACTAACTTGAATAGAAGAGCCAATGCAAGTGAATCCATCAATTTCATAACATCGTGAAGTGAAATGATTAAGAAGGTTTGCTGGCCATAGAATCTCTGTGATGCCATTAGTGGCCTCCATGTCTACTTTGCAAGCTATTTCAGGAAAATGAAGTTCTCCACCTTTTTTACGTGGTTGATTTGAGTCATAAGATTGATGAAGAGAATTTTTCTCAGTGTCTTTAGGCATGAAAAGTCCAAATGTATACTTGCTACGGTCTGAGTCACAGTGAGGACTATTCGAAAACCCGTTTCCATTTGAGCCTGTTGTCCAAGTAACATTGCCAGCAAATGGTTCAAGTTCTTGATCATCAACATTTTCTCCAAACCCAAGAATCCCAAGCTTTTGACAGAGCTTTACTGCTTCTTGATACTTAACATTAGATATACTTTGATAAAAAAATTTAAAGAATAACTCTATTCACTTCATGCAACAATCATACTCTGCCAAATCTAAGGGCTTAGAAGTATATTTAACTATAAAAGTAATTAAAATAATAGTAGATTAAAAATATTCATAAATAAAACTATATAATACTTACGAATTAATAGAGACTTTTTCCTATCTAAACACCTACCACCAACAAACATATTACCAAATCCACCACCATTTTTATGAGCTTTATTTTGTAAAACTCGATGTTCACAATACGAAAAGTCTTTGATGCACTGAATTGTTGCTTCAAGCATGTTTAATCAAATGAGATCTTCAATAGAAAATGTTTTCACTATAACACTTGAAATTGAGGAGCGGATTGGATGGAAAATATAACAGCTAGAATTTGAAGTAAAATACCTTTCTGGATTAACTAAATATTTTACAAAACTCCTAGAAAAATATTTTGGCCTCTTTCCATCTGTCTCAATACCGTAATTTTCAACAATAAGTAATGCATTCTTGATGTTTTTTGCACGCTTGTTGTTTGATTTTTTTCCTCGGTGGTGATTTTTCTTTATAAAAAAGCTTTGTGAAGCCTGCATCTTGTAGTGTAGTGGATAAGAATTTAATTTAATTCAGAAATAAATAAAAAAAGTGAAAAAGAATGCAATTGTTAAAATTAACACCTCCAAAAATAATCATTATATATTCTTATTAATCAATAAAAAATCATATCCAATGTACATTTAGAAAACATGAGTATTAGCTGCATTTAAAATATTAATCAAGTATTTGGTATTAAAGCTTCATTTAATTGCTTACAAGTATAGTATTATGCCGTATGCGTTGGGCACACAAGAATCAACTATACCTCTACCATTAATAGAATTACAGGAGGCCAATACAATAAATTATTGATATGTAGAAGAAAATTGATCCATACACATGTGGATACTATGATATTTTATTTTATTTTATTATTTAATATATAATGATTGAGAATAATAAAAGCTTTAAAAATGAAATAGTGAAAAAAGATATTCTTACTTGAAATTTTAAAAAAAAATCCTTGGGTAGAAGTTGATTGATCAATAAATGGAAAACTAATCTGTTGATTTAAATTTTTATGAATAGAATATTGTAGAAAAATAAGTATTATTTTTATTGAATGAAAAAAATGAAAAGAGAACGACAAACCAATATAAAATTTGGATGCTAACCAAAAATTAGCTTTTTGATTATACTATGACAAGTTAGAGATCATGCTGCCAAGAGTTAAAAACAATCAGCAGTTCTATTTTTTTTATTTTTTAAAGAGATTTAAAAGGAGACTAAAAGACCAACAATCCAAGTTAGTAATCTGTAAATAAGTTACTTTGGTGGCAAACCTAATGATTGAGAAAAATGGATTTTCTAAAAGTTGAACATATATTTAAAGTGGAATTAATATTTTTACTTAAGAAACAAGTATAAGAGTCAAACCAAAATAGAAAACTCTTAAGTGAAACAGATGGAAAGCTAATTATTTTAATAAACTGTCTCTTGTAAGTGGAAGGAGAGAAGTAGAAAATTTGCCACTTGGATGAAAATTTTCTTACAGTTATGCGTATAGAAACACGCAAATGACTGAAGCCAGTTGCAAGGCATGCAGTGACTTGCATAAGGCGTATATGCAACAGGTTTTTACACAGCAATATATTGTACAAATGAAGAAAAAACATTATCACATGCTTTTAATTAAAACTTACATATTGTTTTTACAGCTTATTTTTATAGGGTTTCACGGTGTAGAATTTGAGGAACCAAAGCCTTGGCTTGTTTTACATGGTGTAGAGTAGACTCCTACAGTCACCTTGCTGCAGGCAGAATCCAAGGGAGTTGGAAAAACAAAAAGAAATCCCTGTCCCTCTAAGTAAACGTAAGATTCAATTAACTAAGCTTGAAGATCTGCTTGAAGAAATGGATAAGTTGAAAATCTGAGAGAAAGACTTTGAAAGTGTTGGAAATCTATAATATAGAAAAAAATATGTGCAATAAATGATTACACCCCCAAAACAAATACCTTATACCAGATTACACTGATACAAGTCACAGAAAATACTTAGAACAAGCGGCAACACTTTCCCCAGAGACTGAAAAGTACAGTAAAGTACCCCAGAAACTACCCTTAGGATGATCTGTTCAAAGGTGTCTTATTAAAGGTCTGCCCCAGATTTACCCAGTTTCCCACCAAAATTAAAGAGTGTTCTTTATTATATTTTTATTTTATAAATTTTATAAGAAAAGAAAAAAATTTGAGTCACCCAGGATGAGAGCTATCCAATGGTACCCTATATGTTGATATTTTTTTATTATAATTGTTGTTATATGTTAAATATTGTTAATTATCAAAAAAGACCCTTGTTATCGAAACTAAAAGACAAAAAACATGTTGAAGACTAAGATTCCCTCTCCCCGTATGATTCTCCTGCTCCAGACCTTTCCAACAATACCCTACATGCATATGATCTAAAATAAACTATTGATCTAGTAAGCATAATAACTTTCTAACCAAATTTTGCCACAATAGCCAAACTTTTTGCACAGTGACCAAACTTTGCACTGGTGATCAGAATTTTCTACAGTGACCAAACTTTGCACTGGTGATCAGACTTTTCTACAGTGACTAAACTTTGCACTGGTGATCAGACTTTTCTACAGTGACCAAACTTTGCCACAGTGCCCAGACTTTTTGCACCAATGACCAAACTTTGCCACAATGACCAACTTTGCCACAGTGACTTCGCTTTTGCACCGGAAAATCACCGGAGCGAACCGGAGCGCACCGGAGTGCACCGGAAAAAAATGGCTACTCCATGAGCACACTGCATCCACCAAAAAATACCAAGAGAGCCCTTGAAAATCCAGTAAAACCAATACCCAATCCATGAAACCATCAAATAACAATAGGAATACCAACATATATCCATTCCAAAACACCATAAATCCTCCAAAAAATCACCATAAATCCTCCAAAAATCACCATAAATCAACCCAAAAAAAATCCATTTAACTCCCTTCAACCAAATTAACACCTGCTAACACCAAGATTTTCTTTCAACCAAGGTCCAATTAAATTTCCACCTAAGTAGCCTACCCAGATTTGGAATGCCACAATGGATGCAATTAATATTTATTTTCACTTATTTTTCAAATTCAATCCACTTATCCATATCATTTGTTCACATAAGGTTGGAAAACTAACCTTCAGCTGTTATGGAAACCTTTTTTATCACTTATTATTTTTTTTGCCACTAAGTTGACGTTTGGCTACAAAAGTGTTAACAGCCAAGCGTATATTTCTGAAAAACAATATGCACACAAAATCAGTATTTTGATATTTTAAACTTGTTAAAACTGGGTATATATGTTTTGGCATTTAAAAATATCCAATACCACTTTTTCTAGCTTTAATTTTTTATTATGTACATATACATTTCACACTGTCAAAAAATTAATGCCAAATGGCATGTAAAAGAGTAGCGCGAATTTCAATATCTCATCTCATCTTATTTCTTATTAATTCAAACCAGCCAGTCTCCCCCTGGCTGGTAGTTTATTTCCTATAGTAGCCAATGTTGCTTAAAGCAACATCGGCTGCTCAAATCTCACATTAAAACCTCCCAGCCAGTGTTATCTGGCTGGGAGATGAACAAAATATTATTGCAACCAAAGTTGCTACAAGCGACTTTGGTTGCTTTAAAAAAAGACTTGCAGCCAGTTTTATACTGGCTGCAAGTCATTAATATATAATAAAAAAAGTGAGCAAAGTTTCTGCATGCAACTTCTCTCGCTTTTAAACACAAGATCTTGCAGGCAGTTTTAAACTGCCTGCAAGATGTATTATAAATTTGACCAAAGCCACTTTTAGTGGCTTTGGTCTTTTTTTTTTTAATTTTTTTTAAACGCTGCCAGCTTAAAGCTGGAAGAAATTTATTTATTTATTTATTTTTTCAATTCCAAGCCACTTCCTGTGGCTTGGGTTATTTTTTTTATAATTTATTTTAAATAATTACCAGCCAGGCTCCCCCTGGCTGGTAGTAAATATTTTAAGCAGCCAATGTTGCTTAAAGCAACATTGGCTGCACAATCACATTAATACCTCCCAGCCAGTGTTATCTGGCTGGGAGATGAATAAAATATTATTGCAACCAAAGTCACTACAAGCAACTTTGGTTGCTTTAAAAAAAGACTTGCAGCCAGTTTTATACTGGCTGCAAGTTATTAATATATAAAAAAAAGCAAGCAAAGTTGCTGCATGCAACTTTGCTCGCTTTTAAACACAACATCTTGCAGGAAGTTTTAAACTGCCTGCAAGATGTATTATAAATTTGACCAAAGCCACTTTTAGTGGCTTTGGTCTTTTTTTTCATTTTTATTAAACGCTGCCAGCTTAAAGCTGGCAGCAATTTTTTATATTTTTTATATTTTTCAATCCCGAGCCACAGGAAGTGGCTCAGGTTATTTTTTTTTGTTTTTTTAAATTATTACCAGCCAGGCTACGCCTGGCTCTTAGGTTATGTGACATTTGAAATCTTGTAAAAAAGTTTAGAGGAAATATAAAATGCATATTCTTTGATCCATTATGAATTATGAGTGGTAGAGGATTGATGAAGGGATTAATAGCTATAAAATAAAATAAGCCATTGCTGATAAGGAGAGTTCTAAAACAATAGATATTTTCTATGAAAATGAGATGGGATGGAGTAAATTAGGGGGTCTCAAAATTGATCAAATATTCCACATAATCACACCATAAAAAATTACCAAACACCCCATCAGAAAATGAAATACACCTGCCCTAGACAAGTGTATTTTGATGGTGTGTTTGACCTCAAACACACCTTCTTTTGGGAAGAAAAAGACATCAAAACACTTCTCTCCTTCATCTTGATAAGTCAGCACTAGGTATAGACAAGCCATCTTCTTAGATTCTTTTTCAACTAATTTGTAAGGGCTTATTATTCAACATGTGAAAAACGTGACTTCCCACCACTTAAGCATCCACTTCATCATACACTCACCCTTAGTCTTCATCACCATTCATAAAATTCCTCTTTCAGTCCATTGTAAACTAGAAAAAACTGCTACCACTCTAGCCCTGGATCTATTTGTTCACTCAGATACCAACTCCAATGCTGAAATTAACTTGGCTTACATGTGTGACATGCTGAATAATCACTACTTCTATTCCAGAACACTTTCCATACAACACCCACCACAATTTAACCTTGATGTTCTTTAAAGCATTCCTGAAATTAGCTTTAAACAGATATTTGGCACAACCTTGCCTGGATTTCTCAGTTACTTGAACTGATAAAAGATCACTCAATTTTCAGAAATGATTCTTGTTGTCCATAAAGAGATCCTCCTATTCAAATCTGTGTTGCACTTTGTCATTTTAGTTCAAATTGAAATGGTGGCACATTTACCAATCTTTAAAACCTCTTCCAGATCAGAGATGGAAATATATATTTTGATTGTAAAAAAATGCTTTGAATCTCTCTTATATACATTGCATGTGTCTACTCTTGCTAATTTTTAGGATTTCAGTTGATTAAATGTTTTGTATTTAGATTATAAGTAATATTTTTCTCCATATCTACATGACTAAAATTTTTTCTGGATTTCTATTAATAATTTGGTTAAATATGGTTTTTCAACAGCTTTATTAATCAACCCTTATGCACAAGATACATAAATTAACAAATTTTTTTTACTAAATCTAGAATTTTGGCAATACCCTCCCCTTCATTTCACTATATTAGGGGGTGGCCATTGCCAATTTTTTCATGTCAAAAAATTTTTTTATGTCTGAAAAAAAAATAGCAATACCTAATACTGAATTTTACTGTGGGAGGGGGTGGAGATTGCCAATTTTTTCATGTCAAAAAAATATTTATGTAAGAAAAATAAAATTCACAATACCTCCCCCTGCAATTTACTGTGGGAGGGGGTAAAGATTACCAAATTTTTATTTTAATTTCATAAATTCTTAAATAAATCAATAAAAAATATAATCAGCCAAGTAAAAGTAATGGGATTCACAATTACACCTACTAATGATTTCAGATGTGACCAAAGCCAAATAAATCATATGACAAGCAATGTATTGACAATTCATCCATTCAATACAAATAAATAATTAAATGAACAAATTTATACAGCAGCGAGTCTCAATTGCACAAAAGTTTTATTTGATTGATTATATTTAATAATTGATAATTTAAAAATTTATGAAATAAAAAAAAAATTTGAAAATCTTCTAATTACCATATTTAGAACCCCTCCCTAAAGATTAAATATAAATAGGGCCCTTCCCCCTTGCTTTACTTACCTGGTTTATCAGACTTTGGTTGATTTGGAATGAAAAACCAAAATGAGTAAGTGTTTCACAAGATTCCAAAAAAATGAGAACACTTTTTACAAGATATCAAACAAGGAGTTTCCTTGGTAGTTTAATGATTATCTCTTGGATTTTTGATTGATGATTATGCTGAGAAGAGTTCCAAATAGATTTGATGATTCCATCTCCTGAAAAAAACTCAAAACATCAACAAATCAGGGAAAAAATGATTTATTAAGAAGAAAAATTAAGGAAACAAATGATAAAAAACAGTTGAGGAATAGACATACCTTGGGAGTGGTACAATGAAAAGTATCAGAAAAAACATGCATATTATGGAATATCAAAATTCAAAAATGTAAATTAGTTTACATAAAAAGACTCAACTTTAAAAGTAGATATCTCAGAAATTTCTGAGCCAAAATTGATTATGCTTTCTGGAAATGAAATTCATGACTATAGAGAACCTGTAATAAAAATAATGTGAGATTTGAATGAACCAAAATCTAGCAAATGTTAATATTCATCCTCATAAAATTAAATTACAAAATTAAAAGGACTCATCCAAAATTGATATTTAGCTGATCAAATCAGAGCCAAAAGCCTGAAGTAGTATTTGAAATAAATTGCTTAAGACATATATGCATATTATGCAACATTGAACGTAAAAAATGTAAATTAGTCCATGAAACAAGATTCAACTTTGAAAGCAGTTATCTCAGCAACCACTGGAACAAATTCAACACCATTTGCTGGAAATAAAATCCATGATTCTTCATATTTTTCCAACAAAAGGATATTTCATTTAAAAAACCCTAACCCTATTTCTGACCTTTTATTTCTGACTTAAAAGAAAATCAAAAAAGGGTAATAAAATTTAAAGCCAGGTATTATCAATGGTCTAAAAAGATCTATTTTAGCTACCTATGTTTTTTATAAGTATTATATTTGTTCAAGAGTAAGGCCTACTTGAGAAGATTAAAATAAATTTGGATGGAAGTTTGAGCCAAGTGGATGATAAATATCTCAAAAACCAGTGAGCCAAATTAGATTTTGCATGGTGGATATGAGAGCTAGGCTTCTGTAGAACCTTCTTAAAAGTGGAAATGTGATTTGAGAAAACAAAAAAAGAAATAGAAACAATAACAAAAACAAATTCAGAAAAAGAACATCAGTTAAAATTGAAAAAAAGATGGTGGGAGGATGACTTACCTGATGAGATGTCTTCAAAGATGTAAAAGGAGCAGATAGAAGTTCAGGAAGTGATGGATAAAAGAAATAGAAGAAAAGTTAAGGAAGTGAGAGAAGATGAATAAAAGTAATGAGGGATCATTGAAAAACAGAAAGAATGAATAATTATGTAATTTCTGAAATATCCAACTTCATGTTGAGATGATTAACCAAAATGAATCAGGAAGGGAAAAATTATGCTTTCAATGAAAATTCAAAATAATAGTCAATATGCAAAAATAAAACAAACCCAAGTGGAGAGTACATGCAACTTGATCATTTTGAGAGCATGAAAAAAGGATTTAAAAGGGTTGTGTTGAAAATTTTGTAGTGTTCTTGGCATGATGACTAAGTTTTGAGGATATAAATTTGTTTAAGAATTGTTGTTAATGAAAGTAATGAAAAGCTCAAAATTTACTGGGGCACCATGTGCAAACATTTGTATCAAAAAAAGGGGAGGGGAAAGATGTGATGTGTGGTGAATTGGGAGGATCTGTAGATTGGTTGGCTGTGCTGTGGTTGGAAAATTTTCACTAAAGTAGGACATATTTGACCCCATGTTTAAGATCTCATGTACCAAATCAGCCATGTTTCATGGTGTGTTTATGTGGTGCTTTTAAAATGAAATCCACCCGGCATATTTGTTCAAGTTTGAGACCCCCTATTAAGAATTAGATGGGTAGAGGAGGAGGAAGAGATCCTTAAGAAGTTGAATAGAATATTGCTTTAAAATTTTTTGAAAGATAAATATTAAATTGAAATAAATTTTGTAAATATTTTTGTCATTATATTGGTTTCCACTTTTAAATGCAGTTACTATTTGTCAGGCTGAGGTCAAGTACAAGGACGTGAACTAGCTTGAATGGTCAGTTGTCTAGAAGATTTTAATGGTCCTATATGAATACTGTAATAATCTTTGTAGTTGGTAGAAAAATAGATTTTATAATTCTGATACTATTCAAAAGTCTTATAATAGTACTAATTGATATGTATTGTAATTTATTTGGTTATATTGGTAAATTGTAAATGATAAAGAATGCAGAAAACAAGACCAAAAACCCCCTCCTTTTATACACACTAAGTTCCCCAATAAACATCTTGATGTACCATCCAATACAATGTTAATGACGCCTTCAAACAAGTAATAGACCTCTCTATCAACGCCCCTAGTGACCAATAACATAATTAAACAAACAACAACCACTAAAATCCTATTAATAAAAAGGGAGATCCATCAAAATTAAAGAAAAGACAAAAAGAGAGTATATGCGTGGAAAACAATATTATAACAAGGTTAAAGGAGACTTTTTAAGGTTAATTATAGCTTAATAAAAAGGGGGATCTACAGTAGAAATGGAGGGGCTAATCCTGACATTATACTACATGAAATTCCCATTCAAAAATAACCGAAATTGACTGAGAAACCACCGCAAAACTTAAAAAAGGGCGTGAGATGTGGGGTAACTACATGCAGTCCTTGGCAGGCGCTTGCACGGGTAAATCCTTGACTAAAATTAGGCGAATTTAAGCGTGGTGATGAAATAAGGTGCCAAGAGTGAGGTTATTAATGAAATTAGTGCATATAAACAAGGTCAATGCATTATTAATTAAGCTAGGACACTAAATAAGCGCCTGTCGCCTATTTTAGTGTGTTTCCCCACAGTGGGCGTATAATGTGGGGTAATTATAGTGTGAAAAAGCTAACTTTGCTAAAAATGAAGCTATTCACACGGGAAAAAAGCAGGCAATATGTAGCCAGTACACAGAAGCCATTTCTGGCATAAAAAACACCAAATTTGAAAAGTGTTATTTTTATGCATTTAAATAGCCAAATCAATAGTTCTAAATGAGCCCAATTTATCTGTCAAAGCGCAATTTTGATATTCTCAATTTTATAGCGCATATAGTCAACTTTTAAGTGAAATAAAGTGCATTTCTTGTTTTTTGTGTAAAACAATGAATATAACAGCTTTAAGTGTACTTAAAGATTATGTAGCCTTATACTTAAGTTTCTTAAGATTACCCTGACATATTCCAACTTAATATTAAGTACATAAGACTTATAAAAGGTGGATATATGCATGTATATAAGGTGTTATAATGGCATTTTTTGTGTATTATCATAATTTTACTTATGTATACTGTTTGTGTACTCTCATTTATTGTTCCCATGTATAGTTCATGTGTTTAACATAAATTATAAGCACTTTTTACTCAGTCCTGGGGATATACAGGCTGACACTCGCCCACCCAAAAAAACAATAAAAAAAATGATAAGTTATACATTTTATTTATTTATTTGTAATTTTCAGGTATTCAGAATAATTCTGTAGCATTAAAGATTAAACTTCAAAGAAATAAAACATAATAAAATATTATGAGTACTGGTTGTTTAACCCCTCAGCTGGTTGAACAGAAATTTATTTCTGTTTAAATTTTTTAAGAAGGGTGGATAAATTAGAAATTTCTTTTTCAGGTATCCATTTATCAAATTCATTTGATTTCCCTTTAAATCTTAGTAAATACTCAGTTCCTTTTTCTTTTGTGAGGATTCTTTTCTTGAGTATTTTTTCAATCTCTGCTTTTTCCACAATTTCTTCAGGTTGCTTTTTAGGCCTTCCCCTTCTTTTTGGAAGTAAGTCAGGATCATTTGCATGGTAAGGTTTTATTAATGAGATAGGGAAAACTGGATGTTTCCTATCATATGGAGCATATAATATGACTTCCACTGCATTATTACCAACCATTTTGTTTACTAAAAAAGGTCCTACAAAGGGATCCTTTAATTTAACATTACCTTGTAAGTTAAAATGTAGTGTTGATATGAGGACTTCATCTCCCTTTTTAAATTCAAATTCTTTATGAGATTTGTCCCACCTTTTCTTTTCATATTCAAATGCTTTTTGTATGCATTCTTCAGCATGCTTTCTACACATTTGTTGCATATGAATAAAGGATTTAGTACCAGGGTGTATATCTAACCTTGGTAATTTATTTAAATGACTTACTGGGGTATTTGGTACGTATCCCAGCCAGAGTTCAAATGGTTTCTTCTCTGTTACAGAATGAGTTGTGCTATTATAAGCAAATTCAAGGCCAGGAATTAATGTTACCCAGTCATGTGTGAATTTCTCATTGTCTTTGTATTCTAATCCAAAGGCACAATATCTTCTGATCATGTCTTCTAGAGTTTGTATCATTCTCTCAGCCAGCCCATCAGTCTGTGGATGGTGTTCTGTAGACAATTTTAATTGACAACCTGATACTTCCATCAAAGATGTCCAGAACTCTGAAGTAAATTTAGGATCTCTGTCAGAGATTATGGCTTTGGGGAACCCCGCAGTATTCATCATCTGAGTCCACCATAATAATGCCAAGTCTTTTGCAGATACCTCTTTATGGGTAGGGATAAACTTACAAATTTTTGTTAATCTATCCACAATTACCCAGCAAGAATTGAAACTTTCTTTTCCTGCTAATGGCAAGCCAGTTACAAAATCCATGTTTATAATTTCCCATGGAGCTTTTGGCTGCTCTATTTGTTGTAACAACCCAGCTCTCTTACCAGTTAATCTTTTAGATTTCTCACAAGAGTCACATGTTTCAATGTATTTTTGTACATCTTCTTTCATGTTTATCCACCAGGCTGTATTTTTAACTCTGGTTAATGTTTTGTTAAAGTCAAAATGACCAGCTAAGATGTCATCATGACAAGTGCTCAACATTAACTCTTTCATAGAAGGTGGTATTACTATAACATTACTTAACTTTTTCCTGTAATATATATATCCATCTTCAATTGATAATTTACCTTTTTCCAATGCATTTTTATACTTTGGAGGCAAGGTTTTAATTAATGCACTCATGGAGGCATTTGTTGGATCATTAAGAATGGTAGATAGTTTAGACAAATCTTTGTCAGATGAATAATTTTCTAATATAGTTTGCATAAATTCTTCTTCTAAATCCACTATATAAATCCCAAATATATGTATAACCTCATTTTCAGGTACATAAGCTGGGTTGTCAGCATTATTTGGCAAAGGACTTCTAGATAATAAATCCACATTAGAATGCAATGTTCCTGATCTGTGAATGATTGTAATTCTTCCTTTGTACTCTTGTACAGCTAGTTGCAATCTAAACATGTGCCTATTAGGTGTTTTCATGTTTAGCAATGATTTTACTGCACTGCAATCTGTTATAAGTTCAAACTTCTGGTCTTCCAGATAGTAATGAAGCTTCTCCAAAGCCCACACCACGGCTAAACATTCTAACTGTGTGGCACCATACCTTAATTCAGTTTTTCTTAAGGTTCTGGATATATAACAGATAACTACTTCAGATAATTTTCCATTTATTATCTGTTTTTGCTGTAAAGCAGCACCTAAGCCTATGAAGCTTGCATCAGTGTACAAGATAAAAGGTAAGGTGAAATCAGGCAGTCCCGAAATTGGAGCTTTCATTAAACATTCCTTTAATTTATTAAAGGCGTGTTGTCTTTCATTATTCCAAATGAAAGCCTCATCTTTCCTGATTAATGTTGTCAAAGGAGCTGCAATAGATTGGTAATTTTTTATATATTGTCTATAATATCCACACATACCTAAAAAACTTTGAATTTATTTTACATTCTTAGGTATACCAATGTTTTTTATTGCTGCCACCTTATTCTGGTCAACACAAATTTGTAAACCAGATACAACATGTCCCAGTACTTTCAAAGATTGGAATCCCAATTTACATTTCTTTAATGCAATTGTCATATTAATTTCATACATTCTTTGAAAGACTCTTTTCAGGTGATTTAAATGTTCATCATATGTTTTTGAAAACACTATGATGTCATCAATATAGACCAATAGCCATCCTTCAACCATTTCCTGATGAAAAACACTATCCATCAATTTTTGGAAGACTGAAGGCGCATTCTTTGGGCCAAATGGCATTCTCACATACTTATATATACCCATATGTGTGGTTATTAATAAGTAATTTTGAGAATTTCTTTCCACAGGAATCAGGTGGTAACCTTTGTTTCCATCCAGACAGGAAATATATTTTGCTCCTTTTAAAGTAGCATGGATAGAAGCTATCCTTGGAAGAGGGTTAATATCATCTACTGTATATGTATTCAGAGCTCTATAATCACCGCATAATCTTGCCTTATCTTTTTCATAGGAGATCAATACTGGTGAAATGACACAATACTTAGGTTTTGTGTCCACTTTTTCAACAATACCCATTTCCAACAACATTTTTATATTGTCTTCAATATCTTTCCTTTTTGCAGGAGATTCTTGGTAAGGTTTCTTTTTTAGGCTGCCAGGAATATTGTCCAAATCACAGCTTAGAGAGATTTTCATCTCATGGTCTTTGACCAATCCCAATTCATTTGAACCATGAGCAAATGCCATAGGATATGATTTAATCAATCTCAAAATATTTTCTTCTTCAATTTTTGAGAGTTGAGGACTGAAAGAGGCCTTTTGGATTTCATTTTCCAATTCACCCACTTCATTGGTGGTTCTTCCACCTTGTAGTTGTTCTTCTCTAGGAGAAATGGCATACACTGAATTTTCAGAAAATATCTTGAATTTTATCTTACCATTCACTCCTATGGTGAAACAACTGTTTGCAGGATCTAGTTTAATTCCATATTTTGTCAATAAATCATTGCCAATAATAAACCAATCACTACAATTAATATTATCCATTACTACAAATTCACAAACTGCTCTTACATATCCATTATTATATTTAAAGAATACAGCAGTTTTGTATTTGCCAATTGGATTTAATATTGAACCAAAACCCCTCCAGTTCTTTGTCTGAACAGGTGCTAGTTTTTCCTTATACTTACTGTCAAGTTTCATTAATGTATTAATAGAAACTACACTACCTGCAGCCCCAGTGTCAAGAATGGCATTCATTTCTCTTCCACATATAATAACAGGTGCTCTGATAGGTGTTATTTTGTAAGTATCATGAGATACATCTTTAATTATTTCAGCTTCTTCAATGGAAGTTAATGATGTATCTGTATGAGGTATAGCATCATTCAGGAACATTATATCCTGTTCTAATAAAAATATCTCATTCTCCTCATCACTGTAAGATATGTTACTTTTACAATCCTCACTGGATTCCATATTTTCATCTTCATGATTACTTGGTTCAGAATTATGGGAGGTTTCAATAACATTTATTCTTTTCTTACACGTGTGACCCTTAACCCAAGGTTCATTACATTTATAACAAGTGTTATTCTCTTGTCTTTTAGGGACAAGGGGAGCTGAAGGTTTTTTCTTCTCCACTGGTAATTTACTTGTAGTAGGTTTTACCATGTCAACACTTTGTCTGTAATTAATATACTTGGTTTCATATTTGTGGTTTAATAATATTTCATTACATATATTAATGAACACAGAGGTGTCTCTGATGGTTTCAGTTCTAGCTACAATAATGTCTCTAACTGATATAGGTAACTTGTATATTATTATTTCTTTCCACTCTTCATAATCCATTTTTGGATCCATGGCTTTCATGATTTTTATTAAATTCATTAAAAATACCATAGGTTTATCTCCAGAATTTGGATTATATCTGGCCTTTTCATACAATCTTTGTTGAGTGATTCTAAATTTTGGGCCACCAAATTGCCTTTCAATAAGTGCCTTCCATTCATTCCAGGAGTAATTAATTCCCTCACTCAATACAGATTCAAACCATAATAAGGCCACATCTGTAAATAAAGATATTAACTTTGAAGTAATTTCTTCATCAGGTAATTTGTATGAAAATTTTAAGTTATCAATTCTTTGAATGAATTGTTGCCAATCAGATTTTGAATCTCCGTCAAAAGATGGGTACTGATCTAACTTAGGCCAGTTCTTTTGGCTAGTTTTTGCTTCCCTAACCTGAGGAATATTGAGTAATTCACTTACTTTAGAAAGATGATCATGTATTTCATCTTTCACTGATTTAATATTCTCAGAGCCCATGATACTATGTTCATGTTCCATCATTGGTGTTTCATTTGCATGTTTCATGAAAACAGGTACTCTTGCTACATAAGAAGTGTTATCTTTTATTCTTTCAGTATTTTTCAACATGTTTGCTACTTCTATTTCCACTCTTTTTAACCTATCCTGTATTACTGGTACATGAGTTAGGGTGTTATTTACATTTGAAAAAGATAATTTAACATGTCCCTCAATGGTAGCCATAATATTCTGAGAGTTTTCTAATTTATTTTCTAAATCTCTAATATCAGATTTTAAGCCCTTATTCTCATTGACTAATTCATTATTTGAATTTTCAATAATTTTTAATCTATTGGCTGTTGCACTCAATGATTGTGTTAGCTGTAATAATACCTTTTCTGTATTATTGTTTGACTCTTTTGAGAACTCTTCCAATTTTTCAATTCTCAATAATAATTTACTTATTATCTTTGATTCCATTGGATTTTCTTTTAAAAAATATTCTATTTTTTCTGTGTCCAACTCAGAAGACTCATCATTTGATTCCATTTTAATATTAATAGCATTATCCTGGTGATCAATAAAACTATCTACATTGTCTTTGTGCAAAGACAAGTTTAACATATTTTTTTCAAATGAATAATCCTTTAAATCATTATCAATTATATCTAATATTTCCTTATCAATCTCATTACCTATAAGTAATTCATTGTTAGGTTGATGTAATTGTTCATAAGAAGTTGGGTGACTCACCAAGGTCTTACTCCATTTCCCCTGCCTCTCCTTGGCTTTCCCCTGTAAGGGTGACTGCTGGATCCTTGTTGAGGAGGATTGTTGTAATTTTGGGCGTACCAATCCCATTTCCATTTGCTTACTGAAATTTTTTGGTCCTCCTCTTGGGCTGGAGGTGTTTCTATGGAATTGTTGGATGCCACTGTTGGTGGTTAAGTCTTTATGTCCACTAGAGCTTGGTTGACTTCTATGAAACCTTGAGCTGCTCTCTTTTCCAGATTGTTGATCTGGTCCACTATGTTGTTGACTCTTATTGTCAAGGTGTTCATTAGGGTGGATAGGGAGTGAACTTGTTCTTGTAATGTATTTTTTGACTTCTTTATTGAAACCTACTTTAGAAGCTTTTCCCTTTCCTCCAGAGACATTGGCGGTATGTTGTTGATTATGGGAGAGTCCTGGCCCTCCATTTGAATGTCCTGTAACAGATCTTTCAGCTCTAGGTCTTAAGTTATAAGGTTTTGCCTTATTACTTACAATGTCATTGTTGTCACACATTTTCACGTGGAATTTAAAGAATTTGAGAATTTAGATATAAAAACTTCAAAAAGGAGTTATATCAGTATTTATCAATACCACTGAAGACAATTTTATTGCTTACTTATTGGTATGAAGTGAATCTTTAAGTGCCAAAAGTCAAATATGCTTTTTATGTGGTCACTTAATTTAACTGGTCTACAATATGTAGCCGTGTTTTTATATTTAAAAGAAAACAACTGTTAGTAAGATTCTCTCTAAATATTTAATGAATATTACAAACCAATAAAAATAAAAGATTAAGAGTCCTGTTAAAAGAAAACAATTAATCAATTTATTTGGTTTATTGTCTGCAAAGATCACAAATTTAATTGGTCTATTGACAGACTCCCACTAATAACAATTTTATGTGAAGTTAGTGGTAAAATTGTTGATTCAATATCACAATTTTATTATATAACAGGGCTTCTTTTTCTGAAATCACAATATAAGTGACCCCAACCTGTTGTAATTATCCAAATATTTCTATAGGGATTTTATTTACGTGCACCTTCTTTTGAAAATTTCACTTACTGGATTATAACAGAATTCTTGAGGAAAGGCCCCCAATTGTCAGGCTGAGGTCAAGTAAAAGGACGTGAACTAGCTTGAATGGTCAGTTGTCTAGAAGATTTTAATGGTCCTATATGAATACTGTAATAATATTTTGTAGTTGGTAGAAAAATAGATTTTATAATTCTGATACTATTCAAAAGTCTTATAATAGTACTAATTGATATGTATTGTAATTTATTTGGTTATATTGGTAAATTGTAAATGATAAAGAATGCAGAAAACAAGACCAAAAACCCCCTCCTTTTATACACACTAAGTTCCCCAATAAACATCTTGATGTACCATCCAATACAATGTTAATGACGCCTTCAAACAAGTAATAGACCTCTCTATCAACGCCCCTAGTTACCAATAACATAATTAAACAAACAACAACCACTAAAATCCTATTAATAAAAAGGGAGATCCATCAAAATTAAAGAAAAGACAAAAAGAGAGTATATGCGTGGAAAACAATATTATAACAAGGTTAAAGGAGACTTTTTAAGGTTAATTATAGCTTAATAAAAAGGGGGATCTACAGTAGAAATGGAGGGGCTAATCCTGACATTATACTACGTGAAATTCCCATTCAAAAATAACCGAAATTGACTGAGAAACCACCGCAAAACTTAAAAAAGGGCGTGAGATGTGGGGTAACTACATGCAGTCCTTGGCAGGCGCTTTCACGGGTAAATCCTTGACTAAAATTAGGCGAATTTAAGCGTGGTGATGAAATAAGGTGCCAAGAGTGAGGTTATTAATGAAATTAGTGCATATAAACAAGGTCAATGCATTATTAATTAAGCTAGGACACTAAATAAGCGCCTGTCGCCTATTTTAGTGTGTTTCCCCACAGTGGGCATATAATGTGGGGTAATTATAGTGTGAAAAAGCTAACTTTGCTAAAAATGAAGCTATTCACACGGGAAAAAAGCAGGCAGTATGTAGCCAGTACACAGAAGCCATTTCTGGCATAAAAAACACCAAATTTGAAAAGTGTTATTTTTATGCATTTAAATAGCCAAATCAATAGTTCTAAATGAGCCCAATTGATCTGTCAAAGCGCAATTTTGATATTCTCAATTTTATAGCGCATATAGTCAACTTTTAAGTGAAATAAAGTGCATTTCTTGTTTTTTGTGTAAAACAATGAATATAACAGCTTTAAGTGTACTTAAAAATTATGTAGCCTTATACTTAAGTTTCTTAAGATTACCCTGACATATTCCAACTTAATATTAAGTACATAAGACTTATAAAAGGTGGATATATGCATGTATATAAGGTGTTATAATGGCATTTTTTGTGTATTATCATAATTTTACTTATGTATACTGTTTGTGTACTCTCATTTATTGTTCCCATGTATAGTTCATGTGTTTAACATAACTTACAAGCACTTTTTACTCAGTCCTGGGGATATACAAGCTGACACTATTTCACATGTACTCATACCAAAACTTGATAAATTGATTTATATGAGCATTATATATTTAAACCGGAAAACTTGCATATTAATTTCCATAACAACCATTCAAGTTATACACTTTAAGGACTATTTTTATTTTCATATAAATATAAATATTTCTTTTAGTTGAGAAACTGAAGATTTTATTTTCTATAGCCTGTAGGTCTTATATTTTAGGTAAAATTTAAAAAATTATGCAAAATTTATTTTTTCAAAGACTTAATAGATTAGAAGTGAGAAGTGACTATAATATTTTTAAAATTTGAAAATAGGAATGGCATTAGTTATTTCAATCCCTATAGCTATTAATATTTGTGATCAAAAAATTAGCTAAATTTATCTATTGTTACAATTATGTAGTAAAAGATATTATTATTGTAAATTAAATTTACTTTCATAATTTTATGGTTTATCTTTTGAATGCAAAGTAATGATTAGGTATTTTAAGGAATAATTTTCTTCCTCTAAATTGATAATAATATTGCATATTCAAAAGCTTATGTTGGATCAATGTGTGCTCAATGTGTGCTCAATGAAGGATAAAATCATGGTTATAGTTGATCAACTTATGCATAACTTGAGATCAATTGAGGTTCATTTTTGGACCAATCTGAGAATAAATGTAAACCTAACTCTAATTTACTTATGTTTATAAAGTATTCATAAACCTGGCATAATTAAGTAACACTCTAAATTTCAAGAGAGGGGATTGCTAGCAATTCACCCCTAGATTTCCCATGGTGTTTACTAGATAAAACTCCCCAGTTATGATTGAGGAATGTAAAACAAAACTTAAGATGTAGAGTTAGTTTGATAAATATGATATAGATTCTGGGGCATGCACATTTTGGTAAAATATGAACTCCAAGTAAACAGATGTAGTAGCACTCAAGGAGTCAGAAAAGTAATATCTGAAAAGGAAGACAACAAACTAAATTTTGTCATAGTAAAATAAGTGCAAAAATAAGGATTATAGTAATACCTTTTTGGTAAAATATTAGCTCCAATTAAGCAGTTCTAGTAGTTCTCAAGGAGTTAGATATGGAATACCTTTAGGTCTCAAGTAAGTGTGAGTAGGAGAAGAATTGAAGTGGAATCAAAAAGGTATGGTACCTGCAAAGGAAGACAACAAAAAAGGGAATAAGGAAGAACTGATAGTCCCTGTTAGAACCCAGAAAATGATTCTCCCTAAGAAAAGATGAGCAATAAATATTTTTAACTAATCATGAGTAATCTTAGATTGTGCACTGTAAAAGAACTTTTATAGTTGCCTTGCTTTAAGCAGACTCTATATTAATTGAGAAATAAAAAAACCCCTGCAGAAAACTGGGACTAATTTTACTAGTCAGAAATTTATAAAATGAAGGCAGTAATATTTTCAAAAAGAATGAGCATAAAATTCTTAGTGTAATGATATTTAGAAGTAAAAAGTATATTAAAAAATATTAATGGCTTTAAATTCACTTCTTTTTCTGATGATTTTAAGAGTCAAATACCCCTTTTTTCTTTTTTAATTTCCTCTAGAAATTCTCTTTTCTCCCTCTCACAGACAGCTGTATTAGGCCATAAGAAACCTTCCCTTGAGCATGAAATAGCATGCAATTAGAAGTCATGCCTTAGGTGTACCAAAGCCTTCAATGGCCATATGTGCCATTGTGGTATGCACATTGCAGGTAACCTATCTTTTGGACAAATCAGCTTGAGTAGCCCAGGAAGAACAAAGGGGAATCATAATGCATTAGATAGCACTATTATAAATATGTAATTGTGTGTTTTAAAGAACAAAGGGAAAGAGAAGCGTGGAAGAGTATTTAGGGTCTGTGTGCTCGGATTTTGAAGCAAGATGTACCGCACAAAGGGAATTGTGTGTTATGAACTTAGGAGTGCAAGCACTCAACATTATGGATTTGGATTTTCCAATAATTGTGTGTTATGCGTTAAGGAAGGAGTTATGGCTCAAGGAAGGCCTCAAGTACATAGTATAATGCACAGCAGCTAGTGTACTGAAACAGGTAATGTAAGTTGAAGAGGCTAACTAGTTAAGTGAATTTTCAGAACTATGAACTTAGTAATGAAGCAAGGAGGATGGGGACTCAATCAAAAAACTACCCAAGAGTTGAAGAGACAAGGATCAGTGCTAAAAGGTGCCAATGTGGGAAGTAGCGCTGAGACAATGGAAAGGTAAAGTCATAAGTGTGCATGTGGAATATGAGTGAAACAAGTTAATAATAGTATTAGTAAGCAAAGGGTATTTTTAGGCACTTTAGTTGTTACAAGTGGTGTATTTAGTTTACTAATGGATTAGTTATTGTTTTACTAATTTGGTGCTAGAGACAGCGCTGGAGATCCACTACAGAACTGTGTCTGGAGTGCTGAAAAATATAAGAAGGAAAGGCTATCTAATAGGAGAAGTAGTTGTTAGGTTGGAACATTATTATTTGAATCAGTCAATATATTAAAAAAATTTGACCTTCATATGATATACTTTCAAAATATATTGTGATATATGGTGATTTGTCTATTTTGTGAATACTCTGATAACAGTAAGAGATTGGATTTTTCTGTGATTAAGTATTAAAGAGAATATTGGAGATATTCTGAGTCTTTTAAAGTTTGTGTGTCTCTGTGTGTATTTCATATAGTATGGTTAAAAAGCACAACACAGAGAGAATATATAGATTCAGTAGGATAAACTATTATTAGAGTTATTTTATTGCTATAAAAAGGCATATTCAAAGAGAAATCTTCAAGATGGAGTATCTGTAAATACTAGCACTTATTAAGAATAGAAATATCCAGATATTAATATTTGTTTTTCCTTATCTTTTAAACTCATCTCTCAACTTATAAACTATCTATTCAGATATTAGTGTTACACATTATTGTGCTGTCTTTAAAATATGAGTGGGAGGTGCTTCTTTTTAGAAATTGAAAAGAAGAACCAACCCATCTTGCATTGTGTCCACTGCTTAGTACTTTAGAACTTTCTACAATTGGTCTACCAACAGTGGCATAATTGTAACTAGTGTTTTGATTAGATTGTTTGGTTTTCAGGGTTTTGTCAAGAGGGCATAATCAAGCCAGAGCTTCAGTGGAAGAGTCGTAGGGTCTACAACAAGTGGATCAATAGCTGCTATCAGAGGATAGCATAGGGCTGTATTGTGGATATAGTCAGATTGAATTATCAAGTGTGTGTTTATTTTTTTGGATTCTGTTTTGATTTTTATTTTGAAGATGGAGCCTACTGTGACTACATCGTAGGGATGTCAGGAGAGGGTTAAATTACCCAATACAACAGTGTTGTTGCCACAGAGGTTAACTACAATTATTAGGTGTAAAAATAAAATCTTGCATTTTGGGGGCATTAATACCAAGAAGTTCTTATGTAGGCTTGAACAGGCAGCTGAAGCTCATGGAGCATCTGAATATGATATGGTGCGCAAAGTATTGTTCTTTGTATCAAACGAGTGCAAGGACAATCTGGAGGATTTGAAGGGTCACAAAGAGTGTGATTAGTCAGCACTAAAGGAAAATATGCTTAAGAGATGGCCAAAGATTACTGAGGAAACTATTCACACAATTAAGGATCTAGATGTCTTGGTAAAGAAGGCCAAATCTGGAGAGGGTGTTCAAGACCCTAAGGAATTTAAAAGTTTCAGGGAAGATTTTGATTGAATGGTAGAGTATTTGGTCAGTAATGAAGATTTTAGTGATAATAATGCATCTTTACCTTGGTTTTGTGAAGTGTTAGCGCCAGAAGTGGAAGACTGGGTGAAGAAGTGCTTGGATAACAGAGGGAAGTTAGTCAAGAAGAAGGACAGTAATTATAAGTACCTTGGATTAGAAGAAGTAGAGACAACAGTGGAAGCTGAAATGAAGTTGTGTTGATTTGAGCTTCAAGCAGTTAGAATCGCTTTGGATAATGAAGAAGTGGACAAGGATGCATCTGATGTTCAATTGTCTCCTCAGGGGTTGTATCCTAAAGCTAAAGATTTTACTAAAGACCCAGATTCTGTTATGGCTAGGATTGAAGAATTGGAGAAGAAAATAATTGAAGCAGCAAAAGAGAAGGAGGTGTTTAGGCTCAAGAGTTCTTCCCAACCATTGCATTTTGCTACTATGGTATGTTATTATTGTAATAAAGAAGGGCATACTAGGATGAGGTGTAATGCACTTCAAAAGGTTAAAGAGGAGAGGGTAGTTTATGAATATGGAACTATTCTTATGTTGGAAAATGGGACTAAGCTTTATAAAGACAAGGATCAAGGGATGCAAGCCATGGTCATCAGTCATATTATTAAGAAGTACATGGAGGGTAAGTCAAGCAAGGGCAAGAAGCCTGAAGCTAAAGAGAAAGGCAAGGATGAAAAATCAGTTAATTTTGCAGTTACTTGCACAGTGTTGAATTTTAAAGTGAAAGAAGGAGCAGTTTCAACACCACTTACTGCAGAACATTTGGAGATGTTTACAGCAAAGCACAAGAAAATGGCCCCACCAATGATTAGTAGGCCAAGAAGAGCTGGTGCTAGGTATGCAAATGCAGAGGATATGGAGGAAGTAGGATATACTACTAGAGAGAATACACCTGCGCTTATTGAAGATGTTGTAATGGATGTTATGGAACCTGTTGGGTATGGTTTGGATCATCAGGTAGAAGAACAACCTGTGACAATGGAGGAGCCAGAGGTAGTACAGAAAAGGGTGGTACCTGCTGAAGGAATGTCAGGAGTAAGGAATAATACTCCAAGAAGCCCACATGGAAAAGCAAAAGCTGGTGAGAAGGCAACACAACCTAAATGGAAAATGAAGCTCCCAGTTCACTCTGATTTTACCAAAGCAGCTGAGGATTTAGTTGCACAATGTTTAAAAACTACGGTTTTAGTTCCATTGGGGGTGCTGACAGCAGTAGTGCCAGATGTAGCAAATGAAATTGTGGATAAGTGCAAGAAGCAAAGGATTGCTAATTGCACTGAATTTGACGTAGGAGAGAAGTCATTCCATCCAGTTGTTGGATTGCCTAGGGAGCCACATTATGCAGGTCCCTTAGGGTATTTGACAATTACTGTAAATGGTAAGCAGATTAGAGTGTTAGTGGATACAGTTTCACAAATAAATGTGGTTTAAGAAGATGATTCTGTAAAGCTAGGTCATCCTGTAAAAGATGGTGATGTCACTGTCACAGGAATTGGTGGATGTAGGCTGCCTTTTATAGGTGTAGCAGAGTATGTACGCACTAGAGTTGCGGGAGCAACAAGAGATATCCATTTTTATGTTCCAATGGGTGTAGTTAAACCAGTTTTAGGCACATCGTTTTTAATGGATTATTCTGCAACTATTGATTATTGTGTGAATAAGACTATTTGAATAAGGATTATGGGTGATGATAGTATTCCAGTGACAGCAGTCTTAGTAGTTCCTAAGGATGGTGGCTGGGAAACTAGGTACTCTGGAGCTGCAAGATTTGAGAAAGAAAGAGAGATTTATGAGGAAGTCTCAGAGGATGAGATGGGGAAACTGCTAGAAAGGCACAAACATTTTTATTAGGGACTGGAATTTTAGGTGTTACTATCTCCCCGGATGAAAGGAACCTGGATAGTGACCAGTAAGTCTACCAAGAGGGGATATGTAAAGTGGTACTTCATAGATGTCTTGGTAAAACTACAGTAGAATGTATTATACCTAGTCTTTTTTATTTCTTTGATTACGGATTTTGTTATACATATATTAAATATAAAAGAAAAAAACAGGATTTAGGTACAACACGTAGTTATATTAGAAAGGGTTTGATTTTAAGTAATGAAGGAAGCAGAAAGCACTGTTTTACATCAAAGTATAAACCAGTAGCTGTCAAGGTTAAACCAGTAAATGTACCAATGCCAGATTTGAATTTTCCTTTGCAGAGGCCGGAGCTGTCTGGGAATCCTTATGATACTCCTTTAACAAAGTTTCTGCCTGAATTTACACCTACTAGTAGAATCACAATGGAGAGGCTTCAGATGGTTAATTTTGGACCAGAGGATTAGTTATCTCAGGAAGAAAAGAAGTTGTTGTTCCATGTTATGGTTTATAGGGAGAAAGCTATTGCATTTTCTGAAGAGGAAAGAGGTTTGTTGAAACACTCTTACAGTAAACTTTATATTGTTCCAGTTTTACCTCATGCGCTGTGGAAAAAGAAAGCTTTTCTAATACCAGTGGCTATAAGAGAAGAGTATATGGAATTAATTAGGGAAAGGTTAAGGTCTGGCTTGTATGAACAGTCTATGTCTATTTATTCAAGTCCAGTGTTTTGTGTTGTTAAGAACAGTGGTAAATTGAGGTCTTTTCATGATATTAGGGAGATGAACAAGGTTAGAGTAAAGGACGCAGGAATGCAACCAAATCCAGAAGAGCTTGTGGATTCTTTTGCGGGAGGGGAATGTTATGGATTAGTTGATATCATGGGAGGATAAAATGAGTGTGAATTAGACAAATCATCCAGGCCCATTACTATATTTGAAACACCACTGGGATGTTTCAGGTTGACAAAGTTACCACAAGGCGCAACAAATTCTGTGGAGGTATACCAAGTGCAGATGATGTGGATATTTCAGGACAAAATTCCAGAGCATGTGAGAATTTTCATTGATGATTGCTGTATAAAAGGACCAGCCAGTGATTATGATGGGGAAGTGTTAGAGGAGAATCTGTATATTAGAAGGTTTTTTGGGAATATGCAATTGCCCCGGAGAGAGTGCTATTTAGGATAGAGGAGGAAGGATTAACAATCTCTGGATCCAAGTTTGCTTTTTGTGTTCCAGAGCTAGATATAGTGGGACATGTGGTATGCAAAGAAGGGAGGATCATTGCTGAAAAGAAGAAGAATAAGGTGCTTACATGGCCAAGGCCAAGAAACACTATGGAAGTTATAAGGGTTTTAGGCATTTGTACATATGTAAGAATGTTTATTCAAGATTTTTCTTTGCTGTCTCACCTTTAGGGTACTTAACAAGGAAAGATGTTGTATGGGATTGGATGGAGGAATGCAAAGAGTCATTTGAGTTATTAAAAATTATTGTAGAAAAAGATATCCTTTTCAAAAGATTGGAATATGGACCAGGCACTGATAAAATTACTCTAGTGGTGGATTCTAGTCTGTCTGAAGTAGGCGCAGTTTTGATGCAAGAGGATGAGGAAGCTAATGACAAAACTGTCCTTTACAAATCTAAGACTTTTAATAAAGTGGAGTCTAGGTACTCTCAGTCTAAGCTGGAGTTATGAGAAGTAGAAAAAATGCTTAAAAAGCTACAGTGGATGCTTTGGGGGCAAAATTTTGAGTTTCAAGTTGATGAGCTATCATTGGTGCAAATGATTAGTAGTCCAAGTTTGCCAAATGCTCCCATGACTAGGTGGGTGGCTCAGATTAATTTATTTTCTTTTGACTTGGTGCATAAGCCAGGTAAGTCTTTCACAATGCCAGATTTGTTATCCAGAAGGCCGTTGTGTGAAGAAGACTCAGAAGCCTAGGAATTCTAAGAAGATAAAAGATGGGTAAATGGGATAGATTATTTTTATGAAGGATTTGATAGATGCTTCCGCAAAGACAATAGACTAGGAAAGTTTAGAGGTGTCTGCAAAGACAATAAACTAGGTGATTGTGACACAAAGGTAATCTGCAACTGGATTTAGGGAACACTGAAGTTAATGTAGCAACAAGGAGTGTTCTGGACAAGACAGTGGAAGAATCAGATGAAAAAGAAGACTCAAGGGGAAGTAAAGATAGTAAAACTCATCCAGAGAAGGGGGAGTATTCTGAAGATGATAAAACTGCTGGTGAGGAAGCAGAATTGTTAAGGTTATATCTGGAAGGTATTAGTGGACCAAATTTTTGTGATGAAAAGGTTTGGCACAATATCAAGAAGCGCTCTAAAAGTTTTTTCATTAAAGATGGGAATTTATGGAGGAATAAGTCTTCCTTTCCTCAGTTAATCATTCAAACTAGGGAAAGGAAGGAGAAAATACTCAGGGAGTTGCATGAGAATTCAGGTCATAGAGGTCAAGATGAGACATATCACAGAGTCAGGGAAATATTCTGGTGGCCCAATATGAAGAGTGAGGTAAGATATTTGGTTAAATATTTTCCGAAATGTCAGCATAGGAGTTACAGAAATTCAAAAGAGAAAGGTAGAGTGACAGGCAAAGATACTGTTTTTGGTAGGATCAGTTTAGACACAGTTCATATAAAAGAAGGACACTTTAAATAATTGGTGGTTGCCAGGGATGATCTATCAGGCTGGGTCAAAGCAGAACCGTTGGTAAACCTTAAGGCAAGTAATGTAGCTGAATTCTTAAAGAGAGAATGGATTTATAGGTATGGGGTAATGAAAATGGTAACCATGGATGGATGCGCTGAATTTTCTGGATAACTTCAAGATGTAGTCAAAGATATAGGCACTAAGCTACGAGTTGCAACACCATATTATCCTGAAGCAGAAGGAATGGTAGAAAGAGTGCATAAAGGTATAAAGGATGCATTGGTTAAGTTATGTGGAAATAATGGTGCAAAGTGGAAGAACTACTTTTCATTAGTTTTGTTTGCAGAAAGGATTTCAGTTAAAAGGACAACAGGGTTTTCACCTTATGAACTTATGTTTTGTCAAAGGGAAGTACTACCTATTAATCTAGAGGGTAGATCTTTTCTAGGATTTGATTGGGATCAAGTGCTCTCAACTGAAGATTTAATTTTAGTGAGGGTAGCGCAACTTGAAAGGAAAGATGATTTTGTGGAGAAGGCATATGATAGAATGATGCAGATCCCGGACAAATCAGTTAAATATTGGGATTAGTGTTTAGCACATAGATTGAGGAATCCATTGAGCGCATGAGATTTGGTTTTAGTCTATAATACAAGTCTAGAAAGCCAATGGGGTAAAATGTTTGCTGACAGATGGAATGGGCCTTATAGGATAAGGAAGCAAATAAATGGAGGGTCTTATTTACTGGAGGAATTGGATGGTACTGAATGGAAGTGACGTGTAGCAGCAGATAAGATCAAAAGATTCTACCCAAGGGGTGCTCTAGTGGTACAGGATAGCCTCCAGAATGAGGGAAAACTATCTGAATAACCTCCGGGAAGAATTTAAACTATCAATGTTCTTTTTTTATGATTTTTTTAATGTTTCCTCTGGGAAGAGGTTAAACTAAAAACTTATGTTTAAGGTTTATTTTTCTAAGAGGACTCACAGGAGGCTTTGACGCAGTTGTGATGGGTAGAGGGTGCTAACTGGAAGTTAGGAGGACTATGGCTGAACAGGAAACTGGCATGAGCGCTCAGATGAGGGCATAGAGAAAAATGGAATCTTATATTTTCATTGTTTGAGGAGGAATGACAAAATAGGCGAATGGATTGAAGGAGATGCGTACCATGTAAATGCAAAAGATGCTGGGAATTTAGCCAATGGGTTAATCAACCAGGTGTGGAATAAAGATTCATAGATGGAATGCTCTAAAGTTCAATACTTGTTTACATCATGTATTTTTGTATCACAGTAAAGGCAGTAAGATTTTTAATTTTTAAAGTTTATTCTATGATTTTTTTACAGGGTCTATAGTCTTTTAAAGAAAGTAGAGGGAGAATATTTAGGCACTCCAAGTTTAAAAGACAAGTAATATTGAAGACAGGTGTAAAAGAATAGCACCATGTCTAGGATGTTTATTTAAAGGCATAGTAAAATATGGAGATTGTACAGGGATATTGGAAAAAGAAGGCTTATAGGGAAAGCGCTTGTGGATTGTTCAGTTTTGTTGTTAAAGCCATTAGAATATCCTTTCCATTCTTCAGGCATGACAAAGCAACAAGGATCAGTGGGGAATCCAAGAATAGTCAAAGAACTGATCTCATTAATTAGCTGACCTATCATTTCTATATGGGTATATCAAGCTTTGAGCTCAGCATCAGAAAAGGCAGGTGTGTGATTATAGGATAGAGACATAGAGTCATATATAAGGTGAAGTCTGGAAAACAATCACATTGAATTTAAAAAAGGTAGTGGTATAGGAACATATCCCAGGGAGATGGATTTGCTGAAGCCTACAAGATAGAACAGGAGTAAGTAGGTAATGGAGGGGTAAATATAATGAAAGGAACTTACTTGCTAATAAGTTATGGGGGCAGGCTGATGGTGAGGAGACAGTAACCACCTCCAGAGCAGCTGTAGAGGCGCCTGAATGCATAGAAGTATTGGAGCTTGGGGTGGAAGAAGGTGAAACGCTAGGCTGAATGGATATTTTGCACCTGAAAAAAGCAGGAAGTGATGATGATTTGTAAGGGACATCAATAATGGGAGAAATATTAACGCTGGTAGGACTAGTAGTGGTTATTATAGGAGCACTACTGGTGGAAATAGGTGGGAAACAAATTTAGCCAGTAGGCTGAGTACTATTTTGGTTTAGGGAGGTTTTACAAGTCTTATGATATCTGAAACAATTATTGCAGGCAGGTCTAAAGGAGGCATACCCCTGAGGTCTAGAAAAGGTGCAATGGAAATTGCAAATTTTTCAGAAAGATCACGCTTGATCCCTGGGAACGGTGAAGTATTGAGTCATGATACAAAGATGATGGAAATGTTTATTATTAGATGGGCTATATATAGGCTAAGAATAGAATTTTAGAAAAGGCATCAGTTTCTCAATATCTGACTTGAGCACTGAATGGTCTCTAAGGAAGATGTGAAGGATTTTCATCATAGAAAAAGGAACCCAAGGGAAAAGTGGAATCTGTTTCAGTCAAGGGAAAGTCATATATTGCAAAGATCTGAAGATTTAAAGGTAACTCATGCGCATATGATGCAGAGGATGTATTTTCTGCTATAGGGAATAGCACTGATCTTAAGTTTTTTTTTGTTTTTTGTTGTTTCATCTTTCAGAAGCACTTAGTAAAAGGGTGCACTGGAAATTTCGGAAGAAGGATGATTTTTTTTTGGCAACTCATCTTGTAGTTGAAGGGCTCTCACAAAGAATTTAAGATGAGAATATAAGATATTTTATTACTTTTTACAGGCTAAGTACACATATAGGATTAAGGATACAATGTAGATGAAGGAAAGAAGATTTTTCTTAGTATTCTGCATCATAAAAGATTGGGACACAGAAAGCCCAGTTATTAACAGCCTCTTGCATGTTTTGTTGCAAGATAGTGATTAGCTGTGTGCGTTGGTTATACTCGGTGCCAGTATAGACCGGTACTTCCTTGAGGATTTCCTTGACGGCAGTGAACATGTTGTTCATTTGAGGCATGGTCGCATCCTATGGTGCGCAGGCAATATGCTCTGCGAATTCCCAGTTTCAAGCCATGGCGGGCTCTTCCTTATTGTTGAACAAAGGGGTATCGACAGGCCAATTATCCAGGAGAACGGCATCACCAACTGGCTGCATGGCAGTCTAGTCAGGAGTTGGTGTACAAGGTGTGCACTCCGGAAGAGGAGCAGCATTGCAGGAGGGATCTTCTTCCAGAGCAGGAAGGAACAGTGGCTTGTTTGGCAGAGGAAGTGTCTCAGCATAAGGAGTGGCTGAAAAATTCTAGAAAAGAAAGGAAGGGTATTAGTGTTAGGTCAGAAGAGTAAGAAGAAGAGAAAGGAGCTTACAGTATGGATACTCTTTTCTGAAAATAGTGATCTAGGAATTGAAGCAACACTACTGGGAGTAGGTGCTCGTAAATCAACCTTGACATGTTTGTTTTCAGGTGGTGTAGCTGGTGCAGGTGCAGGGCATTTGATGTTCATCTGACTCATTGTGTCTGTAGTAGAGGCATTTGGGTCTAGACGCGCAACGGTGGGCTGCCCATTGTAGATACATTTCTTTTTGCAACTTTTTCAAAAATCACATGACTATGAGGAAAAGGAAGTTAGTAATGATAGGATGAAAGAAAAGGAAGAAAAATGAAGGAAAACTTACATTAAAATAAGTTTTTCCACGGCAGGCTTTTAAAAATTAGCAGGGGGTTATTCCATTTTTGATACAGCGGGTGCATATTTTCCTACCCATCAGCCTAGTGACTGGTGTCATGGGAGGAGAAGCAGGGGTCTGCGTGAGTAAAAACTTTCAGATAGCCTTCACAATGTTGGCGGTATTCTTGGTATTAATGGTAGTGGTTCTTGTGTTCATTACTTAGAAGTTATAAATAAAAAAGAATACAAGAATATAAGAGGATATAACTAAAAAGTAGAAGAAGAAGGATCATAATGATGATGATTTATAAAAAATGAAGAAGAAGTTGGAATATGGAGGAAGGAGACTCTACAAGGCGCAGGGTATTTATAGGCTCCTGGGGACAGTTGCCAGTAGAGGGAGGATGTGGTACTCGCATCACAGGTAACCTATCTTTTGGACCAATCAGCTTGTGTAGCCCAGGAAGAACAAAGGGAAATCATAGCACAGTAGATAGCAACATTATGAATATTTAATTGTGTGTTTTAAAGAAAAAATGGAAAGAGAAGCACAGAAGAGGATTTAGGGTCTGTGCGCTTGGATTTTGCAGTCTGTGCGCTTGGATTTTGCAGCAGGATGTTCCCCACAAAGGGAATTGTGTGTTATCAACTTAGGAGTGCAAGCGCTTAACATTATGGATTTGGATTTTCCAATAATTGTGTTTTATGTGTTAAGGAAGGAATTATGGCTCAAGGAAGGCCTTAAGTACATATTATACTTCACAGCAGCTGGTGTGGTAACTTACTGAAACAGGTAATGTAAGTTTCAGAGGCTAACTAGTTAAGTGAATTGTAAGAACTATGGAATTAGTAATGAAGCAAGGAGGATGGGGACTCAATCACAAAACTACCCAAGAGTCAAATAGACAAGGATAAGTACTAAAAGGTGCCAACATGGGAAGTAGCGCTGAAACAATGCAAAGGTAAAGTCATAAGCACGCATGTAGAATACGAGTGAAACAAGCTAATACTAGTATTAGTAAGCACAGGGTATGTTTAGGCGCTGTAGTTGTTTCAAGGGGTGTATTTAGTTTACTAATGGATTAGTTATTGTTTTACTAATTTGGTGCTAGAGACAGCGCTGGAGATCCACTACAGAACTGTGTCTGGAGTGCTGAAAAATATAAGAAGGAAAGGCTATCTAATAGGAGAAGTAGTTGTTAGGTTGGAACATTATTATTTGAATCAGTCAATATATTAAAAAAATTTGAGCTTCATATGATATACTTTCAAAATATATTGTGATATATGGCGATTTGTCTATTTTGTGAATACTCTGATAACAGTAAGAGATTGGATTTTTCTGTGATTAAGTATTAAAGAGAATATTGGAGATATTCTGAGTCTTTTAGAGTTTGTGTGTCTCTGTGTGTATTTCATATAGTATAGTTAAAAAGCACAACACAGAGAGAATATATAGATTCAGTAGGATAAACTATTATTAGAGTTATTTTATTGCTATAAAAAGGCATATTCAAAGAGAGCTCTTCAAGAGGGAGTAGCTGTGGATACTAGCACTTATTAAGAATAGAAATATCCAGATATTAATATTTGTTTTTCCTTATCTTTTAAACTACTCTCTCAACTTATAGACTATCTAGTCAGATATTAGTTTTACACATTATTGTGCTGTCTTTAAAATAAGAGTGGGAGGTGCTTCTTTTTAGAAATTGAAAAGAAGATCCAACCCATCTCACATTGTGTCTAATTCTTAGTAATTTAGATTATTCTACACCGTAGGAATTCCATTCCACAAAAATAAATTCAACTCCTAAGAAACAATCTACTAAAAAACTGAAAGACAACAAAATAAGCTTATAAGCCTAATATAATCATAAAATAACCTAATAAAATAAAAAATAGAGCAGAAAATAAGCTTTCTAATTTTCCTAAGAGATTATGCATCAGATTAAACTTCACTTCATATAAAGCAAAAAAAAAAAATCCACCAGATATAATCAGAAACAGAAAAACACAAATAACTACCACAAAACACCAAAATCACAGAAAAATCACAAAAAAAATAATTAAGAGAAAATTTTCAGCTATTTGAGAATATAAAGCACATATCCAGTGCATCAATACTTGACCCACTACACAGGAAAATCTCAATCATTCCAACCTCTAAGATCTGCTTCCTTCCCATATGCATTCTGTTCCTACCTGCTAGCATTCCACATCATCTCTCCAATAATGAATGTCAAAATTCATCCAATATCCATTATATATCCATCTTTCCAATTCTGCCATGAGTTCCAGCCTTAAAACAGGATTATATTACATAGATGCAGAAGAAGCTTGTCATACTAGGTATCCCCAGGACTGAGTAATTCTCATGTTTAGATTAAGGTAACCTTAATTGAATTAAGCTTATAAGTTATATATATGGTTATTATACTGATATATCAGCTTATATGAGCTTAAGTAGCTTATATGAAGCCCCATTACACTTATTAAGGTACTAGTTTTGTCATATTATGCTTATCTTAAGTTATATTAAGTAATTGAACACATAAATAAGCCCATATGAAGGTATAACCTCAATATTCAGTGAAATATGCAGCTATATTCACATGTATAGGACTATATGCAGGTTTAACCTTCTAAATAGCCTATATTCATGATTATCCCACTTATTTTAGGTAATATTCAAGTATTAAATGGATTCAACATGCCTACACATGAACACATTCCTTTTACACATGCATATATTCAGTTTGAACAGCTCAATCTACTCCTTCAAAGAATTATCACAGATTTATGGGTTGGGTCAAGGTTACCAAGTGAATGTGGAGACTTGGGAATGTTACTGGGGGCTTGTACACTTATTTTTTTCCTTTATATCTTTTTGGTTTCATATTATGCTCTTTAGATGATCCATTTTAATTGTTTCCTTCATGATTCATGCCTTTCTCTGTTTCTTCTGTTTATGGTATATTAGTATGATATCATTAATTGTTATGGAGGGTCCAAACTGGAGGTCTGGGTGATAAAAATTATTGAAGTAAACTCCATGGGGAGCTTATGAGCCCTCACAGTGCTGTAATTACTGGGGAGAGAAGTGGAATCATATGGAAGAAAGGTATGTGCACTCCAGTGGGCTTTGGTATAACTAAAGGGAGTTTGGCTGGTTATTGGACATCTTTCACTTACTAAACATTAAAAAAACAACTAAAAAAATTATTACTATAAAAAATATATTTTAAAGCCCTTATAAGTTGATTTTACCTTTATACTAGCTAAATTATATTTTATTAGTCTATTTTCTACCACCAGCATTAACTAATACAAATATTGAGAGTAAATTATTGAGTATAAAAGTTTTATAATTATTTCCCTGGGTTTTAAGCCATAAATAATATCTTATTAAGTATTCTGGATATTAATATTTACTATTAAATCATACCTATATACTAGCATACACTGACAAAGCATCATACCTATATCAAGAACTCACTCCTCCCTCTAGATATTCCTCCTCTCGTGATCTTCTTGAATACTTATATATATAAAAGAACTAGGGCCCTAACATCCTAAAAATCAGCATATTTGGCCACTAACCAAACTTCCTCCCCTCAGCCCATGCACAAACTCCAGCTCCACCACTCCATGTCACACATACCTGTGCTCTTCTCCTGGGTCTGCCCTGGTAAGTTCTTATTTGTATTCTTTTTTTTTCTTGCACCTGCTTGCACTCACCCACCACACCATTTTCTCTCACAGAAACCCACATGCTCCCCTCAACCACACACACCTACCCCCTCACGAATTAACTTTTGCACTCCTATCCTCAATCCTCTGACACCTCTCAGCAAGTAATCCTTCTCCTTTCTCCCTTACTCATCTTTTACACCGGGAAAAAAATCTTGGCACCTACTAGAAGGTGCTTCCCCTCAATTGAAATATCATAGTTCAGTCAGGGATGGTCACCTGCTAGCAGATGAAGGATTTTTTTTCTGGTTTTACTTCTTATGCTTTCTTATTTCTTTTTTTTGCTCTTTTTTTTTCTTCTACCCCAGACTTATCAGCACCTAAATCCTCCAACAACTCTGGTAAGTGGGTTTATTTTTCTGTTTTCTTTCCTTTTGCTCTAATTTATTTTTTTCTTCCTCCCAATTTAGACCAGGAATTCACAGACCACCCCACCTCAGACTCATCAGCCCCCACCCAAAAACTGTCTAAGCTTTTTTTTGTTTTTTCTTCTTCTCTTTTTTCTGTTCTTCTTTGATTTTTATATCTTTCTTTCCTTCTCTCAACTTGCTTTTTACCCTTTTCATCAACTGCCTTAGGTAAGGTTTTTCTTTTCTCTTTCACTTTTCACTTTTCACTTTTCCATTTTGATTTTTTTTATCTCTCTTAAATTATCAACATCATCACCATATATATATATATCAATATTGAATAAATAAAAATTTACCATCATCATCATCATAGCAATAATTTAAAACATTACCATCATCATCATATGAATAAATAAATAAAAACATTACCATCATCATCATCATATCAATAATTTAAAACATTACCATCATCATATAAATAAATTAAAACATTAACATCATCATATCAAAAAATTAAAACATTACCATCTTCATATCAAAAATAAATTAAAAAATTTCCATCATAATCATCATATATATCAATAAATAAAAGGATACTCATCACATTAGCATCAAATTTGAAATTTTTACATCTAAAAATAAATTTTTATCTAAAATACATATATTTATTTAATAATGTAAAATATATTCAATGTGGAGTCAGTATATATATCATAACATTGCCATAATCTTTATCTTCATAATATATCCTTAACAATAAATAATTAAATATTTATCTCCATGTCTGATATAACATATACATCTATAATTAATAAGCTTTTTAAAACTACATGTAATTCTGATTTGACACTAAATCCCATATTTTAATTTCACAACTATTATTACATACATCTGGGCCAAAGGTGGATCTGAAATAATTTGAAGCAGAGATAGTATATATAATATATATAAGTTATAATATATATTGATAAATAACCATGAGGCTTTGTCAGACAGGAATGAATGATGAGCAAGTAAAAGATGCTGCCTGGTATTCTGAGTGGATCCTTCAAATTGGGGAAGAAAGAACACCAGATCCATATTTGGTGGAGATTCCCTCTAAACACTGTGTTTCCAGTGGGCCTGATGGGCTTAAAGAATTAGCCACTGTGGTATACCCTGGAATTAATTCTTTGGAAAACTTTGATGAAGTCTGCCTGCTCAGGTACTTTAAAATTAGGGTCATCCTAGCTGCAAAAAATGTGGATGTAGACAAAGTTAAAAAATTGGTTCTGAAGACTCTACCAGGAAGAATCTCAAATTTTTATAGTGCTGATAAATCCATAGCTGATGATGGATCACCAAAAAAACTATTTCTGTTAGATCACTTAAACACCATCAATCCATCAGGTTTTTCTCTACACTCTTTGTCACTAAATAAGGGTTTCCCAATCATTTTACTTCCTAACCTTGAAAAAGCTGCAGTTTTATGTAATGGAACTAGGCTGGTGGTTACACAGATTGAAAGAAATGTGATAGAAGCATGTATACTCTCTCAACAATTTGAATGAAATTGGGTGTTTATACCAAGGATCACATTGGAGAGTTCACCCAATTCTGGTGTTCCTTTCACACTGCACATATTTCAGCTACTTATTAGCTTAGCTTATGGCATGACAATCAACAAGGCCCAAGTCCAATCTTTAGACATTTTAGGTCTTAACCTGGAATCACCAGTTTATGCACATGGTCAACTATATATAGCACTTTCAAGGGCAAAGTGCAGTGGAAATGTCCATGTACTATTACCTGAGAAAGCTAAAGGAAGGGCAGTAAATGTTGTACACAAAGAAGTCCTGAATAAATGTATTTAATATTGATTGTGAAAGGAAGGGAGGTTAATAAAATAATACACTTATACTGACCTTTAGCCTTGATGCCATCCAAGGCTAACATCACTCACATCTGGGACCAAGGTCTGGATGCATAATCATGTCAATCATGCATATTCTACAATTTTATAACAAAAATCCTGGCATTTGGCCCAGATGTGTATTAATACCAATAATGCATATTCAACAAAGTTAAGACAAACATACAGCCCAAAGCTCTGGATGTATTATCATGCCAATCATGATTACTAAACATTATTATGACTAAACTCTGGGCCAAAGGTCCAGATGTATAATGATTCTTACCATACAATGTGTGTGCAAGGCTGCTGAATGTCTGCAAAGAAGACAGGTAGAAGGCTCTTCCTATCAGAATATCTTTTACAGAAATAATGAATGTTTTCAAATACTGCA
Organism: Hemileia vastatrix; assembly: GCA_030280995.1. Lineage (NCBI taxonomy): Eukaryota > Fungi > Basidiomycota > Pucciniomycetes > Pucciniales > Zaghouaniaceae > Hemileia > Hemileia vastatrix. The sequence goes on from JASXTE010000001.1 coordinate 65,427,684, forward strand.
TTCAGAATAGCTTTGAGTTTCCAAATAACAATCAAAATTCCCCTTATTTTTAGTCACACTATTGTTTCTTTTTTAGGAAAAACCATGTATCTATTCTGTTAATTTTTCAACCATGCAATCCAGCCCTCCATTAATTCCATCTAGGCCTCATAAAGCCACCCCTTCCATGGCTCTCCCAAAATTCATCAAAAGAGTCAAAAATTCTCTCAAAAATCATCATCATTCATCCAACCCATCTAATGGAAAGTAATATTTTGTTTTAAAAAAAACTTTCACAGTCATTTCTTACCTTTCTCTCAATTAAAACTCAGATAATATTACTTCTTTAGCCTCAGTATCACACCAGCTTGTTGAAATCAATAATGAAATTGGAATTTTCCCGTCCTCATCTTCTAATTTCACAGACAGCTTTTAAAAGGAAAAATTAAATCACATTCACTTCATCCAAAATCATCTCTAAATTTTAAAAACACCCTTCAAGACCCCAAAAAGTCCTTGAAGAATGCAAGGTTTTGATCCAAAAATTAAAAAAGTGTGCTGAGAGATTTTATGACCACCCAAATTAATCTTTTTATGAAATGAAATCCTTTTTTAACTATTTATACCTCCTATAATTATTTTGATAATAGCATGTCCCAATTGAATTAGAAATTTTGTTTCCTTAACCCTGGAAATCCTCCAATCTTTCCACTATATTAGTGAGATGCACCATCCAGCCAAAGTTCCCAAATCAGTTTAAGGTCTTGATGAGCACCAAAGTCATTTCAAAGTTTTCATAGATTTTACCTGCATCATATATCTATACCAGATATCAAGCAAAAAAAAGAAATTTAAATAACTAAAAATCTGGGATAATTTTTATAGACCTTCCAGCCCATCAATTATCAACACACATGTCTTAATTCTAAGAAAATAAACTTGCAGAATATTGACTCTTAATTTTCTCTATTCTCTCAGTTTTAAGACTCAGCCATAGAATCTCACAAATATTATATATATATATATATGGCTTGGATTCTCATTCTTGACCCCTGTTCAGATGATAGACTTGGTGATCAGACTATAACAACTATCTTATATTCACCAATGGCTTACAACCTAGAAACAATTGTCTTCCAGTTTATAGTCTTAGAAAAGTCTTATTTTCAAACTCCAAAGCTAGAATAAACCATCATAAAGTGAAAGAAAATAACAAAAAATATGAAGAGACTTTTTGATCAAGCAGCCAGCCAATCAGTCTCTCCCAATTTACCTTCACCTTATCTAAAAATTTACCCCAGTGAGTCATCTTAAGCAATAAACACCACATTCACAAAAATCTTGACCTTCTTGTGTGTTTTCTGTTTGAGTCCCCTCCATCTCCCCCTTTTTAAATGTCTTGAATGCTTGTTTTCATGTTAGTCTAAATGTCTCATTCTCTCAGTAATATCTTTATTCTCCCTGTGCAACCTGAAGTAGATGGAAATGTATGTGAATGCTGGAAGACTCACCTCATTTTTACAAATCTATCCCACTTTTCTAACCCCCCATTATCTTTAAAATTGTACTTGATTACTTAACTTGGGTCAGCTGAAAAATTTAACTCCCCCTATATTCTTGAAAACCCTGCCCATCAAACCAAAACCCCTTGAGGATTAATCTCCCCCATCCACCATATTTCAACACCATCTTTGTCCTCAAGACACCTACATCCTCCCTGCTATCTATCCCATTATATTAATTACTCCTTATTTGTACCTAGCTTATTAGTTTACCATTCCTTCATGCCCCTAGCTGAGTGAAATTGTAAGAAAATTAAAAAAATATTAACCTACAGTCTTTAAGGTCAAAAAACTTCCAGTTTTAAGTCATGGAGGACCAGAACTAGCCTGCTTAAGGTCATGGGGGGAAAATATTGATATAAAAATAAGCTCCTCTTTAGAATTCTTTCAATTTCTCTTGCTGCTTCTCATCTTGACAGGTATGGCTTCTCATATCTACACTAGACCCTGGGGACACTCCTGCATTCACTGCAGCAAGAATGAATATTATTGCACCTTCATCCTGAAACACAATAAAAACAGATACTTCAAGTACTGTTACTCTTTCTACAGAAAGAAAAGAAGATGTGATATAAATTCCAGTTTTCCAGTACCTCTACCAAATGACTCCTATTTAGTACCTGGTCCATCTCCAACTTCAGCTATATACAGAAAAAATCCACTCCAACCCCTCTTTTTTAAGATCAAGAAAAGTTCAACAATTAAACAGTGATTAAAATAACAGCCACTTCTCAAAAGAAAATTCTCACCTTTCCATATCTCAAACTTTCCTAAAAGTGAGTTACACCCAGTCATGTGGTTCTTTCTGGAGCTCAGCTGGCTTAAACCATTCTAATGGTGAGTAAAGTAATCCAGGTTCATTCCAGAGTACATAAGGTTCGCTAGTACCATGTTACAGAGTTTGAAATACTTGTGAACAATTTTCAAGGTGTTTTAGTCTGTGTGTGAAAAATCATGCAATTAGCGTAAGCAGGACTGAACCTTTATTTTTATTACACTAATATTCACTGTTGAAAAACTCCAAAATTACCACAACCTCTTTGACTTGAGACAGAGATCAAACATCTATATTTAGTGTTCCCCATTTAAGTTAGGTTATGTAAAATAATATTATGTAAAATAATACATTTATAAAATTTTTTTACATTAAAATGTCCCTTTTTCTCCAATCATCAAATTTGCAATTTTTGATAATATCAGAAAATGATAAGTAAAAATTAAATATTGGAAAATAATGGAGCTCTATTTTCTCTTTATGGTCTTAATTATTTGTATCTCAAGCCTCTTATGTCTTTAATTTTAGCATTATTTTACCTTATTTTTCAAATTGTTACTGGTTTTATATCGACATGTCAACCCATTCCCTCCATCCCACTACTTTCTGACTATCTTGTCATTTGAAACTCATTTGTCCAATCCACAATTTTTCTGATATAGTTTCACTTCAAATTTTTTTTCCAGAACAATATTTTGAAAATTTCTCTCCTTAAATGAGCCTAAAAAAATCTCCAGAAGTTACAACTCATAATTTTCCTCCCTCTACACAACCATCCACATCACCCAATCTATTTATGATTTAGCTTTGGTGACTATTCATGCTTTAAAAGAATTAAATATAACTTTTTATAAAATGTAAATGTTTATTGTGTGTCTGTGTGTGGAACAGAAGTAAGTTTAAAGGATCTGTGAGTGATATTGGAGGGTCAGTGATAAGGTAAGGGTGGTTTATTAAAGGTGTCAATGAAAACTGTAGTTATCTATATTATTGGGTGGATTTAACTCAACATTCCTTAGAATTAAATTATAATATTGTTGTGATAGTAGTGAAATTTATATAAAGCTATTAATGCTTCCTACCTTTCCTAATAATTAATTTCATTCAAATATTGATATTCTCTTAATTTTTTTTATTGTTAAGTTCCAACCCTTTGTGAGATTAACCTGAATATTTAGTGTCACTGTAAACTACATTATTATTCATTTTGAACTTATCTCTAAGAAGTATTAAATTATCTTTGAATTAACTTCTGAACACTCTCTTGAAGTATTCCTCAATAAGCTTTGCTAATCTCACTTACTCAGGAACAACCTCAACCTAGTGCATAGGCCATCCGGTGACAGTATAATTTAATTCTCTGAAGTTCTCATTTTGATTTGCACTACTACATACTTTCAGGTGCTATCTCTAAATGGAACCCATTTAAAACATTCCTCCTATGGGAACAACTACTAGAGCATGCGCCAGGGATAGGCCACCAGCATCACAATCTATTTTCTGCACTCACTCTCTTGAACCTCTTAAAATCAGGGAAAGGGAACACTCAATTCAATCTGTGGAGGATGTTCCTCAGTATTTTAAAGATTCTAGTGACAAAGAAGAGTGCAAGGATACTATGCACAAGGCACAATACTCCCCAGTTATCAACCCTTTGGGTCAAACCTCTGAACCTGGCCCATATACTTCATTGGAAGACTTCATGAAATTATTGGTGAAATAAATTTCTAATCCTTCTCCTTTGGTGGGATCTAAATTTAAAGCTTTTTCAATAAAATCTCTGGATAAATTTGATGAAGAGCCCCCCAAAAGATTGTGAAATTCTTTAAAAACCTACAAATCATTGTTCCATAATGACCATAGATCCAGTACCATTTACAGGTCCTGTATATTCTTAGTCAAAGGATGAATCTCAAGTTCTTCAAGACTACATTTCAGAGAATGTAGAAAAAGTTTTCATTTGAGCCAGTAAATCTCTTACAGGCTCTCCTTTCTTTTCTTTTTTTTACAAAGGATAGAAGTCTTAGGTTATGTGTTGATTATAGAAAGCTCAATACAGTGACTAAGAGGAAAGATTATCAAGTTCCTCCTATTTCATTACTTAATAATTTATTTAATGGTGCTAATTTCTTTTCTAAAATTGATTTCAGAGGTGCTTACAGTCTAATACATATTCCAGAAGGTCATGAGCCTTTAACTGCCATGCATACCATGCTTGTTAGTTTTGACTATTTGGTAATTCCCTTAGGATTGTGTAACACACCATCAACTTTTCAGACTTTTTTCAATGATAACTTCCAAGATATTGTCAAACAGTTTATTTTTTTCTATTTAGATAAAAATTTAATCTTCTCAAAGACCTTCAAAGAGCATATCCAAAATGCAATAATGGTTCTTATTTGACTTTGAGGACAAGGCCTCTACTACAAGTAAACTAAATGAAAATTCCACTTAAAATCTGTCAAGGTACACTTTTAGTCTAGAAGATTTGGTACGTAGTTCTACGAGGATTTAAAAGGCTTAAATGGATTTTCAACAAATTTGTACGTATTTCTTAATTCAAAGATGAATGCTTTACTCAATAACAGAGGTAGAATTAAAATATTAATATAATTTACAAATTAGAATTACGCTATTGTAAGTACTAATGATATAGAATATAAGAATAAGTGTTTATTTGGTTATTGTTGTAATAAAATGGTTTGGTAAGATAGAATGATCAAAAGACAACAAAAAGAGAGGCCTTTTATAGGCAAAGGAGAGACAAAGCACGGAAATCAAATTCTAAAAACAGTAGGAAAAGGGAGAGAAAAAGAACATTCTAGAAAGAGTATTTCAAATAATAAAGTTATTCCAAAAAGAAGGCGTCAAAAAGATGTATTTACAGAGTATGTCAGAAATACATCAATATTTTTAATATTTACTGTAAATGTCAATCCCAAATAAGAAATTTGATTTTTTTGTATATATTTAATATTATTTGAATATTTAAATCTTATTTTATCTTTGTATTTTATTTTTTTAAATATAAAGTTTTATTTTTCCCAACCTGTCAATTGAGCACGGTGTTAGAGAAAAATATAAGGGACAAAATTATAATTTTAATTTTACTTATTTATTTAATTAATTAATTTAATTTTAACATTCTGTAACTAGTTAATTTATAACTAATTTTAATGTAACTAAATGATAATTAAATAATAATTAAAGATGATAAGGTGCGGCTTCATCCAGTAAATAATTACTTATTTCACTGGGTAAGTCTAGTAGCCTGGCTGACACTCCCTTACTCTAAAAAAAAATAATAAAAAAAAATGCTATGATTTTTTCTTCTTATACTTTTTTAGTAGAGTAGGAAGATTAGATATCTCCTTCCCAGGTATCCAAGAATCATATTCAGATGATTTATTCTTGAATCTCAATAAGTATTCTGTACCTTTCTCAGCAGTGACTATTCTGTCATTTAATATTTTTTCAATTTCTGCTGTCTCAGTGATTTCATTTGGGGTTTTCTTTGGTCTACCCCTCCTTCTTGGAAATAAATCACTATTGGATGTCTAAGGTTTCAAAAGAGATATTGGAAAAACAGGATGTTTTCTGTCATATGGGGAATACAGAATAACTTCAACTGCATTATCTCCAATCATTCTTCTGACAACAAAAGGACCAAAAAATGGATCTTTTAATTTGTTATTACCTTGTAAGTTGAAGTGGACTGTAGAAATCAACACTTCATCACCTTTTTTAAAAGTGTATTCTTTATGGGATTTGTCCCATCTTTTCTTCTCATATTCAAATGATTTTTCAATACATTTTTGAGCATGATTTCTGCATAGTTGTTGCATTTGAAGAGAAGATTTTACACCAGGATGTATATCCAATTTAGGTATTTTGTTATTGAGAATTTGGGCAGGAGTATTAGGAACATATCCAAGCCAGAGCTCAAAAGGCTTCCTTTGAGTAACAGAATGAACAGTGCTATTATAAGCAAATTCTAACCCAGGAAGTAAGGTAACCCAATCATGAGTGAATCTGTAATTATCTTTATACTCAAGGCCAAAGGCACAATATCTTCTTATCATGTCCTCTAAAGTCTGAATCATTTTTTCAGCTAAACCATCAGTCTGAGGGTGATGGGCAGTAGAAAGTTTCAGATCACAACCACAAACATCCATCAGAGACATGCAAAATTCAGAAGTAAATTTAGGGTCTCTGTCAGAGATTATGGCTTTAGGAAAACCAGCAGTATTAAACATATGAGACCACCATAAGAAAGCTAATTCTTTAGTGGAAACATCCTTGTGGGTAGGGATAAATTTACACATTTTTGTGAATCTGTCCACAATAACCCAACAAGAGTTATAACTGTCTTTACCAGAAATAGGTAATCCTGTTACAAAATCCATGTTTATTATTTGCCATGGGGCATCAGGAGGTTCAATATGTTGCATTAATCCTGCTCTTTTACCAGTTAATCTTTTTGATTTTTGGAATGAATCACAGGATTCAACATATAATTTTGTGTCTTCAGACATATTAGCCCACCAAGCAGTGTTCTTAATTCTGATCATTGTTTTGTCAAGATCAAAATGTCCAGCTAATATGTCATCATGACAAATTTTCAAGATGATTTCTTTCATAGAAGGAGGAATAACAATAACATTACTCAACTTTCTTCTATAATATAGATATCCTTCATCAATTGAAAATTTTCCTTTTTCCAAACCTTTTTGGTACTTTGGTGGAAGGGTTTTAATTAATGCTTGTATTGAAGCATTCTTTGGATCATTTAATATGGTGCATAACTTTTTCAAGTCAGTGTCCTTATCATATGATTCCAGAATAAGCTGTAATAGCTCTTCCTCCATATCAACCACATATATCCCATGGATATGGATAATTTCATCCTCAGGATCATATGCAGGATTTGAGTCATCATTTGGTAAGGGTAACCTTGATAACATATCCACATTTGAGTGACCAATACCAGCTCTGTGAATAATTGTCATTCTCCCTCTGTACTCTTGAACAGCCAGCTGCCATCTAAACATATGTCTATTAGGTGTTTTCAAGTTTAAAAGGGATTTAACTGCACTGCAGTCAGTGACAAGTTCAAATTTCTGGTCATCTAGGTAATAATGAAGCTTTTCTAGAGCCCATACTACAGCTAAACACTCTAATTGAGTAGCACCATATTTCAATTCACTATTTCTCAAGGTTCTTGAAATATAACAAATTACTACTTCTGAAACTTTATCATTCATCACTTGTTTTTGATGGAGGGCAGCACCAAGACCAATGAAACTGGCATCAGTGTACAAAACAAATGGTTGATCAAAGTCAGGTAAAGCAAGAATTGGTGCTGACATCAAACAGTGTTTCATAGTGTCAAAGGCTCTTTGTCTTTCACTATTCCAGACAAAAGCAACATCCTTTCTAGTTAATTGGGTAAGGGGTAAAGCTATGACTTGGTAATTTTTAATATACTGTCTATAGTATCCACACATTCCCAAAAAACTTTGGAGCTCTCTTACTGTTGTAGGAGCTTTCACCTGTTGTGTGGCTGCCACTTTGTTCTGGTCAACACATATCTGTAAGCCTGAAACAACATGACCAAGAACTTTTAAAGAATGGAAACCAAATTTACATTTCTTCAAAGCAAGTGTCATATTTATTTCGTCCATTTTCTGGAATACTTTACACAGGTGTTTAAGATGGTCCTCAAATGTTTTTGAGAATATAATGATATCATCAATATAAACCATCAGCCAACCTTCAATTATCTCTTGATGGAATGTGTTATCCATTACTTTTTGGAAAACAGAAGGGGCATTTTTAGGGCCAAATGGCATCCTAATATACTTATAAATACCCATATGAGTGGCAATCATCAGAAAGTTCTGAGAATTTTTCTCAACAGGTACCTGGTGATATCCCTTATTACCATCCAAACAGCTGATATATTTAGCACCCTGTAAAGTAGCATGTATAGAGCTGATTCTAGGTAAAGGATAGATATCATCAACAGTATAAGTATTTAGTGCTCTATAATCACCACATAACCTGGCTTTATCTTTCTCATAAGAAATTAGGACAGGTGAGATAACACAATATTTAGGTGTTTCAACTACCTTTTCAATAATATTCATTTTTAAAAGGGTAGAGATATTATCTTCAATATCTTTTCTCTTTGTGGGAGAAGCAGGATAAGGCTTCTTCTTTAAACTAGGTGGTATATCAGTTAATGGGCAAGACAATGAAAGTTTCATTTCCTCTTTAACTAATCCCAGTTCATGTGACCCATGAGCAAAGGCCATAGGAAAAGATTTTATCAAGTTAATGATGGAATCTTTATCCTCACCAGAAAGTTGTTCTCCAAAAGAGGCATTGTCAATTTCAGACATAAGGGCATGCATTTCCTTTGTAGATCTTCCTTTATATTGAACCACAGAATTACATGTGTTCAATTCTGGTTTTAATAATTTTTTAGGGGAGGAAATTTTAAATTTTCTCTTCCCATTCAACCCCATTGTGAAACATTGGTTTGAAGGATCCAATTTTATGCCATACTTGGTTAAAATATCATTCCCTACAATAAACCAATTGCTCAAGTTATCATTTTTCATGACAAAAAAATCACAAATAGCTCTTACAAAACCATGGTTATATTTAAAAAACACTGTGGCTTTGTATTTACCAATGGGGGACAAAACAGAGCCATACCCTCTCCAATTTTCAGAAATGATAGGCAACAGTTTAGATTTATAGTCTTGATCTACTGAGGCAAGTGCTCTTTCAGATACTACACTTCCTCCAGCTCCAGAATCCAGAACAACTTCAATGCTGGTTCCATTAATCAAGACTGGTGCCTTAAGAGGGGCAATAACAATTGAGTTATCCTCAATGTTCTTTATGATCTCAGCATCCTCAACTGTAGATAAATCATTATTATCAATGTCAATAGTATTTAAATAATGAATATCTTCTTCCAGCATCAAGATTTCTTGTTGAGATTCATATGAAATATTGCTGGCACAATCACTTGATGTATCATCCAGTGCCACTGTGTCATCAGCATGCTCCTCTGTTTGTTCTACAAGATTTATCTTCTTGTCACAAACATGGCCTTTCTGCCAAGGCTTGTTGCACTTGAAGCAAGTGTTTGTTGCATACTTCTTTGGTGCAATAGGGGCAGAAGGTTTACCAACCTTTTCCAGAGGTTTTTGTTGGTAAGTGGAGGGTTTCTCCAAAGGGGTCCTAGGAATGAATCTTCTTGCATCATACTTATTGTTTAGAAGTATCTCATTGCAAGTATTAATGAAAGATGAGGGTTCTTTGGAGAACTCAGTCCTAGCCACAATCAAGTCTCTCAGAGACATTGGTAATTTATAGAGGATCCTGTCCTTCCATAAATCAAACTCCATATTTGGGTCCATTGCCCTTAAGATTTTTACAAGTTTCATTAAAAACTCAATAGGTTTATCAGTAGAAGAGCTATATCTAGTTTCCTCATACTGCCTTTGTTGAGCCATTCTGAACTTGGAGCCACCAAATTGTGCTTTAATTAATTTCTTCCAATCCTCCCATGAGTAGTCATTCCCATCCAGGAGAACAGATTCATACCACATCAGGGCAACATTAGTGAACAAAGAAATTAATTTGGACACAATTTCCTCATCTGGGAGTTTGTAAGAATTTTTTAAATTATCAATTCTGCAAATAAATTGTTGCCAATCAGAGGAAGAATCACCATCAAATGTTGGGTAATGGTCAAGTTTTGGCCAATTCTTTTGATTTGAAGGAGTCTCCTTAGTACTAGCTTGTTTCTGAGTAAGAAGCAGCTGTAATTTCTCTAATTGTGCTGAAATCTCATTGTTTAATCCTTCTGTTGCAGATCCTGGTGCATCATCAGTTTTTGATGGAAACTCAGTGTTATCAACAGGTATTTCTGGATCAATTTTTATTTTAGATGAACTAGCCACAGGTACTGGTTGAGAATCCTGCACTATATGTTCCTTCACAGAATTGTCAGAATATTTTTGGTCATTTAACAATGAGTTCAATGTTTCTTCAATGGTTGTTAGTCTTTTTTTCATTCTTGGAAGACTAGATAAACTTTCATTGACAGTTGCAAAAGATAATTGATTTTTATGTTGAAAAGATGACAAATGGTCACTCAATCTTTTCAGATTTATCTTATCTATCTCTACCTCCTGGCAACAGGCAGATACAGTATCTTTTAGTTTAGACAAATCATTTTTTATATTTTGCCATAAAGCAATTTTCTTTTCATGGGTTGCTTTGTAATGAGACAATTCATCAGAGACTCTCTGTGCTTCACTTTTTAATGCTTGATAACCCTGATCAGTTAACAAACTATTATATCTCTGAGTCAATTGCATATTGTTCATTATATGATTTTGCTTGGCAATAATATCTCTCAAGTGCTCATCATTAATTCTTGTTACATCCGGAGTGTTTCTCAATAAGGAAACTGAGTAACTTTCCAGACTCTCATAGAACTCAGGGTCAAGAGTTTCATCAATCACAGCCATATCAGGATTAATCATTGAGGTAGCAATTAAAAGTAATGGATTGGATACATGAGATAACTGTCTACTATTCCCAGCCTCTATAGGTCTCAAGGTTTCATCTTGCCTTCCAGATTTACCTGAAGGAACAGAGTCAGCCACAAGAAAAGGCACTTGAGAATCAATAGAGGGACGTACCAGGGTTTGCTGGGTATCACCATATTGGGCTTCCTTCTTCTTTTGCCTCCTTGATAAGGGTGGGGAGGAGTGGGGTTTGCCTGGGTGGGCCTTGATGGACCTACCTGAGGTAATTGATGCTGATTTTGAGCTAAGTAGTCCCACTGTGTGTTGAGCCAGTCCCACTGCCACTTGGACACTTCTACCATCTCTTGGGATTGGGGAGCCAATTGTTGTTGATCCCTGGGATGAAGAGGTTTCCTTTTCTCTTGGAGAGAAGTATTTGTTCTTTTCTCCCATTCTTCCAAGGCATCTACCCTTACCTTTAGTTTTAAGCTGTCTGTCTTTAACTCCTTTATGTGGGTTGACAGATTCTTTATCTGCTGGGACAACGGCATCTTTTTTATCTTGAAGCCTCTTGGAAGCTCTTCTGGTGGGTTTGTCCTGGGTTTCTGATCCTGAGTATTGTCCACTAGGATTTCTACTTCTTCCATTTCCACATCCTGTTTGGGGCAAGGATTTATTAGTTTGAGAAATTCTTCTTGTTAAAGGAGAACTTACAGAAGTAGGCTCATCATAATCAATTAAGTCTAGTTCTTCTTCACGTGCAGTAAAACCACTTTGATCAGTCATTTTAAGATTCTACTGAAATGAAGGAAAAGAGACAAAAAATTAATTAATCTTTTATTTTTAATTTTTATTTAACAGAAATAAAATAAAAATAAATAAATAAAAATCTTTTTAGGATAAAAATCAACTTAAATAAAATTAATAAAAAAAAATTTAAAACCAGGATAATGCAGTCAACTGTAGAAATAAATTAGAATTTCTATTAATTTTTATTTTCAGGATTTAAATCAACTAATTTATTACCAGGATTTATTGTCAACTGAAATAATCAAATATAAATCTTTATTAATAAAAATTATTTTAACTGATTAATTAACTACCAGGACTTAATGTCAACTGAAGTAATTTAAATATGAATTTTATTACTTAAAAAGATTTATTGGATTACCAGGACTCAAAGTCAACTGAAGTAATGAAATGTTAATTATTTATTATAAAAAATATAATTGTCAGGACAATTTGTCAACTGGAACAATTAATTAATCAGGACAAATGTCAACTGAAAAATTATAATAATTATTTTATTTAATAAAATATATTATTGTCAGGACAATTTGTCAACTGGAACAATTAAAATTCAAATTAATCAGGACAATTGTCAACTGAAAAATGATAATAATTAATATTAATATATAATTATTTTATTACCTCTGGGACTAAGAACAGTTATTGCTCTATTATGGTCAACCAGGAAAAATAAAAAAAAAATATAATAATAAAATTAAATTCCAATTACCAGACACCTCCCCCTGCAAAATGAGCAAATTAATGCCACTTACAGAGTGCTGAGTAAAAGGAAATACGTAGCAAATGAAGAGTGAAGAGTAACCCACAAATAGTAATCACAATAATTACCACGATATATACGATCTTTAGTCAGTATATGAACTTAAGTTTTGGAGCGCGGTTCGATTCCCGTTCGCAGCAAAACTTTTATCATGTGACGTATGAAGTTCGTCGTTTTCTTGCCTCCACTCGTCCTTTACAGGTGCTTCTACGCCGATGGTCCTCTCGATTACGCCTCAAGTAACGTTGCGCCGTCGATATTTCGGAAAGGCCCCCAATTGTCAAGGTACACTTTTAGTCTAGAAGATTTGGTACGTAGTTCTACGAGGATTTAAAAGGCTTAAATGGATTTTCAACAAATTTGTATGTATTTCTTAATTCAAAGATGAATGCTTTACTCAATAACAGAGGTAGGATTAAAATATTAATATAATTTATAAATTAGAATTACGCTATTGTAAGTACTAATGATATAGAATATAAGAATAAGTGTTTATTTGGTTATTGTTGTAATAAAATGGTTTGGTAAGATAGAATGATCAAAAGACAACAAAAAGAGAGGCCTTTTATAGGCAAAGGAGAGACAAAGCACGGAAATCAAATTCTAAAAACAGTAGGAAAAGAGAGAGAAAAAGAACATTCTAGAAAGAGTATTTCAAATAATAAAGTTATTCTAAAAAGAAGGCGTCAAAAAGATGTATTTACAGAGTATGTCAGAAATACATCAATATTTTTAATATTTACTGTAAATGTCAATCCCAAATAAGAAATTTGATTTTTTTGTATATATTTAATATTATTTGAATATTTAAATCTTATTTTATCTTTGCATTTTATTTTTTTTAAATATAACACCACACAATTTGGAGGGCGGACTTGCTAGCGAGTCCGCAACCTTGGACCCAAACTCACTACAGATTGAACACACATTGAGCCATTGACAAAGGAACCATACAATCAGGAATGAACACCACTCAGCAGAACGGTTTAGGTGGGTGTTCAAGTAGAGTTCAGTATGGGTTTAATATGAGTTCAGTCTGAGTTCCATCTGAGTTCCATCTGAGTTCAGGTTGGGGACTTGCTAGCAAGTCCATCCCCTATATTGCGTAGTGTAAAGTTTTATTTTTCCCAACCTGTCAATTGAGCACGGTGTTAGAGAAAAATATAAGGGACAAAATTATAATTTTAATTTTACTTATTTATTTAATTAATTAATTTAATTTTAACATTCTGTAACTAGTTAATTTATAACTAATTTTAATGTAACTAAATGATAATTAAATAATAATTAAAGATGATAAGGTGCGGCTTCATCCAGTAAATAATTACTTATTTCACTGGGTAAGTCTAGTAGCCTGGCTGACAAAATCTATTGCCTTTTTAGGTTTAACATTTTCCACTGATGTTTTTGTCATGAATAATAAAAAGGCTCAAAAAGGTTTGGAATGGCCAGATCCAAACACTCTAAAATTCATACAATGACTTTTAGATTTTGCAAATTTCTATAGAAGATTTATAAAAGTTAACTCTAAAACTATTACAAACCTTAATTATCTTCTTATAAAAGATACTCTGTTTGTCTTCACAGAAATAGCACAGAATTAATTCAAAGCATTCAAAACCACTTTTATCACAGCTCCAATTCTTTGAAATTTTGATTCTACACCCTCAACTATAGTTGAGAAAGATTCCAGAAATTACACTACAGCATGGGTAATATCCCAATTAAATCCTGAAACCAAATTGTTTCCTCCTGTTGCGTTTGAGTTATGCAGAATTATCACAGAAGGATTAAAATATGAAATTAATGATAAAGAGTTATTACCTATTATTCATTGTCTTAAAAAATGGTGTTCTTTTCTTCTCAGTCTAAGTAGTTTTTTCAAATTGTACCTGATCATAATGCTTTGAAATACTTCATCTCTTCCAAGGTACTAACTAGATGTCAGGTTATGTGGGCTGATTTCTTATCTGAATTTTATTTAAATATTACCTACTGACCAGGGAAGAATCTCATAGTCCCAGATCTTTTATCACATTGGGACAGAGTTTATCTGCAACAGGGAGAGGCAATTTCTGACAAAAATACAGCAAATGTGAAATACATTTTCAATGAATCAATTTTAATGACTCACCAACTTAATTTTATGACAAAAAAATCAATTAAAAATCCACTATCCAAAATTTGAGAAACTCAATAAAAGGATTATTATTGTTTGGGGATTAAAGACAAATTACTCTTGAAGAAAGGGGCCAAGAATTTCAGAATAGAATCAGGTCTGTTAGTATTTGAAGGTAGAGAATTCATACCCAACAATAAATATATAAAATTATGGATTTTTACAATTAGACATGATTCTCCATTAGCTGGTCATTTGGTGTTGATAAGACTTACCAGTTAATAGCAAGGGATCTCTTCTGGCCAGAAATGACCAGAAAAATGAAGGCCTATATTTAAGCTTGTTATGAATGTAATAGGAACAAGGTAACTCAACAAAGGAAGTATGGGTTCCTTCAACCACTTCCGAATCCCTCTAAACCATGGTAATCAATTTAAATGGATTTAATCTCTCAATTACCTCCATCAGATAACTTTGATGCTATATTAGTCATAGTTGATAGATTCTCTAAAATATATTTTTTTATTAAAACTAATACTAGTGCAACTGCAGAAGATTTAGCAAAATTATTTTTAGAATTTTTATTTTCTAAACATGGCTTACCTACTGATATTATTTCAGACAGAGGCTCCCTGTTTGTTTCTACTTTCTGGACTCAACTTTGTCAAAAATTAAAAACTACAAAGAACCTTTCTACAGCCTATCATCCTGAAACTGACAGGAAAACCAAGGGAATCAACCAAATACTAAAACAATATCTTTGAATGTATGTCAATTACCAACAAGATGATTGGACCAAATAGTTACCATTTGCCAAATTTGGTTATAATAACTCAACACATTCTTTGACAAAAAAATCTCCTTTTGACACAGTCTATGGACAACATCCTCAATTAAATCCAATTCATGTAGGATTTAATCATCCTACTGAAAATTATCTTTGAACAATTTCAGGACTCCAAGGCCAACTCCAATTTAACCTTGAGGTGGTGAACCAAAGGTATAAGGAACAGGCCAAAAAAAATTAGGGGGTATCAATGTTCAGGGATCTGCAATTAGGGATCAGGAATTTTTTTCCTGGGATCAGAAATTATTAATTGCAGAAGATTCTTATCTACTAGCCCCGGGGCTAGTGGATAAGGAATCCACGATAATGCAATATCCCGCCTCTTATACCCCAATTTCCATTCCTAATCCCTGATCCCAAACTCATCACATCCATGAGGCATATACAGAGAGTAGTCCGAGATGTGGTTATGGCAGAAAGTTGTGCAACATGTGGTTATGACAGAAAGTTGTCCAAGATGTGGTTATGAAAAATTGAGTAGAAAAATGTTGGATAAGAGGTGAAAAATGACAAGTAAAGTGTCTAATAACCCAGTTATTAGCAAAAATAATTGTGGAAGATAGTTGGGGTATAATGATTTTTATCCGCAATCAATTTAATTGTGGTTCCCTGAACATTGATACCCCCTATTGACAATCTGCTCCACCTTTTAAGCCAGGTGATAAAGTATATCCTGAGTTTAAAAAATATGAATAAGTTGACCATCAAAAAAACTATATGAAAAGTGCTTGTGTCCATTCAAAATCAACACTGAAATCTCTAAAAATGTATTTTGACTCAAATTATCTTTAAAATGGCAATCAATTCATCTTGTTTTTCACCTATATCTTCTGGAACTTGTTTAAGAAATATACCCAGGCAAGAACTAAACCCCTCCAGAAACATTCAAGTAGAAGATCATCTAGAGTGGGAATTAAGTCAGATTCTTGATTCAAGAAGGCGCAACGGGAATCTTCAATACCTTGTGGAATGGGAGGGCTACCTTTATGACTAAAATAAAGCATCTTGAAAACCAGCCATAAATGTTTCAAAAGCTCCTGAACTTCTGAAATCTTTTCATTTAAATATCCTAAAAAATCTAAACCTTAACCTCAATTTAATTTCTCTAAACTTTTACATTCTTTATTTTAAAGTCAAATTTTGAAATTCATTATATTTTTCTTTCTTTCATTTCTCTTTTCTTCCTTCCTTCTAAATCCTAAATAACTAAAACAAATAAAAATAAAAATTAATATAAATAAAAAATCAAAATTAAATAAATTAAAATTAAAGTTAAAATAAAAATAAAACTAAAATAAAATAAATATAAAAATAAATCCAAAATAAATTAAATAAAACACCAATCAAAATTTTTCTTCTCTTTAAATTTTATTACAACAAACAATGTTTTGATCTTTTTTAATCTTCTTTATGTCTTCTACAACTTCAACTCAATCTCAATTTAATTCCTGAATTCTACCACTTAATTCAAATTAAAAATTTTCTTTCCTTCTATCTAAACAATTCTCAAAACTTCAACATCTTCATAAAACAACTCAAATCATCTTACAACTCAACAATCTTCAAAGCAGAAATGTTTCTCTTTCTTCTCTAAAAATCTTTCTTATTTTAAAAAACCCCCTTTTTTAATTTTTCTTCTTTTCTAAATTTTATCTAAAACAACCTTTTTATCTGAACTACTAAAATTAAAACAAAACTTCAAATTAAAATAAATTCAAATAAAGTAAAATAAATAATATAAAATAAAACTTTCTTTCTCTTTTAATCTCCATTTTCTTTTTCTTTTAATAAATTTTAATAAAATAAACAAGATAATAAATTTTAACAAAATTCAAGATAAAATTATATACATTTTTCTCTCTCTTTCTTTTTCTTTCTACTTCAATATTTTTTTGTCTATTTTCTTTCAAATCAAATCCTTTTTTTTCTCTACCACCTTTTGAATCTCCTTTCTACCCTTCTCAAAAACTTCTTCCTCCCCAATGTGTAGTAACTCCTTAGATACATCATAAAAAGATGTATCAAAAATTCAGTCAATCTAATTGCAAAGTTTCTAGAAAAAAGTAGCTCAACCAGCCTGAAAAGGCTTCTTAAACCATACCTAATCCAGTTTAATCTCTCCAGTCAAATAATTTATGGTGGTTTTAAGGTATGTAGCCCTTGAAGGACTAGCTTCAATTAGTCGTTTGATTTTAGGTTGAGGTTTGACAACAGGATTTATTTCTGGTTTGACAGGCGATTCTTCAATGACTTCCACCTTCTAAAAAAAGAATCAGTTAACTATTAAATCAAGACAATTTTAAATTAAAATTACTTAATTCAATAATCAAAGAGGGCTGAGTGAATCAACTACTTTGAACCCCTCATCTTCTTCATCCTTGACAACCAGCTGATGTCACCTTGTGGTAGGAACCACCTCAACTACCAGATCCAACCCATCCTTTACTAGTTTTTCAACCTCATCTTCAGGGGCCATTGGCCACTTCCCAATATTAAGGTCAGCCACCCAACCTAAGATCTCCTTCCTCTCCTCCTGATTGAAAGTGTCTTCCCCTCCATCCACCACCAGACTTTTATCAATGGGCACCTTTCAGATGTCCTCAATGATGGCCTGATCCTTAAAAATTGACCAAAATTCAATCAAGATAAATCTTCCTTTGGTGAATGAATTCTTCTCCAATGCATCCCAGGCCACTTGATGCCATCAACAAAACTTGCAATTCTTTCAAGGACCCCAGGATGCTGTGCATTTCACACAGAAAAAATCCACAGCTGTACAATCTGTGCAAGCTATTTTGAATTTAAATGTGTGTATACTTCCATCAGCCCAGGGATGAGGAGCAGTTGGAGTCAGATTGTGATGTTGGAAATTATGAAAATATTAAAGTATTACTATTTTTATCTAAAAGACTTTATTAAAATTTTTTCATCAACAAAAAATAGATAAGATAAGGCTAATGAATAGTTTTCATGCTCAACAGAGCTCATGTTTTATACCAGGGAATCTTTCATGCTCTGTGGTCTTCCAACATTGGAAGAGGCCTTTGTTGGCTGTTTGGTGCTGTTTGTGTAAGTCTTAATTGAAATTGGTCATAGAATTAAGTTTTTTTTATTTTTATTCAGTGAATATTGGGACTATTGGTATGTGGGTACTATCATTGGATAGCCCTGGTTTTCTCTATATTTTATGTCTTGATGAAATTTTTCATATTCTAAGTTTTATGGGGTCATTTCCCCATTTTTCATTTCTAAAAGATAGCTGTTTAATTTTGTTTTTTGCGTTTTACAGGCTAAACTTAAGTCTTAGGGTTAAGTGCTTAGTACCATTAAGTAGGGCTAATTTGGCTCTATATTATATGTCACAATGTTTTAATAGCTGAATTTTGTGTTTTAAGGGTTTTAGTAGTTGTAGTGGATTTTTCCAAGTATTTGGGGCTTATTAGATGTTTTTTAGTGGTTTTTTGCCTTAAGGGAGGTCTTCCCGCCTCTAGGTGGGCCACCTGACATTGGGTGGACCACCCGCCTTGGTCATAGAAGGCTGGGGAGCATTTCTAGAGGGTTTTTACTCAATTTGGATGTCAAAGGTGCCAAATTAGTTGCTGTGCATGGATTTTCAGACAACCATCTGGTAGTTTTATCATTGTTTCTCACTCAGTTCTCACTGTTTTTTGGCCACAATTGGCTGTTTTTGTTGCAAGAGTAGTTCTTTATTTAACTTAACTTTGGAAACTGATTTCTCTGTTGTAGATTTGCAACCTACATCAAGTATTTTTGCTGTGTTTGTGCAACAAGTGCACTGTGTCTTTGGTTTCTGGTGTGGATTTCTCTGCATTTCAGGTTTTCTGGTTCTTTGGTTCTCAGTGGTCTGCTATTGGCTACTGTCTTGTCTTGTAAAGCAGTCAAGTAGTTTTTTGGAAGGGGGGATTGTAACAGTCTCTAATTTTCTGTAGAAAATTAATCTCACCTGGTTTTTCTCTCCAGTTTTACTTCAACTCCTTTGTTCAAGGCCTATAGCTAGTACTATATGATTGTCTACAGTGCCGCATGACACTCAAAGCAAAAGCCAATATTTTAATCCATAAATCATTACACAAATCCATACCCAAAGCACAGAAAGCAACATCTACATAGCAACTGCCTTTTTACTTTGTGTGTCTCAACTCAACCACACTAGCAACTGCACTATCTAAATCTGAAATCTAAATTAGTCAATCATATTCTAATACTTTTCAACCTTAAGCAAATGTGCAATGTACTAGTGCTAGGATCAATGGTATATTTTCAATGTTGGGTTATTGTATGTCTGTGAGTAGGAACAGGAGTAAGGTTAAAAGATCTGTTGGTGATACTGGAGGGTCAGTGATAAAGTAAGGGCAGTTAATTAAAGAGGTCAATGCAAGGTACAAATAACTATATAATTAGGTGAATTTGGTTCAACATTCCTTAGAATTAAATTATAATATTTATGTGATAGTAGTTAAATTTATATAAGGCTATTATTTTTTCCTACCTTTCTTGATAATCAATTTCATTCAAATATTAAATTTACCTAAATCTTTTTGATTTTTAAGTTCCAACCCTTTTTGAGATTAACATGAATATCTTGTGTCACTTTAAATTACATTATTATTCACTTTTAACTTATCTCAAAGAAATATTAACTCATCTTCAACTTATCTTTGAAGAACTCTCTAAAAGTATTCCTATGCGCTTCAAAGGAGTCCTCAATTACCTTTGCCAATCTCACTTACTCAGGAACACCCTCAACCTTGTGCGTAGGCCATCTGGTGACAAAAGCAAAACTATTATTCATTCAATATGTGGCATATTTGAATACAATAAACTGGAATATGCACTTTAAATTACAAAAAATATAATATGAGATTATGAAATCCATTGGATTTAATCAAATTGATAAGGTATGGCATTAAAATTTGGATGATTGCAGGTGCTGTGACAATAATTTTTTGTTTTGCATAATTCTAAATTTTTTTGATGCTTGTGGAGAAAAAAATTTATTCAATATCTTGAAGCACACATTCAGATTTGGTTCAGGAGTTTATTGCATCACAAAAAATTTACAAATATTATACTACACTTGAAGCCCTGACCTGTCTAGACAACTTGAAACAATTTTATTTGTTGATGGGAGGAGTAAACAAATAATTATACCCTACTTAAAACCCAAAAAAGAAATCTTCCCTTAATTATTTCTGTTGGTGTGTGGGGGGGGGGGAGATACAGACTAATAAACCCCACTTAAACCCCAAACAGGCATGATAGAATCTGATTTGAATTGTGATTAATTAAATACAAAATTTTTTATTTAGACAGTGTAAGAGCTAACATTGTAAATTTAAGAAACTATACACCATGCAATATGGGAGGCAGACTTGCTAGCGAGACTTCAACCTTGGACCCAGACTCACCACAGATTGAACACACATTGAGCTATTGATAAAGGAACCATAAAATCAGGGATGAACACCACTCAGCAGAACAGTTTTAGGTGGGTGTTCAAGTAGAGTTCAGTATGTGTTCAGTATGAGTTCAGTCTGAGTTCAGTCTGAGTTCCATCTGAGTTCCATCTGAGTTTCATCTGAGTTCCATCTGAGTTCAGGTTGAGGACTTGCTAGTAAGTCCACCCCCTATATTGCCTAGGGGTAGAAACATGAAAAACAACATGCTTTAGGAAAATTATCTCCTGTTTACTAATACTATCTATAATTCTTGATTTTAAATGCTCTTAGAAGTATCTCTTTCCCATGACTACCCTTCTGTCACTGGACAGCCTACACACAATGTCAAGGGTGTTCCTGAGTAAGTGAGATTGGCAAAGATGATTGGAGAATTCTTCAAAGAACAGAGGAACAATTTGAGGGAGTGGTTTGAAGATAAATTGAAAATAAATTAATACTGCTTTGAGATAATTTTGAGTTGAATAATAATTTAATTTACAGTAACACTAAATATTCAGGGTAATCTTATGAAGGGCTGAAACTTATAAATCAAAAAGGATTTAGGAGTTTAATAGTTTGAAGAGGAATTAATTATTAAGTAAGTTAGGAAGAAATAATAGCTTTATATAAATTTAACTACTATCACAACAATATTATTATTTAATTCTAAGAAATGCCAGACCAAATCCACCCAATTATATAGACAACTCCAACTTGCATTGACACCTTTAATTAACTGCCCTTAAACTATCTCTGATCCTCCAACATAGCCCACAGATTATTTAACCTTACTCCTATTCCTACTCACAGACCTTTAATTACCCTCAGACACAAAATAACCCAACTTTGGAAATATAGCATTGAACATAACAATATTATGTTGTGCATTCTCTTAATATTGAAAAGTATAAGCACATGATTGACTAATTTATATTTAAGATTTTGATAGCACAGTTTCTATAACAGTCAAATTGAGAAACTCAAAGAAAAAAGCAGTTGCTATGTAGGTGTTCCTTTCTGTGCTTTGAGTATGGGTTTGTGTACTGATTTATGGATTAAAAGCATGACCATTTCTTTGAGTGTCACATTTTGCAAGTCTAAAGATTAGTTCAGCACTAAAAGTTATTAAAGGAGGATATTGGGAGTTTGCTATAAAGATTAGGAAAGCTAATTTGATGTTATATAATATATATTTTGAAAGAAAAAGTGTTATAAATGGTTTATTTTATGAGTCAATATTTAACAATTATTTGACAGGCAAGAAATAAAATAATAGGCTTAAAGGTTCATGGAAATGAAATTTAGGAGTCTCAAGAACCTTTAGGAATTTTTAGGGGATTTTTTATTATTTTTCTACTATTTTTATTAATTTTATAAAGTATTTTTGATTATTTTTGATTTTTCATAATTTACTTAACTTTGATGACTTTTAATTAGATGAATAGGACTGCGTAGACTACAATAATTATTTAGAAACGTAGAGGAGATGTAGCTCTATTATCTAAAATTTTTCTAGATTTTTTATTAAGGTTTTAAAGTTCTAATTGAGTCCAGAAGTCCATATGAGCTCTGTACAGTCTCCAGGATACTCCAAAAAAGCTCTATGATGCTCTGGGAAGGGGAAATATGGCATGTGACCTAACTATGAATATTGAGCTTTAGACTTGAAATTAGATTAGACATCATACTAGATAAGGCAATTCTAAAACTATACTATAAAATACAATTTAGACAATAACAACCAATAACAAATAACAAAAACTATTATTGTAATACCCTTATAAATATAACACTTAATAAATATTAATACACATCAGAATTAAATATACCTATAGGGTATCATTGATAAGGTCTCAACTTCAGAGACCTAATTTTAACAACTGTTCACCAAAAATATAAACTTTATAATAATATAAATTGTCAGGCTGTGGTCAAGTACAGAGATGGGAAGTAGCTTGAATGGCCAGTTGTCTAGAATATTTAAATGGTCCTATATGAATACTGTAGTGCAAATTCAATAAGTATTAAAATATAACTCAATATAAGGGTCTCAGTAATTCTAATCTCACTAATTATATATGGCTTACAATCTTTATAGTTGGTAGAACTATATAATTAATAAATTCAGATACTATTCAAAGACTTTATAAGTACTATAGATATTTATTGTAATTGTATTGGCTGTATGTTTTAATTGTAATGATAAAGAATTTAGAAAATAAGACCAGAAACCCCCTCTTTTTATACACAATTACTTCCCCAATGACCCCTTTGATTTACCAGCTCAATACACAGTTAATGACCATTCATTCTAGCTAATAGACATGTCCAGAAACAAAAAACGTGACCAGTAACATAATTAGAATGATATCACGTGCCGAAATCTTGTAGTAATGGGGATAATCCATCAAAAATAAAGAATAAGTAAAAAGAGAGTATGTGCGTATTATACATTAATATAAAAGAATAAAAAGGGAAAAATAAGACCAATTATTTCTTAATAATAAGGGGGATTTAAAGTAGAAATGGTGGGGCTAATAATGACATTATACTACGTGAAATCCCCATTCAAAAATAACCAAAATTGACTGAGAAACCACCAAAAAACCCAAAAAAGGGTGTGAGATGTGGGGTAACTACATGCAGTCCTTGGAAGGCACTTGCACGGATAAATCCTTGACTAATTTAGGCAAATTTAAGCATTGTAGTAAATTAAAGCGCCAAGAATGAGGTTATTAATAAAATTAGTGCATATAAAGAGGGTCAATGCATTTATAATTAAGCTAGGACACTAAATAAGCGCCTGTTGCCTATTTTAGTGTGTTTCCCCAAAGTGGGCGTAGAATGTGGGGGTAATTATAGTGTGAAAAAGCTAAATTTGCTAAAATTGAAGCTATTCACACAGGAAAAATGCAGGCAGTATGTGGCCAGTACACAGAAGCCATTTCTGGCATAAAAAACACCAAATTTGAAAAGTGTTATTTTTATGCATTTGAGTAGCCAAATCAATAGTCCTAATTAAGTCAAATTGATCTGTCCAAGCTCATTTTTAATATTATTAAATTTATAGCGCATATAATTAACTTTTAAGTGATTTAAAGCCCATTTCTTGTTTTTCACATAAAACAATGAAAACAACAGCTTTAAGTGTACTTAAAAATTATGTTGCCTTATATTTAAGGTTCTTAAGATTACCCTAACATATTACATCTTAATATTACGTACATAAAACTTATAAAAGGTGGATATATGCATGTATATAAGGTGTTATAGTGGCATATTTTGTATATTATCATAATTTTACTTATGTATACTGTTTGTGTACTCTAATTTATTGCTCCCATGTATAGTCCATGTGTTTAAAATAACTTATAGGAACTTTTTACTCAGTCCTGGGGATATCCAGGCTGACATAAATAAACAATAATTTAAATAACTTTTCTAGTGCATCTTCATTATTGTATTTTCTACATCTAACCTATAAAGAACATCAATTCTACATCTCAAAACCATTATTTTCAAATAGTCAACTAGTCTTTCCTTATTGAGTTGAGTAAATAGCTTATTTAATTTTTGATTTATATTTTACTTAAAGGGACAGGGTTTTCTTCTGTTTATCCAACTACCTTGGATTCTGCCTACAGAAAGGCAACTGTAAGAGTCTTTCTACATTGGTGGTGCCCAAATTGGGGTTTGGATTTTCTGTCTTTTAATTGATCCAACTTGGTACTTGGACTATTCTAGCCGGAAATAGGATTATCTAATGAACACTTATCATATTTTAACGGTTTATCTTATACTATTGGGAAGTCTTCTGCTACTGGATCCGGTTTTTCTGGTGCTTCTCTTTCTGTCTTGAAATCAGTTAGGATTGTATCTTGGGATTGGCCCAAGTTCAATGGTGAAAAAGTTGAATGGTTCTTAAGCAGGGATGAAGCTGCTGCTGCTGTGGATGGGGCTTTTCATTTGTATATGGTGAAGCAACTTCTATTTTTTATTGTGGACAGAGAAGTGGAGAAAGAGGTCATTGCTAAGGATAGATATAAAAATTTAGACTGGTGAAAATTTTTAAAAGAGATGGTTGATAGATGGGGTGCTAGTTATACTATGGTGGACCTCAACACAATTTTCAGTAATTGGAAAGCTAAAGGTAGTGTTTCTAATATGGTAGACTTTAAAAATTTATGTGGAAAGTTTGATGAAGTGGTGGAATATTTGATTTTTGGTGGAGGAGATAGGCAATTAAAATAAGACCTTGGAATTATTTTGGTCATCTATTAGTAGGGACATTAGGATGGATGTGTTGAAGAAACTGTCTAGAAAAAAACTTGATGAAGGATCTGCAAAATGGGGAACAGAAGCTTCCTGCTCTAGAGGCTATCAAAGAAAATATACAGGCGTATCTAAAACTTATGGCTCTGGAAAAATATAAAGAATAATGCACTCAATATGTCAGCAAGTTTAGTGAAGTTTTGGCTGAAAATAATGATATTATGGTCAAAGCTCAAGAGGCAAAGAGGTCTCAGATGGTTTAGACTTCTACTTAGGTTGAGGCAAATGTGGAAAAAAATTGTTGATCACTTTGCTGACTTAAAAAATAAGCTAAGAATATTTATTCAAGAAGTTCAAAAAGCCAAAAGAAAGCCTATGCCTTAATCATCTACTTCTTCTTATCAATCAAGGGCTTATGAGATGAGGAGCTATGGGTTTAATGGCGATGGAAATGGGTGTATTAAAAGGAATGGTAATGGTGGAAATGGTTTTAGAGGTGAATATGGCAAACACAGGGTGTGCTCCTATTGTAATAAAAGGGTGAACAGAGCTAGTGATTGTTTTTATTTGGATAAGAACTTGCAAGCTAGTGGAGTCAAATTTTATGGAAAGGTTTATAAATTCCATGAGGAATCTTTCATCAAACAGTGATGGGTAATTCCTTTGGATTTGGTTAGGAGAAATATGATGTCTGAAAAAAAGGCCAGATTTTAAGAGTTAAATGGTGATGATGATGATGATTATGATGATGATGCTCATGGTGGAAAAAATAATGGTGTTAATGAAGGTGGAAAAATTGATGAGGGAAAAGAGAAAGAGGTCAGTAAGGCCACATTTTCAAATTCTTTTGGTGGTTTAAAGTTGTATTCAGTTGCTGAAGTGGATGGTAACTGTATGGCAGATGAAAATGATGTGAATTCTGCTAGGAGGGCAGCTGCTATTTCAGCAAGGAGTAGCATTCAGAGCCAGTTAAGGGCTAAACCAAGCAAGGATGAGACTATAAAGATGGAAAAGAAACCTTACTCTAAGGAAAAAATTTATAGGATGCAGAAGGGGACAGAAAATATGGGGCCTCCTGGTTGTGAAAAGTTGGATTTAAATTGTGGGCCTATGCCTGTTGAAAATGAATCAAATTCTGAAGAGGATGTAAAATTGGCATCTCTCCCCAGATCAAGTTTTAGTGGTCCAACTCCTATGGAAGGGGTAAGAAGGACCAGTGATGGATTTGGATTAGGGAAAGCAGTAGGCAATGGAGCTAGGGTTATGGAAGATGAAGATGTTATTATGTAGGGTGAAGATGGAAATGTGGGTCCTCAAGAGGTGCCCAGGGCCAAGTTTATTAAAATTAAATTCAATATGAAAGGCCAGTAGTAGCTGGTTAAGAGAATGCTATGGAGATGGTGTTGGGTAGAGTGAATCAACTTCAGATTCTTCATACTTAGGAAAATTGTTTAAAATTAGTCCAGCCCTTGCAGAAAAGCAAAAGAAGCATCTGACAAGGATATGGGTGGCAGCTGGAGAGGTGGAATATATGTGTGAAAATGTGAAAAAGTTTTGTGAGGAGGTGGAAACTCTTTTTTCTTCTCCTCTGGTCTATTTGATGGTTATTTTAAATGGTAAAGAGGTAAAAAAACTAGTAGATTCTGGGTCAAAA
Source organism: Hemileia vastatrix (assembly GCA_030280995.1). Classification (NCBI taxonomy): domain Eukaryota; kingdom Fungi; phylum Basidiomycota; class Pucciniomycetes; order Pucciniales; family Zaghouaniaceae; genus Hemileia; species Hemileia vastatrix. Next base: position 65,454,476 of record JASXTE010000001.1, read on the forward strand.
ATAACTTAATTTTATTAGAGCAAGCTCCAATTATAAGATTTCCAATCAAAACTGGTACTGGTGTAAATTTAAGAGGAAATTGTGGGCATGCAACAGAACTTATGGGGATGTCCAAGCATGTTAAGCTATGTGTTTTTGGATTTGTTGGTAGAGTGAATTTTGATGTGGCTAGAGAAGCTGTGAAAATTGTTCTTGGTGGGCCATTTTTTATGGACCTTGAAGCATGAATAGGATATCAGGATGGTATGGCTATTAATTTAGAGATTACTGGTGATGATATGAGAAGGCTTCATATGCAGTTGGAACCTCCAGGAGATGATGGATGGAAAAACAGGCCTTGTCTTACCATAATGTTCCAGTGTTTTGTATGGACCAAGAAGAGACAGATAAAAAGTTCAGCTTCTGGTGAAATAATTAAAAATAATGATTTTGGAGACCCACATTTTTTTGGGTAGGTAGGACTTATCGCTCTTGTGTTGTAATCTCTCCTCAACAAGAGATCCTGTATTGAAATAGGTCAGCTCACTTGGAGATAATTCAAGTATATTTGCAATTATTTTCACTTAATATTTCACTGGAATGTCATTATTTTATGTATTTTTCTATATGTTTGTTAAAATTATCAAATTATTCTATAAATTTTAAAAATAGTTCTGAGGGAAAGATGTGATTTATTGTGTTGGATAAAAATTGGAATGGGAATTTGGATAATAGGAGTGATATATGTGGTGGATTTTTTTGTGGCTTCCAGAAGGAGGATAAACAGAAATTATCTCATCAAAATCAAAAAAAATCTTAGCATAATTAATCCACAAAAAATATTTGTTGAAATTCTGATTCTTACCTCCAGTAAAATTTTAAACTGCCAACTTTATTTAATGGGGAAGTTATGGTGGAAAAAGGTAGTAATGGTTTTGGAAAATCTGATCATAAATTAGAAAAAGAAAAAAGGGGAAGATATGATATTATTAAAAATAAAAATTATATTTCAACTTATTATGTTTTTAATTCTGATGATGAAGAATATTCTGATAACAAATTACTTAATGGTGAATCTAGAATGGATCAAGTTCCTCAAGTCAAAGTAGATGTTGATGCAGAAAAATATAAAAAGGTAGCAAAAAAGTTACACTGATTAATGAACCACTTTCAGCTGACTCGAACCCACCTTTGAAGAGGCAAACTATATCAAGAGATCCATATGACTGTCCCTTAGTCAAGAATCTGATGGAAGTTTCTGAAACATCAAGGATAACTTTTGAGAGATCTTATGTTGTTAATTTTGGACCTGAAGATTGGTTTTCAGGTGAAAAAAAGAAATTTTATGTTGGAAGTGATGGTAAAAAAGGAGAAGGACATCACTTTTGTAGAAGAGGAGAGGGGTGTGTTTAAGCATTCTTATGGTGAGCCTTACAAGATTCCTGTTGTTTTTCATGAACCAAGGCAACAGAAACTGATTTCAATTCCTGTAGCTTTAAAAGATAATTATTTCAAATTCATTAGAGAACAAATTCAAACTGGATTATATGAACAGTCTTCATCAAGTTATTCAAGTCCAGTGATTTGTATCAATAAAAATAATGGCAATCTCAGGGTATTTCATGATCTTAGGGAATTAAATAGAGTTACAATAAAAGATTCTGGAATACCACCTAGTGCAGAGGAGTTTGTGGAAGCATTTTCTGCAAGAGTGTATCATAGTTTAGGTGATATTATGGGGGGTATGACCAGAGAGAGTTAAATCCTGATTTAAGGCCTTTCACAACTGCTTATACTCCACTGGGTTGATTACAATTAACAAGATCACCTCAAGGAGAAAAATATTTGGTTTCTATTTATCAAGATCAGTTGGCTTGAATTATGCATGATGAAATTCCAAAATATTCTTGTATATTTATTAATTATGGTGGAATTAAAAGACCTTCAACAGATTATGAATATTAAGTGTTAAAGAAGAATCCAGGGATAAAAAAACCTATCAGGGAATATGCAGTCAATTTAGAGAGGATTTTTTTTAGGATTGAAGAAGCTGGGTTAAAAATTTCAGGTTCTAAATTTTCTTGTTGTGGACCAGCTTTGGAGATTCTAGGTCATGTGGTATGTAGAGAGGGAAGTATCATTTCAAAGAAGAAGGTGAATAAAATACAGTCCTGGCCAAGACCCAAGAATACAACAAAGGTCAGAAGGTTTTTAGGTGTATGTGTTTATTTCAGAATGTTTATCAAGGACTTTTTTCATTGGAAGCTACATTAAGACATTTGAATAGAAAGGGTGCTGACTGTGAGTGGGATTAAGAATGTGAAGTGGAATTTGTGAAGTTGAAGAAGGTAGTTGATGAGGATATTTTCCTGCACAAATTAGATAATGGAAAAGATGCAGGCAGGATTTATTTAATAGTTGACTCAAGCTAAATTGCTTCTGAGGAAGTCTTATTCCAAATGGATAAAGCTGGCTATATCAGACCAGTCAGGTATGAATCTTTGGCTTTTACTAAGGTAGAATCAAGTTATTCTCAGCCAAAATTGGAACTCTGTGGAGTGGAAAAATTTTTAAAGAAACTTCAAAATGTTTTATGGGGTAAAAACTTTGAATTAAAAGTGGATTTTTAATCTTTAAATCAAATGATTAATTCCTCAAGATTACTAAATGCACCTATGACCAGATGGTTAGCTTTTATTCAACATTTTTCTTTTGATTTAACTCACAAGACTGGAAAGACTTTCACTATGCCAGATGGTTTATCAAGAAAACCACCAACTGAAGAGGATTCTGACTCAGAATAATTCAATGAAGATATATCTGTGATGAAGGCCAGCACAAAAGGTGCTGAAGATTTTCCTTACCCCTCCCCATGAAATTAAACTGAAAGGTTTAATATGTGTTGATAGTGACAAAGACCTCCACCATAAGGATGAAATGTATAATTATAAAAATGTGATAAATTATGTGCCTGGGGAGTTTGATGAAGGTGTAGATATATTTGGTGAAAAAAAGGATGGAAAATATCTGGTGTATTATGATGAGGATGGTGAAGTAGTGTGGTTTAGTAGTAAATTGGTGAATGGTGTATATGTTGGATTAAAAGAAAATTTGATTAAAGAGAGTTTGAATGATAGTGAACATTTGATCAAGAGGAGGTTAGACAAAGAAGAAGTTTTTGAGGATGGAAGAGGTGTTAAACTGTTAAAAGAAAATTTGGTTAATAAAAGGTTGGAAAGTTCTGAGGTGGAAAACTCAAAATCTATTATTTTGAGTAGGCAAAGTCAAGACTAAAGTTGATGGCTCATTCATGTGCAGGTGATTTAGGAGATAGGGAAGTTCTCATTAAAATTATATTATTTAGATTTCAAGATATAGTCTGGGGACAGACAGGATTTTATTATAAAATGGTTAAATAATTTTTAACATTGGAAAAGCTGGATAATTGTGATAATGATGAATGGGTGGCTATCAAAAATAAGTCACATGCATTTTCTCAGTCTATTAGAAGATTTATGAAAAGGAGGTATCCAAATCCTCAAGTAGCTACTATTCAGATAAAAGAGTAAGAGATGGTTATGAAATTACTGCATGAAGATCTTGGGCATAGAGTTGTTGGATAAACATATAGACAAATAGCTTATAGAATTTGGTGGCGTGGAATGAAGCTGGCTGTTAGACAATGGGTTCAGTAATGTGAAGAATGTTAACAAAGGAGTTATCTAAGGCCAAAAGAACCTGGAAATGCAACCAGAGAAAATACTCTTTTTTGAAGGGTTAGTTTGGATGCTGTTCATATTAAAGAAGGACAATATGAATATTTAATAGTAGCCAGAGATGATTTATCTGCATGGGTTTAGGAAGCGCCTCTTATTAATTTAAATTCCAAAAATTTAGCAGAATTTTTAATTAAAGATTGGGTATATAGATATGGTTTAATGAATTTGGTGACTGTAAATAGAGGTCCTGAATTTGGGACAGATTTTAGAGAAGCTATATAAAGATTTGGATCAAATGTTATGGTAGCAACCCCATATTACCCTGAAGCCAAAGTAATTTTAAAAAGAGGGCATCAAGTTAGAAAGGATGCTTTAGTTAAAATGTGTGGAACAAGTGCTAAAAAATGGAGGCACTTTTACCATTAGCATTGTTTTCTGACAAAATCACTTCCAAAAAAAAAGTGGATATTCACCATACAAAATGTTATTTGGTCAAGAAGTGGTTTTACCAGCTGATTTAAAGGCTGAATCATATTGTGGAGTAGACAAGGATATGGTCAAATCTTCAAATGAATTGTTTTTAACAAGAATGTTTCAGTTGGAGAAGAAAGAAGAAACTCTACAGAATGCATATCTGAAAATTATGAACATTAGAAATCAGTAAGTAAGATATTGGGATAATTTATTTACTCATAGGCTCAGAAAACCTTTAAAAGCTGGAGATATGGTTTTGGTTTATTATAGGAGTTTGGAAATTCAGTGGGGGAAGATGTTTTCCTAAAGGTGGAATGGACTGTATTTAGTGAAGAAACATGTTTCTTGAGTTTCATATGTTTTACAGGAATTGGATGGTGTGAATTTAAAGAAGAGAGTATATGCTGACCAAGTCAAGTAGTTTTATCCTAGAGGCACCAGGAGTGCTGAAATATGACTCTGAAACTAGAATAAACTACCTTCTATCATTTAAAAGAAAGAAAAATACTCTGTAAAGAGTATAAGCTAAAATCTATCATTAAAAATACAATAATTAAATTTGAATTTCAAAAAATTTTATGGTAAAGAATCGAGTAGGAATGTAATTATTTTTGGTAGAAGTGTTCACAGGGAACTTTCTAAATTTAAGATTAGCAAGCTTGGGGGTTATTGATGGGCTGGCTGCTCTATACACAGGTACCCCACATTGTTTGTTACTATATTTTCCCTGTATCTAGTTTAATCCTGGCTTTTTTTTTCTTATTTAGGAAGTCCCCTAAGACTATAAACTGTATTACTATGACCATGATCAATCCCACACATTTTTTTAATGCCAGATTCATGATTTTGTCTAATATAATTTATTTTAGTTTTGTTTGATTGGTTTTCTGAAATTTTATGTAGAGTTTTATTTTATTTTGTTCTCATTTTAAAACTTATTAAAATTAATTTGTTCAGGGATAATGCTCACTGGTGGTCTCCAATCATCTTTACAAATTGGAGGGAGCCTACCCAGTGATCATTTCTCTAAAGTTTTTATATATCCTTCAAATTTTTCAAAATTATTCATGTTTATTTTCATTTTCTTTTTTGTGTATCCTGCAATCAAGGTGCACTTGGAAGTGGGTATGATGTCAGGGGTATGGCTCATAAAATGGCTGGGGACATCTTTTAAAAATACTTTTTTTATTTTCTTAAAATTATTTTAAATTTAAATTTATATATTTTCTATTTTAAATATTTCTTAAAACTTTATTTTTGTGCATTTAAAAACAAAAATAGAAATAAAAAAACAATAAATAATAATAATAATAATAATATTAGATTTATTTGATTTTATTAGGAGTTTTTTTTAGTTTCTTTTAAAGTTTTATCAAGGAGCCAGAACATCTATGGAAGTTTTTCTCTTGATGAAGAAGGCACAGTTAACTTTTCAGGTGAAGATCTAGTAAAATTCTTTATTTCATCAGGTTGATTGTCCTGTTGGTGCTCCAACTAATTGGCTATTTTAAAATAACATCACAGGACTTGCTCCCTGGAGTATACTTCAGCTTGATCTTTAGGGGGATAATCTTTATAATGGGCCAAATCGACATTGAACATTGAATAAAGTTGTTGGACAACTTCAGGGCATTTCACAGAGGCAGAAGACAGTTCTGGATCCAGGATATAATAAGCGGATGCAGAATAAACAGATCCAGAGGAGTCTTTATCAGATCATTAATTAACATCACAGATATTTAAATTCAAAATAAAAGAAGAAATAGTTTTTACTCAATCGAGTCAATGGTGTACAGATAAAATTTCAAAGTCAGTCTTGGCAGAAGTTTTTCTTCAATTAGGGAAGAGTAGGGGTTTAGGATGTTGTGATAGACAGGAGTTTTTAAAAAGTTTAGCAATTTGGGAGGTTGAGATATATCTTTATTTAATGGAATTGGCCTTTTCTTATGATGTAATACTGGAGGACTAGGAGATACACATCTTTTTGATGAAGTAATAGAAGAAGGTTAATGGGGGCTTCTGAATTTAGGCTGAGGAGGAATAGGCTCTGTAATAGTTGGTAGAGAGATAGTAGATGGAGAAGGAGAAGCATCCATAACAGATTTAGATGGATTTAACATAGATTTAGGAGAAGTAGGAGTTCTAGGGATGACAGAAGAGAGCATTGATTGAAGAGATGGTGCAGCAAGAAGAGCAGATGGAGAAGGACCCAGGGATTCAGAGTCAGAAAGAATGTTCAAGAAAGCTGAAGGTGTAAATAAAGCAGGATTATTGGAGGTAGTTGACTTATGAGATGGAGTAAAAGGGTAAAAGTGGGAAGCAAAGCTAGTGGCTTGAAATGGAAAGGAGCCATATTTGAGTCCATAACACTTTCTCTTCTTTTCAAAACAATTGGAACAAGCCCTGTTGTATGTGTGTATTTTCAGGTTATGAGTGCAAGTGCACTCTTGATGGATAAAAGATCAGTAGTCACAGGATTGGTTTTTGGAAGCAGTGAAGTTTGTAGGAGTCATCTTGAAAATTTGATACTTAGGATGGAAAACATAAGCAGGATAGGATTATAGAAAATAGAGAAAAATGAGAGTTGAAAAATTGGGGCTCAAGGACACCAGTAGGAAGTTGGAATAAATGGAATGTTTGGTCCACCATAACTTAAAACTTGAATAAACTAAAATTCTTTGCTCCAACATGACCAAAAACTGGAAATTACTTTCACTTTGGTCCACCAAGACATTAAACTGGAAATTCATTCATTATATGGACAGTTTATGAGAGGATTTGCAGAATGATAGTCCACCAAAACTAAAAGCTGGAAATCAATTAAAAGTTTGGTTCCCCAAAGTTTTTGGAAGGGAATCTTAATTTATTTGGATATTCAATTCAATAATTTTTAATTTATCACTGGCTCATCAGTACTCATATGGGTACTCACTCATTTGGACAACTCAGTCATTGATGGATATGGTGCAACTAACTTTAGAAAAGGAATATTTCATAAAATGAATTTATTATAGTTAAAGAAAGATAGAGAGCTAATGGTTATTGGAAGAGATTGTTAAAAGCTGAAAACAAAGGTGCTAAGAAAGTCTGGCAAATATGAAGAAGCCTGTGAAAATTGTAGGAGTGATTTTAAGGGTTGGAAACTTATTTGAATGTTGTGATGCTAGATCATTGAAGTTAGATATGAGTTGGAATATTAGTGGGTCTCATTGGTAGGATATTTAGGTGTAATATTGGAGGACCTTATGGAAAGATTGGAACCAAAGTATTTGGCTCAGTGGGAAGCCCACTCTCTCAAGCTGGGAAATAGTAGAGATTGGTAGAGGGGAGTCTGAAGGGATTCAAAACTTTCTCTCAGTAGTGGAATAATTACAAGGCAAATACTGTTTATTAAAAAGTTTATTTCAAAATATATCAATTTAAATTCAGATAGAAAAGATTGGATCAACCAGACAAAGCATTTATCACCACAAAAGAATAAAAGTAATAAATTTTAAAGAAGAGAAGAGGAATAAAAATAAATAAACTCTTTAAAAATTTTCAACATCAGTATCAAAACTTTGCATTAAAATTCTTCTCTTCATGAGATCTTCATTATTATTAGATGGGGTTTCATGAAAATAAGTCAAATTTTTTTGCTTTGTGTAATCACAAAAATCTAAAAAGAGATGTCTATCAAATTTTGAAAAATGATTAATGTAATCAATCTGCACCTGGCCCACATCATCATTGTTGGTGATTTCAATATCTTAGGAGAAAATTAGGAGTTGAAAGAGAATTATAGTTGGATGTGGGATTAGTAGATGAATTTAAAAGATTAAAATAAATGACTAAATCTTAGAGCCAGGAAAAAAAATTTCTGAAAAACTGAAGGGAGAAACAGGAATTATGGGATTAGGATTTTGAGAAGGAGAAGGAAGCTCAAGATTAGATTTCTTAGAAGAAGAAGCTGTTTTGGCCTTTATTTTTCTAAAAAAACTTGGGGATTTTTGATAGTCTCTTTTTGGGAATTTTTGGATCAGGAAGGGAAGTTGCTCCAGTATAAACATTAGGCCTGGAGGGAATGATTAGAAAGTTACATTTGATTTTCTTAAGACTGCAAAGATGAATGATGGTTCTTCCAGGAAGACCAGGATTAGAGATCAGACAAGGAACCTGGTATTTGGCACAAGGTTCACATGGGAAAGCTAGGTCTTTTGAAGACATTTTTGTAGTGATTTTGATAAAGAGGAAGTGAAATTGGCTTTCAGGAGTGGTTGGAGTAGGTAGTTGAAGATGTTAAAGATAAAATGGATATAAGTTTGATAAAACATGCAAAATTAAAAATGGGGACATTCTTCATTGGAGGGATGATGTGGCAGTCTAAAAATTCATTTGGCACTAAGGTTTATTTAAGGAGGATATTGGGAGTTTTCTATAAATATTGGAAAAGCTAATTTGACTTTATATAATATTTATTTTGAAAGAAGGAGCATTATAAATGGTTTTAAAAGGTTAATTTTAGGAGTCAAGATTTAACAATTATTTAATAGTCAAGAAATGTAAGAATAGGCTTAAAGGTGCATGGAAAGGAGATTCAGGTGTCTCAAGAACCTTTAGAAATATTTAGGAAATTTTTTATTATTTTTCTACTATTTTTAATAATTTTTTAAATATTTTTTATTATTTTTGATTTTCATAATTTACTAAACTTTGATGATTTATAGTTAAATGAATAGGACTACTCAGACTAAAAGAATTATTTGGGAACATAGAGGGTAATGAGATCAATTATCTATAATTTCTCTATATTTTTATTGAGGTTTTAAGGTTATAAATGATTCCAGAAGTCCGTATGAGCTCAGGAATGCTCTAAATGAGCTACATAAAAACTCTAGTGTAGAAAGACCCTTACAGTTGCCTTGCTGTAAGCAGAATCCAAGGGAGTTGGATAAACTAAATAAAACCCTTTCCCTTTAAGTTAATAAACAGTTCAGAATTAAATAATCAAAAACCTCTATTTTATATAAAGTGACAGATAAACTATTTAATATTAACAGTGTTGTTATGTAGTAATTTGTGTTTTTTGAAATGAGGGAAAAAACACAACAGTCAAGCTGTATTCAGAAAAGTTATTTAAATGATTAACCACACCATATGGGGGGTGTATTTTCTAGAATTTTCGCAACCTTGAACCCCAATTTATATCTAAATGAGCACACATTGAATCAGTGATTAAAAAATCATGAAGAAATAGTTAATTTACTTTAAGACACCTTGAAACTAATTTGAACCTTCATTGAACCACAGTTGATTAATAGTTCAAAAAATACTTATACTTGAGTTAGAGGATTTGCTGAAGGGATAAAAAATAAATGAGCCCTACCATCAATCTAGCCTTGTGGCTTCATAAGATTTTGAAAAAACCTTCATTTTTTTCATTTTTTGATTCTAATGAAACTCTCAGATACTTTTAATTATAAGATATTTCACAAAAATTTATAGGGCATTCACCCTATGAATATACAGATAAAACATCCAATATTCTAATTAATTATTCATTAGGTGGTGTCAGTTCTAACAAATCTGAACCTAATTTAAGTGTGAATTTCTAAGCAAATCAGCACTTAAATTTTGAAAAAAGTCACTTATTTCAAAAATGGGTGTCAGTTATGAATTCAAATAAGCACCTTTTTCCTAATTTTTTTTCACAACCACATGTTGGCCACATCATCCCTTCCTTACCCACCCCATCTCTGTTACATGAGACATGAAGACCTCTATCCCCTCATCAATCCTTTCTTCAAACTCCTTACTAAGATTTGAAACATTTTATTGCAACATTTTAACCAGGAATGTTTTTTCCTTCTTTTTTTTATATTTTCAACCTGTAAACCTCTATTCTTCTGACATACCAGTTTCATAGCGCCTCCTAGACAATCCAACACTCAAATGGCAACTCAAAAAAATTCTACATCATAAAGGTCTTCCCATAATGCAAGCCCCCTCACCTGAAAAATCAAAGTTTGGACAGCTAAAAAAGGAAGATTATCTCATCATCATCAACTTCCTCAAAATTAAATTAAATTATGATGCATGTTTTGGATATGAGAATTCTACCTGAATTGGACATCCACCTTCATCAAAGTTCAATGTCTTCTTGTTAATGGTAAATGAAGTAAAGAAGAAAACAAAAGGGAGAATTGACATCAATCCTAAGAAAATGAAGGAGAGGTTCAAAATCTATCAATCCAAATATAAAAAAGTTCACTTTGCTTCAACTTCCACTGTCTTTGGTATTGATGATGATTATTTGGATATTGGAATTACTACGGGTCAATCCTTCTTACACTACAGCACATTTTTGTTTCACCACAGGGCGCAAAAATTACGCAACAGTTACGAAACAATTGTTTTTTTCACTTAACACTACCAACGTTTTTCCAACATTCCCATTGAGAACTTCACCACGGCGTTTACTTTTTGTTTGTTTTAAACTTTATGAGTGCCCTAGTGAACGCAACATGAAATTATGAACGCCAATGATTTCTGGAAAATCAGAGTGAACGCCACGCATCAGTATCAACTTAAGTCTCTCACAGCCAATCAATCCTTCTCTAAATTGACCTTGATTTTATTTATTTCATGTAAAATTTCACTCAATTCCAGGAATGAAGGAAGAGGATGCAGTATTAGACTAAATACAAACTAGATTTAGAAACATAGTGGGGAGAAGAAACAGGTAATATAAAGCAAATAAAATAGTATTGTTGAGAAAGAGGAATATTAAAATTGATCTTGATTTGAATAATTTTTTATATCTTATTTTAATTATTTTTCCTCAATAAAACTTAAAATAAATCTAAAATGCACTTGTGTCTTTTTTCTAAGTGTTGCACAAAATTTTCTACTGATAAATATGGGATCACCCAACATGACATGTATATATCTATTCAAAGCAGGAAAGTGGCCTGATCAACGTAAGTTTAAGTATGGAAACTTCTGCTGAAGAGACTATCAGTGACTTGAACAACTTTTCTGAAGTCTCATTATAGAATTCCCTAAGTGTTTCAGAAATGTGTAATAGTGAGATAAAATATCCACCTCATGTAGAAATTTAATTTATGGGTATGTGTTGACAACCTTAGGGGATATTTAGCATTATTTGCTGATTTTATTTCATAATTAGATAGGAATCATTGCATTTCTTATCTAATGGCTCCTATTTGGTGCAATCAGCTAAGTAAAACATTGTGTTATCCATGATTGCTGCTAAACCAAAAAATCTTGCAAGCTTCCCATCTCCAATACCCCACCAAAAACACAAGTTTATTATGCTTTTTGCAGGAATTCAGTAGTAGGGAAATTGCAAGGTTTTCTGATGCAGGAGTAATTATTCAATATCTTTAAATCTTTTCAGGCTGCACCTGAAAATTCCATCCAACAATTTCATTTTAAAAGAGACTCTCAAACACTGATATGCTCAAATTCTTGAGGTTTCAGACTGCCTATGCCCCTCTCAATCATATACATATTCCACTGGATCTTTGTTTTCATGGGTATTTTCATACTATAATGGTAAGTGATCCCAATAAATATATAAATAAATAACAAACTCAAGAGTACAGGATAAGTTAGATTTTGGATCATTTTTTTGAAAAGATTAATCTTATCAGCCTTCATACTTCCAAAATATTTGTTGAATCTATCAATCAATGGGAAGATTTTTTGTTTATTGATTATAAGAGTCTCTGGTAAATCTCTAATATCACCAGTGCATCAAGAGTCACCTTGAGATGATCTGGTGTCTAGGGACAGCAATTGAGAAGAATTCATGAGATAAAGACTAAATAAATAAAATACTATGTGGAATAAAACAGGGCTAGTAAAATAAAGAGGCAGATTAAAAAGTATAATTATAAGAAAATAAGGAAGTAATCAAAGATTGAAGGAGGATAGAGAATTAGATTGATGTGCTGTAAGTAACCCAAGTCAAAACTGATGCATGGCGCTTGTGCTGATGTTCACTGAATTGGTGGCTTTTGCAATTTCATTTTGCGTTCACTGGGACTTTCACAAGTTTTTAAGCAGAAAAGTACAAATGCCATGGTGACCCTGCCACTTGGGTCTTCGGCAAAATTTTGGCAGTGTAAGACCCACCTAAGACCTTTAAGTGCCAGACATAATTGTTACTTAACCGTTGTGTAATTGTTGCGCCATTGTTTCACCCCAAGCCAAAACAAAAATTTGTTGAAGTGTTAGGCTATTAGATGGCTTCTGACCAGAACTGTCACCGGACAACCTACGCACAAGGTCGAGGATGTTCCTGCAAGTGAGATAAAAGGTTCAGATACTTCTTCGAAGCACAGAGGGATAGTTCGAGGAAGTGATTCGAAGATGACTAGAAGGAAGAACTACTGCTTTGAGTTATGTTCGAGAAGGATTCTAATATAATTTAACAGTAATGTTAAAATTCTTAAGATCTCACGAAGGGTTGGAAACTCAACAATCAAAGATTTAGGATTTAGATATGATTATTGAGAAAATAAAGAAAGATATAATAATAATGATTTTCACTTAGAGTTTTATCACTATTAACTATAAATATGTTTTATAATTTAATTCTAAGGAATTTTGAACCAAAAAACCCAGCCCTTTTTATATCCTTTACTCCTCCTTGCATTGACCTCATACCCATCCACTATTCCGCACACCACAAACCATTTAAAATATATCCGTTACACCTTGACCCTCCTCACTAACATCCGTTAACCCCTTAATTCTTCACTAACCATTCCGTCCATGCTCACTACCCCTTAATAACCCACAGACATTTCATAAACCTTTTAATGTACTATTATATTAACTATTGCGCTGTGCGTCGCTTATCGGGAAAAAGACTAAGACACACTATTGAGAGATTGACTAATTTAGATTTAGAGTTTTAGGCTAGCGCGATTGAATAGCGAGTACACAAAGGAAAGTCGCAGTCACTATGGAGAGTTGCTTTCTGCACTTTGAGTATGGATTTGAACCCTTTAGTATTGATTTAATGAGCTACTTTTATCTCAAGTGTCACGTGGCGCGTGACAAAAACAAGGATCTTATGCTTGTTGACGTGCCGCCATTCTTACCGCCCTCCCCCTTTCCTCCTGACCTCCCTCTGGCTACAGAATCCCAGCCTCTGCTGAGCTCTATTCCTCCTGCAGTTCAAGACACACATACACCTGAACCCCCCTCCTCCCCCCAAAACTGCTTGCCATCCCAAAAGGCGTAGATTTTCCTCTCCCTCTTCCCCCTATAGGCCCCCTAGAGATGACCCCCTGGCTCCTTGGAGGAAGCAAGTGCAGCTCACCCGAGCTCTTTTTTGATCCCTCTGTCACTCCACAAGACCCTTCTCCCACCCCCCAACAGCAAACTCTCGATAATTCTTGCCACAAACCCGCAAACCTATTTGTAGATTACGGACTTACTGCTGGTCCTTGCACCCCCCCTCCCTTCATCAGTCAACCTGGACTCCCCCGCTGCCAGAGTAGTTTGTCTTGTGGGCATCTCCTAAGCTACCAATTCAGTTTCCCTGTCCTCCTGCCTCACAAACCTTTTGGACACTATCAAGGAACCGCCGCACAAGGGCACAAAAGTCAAGGTACACAAGGCAGTTCTATCTGAAATAAAGGCCCTTGCCGCTGCCATTTCCCACCAAGCCAGCCAATCTGACTTCCACCAAGCGCCACCTAATGCTCCTCCCCCATATATCTCCTCACTCACCAATAAGATAAACAAACTCCTCACCTGTGTTCCCCCACTCCCATCCACCTCTGCACCTTCCCCTCCTCTCTAAAAAGGTGCCCCCCCTACTCGCCCTTCCTTTGCACAAGCTGTCTCCTCTACTTCACCTCCCCCTGCTATACACACTCAAACTCCACAAGGCCTCCCTCATTTCACTATCAAGCAGTCCAACCCGTCCTCCCCAGTCCTCACGGATGTTTTCAACTCTCAACTCCTCACCATAATAAACAATAAAATTAATGCTGTGGTCTTCCAACATTGGCAGGGGCCTTTGTTGTGTGGTTTGGCGCTGTTTGTGCATGTCTTAATTGGCATCTGTTGAAGAAGTGGGTGTTTTTCTAGTTTTATTCCATGAATATTGGGACTGCTGGTATGTGGGTACTATCATTGGATAGCCCCGGTTTTTTTCTATATTTCATGTCTTGATAAAATTTTTCATATTCTAAATTTTAAGGGGTCATTTCCTCATTTTCCAGTTACAAAAGATAGCTGTTTAATTTTGTTTTTTGTGTTTTACGGGCTAACCTTAAGTCTTAGGGTTAAGTGCTTAGTACCATTAGATAGGGCTAATTTAGCTCTATATTTCATGTCTCAATGTTGTTATAGCGTAATTTTGTGTTTTAAGGGTTTTAGTAGTTGTAGTGAATTTTTCTAAGTAGATTAGGTGTTTTTATTGGTTTTCTGGCTTCAGGGAGGCCGGGCTGCTTCAGGCAGCACCTCCGACTCAGGCGGCCCGCCTGCCTCTGTTTTAGAAGGGTGGGGAGCGCTTCTGGAGGGTTTTTATTCAATTTGGCTGGTACAGGTGCCAAATTTGTTGGTGTGCATGGGCTCTTAGATAGTGGTCTGTGTGTACATAGTGAATAAGACAGTTTGGGGCAACTTTAATTATCATACAACCATATGGAGGTGATATCCTTGTTCCTCACTCAGTTTTCACTGTTTTTTGGCCACAATTGGCTGTGTTTGTCACAAGGTTAGTTCTTCATTTAACTCAACTTTGGCAACAGGTTCTCTGGTATAGTCTTGCAAGCTATATCAAGTATTATTTTTGTCTCTGGTGTGGATTTTCAGCCTACATCAAGTATCATTGCTTTCTCTGGTGTGGACATTGGTCTACATTTCAGTTCTTTGGTCTGGTAGTCTGTCTGGGGACTAATTTCTTGGCTCATCAAGCAGTCAAGTGTGTTGAAAAAGGGGCTTTAGCAAACAGGAACCAACTTACTTTAGCAAGTAAATCTCACTCTATTTTTCTAATGGTACAGGGGATTTTCTCTCCAGCTTTTCTCCAACTCCCTTGGTCAAGGCCTATAGCTAGTACTATAGGATTGTCTACAACGCCAAAAATATTATCAACAGTACTACTAACTTGGTCATTCTCATCCGTGGTATCATTCGGCAAAAATCCAATGATTTTAAAATCATTGTTAATACCTCAAGTGACCTTCATTCTCTCACCAATGTGTCACAATCTTGGATCCCTCAAGGCCTCATTTACAAAACCCTTACTTACTCTGTGGTGATCCATGGGGTTCCAACTTTTTATTATTTTGATAGTCAAATGGATGTTGACACTTTGATCAGTGACAATCCTGAAAAACTTAAGTTGTTATATTGTGTCACCTGGTTAAGAAGACCTGAAGCAAGGGCAGGGAAAAATCATTCCTCTGCTGTACTTCACCTACTTGATAAAAATATTTCTAACACCTTATCCTCTCCTTCTCCTCCCTTTCCCCTATATATTGAGGGTCAGTTTTTCTGCACTGGGGCTGTCAGTCACAAACGTAGTACATGCTTCAGGTGTTGGAGCATGGGACACTTATCTATCCACTGTGCTCTAACTGTTCCAGCCATCATAGCTCCAAGTCGTGCAAAGCACAGAAGCTTTCATCACCTGTGTGCTTCAGATGTATTGATGCTCTACCTCATGATCACCCAGTGAAGACTGCTCAAACTTCTCTCCAGGCTCTTTTTACCAATCCTACCCCCCCCTCATTTTCCACCTCCCGCACTTGCCAGATTTCCCCCTCAATAAGGCTTTATGATGGGACAACCCAATTGAATGCCTAAGTTTCCTGTTACTTTTTTTCAATTAAATTTTCATCGCTCTTTTTACGTTTTCCATTCTCTGTTTAATGATTCTGAAGCTCTGTCCTACAACATCCTTGCTGTGCAAGAACCTTTTCTTTCACCAGACCATTTTTCTCCTGCTCCTGCGCAGGTTTGGAACCTTGTTCCCCAGTTCCCGTTCCCTTCTCCCTCTCCTCACCTTTCACCCATCTCATTCTGCTTTTACATCAATAAAAACTTCCTCTTCATCTTTTTACTTCACTCCCTTCTCCTTCCTTAGATCTCATTCTCCTTCTCATCAATCACAATCCTTCATCTCTTTTATTTGTTAATGTTTATAAACTGCTTCAAACCTTTTCATCCACAAAACATATTTTTTCTTCTCTCTCTCCTTTTATTACTATCCCTACTCTCCTTTTCACTGACTCTAACCTTCATCATGACTTGTGGGCTAGTGTGGACAAACACTCCTACAATCATACTGAAGCAACTCACTTCTTGTACTCTATCAATGACCTGAACTTGATGTTAATCTCTCAACAAGGTGTTCCAACATTTTGCAAAACAAGGAATTTTACTTCATTAATTGAACTTGTGTTTGCAAATAGTTCGGCACTGAGTTTAGTGATTAGCTATGTTACAGATATTGACGTATCTTCCTCACATCTTTCTGAACATCAATCAATCATCACTCGTTTTTTTCTCTCTCCCCTCCTGAACACGCACAAGCCTTTTTGCAACTGGAAAAAGTTTGATGAGTGTTCTCTTTCTTCTTTGCTCTCCACTATTCCCCCTCCCACTCCCTCCTCCCCCCCTTCTGACATAGATCAGGATTCCGAGCATATTACTTCCCTTTTTATCAAAGTAATGGAACATTTTTTCCCACTGCAGCAGCCTGGCTTGTTGTGTTGTGTATGGTGGAACAGGGAAATCTTGGATCCCCTCAGGAAGACTTGTTACCAAGCCAAGTGAAAAATGTGCTCCTACCCTACTCCCCACAACACAGCCGAGTTTCTGTCAGCGTGCAAACTGTTCTGATCCAAAATAAAATTCCTTTGTAAGTCTCACTGGCAAAACTTCCTCTCTTCCCTTACTCCCCTCTCCCTTCACAAGCCTGCTAAGTACCTCTCACTCCCTTCTGACCTGCAATCTAACCCACCCCTTACAAATGAAGGGGGGTCCATCATTACTGACAACTTTTTAAAGGCCTCCATGCTTTTTGAAGGAACATCAGTAGCCTCTATTCCCTGCGACTTGTTAGACTTACCACCCATTTTCCCCCTCCATGTTCCTCTTTCTCCCCCTTTTACTACACGTGAACTCATAACAACCCTCCTCAAGTCCAAAAAAGGCAGAGCACCAGGCCCGGATGGAATCCCTAATACATTTCTCCACTGTAATCCCCAGGCAATTGCTAATATTCTGTTACCTCTGTTTCAGAAGTGCCTGAACACAGAACACTACCCAAAATCTTGGAAATGTGACAAAACAGTTATCATCCCCAAGCCAGGCTGCCCCAATTACTCTATCTCCAGCGCTTTACGCCCTATTTCACTTCTAAATACTATGGGAAAGTTATTGGATTCCATGCTAAATAACTGTTTGTCCTTCTGCATGGAATCAGGCAACCTTCTCCCTGAAAATCATTATGGTGGTCATCCTCTGAGAAGCACATCTGATGCTCTATTTCACTTCACTTTTTGGACCAAGGACCATTGGTGTCTAGGTAAAGCTGTTGGGGCTCTTTCCCTAGGTTTAAAAGGTGCTTTTCCCTCCGTCAGCACACAGCAACTCCACCACACCCTTATTTCACTCCCGCTCCCCAGGGACTTAATATATCTGATCACTAATTCCTTGGAGGGTCACAGCCCCAATATCTCATTCTCCTCTTACAAATCACCTCATGCTTTCTTCCCTAAGGGCCTCCCCCATGGCTCCCCCTTATCCCCACTCTAATATATTATATATAATTCTAAATTACTCACGCTCCCTTCAATCTCTAGGTCCTGCAAGGCAATTGGATATATTGATGACATCATATTTCTTTCTGCCGACAATGACCCTGAGAAGGTCACCAATACACTAGCTCAAATAGGTGAAGAGGTACTTGGATGGGGTCACTCACATGCGGCTGTTTTTGGTGTGTCTAAAACTAAGTGGTTACTACTGACCAAACACCTCCCACTTTTAAAATCTCCCCCCTCAGTAATCTTTGATGGCCGCTCTCTTAAGCCAGTTCCTCCTATCAAATGGTTGGGTATGGTACTTGACTCAACACTTTCTTTTAAAACCAACGATACTAGGCTTTTTGCTAAAGGGCTTCAAGCTACCACTACTCTAAGTCAGCTTACTTCATCTGGCTGGGGCCTTCCTCTTTGTCAGTACAAGCTTCTCATTAACTCAATTATTCATTCAAGAACAGACTATGCTTCTATTGTGTGGCACAATACAAAACCACTTCTTACACATCAAGAAAGCTGCTGGTTGTTGACAACAGGGCTATCAGAAGGGCACTTGGATGTTTTTGCTCCACTCCAGTATGCATCCTCCTACATGACTCAGCTTCCCTCTCATGTAAACAATGTTTAGACACTGTTGTACACAAGGCATGGGCAAGGCTTCTCACCATTCCTGCCTCCATTCAAATGACATGTTTTGCAAAGTCAATCTTCCACATCCCCCCACCCAAGCTACATAAACACCCCCTCCATTATTTATCTCTTACCTTCCCTTTTCCCCCAACTTTTCCACTCAAAAGTATGGACACGCAAACCTTAGCCTCATTCCCTCCTTGGGCTTCTCCCTTATTTGAGACACTTATTGCTCCAACTAAGGAAGCATCCCTTCAGCGGTTGCTTGAATCCTTTTCCTCTCACCCCTTACCTTCTCATTTCATTTACACTGATGGTTACAGGTACAGAGAAGGTGTCTTTTCCGCAGCCTTTGATCTGGGCTTCTCTCTCCCTATGGTTTCTTGAATTGGTGATGCTTCCCTCTTTTCAGTTTTTGAAGCTGAACTAGTGGAAATTTTGTTAGGTCTTTGCCTCTTTTTAGCTAATCCTTTCCAAAGCATCCTTCTATCTCTCACCGTCCTTACAGACAGTCAAGCGGTCATTATAAAACTATCCTCCCTATCCTTGCCTTCCCCGAATGCTTCTGTACTGTTTGATATTTCAGATACATTTAGCCTTATTTTTGAACACAATCCCTCATTGAAACTAAATTTGAAATGGTGTACTGGCCACTTAGGCATACCCAGAAATGAGCTGGTTGATACCTTGGCCTCCGGTTCTCACCCCCTTTCCCATTTGCTTGTCAGAAATAAAAACACTTCCTACTTCATCATTGATATTCCAAAGCCACATCAATCTTTTGGTCAGTCAAGAATGTGTCCTACCATATTGAGTAACTCACCACGTGTCAATGATCTTGTTGATTAAAGTTCTAATGATTATGTAAGAGATCAATGGAGCTTTCATTACATTTAGTTATATACCATGTTCCATTTGTTAGTCTACCCATTGATCTCATTATTTCTTTTTGATCATCTAGAGTTATTACTTATTCAAAAGCAATACAATATTATTTATTTTGACTCTCACTATTGGCATTACAGGTATAGCATTATTAGTATTAGCTTGTTCATATATTAGCTGTGTTAATATTTCTTGTTCTTCGTCAGGTTGGTTAGGATATAATTGTCACCACTGAATCCATTGTGATACTAATTGGGATTAATTGACTCCTGAACAAAGGTTAGAATTAATATATTATTGATTCATTATTTCTTTTCAATCATCTAGAATTATTACTTACTCAAAAGCAATACAATATTCTTTATTTTGCCTCTCACTATTGGCATTACAGGTTGGTTAGGATATAATTTTTGCCACTGAATCCATTGTGATACTAATTGGGATTCATTGACTCCTGAACAAAGGTTTTATTCAACATCGCTGAGTCCTTTATTTCTTTTACTCCTCCTTCTCCATCTGTCTCAGATTTAAAATCATTATTAAAAATGCATCATTTGTTGCTTCTCTCTGCTATTCCACCTCAAGAGGTTCTTAAGAAACTCAGAGGAATCACCACACAATATGGGGGGCGGACTTGCTAGCAAGTCCGCAACCTTGGACCCAAACTCACCATAGATTGAACACACATTGAGCTATTGATAAAGGAACCATACAATCAGGGATGAACACCACTCAGTAGAACAGTTTTAGGTGGGTGTTCAAGTAGAGTTCAGTATGAGTTCAGTCTGAGTTCCATCTGAGTTCCATCTGAGTTCAGGTTGAGAACTTGCTAGCAAGTCCACCCCCTATATTGCGTAGTGAATATGTGAACCATCAAAATTTTTTAAGTCTCTTTCTATGCTCCCAAGAGCACATGCTACCGCCTTTTCTCAATGCCGCTCTGTTCACTCCCCCCTAAACAATTATCTCTTTTGCTTCAAGGCTGTTGATTCTCCACTCTTTTCACTTTGCTCTGCTAGGGCAAACAACATGCCTGAGCATCTCCTACTTTTTTGTCCTGCTCACTCAGATATCCTCCGCTCACTTATTAAAGAAGTAGCAAAGCATAAGTTACCCTTTACTACTACAGCCCTCTTGCCTATTTCCCCTACCATGGCAGTTGTAGCAAAATTTCTAGTCGATTCTCGTAGATTCCCTAACAACCTGTCTTCACCCCAGTGATTTCTGTAAAAATGTCACCTACTAAATTGCCATTAGTTTCTCCCCATGATATTTAGTCTATCCCAATTATGTATTTACTATCTTTTGTGTCTGCTTTTCTCCTTCATTCCTGTTATATGTATGACTTAATATGATTAGTGATTATTCAGTATGTACATAAAACTAGTATAAAACCTATGTTTCAGCCGATGCGTCTAACTCTGGTTCACTCCGGAAGAAGCGCTGACACTGCTAAAATAGGTAAGTAATTCAATCCACATTGGTTCACTCCGGAAGAAGCACTGACACTGCTACCATAGGTTATGGGCTGTCCCTGATTTGTTAACTAGCAGTAAACTTATCTTGTATTTTCTGGAATCTTATACGTGTGCCCCGAGCCTGTCCCTCTTTAAAAGTGCCTTTTTTTTCCTGCATCCAATTAATTTTTGGCGTAGCAATCCTCTCTGTGTCCAATTAATCCTTGGCACAAAAATTCTAAATCGACATTTAATTCATGCCCACCAATCCAAACACTTCAAATCCATTTCAGTCTAGGCCAAAAATTCAACGAGATCGACCTACACTCACTAGGGAACTTAAGAACCTAGATATTCCACCTCACCTTCCCAACGTCTCTACATGTGATTGATGTAGATCACGTTCTTTCTCCGCCTCTATACCTCCTACAACCTCAACTACTTCTCCTATCTCCTCTACAAGAACTAGCACAGCTCATCCTTTCCCTGATCCCATAAACGCTGATCCCTTGATTCACTCCACCAAATCATCTCCTATTGCTATTCATTCCACGGAAAACATGTCCATGCGCCCGGAACCCAAAAACCCCTTAACCAAATACAAGGATAAAGACTGCGGTGTCGTTATTGATGACATTATAACACAAGTGAAACATATGCCAAAATTAAAAGTTGATGGTCCAAACTGGCAAACCTGGTATAAGAGCATATCCCTTTTTATGCGACGTAGAGTTCACTTGACAAAATATACCACAAACCCAAATGCTTTGAACAACGCAACCTTGATTTTTGAAGACGAAATGTGCTGGAATATCATATTTTTCATGATCAAAGAAAAGTTACAAGCTTTCATTGATATTTGAACCACGTGCTACTATACTTACCAAGTTCTTTCCTCCAAATTTGAAACATCCACTCACACATCCAGAATGGCACTCTTAAATGAATTACTTAATGTCAAGTCATCCCCATTAACAGATGCCATGCCTCATGCAGACACAATAAAAAATATTCTTGATGCTCTTAAAAGATCGGGTTTCAAATTTGGATACAATGAACTGGGAGCAATTTTTTTACAACTTTTATTACCTCCATTGGCATCTAAGTTATCTGTAGAACTCAACAAAAATTTTGAACTACGTAAAGACTTATCTCAACCGTCTTTTGATGATATGCTCACTGCGCTGAAAAATACCGTAAAAAATTCCGCTACTCCATCAATTATTAAATCAACTGCCCTTGATACTGCCGTCGATAATGACAGTGTTTCTTCCCTAGCTTTAAAAAAAGGCGGAATTGATAGCTACTGTCCTGGAAACAGTCAACCTGATTACTTGTGCCATATGTGCAGATCTACAGAACATTTCTGGAAATATTGCCCATACAATGGAGACGGTAATGGGTTTAACTCAGAAGTTTGGACCAGACGTGAATCCAGAATCCAGAAAGCCAAAGCAGCACTGGGAAATCTTTGACGTTCACTACCTGATTGAAAAGTGAAACAATCAACGTCTAAAGTCCAATTAAATGAAATTGACTCTTCAGCGGTTAATGTCCTATGGACCTCACTCAACAAGTTGGACCTTGGTAGCGATGAATGGCTACAAGTCCTTGAAGCGGACAGCGCAAGAGGGATAATAGATACGGGTGCCACTCATCATGTCATGTGTGACTTACATCTAATTTCTCACTTCCAACCTTTGAAGACACCTATTCCAGTAAAGACGGCAACTGACTTGGCTGCAGCTTTCATTACTGGTTATGGTAACATAATGATAAAATTTGTAGGAGAAGAGCTGATCACTATACATAATGTCTTCTATTGTGACAAAGTGAAGTCTACGCTGATCTCTGTTTTTGATCTTCTACAAAATAATGTCTCCATCTATTTTAATAATTCTCATGATTTTGTAATTACAAAAAATTCTAAAACATTATTTATTTCTCCACTCTCTATTTCTGATTGCAAATGGACTGTAGATTTAGTCTATCCCCATGCCTTAGATATTAACTCTTTTGCAATGGATTATTTTAACTCTTCATCTTCTGCCACACTTCCTGCTCCTTTTGTCCCATCGCCTGCCTCCACCATTCCATATCCTACCACAGTCCCTAACTCTATCATAGATTGGCATTGACGTCTTGGCCACACCAGCACACGGGTGTTACGTCGAATTGCAAAATTGGGGTTATGTGATGGTGCACCAACCTATGTTCCGACTTGTCGTCTAAATTGTGACATATGTGTGGTTTCCAAAAGCAAAAGACGCAATAATTTCATAGCACAACATTGCAAACATGGGATAATGGATCTCATTTTCTCAGACTTGGTAGGTCCTATGATTGATGTAACAAATGATGGAGAGATCTATGTAGCAACTTTCAGAGAAGCAGCATCAACTTACGGTGAAGTTTTCATTTTGAAATGTAAATCTGATGTCCTGGAAGCATTTATTGCCTTCAATAATAGGATGGAAGTGATAACTAATAAGCCTCTAAAAATCTTACACACCAATAATGGCAAGGAATACATGAACAAAAAATTTTCAGAATTTTTAGCCAGCCATGGTATTCTTCACAAACATTCAATGCCCTACCACCACAAGCAGAATGGTATGGCTGAGCGTTTTAATGAAACTATAGGTGAAATATCACACACTATTTTACTGGCATCAAATTTACCAGCAACATTTTGGCCTTTAGCATACTGTTGGGCATTGTATATTCACAATAGATTGCCAAATTTTCGGGTCACTGACAGTACACCTTATCAGCTTTTTTTCAACAGGATTGCAGACTTAACCCCCATTAAAATTTTTGGTCAATGGGCATATGTTCACATACCAACCAAAAAACAAATGAGGATGAAACCGCGAGCAATGAGGTGTAGAGTAGTTGGTTTCCTAGATTGAGGTAAAGGTTGGGTTTTCTGGCACCCAGAAACAAATTCCTTTGTACAACCATCAATGGCAAAATTTATCCCAGAAAACACAAACCCGGATGACAAAAGTCTCTCTATGACATATGAGACCCCTCAACCTTCCCATTCTTTGAAAGGAGATTTGTCATTTGTATTGAACAACCTTTGTTTTGGTGATTTTACCGCTGAAGAGACTATTGCCGTTCAAGATAAATTAGTAGAATACATTAATGAAAGTGCTCTCACACTATCTGACAGATTACCACGCACATACAAGCAGGCAATGAAAAGGCCTGATACTGAAAAGTGGCACACAGCATGTCATGATGAATTATGTAACATGTCCAACATGAATGTTTGGGAGATTGTACCTCTACCTACAGGCAAGTCAGTTACTGGCGCCCGGTGGGTTTTTTCTCTGAAGCGTGACAAATTTGGTAATGTAATAAAACATAAGGCCAGATATGTTGCCCAGGGTTTCAAACAAATAGAAGGTTTAGATTACCATGATACCTTTGCTCCCACAGCTACTTTCGCATCACTATGAATGATCCTTACATTGGCTGCTACTTATCAATGGCCTATTAAAACCTTTGACGTTACAGCGGCTTATCTTCATAGTGACATTGATGAAGAGATATATGTCCGTCAGCCAGAGGGTTTTGAAAAAGGTGACTCTACTCATGTTTGTAAACTGAACAAGGCCCTGTATGGTACCAAACAGGCACCTTGATGCTGGTGGAAACACCTCAGTAATATTCTTAAATCCCTTGGTTATAAGGCAAGTGTGCAGGATGCAAGTGTATATGTGTTAGAAAATGATGGGGTAATGGGGATGATATGGATACATGTGGATGACGGGGTTGTAGTTGGCAGTAATGATCAGGTTTTAGACAAACTGGAAGCTGATATCGACAAATATTTGAAAGTGAAATGGACATCAGGAATTTCTTCGATAGTGGGTCTTGCAATTTCAAGATGTAAAAAAGGTTTTACGATTCATCAACCTGGCCTGATTAATAAAATTCTTAAGGAGCATAATGCAGCAGGTTTGACTACACATTCTCAGTTGCCCGCAGGGTTAACACTTGTCTCCCTGAATGAAAGATCTAACACCCCCGTAGATCACTTGAAATTTTTATCAATCATTGGCTCCCTCTCGTATCTTGTGGCTGGCTCAAGACCTGATCTGGCGTTCCCCGTTAACTTCCTGGCACGTTATGCCTCAAGACCAGGTAAAGTTGAATGGGATGCACTACATCACCTATTGCGCTATCTACAATCTACAAAAGACATGAAATTCCACCTGTTCCCCACTGTCCAAAACCTACCCACTACAAAAGTTTTCTGTGATGCTACTTGGGGAGGGGAATTTGCAAGAGCAACCGGAGGACATATTCTCATGATGAATGGCTGCCTTATCATGTAGCAATCAAAACGTCAATCTAGATTAGCTACTGCCTCCCTTCATTCTGAACTTATGTCTATGTCCAATGCGACTAGACAAGCTCTGTGGATGCGAAATTTACTGCGTGAAGTCAACTTGTGCCATGGACCAACGAAGTTACTGTGTGACAATAATGGGCAATAGTTGCTGCTACTGACAACCCTTCAGATAAACGCTGCAGACATGTTGACCGAGATTTTTATTTTGTCAATGAACAGGTATATAGACAAAAAATCAATATTGAATGGATCTCCACAAAAGATCAGGTTGCTGATCTTCTAACAAAAAATCTTGGACCAAATATATGGTGGGATAAGCGTTATTTACTAGGGGTATATTGATATTTTTGCTAGTACTCTTTTCCATAATTATTTTCTTTTCTCTTTCTGTTTCTTCTTCACATATTTTACACTGGTCACGGTGGCAGGAAAATCACTAAGAGGGGGGGTTATGTGTAGGACTTAATATGCTTAGTGATTATTCAGTATGTACATAAAACTAGTATAAAACCTATGGTGCAGCCAACGCGTCTAACTCTGGTTCACTCCGGAAGAAGCGCTGACACTGCTACCATAATGCCCCCTGTCGGGTGAGATTGTAAGAAATAAAAAAAAAGTGTTAGGCTACTTGCACGCTGTTTCATGCACACGCTAGAACACCTTGTAACTTGTTCACAATATTAGATTAAAAACGGTTCCGTTCAATGGTTCCGTTCATTAGTTACTAAGATTTATTCATTACTCTGTGAACTTATACTTATTTTTGTTTGATTCCGTGCCTGATTCATAAATTGTCTATTGCCCTATTCACTATAAAAAGGGAGAGACCTTTGTTACTTTTTAGCCATCTTGTTTCTCTCTTTTTACTCTTTGTCAGTTGACTTCTTTTACTTACATTTTATCTAATCTTTTCTTTATTTACTCATCAACAGTTGTGGTGGCATCTCTATTTTAAACTTTGATCTTACTCTTGACTTATATTCATTTGACTCAGGTATTTTTTCATATATGTTAGTGTGCTCTTAATGCTGCAATGAATCATCTTGTTTCTCTCTTTTTAATCTTTGTCAGTTGACTTCTTTTACTTACATTTTATCTAATCTTTTCTTTATTTACTCATCAACAGTTGTGGCGGCATCTCTATTTTAAACTTTGATCTTACTCTTGACTTATATTCATTTGACTCAGGTATTTTTTCATATATTTGTGGCGGCATCTCTATTTTAAACTTTGATCTTACTCTTGACTTATATTCATTTGACTCAGGCAATTTATATTTTAGCGTAAAAGGTTATGGGCCCAGGGCTCTTCTAATCCTCTAGAATCAAAGTGGCATCTTCACCTAAAAATTCTGAATCTGCTCAGTCTGAATCATCAGCTGACACAGTCTCTCGACTTCTCATTTCTACCGCCCCATCCACTCCTGTAAATTGAAACTACATGGAGTCAAATTCGTATTCAGAGATCAAAGGAGTAGAAATCTTAAATAACAAGAAATTTATGACTTGGAAAAACCAAATGTTCTATGCCTTAGGAATCCGTAACCTTGATAAATTTTTGAACAAATCTCTAATTACGCCCACTGAACCTACTGCCCTTGAAAACTTTAATTTTCGCAAAAAACAAACCGCCATGATATTAAGAATGTTTTTAGATTCCAAAAATCACACCTTTTTTGTCCGCGGCAAAAAGATCTTTTACCCTGCTGAACTATGGGAACAAATCCGTGAACACTATGCTTCGACATCTGCTGAAAACTGTGCCAGCATTATAGCGGACCTTTTCAACATTCATTTTGACGATTCAGATATCTCTGTTGCCATCAGGGACTTTAGGTCAACTCTCAAACTATTGAATGAAGTATCTCCTTCTTTATTTACCGGTGAAGTACTCTCTACAATCATTGCCTTCTACATACTTCATCTACTTCCAGAATCCTACCGGAATGTCTCTCGTCTCATTTTTACAAATATAAAGGTCACTAAGAAAACTCCTTCCATCAAAGAAGTCTTATCTGAACTCAAAAAAGACTATTGTTGACGAAAATCTGAACCCTCTAAATCTAGTGTAGCCTTCAATGTTAAAGGAAAGCAGTTTTGTTCAAATGGAAAGCATAACCCACTTGCTCCTCACTCCGAGGAATCATGTTTTCAAATGCATCCTGGAAAAAGGGAAGATTTTTACAAGAGAAAAAGGGAACATGAACAACGAGAAGGAAAAGCTTTGGCTGTTCTCTCTCCTATCAACCACACTGCGATCCTTGACAGTGGTGCTTCCTACACCCTTTTTAATGACAGTAGATTCTTCTCATATCTCCATCCATCCTAAAAATCTTTTATTACAGCTAATAGCCAGGTCATCCTTGCTCAGGGTTCAGGAACTTTCAATCTACTACTCAATCAACAACATTTTCCCATCACTAATGCCATATTTGTCCCTGAAGCTCAAACAAACCTTATTTCGGCTGCATGGTTTCTTTGTCAAAATTTCTCCATTAAGGGTTGTGGTAACAGTGCCAAAATTTTTGACAACAACGACAAGTTTGTCATTGAATGCTCCCTTATTGATAATGTTTTATCATTTCCTCTCACCTTCTCTGGGAATGCCAACTCAATTATTTCGACAAAATCCCTACTCAAACTACATAACGCTTGCGGTATACCAAACAATGCAACTGCTAGACTAATGTATCCCAACCACAATTTCTCAAATCTAGAATGTATTCCTTGTCTCACCTCAAAGTCTCATCATTTACCATTTACAGGAAAATTCCCAAATGCTGATTTGGCTCTTGGAGTAATCCACATGGACCTATGTGGACCGATAGCACCCATCTCTCGAGGAGGCAGCAAATACTTCCTGCAAATAGTTAATGGTTTTTCCAGGTATTTTTTCATATACTTTCTTTCATTAAAATCTGAAACTTTCAATCTCTTCAAGACTTTCATTAACTTGGCTGAAAACAAAACCGAGAAGAAAGTAAAAATTGTGGTAACTGATAATGGGGGTGAATTTATTAACAGTTCTTTTGACAACTTATTCAATGAAAAGGGCGTAGAATTGTTGAAGACTGCTCCATACAAACCTCAACAAAATCCATTTTCAGAAAGGGGTAACAGGACATTGGTCGAAAAAGCACGAGCATTTTTATTTACCTGCGGTCCTGATGGTTCATGATGGGGTGAAGCCATAAACACTGCCAACTATTTACTAAACCGTACACCTTCGTCTTCCATTAACAACAAAACCCCTTTTGGAGTTGTGGGATCCAAAAGTCAAAAACACCTATGGTAAGCTTCATCCATTTGGTTGTGATGTCGTTTAAAATATACCTAAGCAAAGGCAAACATCATAATTTAATCCAGTTGGTGAACGTGGCATTTTTATAGGGTATGCCAATGGACACCACAATTATAAAATTTACTCACCTGGATTGGATCGATTCATAGTCACCCATGATGTCAGGTTCTTGGATGAATCATTCTCTATGGCAAATAATCTAACCAATGCAAAAACAACCATTTTCCCATTTCCAGAATTTCCTTTAATCCCAGATCTGATTACCAGTCATCCATCCTCTAACCCAGTCCCGCCAGAAGAAGTTTCTTCCTCCATATCAAACCTCAACACCACTGATCCTTCTATTCCTTCTTCTGGAAAAACTTACACCTGGATTAATAAAGATACACCTGCACCAAGAAACATCAGTGGTGATGTAAATCCTGAAAACATCCTAACTCACTCTAGAAGAAACAAAAACTCGTGCAATTTGGTTGTTCAAGAAGATGATGTACCACAACGTTTTTCTCAAGCAATGAAATGTGATGACTCGTCACAATAGGGTGTATCAATGTTCAGGGATCCGCAATTAGGGATCAGACATTATTAATTGCGGAAGATTCTTATCCACTAGCCCCAGGGCTAGTGGATAAGAAATCCACAATAATGCATTATCCCGCCTCTTATACCCCAATTTCCATTCCTAATTCCTGATCCCAAACTCATCTCATCCATAATGGATTTTTAAGAAAGTCACATGACTTATAATTTCTGATGCCATCCTTAAGTATTTCCTCACTCTATGCTACTTAATTTTGGTGGCGAACAATTAAGTTTTTTTTCTATCTACACACCCCAACTGCACATTTGGCGATGAATTCCCACTTCCCTCATCACTTAACCCTTCCACCGGCAACAATGAAACACCTCTCTACTAGGAAGCTACTTCACTCAACAATGAATGCTATAACTTTTCTTTTAGTTCTTTACTATAAATCTGACTCTGATTTGGAAGATGCTTTAGCTTATATGTGTTTTCTTTCCAAAAAGCGTTACATCATCACCAGGGGGCCAAATCTTTATCATGATCCCCGATATGATCTGGCCTCCATTCTCAACATTCCTCATTTAAACTTCACACAACTTTTTAGAACTTCTCCCGATTCTTTCTTCAAACTTTATCAACTCATCTCCGATCATCCTATCTTCCATAACAATTCTCATAACAAACAGCGTAATCCTGCCATCCAACTTGCTGTTGCTCTATGTCGCTTTGGCTCAAATGGGAATGGTGCTGCCGTAAGACATTTGGATAATTTCTTTAACATAAAATATGGTACCGTGATATTATACACCAAGCGCTGTATGATTGCTATCTTTCCCTCAAGTCTCAAACTCTTGCTTGGCCAACTCCAGAACAGCGACTTGAATCCTCTCAAGTAATGCAAGCTGAAGGTTTCCCTGGCTGTATAGGTTTTGTTGATGGCACAACCATCCCTTTGAGTCAAAAGCCTGCTCATGATGGCAACCATTATTTTGATCGCAAAAAAAGGTTTCTTCAAAATCTTCTCCAAGTTCTCATCTTTCACAATCTAACTTTTAATCTTCTTTCTAGATACTCTATTGCCGTTCAACTTGTATGCGATGTCAATAAAAAATTTATTGCTTTTCACAGTGGCTGCCCTGGATCATGTCATGACTCTTCCGTCTTCCAAAGAATGAGGATTTCTCAATCCCCTGAATCATACTTTGACGCATCTCAGTACCTCCTTGCAGACTCAGCATATGCAAGTGGAAAGTACATTATACCTGCTTTCCGTGGTGCAACTTCAGAAAATGACCCCAAAACTAAATTTATTATCACCTTGCACAATCAAGAGTACGAATTGAACATGCTATAGGTATTTTAAAGGGACAATTTTCTAGTCTTCGGGAGCTCAGAATCCAATTTCAAAAAAAATTGGAGATCAAAACTGCAAATCATTGGATCTTGACTTGCGTAATACTCCACAATATTCTAGCTGATTTAAAGGATGAGTGGAATGATCTTTATGAAGAAGAGGATCCTGAACCACCACTGGCACTCCCCTCCCTTGATTCACAAATCATTCAATCAACCGGCATACGCCCCATTATAATGCCAATTACTCTCCAACATTTCTCTTCACCCTTTTAATTTTTTATTTTTATGTTTTCATACTTTCCAAATGTCCTCTTTGTGTACTTTAATCACTTGGTTTTGTATTTTGGTTTGTTGCATATTCATTTTTTTTTTTGAATTTACAGTGAATATCTTTTTTTTGGATGGCTCATTGGTTTTCTTTCACTTCCTCAACATGAAATCGCATATTTTCTTATATCGCATATTTTGTCAGTGATTTTTTTTTTCATTCATCACTCATATCCTTTTCATCCTCTCCTCAAACATCCCTCAAATATTTTGGTTGCATTTATTTTCTCAACTCAACTCACCAGGTAGGTTATTTTTTTTCTTTTTTCATGGTTTTTTATTTGCTAATCATGATTTTTTTTTTTTGCTTTTTTTTGCTTTTTTTTTGCTTTTTTTTTGCTTTTTTTTTGCTTTTTTTTTGGTTTTTTTGTTTTTTTTGTAAGTGCTTCTATTATTTTTGTTCTAGGGTAAACTAATTTTTGTTTTTCTTTTTTCTCTTTTTTATCTTTTTATTTTTTTGTTTTTTTTTTCTCTCCTTCACCTCTCTTTATGATCCTCAAGGCCCCCCTTTTTCCCTCTCTTTACCTGTCTCTGACCCCCTTTTTACCCCCTTTTTAGCTGCCTCAAATCCCCCCTTTCCCCCCTCTTTAGGTCCCTCATCACCCCCTTTCCCCTCTTTTTAGGTGCTTCAATACTCCCCCCTTCCCCTCTCTTTATGTCCTTCAAACCCCCCCCTTCACCTCTCTTTTGGCGCCTCAAACCCCCCCTTCACCTCTCTTTACCCACATCAAACCCCCCCCCTTTCCCTCTCTTTAGACGCCTCAAACACCCCCCCTTCCCCCCCTTCTACTCACTTTACCCCCCTACCTAATCATTATATCCTCCTCTACCCCCCCCCCCCCCCCCTGTTTATTAACGAACGATCGTTATAGATCGTTCGTTAACATGGAGGTGGGGGGGGGGTGGGTGTTGGGGAAAGGGTTTGGGAGGGGGTAAGGAGATTGGAAGGGGGGGGTTTGAGGTACCTAAGGAGAGGGGAATGGGGGGGGTTTGAGGTGCCTAAGGAGAGGGGAATGGGGGGGGTTTGAGGCGCCTAAGGAGAGGGGAATGGGGGGGTTTGAGGCGCCTAAGGTGAGGGGAATGGGGGGGTTTGAGGGAGCTAAAGAGGGGGGAATGGGGGGGGTTTGAGGCAGCTAATGAGGGGGGAAGGAGCGTGATGAGGGACCTAAAGAGGGGGGAAAGGGGGGTATTTCAGGGGGATTTTGAGGCAGGCAAGGAGAGCATTTGAGGGGGAAAAGGGGACTTTAATGGGAGATAAAGATGGGTTACTAACTTTCAAATAAAGATACTAACAAATTTTTGTTTGTAATTTTGATTATTTTTTTTTTTTTTTGCAGTAATATAGAAAAAAAAAATTCTTGCTGATAAGGACTGTCCCTCTTATTTACAAAACAAAAAAGGTTTAAATTTTTATTTTTATTTTTTCTATAATTAATTTTTGTGATTTTGATTTTAATTAAATAATTTTTTTATTTTTTATTTTGATTTTACTGATTTTTTTTTTTTTTCATGATCTTGTGAGAAGGTTTTTAATAACCAATCTTCAGGTTCACTTTTATTTTTATTTTTTTTTGTGTTTTAATTCTTACTGAAATTTTCTTTTTTGAATGAATTTAATTATTAATTTTTTTTAATAGGATTTCGCTTTGATTGTGTTTTTTAAAATAAAACCTCAGGTTTTTTTTAATAATTTTTTTTTTGGAAATTTTTTTACTGATTTTTTGGTTTTTTTTTCAATTTTATTTTTAAAATAAAAAAACAGCTTTTTTTATTATTAGGTAGGAATTTTTTTAAAAAAAATTTGAGTTAAAATTTTATTGACAATTAATTTTTTTTTCAGATCAAAAAAATGTCTTCTTCTTCTGATTCACCCCTTACTTCTCTCTTATCTTAATCTTTATCTTCTTTATCATCTTCATCTTTATCATCTCTATCATCTTCTTTGAAATCAACTCTATCATCTTCTTTGAAATCAACTTCCATACAATCATCTTCTAAATCATCAAAAAAATTAAAGATAATCAGTCTCATCAGAAGAAAAGATATTTTAAAAAAAAGTCTCTCTGCGAAAGTTATTTTCGTCATATCCCAAACATTTTTTTTTATAAAACTAAAGTAGATAAAAAAAATCAATATCCGAAAAAAATACCAGAAGATATCAAATATCTAACAGAATTTGGAGATGATCGAGTTGTTGCAGTTATCAGCAATGCTTTTAAGCCTCAATTCATTTTGGAAGTTCATTCATTCGATGGTGTAAAAGATGAAGCTTTTAATCAACTATCCGATCTTATCATAACTCTTTATCAAATGGCTTTGGTTCGATTACCTATAAGGAATAAGAATTTGTTGGGTGGTATCATGATTGGTTTTGGTTGGAGACCTGGTTTTGTCAAAGGATATTCTCTTGGTATGTCTAATAATTTTTGTTCCATTCTTAATATCATTTCACTTATTTCAATTATATAGGTATATATTCATTGCTCAATAATATCACTAAAGCACAAAAAGATGAAGATTTTCGCTTATGGGACACTCTACCCTACTTTAATTCTTTTCTTGCTCTTTGACTCAAAAAGCTCTGTAATAAGGCATTTGAAAAAAATCATGAACTTTCAACCAAAGTTGGAATACCGAATTGGTGTGACTCTGAATGGGAAGATATCAGCCACGAATATCTTTTAATTTCTAATGTTATTATCACTCATTCTGGATTCCACAATAGGACTCATATTGATAGGAATGATGCCAATTTTCTTACTTTTGGAATATTCTCATATATCAATCCGATAACTGGCCACCCAATACCATCTCCAGCTAAAATCAAAGGACATGGTTTATATTTTCCAGACCACCGGTGCATCATTGATTTTGGTTTGGGAAATGGTATCATCGAAACTATTTGGAATTCTTCTAAGGATAATCATCAAACGACCAAAGCTCCTCCTGGTTTGAAATCCTGTCAAGATTTCACTCATTTCGGTTGCTCATTTCAAATCAGTAATAAGTTGATACAAAGAATCAATAAGGTAAAGAAAGAAGGTAAAGTTATTCGATTTAAAAAAACTTTATCTAGATCCAAAAAGTATGGGGATTAGAGTTGTCATTGAGAATTTTATATTTTTTCATAAATTTTTAATAAATATTTTTTATATATCAATTTTCTCAAATAATGTGATGAGCCATCGACCTTGTGTTGTATAACAGGTAATCATGATAAAATTTATTTGTTTCATGGGGTTCCTCTTTCCTATACCTGTAGAAAGTCCCAAACTTATGTTTCTCGACTTGGTCTGCATTTTGGCTTGAGGGATTGTCATTACTTTAAACTAGGGAAATTGATATATATTAGATATTTATTTAATAATTTATGTAATTATATTAAATTTAGATGACTTCCACCCCTTACTTCAATAAAATGCAGGGGGGGGGGTATTGCCAAATTTTCAAATCTGACATGTGAAATTGATGACTTAGAAAAAATTTGGTGATACCCACCCCTTGCTTCAATAAAATGCAGGGGAGAGTATTGCCAATTTTTTTAAACAGATATAGAATTTTTTTGACTTGTAAATATTTTTGTGATACCCGTCCCTTACTTCAATAAAATCCATGGGGGGTTGTGCCAAAATTTTTTATAAGACTTGTGAAATTCTTGACATGTAAGAATTTTTAGGATACCGGTAAAATGCAGGGGGTAGTAAAGCCAAATTTTCATATAAAACTTTCAAGATTCATGACATGAAAGAATTTTTGTGATACCCACCCCTTACTTCAAAAAAATCCAGGGGTGGGGAATTGTCAAATTTTCAAAGGAGACTTGAAAATTTTATTTAAAAAAAGAATATTTATCATTAAAATATGATATTTCAAGAAATACAGAAAATAATTGTAAAATTTATGTACAAATAAATATGAACACATGAAGTGTGAAAGAAATAAAAGAAACTAGTCAACAAAAAATTTCATTAAATGTTCTATTTCTTCAACAGATTTGTTTGCTTTAATGCATTCGATCAAGAAATCTTTCTTTTTAGAACTTTCTTGGAGATCATGCTTATACTTCATCTGTTCCATTAAGTTTTGATGCTCGAGTGTTTTTTCCTTATTTTTGGATTTTTCAATACTAAGAGTTAACTCAAACTTCTTCTCCTCCAAATCTTGGGCCCTACCATCCTTCTGTAAAGAGAGCTCAAACTTCTTCTCCTCCAAATCTTGGATCCGATCATCCTTCCGTAAGGAGAGCTCATACTTCCTCTCTTCCAAATCTTGTACTCTGTCATCCCTCCTTAAAGAGAGCTCGTATTTCTTCTTTTCAAAGCTCAGTGTCTCTTTAGCAATTTCCACTTGTTCTAGAGTGAGAATAAAAATTAACATAAAGTAGAAGAAAAGCAGAGTAAAGTAATAAGAGGTATGATATCACTTACCAGCATCACGTTTCTCTAAAAACTGTTCCATCGAAGAAAAAGGTGTTTGTGATGAAGTATCACTTTTTCGTCTTCTTTGGGAGAGGAAATTTAGACTATTTGAAGCCCTTCTCTTTTTGTTCAACATAGCATTTTCCTCCTCATCATTGTCACTAGCTTCAGACTCAGTTGATTGAGGATCCTGGGTTTGTTCATCAGCCTTTTAAGAAATAAGAAAAATATAAGTAAATAAAAAAATAGAATTGATAAGATAAAAGAAACAGACCTGAGTTAGATTGGGTTGGGTTAAATCGCCAATAGGATCAATAGCAAATCTATCTAGATTCGTAGAATTTAGAAGAGGGGAGGCTTGAGTGGAGGAAGAGGATGGGAAAAGATTTGCTTCGACATCATGTTCGGAGATAGGATCTTCTCCATCCAACATGTTTACAGGATTAACATCGGCTCGCTCTCCAAAAATTGCATCCATCTCTTTAAAGTAAGGACATAAAGAATCAATTTTATTGTCTATGGATTTTATACCCTTAGTTATATCAATGTCAGTAACCCCAAAACCAGTGGAAGATGAAAGAGCCTTTGCCTTCTTGTATTTTGCTCGATAATGCTTGAAGCGTTCAGACATCTGTTTAGGCAAAAGATCAATCCTTCCCTTGATCTTATTGTGTAATTCATTTGCCATTAGAAGATAGCCATTAACTTTTGATGTGGGGGGCCGTCCTACTTTAGTGGCATACTCAGTACCAAAACAAGAATCATAGTTAGATTTGGTTTTCAGCCAGTTGATAAGAATGAGGTGATCATCTTTTTTTAATTGAACAGTCTTTGATTTCTTGGCTGAGCGGGGGAAAGAGGAAGTAGTGGGAATTGAAGAATAACTGGGTGATGGCTGCCTTTGAGAAGATCTAGGATGACGAGGCATGTTATTATAAATGAAGATGAAAAGGAGCAGAAACAAGCAGATGAGATAGCGAGATGAAAAGGAGAAGAATCACCACACAATATGGGGGGAGGACTTGCTAGCAAGTCCGCAACCTTGGACCCAAACTCACCATAGATTGAACACACATTGAGCTATTGATAAAGGAACCATTCAATCAGGGATGAACACCACTCAGCAGAACAGTTTTAGGTGGGTGTTCAAGTAGAGTTCAGTATGGGTTCAGTATGAGTTCAGTCTGAGTTCCATCTGAGTTCCATCTGAGTTCAGGTTGAGGACTTGCTAGCAAGTCCACCCCCTATATTGCGTAGTGAATCAAATAGATGAAATGGGGAGAAATTCTGAGCGGATAGAATGAACAGGATGGGATGAGAATGGAAGTGCGCAGCAAGGTAGAAGGCTGGGATATCCAGAAAGTTGTCCAAGATGTGGTTATGGAAAATTGAGTAAATAAATGTCGGATAAGAGGTGAACATTGACATGTAAAGTGTCTAATAACCCAATTATTAGCAAAAATAATTGCGGAAGATAATTGGGGTATGCAGATTATTTTCCGCAATTAATTTAATTGCGGATCGGTCAACATTGATACCCCCTAATGGATAAATGCCATACAGTCGGAACTTACAAGCATTAAAAATCATAAAGTCTGGAAAATTGTTCCCATTCCAAAAGGAAGAAATTTACTAGGAACTGTGTGGGTATTCAAAAAGAAACTCAACAGTGACGGAAATCTCTCACGATATAAGGCAAGGCTCTGCGTGCAAGGATATGCTCAAACTGAAGGAATTGACTATAATGACACGTTTGCGCCCACTGGTTGCCTTGCCTCACTTTGTACTCTCTTAAGTCTGTCGGCATGTAACAATTTTGAGGTTCATCAAATGGATGTTAAAACAGCTTTCCTATATGGGGTTCTGGAAGAAGATGTCTATATTCGCTTTCCTGAGGGTTTTGTCGGCCCAAAATTGCCTGACTCATGCTTAAAACTTGAAAAATTGCTTTATGGTCTGAAGCAAAGTCCTAGGTGTTGGTACAAAAAACTCAAAGACTTCTTCATCTCCATTAATTTCTATCCAAATTGTGCTGACCCTTGCTTATTCTCCAACAAATCCACTGATAATCCATGTCATATCTTTTGCCATGTTGATGACTTAGTCATTTGCAGAAAGAACATCAACTCTGTCAAGCAGGCTCTCAAAGACCATTTTGAAATGGACGACCAAGGAGAAATCTCCTGGATTTTGGGGATGAAAATTTCACATAATCGAGAAAAGAAGGAGTTTTACCTATCTCAACCTCTGTATATCAATAATATGTTAAAAGAATATAACATGCTTGATTGTTGACCAGCATCTACACCTTTAGTTCCCAATGCTAAATTTATTCCAAAATCACCAAATGACCCAACCCCAGAATTTAATTATAGACGGGCAATTGGTCTTCTCAATTACTTAGTCTCTTGTACTAGACCTGACTTGGCCTATGCCGCAAGTACACTATCTCAATTCCTTAACTCACCCTCAAATGATCATATTCAACATTTTAAACATGTCCTACGATATCTTTGTAAAACAATCAACCATTTTCTTACCCTAGGAAAATCTGAACAACATTCCAACATTTGTGGCTATGCAGATGCGGATTGGAGTTCCTCTTTAGGATGTAAGTCAACCTCTGGTTCTTTGATGATAAGCAACGGTCTGCTAGGCTGGTGTTCAAGTAAGCAACAAGTAGTTGCTTTATCCACAACTGAAGCTGAATACCGTGCAATGTCGGAAGTTGGCCAAGATGCCGTGTGGTTCACCCAGTTATTTACTGACTTAAACATTCCTCATCAACCTCCCATCATCTTCAATGATAATCAAGGAGCAATTGCCCTTGTCAGAAATCCTTTGTATCAACACAGAACTAGACACATCAACATGCGATTACATTGGCTAAGGGAACTTATAGACTCAAATAAAATCAGTGTAAATTATGTTTCAACCTCAGATATGGTAGCATATCTTTTGACAAAATCTCTTTCACGCCAAAAGCATGAGGATTTTTGTAAAATTATTGGTTTAACTAACTTGCAGCATTGAGCATGTGGGGGTATTAGATTAAAAACGGTTCCGTCCATTAGTTACTAAGAATTATTCATTACTCTGTGAACTTATACTTATTTTTGTTTGATTCCGTGCCTGATTCATAAATTGTCTATCGCCCTATTCACTATAAAAAGGGAGAGACGTTTGTTACTTTTTAACCATCTTGTTTCTCTCTTTTTACTCTTTGTCAGTTGACTTCTTTTACTTACATTTTATCTAATCTTTTCTTTATTTACTCATCAACAGTTGTGGCGGCATCTCTATTTTAAACTTTGATCTTACTCTTGACTTATATTCATTTGACTCAGGTATTTTTTCATATATTTGTGGCGGCATCTCTATTTTAAACTTTGATCTTACTCTTGACTTATATTCATTTGACTCAGGCAATTTATATTTTAGCGTAAAACACAAGTCTGCCAAACTCTGTAACACGGTACCAGCCAACTGTATGTACTCCGGAAGGAAACTTGATTGCTTTACTCACCTGTAGCATGGTGTCAGCCAACTGAACTCCGGAAAGAACCGCAAGACTGGGTGTAACTCACTTTAACCCCGGGTAAAAAAAAAGCTGCAACCTTTCTTACATTGGCTATATCTGTTAGATTTACAAGTAATCTATTAGCGACCACGTCTCGCAAAACTCGTCTCAGCATTTAAATTTTTACCCTTTCAATTTCGTGCCAATTCACAATGACTTTGCGTATTATATATTATTACTTCTGCATTATTGGTTTCCTGGATTTGTGGTTATTCGGTAGCATCACCTCTAGTGAAAATATTACAAATATCAGGATCTCAAGAGTCCAAGAGGCGGGGAATAGCGTTAGTCTGAACCATACTCACTTAACTGGCCCGAAGAGCTTGGTAGATGAAAAGTTAGAACACTTGTCTAATTTTCCGAGACTACTGCCCTCTCAACCAACCGAAAAGCCATTTGGCGTCAAAGTTCCAACTAATACATCATACTGGGAAAATTTCTGGGATAGTTGTGCACTCTTCACGTCTGAAGTTTGGGAATTTGATCATCAGTATGAGCGAGCCAAAAATATTTATGAGATTTTGAATACTTCATCAATTTCGCAATTGAGTCAAGCCCTCCAGAAGATTGAAAAATTGGATGAGTTTGAAAAACTTCTTGGTAAACCTAATTTCAAACTCATCTTAGATTCAATTAACTTTGATGAAATGCTTAAATTACTGGAGAGATATTTGATGAGTTCCATGGTTAGAGTTTTGGTGAGGGAGACACTTGATCATCCTCTGATCTTTCTTCAAAGCGAAGGAGGGAAAACTATTCATCCAACCAGCCATGAACGTATTAAAAAACATTTTGCAATCATCAAACATACTTTGAAGACTCCTGCTAAGGAGCATGTCAATGGAATGTCTATGACTGCAACAGATTACGTTGGCATGATGGCTTTACTATTACGTATGGATAGACTTAACTTGGATCCAGAACACAGTTGGAAAGCTGCCCTACCAGAAGAGCATATTGATCCCTTTCAGCGATTTTTACATCACATTCTTCAAGGTAAGGTGAGCAAATAATATAGTTAAGCTAGACAACTTACATTTTTTAACTCAGTTTTGTCAAGAGACTCACCGTATTCAACAAGAGTCTTTGAAAAATGGGACACTAATCAAAAAAATGATTGCCAAGTAGGAAATATTTTGAGTGATTTGGAGAATTATGTGCTATCAGATCCTGCTAGTAAGTTTCTAGTAATTTATAAATAATAAATCATGCAGAATTGGTGTATCAATCTTTTTCAATACTTATCAAAATTATTTGACACATTCCTGATAGTAGATAATGAGTTGGAAAAATGGGTTGAGGTTGCAAATTTTATAGATTTGAGGGAAGCAATAAAGATTTCTTCACCCATAGATCATCAAATATGTCCGACAGATACTTTGAAATCAACTATGGGTAAATTTGAGGAACTGGCTTACAAATATTTAGGCAATCCCAAACATTTCTACAAAGAATTCATAAATTTTCTAGACAAAGTTTTTTCCTCTTTTTTAATTTCAACCAGGTGCAGAGTACCCTTTTTAGCTTCAAGACAATACATGAGAAATTGGGATCCAGAAGCCAAAGATCTTGGTGATCATGAGCTTCATTTGAAACTATACAATGTGGAATGGATTTGCAACTACCGCGATATGGAGAAGAATACTGAATGGCAGAAATGTTTTGAGGATCTTGGGCACGCATTACTGGATGATCAAGATTTTTATATAGAAAAGTCCAACAACTTTTCAAATCTCTTGACAAAAATTATGAAACTTCCAAATGAAAATTACCCCCAAGGGGGCATCAAAAGCATATATGGTTTTCTTACTGGCCTGAAAACTTCAAATCAAAAACAGAGTGTACTACAGGATGCTATTTTACACACCTTTGAGAACAATCCACAACTTCTTAGGAAATATATTGGTATAATGGCTTTAGAAGAAAATGATTCAAAATTACAAGGAGCGAAAATCCAGACAAATAGACGTGAAATTAATGAATTCGGTAATAATAATGGGGAGAAATCATTTCTTTCGTTCTTGTGCATTGATTCACAAAATAAAGAAAAGGTTTTGGACGCTGCTAATTTTTCCTTGTATAAATTACTTCATAATGAAATCAAGGAAAAGTATGACGCAGGTATTTTTTTTTTCTATCCAGCTTTTTTTCCAATTTTCATCGAAGGAAAAAAAAGCTCATTGAACTGTTTTTGCACTCTTGGAACACATAGGAGAAGAAGTATATATAAGGGTTCTTCAAACAAATCTAGTTCCGCAACACGCTTATTCAAATAGTATCAGAATTAAAAATTTAATAAGACATCTAGATGGTCTAGATCTTCGGCGCACAGATCCTCACTCAAGCATATTACAGCTTTATGATACCATGATAAATGGGCTACAATTAGATCTGGATCAACCACTAAATATTGAAGGATTGAATGAACAACTTGTTTACACAGTCTTATGTAGCATCATTCTAGCACATTTACATGCTTTACAGAGCGATGAAACACCTTGTAAGGTAATGCTTTTTTCAAAGCTTTGTTTTCTTCCAGATGGAACAGATATTTTGAACAGGCTTGTGGAAACAGTGGCATGTGTCAAAAGCAATCAATCCAATTCAGGAATATTGGAGGGGCTCATAATGAAGACTTTTTGTGATCATTTGAAAGATATTGAATCAGAATCCTTATATTTTTGGCTATCTTTAATGGTATAATTGTTTCAGTTTTCAGAATGTGGAACGTTTTAGAAAATTAATTCCTGAATTTATGTTTCAGAAAATTGGCATGCACTTTGTTTTTTTCAAGTGATCCTTAGGAAAATTTTACCAAGAGCATTGTGAAATATTAATTCTAAAGCTTTTTATTGGCTTATACAATCATTTGACTTGGGTGAAAATTGGCTCTTATTAATCAGACCTTCACTTGCCTTCCACACTGTTTGTGTCAGCAAGGCTAAAGAGAAACCCGAAAATATACCAGTCCTGTAAATGGACTCTGAAGAAAGGCAAACTTTTATGTATATAGAATACTATATTACCCTATATGTCTAAGAGAAGACTTTTTTTTTGTATGTCCCCATTTTTCTGATATGTTTATGGTCTCATTAGGTGTTAAATATTATTGAAATGTAAGGGATGGATAATGCTGGAGGTTATAATTCATCAAAGGTAACACTTGTGTGTGTGACCTTTATACCTTGTAATTAGTTTTGTGGTGATTTAGGGGAATATTTGGCTATTCAAGGGCTTTGAATAACCCCTGTAGTATCATCTTGAATTAGCTCTAAAATA
The DNA here is from genome assembly GCA_030280995.1 of Hemileia vastatrix. Classification (NCBI taxonomy): domain Eukaryota; kingdom Fungi; phylum Basidiomycota; class Pucciniomycetes; order Pucciniales; family Zaghouaniaceae; genus Hemileia; species Hemileia vastatrix. The sequence continues at coordinate 65,496,568 of JASXTE010000001.1, forward strand.
ATTATACGTTCTATGATCATTGTTTTACCTTTATGTTTAGTTTATTTACTTATCTTTTTCTTTTATTACTATTTGAGGTCCTTAATGATTTTGTTTTGTGACAATTTCTTTGTCCTATTCCTCTCTGCTAATCAATAATTTACTGAGTTCTCTGGATAACTGACCAAAAGCTTTTTTCTGTTGGATGTATAAGCTTAATTAGTCTCTATATTTATCCACTATTAACTCTTACACTAGAGTAAGCTTGCACAAATCATTTTTATAAGGAAGAATTTCTATATTATTATACCATAACCCAAGGTAGGCTAGGTTAGTATTATTGGTCTATTATCTGGAATAGATAAAGACTCAATGGGAATAGTAAGAAACCTATATATATATATGTAGTTGGAATTTTGCCCTAAACTAATAAATAAAAATACTTAATAAGGGGTGTCAGATTTAGCAAATCCACATTTACAAACCTGCCCTTATCTGAGTGCATATTTTTGAAACACATCAGCCCCAAAACTGGGGTATTTCAAAACCAAAATAATTCACTTAATCCACTTAAATCTGCATTTTCTCAACACAAAAAGCTGGTTCCACAATGAAATATTTTTCCAGAATCTCACCTTCCCTTCTTCCTCTCTTCCCACTGGCTCACCTTCCCTCTCACTCACTCACTCATCTATTTTTTCTTCTCAAACTATAGAAGCAAGTTGACATATGCTAGCATTTCTATTAGCTTTCTGGTAATAGTTACCTTTTCCAAATTTTGATACTTTTCCCCCCTTGTGTTTCTTGATTTCCTTTCATCCAATCCTGTTCCCTCTTGCTTCCCTCTTACTCCTCTCTTCCTCCTATTACCTTTTGCTCCTCTCTTTCACAACCTTTCAGAAAAGAATTATCACTTTTGTGCTTAGCTAATAATTTGAGTAAGATATCTCACATCTCAGTGAAAAACACATATCAATTTGAAATATCTGTAACTTAGCCAGTTTTAATTTGATCGTTAGTCTAAGTAGCTCATTATATTTGGAATTATCAATTAAATCTTCTTGTATACTAAAAATATGATTGTAGTGTCAGATTCCGAGGGATGCTAGACTCCTTCAGTCCCATACTCAAATGAACTTCTTATTAATAACTTAAGAATGCTCACTTTATATGATTTGACACATTTTTACTGCATCAAATTTCTCTATAAATGCTTACATATTTATATATATACATGTGAAATATTAAATATTCTCAACACCTATATTTTTATAATTTGAGACCTATTAATGATAGAAGAACATAAATTTACTGAATACTTCTTTCATTTTTTCTATCCTTGTGGTTTATCATCTTCAATAGTAAAGTTGATATTTTTTGCTTCTATTATCTGCTTTACATTTAACTTAAGATATTCTTGTACCGTCATATTGAGCATTGGTATACCTGCCCTCAATCATTATCATCAGTGGAGACATACCCCTGTTTATCATAGTCAGAACCATCCCCTAACAGAACTTAATCATCATCAAATTCATCATTTCAATTCTCCTCATCACTGGCACATACCCAGATTAATCAACTAACTTATTCATTCCTGAGTTTATCTATCACTTTTTTACTAAAAATTTTTATTATTAAATCTTTACAACACAAAAACCAGTATGTAGGTAAAAATTTGAGTGAGATATGTCACTTATTTGGAAAAAACACTTTTTATCTCAACATAGATTTAACTTTGACAATTCTACTTTGATTTTAAATCTGAATAGATTGTTTGATTCAGAATCATGAGGGGTTAGAAAATTTATTTCTTCCACAATTATAAATCAGCTCTTTTTCCACCCATAGCCAACATTATTAATGGCAGAATATTCTAACACCACAAGAGAATTGATGATGTTTTGAGCTTTGTGAAACCCAATAGTTTGGCCTGTCAGTCAAGACATCTACCATTGATTAGCTTAAGACATTTAAAACAACTTGTATTCTACCTCCAACAGGTCAACCATCTCTTCCATCTTGGTTTTTACTTCTTTTTTCAACTTATACTATTTGTTACCATAGTGTAACCTACTTTCCCATAAAATACACCAAATAACTATTTGTAACTAAATAATGTTTGTAATTTTGTCATTTTTTACCCCTTCTATATAATATTAAACCTGTATTTTTTTCTCCAACCAATTACAATTGAAAGTTTATTTCTGAATGCACAACACAAAATCTCTTCTGCTTCTAACAAAAATCATTTAAGATTTTTTTTCTTGTAAAACATATTGCTTCCATGCTTCTCTTTTATTAAACACACCAGTTTTTCTTCTAGGATTATCTGTTAAACAAAAACTTTTTACAGAACCAAATAATTCCAATGAGTATTGCAAATAAGAATTGGCGGCAATGTTAAGTTAGTTTAGCCAACCTGTACTCCAATGCAAGAAATGGGAATTGTGAATGAAACAAAATAATATTAATTGTGAGTAAAAAATAGTTGATTGAAATACAATAAAATGATGAGATTGATGGAGTGACTAAATATAATATTATTACAGAGTTTAAGGAAAGAGTTAAACAGTTAAGTAAGGTCTAGTGGTAGGTCAAGTATAATACAGTCAAGAATAAATAGGTTTAGGGGGAAGGTGAAATAGACAAGGTCTAGGTAAGTTGGTCAGAAAAAGAATAAGGTCTGATAAAGTAGAGAGAATGCAGAAAAAGTGAGAAATAGCATTGCATTATGAGCACACATACACATTACCTGTAAAGAAAAAGTTAAACAGGTAAGTAAGGTCTAGTGTTAGGTCAAGTATAATACAGTCAAGAGTAAATAGGTTTAGGGGAAAAGGTCAAATAGAAGAAGTCTAGTAAATTCTTTCAGAAAAAAGATGAAGGTCAGATAAAGTAGAGAGAAGGCAGAAAAGGTGGGTGCCGGATTAAGGAACAGAGAAACCACATTTTATGCATATAAGTGTTAAAGCAATCTTTAGGAAAAACAGCAGAGGTATTAGTAACCAAATATAATACACACTGCACCACAAATTTATAAGCAATAATCACCTGTCCCAGTAATTAGTTGAGCTTAGTTGTAGATGTTTGCATTGATATTTGGTTAAGGTGATAAAAGATATAATGTAAACAGATATGACAAGAATTCAGATAAGTTAGTACATATTTTTTTAATTAAATATTGAATGAGTAAAATGTTTGTACAATAGCAGTTTATATACAAAATCTTTGCAGGAGCTACATTGTGGCATTCCAAGTCTTAGTACGGCTCTAAAAGTCTATATAGAATATTTTCTGGGAATAGGACAGTGATCAGAGAAGCTGGATTAATTTAAAATATTTTATTAATAAGCAAAAACTGAAGTTGAAAAAGTCAAGATATGAATGTTTGGTCAGATTTATTAATTTAACAGGTCATATGATTTTTTACGGCCACAAAATTAAATTTAATGAAATTCAAGAATCTCAAGAACCTTTGGGAATTTTTCCTGAATTTTTACTATATTTCTTATATTTTTAATTAATTTTTAAAGATTTATTAAATTATTTACATTTTTCAAAAATTACTTAACTTTGATGGATTTTTACAGGGTGAATAGAGCTGCGCAGACTACGAAAAATATTTAGGAATGTTAAAAAGAAGTAGTTTTATCATGCGTAATTTTTCTAGATTTTTTATTATAGATTTAAGGTTTTAAATTGAGTCCAGAGGTCCAGACAAGCTCCGGACAAGCTCCATACAAACTCCGTACGAGCTCTGTACAAACTCCGTACGAGATCTGGATAAGCTCTGGCCGCGTTTAAGAGGGAAAAAGGGCACATGACTGGTTAATATGCATATAAGGATGTAGACTCAAAATTATTCAGAGGGAGGACAAATAATATAACAGATTATAACAACCATTATTCATATTTTTCTTTTGTCAACAAAATAATTAATTATTTAAAATACCCTTATAAATAAAAATTTTACATAACACTTTAAATATTTTACTCAAAAACTCTTAAACATTAACATATAGGGTATCATTAGAAAGGTCTCAACTCCAGGGACTCATTTATAGTATCTGTTCTCAAAAATTATTAAAATCTAAAAACATTAAAACTACTTTCTTTTAAAATATTGTATCTGGTGTAACTTTATTGTTGCATTTCAGTTGTTTTGCACAGAAGAACTGATCAATAATTCTAAGAAGCTTTAAAAAGACAGGGCTTCATTCATTATTATTATCAAGTAGACTTTTAAGCTTATTGATCTAAAAAACTCACAAATTTATTTAGAGGGACAGGGTTTTCTCTGATTATCCAACTCCTTCGGATTCTGCTTACAGCAAGGCGACTGTAAGAGTCTACCTACATATTTGGTGCCCAATGTGGGGTTTTTTGATTTCTCTAGATTTCAAAAGAACTTACTTGTTACTTGGACTTTTAGCCTGCAAGAGGCTTGTTTTCTGAAACTCTTATTGATTTATTTATCTTAGCCTGCAAGAGGCTCACTTATTGGAACACTTTATCTTTAATCTAATATATTAGCATGTCTTCTGCTTCTAGATCTCGTGTGTCTCTTCCTATGACACCATCAGTTAGGATTGTTTCTTGGGATGGGCCCAAGTTTAATGGGTAAGAAGTTAAATGGTTTTTGAGCAGATATGAGGCTTCTTCTTTGGTCAATGGAGCTACTAACCTGGATATGGTAAAGCAGATCAGGTTTTTTATTGTTGACAGAGAGGTGGAAAAGGAGGTCATCGCTATGGAGGGTTATAAAAGGTTTTATTGGATAAGGTTGTCAAAAGAGATGGTTGATAGATGGGGTGTCAGGTATACTATGGTGGATCTCAATAAGATTGTCAGTGATTGGCAAGCTAAAGGTGGGGTTTCTAATATGGTGGACTTCAAAAAGTTATGTGAACAGTTTGATGAAGTGGTGGAATATCTGATTTTGGTGGAGGAATTGGGTTATGAAAATTAGGCCAAGGATCTTTTCTGGTCTTCTTTTAGTAGGGATATTAGGATGGATGTGATAAAAGAACTGTCTAGGAAAAATTGGATGAAGGATCTGCCTAATGGTGAATAGAAACTTCCGGCTTTCGAGATCATTAAGGAGAATATTCAAGGCTACTTAAAACTGATGGCACTGGAAAATTTCAAGAATCTTGTACTCAATATGTTAGCAAGGTTAGTGAAGTATTGGCTGAAAATAATGATATCATGATTCAAGCTCAAGAAGCCAAGAAGGCTCAGATGGGACAGCCTGTTGCTAAAGTTGAGGGAAATGTAGACAACAAGATGGTCAATCACTTGGCCAATTTAACTAAACAATTAAAGATATTTGTTCAAGAGCCTCAAAAAGCCAATAGAGCACCTGTGGCTTTGATCTCAACTTCTTCTTCTTAACAATCTAGAGGTTATGAGAGGAGGAATTATGGATTTAATGGCAATGGTAACTGGTTATTTGGCAATGGTAATGGTGGTAGGAATGGCAATGGTAAGGGCAGGAATGGTTTTAGAGGTGGATATGGCGAGTCCAGGGTGTGCTCTTATTGTAATAAGAGGGGAAACAAGGCTGGAAAATGTTATTTTTTGGATAGGGACTTGGATGCTGGTAGAGTAAAATTTGATGGAAAGGTTTATAAATTCCCTTTTGGATCATTCATCAAGCCCAGTGAAGGCCAAGCTCCCTCGGATTTGGTTAGGAGGAATATGTATTTGGGGAAAAGGACCAGGTTTGAAGAGTTACATGGTGATGATGAAGAAAAGGTTAAAGGTGGTAAAGTTGATGATGGTAAAGATGTGGAAAAGGTAAAGAGGTCAATAAGGCCACATTTTCAACTTCTTTTGATGGTTTGGAGCTATCCTCTGTAGTTAGGGAAGAGGAAAGTTGTATGGCGGGTGAATACAATTTTGATGCTGCTACTAAAGCTAAGAGTAGCATACAGATCCAATTAAGGGCTAAACCGGGCAAGGCAGAAATTAAAAAGTTGGAAAAGAAACCTTACTCTAAGGACAAAATTTATAATATGCAGAAGGGAATGGCTGATATGGGGCCTCCTAGTTTTGGAAAGTTGGATTTAAATGGTGAGCCTATTCCTGTGGACAAAGATTTGGATTCTGAGGAGAATTTACCTTTGGCATCTCTCCCCAGACCAAGGTTTAGCGGTCTTACCCCTATGGAAGGGGTAAGGAGGACCAGCAATGGATCTGGATTAGTGAAAGTAGCTGGTGATGGAGCTAGGGTTAATAGTAGTGATGATGTTATTATGGGGGGTGAAGATGGCAATGTGGGTCCTCAAGAGGTTCCTAGGGCCAAGGTAATTAAATCTAAAGTCCAGTACAAGTGGCCAGTAGTATCTGTTCAAGAAAATGCAATGGACCACATTTGGAATAGGGTGAATCAGCTTCAGATTCCCTTATCTTTGGGGGAGATTTTCACTATTAGTCTGGCACTTGCAGAGAAGCAGAAGAAGCATCTGACAAGGTGAAGGTTTTCTGCTGGAGAGGTGGAATATATTTGTGAAAATGCTGAGAAGTTTGGGGAGGATGTCAAAACACATTTTTCTGCTCCCCTGGGTTACCTGGTGGTAACTCTTAATGGTAAAGAGGTAAAGGCCTTGGTTGATTCAGGGTCTCAAATTAATTTGATTTCTTTAGAGCAAGAAACTATTATAGGCTTGCCGATTAAAACTGGCACTGGTGGTAATATTAGAGGTATTGAAGGGCATGCAACAGAGCTGATGGGTACAGCTGAGCATGTCAAATTAGGTATTGGTGGATCTATAGGTAAGGTTCACTTTTATGTGGCCAGAGGGGCACTTAAACCTGTTCTTGGTGGTCCTTTTTGATGGATTTTGAAGCACGCATTTGTTATCAGTCTGGCATGGGTATTAGTTTGGAGATTACAGGGGACAATATGAGAAAGCTTCACATGCCTCTAGCACCCCCAGGAGATGAAGGTTGGGAAACTAGGCCTGGGGTGACCACTATGTGTCAATGTTGTGTATGCACCAAGAAGCGGTGTATTAAACGGATGGCTTCTGGTGAATTGTGTTTAGAGGGGAATTATGGAGACCCTCATTTTTTGGGGTAGTGGGGGCTGGTCACTCTAATGTTGCAATCTCTCCCAAGGATGAGATCCCGGATTGCAATAGGTCAGCTCACTTGGAGATAATTCAAGTGTATTCTCAATTATTTTCTGTTAATAATATGTCAAATTGTTTTTATGTCTTCAAATTTCAGTTTGTCTCACTTCTCTATCAAGTTTTTTGATCACGCTCAAGAATGGATCAAGAGGGAAGATGGGAAATATTATGTTGAATAAAAACTGGAATGGTTTATTTTCTGGACCTCCAGAAGGAGGGTAAACTGTAATCATTTCATCAAAATTCTATAGAAAATCTTAGTATAATTAAAAAACAAAAAAATAATTTTTTTGATAATTCAATTCCGGACCTCCAGCAAGAGGGTAAACTACAATTATTTCATCAAAATTCAATAAAAAATCTTAGTATAATTAAAACACAAAAAAATAATTTTTGTGATAATTTGATTCCAGACCTCCAGGAAGAGGTTAAACTGAAATCATTTCATTAAAATTCTATAAAAAATCTTATTATAATTAAAACACAAAAAAATAATTTTTGTGATAATTTGATTGCAGAACTCTGAAATGAGGGTAAACTATTTCTACAATTGTTTGAAGGTTAAATCCAAAATGAGGTTAAAATATTTCTACTATCATTTGAAGGTTAACTCCAGAATGAGGATAAACTACTTTCTTATTAAAAATATTACTTTTGTTTTACTATGGTATGGGAGACAAAACCGTTAACAAAAATTTACGACATTTATGAAGACATTTGTTTGCAAATTTTAAAAATCTTAAAAGCGAAAAAAATTATGGAGAAGATATATTTTGGAATGATAAATTTTTTATTGGTAGAATTGTTCACAGGGGACCCTTTTGAATTAAATATTGGCAAGTTTGGGGGTAATTGATGGGCTGGCTGCTCTATACACAATTACCCCACAATGTTTGTTACCAATTTTTCCCTGTTTCTAGTTGAATCCTGGCTTTGTTTTTGATATATAGGAAGTCCACTAAGACTATAAACTGGAACATACGAAGAGACAAAGCTTTCACTGCCAGATTCAAGATTATTTTTTATTTTTGTTTATTATTGTTATTTCTTTTATGCCAGATCTTTTTTTAAGGACATACGTGTTTTATTCATTTTAATTTTTATAATACTATAAAAAGTGTTAAGGGAGATGATCACTGTCTTTCTCTAATCATTTTTACAAATTGGAGGGAGCCCACCCAGTGATCATTATCATAAAAATTTTATTTTTCTAAACTTTCATTTATTAATTTTGTACTTCTAAGTTCTCAAAAATGTTTAACCACATCAAGTTACACATGGATGTGGGTATGATGTCGAGGGTATGGCTCATCAATTGGCTGGGGGGCATCTTTTAAATTTTATGTTACATTTCATAAATTTTATATTTCAAATTTGTTTATCATTTTTTAGAAAAAAAAAATTAAATTAAAATTATAAAATTAAAATTTTAAATTTTTTTATTTCATAACAATCTTTTATATTCTTTTTTTATTTTAACTTTTAAAAAAAAATAAATAATAATAATAATAATAATAGAGTAGTTTTTAGCGTATATTTCTTTTTTTATGTTTCATTTATATTCCCTTCAGGATGGCTAGTTAACTGGAATAAATCGAATTTAAGAAGAATTATTTTTGGGAGAAGTTCTATCTGGAGAATTTGGAGCTGATTCGTCAATTATCCGGAAATCTGAATCAATTTGTTGGTATCGGGAAATTCAAAACCAGTTGGCTATTTTTAGTTGATCCCTCAAAATTTGCTCTCTGAACCATACCTCAGTTTGATCAGAAGGAGGATACTGGTGAAAATAAGTTAAAATATTATTGAAATTAGGTGAAAGGTGAAGTCCAACTAGATGAATAGGGACCCAGGAATAACTAGGACCAGGTAAAGGGAGCTAATACACTGACAAATGTATGGGTGAAGCATTGGACACTGGAATTACAGAGAAAGAGTCAACTTTATAATTATGATCTAATCAAGATAAAAGGGATAATAACCACTATCAACACTGTCAAGATCGAGTCTAAAAAGCTTACTGCACATGGGAATTGGTGTTTTTAGAGATGTGAAGGGGTTGATAATTTTTGAAGGAAGTTTGGTATTGGATCTGGGTCTTTTAGAGGATTTTTTGGAGATAGGAGAAGAAGGAAGGCTGTTGGTTCTAGATCTTTTGGGCTTGTTAATTATTGTGGGACTAGGAGATTGGATAGAAGATGAAGTGGAAAGATCCAAGGATGGTTTAATTGAAGGAGTCTTTCTCATGGCTCTTGGAGCGATTGGAGTCCTGGGAGGATTAGAAGCAAGCCTAGACTGAAGAGAAGGAGCAGCTGGACCCAGTATGTTTTGGTCAGGAGAGAAGTTTCGATAGGCAAAGGGGGTATATGGTGTTGGATTGTTGGAAGTAGAAGGAATAGGAGGAGTTGATGTTTTTAGAATGGGAATACAGAAGGAGGCAAAAGAGGTAGCAGAAATTGGAAGGGATCCATATTTCAAGCTGGAGCATTTTTTTTTCTTAATGAAGCAGGCAGAACAAGCTCTGTTATTGGTGTGTTTCTTAGGGTTGAAGGTATAAACACATTCTTGATGGGTGAAACAGCAGTAATTGCAAGCTTGATCAGGATAAGTAACATATTTGGATGGAGTCATCTTGATAGGATTAAAAATTGGATGGAAACACCGGATAATGGCCTGAAAATTTAGAGAAAAGGAACTGATCGAAAGATATGGACTCTGGATAGAAAAGGATGTTGGAATCGATCAAAAGTTTGGTCCACTATGACCCTAAACTAGAAAATTACTCATTCTTGGTCCTCTATGACATTAAACTGGCAATTAAATTGTTATTTGGACAATTTAAAAGAGATTTACAAGATGGGTCCCCCATGACCTTAAACTGGAATATTCTATGCAACTCTATGCACTCATTTTAGTTTATCACTGTCCACCAAGACATCTAAACTGGTAATGCAATTTTTTTATGAAGGCTATTCAATTAACAATCAACAAATTATTTAATTTATCACTGGTACTCAAATTTTTCGAAAAAGGGTGTATGAATGATTTGGAAAATGTAGTGGTTAACATTGTGGAGGTGATGGATGATTAAATTATGGATGAAGAATGATAATTATGGTGCTAAAAATGGTGAAAATATGGTGATGATTAATATTTGAAAAATGAGTTATTAAAAGTTGGTCTATTTGAATTTTGTGATGATGAATTTTTTGAAGGAGGATATGGTAGTTGGAAAAGAAGTGTGCCTTGAATAGGCTAAATGGTATGAAGCTTGGAGGACCTTATGGTGAGAATTGGATCAAGTATTTGGCTCAATCAAAGAGAATAAAATAAGGAGTATTCCTCTCATTTAATGAGAATGGAATCAAGTATTCAGCTCAGTAGGTGTGGAGCCTACTCTCCTAATACATATTAGTGGAGACTGGTATAGGGGAGTCTGAAGGGATTCAGACCTTGCTCTCAGTAGTGGAAGCATCACAAAGCAAATAGATTTTTTTTCAAAATGAAAATTTATGAAGAAATCAATTTAAAACAATTTAATAGGAAGAAAAGATCAGGATTCATGTTTACTAAAGCACTAAACAATAAGATTAAAACAAATAATTTATCTGAAATTTTTATACATCATCATCAAAACTCTGCATCAACAATCTTCTTTTCATCAAATCTTCATGATTATTGGAGGGAGTGTCTTGCAAATAGGATAAAATGTTTCTCTTTATATCATCAGTAAAGTCAAGAAAAAGATATATATGAAATTTAGGATAATGATTTATATAGTCCCTTTGGACTCAACCTACATCATCAGAGTTGGTGATGTTAATAGCTAAAGGATGGAAAAGGCATTGTTGGGATCAGCATGATAGAAAAATAATTGTTAAAAGGCTTACTTTGGGACCCACGAAATAAAGTCTGGGAAAATGAAAAAGGAGAAAATGGAAGTATGGGTGAAGGATCTTGAGAAGGAGGGATTAAAGATGAAGTTGGAGATGGTGGTTTAGTTTTAGCCTTGATCATTTTCCAGAATACAGGTACCTTTGTTAATTTTTTCTTAGATAAGTTAGAAGCTGGAGAAGTAGATGGGCCAGAAATAGGATTGAAAGATGGTTTAGAATTTGGCCGGACACATTTAACCTTTTTGGAACGACAGAGATAACAAGTGGTTCTTCCAGGATGATTTGTAAAGGACATCAAGCAAGGGACTTCATATTTCTTGCAGAGGTTGCATGCTACGGCAAGATATTTCATACTGATACTTGTACTTATAAAAGTAGAAATAAGATTATTTAGTTGGAGTGGGATGTTGAAGAAACGATGAAGAGATGAATATAGAGAACATAAAAGTAGGATAATATATCAATCAAACATGCAAAATTCAAAGAATGAGGACATTCTTCATTGGAGGGAGGATGTGGTATTCCAAGTCTTAGTATGGCTCTAAAAATCTATTTAGAATATTTACTGTGAATAGGACGGTGATTGGAGAAGCCGGATTAATTTAAAATTTTATTAATAAGCAAAAAATGAAGTTGAAAAAGTCAAGATATGAATGTTTGGTAAGATTTATTAATTCCATGGTTCATATGATTTTTTACGGCCGCAAAATTAAATCTAATGAACTTTAAGAAGCTCAAGAACCTTTGGGAATTTTTCCTGAATTTTTACTATTTTTCTTATATTTTTAATTTATTTTTAAAGATTTATTAAATTATTTACATTTTTCAAAAATTACTTAACTTTGATGGATTTTTACAGGGTGAATAGAGCTGCGCAGACTACGAAAAATATTTAGGAATGTTAAGGAGAAGTAGTTTTATCATGTGTAATTTTCTAGACTTTTTATTATAGATTTAACATTTTAAATTGAGTCCGGAGGTCCGGACAAGCTCCATACAAGCTCTGTACAAACTCCGGACAAGCTCCGGATGAGCTCTGGCCTCGCTTCAGAGCGAAAAAGGGCATGTGACTGGTTAATATGCATATAAGGCTGTAGACTCGAAATTATTCAGAGGGAGGAGAATAATATAACAGATCATAGAAACATAATTCATATTTTTCTTTTGTCAACAAAATAATTAATTATTTAAAATACCCTTATAAATAACAATTTTACATAACACTTTAAATATTTTACTTAACATCTCTTAAACATTAGCATATAGGGTATCATTAGAGAGGTCTCAACTCCAGGGACTCATTTATAGTATCTGTTCTCAAAAATTATTAAAATCTAAAAACATTAAAACTACTTTCTTTTAAAATATTGTATCTGGTGTAACTTTATTGTTGCATTTCAGTTGTTTTTCACAGAAGAACTGCTCAATAATCCTAACAAGCATTAAAAAGACAGTGGTTTCATTCATTATTATTATCAAGTAGACTTTTAAGCTTATTGATCTAAAAAACTCACAAATTTATTTAAAGGGACAGGGTTTTCTCTGATTATCCAACTCCTTTGGATTCTGCTTATAGCAAGGCAACTGTAAGAGTCTACCTACAACGTCTCTAAGTCTATTTACATTTTATCTCTTATGCTGTATCTAAAGTTTGTGGGTAATAGATGAACCATTCTAAAGAGTGTTTCATGTTTAGTTAATTTTATTGTAACTTTTTTTGTGTTATGAAAAGTGAGATACGTGTTTCATTTGATATTTCATTACATGCTGCATATTAGTGATGAGATGCTGGAAAGTATCAGGAATCTAATACACTCCCTGCTTCAGGCATTTTAAGTCCTATATTTGTTCTATTTTCTTCAAATCTAGGACACAGTTGTTGTTTGGTGAACATGTTGGCCAACATATCTTGAGTGGAGATATGTTGAACAGGTATATTATTGAGTTTGACTTGTTGACAAAGAAAGCAATATTGAACATCAATATGTCTTTATTGTTCATTTATTTGAGATTCTTTTGAAAGGAATGTGGCACCATTTTTATCACAGTTAAGTACCAGTGTTGGAATAATTTCTCTAAGTTATTGAAGGAGGATTTTCAACCATAGGACAGTTTTTTCAAGGTCACAGGCTGAGATATTCAGCTTGGGTTACCAAAGCTGCTACTAATTTTTTTCTGTGACTTCTCCAGGTAATGGGGCCATTGTTAAAAAGCACTACACAATTTGATACGGTCAGCCTTGTGTTTGGGCAGTTGTCATAGTCTGAGTAGCAGTAACTAGTGATTGGGAGTTTAGGATCGTCAACTGTATACTCAATACCTATGTTATCATTAGTGATTACATATTGAAGAAGTTTCTTTGCTACGTTCCAGTGGTCAATAGAATCATTAAAATTATATTTTGATAAAAAATTCATCACATGAAAAATGTCAGTTTGAGTTGCAACTGTGAGATAATTAAGGCAGCCAATCAGCTGTTGATAAGGTTTTTTCCTGCCTTCTTCAGATTCAGCTGGGGTAGGATCATGAAGTATGGTTCCTATTGGGAGTGGTGTTGAGAGTTTTTTTCAACCTTCCATGTTAAGTTTGGAGAAAAGGGATTGAAGTCAGGCTTCTTGAGAAATTCAAATTCATTTCTTGGTAATGGAAAAAAGTATTCCAAGATGAAAAGTTGGAGTGCTGTTCCATTTGATTTGGTATGTTCTCTTGAGTTCATTGTGGAGCTTATTGAGAAGGGAAGTAGAGTTTGAGAAAAAAAAAATTTTCATTGACATTAAGGTGAAAAAAAATAAAGCTGTGTTTGCCCTTGTGAATGAAGAGTGACTCATTTCCATCAGATTCATGGAATTGAAGGTCCGTGAGAGTAGAAGAAAATTTTTATCTCCACTGTTGAGGTGCTTGTCTTGTTCCATACAGTGATTTGTATAGCTTCCATATCATATTCTTTCCAGCAAATTTAAATCCTTTAACTTGTGACACATATACATTGACTTTCATAATCCCATGAAAGAAGGTGGTCAAGATGTCAAATTGAGAAATACACCATTTATGAGCTGACGCTAGTGAGATAAGAATTATGAAGTTTTCTGTACAACCTACGGAGGCATATGTTTCTCCATAATTAATGCCTTTTCTTTGATGATTTCCAAAATCCACCCACCTGGCTTTGTATCAAACAACATTACTCAATTTTTCTTGCTTTCTGATTAGTCACGACATACCTCCAATAACTTTCATGCCTGGAGTTCTAGGAACCAACTCACCCACATTATGATCAAATAGTGATTCATATTCTTCTTGAATGGAAATTTTCCATTTTTCACATTCAGGTCCTTTTAAGGCCTTTGAGTAGGTAAGATTTTCATCAGGATCAGAGACATTAAATCCATAGAACTGAGTTTGCTGTCTTTCCTGAATTGGTCTCCCATGATGAGAAATTAATTTGTCTGATGAGGATACAGATGGTACAGAATCTGTGTTGTTAATGTTAGAGTCATCAGAGGAAGTAGGTATGGGTTCAGGAGTGTGACAGATTATGATCACCCAAATGTGTTTGATGTTATTTCTGACTTGAGGAGCAGGATAGTATGAGTCTGGTATACAAAAGTTGGATTCAGGGGATGTAGAGGGTGGAGTAGACTAAGAGAGAAGATTTTAAGTTTGAGAGGAGACCTTAATCTCATCATCAGGCTGTTGGTAATAATTAGATATTTCTTGTGGACTTGATTTGTTGGTGAAGAAATTGTCATGTTCAATAAATTGAACATTTTGAGAGATAAATTTTTTTACTTTTGTGGTATTTTATAGTCAGTAGTACTGGGAAATTTCTTCATATCCAACAAATACCAGTTTTTCTCATTTACTCTGCAGTTTGTTTTTTCCTGAGGTCCTTATCTATATGACATATAGAAACTAAGCAAAAGCATCTGAGGAACTGATAGTTAATAGAGTGAGGACCTTCTCCAGGGATAAAATTATTTCATTTCTCAAGAGGGACTTTATTCTGGATTTTTGAATGAGGGAATAAGTTTATAGAGGTGCAAATTTAGTGAGCCCATTCTCCCCAGAGATAGAATGGTGCATTTGAGTCAGTGAGAAGAGTGAAAATTCAATCAGTCAGAGTTCTGTTGAATCTTTCTGCAACAGAGCTGTGTTGAGATTTATCAGCAGGTGCTTGTTCAGTTGTAATTTCATTTATATGAAGGAAGTTTTTGAAGTCATTAGAACCATATTCACTGCCTCTGTCACATTTCAAGAACTTCATTTTCTTTCAAGTAAGTTTTTCACTTTATTCTAATATTTTTGAAAATTTGAAAATGTTTCAGATTTATTTTTCATTAGATATATACAAGAGTAATGAGTACAGTCATCAATTAAGGTCAGAATGTATCTGCAGTTATCTAGGGTTGGAGGACAGATAGGTCCAATTGCATATTAGTGAATCCTTAACAAGGGAAGCTAAGAAATTGGAAAAGTAGATTTGAAAGGTTTCTTTGTTATTTTTCTGAGTGAACATGAGACAAACTTTAAATCTTCATTATTTACACAAATATTAACTTTATTTGGTAGGAGAAGTAGTGACTTTTAATTGATATGAGCTAGTTTGTGATGCCATGTCATGAGATTTAAGACAGCTGTGGTCATTGCAGAGGATTCATGTAATGGTGGCACATACCAAAGCAATCCATGAGAGGACTCTCAGTGTCAGGCTGAGATCAAGTACAGAGATGTGAAATAGCTTGAACGGTCAGTTGTCTAGAGGAATTCAACAGTCCTATATGAATACTGTAGTACAAATCCAATAAGTATTAAAATATAACTCAATATGAGGGTCTCAGTAATTTTAATCTCACTAATTATAAATAGGTTACAATCTTAAAGTTGGTAGAAAAATAGATGTAATAATTCAGATACTATTCAAAGACTTTATAAGTTCTATTTATTTGTATTGTAATTGTATTGGTTTTACTTTTGATTGTAATGATAAAGAATGTTGAAAACAAGACCAAAAACTTTCTCCTTTTATACCTAATAGCTCCTTCAATGAACCCCTTGATTTACCAGCTCTACACACAGTTATTGATGCATCATTCCAGCTAATAGACCTTTCCAACAGAATAGAGAGTGACCAGTAACATATTTAGAATGATATCACTGGCCAAAATCTTGTAGTAATAGGGATATTTTATCAAAAATAAAGAATAAGCAAAAAAGAGAATGTATGCGTGTAATACATAAAAATGAAACAGTAAAAGAAAAAAATAAGAAAAATTATTAGTAAATATTAAGGGATATTAACAGTAGAAATTAAGGGGCTAATCATGACATTAAACTATGTGAAATCCCCATTCAAAAATAACCAATATTGACTGAGAAACCACTTGAAAACACAAAAAAGGGTGTGAGATGTGGGGTAACTACATTCAGTCCTTGGAAGGTGCTTGAATGGGTAAATCCATTACTAATTTAGGAAAATTTAAGTGTGGTAGTGAATTTAAGCGCCAAGCTTGAGGTTATTACTGAAATTAGTGCATATAATAAGGTCAATGCACCTAAAATTAAATTATGACACTAAATAAGCACCTGTGGCCTATTTTAGCATGTTTCCCCACATTGGGCATAGAATATGGGGTAATTATAGTGTGGAAAGGCTTAACTTTCTTAAAATGAAGCTATTCACATGGGAAAAATGCAGGCAGTATGTGGCCAGTACACAGAAGCCATTTCTGGCATAAAAACACCAAAATTGAAAAGTGTTATTTTTATGCATTTTATTAGCCAAATCAATAGCCCTAATTAAGACAAATTTATCTTTCAAAGTTAATTTTTAATATTATGAAATTTATAGCACATATAATCAACTTTTAAGCTATTTAAAGTGCATTTCTTGTTTTTCACATAAAACAATGAAAACAACGGCTTTAATACTACTCAAAAATTATGTAGCATTATATTTAAGGTTCTTAAGATTAATCTTAAATTTTCTAGCTTAATATTAAGTAAATAAGACTTAGAAAAGGTGGATATATGCATGTCTATAAGGTGTTATCATGGCATATATTGTATTTTATCATAATTTTTACTTATGTATCAACTTGTGTACTTTATTTTATTGCTTCCACATATTGTACATGTTTTTAACATAACTTATAAGTACTTTCTACTCAGTCCTGGGGATATCCAGGCTGAAACTCTCCCACCCAAAAAAAACAGTAAAAAATGATAAGTTATACATTTTTTTTAAATATTTTTTTTCAGGTATTCAGAAAACTTTGTAGCATTAAAGATTAATTATTTAAAGAAATAGAAAATAATAAAGTATTATGATCACTGGTTCTCAAATCCTCAGTTGTTTGAAAAGAAATTTTTTTTGTTTAAATTTTTTAAGAAGGGAGGATAGATTTGAAATTTCTTTTTCAGGTATCCATTTATCAAATTCATTTGATTTTCCCTTGAATTTTAAAAAATACTCAGTATCTTTCTGTTTAGTAAGGATTCTTTTCTTGAGTATTTTTTCAATCAATACTTTTTCCACAATCTCTTCAGGTTGCTTTTTAGGCTTCCTCTTCATTTTATAAATAAGTGAGGATCATTTTCATGGTAAAGTTTTAATAATTAGATAAGGAAAACTGGATATTTCCTATCATATGGGGCATATAATATGACTTCCGCAGAAAGTTTACCAACCATTTTTTTGACTAAAAAAGTTCCTACAAAGGGGTCCTTCAATTTAAAATTACCTTGTAGGTTAAAATGTAGTGTTGAAACTAGGACTTCATCTTGTTTTTTGAATTCAAATTCTTTATGAGATTTATCTCACCTTTTTTTCATATTCAAATGCTCTTTGAATGCACTCTTCTGCATGCTCTCCACACATCTATTGCATATGAATAAATGATCTAGTAACAGGTTGTATATCTAGCCTAAGTAAATTTTTAAATGATCTACTGGGGTATTTGGTACATATCCCAGCCAGAGTTCAAATGGTTTTTTCTCTGTTTTAGAACAAGTTGTGCTATTATAAGAGAACAAGGCCAGGAGTGAATGTTACACATTCATTTGTGAATCTCTCATTATCTTTGTATTCTAATATGAAGGCACAATATCTTCTGATCATGTCTTCCAGAGTCTGTATCATTCTCTCAGGCAGCACATCAGTTATTTGATAGTGTGATGTAGAAAATTTCAATTGAAAACCTGATACTTCCATCAAAGTTTTCCAGAACTCTGAAGTAAATTGAGGGTCTCTGTCAGAGATTATTGCTTTGGGTAACCCAGAAGTATTCATCATTTGAGTCCACCATAGTAATGCCAAGTATTTTTCAGATACCTCTTAATGGGTAGTGATCACTTTACACATTTTTGTTAGTCTATTCAATGAATTGAAAATTTCTTTTCATGCTAATGGCAAGCCAGTGACAAAATCCATGTTTATAATTTTCCATGGAGCTTTTGGCTGCTCTATTTGTTGTAATAACCCAGATTTCTTCCCAATAAATCTTTTAGATTTCTGACAAGAGTCACATGTGTCTATGTATTTTTTTACATCTTCTTTCATGTTTATCCACCAGGCTGTATTTTTAACTCTAGTTAAGGTTTTGTTAAAATCAAAATGACAAGCTAATATGTTATCATGACAAGTACTTAACATTAATACTTACATAGAAGGTGGTATAAGTATTAGATCACTTAGATTTTTCTGTGATATATTTATCCATCCTCAATTGACAGTATACCTTTTTCCAATGAAGTTTTATACTTTAGAGGTAAGGTTATAATTAATGCACTAATAGGGGCATTAGTTGGATCATTTAAAATGGTAGATAATTTAGAAAAATCTTTATCAGATGAATAATTTTCTAATATAGTTTGCATAAATTCTTCCTCTAAGTCCACTATATAAATTTCAAATATATGTATTACCTCACTTTCAGGTACATAAGTCGGGTTGTCAGTATCATTTGGCAAAGGGCTTCTGGATAATAAATCCACATTATAATGCAATTTTTCTGCTCTATGAGTGATTTTCA
Source organism: Hemileia vastatrix (assembly GCA_030280995.1). NCBI lineage: Eukaryota > Fungi > Basidiomycota > Pucciniomycetes > Pucciniales > Zaghouaniaceae > Hemileia > Hemileia vastatrix. The sequence continues at coordinate 65,515,612 of JASXTE010000001.1, forward strand.
TTCTTCATCTGTACTCTAGTACAGCTAGTTGCCATCTAAACATGTCTCTATTAGGTGTTTTCATGTTTATTAATTATTTTACTGCACTGCAATCTGTTATTAATTCAAACTTCTGGTCTTCCAGATAGTAATGAAGTTTCTCCAGGGCTCACACAATGGCTATACATTCCAGTTGGGTGGCACTATACCTTAATTCTGTCTTTTTTAAGGCTCTGGATATATAACTCATTACTACTTCAGATAATTTAATATTTATTATCTGTTTTTGCTGTAAAGCAGCACCTAACCCTGTGAAACTTGCATCAGAATACAAGGTAAAAGGCAGGTTAAAGTCTGGCAGTCCTAATATTGGAGCTGACATTAAACATTCCTTCAATTTATCAAAGGCATGTTGTCTTTCATTATTCCAAATGAAAGCCTCATTTTTCCTGATTAATGTTGTTAAAGGAGCCGCAATGGATTGGTAGTTTTTTATATACTGCTTATAATATCCACACATACCTAAAAAACTTTGAACATCTTTCACATTATTAGGTATACTAAAGTTATTTATTGCCTCCACTTTATTCTGGTCAACACATATTTTCAAACCAGATACAACATGTCCAAGTACTTTCAAGGATTTAAACCCAAACTTACATTTCTTTAATGCAATTGTCATATTAATTTCATCCATTTTTTGAAATACTCTTTTCAGGTGATTCAAATGTTCATCATATGTTATTGAAAACACTATGATGTCATTAATATAAATTAAAAGCCATCCTTCAACCATTTCCTGATGAAAAAAAATATCAATCAATTTTTGGAAGACTGAAGGCGCATTCTTTAGGCCAAAAGGCATTCTCACATATATATATATCCTCATGTGTGTGGTTATGAGTAATAAATTCTAAAAATTCTTTTGCACAGGAATATGGTGGTAACCTTTGTTTCCATCCAGACAGGAAATATATTTTGCACCTTGTAAGGTAGCATGGATAGAAGCTATTCTTGGTAGAGGGTAAATATTATTGAAAGTGAATGTATTCAGAGCTCTGTAATTACCACATAATTTTTCCTTATCTTTTTCATAATAGATTAAAACTGGTAAAATAACACAATACTTAGGTGTTGTGTCCACTTTTTCAACAATACACATTTCTAACAACATTTTAATATTTTCTTCAATGTCTTTCCTTTTGGCAGGAGAGCCTTGATAAGGTTTCTTTTTCAAGCTTCCAGGAATATTATGCAAATAACAGCTTAAAGAGATTTTCATCTGATGGTCGTTGACTAATACTAGTTCATTTGAGCCATGAGCAAATGCCATAAGATAAGATTTTAACAATCTCAAAATATTTTTTTCTTTGATTTTTGAGAGTTGAAGACTGAAAGAGGCTTTTTGGATTTCATTTTCCAACTCAACCACTTCAGAGGTGTTTCTTCCACCTAGGAGCTGTTCTTCTTTAGGTGCAATGAAATAAACTTAATTCTCTGAGCAAATCTTGAATTTTATTTTTCCATTCACTCCTATAGTGAAGAAACTATTTGCAGGATCTAATTTGATTCCAAATTTGGTAAATAAGTCATTTCCAATAATAAACCAATCACTAAAATTATTATTATCCATTAATACAAATTCACATATTTCTCTTACATATCCATTATTATATTCAAAGAATACATAGTTTTTTTATTTGTTAATTTTGTGTAATACTGAACCAAAAACCTCCAGTTCTTTGTCTGTACAGTATCAAGCTTTTCCTTATACTTACTATCAAGTTTCATTAATGTATTAATAGAAACAAAACTACCTGCAGCCCCAGTGTCAAGAATGGAATTCATTTCTTTTCCACATATAATAAAAGGTGCTCTTTTAGGTAGATTTTGTAAGTATCATGAGTTACATCTTTAAATATTTTATCTTCCTCAATTGAAGTTAAAGATGTATCTACATGAGGTGTTGAATCATTTAGGAACATAATATCCTGTTATAATACATATATCTCATTTTCCTCATCACCGTAAGAAATGTTACTTTTACAATCCTCACTAGATTCCTCCTTTTCATCTTCATGATTACTTGGTTCAGAATCTTGTGAGTTTTCAACAACATTTATTATTTTCTTACAAGTATGACCTTTAGCCCAATTTTCCTTAAATTTGTAGCAAGTGTTAATTTCTTTTCTCTCAGGGAAAAGGGGAGCTGAAAGTTTTTTCTTCTCCACTGGTAACTTATTTGTAGTAGTTTTTACTAATTCAAAATTTTTCTCATAATGATTATACCTGGTTTCATATTTGTGATTAAATAATATTTTGTTGCATATATTAATAAATCCAGAAGTATCCCTGATAGTTTCAGCTCTAGCTAAAATAATTTCTCTCACTGATATTGAAAATTTATATATTATTTTCTCTTTCCACTCATCATAATCCATATTTGGATCTATGGCTTTCATGATTTTTATTAAATTCATTAAAAATATCATTGGTTTATCCCCAGCATTTGGATTATATCTGGCTTTCTCATACAATCTTTGTTGAGTGATTCTAAATTTTGGGCCACCAAATTGCCTTTCAATTAGTGCCTTCCATTATTCCAGGAGTAGTTAATTCCTTCACTCAATACAGATTCAAGCCATAATAAGGCCACATCTGTAAACAAAGATACCAATTTTGATTTAATTGCTTCATCAGGTAATTTGTATAAAAATTTCAAGTTATCAATTCTCTGAATGAATAGTTGCCAATCAGGTTTTGAATCCTCGTCAAAATAAGGGTACTGATCTAAATTAGGCCAGCTCTTTTGGTTAGTTTTTGCTTCCCTAACCTGAGGAATATTGTTTAATACATTTACTTTTTATATATGGTCATTTATTACATCCTTCATTGATTTTTTATCCTCAGAGCCCATGACACAATTTTTTTTTCAATAATTTGTTTTTAATATGAAGAATTCATATGAAGTGGTATTTTTCCCATGTAAGAGATGTTATCATTTATTTTTTCATTATTTTTCAAAATATTTGCTACTTCACTTTCCACTCTTTGTAACCTATCCCTTATTACAGGTACATGAGTTAAAGTATCATTCACATTTGATAAAGAAAATTTTAAATGTCCCTCTATGGTTACCATAATGTTCTGAGAATGTTCTAATTAATATTGTAAATTTTTAATCTAAGAGTTTAAAATTTTATTTTCATTTATTATTTCTTTATTTAAATTTCAAATGATTTTTAATCTATTGGAAGTAGTACTCAATGATTGCGTAAGGTTTAATAATAAACTTTCTGTATTATTGTTTGACTCTTTAGAGAATTCTTCCAATTTTTCAATTATTAATAACAATTTTCTAAAGATCTTTGATTACATTGGATTTTCTTTTAAAAAATATTCAATCTTTTCTGTATACAACTCAGAAGACTCATCATCAGGCTCAAGATTAACTTCATTTGTTTCCATTTATTATGATTAGTATTATCCATGTGATCAATAAAACTATGTGCATTTTCATCATGTAAAGATAAATTTAAAATGCTATTTTCAAATGAATAATCTTTTAAATCTTTATCAATTATATTCAATAAGTCTCTATCTATCTCATTACCTATGAGTAATTCATTTTTAGTATCATAAAATTGTTTGTTGGAAGATGGATGACTTACCAAGGTCTTATTCCATTTTATCTTCCTCTCTTTGCCTTTCCCTTGTTAGGGTGACTGTTTGATTCCTGGTGTGGATGGTTATTGTAGTTCTGGGAATTAAAAATCCAGTTATGGAACATCTAGTTTCCTTGCAGTTATCATAGTCAGAGTCACTGTAAGATTTAGATGTAATATCACTACTATCACCACACAATATGGGGGGTGGACTTGCTAGCAAGTCTGAAACCTTGGACCCAAACTCACCACAGATTGAACACACATTGAGCTATTGAAAAAGGAACCATACAATCAGGGATGAAAACCACTCAGAAGAACAGTTTTAGGTGGGTGTTCAAGTAGATTTCAGTATGGGTTTAATATGAGTTCAGTCTGAGTTCCATCTGAGTTCCATATGAGTTCAGGTTGGAGACTTGCTAGCAAGTCCACCCCCTATATTGCATAGTGTATGTTGTTGATATTTGATTCCAACCATTGTATTTTTAATAAAATATTGTAATAGCTTTAAAGCCATCTTCTAATGACAAGGAGAATTATTAGAATTGAATTTATAGAGAGAATTCAGCACCTTACTGATATCAGGTCTTGTCAAGATGGCAAGATAATTCAGAGAGCCAATAAGTGTCTGATAGGGATCTTCTTTACCTGCTTCTGTCTCATCTGGTGAAGGATAAACAAGGTTTCAGCCAACCAGTGTGGTCATCCAACATTCCCTGGGATCTTTTTTGTGTATTTTGGTACAATTTTGTGATGTCTTTAATAGCATTGATTTCTGCTTATGGTGTCTTTCTGTATTCACAGGCTGATTATTGGAGCTACAGGGATGAGGCTATTATTATTGGATAGCCCTGGGTTTTCTCTGTATTTATGTTTTGATGATATTTTTATATTCTAATTTTTAAGGGCTCTTTTGGTCACCTTTCATTTTTTTACTATAAATGTTTAATTTTGTTTTTTAAGATTTTTGGGCTAACCTTAATTCTTAGTTTTAAGTTCTTAGTATCGCTAGATAGCCCTGGTTTTTCTCTAAATTTTATGTCTTGATGATTTTTTAGCATATTTTAAGGTTTAAGGTGTTTTCTGGTTTTTAGTTGTTTTTTAGTGGTTTTCTGGCTTCAGGGGGCCCACCTGCCTTGGTTGTAGCATTCTGGGGAGCGCTTCTTAAGAGTTTTTTATAATATTTGGATGGCAGAAGTGCCAAAGTAGTTGCTGTAGCATACATTTTTAGATGGGGGTCTATGTGTACATACTGAATAAGACAGTTTTGGGGCAACTCTATTTATCATACAACAGTCTGGTAATTAGATAAAAGTTTTTATACTCTTTTTTTAATGTTTTTTGGCCACAATTGGCTGGGGTTTTTGCAAGGTTAGTTCTTCATTTAACTCACCTTTGGAAACTGTTTTCTCTGGTGTAGCTTTGCAACCTGCATCAAGTATTATTGCTGTTTTTGTGCAAGAAGTGGACAGTGTTTTGGTTTTCCAGTGTGGATCTTTCTGAATTTCAAGTTTTCTTTGGTTTGCAGTCATCTGGGCTACTGTCTTGTCTTGCTAAGCAGTCAAGAAGTTGTTAGAAGGGGTATAGGATCAGTCTTCAATTCTCTGTGGCAAATAAATCTCACCTGGTATTTCTCAAAGGGACAGGGGTTTTCTATCTAGTTTTTCTCCAACTTCCTTGGTCAAGGCCTATAGCCAGTACTATAGGATTGTATACACTGGAAGAGGTGTAGATAACTTCTTACAGTCAACAAGATTGAATTATCTTTCGGATTTGTCAAAATAGGCTTTTTGAGATAACTTAATATACTCTTATAGATATGACATTTTAATATCTAAATGATGAGTGCAATTATTGCTCCCTTTGACTTTGAAATGTGCCTGTAAATCAAAATGAAATTTTTTAAATTTTCATCACAATTTGAGAAAACTAAACCATCATCTATGTGAAGATGAACAAAAAGAAAAATTTGATTCTGAAAAATAAAAAGTGACTCTTCCCCTTCAGCTTCAAAAAAATTAATTTCAATATGAAATCAACCAATTTCTTTTTTCACTGTTGAGGTGCTTGAAAAGTCCCATAAAGTGATTTTTTTAATTTCCATACTTTATTTTTACCTCCAACTTCATACCCTTTCACTTGAGTCACATAGACATTATCCTTCATAAATCAATGAAGAAATGAAGTGGATACATAAAATTGAGCAATAGACCAATTTCTCACAGCTCAAGTGAAATCAGAAGCTTGAAAGTTTCACTACGTCCAACAGAAGCATATGTCTCCCCATAATCAACACCCTCCTTCTGAGGGATACCCAAAGCTACCCACCATGCCTTATATATTATTACCATTCCAAGTTAATCTTTCTTTTTTGACAGAACCCAAGTCCCACCAATTATTTTCATGAATTTAGTTTTATTAACAAGCTCACCTAATTGATGCTCACATAAAGAGTCATATTTCTTATTTATAGCCTCTTGCCATAATTCTACTTTAGATCTGTTCAAATCTTGTTTATATGTTGAGTTATCAGGTAAATAAGTATCAAGATAGCCATAGTAGGCTGGAGGGTTTTGTTGTCTAACTGGCCTTCCATGATGTGAAAGAGTTTCCAAAGATTATAAATCACTATTTTCAGAAATCACTGTCTCAGCTGGTACCACAGTATCCTCATCTGGAGAAGCTTTTGGTGCTGTGGTCATCCAAAATGGGCTGGGGCCTTGGTTGTGTAGTTTGGTACTGTTTGGTGATGTCTTAAATGGCATTTATTTCTGTTTATGTTGTTTTTTTGGATTCATGGGCTAAAAATTAAATCTAAGGGTATAAGACTATTTTGATTGGATAGCCCTGGTTTTTCTCTACATTTTATGTCTAGATGATTTTTTAGCTAATTTTAAGGTTTAGGGTGTTTTCTGTTGTTTTATGTTTTTTTGAATTGTTTTTAGTGGTTTTATGGCTTCAGCGGGCCCTGTGGCCTCTAGACAAGCCACCCACCTTAGTCATAGCATTCTAGGAAGTGGTTTTAGAGGGTTTTTATGCAATTCGGCTGTCAGAATTTCCAAATTTGTTGCTGTAGCATAGATTTTTAAATGGGTGGTCTGTGTATAAATACTGAAAAAAAAGTTTGAGTAAACTTTAATTATCAATCAACCATCTGGTAATTAGATCACTATTTCTCATTTTGTCTTCACTGTTTTTTAGCCACAATTGGCTGTGTTTGTTTCAAGGTGAGTTCCTAATTTAACTTAAATTTGGCAACTGGTTTCTCTGGTGTAGCTTTGCAATCTGCATCAAGTATTATTGCAGTTTTCTGTGCAACAAGTGCACAGTGTTTTTGGGTTTTTGGTGTGGATCTTTCTGCATTTCAGGTTTGTTTTGTTCTGTGGTCTATCTATGCTACTGTCTTGACTTATTAAGCAGTCAAGAAGTGTCAGTGTGTGCTAGTATATAAGTATGATTTAATAGTAAATATTAAAGGTCCTACTACTTATTGTTAAATGATATAGTAATTAAACCTCAGGGGAAGACTAATAAAAAATTTATTCTCAATGTAAACTCACAATACTTGGATTAGGGGGTATCAATGTTAGAAATCATCCACTTTAAAATAACTCTTTTTTCCACCAAATCAACCATGATTAGTTTTTCATATATGGCATATCGTGCTCCAAAAACACCTTTTTACTGAGAAATAATGTCAACTCTGTAACTTTATTTTTGTGCTCTTAAATACCTTATAAATAATTACAAATTTCTAACTTTGAAACCCCCTATTTTATGCATGCTAGTGGTGGAAAATAGATCAATAAAATTTAGTTATAGCTTATTTAAAGATAATATCAATTTATAAATGATTTATAATATATTTATATATGATAATAATTGTTTTATAATTTTTATTTGAAGTGTAGAAAGTAAGTGATGTCTAATATCCTGTCAAATCCTCCCTTACTTATACTAAAATCCACTGGAGTGCACAGACCTTCAGTCCAAATGATTTCACTGCTATCCACGGATATTACAGCACTGTGAGGGCCCATCTCCTCAATATAAGTATATTATGACTCAATTAACACCTTAGTAAGTATTATTAGGCTATGGATAAGCTAGTTAAACTACTATAAGTCATATAATAGTGTAATAATTATATATATATGTATTATAACCATATATATAAGTATTTTAACCTTATTGTAAGTTATAATCTTAATGTAGTTAAACTTATCTTATTTAAACATAAGAATTACTCAGTCCTGGAGATACCTAGGCTGACACCAACTCCCTTTCTCAAGGCCTATAGATAGTAAAATAGGATTTTCCACAGCGCTTTTCATTGAAAAATAAGTTTAAATCATTGACCTTTTTTTTGTAAATCTTCTACAATTTCATTCTCTGATACTTCTACTACATCACCTGGGACAGAGTTTTTTGTTAAAGTATCAGGAATAGACATTGGTAGAAGTGCAGTTTTTTCATTTTTTGTATCATATGTTGTTAGTATTCTGGTAGAAACAGAAGAGTTAGACAAGTAGAAATGATTGGGTACTTGAGTGAAGATATTTTTATTATTAAAAATATTTTTTGATCCTAAAATTTTAACATTCCATGATACAATTAATTTTATAGCAATTCTATCATAAAGCTGATAGCTATTGGAATTAGGTTCATATAAAACAATTTAAAACTCTGCTCCCCTAGGCTGAAATTTATGAGTTTGTTCTTCTTTGTAATCATGTCATATGGAAAGTGAGCAGAACTCCTTATCAAAAAAGTAATCAACTGAGTGATTTCTTTCAAATGGAAGGAAGCTGTTAAGAAAATATTGGGGTGTCTTGAACTAAAGTTTTGAGTGTGGGAATAGATTTAAAAAATGAGCACAACTCATAACAAAGTCTCCGCAAGCTCTTTTGGACAGGCAGAATCTATCATTACTATACAGACCTTGTCAATGGGATTTATTGAAATCCTCAGCCACTGAGCTGTATTGAGGAGTTCTAGATGGAGCCTTCTGAAAATTAACACCACATTTTTTCAAATGATCAACAAATTTTCATGATCCATACTCTCCTCCCCTGTTGCATTTTAAATGCTTAATTTTGCATTCCACTTTTTTTTAATATCAGCCTGAAAAATAAGAAACTTGGAGAGAACTTCGGATTTGAATTTAATATGAAAGATAGTAGCATATTGCAAGCAGTCATCTATGAAAGTATCTATATATCTATGACCCCCAACAGATGGTGGTTCAATTGGTCCAATAAAATCTGAGTGAATACAAAATAGAGGAGCAGTTGCTTGTGGAAAGGTTGACAAAAAATGAAGTTTAAGCATTTTTCCCTTTAAACATGTTACACACTCATATTCCCCATCAAAAAAATCAATTCCATTATCTAGAAAAAGTCTTTTACTTGATTTAGTGTTAAGATTTACTAAGTGCAGATTCCATTGGAAAAATGTTAGACTTGAATTATAAGTTAAGAGGGCTTGATTGTTAACATACCACAAGTTCTTCTTCTGCCCTCTGTGAGTTATTTTAGCAACAGGCTGACCATCTGAATCAAGAACTTTTGTTTCTAAAGGCTCAAATACAATGATGAGACCTAAAATATTTAATTTATTAAGAGAAATAAAAGATCCTGAAATGCCTTTTACAATAGAATATTGTCAAAGTAAGCTGTTAATTTAGGATAAAGTTCCCAGAAAAATTTGCAGTTAAAACTTCTGTACCAGCAGTGTCAATTTTTACCAGGGGAAACAGCTGTTTAAAATTAGTAAGAATGTCTTTATCCTGTACCATGTGAGATGTTGCACCAGAATCAAGAACAAAGCAAGTATTTGAATTTTTTATGCCCGAAAGGTAAGCAGACTCCTCATGCTCATGTTAAACTATAAGTGAAGTATATTCAGTCACTTCTTCATCTGCTTTAGCTTTTTCATCTTTTGAGTGTGATGAGGTCTTGAGCTGATTTAACTCTTCACGTAGTTGGGTGATACAGTTATCATCAGTATGATCCATATGTCCCAACTTACACTTGAAATTCTTTTTATCTCTTCTATCTGGAGAATTAGGACATGGTATACGTGTTTTCTTTTTTGATTGAGCCTTCAGAGAGTTAGCATTAGCATTAGCATTCTAATCTCATAACCTGTAATTAGCCTCCAGCTTTAGACTATCATATACTTGCTCCAGTGGCAGGTTTCCAAATTTCTGAAAAAGATTCTGGGTAATTCCCAACATAGTTTCATGCTGAAAACTTTTAATAAGAATCATTGCAACAATTTTCAAATGAATAGAAAGTTCAGTTTCACTTAAAGCACTGTTGAACAGTAAGTTTTCTAACTCCTCAAATTTTCCCAGATGTTCCCTTAAGGATGAAGATCCATCCCACTTTAAAAAGACAAGCTGATCTGAGAGGTCAGAGACTGTAGATGTATTGGCCTCACAAAAGTCAGAAAAAAATTTTTGATAGGCTAAAAAGGTGTCACCGGACGACCTACGCACAAGGTCGAGGATGTTCCTGAAAGTGAGATGAGGGATTTAGAAACTTCTTCGAAGCACAGAGGAATGATTCGAGGAAATTACTCGAAGGTCACTCGAAGTAATAGCTATAGGTTCGAGGTTTGTTCGAGAAGAATTATAAACTAGTTCCAAGGTAATAATAATTCTTAAAATCTCACGAAGGGTTGGAAACTCAATAGTCAAAGATTTAGGATTTAGAAATGAATATTGAGAAGGTAAAAGAAAGATACAATAACAATGTTTTAACTTTTAAGGTTTTCCACTATTAATGTAAATACGATATTATAATTTAATTCTGAGGAATATCGAACCAAATACCCAACTCCTTTTATATCCTTTGTTCCTCCTCGCATTGACCTCCCTTCCATCGCAGTATTCCCATTCCATTGACCATTACTAACATACACTTAGACCCTCTTCACTAAATATCCGTCCATGCTCAATATACCCCTTTTTAATTAATTAACAAAACTTTAATGAAAAAACTACTACTGTACTATTTCGTTGATCCCAGCGCTGTGCGTCGTTTATGAAAAAGGACTAAGGTACCCTATTGGGAGATTGAATAATTTAGATTTAGAGTTTAGGCTAGCGCAGTTAAATAGTAAGTACACAAAGGAAAAATCGCAGTTGCTATGGAGAATTGCTTTCTGCGCTTCGAGTATAGATGTAGGACTCGATATTATTGATTTATTGAGTTAATTTCGCCTCGAGTGTCACATGGCGCGTGACAGATGCCCGGGTATAAGAACGCGAACTCCGTTGAGCTTGAACCATCTTCCCACACTAATTTCACTTGTCTAATACTTTTTTCCCGCATCTCTCAATTATTTATTTTATAATGAACTGCCCTACCCCCACACCCACGCCTCCACACCCTAAAGCGGATGGGGGAATAATCACACGACAGTTTTCACGGACTTGCACGGCTTGTGAAAGCATGGAATATTTCTGTGTCGAAAGTACGGCGACTCGAGGCCCTCGCCAGAAATGCGAGTTTTGCCGTTGGCGGCGAGTGGCGTGCGATGCGTTGACGAAGAACGCGGAAATCGAAAATCGATTCACAAAAACAAAATTTTGGGTAGTTCCAAAGACTAAAGAGGTGGTCGAAGACATTTGGGATGTCTCGATCGAAGATGAACAATCGGTGGGGGTAAATGATAAGGAGATGAACAACGAGATCTCAACCTGGGTAACCCAGGCCACGAGTTCGAAGCGAGGTGTCAAGGAAGAGGTCAATGAATTGGTGGAGGAGGATGAAGGTGAAGTCCCTGTTCCAGGGCGGGCACCCAAGAAACGTCGGGTGGTCATCGAGGACGATGAGGAAGAGAGAGAGGTAGAAGTCGGAGTGATGCCCAGGTTATTTCTGGAGCCTGATCCCATCTTCGAGGTAAGTTTTAATTGTTTTATTTCAACGATGAAGTTACTGATGAGTCGCGTTTTAGACATCGAATAACCTGGAAGAGCCGATTGCGGAACCTGCGCCAGTTATACCAACTGAGGCAAACCCTCCGGCCACGGAAGTGTTTGAAGAGCCCGAAGACACCCTGGACCAGGTGTGGTTGAAGAAACCTCGTCAAGGTCGACGAGTAAGGTTCGCGGAAGAACTATGTGGGGAGGTCGACGCTATTATTGACGCTGCTTCCTTCGACGTGGCGGAGGAGCTCTTGGAGATTGGAGAGGTGGTTCCGGTAGGAGAGGAGGAGGTATTTGATAAATGCAGGAAGGAGATAAGGGTAGTTTTGGAGAAAATGAAAAGATTGGTTCGAGAAAAATTAAAAGAAAAAATTTGAAAATGAAAAGGAGATGGAAAGAAGTAGAAGAAAAAATTGTATTTTAGTTTTATTTTATTTTTATTTTATTTTATTATTAGTATTATATTTTTTTTTATTGTAGGTGAATGTTGTTAATTTTATAAGATTTGAGAGAGAGAGAAAAGAAAAGAAAAAAAGAAAAAAGAAGTTTTAAATAAAAAATTTTAGAATTTGAAAGAAGAATTTTAAAGAAAGAAAAAAGGTTGTTTTAATTGAAGGAAGTTTTAGTGTTTTTAAAAGAAAAAATTTTATGTAAGAAAAGAGAGAGAAAAAGAAACGGTTTTGTGATTGAGATAAGTTTGTTAAATTGAGGATTTTAAATTTTTTTTTTTTTTTTTTTTTTTTTAAGAAATTTTAGTTTGAAAAAAGAGGAGAAAGAAAAGAAAAAAAACAAAGTGTAGAATTTAAGAGAGTTTGAAAAGAAGATTTATTTGTTTCGAAGAATTATTATAGGGAGATTCAGGGGTTGAAGTTAAGTTCGAGGAAATGGTCGTGCCATACAGGATTTGATGATTCAAAGGAAAGAAAGTCTTTAAAAGAGAGAATAAATTTTTTGAAAGAGAAATTTTTGAAGAGAATTTTAAATTTAAGAAAAGAATGTATTTAAAGAATTGAAGAAGAAAAGAAAGAAAATATTTAGAGAGATTTATGAGTTTTTTTATTTTATTTTATTATTTATGTTTATCCTATTTTATTTTATTTTATTTTATTTTATTTTATTTTATTTTATTTTATTTAATTTAATTTAATTTTATTTAATTTTAATTTTGATTTTATTTTATTTTTTTATTTTATTGTATTTAATTTTATTTTTGATTTTATTTTTAGTTGGTTTTGGAGGAAATTTATAGAAGGAGAAGAAAGAAAAAAGAAGAGAGAAAAAAGAAAACAAGGCTAAGAAATTTAAGAGGTGTTTTAGATTTTAAAGAAAGAAAGAAAAAGAAAAGAAAATTTTAAATAAAGAAATTTTAAGGTTTTGGTTTTAAAGGATATTTTGAATGAAAAGATTTTAGGAGTTCAGGAGCATTAGAAACATTGATGGCTGGTTCCCAGGATGTTTTGTCTGAGTCATTGAGGAAGCCTTCCCATTCCACGAGGTATTGAAGTTTCCCCTTGCGTATTCTTGAATCAAGGATACGACTTACTTCCCACTCTAGATGATCTTCTACTTCGACCGGTTCCGGAGGGGGTTGGTTCTTGCCCGGGTATATTTCTCGAGCCAGTTCCAGGAGAGATACATGGAAAACAGGGTGAATCGCCTGCCATTTAGGAGGTAACTTGAGTCGAAATGCAGTTTTAGAGACTTCAGAGTCGATTTCAAATGGTCCCAAGCGCTTTTCAGCCAGTTTCTTTGATGGTCTTGTTGTTCGAATGTTTCGTGCATCGAGCCATACTTTGTCGCCTGGTTTAAAGGAAGGAGCAGATTGTTGATGTTTGTCGGCCTGTTCCTTGTATCTTCGAATTGCTGATTCCAAATTTGTTTTAAGTTCTTCTTGGAGTCGTTATATAGTTCGAAGATAATGTTCTGCAGGATGATTAGTTCCTACATGAATTGAGTTGAATCGAGGATGTCGTCCATAAATGGTTTCGAAGGGAGATTGTCGTGTCGAAGAATGAGTCGAGTTATTATAAGCAAATTCGGCCAATGGTAACCATGTGGTCCAATCGTCTTGTTGGTAACTGACATACATTTGAAGATATTGTTCGAGGATTTGGTTAACTCTTTCTGTTTGACCATCGGTTTCAGGGTGATAGGCCGTGGAGAGATTCCTCGTGATATTGAGTTGTCGACACAGTTGGGTCCAGAATGTGGATACAAACAATGAGCCTCTATCTGAAATAATGTCATTTGGTAAGCCGTGTTTAGAAAATACATATTCTAGAAACAATTTTGACAAATCTTCTGCTGTAGCAGTAGTAGTGGTTTTAACAAAAATAGACATTTTTGAAAATCTATCTACTATTACTAATATAGCATCAAAATCATTAGAAATAGGAAGTTGAGAAATGAAATCCATCGATAAAGATTCCCAAGGTTTAGAGGGAATAGGAAGTGGTTGAAGCAACCCATGCTTCCGGTGACGGGGAGCCTTATTCCTATTACATTCGTAACAAGCTTTTATATAGGCCTTGATTTCCTTGGTCATACCTGGCCAGAAGAAATCCCTCGCTATTAACTGGTAGGTTTTATCAACCCCAAAATGACCAGCTAACGGAGAATCATGTCGACTATTGAAAATCCATAATTTTATCTCATTGTTGTCGGGTATGACTACTCTACCTTCGAAGACTAATAGACCTGATTCAATACTAAATCTTTTGGCCCCTTGCTTCGAGAGTATTTTGTCTTTTAACCCTAAACAATAATCGTCCTTCGACTGAGCTTCGATGATGTTGGATAGTGGATTTCGAAAAGATTGAATTATCATCGAATTAAGTTGATGAGTTGTTAACATTGATTCGTTGAAGATTGATTGCACATTTGCTGGGTTCTTGTCAGCAAATGCGTCCCCCCGCTGTGGGTAAATGTCGTCCTGACGTGACAAGATATCTGGGACAATGCAGTTTTTTCCTGGGCGATAGGAAATAGAGAAAGAAAATTCAGACAAAAGTTCAGCCCACCTGGCTTGACGGCTGGTTAACACTTTAGAAGACATGAAGTATTTCAAAGCATTGTGATCAGTTAAAATTTGAAAAGGAATATCTAGGCTGAGAAGAAAAGAACGCCATTTTTTAAGACAATGGATAATAGCTAAAAGCTCTTTGTCATGAATTTCATAATTTAATTCCGCGGCTATGAGTTTGCGTGACTCAAAAGCAACAGGATGAAACAAATTTGTTTCAGGATTTAATTGGGAGATGACCCCTGCAATAGCATAATCGCTCGCATCTGTCTCAACTATTGTCGAGGCCGAAGGATCAAAATGCCGAAGAATTGGGGCTGTGGTGAACGCCGTTTTTAGTGCTTCGAATTCCTTTCGCGCTGTAGAAGTAAAAACAAAAGGAATATCTTTTCTAAGAAGAGAAGTAAGATTGGAAATAGTTTTAGAGTAATCTTTAATAAATCTTCTATAGATGTTTGCAAAACCCAAAAATCCTTGGAGTGATTTAATGTTTTTGGGCTCAGGCCATTCCAGGATTTTCTGGACTTTTTTGTCATCCATGACTAAACCGTCAGTGGACAACGTAAACCCCAAAAAATCAATTGATTTGAGGTGGAATTCGCATTTATTATGCTTGGCGTAGAGACCATGATCTTGAAGATGATTTAGGACCTGTCGAACATGATGAATATGTTCATCCAGTGTTTTCGAGAATATTAAAATTTCATCTAAATAGACGACTACAAATTGTTCAACAACATCTTGAAAGATATCATTAACAAAAGTTTGAAAAGTTGAAGGTGCGTTACATAATCCAAAAGGCATAACTAAATATTCAAAACTACCAAATCTAGTGCGCATTGCAGTCAGTGGTTCATGACCTTCCGCAATGCGAATAAGATTGTAAGCGCCTCTAAGATCAATTTTAGAAAAGAAATTAGCACCATTGAAAAGGGTAAGAAGTAATGACATAGGAGGAACAGGATATGCATTTTTCTTTGTGACTGTGTTGAGCTGTCTATAGTCAACACACAACCTAAGACTAACGTCCTTCTTTTTTACAAAGAGGACTGGGGAGCCGGTTGGAGATTTACTGGCTCTGATGAAACCTTTGGCTACATTCTCTGCAATGTAGTCTCGAAGAACTTGAGATTCGTCCTTCGATAGAGAATAGACAGGACCTGCCGGAGGTACTGGGCCTATTAACTCTATTTGATGGTCGTAGGGTCGATGAGGTGGTAACTTATCGGCCTTGCGGATTGAGAAAACATCGAGGAAATCGTGGTAGATTTCCGGTAGAGTTGATTTAATGGCTTCAACGTTGATTTGGTCATCCTCTTCATCTTCGAGAGAATCTGTCGAGGTGATACCTGTATTGAAAGAGCATAATTCGATTACTTCGAGGCAATTTAAATCCTCTTCAAGTGAAGTCATCGAGCTAGAAGGGTTAGCCAATTGCTCATTTAAAGAAGGTACAGATGCTTGCAAGTCATCTGGAAGAGATTTGTCCTCTAGCAGGACGTTGTCAGGCGGGCTGTTTAACTCCCTATTGACCTGCATTAAAGAATCAGAAATATACTTAGAGCGTGGGGTGATCAATCCCCGGGTCCAATCAATTTCGGGATTCCAATACGTTAAAAAGTCATGGCCAAGAATGGTATCGTCCATCCTTGGGGCGTCCAAGACTGATAATTCCCACTCGAAGGGGGGAAAATTCGGAAAGTTGAAAACCCATAAAACTTTCTTACTTACCCAATATTTGGGTTCCTCTGATTCGACCAAATAGATGGGAGTTCGATCGATATCTGTAAATGTTAGTTGAAGCTTCTCGGCAAAAGATAAACTAACAAAAGAAATTGAAGCTCCAGAGTCTATAAGACAACTGAAGGGGATATCCTCCTTAAAAAGAATGAATCTCAAGCGGTTTAAGGCAACTCCAGTCCTTAAGACATGGAGGTTCTGTGCACTGGGAGAGATAAGATAGTTTGCTTTGCACACAAGTAAACTATCTACTAGTTTTTTGACTTCGAACTAGTACCTTCTCTTTCCTTCAACTTTACACAGTCTTCCAACTTGTGCTTACCCCCACAATACATACATAACCCATTATCTGCTCTTCTCTTCCTCTCAGCTTCTTTAAGTTCCCCTTTAGGATCCAGTACTTTGCTGATATCGCCTGGGTTTGAGCCTTTTGGTCGAGTTTTATCCTTTCCCTTATTGGGTTTGGATTGAGTCGAGGAGGATTGATTTGGTCGTGGGTGTGAAGAAGGTCCCGATTTAAAATTTAGGCCTTGAGATTTGTTGGCATATCGACGATGTTGAAGTCGTCCTTGATAAACGCCGTCAAGTTCGAGGGTTCGATCCATTAAATCCGTTAAAGTAGTCATCTTCTGACCGTGAAGATTTAATTGATCCAGAATCCTCGAAGGAAGTCCTTTCTTGAAATGATACTTAAGGGCAGCATCATTCCAACCTACTCGAGTTTGAAGTGCTCTGAAGTTCGAGATATATTCAGAGGCTTTACCATTATCACTCATGCGAAGAAAATCAAGTTCAATTTCTGTGTTGTCCGTTTCATTAGGATCCCCAAACAACGTAAAAAGTTGGTCTTCGAACTTTTCCCAGTTATTGATAAGTAAGTGGGTTTCTGTCGAAGAAAGCATGAGTAGATAAGGTTCGAACCATCTTGCTGCTTTCCCGGCTAGGAATGAAGAAGCGTAAAAAACCTTTGATCAGTCGCTGTTAAAGGTTCGAGGGTCATTATGGAACAGTAGCTTGCAGGTTTGCAAGAAGGGTTGCAATCTGTCGGGGTGATCTCCATCGAATTTGTCAGGAGATTTCATAGAAGGAGTTTTGAACTTAGATCCCTCTGAAGACGTTGGATTTGAAAGGGTTTTCATAAAAAGTCTCATGAAATCTTCCAGAGAGTTAGATGGTCCCGGTTCTGAGGATTGGCCAGAAGGGTGATTGGCAGGGGCGGATGGTGCCTCATGCATTGTATCCTCTCCTTCTTCTTCATCACTAGAATCCTCAAAATCTTGTGGAATGTCTTCTACAGATTGAACTAAGTGTTGCCGTTCCCTAAGGTCGAGTGGTTCCAAAGAGTGAGTGCGAGAAACAGACCTTGTGGCTGTTGGCCTGCCTCTAGCGCGAGCTCTAGTAGTAGCACCCGTAGGAGGAGTGCGTTGAACAGGTGCCATTTAAAATTTTTAGAAGCACCTAGAAAAGACGTAGTAGTGCAAAGAATGAGAACTACGGAGAATTAAATTATACTGTCACCGGACGACCTACGCACAAGGTCGAGGATGTTCCTGAAAGTGAGATGAGGGATTTAGAAACTTCTTCGAAGCACAGAGGAATGATTCGAGGAAATTATTCGAAGGTCACTCGAAGTAATAGCTGTAGGTTCGAGGTTTGTTCGAGAAGAATTATAAACTAGTTCCAAGGTAATAATAATTTTTAAAATCTCACGAAGGGTTGGAAACTCAATAGTCAAAGATTTAGGATTTAGAAATGAATATTGAGAAGGTAAAAGAAAGATACAATAACAATGTTTTAACTTTTAAGGTTTTCCACTATTAATGTAAATACGATATTATAATTTAATTCTGAGGAATATCGAACCAAATACCCAACTCCTTTTATATCCTTTGTTCCTCCTCGCATTGACCTCCCTTCCATCGCAGTATTCCCATTCCATTGACCATTACTAACATACACTTAGACCCTCTTCACTAAATATCCGTCCATGCTCAATATACCCCTTTTTAATTAATTAACAAAACTTTAATGAAAAAACTACTACTGTACTATTTCGTTGATCCTAGCGCTGTGCGTCGCTTATGAAAAAGGACTAAGGTACCCTATTGGGAGATTGACTAATTTAGATTTAGAGTTTAGGCTAGCGCAGTTAAATAGTAAGTACACAAAGGAAAAATCGCAGTTGCTATGGAGAATTGCTTTCTGCGCTTCGAGTATAGATGTAGGACTCGATATTATTGATTTATTGAGTTAATTTCGCCTCGAGTGTCACATGGCGCGTGACAAAAGGTACACTTGGCATTTGAAATTAACAGAGAATCACTCAAACCAACAGCATTAATTAGAATAAGCTGGGATTTGGCTTTGCCTTTACACCAGTCATTATGGTCAGCATCACTAAGTCTGAAAGAGCAAGTGATATTATGAGTCAAATCATGGGAGTTTAAATAAAACTCAATAATTTATTTTCAGAGAGACACATTTCCTGAGGTGAGTACAGGTACTCTTAAGAGTTTTTCACTTGACTGATCTTACATAGTCAAAGCAGTATAGGGGCATGTAGGATTTGAAGAAGTATTTGATTCAGTAGCTGGCTGAAAGGTTAAGGTTGATGAGGTAGAATCAGAAGCAACTAAGAATGTATCATAACTTGGCAAGCTAATATAAAGACTTCAGACTTTTAATCTATTAGAGGTCTTGAATCCTTTAACTTATTATGTAGAGATTTGTTAGTATAAGAACCCCATTAACTGTTTTAATATATTTTCAGTCACCTGTTCCCAGTAATTGAAAAGAAAAACAGTTATTTACATTTGCCACAAATGTTGATATAATAAGATAAAGAATGAGAAGAAGAATATAAGAAACAATAAATCAGTTTTTCAATAATGAAAAAATATAAGATTTGATAGAGAAACTAAAATGATAGTGTATACTATATATAATCTTATAATATCATAATCCACCCTTATTAGGGGGTATCAATGTTCAGGGATCTGAAATTAGGGATCAGGAATTTTTTTTCCCAGGATCAGACATTATTAATTGCAGAAGATTCTTATCCACTAGCCATGGGGCTAGTGAATAAGGAATCCACAATAATGCATTATCCCACCTCTTATACCCCCAATTTCCATTCCTAATTCCTGATCCCAAACTCATCACATCCATGAGGCATATCCAGAGAGTAGTCCAAGATGTGGTTATGGCAGAAAGTTGTGCAACATGTGGTTATGACAGAAAGTTTTCCAAGATGTGGTTATGAAAAATTGAGTAGAAAAATGTTGGATAAGAGGTGAACATTGACACATAAAGTGTCTATTAACCAAATTATTAGCAAAAATAATTGTGGAAGATAACTGCGGTATAAGGATTTTTATCCACAATTAATTTATTTGCAGATCCCTGAATATTGATACTGTCACCAGACAACCTATGCACAAGGTCATCCGGTGACAGTATAACTTAATTCTCCTTAGTTCTCATTCTTTGCACTACTACGTCCCTTTTCAGGTGTTTTCTCTAAATTCTTAAAATAGCACCTGTTCAACGTACTCCTCCTACAGGCGCTAATACTAGAGCTCGCGCCAGAGGCAGGCCAACAGCCACTAGGCCTGTTTCCCGCACTCACTCCTTGGAGCCACTTGACCTTAGGGAACGGCAACATTCAGTCCAATCTGTAGAAGACATCCCACAAGATTTTGATGATTCTAGTGATGATGAAGAAGGAGAGGATACAATGTACGAGGCACCATCCGCCCCTGCTAATCACCCTTCTGGTCAACCTTCAGAACCTGGACCATCCAATTCTCTGGAAGATTTAATGAGACTTTTTGTGAAGACCCTTTCAAATTCAACGTCTTCAGAGGGATCTAACTTCAAAACTCCTTCTATGAAATCTCCTGATAAATTTGATGGAGAACATCCAGACAGATTGCGACCCTTCTTGCAAACCTGCAAGCTACTGTTCCATAATGACCCTCGAACCTTCAATAACAACCAATCGAAGGTTGTTTATGCTTCTTCATTCCTGGCCGGAAAAGCAGCAAGATGGTTTGAACCTTATCTCCTCATGCTCTCTTCGACCGAAACCCACTTACTTATTAATAACTGGGAAAAGTTCGAAGACCAACTCTTCACGTTGTTTGGTGACCCTAATGAAACTGACAACACAGAAATTGAACTTGATTTTCTTTGCATGAGTGATAATGGGAAAGCCTCTGAATATATCTCAAACTTCAGAGTGCTTCAAACTTGAGTAGGTTGGAATGATGCTGCCCTTAAGTATCATTTCAAAAAAGGACTTCCTTCGAAGATTCTGAATCAGTTAAATCTTCACGGTCAGAAGATGACTACTTTAACAGATTTAATGGATCGAACCCTCGAACTTGACGGCTTTTACCAAGGACAACTGCAACATTGTTGATATGCCAACAAATCTCAAGGCCTAAATTTTAAGTCGGGACCTTCTTCTCACCCACGAACAACTCAATCCTCCTCGACTCAATCCAAAACCAGCAAGGGAAAGGACAAACCTCGACCAAAAAGCTTGACCCCAGGTGATATCAGCAAAGTACTGGATCCTAAAGGGGAACTTAAAAAAGCTGAGAGGAAGAGGCTAGCAGATAATGGGTTATGTATGTATTGTGGGGGTAAGCACAAGCTGGAAGATTGTGTAAAATTGAAGGAAAGAGAAGGTACTAGTTTGAAGTCAAAAAACTAGTAGATAGTTTACTTGTGTGCAAAGCAAACTATCTTATCTCTCCCAGCGCACAGAACCTCCATGTCTTAAGGACTGGAGTTGCCTTAAATCACTTGAGATTCATTCTTTTTAAGGAGGATATCCCCTTCAGTTGTCTTATAGACTCTGGAGCTTCAATTTCTTTTGTTATTTTATCTTTTGCAGAGAAGTTACAGCTGAGATTTACAGATATCAATCAAACTCCAATTTATTTGGTCGAACCAGAGGAACCCAAATATTGGGTCAGTAAGAAAGTTTAATGGGTTTTCAACTTTCCAAATTTTCCCCACTTTGAGTGGGAATTATCAGTCTTGGAGGCCCCAAGGATGGACGATACCATTCTTGGCCATGACTTTTTAACGCATTGGAATCCTTAAAATGATTGGACACGGGGTTTTATCACCCCACAGACTAAGTATATTTCTGATTCTTCAATGCATTTCAATAGGGAATTAAACAACCCGCCTGACAATGTCCTGCTAGAGGACAAATCTCTGCCAGATGACTTGCAAGCATCTGATCTTTCTTTAAATGAGAAATTGGCTAATCCTTCTAGCTGGATTACTTCACTCGAAGAGGATTTAAATTGCCTCTAAGTAATCAAATTATGCTCTCTGAATTCTGGTCTTCCCTCAACAGATTCTCTTGAAGATGATGAGGACGACCAAATCGATGTTGAAGCCATTAAATCAACTCTACCAGAAATCTATCATGATTTCATCGATGTTTTTCAATCCGCAAGGCCGATAAGTTACCACCTCATGGACCCTACGACCATCAGATAGAGTTAATAGGTCCAGTACCTCCGGCAGGTCCTGTCTATTCCTTGTCGAAGGACTAATCTCAAGTTCTTGGAGACTACATTGCAGAGAATGCAGCCAAAGGTTTCATCAGAGCCAGTAAATCTCCAACCGGCTCCCCTGTCCTCTTTGTAAAAATGAAGGATGGCAGTCTTAGGTTGTGTGTTGACTATAGAAAGCTCAACACAATCACTAAGAAGAATGCATATCCTGTTCCTCCTATGTCATTGCTTCTTACCATTTTTAATGGTGGTAATTTTTTCTCTAAAATTGATCTTAGAGGCTCTTATAATCTTATTTGTATTGCGGAAGGTCAAGAACCACTGACTGCAATGCGCACTAGATTTAATAGTTTTGAATATTTAGTTATGCCTTTTGGATTGTGTAACGCACCATCTACTTTTCAAACTTTTGTCAATGACATCTTTCAAGATGTTGTCGAACAATTTTTCGTTGTCTATTTAGATGATATTTTAATTTTCTCGAAGACACTGGATGAACATATTCATCATGTTCGACAGGTTTTAAATCAACTTCAAGATCACGGACTCTACGTCAAGCATAATAAATGTGAATTCCATCTTAAATCTATTGATTTTTTGGGTTTTACATTATCCACTGATGGTTTAGTCATGGACGACAAAAAATTTCAAAAGGTCCTGGAATGGCCTGAGCCCAAATCCGTTAAATCCCTCCAGGGATTTTTGGGTTTTGCAAATTTCTATAGAAGATTTATTAAAGATTACTCTAAAACTATTTCCAATCTTACTTCTCTTCTTAGAAAAGATATTCCTTTTGTTTTTACTTCAACAGCACAAAAGGAATTCAAAGCATTGAAGACAGCATTCACCACAGTTCCAATTCTTCGACACTTTGATCCTTCTGCTTAGACAATAGTCGAGACAGATGCGAGCGATTATGCTATTGCAGGGGTCATTTCTCAATTGAATCCAGAAACAAAGCTGTTTCATCCTGTTGCTTTTGAGTCACACAAACTCATTGCAGAAGAATTAAATTATGAAATTCATGACAAAGAGCTTTTAGCTATTATTCATTGTCTTAAAAAATGGCGCTCTTTTCTTCTCAGCTTAGATAGTCCATTTCAAATTTTAACAGACCATAATGCTTTGAAATACTTTATGTCTTCCAAAGTGTTAACCAGGCATCAAGCCAGGTGAGCTGAATTTCTGCCTGAATTTCTTTTTCTATTTCCTATCACCCAGGTAGGAACTGCATTGTCCCAGATATCTTGTCACATTGGGATGATGTTTACCCACAGCGGGGGGACGCATTTGCTGACAAAAACCCAGAAAATGTGAAATCAATCTTCAAAGAATCAATGTTAACGACTCATCAACTTAATTCGATGACAATTCAATCATTTCAAAATCCACTATCCAACATCCTCGAAGCTCAGTTGAATGACGATTATTGTTTAGGGTTAAAAGAAAAAATACTCTCGATGAAAGGGGCCAAAAGATTTAGTATTGAATCAGGTCTATTAGTCTTCGAAGGTAGAGTAGTCATACCCAAAAACAATGAGATAAAATTATGGATTTTCAATAGTCAACATGATTCTCTATTAGCTGGTCATTTTGGGGTTGATAAAACCTACCAGTTAATAGCAAGGGATTTCTTCTGGCCAGGTATGACCAGGGAAATCAAGGCCTATATAAAAGCTTGTTACGAATGTAATAGGAATAAGGCTCCCTGTCACCAGAAGTATGGGTTGCTTCAATCACTTCCTATTCCCTCTAAACCTTGGGAATCTTTATTGATGGATTTTATTTCTCAACTTCCTCTTTCTAATAATTTTGATGCTATATTAGTAATAGTAGATAGATTTTCAAAAATGTCTATTTTTATTAAAACCACTACTACTGCTACAGCAGAAGATTTGTCAAAATTGTTTCTAGAATATGTATTTTCCAAACACGGCTTATCTAATGATATTATTTCAGATAGAGGCTCATTGTTTGTATCCACATTCTGGACTCAACTGTGTCGACAACTCAATATCACGAGGAACCTCTCCACAGCCTATCATCCTGAAACCGATGGGCAAACAGAAAGGGTCAACCAAATCCTTGAACAATACCTTTGAATGTATGTCAGTTACCAATAAGATGATTGGACCACATGGTTACCATTGGCCAAATTTGCTTATAATAACTCGACTCATTCTTCGACACAACAATCTCCTTTTGAAACTGTTTATGGAAGACACCCTCGATTCAATTCAATCCATGTAGGAACTAATCATCCTGCAAAACATTATCTTCGAACCATATCACGACTCCAAGAGGAACTTAAATCAAATTTGGAATTAGCGGTTCGAAGGTACAAGGAACAGGCCGACAAACATTGACAAACTGCTCCTTCTTTTAAACCAGGCGACAAGGTATGGCTTGACGCACAAAACATTCGAACGACTTGACCATCAAAGAAACTGGCTGAAAAGCGCTTGGGACCATTCGAAATCGACTCTGAAGTCTCTAAAACTCCATTTCGACTCAAGTTACCTCCTAAATGGCAGGCAATTCACCCTATTTTCCATGTATCTCTCCTGGAACTGGCTCGAGAAATATACCTGGGCAAGAACCAACCCCCTCCGGAACCGGTCGAAGTAGAAGATCATCTAGAGTGGGAAGTAAGCCGTATCCTTGATTCAAGAATACGCAAGGGGAAACTTCAATACCTCGTGGAATGGGAAGGCTTCCTTGATGACTCAGAAAAAACATCCTGGGAACCAGCCATCAATGTTTCTAACGCCCCTGAACTCCTAAAATCTTTTCATCTTAAATATCCTTTAAAACCAAAACCTTAAAACTCTCTTTTACTTTTTTCTTTCTCTTTTTCTTCTTTTTTCTCTTTCTCTTTTCTTTTTTCCTTTTAAAATCTAAAACATCCTTACCTCTAAAAAATTCTTTTAATTTTGTTTTCTTCTATATTCTTTTTCTTTTCAAAATATTTCAACTTTTTTTTTGAAAAAAAAAATAATAAATAAAATTAAAATTAAAATAAAATAAAAATCAAAAAATAAATTAAATTAAAATTAAATTAAAATAAAAATAAAATAAAAAAATAAAATAAAATAAAATCAAAATAAAATTAAAATTAAATTAAAATAAAATAAAATAAAAACAAATAAAATTAAAATCTTTTTTTTAAAAATTTACTTCTTTCTCTTTTCCCTTCTCAATTTTCTATATACATTCTTTCTTTAAAATTTTCTCTTCCTCGAACTATCAAAATTCTTCACGAACATTACACGACCATCTTTTTCGAACTTCATTCTTACTTCTAAATCACTCTTTTAAAATTCTTTGAAAAAAATTACTTCTTTCTTTCAAAATCCTCTTAAAATTTTTATTTCTTCTTTTCCATTTCTTTCTTTTCTTTTTTCAAATAACTAAAATCCCTCAAATATTCAATTAACAAACTTAAATAACAATTTTTTTTCTTTTCATTAAATTTTCTTTACAACAAATTTTTCAATCAACTATTTTTTTTCTTTTCTTCTTCTTTCTTCTCTCATTCAAATCTTATAAAAAATAAATATTAAAATTCTAAAAAAAATAAAATAAAAAAAATAAAATAACTAAATACAAATTGTTTCTACATTCCTTTTTTTTTCTTTTCTTTTTTCATTTTTAATTTTCTCTTTTATCTTCTCCCGAAACAATCCCTTCATCTTCTCCAAAATTTCCCTTATCTCCTTTCTACATTTTTCAAAATTCTCTCCCTCTCCTACCGGAATCAATTACCCAAGTTCCAGTAGCTCCTCAGCTATGTCGAAGGAAGCTGCATCGACAATTTTATCGATCTTGCCGCTCAAGTCTTCAATAAATTTTGCTTGTTGAATCTGACAAGGCTTCTTCGACCATACTTAATCGAGGGTTTCTTCGTTTTCCTCCCTCAAGGTAACAGTTGGTAACCTATCCTCCACCAACACTGCCACTTCCACAGCAGTGGGTTCCACAAGGGTCGCTTCCACATTTGAAGCTCCCGTCGTAGGTACTTTGATGATGAAGTCTGAGTTCTAAAACAGAATTATCAGTAATTATATTTATGAATTATAAAAAAATTGAGCTTACTTCAAAGATTGGGTCAACCTCCAAAAATAATTTAGAAGTGACCTTCTCTGCCACCTCCCTCTCCTCTTTGTCATCTTCGATGACCACCCGTCGTTTTTTTGGGGTTTTCCTCGAGATGGGAATTTCTTCTTCCTCCTCGACCAATTTGTCGACTTCCTCTTCAACAACCCACCTCTTGTTCGCAGCCCTAGTCACCCAGGTGTTCACATCATCCTCAACATCCTCCTCATTTTCCCCCACCAATTGATTGTCCCCAATGGACACATCCCAAATGTCCTCGACTACTTCCTTTGTTTTGGGGATCACTTAATACTTTGTCTTAGTAAACCGACTCTCAATGTTGGAATTCTTCGCTAAGGCATCACAGGCCACCCTTCCCCATTGGCAAAACTCACACTTCTGGTGAGGCCCTCGTGTTGCCGTGCTCTCCACGCAAAAATACTCCATTGACTCGCAATCCGTGCAAGTCTTCAAAAATTGCCGTGTAACAACACCCCCATCCGCTTTAGAGTGTGGAGGCATGGGAGTCGGTGTAGGGAAATATGTCATAGTGAGTTAAAAAATAAGAATAATAATAATTAAATAAAGAGGAAGGAAAATTAGTGTGGGAAATATGTCTTACGCTCAACCGAGCTCGTGTTCTTATACCCGGGCATCTGTCACGCGCCATGTGACACTTGAGTCAAAAGCAGCTCATTAAATAAATAATAAGGGGCTCAAATCCATACTTGAAGTGCAGAAAGCAATTTTCCATAGCAACTGCAACTTTTCCTTTGTGTACTCGCTATTCAACCTCGCTAGTCTAAACTCTAAATCTAAATTAGTCAATTACTCAATAGTGTGTCTTAGTATTTTTCTCAATAAGCAACGCACAGCGCAATAATCAATATAATAGTACATTAAAAGGTTTATGAAATGTCTGTGGGTTATTAAGGGGTAGTGAGCATGGACGGAATGGTTAGTGAAGGATTAAGGGGTTAACAGATGTTAGTGAGGAGGGTCCAGGTGTAACGGATATATTTTAAATGGTTTGTGGTGTTCAGAATAGTGGATGGGTATGAGGTCAATGCGAGGAGGAGTAAAGGATATAAAAAGGGTTGGGATTTTTGGTTCAATGTTCCTTAGAATTAAATTATAAAACGTATTTATAGTTAATAGTGGTAAAACTCTAAAGTGAAAATCATTATTATTGAATCTTTCTTTATTTTCTCAAGAATGATTTCTAAATCCTAAATCTTTGATTGTTGAGTTTCCAACCCTTCGAGAGATCTTAAGAATTTTAATATTACATTTCAATTATATTAGAATCCTTCTCAAACATAACTTGAAGTAGTAGTTTTTCCTTTGAGTCATATTCGAATCACTTCCTTGAACCATCCCTCTGTGCTTTGAAGAAGTATCTAAAACTTTCATCTCACTTGCAGGAACATCCTCCACCTTGTGCGTAGGTAGTCCGGTGAAAGATACCCCCTATCCACTATTCACATATTAGGGGGTATCAAAGTTGACCAATCTGCAATTAGGGATCAGACATTATTAATTGCAGATAGCTTTTATTCACTAGCCACAAGGCTAGTGTATAAGGAATCCACAAAAATGCATTATCCTGCCTCTTATACCCCCAATTTCCATTCCTAATTCCTGATCCAAAACTCATCACATCCATGATGGATTTTTAAGAAAGTCACATGACTTATAATTGCTGATGCCATCCTTAAGTCTTTCCTCACTCTATGCTACTTAATTTTGGTAACAAACTCTTAAAGTTTTTTTCTATCTACACACCCCAACTGCACATTTGGCAGTGGATTCCAAATTCCCTCATCACATAAGCCTTCCACCAACAACTATGAAGCACGTCTCTACTAGGCAGCTACTTCACTCAACTATGAATGCTATTGATTTACTTTTAGTTCTTTACTATAAAACAGACTCTGATTTGGAAGATGCTTTAGCCTATATGTCTTTTCTTTCCAAAAAGTGTTACATAAATCCAAGGGGGCCAAATCTTTACCATGATCCCAGATATGATCTCTGCTCCATTCTCAACATTCCTCAACTAAACTTCACTCAACTATTTCAAACTTCTTCCTTTTCTTTCTTCAAAATTTATCAACTCATCTCCAAACATCCTATATTTCATAAAAATTCTCAAAATAAACAGCATGATCCTGCTATTCAACTTGTTGTTGCACTATGTTGCTTTGGCTCAAATGGAAATGGTGCTGCTGTAAGACGTTTGGAAAATCTCTTTGCCATAGGATATGGGACGGTGATATTATACACCAATCTCTGTATGATTTCTATCCTCTCTCTCAAGTCTCAATCACTTGCTTGGCCAACTCCACAACAGAAACTTGAATCCTCTCAAGTAATGCAAGCTGAAGGTTTCCCTGGATGTGTAAAATTTGTTGATGGAATGACTATAACTTTGAGTCAAAAGACTGCTTATGATGGCAACCATTTTTTTGATTTCAAAAAAAGTTTTCTTCAAAATGTTCGCCAATTTCACATCTGTCATAAACTGACTTTTTATTTTCTTTCTAGATACTCTATTGCTGTTCAACTTGTATGTGATTTCAATAAAATATGTATTGCTTTTTATAGTGGCTTCCCTGGCTCATTTCATTACTCTTTTGTCTTCCAAAGAGTCAGGATTTATGAAACTCCTGACTTATACTTTGACCAATCTCAGTACCTCCTTGCAGAATCAGCATATGCAAGTGGAAAGTACATTACACCTGCGTTACGTGGCGCAACTATAGAAAATGACCCCAAAACCACCATTAATTATCACCTTTCCCAATCAATAGTATGGATTGAACATGCTATTGGGATTTTAAAGGGAAGATTTTCTAGTCTCCAGGAACCCAGAATACAATTTCAAAAAAAATGGAAATCAAAACTGAAAATCATTGTATAATGATTTGTGTTATACTCCACAATATCCTTGCTGATTTAAAGGATGAGTGGAATGATCTTTATGAAGAAGAGGATCCTGAACAAGCACCGGCTTTCCCCTCCCTTGAATTACAAAAACATTAAGTTAACTTGCATACGCTCTTTCATTATGCCTATTACTTTCAAAAATTTCTCTTCACCACCCTTTTAAATTATTTTTTGTACTCTTCCAATTTTCAAATTCCTTGTTTTTTTCACTTGTGTTATTTTTACGTTCCATGATTTATTAAATTTTATAAAGTAACTTTACAGCTTTAGTATCCTATTTAAAATGCTAATGTATGTCTACAACTACTTTGAAATTAATTTTTTCACCTTATATATTTCATGTTTCAGCTAATATTTTATGGCAGTGAACTCTGTTCTTCACCCAAAGAGCAGAGTCCATCTTCCTATTTTCACACTCAGTTTGCATCAATACCCATCCCTTTCAATTCTATCAACAGATGCTTGTCTTCCCTCCCCACCCCTTTTGCTACCCTCCCAGCGCCATTGCATGAAATCCTCTTTTCATCCCCATTTCACCCCTCCAAACCTCTCCCTGACCCTTTTCTTCATTCAAAATGCCTCAGGAAGCCTTAATCTTTGCTTCCATTTCTTTCCCAACCTTTTCTCAAGTTTATTGTCTATGGATTTGATGCCCTTAGTGATATTGAGGTCAGTAATACCAAAACCAGTAGAAGATGAAAGAGTCCTTGCCTTCTTGTATTTGGCTTGATAATGCTTGAAGTTTTCAGACATCTGTTTAGGAAAAATATCTATCCTTCCCTTGGTCTTATTCTGTAATTCATTGGCCATTATTAGATAACCATTAACTTTCGATTCTGGGGGCTGTCCTACTTTAGTTGCATTTTTGGTACCAAAACAAGAATCATAGTTAGATTTAGTTTTCAGCCAGTTGATAAGAATGAGATGATCATCTGTTTTTAATTGAACGGTATTAGATTTCTCAGCTGAGTGGGGGAAAGAGGGGGTAGTGCAACTTGAAGAACAACTTGGGGGATGCTGCCTTTGAGAAGATCTATGATGACAGGGCATGTTAAGATAATTGAAGATGAAAAGGAGCAAAAACAGGTAGATGAGATGGTGAGGTGTTTTGAATGGAGAGAATAGACAGGATGAGATGAGAATAGGAGTGCGCCGCAAGGTAGAAGGAATATCTAGAGAGTATTCAAAGAAGTCTTTATGACTGAAAGTAGGCCAAGATGTGGATATGAAAAATTGAGTAGAAAAATGTCAAATAAGAGGTCAACTTTGACACATAAAATGTCTAATAACCCAATTATTAGCAAAAATAATTGTGGAAGATAATTGGGGTATAAGGATTTTTATCCAAATTCAATTTAATTGCCAATCGGTCAACTTTGATACTCCCTATTAAGTTGATACTCAGTATGCATCAATCAAATTCTAAGCACGTGTAGAGATCTAGAAAACACACCTCCCTAGAAACCAGAATCCTTCAATAAAGAATACTTGAAAGGTCCATGCTAATCAAAATGTTGATTAAAAATTCCAATATATTTTGAATATTTCCAAATTTTACCCTGCTAGTCTTGTGTTTCTTGGTGAGTGATTTTTTATTAAAATTATAATTCTAAAATTTTGATTTTCAAATCTTCTTTAAAGATGAATCTTCTGTCTCATGATGTGGTAACTCACACAACAGGTTGGTAAAAAAAGGAAAAGCAAACAAAAAGAATTCCTCAAAGACAAACTAGATATCAATTCAATATTATCATGGCTGTTTCTCTCTCAGGTTTGGTGGAAACTGCAACTATTGTCAAAACTGTCTGCTGTTTCCACATTGAATATTATTTGAAGTATATTTTTGCGAGTGTTGGGCTTATTTGTGATCAAATTTTGTCAAACTGAAAAACTGTGTCTTTCAGCCTCCCATGACAAATCTTTTTCCAAGTCCCTCTAGTGTATTCATAATGTACAATGCCATTATTCATCATTGAGGCCATATTTCCCAACTGGTAAAAGATAGAGGGTGTGTCCTGATGTATCTGTCCTCTCACTCACAGGATTTTCATCCTATTGAGAAAGCCTTTAGCATCTTGAAAAGCAATTTAAGACATGAGGGGAACTTGACTGGTGGAATAGAAGATGGTGAGATAATTTAAGATTTTTTAACTTTAATTATTGCCATCAATGAAGATAGCTTCCATGAACTGTGCCATGGATATATTGGCATCAATATTTTCTTCTTGGTTTTGGGTTTTTGAGTTGCAATGCTTAATTAATTAAATGGAAATGTGGACATTACTATTTCAGTGTTTTGGTTTGCAAGATATTGAAGCTGTTTAAGCTGCTCTTGTTTTTTTATCTTTTTCAATTCAAATAAAGGATTTTTTGGAGGGGTCACATAGGTGACTTCATGAGGATTAGTATGCTGTTAATAAAAAAACAGAGAAAAAATCTTAAAAAAATTTGAAATAAGTTACAACTAATTTAACTTACCATTGCATGTGAACAAACCTTTTCCATAGGATAAGTTAGCTCTAAATATTCTTTTAGATTTGCTGGATTGATGCAGAAGTGGCCATCTTCCAAATTTGTTATATGTGTTTTTTGGGGATGGCTTTGTAAGAACAATTTAACTTTCTCATCAAATGCTACTTGAGCTTGGAGAACTGCTGGAATTTCAGGAGTGGCTTGTAAGTTGGAATTTTCTTGTGAGCTGGATTCATGGAGTTGTTTGTATGAAAATTTATGCTGCAAAAAAAAGAGAAGAAAATAAATAAATTGAAATTTAAAAAAATGTCTTACCTGAATTGCATTCCTAGGATCTTTGTAATTCACACCATGCAATATTTGGGGGGACTTGCTAGCATATCCTCAACTTGAAGTCAGATGGAACTCAGACTGAAGTAATACTGAACTTTTCCTTGAAGTATCACACAAACAATAATGGATCTATATTGAAAATATAGTGAAAGTGTGAGGATAACAGAATGGAAGCCAGAAAAAATCATTCCATGAGTCTACTCAATGCACAGTAATCTTTGAAGCAACTTATTTAAATAATACTTTATTAAATTAAGTTGATCTATAAAAATTGATTGACAATATCACAATTCTTAAATACAATAATTTTATTAAAAACTTTCAGATTACATATAAAAATAATCAGTGACTTTTTCTATTACCTACAACTGTTTTTACAGAATTGAAAACTATGTTTCAGCTAATATTTTATGGAAGTGAACTCTGTTCTTTGCCCAAAGAACAGAGCTCATCCTCCTATTTTCACATTCTGTTTGCACCAATCCCCATCCCTTTCAATTCTATCAATGCATGCTTGTCTTCCCTCCCCACCCCTTTCACTATCCTCCCAGCCCCATTGTATGCCATCCTCTTTTTGATCCCCATTTCACCCCTCTCAACCTCTCCCTGACACTTTTATTTATTAAAAACGCCTCAGAGCCCTTAATCTTCCCTTCCAACTCTTTCCCAACCTTTTTTCTATCCCATATACCCTTCCTCACCCCTCTCTCCAGCCTCCCTAACCCTTGTGACCCCATTCCTCCCCTTTACCTTGCCTGCACAATCCTTGAACCCCAATTTCCTCCCTTTCAATTCAGTCCTTGTTTCTGTATATAAAAATAAAGTGTTAGCGAGAAATGGGGAGGTAAGCAAACTGGAATGAGAGGAGTGGAGAGGGAGAGGCAAATGTGGATAGGGGTTGAAAGTTATGACAAGGGGAGTGAAAATGTTGGGGAGAACAATGAGGTGAGAATAAAGAAATATTTCAAAGGGAAAAGAGTGGGGTATTCTTGAGAGGGAGTAAAAAAAGACAATAAAATAGGATAGTAATACAAAATAAATATACAAAAAATATAAAATATATAAAATATGTTACAAAGAGTGGGCACAGAAATTCCTTGAATCCTAAAAATCCACAACTCCTACACTGTTATTCTCTTCATTTACTTAAATCAAATAAAAATCTACATTTTAATATTTTGAAAATTTTGAAGAAGAGTGGAAATAAATTTTAATAAATATTAGTATGAAATTTTTTTTATTTAATAGTGAAATATAGTATGTCCATTGAATTTGAAATTAATATGTCTAAGTAAAGTGTTTTTAACATCATTTTAAAGATTTTTGCACCTTCTTTAGATATTTTAATTATTTATAATATTCAATATTATCTAGTCATAAAATAAGTATATAATTTTTTCAATTCTTGAAAATAATACAATAAATAATATAAATGCACAAATTAACCATTCATGAACAAATTGACATGTTTCAAATTTTAGTTTCTCCATGGATTTCTGGCCAAAGAAACTTATATAATATTGTCAGATGGTATCTTGCCGGATCTATACATTGGTTTTCTTTTTTTTAAATTGAAAAGAAACTTCTTAAATAGTTTAAAATATGTATTTTTCAGATTAATTTTAGTGAGATCTGCACTGTATTAAAATTTCTATAAAAAAATCTCATTCTTCATATCTCAAGATTTGTTCAAAGTATTATTACCAATGTTTCATTAAATGTTCAAGTTATATTCATATTGAGACCACCAGAATGTCAATATTTTTTCTTGGTGGTTTCATAACTAATTCAATGTGGGCTCAAAAAGATATGAATAAGGGTTCAAGGTTGTGGAATTTCTAGCAAGTCTTCCCCCCATATTGCGTGGTGTTAAGAACCAAAGAATTTTACAATCATTATAGATATGGAAAGCTGTGTCCAAAAATCGTGTGAATATATCCTCAGAGGTCAATTTTTGGCCTGCAGTTACTGTGAACTTCCCTTCATGTGGTATGGAGATGTTCTGTACCCCGTTTCCTTTCCCATTCTCTTCAATTACAAAGTCAACCATCTTTTCATCTTTGTTGTCAGTTATAATGTTGAAAGCTGCCTCCTTAAAATCACTCAAATAAGTATTTTCAACACGCCACAGAATTGAAAATTTATCAGCTTCAGAGAGTACAGTGAAAACCTTTGGTTGAGCAGTTTTGCAATTTTTTTTTCCTGTTTATGAAATCTAACAAAATTGGAGACCCTTTAATAAATATAATAGCCACCCTATTAGTGAACAGCCACATGTCTCCCTGATGAGTGATCTCTGTGATATACCTGAGAACACAATAAATAAGAAAGTTAAACTAAATCCTAAAAAAATAGAGTCATAACAGAGACAAACCTATAAAGGAAATGAACAATATTTGAGCACAAATAACAGAGATGATGAGAATGTAATAGAACATCAGCTCTATATTTAAGTAAACAGACACGCTCAAGAACATCTACTAGATCAAGATTGGATAGCACACTATCATGGGAAAAAGAAACTAAAACAGAAAAATATGAAGAAGTAATAAAATACAGGGATCATGTATGTGAAGAAATGGTGCATTGGATGAGATAACAATGAATTAGAAGATACACAAACATGAGAGAAACTACATATTCTCACACCCCTGCTTGCTATCAAACTTGTCTAGTAAGCAAATTTTCTTTGTAAGTCTTGCAAATTTTTCCTTACAAAGTGCCTTGGTGAAAATATCCACAACCATATCTGATGTGGGAACATATTGAGGGTAAATTTGTCCATCCATGATCTGTTCCCAGATCCAGTGAAATTTAATTTTAATATTTTTTGTTCTCGCATGAAAAACAGGATTTCCGCATAAGGCAATACTACCTTGATTGTCTGGAAAGAGAGTTGAGGAAACCTTTCAATCATATCCTAGATCAACTAATAAATTCTGCATCCATATAGCTTCTTGGCTTACATAAACGGTAGCTTTACTCTTGGCCTCTGAAGTACTTAAAGCAAAAGTAGGTTGTTACTTACAACACCAGCTGACTGAAGTACCATTGACAGTAAACAGGTAACCAGTTGTGGATCTTTGTGTATCTCTGAACCCAGTCCAATCAACGTCAGCAAAATCTTCTGGCATTGATTAACTGATGTTACCTTGATTGTTAAGTGAGTTAAAACCTTTGATTCAAAGAGATGTTGATAGAACCCTTTAAATAGCAAGGCACTCTTTTGAAAGCAACCCAGTGTTTAATACCTGGAGCATTAAGATGCTGCACTAGTCAACTATTGGCAAATAAAAAATCTGGCTGGCTCCCTTGTGAAATATAATTTAGATGTCCCACTGCGTCATGATAATTAATATTCAGATTGTTGAAATCTTGGATTTCATCCTCTGTAGCTTTTTGTAATTGTGTATTCATTAGCATTGGAGTGGATGTAGGTTTGCAATCCTCCATTTGATAAGAACATAGTAAATCTTGGATTTCTTGATCTTGACAAAGAGATAGCGTTTTGGCCTGACAATTCCTTGTCATACACATTCCAAGTATAAATTTTGCATCACCTAAATCCTCCATTTCAAAATGAGTTTTAATTGCTTCCTTAAACCATGAGAGATTTTTGCCAAAAATTGAGAGATCTTCAACGTGAACATGCACATAACAGGGATTTGTGTCACTTTCATGAATGAAAAGGAAAGGGTACTCTGAGGATGGATAAAAAATTTACAGAATAAAAGAATTGAAGTAATTCATTATACCAACAAGGTCATGCTTGTTTTAAACCATACAGAGAGCGCTTTAACAATAAAACAGGAATGACAAAATTTTCTGGGTTTTTTATTCCCAGAGGGAAATTCATAAACACTTCTTCTTGGGGTTTTCCGTGAAGAAAGGCACCCTTGACATCCATCTGCACAAAATCCCAATCCTCACTGTTTTCAATACTCATAAGTACTCACAAGGTAGTCAGTCTATCTGTGGGAGCAAATATTTCAAAATAATTGATACCTGCTTTTTAAGAACATCCACAGGCACAAAGTCTGGCTTTGTACTTGCTAATATTTCCATCTGCATCTTGTTTGATTTTAAAAACCCATACTGAGCCAATAGATGGAGCCTCTTTTGGTTTTTCAACAATTTCTCAAACTTTTTGTTCTTCAATCATCTTAAGCTCTTTATCAATTTCATCTAGCCAATTATCTCCATTCTGTCAATTGATTGCTTAATAATAGGTGAGTGGATTGGAAAAGATGGAGTTGGATGTAAAATCATGTTCTGAATGTGAGGAAAGTGCAGAGGTGAGACAAAGATATTGATCGATTAATTGGGCTGAGTTTAGATTTTGTCTTTGATGTACTGGTGAACCTTGAATTATTTTATTGGGATTTATATTTGAGCTAATATCTTGAACTGCTTTATCTGAAGCAAGTTTATATTCCCAATATTGACTAGCATTTTTGTTGAGATTAGAATCGCTTTGCTCTTCGACAAGGGCATCATTATTATTCAAAAATGGATCAGACAAAGATGCACAGGGGGGAAAAATGAGGACTTGTAGGCAAATCGTTTTTTTGTATTTCTGACTAACCTTGCTGTAACCTGGTTAGAACTTCAAGTGATCTATATTCAAAACTGCCTCTCATGAATCAGGGAGTGAAATTTGGAGTCCATACTTTTTACTTTTATTAGTTAGCTCAATCACTGGCAGTAAATATTTGTATATATATTTATTGTCCACAAAAAATATACAATTCTAAAACCACATTAAAAATCAGAATAGCTGCTGGCTATATTTTTTAATGATATCATACAACAAGTATTTGAGAAAACATTTGCAAAACCACTAGGATGTGTAGTTTTTGAAACATGACCAATAATTTCCTTGCTATTCATAACTAATTTTTTTGACCATTTATCATAACACCAAAAAACATTAAGCCCAGCTTTTAAATAAGGATTTTCAATTTTAGGATCCACAATGTCATATAAGCCAACTAAAATAAAATTTTGACCTGAAAATGTTGTTGACTGCCACATTTTCAATATAACCCCAACAACATTTCCTTTTGATGAATTTACCTCAACATTGCCATTTCCTTGATTTGTTGAATATAATTAGTAGTTTTTTCCATCCAGTAACAAGTTATCTACTTCAATAATTTGAGGTGATAGAATTTTAGATGAAACAGATGGTTGATTTTTCGTAAAAATACTGGAAAATATTTTTTTACCATCAATCATGTTGAGATACTTTATCCACAATTCATAGTCTTCACATAGTAGTTGAGATGATTTTGAGGTAATTTTTCTTTTCTCTGAACTGAAGACATTTTTCATTTCATTCTCAAATCAATCATTAGTTCTGTCCATTAATGATTGAAGCTGACCGGTCAAAATAAACCTTTTCATAATGGTCTTGTCCATTTGATCTTTAAAAAAATGAAATTAATAAAGTTTAGTAGCTTTAATTAAGGAAAACATACATGTTTTCTTATTGGTTGGAATGGAGCTTAACATTCCATTTATACGCTCGTGGGCCCATGCTGCAGTTGATGGTGCTGGCCCAAATCTTCTCAGAACTTCAGGAAAATGTTGTGCTAAGAGGATTTTTGGATTTATATTGATATCTGGCCAAAATCCCTTAAGTCACTTCATATAATCTTTTAACTGACCTAGAGGAGATGAAATTTGAGCTTCACGTATCTCCAAGGAAGTCAGAATATTTATTATTGAAAACAGAAGTGAAAGACATTTAATCAACTTCTTCTCTTGTGCGTCAGAATTCTCAATAGCCCAAACTGGTATCAAAGCTGCTACATAGTAAATTTTACATAGTACAAACCATTCAGCAGCTTTAAGATTTGTACCAGCCTCTCCTAGACTACTAGGAACAGGGGTTAGCCATGAAGGGGTCTTAGTATTGCGGATACAGGTTTGAACAATTAACAATTCACTCGATCGTAGACACAAATTATCTGTTGATGCATCTGGGTTTTGTGCTGGTTTCAAAGTGACTTTGGGTCTTGATAAATCTGAATATTTCTGAAAGGTGTGATCTACAAAAATATTTTGAGATACAATTTTCATCTAATATTAGCTCATTTTAACTTACTTGAACTGGAAAAATTGGATCTAGAATCCTTTCATCCAAACAAATATCTTTAGGAAGTTGATTGTGAATTTTTGATGGACCAGCCGTTTTTACTTTCTTGACCTGCTCATGAAAACTATCTTGATGAGAAGGTTTATGTTTGAAAAATTTTTGTGGAGGTAGAAGTACACAAACAGAACTTTTTGATTTATTAGATTTTCTTGAAGGTTGAGAGGATGAATGAGGGTAAGAAGGAGACTTTTATTTTTTCTTTTCAGTTGAAAACAAATATATGAAATTACTAGAGGCACTAGAAAATGAATTTTGGCTTGATATGGAAGGATTTGGATCGAAATCATTAAAGCCTCTTTTTGATCTATTTTTCTTTTGTTTTTGAATTCTTTCCCCAGCCACATGTATCTGAAGGTACGTTTTGCTGAAGTCCTTTGCCATTCCAAGGAGTAAGCAGTGCATCAACTCAATTCCAACAAATGAAATTGGTTTCCAATATGGAAGCTGAAGAAGTGATGAATATTGTAAACCTTTACTCTCCAAGATTTCTTTCCTTTCTTGTGCACTGGAAGCAGTTTTCCATTTGAGAGCGTATGTCCAATGGTGAGAATCAGTCCAAGAGAGAAATTAAGAAGGAGTTTTTCCAGATTTCAGTTTCTTCTTTGAAATGTAGCAGAAATGGCATGGGATGTTAGAGCTATAGCTGGAAAATCCTGAAAGATTCTGGATAGCTGGAAGATCATCAATCAAAGGAAATATTTCTGCATGGATTAACCGTCCATTTGGGTGATTATAAGTCTTGGAGAAAAAACATCCTTTCCACAAGGCAAGAAGTTCGTCCAAAAGTGGTGTAATAATGTGATTACAATGGTCCAAACTGGGTTCATGAGGCCCAGGTGTAATTCCCGCCAAAAAGACATGTTGCTTTCTATATCGTAAATGAGGTGAGAGATTGAGACAAATAAGTATGATTGAACCAAATGATACCTTATTATGAACACCGATTTTATTCCCAAATGGTATAAACTAATCCATATACAAACTTAAAACCAAATTCCCACTTTTTTTTGTAAAATAACTTCCACTAGAATCTTTAAATTCTTTCCACACTGACCCATCCCATATGTCACACATTTTTCCACGTGTCTGCCGTGGTCTTCTCAAAGAAGTGTCGAGATTATCCTCAAATCCAGGAAGAAGTAGAAGACGTGAAAGCCAAGATATAATGGACTGAGTTGTATAAGTTTGTGCTGGTAAAGATTTATTATTTTTCACTTTGAACAAGGGGTAGTTGCATATCAGCAAATCTTCATCCTTCTTAGGAATGGGATTTAGTAGAAGTTGTTTGCAGTGACTATGATCATAGTTGTACTCATTGACTGATTTGAAAGGTTGATGAAAGCAATTCGGACAACAGAGTAACTTTTTTAAAGGGGCTTTGAAATTAAGTCTCTGGATAATATTGTATATATCGTGTGGAAGTAATTGAGATTCTTGTTCAAAACTAGCAGGATTTCCAAAACTTCTGGAAATTAGTTGAATTTTGAAAAATTCAGCTTTAATTCTTATTACAATTTGGTCTCTAGATAGGTTTTGTACCAAGTGTCCATGAGCAATTTTAATGAGGGTAAAGAAAATATAAGGTGAAAGATGGGCAAGAGCAGGTGGAGAAAAATCAGAGGAATCAACACGTGTGAAATTCAAGTTCGACAAACTAGATGATTTTGAGATATTAGATTTTCTTAAAATAGGGGTAGTTGAGTCGGTATTCAAAGTATCAGGTGTTAAAATGGGTTGGTGGGTTGGCTATGATGATAAAATTCATTTTGGTGGTTAGAAATGATATAAAATTAGAGAATAATTCAATTGCATACCTCTTCTGAGAGGGGGATTCTTTGTTGTGAAGTGCTGGTGATTGGAAGTGAACTCAAAGTTACTTCAGGATGGGAGGTTGAAGGAAGAGAGGATGGAATGTTCGAAATTGTTGGTGATTGTCTTTCTTGATTTTTTTTAAAGAGTAAAATTTTTTGTTGATGTTTATAAAATGTTGTAGAAGACATTGAAAAACCTCTTTCAATTTCACCATTAGGATTAGTAAATGTCTTTTTATCACAGCCAAGTTCAGAGCAAATGCAAATCTTGTACTTAGTTGGCATTTTTAAATGGCTTATAGAAATATAATACTTAGGATGGTGGTGATAGAGGAACAAGGGGGAAATGAAATTTGATGTATTCCATGCCAAAATATGTATCATAACTGATTATTCAATCTGAAAAATATACTAAATTGAATTAAATTTTTTTTCAAGTTTCATGGGTTTAATATTAAAGGTGTAGGAGCATGAAATTGCATGAACTGCATGGTAGAAGATACAGATACAAGTAAAAAATTCTGTACCATAATCAATCAGGGATATTGAACATACATGTATAAGAAATGGTTGACAAGATACTAAACTTTTTTCATTTAAAAATTAAAGTACTTTTTGTTGTACTGCATGATTCTCTGAGTATTTTGGTCAATGAAAAAAGGAAGTATAATTTAAAATTTAAAGACTGTAATTTATATTGTTAGGAAAATGAAAAAGAAAATTTTGTTCAAAAATCATATTTGTATATTCAGCTTAACCATAGATAATGAACCATATAATTTATTTCTAAAATCACGTTTATGGAGTGAATAGAATTTAAATGAAAGAAGTTATGAATTTAAAATGATATTTAAGCAATGACATGTCAAAACTTAAAAATTATACCATTCAAAGGTAATCTTTCAGGTGCAATTATGAAAAATGATATTCAGTTTTTTTTTTTAAAAAATTTTCATCATTCAAGGAATTCTTGTGAATGGATAAAATTTAAAATTGCAAAATTCATTAATACAGTGAAATAATTTTTCTTGTTGCTATTGAATGTACACATATTTTAAAATAAATAAGGTTATAAATAATAGAATAAATATTATAATAAATGTAAAAGAGAGGGTATTTTAAAGGATCAATTCCTGCATAGCAATAAAAACTGTGATGTAGTTAATGAATCAGTATTATAGTAACACAGTGGAAGATTACTTGGACAAGATGATGTTTCCGACATAATGGATGATTCTTTTCTAAGTGAAACAACATGTTTATACAAAGATTTACATTTTCTGGTTCCTCTTAACTTATTCAAAGTAATCTGATCAATCTGGGAATAAAAATTGGAAAGTTCATCTGATCGCCATTTCAATTTTCTCTTCTAAAGATTTCCTTCCTCATCCTGCTCAGTGTCAGAGTGATAATTTGGGTTATCAAATAAGAAGAGATAATCTTGATCCAGTACAGATATCGCAGTATGGAGCCGAGATTTTTGTAACTGAAGTAGATTTTCAATGAAAGTTCCTCTAGAAAAAAAAAACTTGACTCACTTTTCTTCTAGTTTCCTTATTTTTTTATCCAGGACAGAAAATTGGAGGTGATCTGGACTGTCCCTGTTGGGTGCGGAGCCATCGTTCTATTATGAGTGGCACAAAATCCTCTTGGTACTTATTATGATCAAAGACATAATATTAAAATGCCTGGTTTTTGAAGGCATAGCAATAGTGCTTTGTCAGATGAGAAATAACCAATTGATTCCATTCTGTGTCATCATTCATAGAAAAGCATAGTTGAGGTATTCCAACTGATTTAGCATCATTATGACAAATATGATGAAAAACAAGTGGAATTGTTTCTTGCCTCCCAGAGGGAAATAACTGCAGTTCCTCCATGGTTTCAGTTGCTTCGGATATTGTTGAAAGGGAAGTAGAAGGTAAAGGATTGACAAGAGAAGAGATTTCAGAAACAGTTGGAGAAGATGGATAAGTATCTTCTTTCATGCATTTCCCAAGGATAAGCTTTATAAAATCAATTATAGAAGCTGTTGAGGTAGCCTTGGAGTTGGGAACACCTATTTCAGCAAGAATTTTATTGAATGCCCTAGAGCTTTTGAAACCTGTTGCTGGTATTAAAGTAGAATCTAAAATTTTACATTAGTGAAAAAATTATAGCCTATTGAATAGGAAACTTACATGAAGACATTGTTTGTGGTAATTAAAAATATGTACAAATAAGGGGAAATGGGAGAAAAGAGGGGATAAGTACACCTTATATATCAAATTTTAACATTTTCCCCTTTTTAATAACTTTGAAAGGGCCTAATAAATTTTTTTTTCCTTTGTGTACTTGTGAACCTAGAAACATTTTTTATTCAAACTAAGAAAATCAAACTATTTATTAAAATTACATGTAATTACAAGATGATTATGAAGATATTTTCGTCCATCTAGATGCTGCTCTCAAGAACAGCCAAGCTAAAAGTATTTCAAATTCAGTCTCAAAGAATCACAGTTGAAAATGAAAATAGCTTACTCAGCCAAGTACAGTTTTTTGATTGAATCTAAAATTTTAAATTATTGAGTAATAATATTGATAAAGATTCTTGGAAAATTACCCACTTGTGTAATGTTTTCTTCTATTGTAGAGGCAACAATATATCTGTAAACATGGACCTCTTTAGTTTGACCTATTCTGCAAACTCTGTCAATGGCTTGTTTCTCCATCAAAGGGTTCCAGTAAGGTTCCTAAAAATAAAAGTTAGATTAATCATAATTTGAGAAATTGAAATCTTACAATTAAGAAAACATGTGATGCCATGGTCAGATTAAGACCTTCTCCTTTAGCCTTCAAAGACACCAAAAGAACACTGGAATCAATGGTGGAGAATGACTGGAGGACGATTTCCCGTGCACTCATTTCAAGTGAACAATCAAATCTGAGATTTCAGATATTGTACTCAGAAAGAGAAAATGAAATTCTATTATTTTGAAGGTTAGTTTTAATATTTTTTCATTGAAAGAAAAACTTACAATTTGAGTGTGTCAATCCACTCAGAGAAAATGACACATTTCATTTCTTTTTCAATAGAGTATAATTTGAGAAGTAAGTTGACCAGGTGGACAAATTTTGGACTCTCCTTCCAGTCCATTTCTTCCACCACAGATATTTCTGAATTGTGTGGGAACTGAGGGTGATTGCAGAAACGTCGCAATGCTGATAGAGCCACTAATCCAGAAGGATCTTTAGCAGGTAAGCTGCTTGAATAAGGTATTATGCTGCATGATGTACATTTCTGAAAGTTGACCTGTCAAATTGATAATGAAGTTTTGATATTCCACTCTATTTATGAAGTTAACATACCCCTGATCCAGACATATAGAATTCTTTGTCCTTCGAATCATTATGTCCCCTAAGAAGTTTTGAATAATCTTTTTGACATCGGTAAATTTCCCTTTCTTTGCTGGAGTTCCAACGTATTTATTCCATCCTTCAGAGGTTGATAGTGGCTCAAGACGTAAAAATTGAAAGATGGGAAATAAATCTTGGACTTTTTTCCGGATGGGAGTTCCAGTTAGACTAAGATGGCAAGATGTCTTTAGTGAAGTAACAGATTTGGAGGACTTTGAAGATGGATCACGTATCTGACTATAGGAAAATGAATCAAATTTATTAAATCAATAGTGATTAAAAACCTACTGTGCTTCATCCAGAATCACACAAAACCATCGAACATGGAACAAACCTTCCTTTTCTAAACTTCCTAAATCATTTATCATAATATGATATGATGTTAAGACAATGTCAGCCTCATAAAAGCTTATGAAATTTTCACTTCTGCCCTTTCCATGATGAATAATCATTTTAATCATCAAATCAGGATCAGTATGTCGTAAAATTTTGTGTTCCCATTGTTTAAATAAAGTTGAGGGTACCACTATGAGTGTTGCCTTCACCTTCTTTGTGCTTGATGAAGGGTTTTGAAGAAGTGAAAATTCAGCAGCTTCATTTAAAGTACTAAAAATCAGAGCAATTGTTGACACTTTCTTCCCAAGGCCCATGTCATCTGCTAATAGAATTGATTTTGGAAGTGTGTTGGTAACTCTTCCACTCAATTCATTTTCCCAAGTAGAATCTCCACAGCACCTCCATAAATATTTTTCAGTACGCCTTTCCGGAAGTAGCATAAATGCAAGAGCCTGGCTTTGATGGGGCAAAAGGCATGTTTTCAAATGTTGGGGTTGAGCCATAGAAACTGGGTGACTGAATTTGATGGAGAGGAGTTCCTGTATGTGAATGAGTGAACCTTCAAGCTGAGTTGAAAACGGATATTGAACTTCACAGCCCAAGTGAAGAGAGGGTGTATAGTTAGTTGGTTCAGAAATATCCTCTTTGATAGGAAGAATGAAGGTGTAGAGGGAAGAAATATGTGCCGGTAAACAGAAAAGTAATATATTGATTGTTGGAGGAAGGGTGAGATCTAAGTGAGTAACAAGAAGAGTCTCAATGAGTAGAAGAGGTATTTCTTGACCAGGCTTCCAACCACCAACTGGAGCTATAGTTTTTGAGGAGGATGGTTTTCCAAGAAGAGTGTAGAGCACCTTTGCATGTTTAGAGATAAGATTTACCACACAAAACTTTGGCTTCTGTGAAAATATTTTGATAATATTTTCAGTTTTAGATAAATAAATAGAAACATGCTGTTTCTGAACTGAAGCTGTATTGTGACTAGTTGTGGTGTAGGACCTCAAGATGCAAATACAAATGGGTTTGATAGTAGAAACATCCATGATGGTAAAGAAATAAAAGATGGGACAATTTTTTGAGGAAGCAGAGCCCTATATATAGGACTTGATATTTTGGGAGCAAAGGGACT
The DNA here is from genome assembly GCA_030280995.1 of Hemileia vastatrix. Lineage (NCBI taxonomy): Eukaryota > Fungi > Basidiomycota > Pucciniomycetes > Pucciniales > Zaghouaniaceae > Hemileia > Hemileia vastatrix. The sequence continues at coordinate 65,560,178 of JASXTE010000001.1, forward strand.
TTTTTGTTTGGAAGTGTTTTAATTTAATGCAGAAGTATAAAGGGCTAAATTAATAATGTAAATCCTTCAATTATATATAAAAACTACATGTACTACATAATAAATCTTCATTTTTAAATAGTAAAAACTTTCAAGGAACATTATTTTGAATTTTTTGGAGGTGCATTTAATAAATTTAATTCATATTTTGTAAAAAAAGGTCATCAAATATAGTTTGAGAGATCAATAATTAAATAATACTGATTTGCCTACATTAACTTTAGCTTACATCTGCTTACATAAATTAATAATGATTATATTTTTTCATATTTCACTTGAATAATCATCTTGCAACATTCTAAGAACCTGTTTCCTAGAAATGGGTTTAGATTTGAAGGCTAGATGTGTTCAGTGTATAGAATAATATCACAATATATTTTAGTACATATGATTAAATTTTACCTTATGAAATAGCTTATTAAAATCAAAAACAGCTTTTAATTTCCCAATGAAATTTTAAAGAATTTATATGTACCTTGATATTGGGAATCTTGAAAATTGCTATCTTCAACACCAAAAAATTATACAAAAAATTTGACATAAAAAATTTAATTTTATAAAAACCAAAAAAAAAAAATTATTATTTTATATTTTAAGAACAGTATATTATTAATTTTACCTTCATTACCTCTGACTTACCCCTTTGAATCACTTATTTTAAACCTTTGAAGCCCCCCTTTAGCCCCTCTGTCACCCCCCGTGGGGCCCCCCTGGGGCTGACTGGGGGTGGAAAATGGGCTTAGAAATTGCCAGGAAAGGCTGCTCAAAGGTGTTTCTCTCTAGTAAAATTCTGTTAAACCCCTCATAAAAACCTTTCTCAATTCCATAAACTTAAAATCCATAACCTTATATAAATATTATGTTTAATATTTGCTTACTTTTTTTCTCTCTCTCCATGTTGCCAGTCACGAATTTATATATATGTTATGTCCCATCAAATATGTAGTAAAATGAAGTTGAAAAAAATAAATTTTTTGTTGATTTAGTCCTATGAAACTCCCCAATCACTCACTTTTCACATTGAAAAAAGAATTACCTATATACTTATCCCAAAGTCATCACCTGTCCCAGTTCCCTTATTCATGGTTTGATGGACCATAATGTTTAAATTATGGTGCATTGAACCTTTTTTTAAACTCAAATTCTCTGATCCCATGAAAAAAAATCTCAAAATTATTTTTATTTTAATGGGACCACAGTATTTTAACTCACGTATTTTTGCTATATTAATCAAAAATTCAATTTCTTATGGCTCATTTTTGAGCCAGGATTGGTGCCTGCTACCTAGTCACGTGCAGCAAAGTATTGCTGCAACACTTTGCTGCATGTGGCCAGCAACTAGCCACCAAAGGCTGGGTCAAATGAACCATATCTGTTTTATGATATGGTCCATTTTACCTGGCCACCTAAACCATTACTTGTCACGTGCAGCAAAGTATCACAGCGATACTTTGCTGTACGTGACCTAGAGGTGAGAAGCGAAAAAAGGGAAATAGCTAGATGGACCAGATATTCTGGTTCATCTAGCTATAGTGTGAGAAAAAGAAATGACCATATGAAAAAAGTATCAGTGATACCTTTTTTCATATGGCTAAAAAATGAAAATAAAAAATAATAAAAAATTTAAATGTGCCATTAGGCAAAATAAATAATATTATAGAAAAATTGAGAGTTAATAAAAATTTAAAGAAAAATTCAATTAACTTAAGTATATTTTAATTTATATTAAGCTCAAATTAATCACAAAAAAATCAAAAACACCACAAAGAAAAAACAAAATCAGGCGGGCTGTGAAATAACATGGCTGTGCTATGCACATATGAGTTCAATTTAATTTATATAATATTATATTTCAATTTAAATTAATATATATAAATTTGTGCATAAATTAAAATGTATTGTATTCAACTTCAATGTGAATAATGAATATGAGAGGACCTTCACATTGAGATTCATGCGCAATTACATCTGCAGCTGCTTCTTTCTTCCTTTAACCAAAATCAGGCTCAACTCTCTCAACTCATTCAGATATTATGCCTTCCCAGACTTCAACCCCTAGCAAAGCCCCTCCAAGCTCTCATTCTGTGGCTGAAGAATCAGCATTGCCTGTACCTGCTACAGCACAAGTTTCTACTCAAGATAAAGATAATGCTGGAACAGGCAAGTCTAATTTTTTGTGTAATTTTTACCTCTTGAGTTCTTTTTTTTACTTTGGTCTCTTCTTGTATAAATTAGAGTCTGGAAAGTTTTCTAAGTCCATGGATATATCTAGCCCTCTCTCCTCTATAAAATATTCTCAAGAATCAGGTGGAGGCTCTGGTGAGTTTTTTGTATCATTATTAGTTTTATTTTGAGCTAACAAGCTCTACTTCAGATGGTGCTTCAGATCACGCTCACGAAATGGAAGACTTTGAAGAGCATGAGGACAGAATTTTGAAGGATGAAGTCATTCAAGTCTCAAAGGATGATTTCCTCTCATCTGTATCTGAGTTTCAAGCATCAGTGGAGAAACTTGCTGGCAAGAAGATTCTTTCAGGCAAAATCAAGCAAAAGGTTCAAGAGCTTCTACTTGCATGAGAAAAATACAAAAAAAGTATGTATTCTAGTATTAATTATTTTTCAAATAACTAATTTCTTCAATTTTAGCTGTTGCTAGTGGAAAACAGCTTCCAGCAAATGATCAAATTGTCATATTTGATCTCAGGAACGAATCTGAAAAAAGGGCTTCAAAAAGAAAACAGACCATTAAAGTTTCCAGCCATCCTGTTCTATCTGACTCAGAGGATGACTCCCAGCCTCACTCAAAGCTACGTTCACTATACAAAAAGGATGCACCCAAGAGGCAAAAGTTATCAGCTAATCTAGATTATTCACTACCACAAGCCTCAACCTCCGAGATACCTCCTCCCCCAGAGGAAACTTCATCAGCTCCCTGTATCCCCAATCCTTCTGTCTCTATTCCTGAACCTGCTAAAAATATTGAAGCTCCATCACTCCCTTCAAAGAAACCTGCTGGCTCTAAAGAAACTGTTACCAAATCTATCATCCAATTAACCCCTTCTAAACCTCCCACTTCTAAACCTCCCCCTGCTAAATCTCACACTGCTACATATCCCCCTGCTCCATCTCCCCCTGTTCAATCTCCTGCTCAGTCCCCCTCAACTCACACTCCTGTTAATGCTCCAGCTGAAAAATCTATCCCTGATGAGTCCTCAAGACCCTTATCTGCTTCAACTTCATTGAAACTGGTTGGACCTCCAGAATTTTCTTCAACTTCAAAAGAACAAAGTTCTATCCCTGCTTCCTCTACATCTTTCCCTCCCCAACCCACTTCAGCTCCCATTTCCTCATCTTCAACTGCCGTTCCTTCCACTGCCCCAGCTTCTACATCCAATCCAGATAATGAGGCATCAACATCTACTGCTAAATCAAATTACTGCTTTGTCTTGGCCCAGCATAGAGAATCTGTGGAAAAAATTTGTTCAACATTTTCAGGTAGAATGGATCAAGATGCCTGGAGGAAAATGGCATTAAATTCTTACAGTATATTGGAGTATCATCACTCTATCAAGGTTGATTCCTCTAGTGAAACGAATAATTCAAAAAACTGTGCATGGCAGCAAGAAAGTAGCTCTATAGGGAAATGGCTTCAGCAGGTTTTGACTTTAGGTATGTTATTTCATATTTTCATCTGAATTATAATAGCAGTGGTTGACATTTTTTACAGCACCTTCTTACCTCCTTCCCTCAGAATCTGAACTATAGTATCGATGTGACATCTTCCATGCCGGCTTTATCAACAGTAAATTCAAGAATTCAACCTACTTATTTACTGCTCTTCTCCAGCTAAATGAGCCATCCAAGGGTCAGAAGAATTCTTGGGCTCATCTTATAATGGAAGCAATCAGTTTATCCGGACCCCAATTGAATTCTTCAAGAGAAACTTTTCAGGCTGGCAGCACTGAAGATAGTGTCCTAGATGCTATCTCATACTTGGAGAGCTTGAAGATACAGAAAGATGTCAACAATGAAGAGAAATAAGATGCACTGTCAACTAGTAAGAAGGTTTCTATTGGACATCTCACTCTTCTTCATGACCGAATCCTTGTTATGCTTCAATGTTTGACTATGTTGAAGGGATACTCCAAAAAACCTGACTTTTTGTTGGAAGAAAAAACTGGGGATACTTTGGTTAAATCAAAAAAAAAACACAGAACTTCAGTCAGAAAACCAGGATAAAAACTATTCTTATCTAGCTTTTTTCTTAGCTGGTGGGGTAAGAGGTTTGTTTTTGTGCAAGGATGATATCAGGAAGGCAAGATATGTTTTTTGTGCTGAGCTAATTGAGGTCACCAATTGGCTCAAGAAGAGTCACAAAAACAGGGATAGAGTCAAGTGGCCCAGGACACATAAATACATTGTTGATATTATTTTTACCTGTCTGGGTTCTGACAATTTTTTCAAGAATTTTAGTATGAGTATTGAAGACATTTCAATGGCTATTGTTTTAGATTTTTTAGAGCAATGGTCTGTAGATACTAAAAACCAGGAACTTCCATGGATTGGAAAGGGGGAAAAAAAGATCAGCCTCCTAGTATAAGCTTGTAAATACATTGCTTTATTTTTTTAAATAAATATGATCTGATTATCCTTTTCATGTTTTCTTGCCTGAATCTAAAATTTTTTCCATCTTAATATATTTTATAAAAAGATCAATTGATGGCTATGAATTACTAATTTCCATTTCCATGGAAGAGTGAAATATATTTTAAAAATTAATAATATTGAGTAAAAGTTCATATTTTTGACCAGAAAGAATCAATTGCAATTTTTTTTACCTAATGGCTATCTTATTATGGATGTTTTAAAATTCTTACTATAAATTTATTTCTTCTTGTCAGATATAATGAATAATGCATATTATAATTATTTTGTTCTAAGAAGGTTCTATGATATTTCAAAACTTGCCTTATTTCTAATAACAACCACATTCAACATCTACCTTCAAGAGTATCAAATCTTTTTTTTTACTAAGCCAAGTTATCCTCAAAAATGGACATCAGTACAGATGGTAATTATTTTTCATGTTTGTGATCTCAACTCTTGTACTCACAGGAAAAAAAGTTCCAATGGTTGATTCTCCAAGAGATAGTAGAGACGATTCCCCCCAACCCAACTCATCACATGCATCGCCAAATAGACAAGAAGAGGAGAGTACGGCACCCCCACCTGCTTCACTCTTCCATGAAAAATCACAAGGACCCAATCCTGAAGCTGGAGAGAGTGAAAGAAGTAAACCTTCTGCAGGTAAATAGCTCTACCTTATAACAACATGATATTACATGTTTTATACTCACGATTTCATCAATATTTATTTTTTTCAAATCCATTTTGTGGTGTTTGTAGCAGGTAAGTAAATGGGAAATCCGAAATTTTCATTTGCTTATTTCAAATGATTTTTATTTAACCAGAAAAAGAAAAAAGGAACATCAAGGATTTTCTTCAAGGTTCATCTGGTGATGATAATGGTAAGTACAAATTCATATATTTATTGTTTCATTTTATCTTTATTAATTGAATTTACAGTAAAATCAGCTTTGGATCCGGAGTCTTATATTCAATGGCATCAGCACAAAGAATCACAGGCAAAGAAGAGAAAGTCTGAAAATTCCTCCAGGAGACAACTCACTTCTTTAGCCAAAAAGAATCAAATTCCATCTGCATCCTCTCCCTTAGGACAATCTGTCATCATGTTTTCAAGATTTCTTTTAGGCTTTGACCCCTCAAAGCAAAAATTTCTGCCGTGCCCTGAACCAGGGCTAGTCAACGAATGGAGAAGCCTGCACCAGAAAAGGGAAAAAATGAATCAAGAGATTCAAAATAAGCCCTGTCCTAGCCTGGATTTTGCTCAAAAAAAATTATTATCAGATCCAAACTTGATCAGCTTGTTTCTACCTTCAAAATTCTAACTACCCCCTTCCACCAGGCCAGAGCATTAAAGTTGTTTGGAAACTTCAAGCTGAAGCTAAATTGGCTCATACTGGGATCTCTTGCTTCTTGTATGACTGGGGAAAAAGTGATGATGATGATTGAAACTCAACCATCCTCACTCAAATTGTCTCTGGATGGATGGCTTGTTATCAGGGCAAAGGTTTCCAAAATTTTCCGATTTCTCAAGACATTTTCAGTAATGAATCAGTTTTAAGCATTATTCAGCGATGGATATCTGGACAGGCCAAAATTTTCAGGGATAAAGCCAAAAAAAACAATCTGATTCTGATCTTGCCTAAATGCAGAAGATAAAAAGTGTGAAACACCAGACTGCTAAAATGAGAAGAGAGGTAAGTGAACTAGTTTATCACAGTAGTATATAAATAAATTGATTCTTGACTTATATAGTTGCGTGACCGTTGAATTGAGATTGCTGCTTCATTCTTGGTTCCTGATAAGGCTGGGCTTTTCAAAGATGCTGAGCTTCATTCAGACACAGAGGTAAGTGCTAGTGGAACTCACACTAAGAGAATAATTCCTTGGAAAATTCCAGAACTTGTCCAATGTTTAGATTCACTAGATGAAGGCTTGGTCAAGAAATCAATTATGAAAGGAAAATCATCAACAGCCAAAGCTTCTGTGAGGGCCAAGGTCACTCGTCCTCTAAAACAAGTTTTACCACCAACAACTGAGGGAAATCAACCTGAAGCAGGGCCTAGCAATTGTCCCATTAAATATGAAATTGATGATAGACCTCTTCCCAATGGTATTTCTAAAGCTTATGTTGATGATGAATATTATAGAAAACTCAGTGTAATAGAAAAATCATGTGTAGATAATAAAAGTGATATTGATTTGAAGGAGTTAGCTGAAGTTATTGAGTATTACTGTTCTGGTAGTGAGATTATGTTAACTCCTAAGCAAATAGAATATCTGAAAAGATGATTTTTTTATTTTAGTGATATTTGAATAATTTTTACTGCATTGGAAATGGCTATTTAAAATTTTGTTTTTTATTTTTTGAAAAAGATGGATATATAGTATATACAAGGGCTAGAGACATTAGTTTGAAGAAATACAAACATGGATATCACCAATATACAATTTCTATTACTATCTCAATCATCCCTCATTAGGCTCCAATCATTTTCCGTTCTCTATTTACAATCATTTTCTCCCCATCTCTTAATTTTTTTTATTTCTATATTCCACTATATAATCTATGGTGGGTTAAAATTGCTCTCCATTATTTTGTTAAATTTTTTTGAATTTTTAAATTAAATTTTTTCAGTCTTCTACAATTTTCTTTCACTGCCTCTATTGTTTTTCACAGCCTCAACTATCTTTCCCAGCCCTAAAAATTTAAATTTTATTTCACAACCATCATTATCACTCCTTTCACTGTCACTAGTAATTCACTATTTTTTTCCAAATTGTTAAAAATTTTTTCTTTGTAATTTGAACAAGCAGTTGAATTGTTTTTGTCCCCATGATATTTTTAAACCCACTACATCAACAATAGTACATCTACATAAATCTTTTTACAATAATATTCCATGTAAAATGGAAATTTCCTATTTAAAAAAGTAGAATTGATCATAAGAGCATTACATAGTTGTAAACCATAATAGATTTTTTTTTCTTTTTCTACTTTTCTGAAAAAGTCAAAATCTACCTGGTGTAGGTTTCATAAGATTTTACTGATGTGATCTTTAATTTTGTTAATTCTTCAAAATAAATAATACATTTAAATTTTTCAATAAAAAAAACCTGATTATGTGAGCCAAAATCAATTTTTTGTAGCTGTAAAATCTAATGATAAGAAAATATAGCTCAAAATTTTGTACAAAATTTTACTGGAGCTTTATTCAGAGTATTTAGCTACGCTTGAATTTTCAAGAGCTATTTTATTAATATTTGATTTATCAGAAAAACAAATATATGTAAAATTAAGTTATTTCCTAATCTAAATCTGAAATATATTTTAACTTCAAAAAAAAATTAACCAGTTGCAAACATAGCCTGATGGGTAAACATGAATGATTTACAAAAAATAAAAAAAAAAAAAAATAACTACGTAATTCCAAAAATAGTTGAAGCTTAGAAGAATTATTGCTGAGAGAAAGGTGAAAAAAAGATGATTATTTTTTCCAGGTCTGAGTGAGTTAATAAAGAGGAGAATTATCCAAGCACTAAGGAGAGTGATATGAAAAAAAGGTTTAGATCAAATAAAAATTCTATAATAGGAGCATCTATGAAGAAGAGGAAGAATTGTTCTTATTTCAAAGCCATTAGTCTTTATATGGAATAGTGCATCAATTTCCATATCGAAATCATTTCTGCTTTTGATATTTTATATTTTGGAAATTTTTTTCTGAGCTTCTGATGTTTCTGTAATCTGTTTGTGGAAGAAATGTGTTTTTTTAAAAAATTGTTATATTTCATATATTATAAGTGAAAAAAGGAAAAATAAATCATAAAAAATAATAATCCTAACATGAATTTTGAGTTTCATATTAATAATGATAAAGACTAATCTATATATATATTAAAAGTGCAAACACTTTTCAGTTTTATTATTAATCTTACAAAACAAAACAAAAAAAAAACTTCTGAAGTTGTAGAAATAATGATATCAAAAAATTGATACTATCATTTGACTGAGGAAACATAAAAAATTTCTAACCTTTTGACATTAGCTGAAGGCAAATTGTCTTGATTAGAATAAGAAAATTAATCTTGATCAAAATTATAAAATAGCTCTTGGATTATGCTTGCTAGTTTGAAATATGAAAACACTTCAAATATTACTTAACACCAAATAAACTTTAGAAAAGATGTGGACATGGTTATTTTTATGGCTCAGATATAGTAAATTCAGTGCACAAGAATCTCTACCTTAATATATTTAATCCATTTGTTTAATGAAAAAATAATAATAGTGCAAAATACATTATGACAGGTTATAATATTTGACTTTTTTTTCTAATAAATTATAGCATGGCACTTTTTCCTGTTATTGGTCTTTTGATAGAAATAAATTGTGTTTTTCATGAAGAAAGCGCAGAATATTATTTGAAATTGTCTGAAATTTGATGATATCTGTTTTTTAGATTTTCAAAGATTTTTCCATTCCAAAATCTGCATCCAAGAAAAAAAGTTTGGTTGTAGAGATTTCCCATAAATTATCAGATATTGATAACAAATTATACACCTATATCTAGACATCAAATTTAGCATCAAGAGATTACTCCACAGATTACTCCAGGAAACCTGAAAAACGACTTGCCTAAAAGTCCTCATTTTTTCCCCCCTGTGATGGTGAAACAGGACCATGAGTTGTGGATGAAAATGTTTGTTCATCAAACACTTGGGTAAAAAGGTCAACCATATATATCTCATTTTTGAAAGACTTTATAAAGGGAAAATTAAATTCATCAAAAATCACACTGTGTGAGTAGATGATTTGATTATTTTCAAGTCTCAAAAGACAATAAGATGTAGTATTTTCTGAAAACCCAAGGAAACAGCATTTTATAGAATTAGGCCCAAATTTCCCTTTTCTCAATTTTTTATTAATTGACACATAGGTGGTATAGCCAAAAGTGGGCATATGAGATAATCTTGGTACCTTGTTGAATCTCTTTTCAAATGGTGTGATAAAGTAAATTGAAGGGCACGGTTATCAATTTTCAATATATACAGCCATATTAACTGCCTCACCCCAGAATTCTACTGGCATTTCGGCATGAAAAAGTAAGGCCTTTGCCATTTCAGTTGTAGTACAATTCCCTCGTTCCACTATAGGGTTTTGTTGCAGGGTATAAGGTGAATTCATTATAATTTTAAAGCCATCTTTAGTACTCAGATTACTAAAATCTTTGTTGATAAACTCAGATCCATTGTCGAATACTAGATTGTCTACTTTAAAGAGGGAGGCATTTTCAATGTGCGTTTTGAATTTCAAAAAGGTGGAAAAAGTATTAGATTTATTTTCAATAGTGAATACAAATTGATATGCAGTAAATGAATCGGTAATTTTAAAATAATAAAATGATCCACCCTTAGAAGGTGGAGTAGTTTTGCCACTAAAGTCACAATGTAGGTAATCGAGAAAACGTGTGCCTCTTGGAATTTTTCCAGAGAGCGGATGACTATGATGTTTAGCATCTATACAAGGCTTGCAGACATTAATATCATTGAAAAAATCAAAATCCAAAATTCTTTTTAGTTTGTTTAGGTATGTGTCATTTGTATGCCCTAATCTACTATTTCAGAGGGATTTCGAATTAGTAGAGAGAAAAGATTTAAAAGAAACACTGAAATACTTACCAAACTTAGCATTAAGAAAAATATGTCCTTCTTGTGAATCCCAATTCCCATCAAGAATAACTTCATCACCTTTGAGAATGGAGACTGTGCCATCTGAATTGGTGATTTGGCTACATCCAAGCACACTGAATGGACCAATTCCCACAAGATTTTGATTGATCGAAGGAACATGAAGGCATTTGGTCAAGGTGATGACTTCCCTTGGAGTGATGAGGTCAACTGAACCAATCCCTTGACTATATATTATTGAACAATTACCAAGTTTAATGGGTTTCCATGAAAATTGGTAGTTCTTAAAATTTCTTTGGTGCTGAAGCATGTGAACAGTTGCTCCGCTGTCAAAAATGATGAGGTTGCCAATGGGACTATCACCAGAAGATGCTTTGAAGATTTTGGTAGGGCCATAACTAATATTAGCATGAATTTTGGAATCAGTAGAGACAGCGGAGTTTTGAGTAACACTGCAAGATTTTCTCTTTTCAGGGTGAAGTTCAAAACAGTTTTCTTTGCTATGTTTAATTTTTGGATTATGTTTGCCATTACAACAAACTGGCCATTTAGGCTTGTTGGAACTCTTGGTGTTAGAGACAAGAGCTGAATTTTCTGGCACATCAGATTTAACTTCAATAGCCAATCTGGCAAGTCGGGATATAAGATTTTGTACTGAAAGATTTTGATGTGTGACTTTGATTGAATGTAGGATGAGGGCTTTATGTGTTTGATAAGAGTCAGGGAGAAGTCGCAAAATTTGATGGGCTTCCAGTTCACCTTTGACAGAAACTTCAACAGCGCCTAATTCATTTATCCGAGTCCTCAATTCATTAACAAAAGTCTTTAAACCCTTATCGTGACATTTAACATCATGATAACAAGTAAAAATTGAAGCTCTGTTTGAGGCATCATCTGCAGCATATTGAGCACTTAACTATGACCATATTGACCAAGGTTCTTCCATGTCCTCTTCAGTAACAAAAGCAGCTAAATTTCTGGCTTCAATTTTTGAAATGATAATGTCTGTTGCTTTGTCAAATTTTGTTTGAAATTCATCTTTCACAAATTGAGTTGCATCATCATTGGGTTGAGATTCTTTGCCTAAAACTAAGTTTTTAAGTTTATGATGAGTAAGATGCGCAAGCATTCTGATTCGCCATTTGTGAAAATTATCAGAGGACAAGATAGGGATGTTATGGGAGAAATAATTGGGGTTTTTGGTATTTTCCATAATGAAGGAGGTAGATGGAGATGGTCGAGCAGTGGCAATCAATTAATCAGATGAGGAATCCGAAGCAGCTGGTGATGGGATATCAAACATATTACCAGATGACATTCACTGAAGGCCTGGGCCCATAACCTTATAACATTGGAGACCCTTTAATAGGGGGTATCAATGTTGACCAATCCTCAATTAAATTAATTGCAGATAAAAATCCTTATACCCCAATTATCTTCCGCAATTATTTTTGCTAATAATTGGGTTATTAGACACTTTATGTGTCAATGTTCACCTCTTATCCAACATTTTTCTACTCAATTTTTCATAACCACATCTTGGACAACTTTTTGTCATAACCACATGTTGCACAACTTTCTGCCATAACCACATCTTAGACTACTCTCTGGATATGCCTCATGGATGTGATGAGTTTGGGATCAGGAATTAGAAATGGAAATTGGGGTATAAGAGGCAGGATAATGCATTATCATGGATTCCTTATCCACTAGCCCCGGGGCTAGTGGATTAGAATCTTCCGCAATTAATAATGTCTGATCCCGGAAAAAAAAATTCCTGATCCCTAATTGCGGATCCCTGAACATTGATACCCCCTAATAAATATAATAGCCACCCTATTAGTGAGCAGCCCCATGTCTCCCTGATGAGTGATCTCTGTGATATACCTGAGATCACAATAAACAAGAAAGTTAAACTAAATCCTAAACAAAATAGAGTCATAACAGAAACAGACCTATAAAGGCAACAAACAATCTTTGAGTGCAAATAAAAGAGATGAAGAAAATGTAATAGAACATCAGCTCTCTATTTAAGTAAACAGACGCGCTCAAGAACATCTACTAGATCAAGATTGGATAGCACACTATCATGGGAAAAAGAAACTAAAACAGAAAAATATGAAGAAGTAATAAAATACAGGGATCATGTATGTGAAGAAATGTTGCATTGGATGAGAGAACACTGAATTAGAAGATACACGAACATGAGAGAAACTACATATTCTCACAAAATCAGGGAATTTTTCATTTTAGGCATGAAGAATTTGAATTCCAAATTGATTGTTACTTCGTATCGCAAGCTTTCATTGATATTCTGGTTTGATGGTGGGCCAGAGTTGGTAGAAAAAGATTCAATAAAGTCTGATGACAAGTTGTCATTGTCATCATAGTCACAATCGGGTGGAGGAGGAACCAAAACTTTTGACATGCGGCTGAAAAAAAGAACTCCATAATTAGGAAAAAATCAATTAATTTCATTACAATAAAAAAAACTTGCATTTTGGTTGAAGCATGGTGAAAATTGGGTGAGGGACATGATGAGACAGTTGAAGGAGGTGCAGGAGATGGTGACATATTAAAAAAATAGGATGGTTGAGACATGTTCCTGTAAAAAAAGACTCTCAGAATCAGAATGGAATGAAAACCGGGCACTCTAAAAAAAATTACCTTTCATTCCACAAATGTCATTGTAGTTTGGTGAGGGACAGGAGGACACAGTTGAATGAGGCAGAGGGAACTGCAATGTACTCAAGATTTATGAAAGTTGAAACATTACCTGCCAAAAAAAAAAAAAAAAAAAAAAAAAAAAGGAAGAAAAAGCAAAAGCAAAAGAAAAAAGAATATATGTACAAAAAATCAATGGAGGAAACCTAAGACTGGTTGGATGGAAGTAAGTGAGGAATGGGATGTGGGAAATCAGTGGGGGTTAATCATCGGATTTGAGGTGAAACAGGGGTTGAGGATTTGCACAAAGTGGTCATTAGGGTAGATCAACATATCAAAATTTACGTGGAAAATTTTTGTAAAAATGAAAATTTTTCACAAATAGTTTTTTATATAGCTGTATCTTCTTTGAAAGATATGATGCCATTATTAGAGTCCAAAAATCTTGTGAAAAAAGGTATTTATTTCAATTAGGGTAATTTGTTGGTTTTTTTTGTAAAATTAACTTCGGACCTTGAAACGCATCATTAAGCTAGCGTAGTACCCTATGAGATAGAAGGTTGTAAAGATGCATTGAAAGAAAAAAGAAGATGGCTAATTGTTACAAAGACAGATTCATGAAAAAGGTTGCGTTGTTTACTACAGGGTTTCGTAACTGTTGTATCTATGTATGTACTCAATTTTATGCTTTGTTTTCTCTCTTTCATGTTACTAGCTAGATGGGATTGTATGGAGTGAAAGAAAAAAGATACAATAAATTGCAAGTTTCACCTTTGCGGTTTGACTTCATGTTCCAAATTTGCCCGTGGTGACTGGTTGCCTGTGTGTGAAGAACAGTTTCATGCAATTTACTCTTCCATTCTCAAAGCGAAAGATTATGCAAAACCTTGAGCAAGTTTGATGAGGTGAGAATGCACAAACTCCATTAATTGCCCCAAAGAATGTCTTCTTCTCTTGACCGCGTACCTGCCCCACTTGTCAGTTTGGGGCGCAATGCATGCGGTGCAGTCAGTCTTCCACTCATTTGTGGCTCGGCTACTGGCCTCATCACCCGTACATCTGTGAAAACTTGGTATACTGGTTTGCGAAAACCCCCCGGAAATCCTCCCAATATGTTGAGTTTTGGGCTTTGGTTTCCTTTCCTTTTCTTTTTTTTTGGTAGCTTTCAGCTATGTTTTTCTTGTTCCTTTCCTATCTCATTGGTTTTCGGTCTTTTTTCATCATAGAGTCTTTCCTATTGTCTGGCCTGCACTATACGTCTCCATTGGTTATGCTTCTCACCTTCTCACTCAATCCTTGATAGCAGCACCCCGCTCTCCAATCCGTCAACTCACTCTCAAACTTTATTATTTGCAACTGGCTCTCAATTTAGCATGGACTCCGCTATTCTTCGGTTTCAAAAAGCCTGCATTGGCTTTAATCGATGTCTCCGCTTTGACTGCCACTTCAGTCTACATGACCGTCCGTCCTGATAAAAATTCTACATTTTTTTTTATATATTTACGTAGCTGATATGTTTTTTCTGGAATAGTACCTGAGCCATAAGTTCAATAGCAAAGCATTTTATTTATTTTTACCCTATGTGAGTCATCTCTGATCAGATGAATCAACTCGCTTTGCTAATCTCTCTTATCCCTCACTTGAATAGTGCGCTTGGGTCTCGTTCGCCACCTACTTGAATGCTGGAGTCTTCTGGCTCAACGGTGGTCGAGAGCAATTCTCTGCTTTCCTGGATAAGTTCAGATCTAAGAAGATTGACTGATGAACACAGCCTTAATGTTAGGCCATTTCATCTATTTTTCATTTATCTCCCTTCAAATCTATTGGGAAACAAAGATTCATTTATTAGAAAGAGGATCATTTAAGAAATTGTGTTGCTGTGCTAGGAATACATATGACATCAAATTTTATAAATGGATTCGTTAGTAATACATGTATCACATCACATAAGTGTTTTAATGATGGAGATTAGTCTATAATTACCCCCAATTATTCTATAAATCCTATCACATGTACCTGCTCATTGTTCATAGTAAATGGGCTATTATACAGTCTCCACTTACATTTTGATAGATTCAACTGTTCCTCAGTCACTATACAATGAGATTACTTGATGCAGAATGCTTGGAGTCTGAGTGTGCAGCAAAGAAGTGGGTCTTGCTAGAAACTGTAATAGCAATGTCATTAATATAGGCTGAAAATTTCCAAAGGTTCTTGAGACTCCTGTCTTTAATTTCAATACACTTTTAGACCTATACCAGCATTTTCTGACCATTAATTAATTGTTAAACCTTGAATTTTAAATTAACCCCTTTTTAACCCTTTTAAATACTCATTCCTTTAAATATAAACCATTATAAAATTAGATTGGCTTTAATAATCAAATCCAATAAGCCCTCTTTTGATAACCTTAGTGTAATACTAATCTTTAGGCTGCCACAATGTAATGGAAGCAATTTGACTATGAAAAGGTGACTAGCATGCCCAAAGTTGTGAAAAAAGACATTAGTGCATAGAGGGGATATAGGAAGACAGTGAATGACCTCGTAATGTTTCTCCTCAAATTTATTCAAGGTAAAATGCACAAATTTTTGTTGAACATGTAGATAAATTATTTGATGAGTCAAAGAAAAATAGATAATGAAATATACTCTTCTTACCAGATCCCAAGAAGAATTCTGCATTATGAGTGTTGTTGATGCGTTGTGTGAAATATCAGTAAAAAAATTTTCTCTTTACTTGAAGTTTCTAAGATTAACCTTAAAACCACACCTTGAAAATTACCAGTATACACATGAAATCATCCTATAATGATACTATTCTTCTCTTCTATGCGATTCTATGTGGGAAGTGACCAAATGACCAAAATAAGAAATTCTTTTTGTTGAATAATGCGCAAAAATGCCTTAATAAATTTACCATTTATTTTCTAAATATTGAAAAATGTCTTGAGTGTATAGTGCATGCAA
Organism: Hemileia vastatrix; assembly: GCA_030280995.1. Lineage (NCBI taxonomy): Eukaryota > Fungi > Basidiomycota > Pucciniomycetes > Pucciniales > Zaghouaniaceae > Hemileia > Hemileia vastatrix. The sequence continues at coordinate 65,576,182 of JASXTE010000001.1, forward strand.
GTGATTGCATTTTTTCTTGAACTCTGACTTGTATAATGATTAGAAAATTTTGTTCCAATTCTTGTGAAAATTTTCCCATTCTTTATTAGAGTCAATCTTCTTCTTCAAATTAACAGCTAAATTAGTATTTAGATTCCAGGTTCCAAATACATTCTTTGAGTTAGGAAAGTGATTTGACATTTTCAATGTCAGGGATAATTCATGATCCATGAGAATTATAACAGGAAATTCATTTTTTCAAAAGATTTTTCTTGAAACTCTTTGAAGCCCAATGATAGCCGTCCTCCTTTTTTGACTAAGAAATACAAGTGTGATTGAATATGTTTATTTGAACAGCTTATCCCAGCTGTGTGATGAAGATACATTTGGTATCTAAATATGATTATTTATGTACTAATAAGTCCTTATATTTTTAATATAAAACAGTTTTATACTTACTAACTAGTCTTGTTCATATAATCCATCAGTTTGATATATATGACCTCATGAAGCAGTGAAATGCCGACCCTTGATGAAAAGTTATATATTTTGGTGCTCAAACTTTAATTAAAATAAAAATTATGGTGAAAAAAATGGGCCAATAAAAATAATAAACATAAAATAAAATAGTGATTAATCCATGTCTATATAATAATATTTTGTGTTTATAAACCTAGCCCCTATTTTTTGGTATTTGAACCAGTGCCTTAACTAACACCAATCAGCTTAACTTCTCACCATGCAATTATCAAAGCCACCCACTTCCTCCATTCCTCTGGCTAAATTTTGGTAAGATTTGGTGTTCTTTTTTCCTTATTTTTACCTTAAAGCATGCCACCTTCCCTGCTTACTCACCTAGACTCCAAAGTAAGCTTTTTTTCTTCCCTTTATTTTTTTATTTCATCTAAGCCACCACCACCAACACTCTTCTACCACCATATCCATTGTTTGCTAAAATCACTATCACCACCATAATCTCCACCACCACTCTTTTACTACTACCACTTCCACCTCATCACCAATGCCACCATCCCTACATCCACTTCTCTACCAATATCATTACCACCCTCTTCATTTATATATATATAATTTTAGTAATATAAATGAAAATAAATAAATAAACAATTTCTTATCATCATCCATCTAATTCTTATATAAAAACCACCACCACTATCATATATAAACATATATATAAGTTTATACATATAAATATATATAAATAAATAAATAAATTTAAATCATCAAAATTCTAAATTTTATGTAAATAAATAAATAAAGATATCATCATCAAAAATTATATAAAATATAAATTATCAAAAATATTATTATATTTAGACATATAAGTAAATATTATTTTATGTATTTTGATAAATATATCACCTCCACCACATAATTAAAAATTAAAAATGATGTTGATAACATCCTGGTTAGATTTGAGGCTAAATATCTTAAAAGAATAAAGGCTTTATTAACTTAAATGAACTCAGAGATGTCCAAGAATAATTAAGCTTATTTGATGGCCAAAATTAGGATATGGAGAACCATAAACCTATGCTTATAATTATGTGAGAAAAACTCCACCTGGCTTGGAAATGAGAACAGGGAACAATCAACCTGCCTAAGAATGATGGATGCAAGTAATACATTCTACTCATCATAATTGAAGTTCAGGGCCCACAGTATACCTGCCCAATTATGGATGCATGGAGAAATCAACTCAAATTTTAAAATTAGGGGGAACAATCAACCTGACTTTGAAATAATTTGGCACAGGGTTGAAGAAAAGGATCTCAGAGTGATGAGAATTCAGAGAAGAACAAAGATTGTTTTATCTGTGTCATGTATAACTATAGAGAATGTATATAGTCAAATCATCAATAAATAAAACTGCCTTAACTGATGAAAATGTGGAGCAGAACGAGGATAGAAAAAAGACACCACTCAATATGGGAGGCAGACTTGCTAGAAAGTCCGCAACCTTGAACCCAAATTCATATCTAATTGAGCACACATTGAGGTGGTGTTGAAACAATCATGAGGAAATATTGATTTTAATTTGAACACAACTTGAAATTATTTCAAAAATTTAGTGAAGCACAGTTTATCATTAGAAAAACAAATCTTGATGCTTGACTTACTAGAATTTTTTTAGGAATATTGAAGTAAGTGAACCCCACTACCAAAAAAAAGTGGGCACATCAATAAGATTGTGAAAAATCATGTTTTTTGTTTTTTGTTTAAAAATATAAAAATTGTTGTATAAATTGAACTAAATCCCCTTTGCATGCTTTTACAAGATTTTTTACTAATAAATTTATAAAGGAATCTCCCAATACTATAAAAAGTTATTCAAAAAACAAATTATTAAAATGATACTTTTCATCAAAATTTTATTAGTAAAAATTCCCTGAAGTATATATTTGCTCTCATTGTACGAGTATATATTCTTAAGTATTTCTAAAGCTTTAAAGTATAAGTAGAAGCTACATAAAGTTCAAAATTGATGGTAAAAATAGTTTAATTAATTGTACAATTCAAAAAATTAATATTTATACCATAACTTTAGATTTAAAAATATTTTATTGTCACTATTTTTTCAAAAAAATAATTTACCATTACCTTCATTATAGAAAAAAAATATGTTTCAAATTTCAACAAGAATAAAATATATGGCTAAAAAGTTTTGCACAATAGTTATAAGTTTTTTTTTGTTTTGTGCCATTTCATTTTCAAATCTCTATAATTTATTATATATTTCTATTATTTATTCTCTTTAAAAATCATCCTTCCTAATACTTCACTCCCCTCTTTTGTGCTTCACATATGGTTCGCCTCACACATTCCCTCAATCTCTTAAATTTAGTACTACTCTCCCCAGTCCTCTCCCCTCACCACCCCTTTTATCCCCCTTCTCCACCCCTCTCCCTACCACCTCACCTCACCTAAATCAATTTTTTACACATATCAACTCTTTTGATCCCTTTTTCACCCTTATATATCTCATATATTTATGAATAACATTAACTGATCTCCTTCTCACCCCCCTTCCTCTATATGGAAAAAAGGTGTGAATTGACAAGCCAAAGAGGTTGGGTGAGCAGCAAAAGGATCAAGATGTTTTTGAGGTTTAATGGTTGGGATGGGGAAGAAGAAGGTTGGATTTGGAAGCAAGATGTTTTGGATATCTTAAAACGGCCTTGGTGGGCTAAAGGGTGGTAAGGAAAGGTGGAGGTGGGAGGTGAAAGATGTGGGGTGGGGTAGGGATGAGTGAGAAAGGGGTGAATATAGATGAGGGGGGAAGCGAGAGTAGTGTTGTGGGGTGAAAAGTAAAAGAGGCGGGGAGGGGAGTGGTGAGGATTATGGAACCTTACTCATGAGTGTTTGATACTACAGTAAATGCCTTGGGTTGTTTCTTAAAAGAAGAGATATGGGAATGAAGTCAGAAGGAATACAAAGGCAGAGAAAGGAATGTATAGAGATCAAAAGGATGTAAAACAAGGTGGAAGAAAACTGAATGTGGACTCTATCTTTTGGCTGAAGAACAGAGTTCACCCTATCTTATTTCAGCACTCATTTCCCACAATCAAAAACAACATGTAAAAGTGGTTAATTACTATTCATACCCCTAAACACATACAAGCTATTGGTTTATTCAATGTTTGTAATAAGCACCAAAAATTGTGACTGAAGATCTACAGGAGTGTAAAAACTAGCCATTAAATACTTTTTCAATTTTTTACAAAGTCTTTTACAGAATGTTTATTGAGAATTTAAATACAATAGAAAACCAATAAAATGGGTAAAGTTTTGAAACAAGTTGGAAAAAGTAGAAAAGCCTACATTTAAATTTTGAGCTAATGCAATTTTTTTATTTTATTAGATGAATGTATAGAGCTTTTAATTTAGTTTGGAAAAATTTTAGTGAGATGTATAAAATTTTTAAATTCAAAAATAAAATTTAAATAAATATTTAAAATGAAACACATTGATATACATAGTAAACCTTTTGCTTTTTTTTATGTTCTATTATTACTGTACATGAAATAATAATTAGTCATGATAACCAAAAATTTAATAAAATGAGAATTTTAGCTTCCTCAATATCTTTTCTATAATCTATTAAATAAAAGAAATAACTTTTTGAGTCCTTTTTTTACAAAAGTTTTTTCATTTCAATGACTATCTACATTTTCCAAAAATAATATATCTTAATTTTGGTGGAACTTAGATTGAACTCACAATGAGATCCTGTTTCCGACTGTGGTTCAAGCTAAGTAAAACTGTGAGAAAATTTATAATTTTTTAAAATTTTTATCAAATATATTTAAATGTAAACATAAGTATATTCTTATCTCAAAATAATTTATATTAAATACTTTAAATTTCTGGAAAAAAATACAAATGATGAATCATTTCAGAGAAATTTTTTATTAAAAATATTTGGATGTTGATTTTCTAATATTATGAAATTATTCTTTTTTCTTCATTAAAGATTAAGAATATAACTAAAAATTATTTTAATACAACTATAACATATAAAAAAAGGTATAAGATCTTCTTTTTAGATTCATAATAACTCAAAAAAACAATTTGTTCATTTCATGTACAAATTATATAGATCCTTCAAAGCCTCACATTTTTTTAATGATTTTCATGTGTAAATTAAAGGGAAATCTCATAGGTTTAAAATGATATCTTTTTAAAAATTAAAATTAATATATTACAAATAAATATATATTGTTGTAAAAACTCAATATTTAACCTTAAGTTTCTGTTTTAAATGTGTACTGATGAGTTGAAATATTCTCTATCCAAATTCATTTTTTTAAATATATTCATTCTAGTATTTCTTATTTATAAGGCAAATTACAAGAAGATTTATAAAATATTTTGTTTACATATAATTTCAAAGGGATTTTACTTTAAAGAATTAGAAATTTAATAGCAGAATAATATACTTTTTACCTATAAGTGGGAATATCAGTTTTCTAATAAATGATTGATAAATTGTTAACTCATATATTCTATTTAAGAAGTATGTGTAAATTTTCAGTTGTGAATTAATCCTGTCAAAAACTTTCTTCCAAAGACCAAAAAAGAAACCTTAAACTTTTTACTTAATTTGTTCATCAACAAAATAGAATTGAAATATACTGTCTATTCATTTAAAATATGCATCATTTTTTATTTTAATTAAATTATAATCTTTTTAAAACTAGCTTTTTTATATGAGTATAACTCAAAATAATTATTGTGTCTTTTTTACATAATAGTTATAATATGCTAGTTATTCAATGAGCAACTAAAAACATGATGAGAAATTACTACTTCTACCTATTAAGTTCAGTTCTTGCACAATAATTTACTCTGAAATTTGACCTGAACCACATTTTTTGACATGAGACCACTTTTGAAAATCTATGGTGCTTATTCCTAGGTGGACATAGCAATTATCCCACCATATAGCATGGACAAACACTTAAGCATTAATATTAAATTTAAAGAATTTTATGCTTTTTTGTTGTATTTTATCTTTAAAATTTTACTCATAGTTTGAATTTCAGTTTTTCATATGGAAAATTCAATGAGTAGTGATTAATTATTTTAGATCATGAAATTACTCAGCAACTGACAATATTTTCATAGAATTTTAATGAACTAAATCATGAAAAGTTGTGGAATCTCATATATTTATTATGTTAACTAAATCCTGATTGCAAAACTACTTAATATTTGAAGAATAAACAGAACAAATAAAAGTTCAAAAATAAATTTCCTTTTGATTTTAATCATTGAATTGAATTTGAAAATTTCAAAAGCAGGATTAAAATCTACTATTATAAGAGATATACTTTTTTTCAGAACTATAATCAAATAATTTCTCAAATATTAGTGTTGAGTAGAAGGAATTTATTAGAGTACTTCATTTAGTCAGAGATTGAGAAAATACATTGATAATTCTTTTTGTTTAGTTATATGTGGTTTAATGGTATTCTAGAAGTAAAAATAAAAGAGATTTGATGGTTCAATATTTTTTTTGATAACTCAACTGAGATGAAAATAGTTATATTGAATGAACAAAAAAATATAAAAATACATGAAATAAGGAATCAGGACATATGGATTAAAATTAAAAACCAAATCTTCAAATTCTGGGTTAAAAAGAGTTTTCAACAAAAAGAGCCACATATATAGTTTTATATTTTTTCTCAAAAAAGTTAATTAACTCATTAGAAAGCTTAGAAGTAACAACTTTTTAATAAGTACTATGAATTTTAGTCTTTTTACTGATAAAGTGAGGTTCAAAAATAGAATTAACTTGTATTTTATTAAAAAATACTGTGGATTTATCAGATTCTTAACCTCCCTAACTTTGTATTTCTATTAATTTTTCATTAAACTCACAATATTATTTCAGCACAGTATCATTCATCCTTGGTTAAGAGCTCAATATGAGTTCAAAATAAAGTTAAGTATCAGTTCATTATAGGTTCAGTCTGAGTTCCATCTGTGTTCCATCTATATTCAAGTTGAGGACTTGCTAGCAAGTCCCCCCCATATATTGTGTGGTGAGAATGGGTGTTTCAATCCATGTATACTCTCTATTACAAAAAGAATTGGTTAAAATTCTATAGCTATGGAGCTTCAAGGAAGAGTTTTGTAAAAAAATATGATTGTATCTACATGTATTTATTTTATATTTATTTTAAGTTATATTAGTGAACAAGTGACTTGTGAGTAGATATATATGTATGCACCTAAATCTAATATTTTTAGAAATGGAAATTATACAAATGATCAGAACAGGTGACAAATAGTAATACTAACACCAGAAAAAAACATGAGCACCTGATAGCAGGTGCCAATCCCTATCTTTGACTTAACTCAATTTCAGCTCAGCTATAATTTTTCTGGAAAGACTGAGCACTGAAAAATGAGCACACTAGCTTGCCCAACATCAAATCAAATTTACTCTTAAATCAAAACTAAATATCGGGATAGGCACCTGCTAGCAGGTGCCATTCAGTTTCTTGCGGTGTAAGATTTTGACACATCCTTATGATCTACAACATGATTTATCACCTTTCTCATAATAATGAATATTTTTTATGTATATGTTCATTATTAATAAGGAATAAGTTTGAATTATAAAACTGAGAAAAATGTTTCATAATTATCTTAAATTTATCTTTTATATGATCCCTTTCATTACCTCTAGCATCATTACTTTTAGAAATAGAAAGAACTTCCCACTCCATGCTGAACATTTTAATAGATATTGAAAATAATTCATTTTTTCATAAAAAAGCTCTGAGTGATCTTGATAAGCTCCTGAGAGTGACAAAACTGATTACATGGGATGAGGCACCTGCCCAAAATTGACATTGTTCTGAAGCAGTAGATAAGATTCTTCAGGAATCACTGAAAAATTTTTTTTTTTTTGAATGAATTGTGATAATATTTTGAAGGTCAGAACTATTTTCTACATTTAGTATTGATACTCATGTACAAGATAAAGTTTCATACAATATGATATCTTTTTTAGATGAATTTAGGAAATACTACCCAGGAGTTCCAAAGGGATCTCAAAGTGAAATAGTGAAATTATTCCTCATTCACTGAACAAGGGGATAAAACCCTGAACTAGACGTCAAGTTCAGTTTTTGGTCACAGATAACACTTCTGGGTCTGTTTTATGGAGTAACCCTGTTTTGACACATTCAGAGTGAACCTGGTTGTGCTCAGATTTTTTTTGTTTTTCTGATGTTGGCATCCCTCCTCCTGGTGTCTTTTCTCCCACTTCTCTAATCCACAGTAAATATTTAACATCATATCTGCCTTTCCTCTCCTTCTGACTCCACCTCTCAATCCCTCTAAAACACTCCTTATTTAATTTTTCTTGCTTCCTCCCATCACTGCTTTCTATTCAAATGCTGCTGCCCCTCTCAATATACATCACTGGTCAAATTTAAGTTCTACATCACACTTTTATACACGCACAGGGGGAAAAAAATGAGGACTTGTAGGCGAGTCGTTTTTCAGGTTTCCTGGAGTAATCTGTGGAGTAATCTCTTGATGCTAAATTTGATGTCTAGATATAGGTGTATAATTTGTTATCAATATCTGATAATTTATGGGAAATCTCTACAACCAAAATTTTTTTCTTGGATGCAGATTTTGGAATGGAAAAATCTTTGAACCTCTAAAAAACAGATATCATCAAATTTCAGACAAGTTCAAACAATATTCTTCACTTTCTTCATGAAAAACACAAATTATTTCTATCAAAAGGCCAATAACAGGAAAAAGTGCCGTGCTATGATTTATTAGAAAAAAAAGTCAAATATTATAACCTGTCATAATGTATTTTGCACTATTATTATTTTTTCATTAAACAAATGGATTACATATATAAAGGTAGAGATTCTTGTGCACTGAATTTACTATATCTGAGCCATAAAAATGACCATGTCCACATCTTTTCTAAAGTTTATTTGGTGTTAACTAATATTTGAAGTGTTTTCGAATTGCAAACTAGCAAGCATAATCCAAGAGCTATTTTATAATTTTGATCAAGATTAATTTTCTTATTCTAATCAAGACAATTTGCCTTCAGCTAATATCAAAAGGTTAGAAATTTTTTATGTTTACTCAGTCAAATGATAGTATTAATTTTTTGATATCATTATTTCTCCTACTTCAGAAGTTTTTTTTTGTTTTGTTTTGTAAGATTAATAATAAAACTGAAAAGTGTTTGCACTTTTAATATAGATATAGATTAGGCGCTGTCACGTTCAGCGAACTGTCTCTGTGACTCTTCACTGCACGTGACCAGCCCTCTCCGGCCACACCCTGGGTCAGATAGACCATAGTACTTTGATACTATAGTCCATCTGCCCAAGGGGGCATAGGAGAAGGCTGGTCACATGCAGCGAAGAGTCGCAGTGACAGTTCGCTGCACGTGACAGCACCTTCTCCCTGGCTATGGTCAGATAGACCATAACATTAAGTTATGGTCTATCTGACCAAGCCAAGGCGAGAAAAAAAAAGGTCACATACAGCAAAGTATCGCTGAAATACTTTGCTGCATGTGACAAGTAATGGTTTAGGTGGCCAGGTCAAATGGACCATATCATAAAACAGATATGGTTCATTTGACCCAGCCTTTGGTGGCTAGCTGCTGGTCACATGCAACAAAGTGTTGCAGCGATACTTTGCTGCACGTGACTAAGTAGCAGGCACCAATCCTGGCTCAAAAATGAGCCATAAGAAATTGAATGTTTGATTAATATAGAAAAAATACGTGAGTTAAAATACTGTGGTCCCATGAAAATAAAAATAATTGTGGGTTTTTTTTTCATGGGATCAGAGAATGTGAGTTTAAAAAAAGGTTCAATGCACCATAATTTAAACATTATGGTCCATCAAACCATGAATAAGGGAACTGGGACAGGTGATGACTTTGGAATAAGTATATAGGTAATTCTTTTTTCAATGTGAAAAGTGAGTAATTGGGGAGTTTCATAGGACTAAATCAACAAAAAATTTATTTTTTTCAACTACATTTTACTACATATTTGATGGGAAAAAACATATATATAAATTCGTGACTGGCAACATGGAGAGAGAGAAAAAAAGCAAGCAGAGATTAAACACAATATTTATATAAGGTTATGGATTTTAAGTTTATGGAATTGAGAAAGGTTTTTATGAGGGGTTTAACAGAATTTTACTAGAGAGAAACACCTTTGCGCAGCCTTTCCTGGCACTTTTCAAGCCCCTTTTCCACCCCCAGTCAGCCCCAGGGGGGCCCCACTGGGGGTGACAGAGGGGCTAAAGGGGGGCTTCAAAGGTTTAAAATAAGTGATTCAAAGGGGTAAGTCAGAAGTAATGAAGGTAAAATTAATAATATACTGTTCTTAAAATATAAAATAATAAAATGTTTTTTTTGGTTTTTATAAAATTAAATTTTTTATGTCAAATTTTTTGTATAATTTTTTGGTGTTGAAGATAGCAATTTTCAAGATTCCCAATATCAAGGTACATATAAATTCCTTAAAATTTCATTGGGAAATTAAAAGCTGTTTTTGAATTTTAATAAGATATTTCATAAGGTAAAATTTAATCAAATGTACTAAAATATATTGTGATATTATTCTATACACTGAACACATCTAGCCTTCGATGCATCAACAGATAATTTGTGTCTACGATCGAGTGAATTTTTAATTGTTCAAACCTGTATCCGCAATACTAAGACCCCTTCATGGCTAACCGCTGCTCCTAGTAGTCTAGGAGAGGCTGGTACAAATCTTAAAGCTGCTGAATGGTTTGTACTATGTAAAATTTACTATGTGGAAGTTTTGATACCAGTTTGGGCTATTGAAAATTCTGACGCACGAGAGAAGAAGTTGATTAAATGTCTTTCACTGCTTGTTTCAATAATCAATATTCTGACTTCCTTGGAGATACGTGAAGCTCAAATTTCATCTCTTCAAAGTCAGTTAAAAGATTATATGAAGTGTCTTAAGGAATTTTGGCCAGATATCAATATAAAGCCAAACATCCACTTAGCACAACATTTTCCTGAAGTTCTGAGAAGATTTGGGCCAGCACCATCAACTGCAGCATGGGCCCGTGAGCGTATAAATGGAATGTTAAGCTCCATTCCAACCAATAAGAAAACATGTATGTTTTCCTTAATTAAAGCTACTTAACTTTATTAATTTCATTTTTTTAAAGATCAAATGGACAAGACCATTATGAAAAGGTTTATTTTGACCATTCAGCTTCAATCATTAATGGACAGAACTAATGATTGATTTGAGAATGAAATGAAAAATGTCTTCAGCTCAGAGAAAAGAAAAATTTCCTCAAAATCATCTCAACTACTTTGTGAAGACTATGAATTGTGGATAGAGTATCTCAACATGATTGATGGTAAAGAAATATTTTCCAGTATTTTTAAGAAAAATCAACCATCTGTTTCATCTCAAATTCTATCACCTCAAATTATTGAAGTAGATAACTTGTTACTGGATGGAAAAAACTACTCATTATATTCAACAAATCAAGGAAATGGCAATGTTGAGGTAAATTCATCAAAAGGAAATGTTGTTGAGGTTATATTGAAAATGTGGCAGTCAACAACACTTTCAGGTCAAAATTTTATTTTAGTTGGCTTATATGACATTGTGGATCCTAAAATTTAAAATCCTTATTTAAAATCTGGGCTTAATGTTTTTTGGTGTTATGATAAATGGTCAAAAAAATTAGTTATGAATAGCAAGGAAATTATTGGTCATGTTTCAAAAACTACACATCCTAGTGGTTTTTCAAGTGTTTTCTCAAATACTTGTTGTATGATATCATTAAAAAATATAGCCAGCAGCTATTCTGATTTTTAATGTGGTTTTAGGATTGTATATTTTTTGTGGACAATAAATATATATACAAATATTTACTGCCAGTGATTGAGCTAACTAATAAAAGTAAAAAGTATGGACTCCAAATTTCACTCCCTGATTCATGAGAGGCAGTTTTGAATATGGATCACTTGAAGTTCTAACCAGGTTACAGCAAGGTTAGTCACAAATACAAAAAAACGACTTGCCTAAAAGTCCTCATTTTTTCCCCCCTGTGATGGGTTCTAGCAAGTAGTCTTCTTAATGGTAATTAGTGAGCAGCATTGATGATGCATGTTTCCCCTACTACCAAAATTCTAGATGAAAGATACATCACCAATACATTTTACAACCTCCTTCATCTCTACCTTCTAACCTCCATTTCCTCTCTCTCACCTCCTCCTCCACCAACTCATCATTCACCCCCTCTTGCCACCACCACCACTACCATAACTTTCACCTCCTCTTGCCACTACTACCACCACCTCCAACACCACTAACTTCAACTCCTCTCAACACCACCACCACCACCTCAATCTTCAACTCCTCTCTCCACCACCACCACCACCACCTTCACCTCCTTGCACCACAACCACCACCACCTCAACCTTCTCCTACTCTTGCCACCACCATAACTACCTCAACCTTTACCTCCTCTTTCCACCACCACCACCACTACCACAACCTTTAACTCCTCTTGCCACCACCACCACTACCTCAACCTTCAGAACCTCCACCTCCACCTCCACCTCCACCTCCACCTCCACCTGCACCTCCACCTCCATCTCCACCTCCACCTCCACCTCCACCTCCACCTCCACCTCCACCTCCACCTCCACCTCCACCTCCACCTCCACCTCCACCTCCACCTCCACCTCCACCTCCACCTCCACCTCCACCTCCACCTCCACCTCCACCTCCACCTCCACCTCCACCTCCACCTCCACCTCCACCTCCACCTCCACCTCCACCTCCACCTCCACCTCCACCTCCACCTCCACCTCCACCTCCACCTCCACCTTCACTCCCTCTAGCCACCACCACCACCTCCTCCACATTCACTCCCTCTCGCCACCACCACCACCACCTCCACCTTCAACTCCTCTTTTGACCACCACCACCACCTCAACCTTCACCTCCGCTTGACACCACCAACATCACCTCAACTTTCTCCCTCTCTCACCACCATCACCACCACCTTCACCTCCTCTTTTCACCAGCACCACCTTCACCTCCTCTTTTCACCACTACTACCACCACCACCTTCACCCCCTTTTTCCACCACCACCTTCACCTCCTTTTGCCACCACCACCTTCACCTCCTCTTTCAACCACCACCACCACCTACAACTTCACTATCTCTCTCCACCACTACCACTACCTCCAACTTCCCCCCCCTCTGGTCAATACAACCACCACCTCCACATTCAATTCCTCTCTCCACCACTACTACCACCTCCATCTTCACCCCCTCTTGCCAATATCTATATATATATTAAATAGTAGAGGTGTTCTTATATAAAATACATACATTTTTTGCATCAAAAATTGTATTAGGAAGATATATCCTCTTGATTATAATCTTTAGATTAAAAGTGATTATTTTACTATCATTGAATTTTCATCCTTATAATCCTAGTTATACAGCGCTACATATATTATCTTCTTAATGGGTATATATTCAGATATATACCCTGAAAAAGTTGTTAAATAGCTTTTGGATATAAACAAAACATAATTTTTATTTATATCAATTTATTTTTGAAATTTCTGAGACTTACAATAATTGCTACCTAAATAAATCCTAAATTGTGAACTGGGAGAGCTATAAAAATAAATATGAAGAGTGTGAGTAAGAGAAAAAATAGCATGAGAAAGAAGGTAATAAGAGAAAGAAAAAACAGGAAAATAAAATGTAGTAAATCAGAATAAGAAATTTCTCTATTTAAGAGAGTGAGAACATGAATTCATGACAAATGTGAGTAAATAAAAGAACAAATCACTCATGAAGATTGGAGAGAAGGAGGATAAATGAGTAAGGGGAAGGAGAAGTGCAAAAAGGGATTTTAATTTCAGACAAACAAAAGAATCAAGGGTTCTAAAATTTTTACTTCTAAAGTCATGCCCTTGGCCCAAAAAGTGACATTCCGTGTTTTGTCACAGAAATGCACCCATGATTGGAATAGGGTCCCAAAACTGAACTCAATGTCTATTTCATGTTTTTTTCCCCTGTGAAGCTCTTTCTGGACCCATGTGGAAATACTTCATCTCAATTTCAATATTCACCACGTCATATGGGGGAAAGACTTGCTAGCAATTTCACAACCTTCAACCCTAATTCATATCTAATTGTGCACATATTGAGGTAGTGATGAAACAATAAACAACAAAGGTTGAAACTACTTTGAGAATACATTGGAAAAGACTTGAATATTTATTGGAGAAGCAGCTGAAAATTACTAAAAAAAATCTTGATATCTGACTTACAGGAAGTTTTCAAGAATTATTGAAATAAGGGTATCCCACAGCCTAACAATGGCTGGAAAATGGTTAAGACTTTAAAAAATCATGTCTTTTTCTTTTTTTTAGTTATTGATAAACAGTAAAAATCTCATATGACATGAAGTAAAATCTGTTTTAAATATATATGCACATTTTTTGACCTATCAATACATAGGGCAATCACCTAATATCATAAAAAAATTTAAGGAAAAATACTTAGTGAACAGATATAGTTAATTGCATTTTATCAGTAAAATTTTCAAAAAAATAAATATTTATTCAAATTTTATGACTGCATATAATTAAATATCATCAAGCCATAAGATATATGTGTAAGGCACATTACTATTCTAAATGAATTCAACATAAATTTGGAAGCAGGTATTATTTATGTAATTAATATAGATAAATTCTTTTTACAATTAAGTAAAAAAAAATTTAGAAATATAATTTAAAAAAAAACTCAATTATATCTTCAACATATCAAAATATTAAAGGAGAAACTTTAATGATAATAAAACAAATGGCCAATGAATAGTGCACTATTTTAGTGGTTTTTATTGTTTCAGGCTGTTAAATGTTCCTTTTCATTTAATATTATATATAAATATATATACATACATAAACTTTTTATTTAGCTTAAAAACCCACCTTCCTTCTCACTCTCTACTCTCTCATAGATCTTATTCTTCTCACCTCTCACATCTCCTTGCTCCCTTACCCTTTATTATCTTATCCCATGTTCTATCCCCTCTCCATTGCTTGTACTTTTCCTCTAAACCCCTTTTTATCCTCTCTCAATCAAAAAATTTATTTTTTCTCCCCTTCTCACCCCTTTTTATGAATAGCAAGTGTGTGGGGTGAGATAGAAGTTAAAATGGGTGGTGTGGAAAGTGAAAAGGATATATTTTGGTGAATAGAAGAAGGATGGTATTCAGAGAAGCAGGAGTAGAATCAGGAGATAAAGGGGTAGTTTGGGTTAGAGAGGGTAGTAAGTGGGGTGTGTGAGATGGGTAAATGTTTCAATAAAGAAAAATGAGGTGAGACAGGGAGAGATGAAAAAGGGGTTAGCTTTAGTAATAAGGGTAGAGAGAGGAGTTAGGTGGTGTGAAAATTGACAAGAGAGATGTAGGGAGGTAGAATAAACAAGTGACAAAGGGTGAAGAGTTTGGAAAACTAGGCTGGGAGAATTGACAAGTGCAGAAAAATTAGAGGGATTGTGAGAAAAATGGGATGTGAGAAAATAATAGCAAAGCATGTGGAAACAAATCAAAACATTTTAAGAGAAGTGGAGAAGGGAAAAAGTGAGGCAGTAAAAAACTGAAGGGGAACACTATCTTTTGGCTGAAAGATAGCATTCACCCTGTCAGTTTACATGAAATTTCCTCTACTATAAAAATAGTTGGAAACTCTTGTGTATGTCTATGTGTACACCTAAATACATAAAGTATACATCATGATTGACTGTTTTTAAAAAATACTGATATTTATAGCAGAAAAATAATTAAAAAATAAAGAGTAATCATAAAAAATTAGTAAATATTTATACAAATAATTTTGAAAAATTCATCTAATAATTATAAATGAGATAAAGAAAAAAAATAAGTAAATTTTAGAAACAAGTTGTAACAAGAACCAAAAATATATGAATATTTTAAGCTATTATTTTCATTTTATTTATTAGGTAATTTTAATTAGATTTTAGTTTTATGTTAAATAATTTTTGTGGGATTCAAAATAGCTGCTACCAGAATTATAGAATTCAAACAAGGGTTTAACATAAAATACATTATTATATTTAAAATTTTATCTTTATTTATTGTTCTATAATAGCTATACATACCTAAATAGCCACTTGTAATTAATAAATTTTTTGGAAGATTAAACAAGATATCTGTCACAATATATGTACTATAGTATATTCAGTAACAGAAGATAGTTTCTTGAGTCCTTTCATTGCTTAAAATATTTCACACCATTGAATATAAACATTTTTTTCAAAATTATATATCTTAGATTTTATTGAACTTAGATTGAACTTCTAATGACATCCTATCCTGACTGTAGCTCAAGATGACTTAATCCATGAGAATTTATTTTTTTTTTTTTGAATTTTAATATTAGATTTTTTAATATATGTACAGTTATATTCTTTTATTGAAAAGATTTATGACAATTAATACAAAATTCTGAAAATAAATGTATTTTGAGGATTTTTTTAAATTAATTTTAAATACAAAAATCTTAAATTTTATTTTATCATATTTGTATTTTCATTTTTTTAAATATGGTCTAGAACCAACTGTTCTAAACTTATTTTTTTCAACCTAATACATAAAAAATAAAGACATGCAATTTTCTTGTTATGCTTAAAATACTTTAAAAGAAGAATTTTTTGTTTTTAATAAAAAATATCTAGCACCTTCCAAGTATCACATTCTTTTTTTTAGAGTTTCCTTTCTAAGTTTATACAAACCCTCAAGTGCCTAATTTGGATAATTTAGAAATATAAAAAAAATCATTGTTTAAAATTTTAATAGAATTCAAACTTACAAGCTTAATATTTTTTTAAATAGTTTCTGTAAAGTTAAAATTTAGTCTTTTGGATTTAAATGTTAAGAAAATAAATTCATTAAAGCATAGATTTTTTTATAAGGGAACCAAAAAGATCCACTTAGCCTTATTTTTTCACAAAATAAAAAATTAACTTTCTGTTGTAGCTTTAATAATTTAATGACACATACACTACGCAATATAGGGGGTGGACTTGCTAGCAAGTCCTCAACCTGAACTCAGATGGAACTCAGATGGAACTCAGACTGAACTCAGACTGAACCCATACTGAACTCTACTTGAACACCCACCTAAAACTGTTCTGCTGAGTGGTGTTCATCCCTGATTGTATGGTTCCTTTATCAATAGCTCAATGTGTGTTCAATCTATGGTGAGTTTGGGTCCAAGGTTGCGGACTTGCTAGCAAGTCCGCCCCCCATATTGTGTGGTGATATAAATATATACTTACAATTTAATTGAGAATTACAATGATAATATGGAATTGATAAATCATTAATATGTGTTTTTTCACTTGAGAATAATTTGTGCATTGTGAGTTGCCAATCAAATTGGTCAACACAAACCACACAATATGGGGGGTGGACTTGCTAGCAAGTCCGCAAACTTGGACCCAAACTCACCACAGATTGAACACACATTGGGCTATTGATAAAGAAAACATACAATCAGGGATGAAAACCACTCAGCAGAACAGTTTTAGGTGGGTGTTCAAGTAGAGTTCAGTATGGGTTCAGTATGAGTTCATTCTAAGTTCCATCTGAGCTCCATCTGAGTTCAGGTTGAGGACTTGCTAGCAAGTTAACCCCGTATATTGTGTAGTGACACTTGTTCAGGAAAAACAGATAGTGCACCTGCACTATTTTTTTAATTTACTACTAAAGACTAAGAAATTGAAATATTTTTTCTTTCTACTTATAATATCTTTGTAATTTCAAATTAATTAAAAATCAATTATTACAATATTAAATTGTTTAATGGATATAATTATATATCCATTGTATCTTACTTCACAATAAAATCCCTCACATAATAATCTCTATGAACATAATAATAGAATGATAGAGAAAAGTCCAGGTTAATCTATCATTAAGTCCCTCAGAAATAACAAAAATTAAACTTTAAAAGATAAAAATAAGAATAAGAACTTGTATAATCTGTTGGGTACCCACAGGTAAACACTTTTGTTATCCTCAATGATTAAATTCATGCAAAATAAAGCACTCAGTTTAACTTTTAAAGGATATTTTGTCATTTATATAATTTTTACCTTTGAAATTTCAGATTTTTTTCAATCATTTTTCTTTAAAAACACAGATTCACTGTGTAGCATTGAATTTTTATGACTCTTTTGAATCCCTGAACCAAATTAAAATAGGCTTACTGAATACTGGCTGATTTAATAAATAGTGCTTCAGAATTTCAAGTAAGTATTCTACTTTTAAAATATATCTGATACATTGATTATGTATTTAAGTACTTATTTTAATCTTTAAAATATAGATATTAATTTTGTCACTGCTTTTATCCTTTTTATGCATTTATAACATTTATAAGGAAGATAGGAACCTGATACTAGAATAATTTACCTTTGTTTAAAATACATAATCACATTCTGTTAAATTTTAATTATTTTAGAAAAAGAGAAGTGAAAGTGCCTCATTGAGTCAATTTTTTTTTTTAAAATTGCTATGTCTTATTTTTATGGTTTTGTGTATTTAATACAGTATGCTAAATTATAATTTTTGAGAGGAAGTATTTCAATTTTTTTTAGAAATATAATTCATTTAAATAGAAAATAAATTCTTGCACCGGCTAAAAATTCCTGTAATAAATCTAAGAAAACTTCATTTTGTCTGGTATCATCAATAAGATTGAAGATTTGGATTCTGAAAAAATGGTTTATTAATCAAGTATTCACTGGTGTTTTTTAATGTTCTCAGTAATATTTACTAAATTTATTACAAATTTTAAAAGTAATTGTCATGAAAGATATAAAGTAATTTTATGTCTTCTTATTCTTCAACTTTAATTCAAAAAGATGATCTAAATATATTTCATCAAAAAATTATTGTTGATTGAGAATATTGCTAGTATTTCCTTATTCTGATTTAAATTGAGATTGAAATACACCTTCATAATGATTTCAATAAAGACACATCCATCCTTGGTCAATATTTCAAGATGAGTTCAAAGTAGAGCTCAGTCTGATTTCAGCCTGAGTTCAGTCTGAGTTCCATCTTACTTCAATTTGAAGACTTTATAGAAAGTCCCTCCCAAATATTAAGTGGTGATTTAACTTGAACAACATGGAATGAATTTTGAAGAACATGAAGATGGAACTAAATTTTCTAATTGGATTCTGAAGATTAGTGAGGAAAAAAATCTAACCCAACTTCAGTTAAGATTCCTTTAAAGCACTGTG
The DNA here is from genome assembly GCA_030280995.1 of Hemileia vastatrix. NCBI lineage: Eukaryota > Fungi > Basidiomycota > Pucciniomycetes > Pucciniales > Zaghouaniaceae > Hemileia > Hemileia vastatrix. The sequence goes on from JASXTE010000001.1 coordinate 65,595,064, forward strand.
TTACTCCATATTCTATTGTTTTAAAGAGATGGGTCATGGCTGTTTACCTATGTGTTCCTTCAACAATTCACTCAGATGAAATTTCACAGCTCAGAGATTTCAAAAGCTGGATAGTTCTGAAAGCAAGAAATGTGGATGTGGATTAAATAAATTGATTTGTTTTGGAAATGCTACCAAAAGATGTTTTAAATTTTTAAAGTGCAGATTGGGAAATAGCAAAAGATGGATTAATTAATAATATGTTTCAAATAGATTACTTAAATACTATCAGTCCATTAGTATTTCATCTACACACACTGCTTTTGAAAAAAGGGATCCCAGTCATATTGCTTCATAATCTTAATCCCTTTGCAGGCCTTTTATATTTGACCAGATTGGAAGTCACTATATTGGAGAAAAATGTGATAGAATCATGTATTTTCTCAGGGATATTTCAAGGGAAAAGAGTCTTCATACCCAGAATTTAACTCAAGATCTCAGATACAACAGGACTACCATTTAAATTAAGACAATTTTAACTATCTTTCATATTAGAATTTGGATTTCAATCAAAAAAATAAAGGAAAATCACTTATTATTGCAGGTCTTAATTTATTATCACCAGTTATTGGACATGGTCAGCTGTATGTGGGTTCTCAAGAGAAAAGTATAGTGACAATACTAATGTCCTCTTTCCTAAAAAGGTTAAAGGAATTTCAAGTAATGTGGTCTGAAAAGAAGTAATGAAAATTAATAATGATTAATTTTTCTATAAATAAAATTAGTTATTCTGAAAGCTCTGAGAATTAATATTTCATTTAAAATTTACTCTGCTTCATTATTGTTAAATTATCAATAATTAATGTAATATATATATATAAGTAGATACCCAAAAAATTCTGATTCCATATTAAATTACATGCAGAGAATTGGTCACCCTATGTTATTGAAGTGAAAGGCTTTTTCTCAACACTTAAAAATTCCCTAGAACAGTACAGCCAAGTCAGCCAAACTTGCTGAATTTTTTACAAAAAAAACATAGCTTCTTTCACCATATATATTTTTTGTATTTAAGAGGATCAGGGATGGTTAGGGGATATTTGTTTTTAAATAGGCAAATCAATTTTTTGTAAGAGAATCATGATTTTTTTTTTGTAAAAAATTCTAGAAGATTTTGTGACTTGGCTTCCACAATAAAAAAAAGGTGAGGAAGATCAAAATGAAGGGTAAAAGTATTATCTTTTTTCTCTTTACTAAATCAAAAAAAACTTTATGAATGTTAGTTTTTTTTTGCTACAGCTACATGAGAAAATATTGGAACAAAACTGAAGATTTATGAACATTTATTGACAGCCCAAAAAAGTTAAGCTTCAGTATTATTTTGTCATCCACCATTCATTCTGTGGCTATTGGGCTGGTTTATCTGTTACTTTATCCATCTTCATTAGGGGGTCTCAAACATTACCAAAGACGCCACATAAACATGCCACAAAAAAAGTACCAAACCTGCTATCAAAAAATGAAATACACCTTTCCTGGACAGGTGTATTTCAACAGCGCATTTTTCAGCAAACACATCTTTTTTTGGTTCAAACAAGTCATCAAAACACTTTGCTTCATAATCATGATTACTCAGCACTAGGTACAAAGACACCAACACTAGGTACAAAAGCACTAACACCTAGATTCTTTCACCTAATACTTAAGGGATTATTAATATGAGTGAGGTATATAACTTACCAGAACTTAATAAATCCCATAATCATACTCTTAACCTTAATATTTACTGCTGTTCACCAACATAACATGCCACTTTCAGTCTGCCATCATCTTGAGATCCCTTGTGCAGCTGTATTTCTTAATCTAATGGTTAACTCTGATACCAATTCTAATGCAGAACTTGACTTAGCTTTCATGTGCAACATGTTGGAGAACCACTACTTATTTCATAGACCACCTTCCATATGATACCAACCTCAATATCACCTTGATGTTCTTGCCAATATTCCTGAAGCTAGCTTTCAACAGATGTTTTATACAGCTTTTCCTGGATTTCTTAGTTTACTTGAATAATTCATGATCAGGTTTCTTTAGACTGGATTACTGCTTGTCTTATATTCCACAATCTTCTTTCTAACTGAAAAGATGGATGGAATGAGCTTTATGAAGATGAGATTCCTGATCCACCTCCACCAATAGAATCTAACAGTAATTCATCATCTCAACCCAGTTCTATGAATTTTAAAATACTACAAATCACCCTTTCTCATTTTTAGGGCCTACCTTACCTTATTTTCAATTTTTTTTTGTGTGATAATTTTTTCAAATAAAATTTCCCAGTTTCTCAGTTTCATTCACCACAGAAAATTTGGGGGGGGTATTTCTAGCAATACCCCTCATTTAAAAATGTTGGGAAGTGGTTGGAAAGCTGTTGGAAAGCTGTTGGGAATTCATTGTGAAACCAGATTTAAACCAATTGGACAAAGATTTGGTAATCGGTTTGACCTAGATTCAACCCAACTCAATCACAGGTCTTTTGGAGCTTAGTGATTAATTTGATCTTCAGCTGAGCACAGATTGAGAAAAGCTTGAACATATCACTTAACATATCATAATATTCACTTTCCCATCTTGCGGAAAGCAAAATTTAATATTTGGTTTAAAAAAATCTACAGATATTTTCTTGCCAAGTTGTTAACAGAAGGTTAAACTGTAGTATCTCAATTATTACATTAGACCACATAGATATTTGATAAAACTTACAATTCAAATCAATTTTAATAATATTGAGATCACCATAAGTGTCTGTCCAGAGACTTACAAAAAGTATGTTAGTATTAAGACATCGTTATAGGTAGTAGTTTCAATTTGGATTTTGAACTGCCATCTAAAGCACTTTACTATTAGACAGAAACATAAATAAGTGTAATAAGAGTGAAATTATTCTATTTTGTGATTATAATGTAGCAATAAAGCACATTTTTATTAAGAAACTTTTTCTTCTTCCACAAACCCAAATTTACTCTATAGGCTCAAGATTTATTTTTAAGCCATATTATTTATTTCAGTTATCATTCATTTACTTCCAATTTTTTTCAAAAAGATAATAATAATACATGTGAAAGAATTATGATCTTAGCATAGCATATGCTAAAAAGTTATTTTGTTGTTTTATTCAAAAATGATTATTCATTTTTTGGTTCAATTCATCCTTTTAACAACCACTATCTTCAGACACTATTCTTACTTAATATGTCAAGTCTCAGATGTGTTAGACAGTTCTCAATGACAATCAATCAACTTTATATGAATGTAATTTCAAGATTTCAAAAGTCACCAACCCCCACAATTTTACAGCGAGGCCATTTGAATGTTCATATTTTTGGACTATTTGAAGAAAGAAAACCAACCCTTGTCAGTAATCTTTCTCAAATGCAAAGTCAGCACATTGGACCACTATTGGGCGACATTGGGTCTGGATCTCACCATTTAAACCAAAGAAGTGTTTTGAATCCTATGAAGCAATTCTATTTTCATGCTTATTTGGTTCCAGTTTTGGTAATCAGTATCAACTTTGGGGATGCCTCTTTTCTTCAAGTACACTAATCAGTCTTACTAAAGAAGCATTTTCTTCTGCTCAAATCGATTTATGTCCAATCCTGAACTATGACTCCACTATCTTTTTTAATATCCCGCATGTAATTTTTGAAGGCTTTTTCCAAATATCTCAGAGTACTCAAGATTTGAAAGCTGATCAACTTATCCAAGGAATCAAAACAGTTCTCAAAACAAATAAACTTCAAGCAATAAATTTTATGATTGACAATGAAAAAATGTTAAAGGAAAAGTTGGATATCATGTGGAGGCACCAGGACAACCATTGGCTTAGAAATGTATTTGATGACTATAAAGATCAGTTTCCTAACAATCAATTAACCCCTGAAGGAAATGGGTCAATACTCGCTGATGATATGGGTTTGGGAAAGACGGTTTCAACTCTTTCTCTTATAAGTGCAACTCAAAGTGAAGCAAGACAATTCCAGGTATTGGAAAATCAAGAAGGTATTAATTGGAGTTCAGCCACACTGATTATATGCCCACTGGCAACACCATTGAATTGGATCAATGAAATAAGTGTGCACTTTGATGATAATGTGCTTCCTTTCAAGGTTCTTCATGGGAAGGATTGTCAAAATACTAATGTCAATGATCTACAGGACACTGCTATTGTTTCAATGACCTATGAAACAACTAGCCCAACGATGTAAAAAAATCAAAGCCAAAAAAAGATACCGGTGACTCAAAAGCTCTTTTGGTATTGAGTTGTTTTAGATGAAGCTCAGTTAGTGTCCATTTCTATATCTAAAACTTAAAACTTAATTTTTATAATAAATTTTTATAAATATTCTTTTAGTTACATTAAAAATCCTTACTCGCAGAGGGCTCAAAAAATATTTGACTTGGAATCCCAACACCAGCTATGCTTGGCTGGAACTCCACTTCAGAACAGGCCCAATGACCTTCAAAGTTTCATATTTTTTCTTAGAATCAAAAAGTGGCAAGAAGACTGGTTATGAAAGAATTTCCTTTTTCCAGGTTTGCAAATAGGAAAGGCTGATTCTATAAAATCAATCAATCACTTAATGAAAGTCATAAGCCTATGTAGAACAAAAGATGCAATTTTGTCTCTTCCAAAAAATATTCAAAAGGGGATATTGGTTCAATTAGCAGATCCATGGAGGTCTAAACTTGATGTGCTTTAAGAAGGATTCACTGAGCAATATGGGCCATCCAGAAGCACTGACCTCCCTTGGGACTCATCTGAGTTTCTTAGAGAGCTGATGATTTTAAGAAAATTCTGCAAACATCCAATCTACAAAAATCTGGATGAAAATCCAACTTTTGATTTCACTTGGCAGCATTCCGCAAAGATTTGTCATCTTATATGGCACTTGAAAAACCTTTTGTCTGGTGAAAGGGGTATAAATTTTCCAAAAGCTGTTATATTCTTCAACTTTTCAGACTTTTTGCAGATGTTAGTGATTCTATAATGAATTTTTTTACAAAATTGTGTTGGCTTATTAAAATTTTTTTTTCTAATATTTCAAAATAGAATAAAAATGGCTCTAGATGACCACAATATTAGGTATATCCAGCTTATGGGTGAGATCAGCAGGGCAAAGAAAGACAAAAATATGCATGAACTCCATTTTATTAAAAATTGCCAAGTTTTGGTTGGAACAATTCAAGCTGCAGGAGTGGGTATAGATCTAAAGTGTGCTCAAAATGTATATATAATGGTGAACTCAATGTCTTATATTTCATATTAAGAACAAAATTATTAAATTTTTTATATGTTCAATGTTGAAATAGGAGCCGAATTGGAATCCAGCAGTTGAGCAGCAGGATGTTGATTGGCTGTATAGAATGGGGCAGCAAAATGAAGTAAATGTATTTAATTATTTTGTGCATGGAAGTATAGAATTCAGCATGTATAAGATTCAAAGGAAAAAAATGGAGCTAAAAATGTGAGCCAAATTAAAATTCTATAAATTTTAATGATAATAGTAATTGTTAAAATTATGTTTTTGTTTTCAAGGCTAAGTGTCCCAAACAGTGGAAATGAGAAGTATGAGTGTGAAAACCTATTATTAAGGGAGTTTGTCAATCACTCACATTAGAGGAAGCAAGAATTTCAAGGAGAGCAGATAAATTTATGGGATTTTGAGGATTTAAAAGTCTGAGTTGTTGAGGATTTAGAGATGCAAGATATAAGGGAGAATAACAGTCATTTGGCAAACCCCGGGGGACATGAGAAGGATTAAGGTTAGGTAATAATGTTGAAACCAAACTGATTCTTTTGTACAACGCCAAGTACTTTAGCACACTTCAAGAGTAGGTCAAAGTATCTCGAATATCAAAGTGTTAGTGGTCAAGATATTGTGCAACTTTAGAAAAATCATCAGACCTCCATTTCATTAAGATACATCTTAAAGATCCATCATTATCAATGTTGGTGTCTGAACAACACTTGATGTTTTTGAAAAGGTTGTGATAAGTTTCACAATGTGGAAGTTATTTGAGAAGTTTAGTTTGGTTAACTGAATTCTAAGAATCTTTGTTATTTGAAATAAAGGTCATAAATAAAAATGGTTGAAAAAAAGGGGATTTTCATACTTTTTTTTTATTCTATATTTATGCTTTCTCACTTTGATTATTTCTTGAGAGCTATCAGAATCCTTCCCAAGTCTTAATTTATCAGAATGACCTAAAAACCAATAGTGAAGAACTCCCATTTGATTTGAGAAGTTAATTTGAGTTGAGTCAATTGGATATGCAATCAAATTATTGGTTTTTAAGGCATTGTCCCAGTGTTTAATGAGAATATTTGCCAAGACCTGGTTCCATTTGTCAAACGAATCTAGGTTCCAAGGAAAAGTTGACCCTGGGAAACCTCACATGCAAATGTGGTCAATAAAAGATTCACGGAAAATTGGTGGAAACTTTTCCGAAACAGCTGAATTTGATTCTGTATGAGGTAGTTCAAAGGCGATGTTGCAAGAATTCATGTCAAATGATGAAAATCTGTCTAATTGCTCTTCAGTAGGGTTTTATTTCCATCCATTTGATTCTGGTGACATATCCAAAAGTGAACGACAAAAATTGTGTATAGATCTACAAAAGTGAGAATTGAATGGAGGCAAAGTCTCATTAAAAATTCTATTAAGTGTTTGTGTGTTTTTGGGCAGGTTTCCATGAGGAAAGTAAGAGCTACTAGGGTTCATAAACAATTAGATTGAGAAAGTTTTCAATAAAATTAAACAAAGAGGAAGGATAAATTGTGGAGCTTCAAAAATTTATGATCAAAGTTGATTTAAGGAGATGTATCACAAAAATTAAGAATAAGAAATATTTCAACTTTATGGAATTATAATATGCATAAATGATACTTTTATATGAAATTTGAACTCAAAAGGAGTGGTACAAAAGGAAGAGAATGTTTATGTGATAAAAGCGGACTCATTTGAGAAAAGGATTTTTTTTTCTTTTCAAAAAATGTTTCCACAAAAATAATTTGATAAATGTGAGGCTATGTTCATTTTTTGATTACCAAAAAATTATTTTTGGTCCAATATGATAGTAATACATATTCTATTGAGTAATTTTTTTTCAACCTGAATAAATAGACTAGAGTGTCACTTCTTCACATTTATGTATGAAAATTTATACAAGGTTTCAGATTTTTTGTAATGCTTTAAGGTTTACACTTTTGTAGCATCTATTATTTGAGTATTTTTGATTATTTCTTTATGGAAAATTCTACCTAGTACAGACCAATATTCTAAGTGAAGGAAATATGTTTGTGATTGTTTTTTAGAAAATATTAACCTTATTTTTGGGTTTAACTTTGTTTTTTGGGGTAATTTTTAAATGAATAGGTTAAAAATATGGATTACTTTCTTATAGTCCATAACTCAGAATTTTTACTAAAATCAAATAATTATAGGGTAGTTAGATATAACTCAGAAGGCATTTGATAGAAAAATAATTAAGATACTTGTGTGTACAATAGAATTTTTTCTATGATAGAAAATATTCTGATAAACATGCATGCATTGTTTTACAAATGCAGAGAGTATACAGAATACAAATAAAGTAGACTGCATAGCTTTTAATTAAAATATAATTTATCTGATTAAAAATTGAACATTTAAACTTAAATAATTTCAACACATATTCCATCATATTCTTTTGATAAAAAAATATAGCTTATATTAGCTAGTGCCTTGCAAAAAAAGGAATACCTTCAATCAGTAACTTCCAACAGCTAACTTATTCCTACATTTATCACAATTACAATGCCTCCATTTTTTTATGTATGTCAATGTCAAGAGCTTGGATGTGTCAATAGAAAGTATCAAACTTCTTCTGGGTCCTTTGAAGTTGGTATGGCTTTCAAAAGCTCTAATTCTTATGCAAAACATCAAGAGGAAAGAAATAGGAAGGCCCAGATGGTTATTTCTTCCAACAATCCACTTAAAATTGAAATTTCCAGCTCCACAGAGACAGTAAGCTGTATATCTATTGTTCAAAGTGAGAATAAAAGTCTTTATGATGTTTTGATGATTTATTATATAGGGGCAGTCACTATTGGGGCAGAAGTATCTTCATCAGTCTCTAGAAACTTAAATCTTGGGGAACAGTATAGCCAAATAATTATGTCGCAGGCAGAAAAGCTTTCTCTGATTCATCATTTGAGCAAAGAAGGTTGTACTCAATTTTTGGATGAAGAAATTAAGAAGCTCAAACTTCTAGGTGATAGTGGAAGACTTGATTCTGATAGCATTGTCGGCCTGATCCCATGCTCAATTGATACAGTTTTTAGTCGATTAAAGCTCAATCAATCATTTTTCACTAAAACATGCTGTCCTAAATGCTTTGCTCTTTATGAGTATAAATCTGAATCTCAACCATCTATACTATGTTGCAATAAACCGTTTTTTTGTCATCAAAGCACTATTTAAAAACTTTTGGAGCAGGACAAATTGTAGTTAAATGTGATGAAAGGCTGTATTTGATGAAGGAAAATCATGAACATGTAAAATAATTATCTCTTAAAACATTTCATCACCATTCTTTTATTGACTGGCTTAAGGAAAAGATAAAACTGTTCAAATTTGAGCTTCTGATTGAGAAGAAAACCCCTGTGGCAGACAATGTAGAGTAAGATTTGATGAAGGATGTTTGTGATGGTTCCATTTGGAAAAACTTTCCCATTACCACTCCAGCTCTGGGTGGAAATGATGATGAATATACAATAACTTCAGGCAACTTAATGTTTACTTTATATGTCTACTGGTTTAGGCCTGGTGGTAATAGGATTGGAGGTCATCAGAAGTCTGCAGGAAATATTATGATGGTGTGTATTAACCTACCTCAAGAAGATAGATACAAAATGGAAAATCTTTTTTTGTATGCTATTATACCTGGAACAACAGAACCCACAAGTGAGCAGCTTAATCACCTTCTAAAAACCCTGTTTAATGATCTGCAAACTCTATGGGATGGTATATTGATTGAAAAGACATATCTTTATCCACGAGGCCGGAAATTAAGAGTTGCATTGTTCTCTTTGATAGGTGACATTCCTGAAATACAAAAATTGGCTGGCTTTTTGAGTCACTCTGAAAGAATGTTCTGCTCTTTCTGTAATATCTCTAAAGATGAAATTAGTGAAAAGAATGTGGGAAATTTTTCATTATGGAATCATGAGGATCATATGTTCTGGGAAACCAAGTGGAAAAATTATAAGTCACATTGGGAGCATGTATCAATTGTTCAGATTCATGGGGTACAATCGAGTGAGCTGAATAAACTTGAATATTGGTGTCCAACTGAATATTGCTCAATTGATGTTATGCATTCACATATGCTTGGCAACATAAAAGATCACAGTCTAAGCTATTTCCAAATCAAAAATGCAGCAAAAGATCTAGAAAGAAAGCTGGAAAAGGATAAAAATTGGCATGTAAGAGAAGAAGATGACGATTTCTTTTCTGATACTTCACTGCACAAAAATTCTAAAAAACGTAGAAGTAGCTTAAGCACCACAAATAATGATGATGATGATACAGGGCACACAAGACAGCACAAGCCGCAAAGACTTACGAGTTCAAGACAGTCATCAAGACATCATGGACTAGATAGTGAAAGATTGGGAACAAATCGATCAAGAAGCCAGAGTAGGTCATCCAGATCCAAATTTATTCTTCCATATAGCAATTTGGCCTCATTACAGTCTCACAGCAGTGGCAGTAGGAATTCATTGTATAAATTAAGGCAACGAAGCATTATCATATCACAGAGTGAAGGATCTCACTCATCAAATGAGACAGCTAGAGATGAAGAAAATAAAAGGAAAGGTAAGGAGAAAGAAAATGAAGGTAGTAGTAATCCACGAATCACAGAAGCAGAGCTACAGGTTGTATGGAAGATGATTGATTGAGTAAGAAGGCCTTCCTGGCTAACACGAGTTCCAAAATCAGTAGGATCTAAAAAGGCAGGATCCCTCAAGGCAGCAGAATGGCACATGCTGTATACTCTCTACTTCCCTTTGTCGCTTATACCTCTTTGGTTTGAAAAATTTAAAGAATCTGAATCTTCAGCTTCCTCAGCTGAAAAAACAAGAGAATATTATCTTCTCAAGTCACTTGTAACATTATTCTCAATCACCAATTTTTTGAAATTAAAAAATATACAGACTAATGAGCTTAAAGATCTAGATCAATTTCTGTTAGAGTATCGTGAGTGCCTGGAAGAGGGTTGGAAGAATATTAAGTAAAAGCCAAATCTGTATATCACTCAACATTATCCTGAAATGATAAAGCGTCTTGGTCCACCATCAGGTACAGCTACTTGGTCTGGAGAGCAGGTGAATCATATATTATCTGAAATTCCAAACAATCACCATCCACGTATGTAATTCTTGTAAGCGATGATTTAAAAACTCAGCTGTTCTAATTTATTAATATTTACCACAGGAGAGATACCGCTAACAATTCTCAAACATTGGTATCAGAAGTCTAGGGTATTAGATCTTGGTGAAGCTGAAGATAATGATCATTGTGAGACTAAAAAAATCCATATTGATCTTGATAAACAAAACAAATGGATCCATCTAAGTATGGCATTATTTACTAAATGGGTAAGGGCACAAATGGGAAAATAAACTTCAAGACGGGCTTTGACACCATCGGAGAAAAGTGGGGATTGGGTAGTTGAAAACGTAGCAAGCATATTGATACATGGAAAGAGGTTTACTAGTTACCATTGACACATTGCTAATTCAACAATTGAATTCTACTATGGAAAAGATAGCCAGTTTGGGCAAATTGATTATCTTTTCAGGTCAAAGGAAGATAATGATCAAATATATTTAATAGTAAGTCCTTTCGAGGAGCTCCGTCCAGAAGAAACATCAAAGGATCCCTTTGAGCTTTTCCCAAAAGTTCATTGTCGGTTAGTAAGAGTAGCCAAAGCAACTTGAATTGTGATTAAGAAAGATGCAATAATTTGGCATGCAGATACTGTCGAGCACAAAAAAGGAATGTTTGGAATCAAAGATGAGGTTGTCACTGCCATTGGACTGCAGAGAGTAGTGAGTGAAAAAATTAATCAAATTTATTTTCTGTTGACTAACATCTTTGTGTTAATTTGGTATTGGGGAAATTTGTAGGACTGGTGATGTTTATAAATGGTAAAATAAATATTTCAATGCTCTATTAAAAATGCGATGCATCCAACTTAGCTTATCTTAAATCAGTGAACAATTATATTGGTTGCTTTTAATGCAAGAGAACCCATGCTTTCAATGAGTCATTTTTGTCTTAAATGTAAGAATGAATGAAAGAAAATCATGATAATGAGAAATATGATAAAATTGTTACTTAATGAATAATCTTCTTGCTCATTCGTCTACTATAAATAGTTTGACCTTCCCACTTTAGCAGATAGCTATATATTATTCAATTTATTTTTCCCCAAGATAACATACACATTAACAAGACTATAAACATAGTATCTTTTTTTACTTTAACTTTAATAGGTATAAATTTTAAAGACTGATTATTTTTCTTTTATTTACTTTTATTACAGTTCATTATGGATGATAATTTTGAAGGGATGTCTGTTGACCCAACTGATTCCAATTTTTTTCCACCTCAACATACTAATACTGGAAATACTCCACCACCACCCGCTGCTGATCCACCTCCAGATGCATCTCAATCTGTACCACCTAATCCTAACCCACCACCTAATCCCAATCCAGTCCAAGAGTCTCATGCAGAACCGAGAAATTTTAATCCCAATCATCCTTCTGCTCCTGAAAGTGCTGATCAGCATGCGGATCAGCTAGGAAGGGATTGGGCTAGTGAAGTATTGAGGGAATTTTTTGGAAACCAATCATCATCTGCTCAGCCTAACCAAGGAGTAAGCACAAGTGAAGCTGGTAAGTCAAATTTTTAGTGTATTCTTTTATTTAAAAATAACCAATTTAATTAACTTATTTGAATTTTTAGTGAATCCCTCAATCATTATGGGTATCAGTGATTACCACAGACTCAATTCAGCAGAGTCTCATGAACTAGAACGGGGGTTAAGGGCTGTAAGAGGCTTAGTTAGAAGGAATGATGTTCCCAGGAGCTCGGACAGTCTAAATAGAAATATTTACCACTTTCTGAAGTATTGTCTTGGGGGACCAACACAAATAGCAAAATATTCTGCAAGCCCAACACCTTTGGAGATTGAAAATTGGAAAGCTTGGAACCAATTGAAACTGTCCTAACCCAAGTCCAATCTTCTAACCGTGCTAATTCTGCAGCTTATCGAAAATTTCTGATAACCAATTCTATAACCTTCTTGCAATCCAAAATTTGACTACCCGAATTTTTTCCAGCACCTGAGCCTCGAGGACTAGAAGGAGGAGCACCTATCCCACTTTCTGTCAAAAGAAACTTAGAGCATGAATTTCAAGAAAAAGGTTTTTGGAAATTTGCCTTTGATTGGACTTGCCGTAATTTTTTGGAATAAACTTGGAATCAAGTCATGGGAAGCATAGTATGCAACCACTGTACCAGGTGGCTCACCACCTTAAATACAATCAATCAGTAAAAGCTTCAGTTCACTCAATGTGTTATTGAGAAATGGGTAGTTAATTAGGGGAAGGAGATGATAAGGTTGTTTGGGCAAGAAGAGGAAAGGGTGGAAAGAGAAAAGACGGAAAAGAGGGCAAGGGCACAAGTAAAATGTTATCAGACCAAGGTAAGTTTTTTATTTTACTTTGATTTTTGTTATTATGAAGCTGATTTAGTTGGAATTCAGATTTATAGTGCACGCTACAAGTTAGCAAGAGATCTCTGCAGTGATGTGTCAGGTTTTGTTGTGCTTTTTCATGATACTAGGTGCATCTCTGATATTGAGGAAGGCCCACCACCAGCCCCAACTGCACCCATCCAAGCTATTCCTGGATGGCAAAATCCTGAACTCAATTATTTGTTTAAAAAATGGATAAGATGACAAAGGATTTAGCCCATACACCAGCTCAAAGAAAATCAGCATCATAAAAATATTCACGGTCATCAGAAAGGACAGTTGCACAAGATGATATATTCAATGTTCCCAAATACCTACCCAAGAATTGCTATTCAGCAACATTTTTTTCAGGATTATCTGTAAATGAACTTGAGTCACTTGGAGTTGGAGCTGATATTGATCTGGTAAAGATTCAGGAATCAATTAATACAGCATCAAAATCATCATAACTTGGGTATAACAGTGATCTTCTGTGTAATATAGCTATCTTATATTGAATTTCATGTATTCTGTTATTTTTCAAAGCAAATTGGTAAATTTTATAAGGTGTTGAGAGAGAGTAACATTTTATTTTAAAAAAAATAATGTATGAGATATAAAAATGTCTTTTCAACAAATTGATGGTCCATACCTCTTTATGTCACATTTATGTATCCATATTAATTTCAATCAAAATTAATTTTGACCAATACATAGTGAATACATGCTATGCCACTTACACTTGCCAGGCATAGCTACCATTAAATATGACAGTATCAAAATTAATTTTGATCAAAATCAATGAGCATGTTAATCATGAATTTCTGGAGTCAGCTGCTTATTTTTATGCATGGTGCCTTTCCAAAATTAATTTCAATCGAAATTAATTTTGATACTGGCATATTGAATGGTGGCTATTCCTGGAAAGTGTAAGTGGCTTAGTGTGTATTCATTATGTATTGGTCAACATTAATTTCAATCAAATTTAATATTGACATTTGCATATTGAATCCAAACCAGCAAACAACCTAAAAAATTCTTCATAAAACTGCTCATTAATTTTGATTCAACTTAGGGTTGACCATATACATATTTAATGGTAGTTATATCTGGTGTAAGTTGTAAAGCTTGTGTTCAATGTGTATTGGCCAACATTAATTTTGATTTGAAATTAATATTAATGTGTAAATGATATATACATGCTCAATATGCATTGTAACATGTTTACTTAAGAATAGAGGGCCCTACTTTTCATCTTACAGAAAAATACTTGGTGGAATGTCAAATTCAACTTTAATTAAAATTCATGTTGACATGTTACCATGCATAACAGTAAGCAACTGACTGCATAAATTGATGATAATAATGAACCTTAATTTTGATTGAAATTGATGTTGCAAAATTCAGATTGAATAAAATCTATTCCACTTACACTAGCCAGGCATATTTACTATTTATTATGTATTGGTCAACATTAATTTTTATAGAAATTAATATGGATATGTAAATATTATATTTACCCTCAACATATATAGTAAATTTCAATACTTAAGAACACTTGCTGTCCTTTACATGTCATGCAAAAAAGCATTATATCTTTTCAACATTAATTTTGATCAAAATTAATGTTGGCATGCCATTATGCATTGAAACAACTAACAGACTAAAAAAGTTCATGATCAAAATTCTCATTAATTTTAATCAAAATTAATGTTGACCAATACATATTGAATATAAATAATCTCTGCTTACTTAGACCAGATATAACTACCATTCAATATGTATTTGGTCAGCCTTAATTTCAATCAAAATTAATGGGCAGTTTTATGAAGAATCTTTTGGGTTGTTTGCTGGCTTGGGTTCAATATGCAAATTTCAATATTAAATTCAATTGAAATTAATGTTGAGAAATACTTAATGAATACACACTATGCCTCTTACACTTTCCAGGCATAGCTACATGCAATATGCCAGTATCAAAAGTAATTTTGATTGAAATTAATGTTGGAAAGGCACCATGCATAAAAATAAGAAGTTGACTCCAGAAATTCATGATTTTCATGCTCATTAATTTCAATCGAAATTAATTTTGATACTGGCATATTTAATGGTAGCCATGCCTGGAAATTGTAAGTGGCATGGCATGTATTCACTATGTATTGGTAAACATTAATTTCAATCAAAATTAATATGTACATGGACTATGCATAAAATTCCAATAAGTATAGGTAAGCTAAGTAGTTGGATTAACTGGTTTGATCAAGTAAACCATATAAAAATTTATGTTTTAATGCCTTGGTTAATTTCTATTGAAATTAATTTTAAGCCATTCATGTTGAATTTTATCTATGTCTGTGTAGTCCATGTGACATGGCTTGTATTCAATATGCAGGGGTCTACATTAATTTTGATTGAAATTGTGAGGTTTATTGCCTCATAAATTATTTGGTCTCTGTCAGGGTTACATGCATGGTGCCATATGATACTTGTTAATTCCTATCAAAATTAAATTCAACACCAATATATTTAATACAAACCATCACCACACAATATGGGGGGCGGACTTGCTAGCAAGTCCGCAACCTTGGACCCAAACTCACCATAGATTGAACACACATTGAGCTATTGATAAAGGAACCATACAATCAGGGATGAACACCACTCAGCAGAACAGTTTTAGGTGGGTGTTCAAGTAGAGTTCAGTATGGGTTCAGTCTGAGTTCAGTCTGAGTTCCATCTGAGTTCCATCTGAGTTCAGGTTGAGGACTTGCTAGCAAGTCCACCCCCTATATTGCGTAGTGCATGGCACTTACAGTACTTGGTCATAGCTAAAATTCAATATGCCAGTCTCAAGATTAATTTCAATAGAAATTAATCAGGATCCATGAAGTTTATCAATAGTGTATGAATTAAGTTTCAAGTCATATGTTTCATCATTTTCTTGCACCCATTTTTAGGTTATCTCAACAATTTTTTTCAAGTTTTATTATATTAATCAAAACTGTGGTAAGTTGTGAAAAACTAGCTAAACCAAATCTCAAATTGAATATTAATGTTTCAATAATTTTGAATGTTGTTTAAGGTATTTCATTGGGTGATTCATAACAATATTTTATTAACTTAGTAGTCCTATAAATTTTGAAAAGTAACATTATTTGTATAGTTAGGAACAACAATGCAATATCTTGTGCAGACTAAGATATATTTTAAAATAAAACTATTCAATTTTTTTTCCCTTTAGTTGTATCCAAGTTTATCAATGGTTTGGTCACTGGGCCCACACCCTAGCCCGACACTCCTCCTGTCACTTAAAAAACAAATTATTATCTTAAATTTTAATGTTACCAGTTTTATATTTATAATTCATTTCTTGTTTGGTGAGGCATATCAGTATATTTGTGAATCTCTCATTGTCATAAGAAAGTAAATTTAACAAATAGTTTTAAAGCATTATCCTTTTTTTCATATAATATACTAATTAAGTGTATCTCCATTGTTTAGGAGTAAATTCTAATTTAAGAAAAATTTTATTTACCAGTGGCAATTTGCATATGGGATATATATTTGTTATTATTTGTTTTTCACACTACAAGTCCCCAAAGAATTCCTAGTATTTTCTGTTAGCTACATCAAATTTGGCTTCAATATAAACAGATTATGATATAGCATGTTACTTAGTTTACCCCACTATGAATAATACATGTTAAAAAAAGTTCAAATAATATATAATCCCCCTATTTATGTTTTCTGTTTCTTTCATACTCACTTTAATTTTAATCTTATTCAATTTTTTATCCTATTAAATTATTAACTTCAATTTTCTAGAATAGAGTTTCTTATAATTATTCATCATATTACATCATAATTTTTTGATATCAAATACTTTTTCTTAATATTCATTAATAAATATGTCTAGTATTCAAAATCCTACACCTCCACTTTGTATGTGTATCATTTTCCTCTCTCTTAATTTATATATTTCACTTATGTTCTATATCTTTTTTTAAAAAAAAATTGATTTTCCAGCGCCCAAATGTTTTCCATCCCACTCTCAGATTGATACTTGCTTTGAAGATTTTGAGCTTGCACCATGTCTGCCACATGGCATGGCACGTAACCCTCCTGTACTTAGCAATGAGAGGTAGGAAATAAAAAGAGTTCAGTATCACAATTTACTTGAATTGGCTAGAGATAAAACGGAAGAACTTGTCAAGATCCTTAACAATAATCCTTCTCCTTCATATTTATCTAACCCTTGTAACAACTTACTCAAATATGTGAAAAGCCTTGAAAAATTTATGTTCTTCACTTTTTTTGTCTCCTTTTAAATTAGTAGATAAGATTATTAATATTTTTTTTTCTTCATATATATTTGTAGCTTACGAGGAGGGTGTAATTCCTCCTGATGAAGTCATTGTCATTAGGGATGATGATGAGACAGATGAACCATCAGCTTCAACTCATGCTTCAACTTCTAACGAAAATCTTGAAACACCTGTTATCCGCTCCAAGAAAAAGAAATTATCGCAAGGCTCCTCTTTTGTTCAACATATTAAACCGGCTTCTGCTAAAGATTTTTCTGATGTATCAAATAATAAATCTCAAAAAAAAGCAAAGGCTTTAGTAATGAGTATATTCTTGTTTCCTTTTTTATTATTATTATTCTTTTATCTTTAAAATTCTATCATATATCTATTTTATTGCTTACATATTGTACTTTTTATCTTTCTTTTGATATTTTGTACCAGAAACTCACCTACTGTAGATTGTTCCATCATTAAACGCCCTCTCCCTGATGAAGATGATGAAAAGAGCAATAAAAATAGCAATGATGAACTGTCAGAATATGAAGCTATGCTTGCTCATCAAAACAAGCAAACTTTAAAATCTTCTTCAAGACATGACGATATGTTTGATAAGGATGATGATTCAAACAGCTCATCACCAAATTCCTTCATTTCTAAGAAGCAATACCCATCACCTCCTAATTTACCTACTTTGACCTCTTTGAAAGCTTCTCTACCAATGAAATCAACTCCAATCAAGATATCAAACAAAAATCTAACTTATTCACCCTCAGTTCTAAAAGACTCTGATTTGCAGGAGGAATTCTGTAAAATTCATGCATTTTATAAAGGTAGAATCAGCACAGCAAAGGTCCTTAGGTCGTGGTTGGAAATTGTTACTCTTCTCGAATTATGCTCATCTACTTCTTCCCAAGAACCCATGTTAAATATTCCAATGTTTACTTTTCATTGGGAAAAATCTTGTGGAGAAGATTGGCTTTCAAAACTTACTGAGTTATGTAAGTTACCATAATTTTTAGTCTTAAATTTTTTCTTTTACTTATTTTTTTTCCTTTTGTAGCAAATATCTTTTAGAGATTGATAGCTCACAGCTATGGGTACTCAATAATATTGATTTCAAAAAAATGGAAGATTTTTGTGATCCTTATGGTTTAAATACTGAAATTCTTTCCTCAACAAAGAAAACAGATCACCCTGAATCCAATCTTATCTGAATGCTTATGAGATTAATGATCCCAAGTGATCACTGCAATTTTTTATGGGTCTCTCTTATATCATCTTCACTTTATCTGACCACACATGAATTCAGCCAGCTTCCATCACATCAAAACATTAACTCAGATTGTCCAATTTAACGTGGTCTTCAGCTTCTAGCTCACCTTTCAAATCTGAAGAGGCCAATTCCTGATGGCTTAGAAGTTGGTCCCACTGCACTTCAAACCAGTGATATATCAATGTCAAATCTTCTTCAAATTAGCAACATTATCATTGATATAATTATGTGAATTATCATTCTTAAATCAAAATATTGTGCTGCAACAATATCAAGCGACAAGACTAGCAAAGCTCAAAATTTAGTCAGAAAAACGAAAATACTCAACTTACTATAATGGAACAGAAACAAAAGGCTGCGCTAAACAAGATAAATTCTGAATACTCCCACCACCAATATCAATCTTTCAAATTCTATATAATTGATGGTGTCCGTGGTTTATTTCTGAGCTCTCAAGATCATAGATTGGCTTCAGCAGCTGATTGCTTGGAGGTGATATCAGAAATTAAGTTTCTTAATTTACATGTAAAAAATCATTTTATGGAGGAAATAATTTGGAAAAATTTAAATAACTAAATTTTAACATTAATAAAACCTTTTATAGGCAAGTGTGATCCATTTCCTTTAAAATTTGATACCCCAAGTTCTCCAGGAATCGCTAGGGCTATTTCTGCAGATTTTATGAATCACTGGAGCTCCATTCAGCCAGTATCACCTTTTTTTTCTAAACATAGCCTTTCAATAAATTAATACTCCAACATGTAAATAGATAAAGTTCTGTGTATATGATTTATCTTGTATAATTCGAGTTATTTTCCTTCAAATACGTCAAACATGTGACCATCTTTGAAATTTATTAAGAAACCTTTGACATGATTTTCTAAATTAATATAAAAAAAAATTATCTTAAGTCCAGCAATAACAAAGAATTTAAAATCTACTTATATGATTTCAAAACTTGTATTAAATTCTTAAATATTTTATTGTTTATATAAAAATATGATAAATGCTCTAGTTTTGTAACTTTACCTTTAATATTGAATAATCTATTAATTTTTACAAATTTTTTCATTGATTGTAACATTTTTAATCAGAAGTAGAAAAACTTAAATAATTAAATGTGTGTATTCTTAAAAAATACAATTTAATCTATTTTTGATTCAAAATTCTTTCATCAACTCTTTATTATTAACTTTTTTATTAATAAGCCTGTTTGACCTAAAATACTATACAGTTAATTTGGTAGAATTAAAAGCACATTTTTATGGCTAATATACTTCAAATTCTTTATTATAGCTTTTTTATTTTAGAACCTTTGCTACCAATTTAATAAAAATGACATTTAAAGATTTCACAACTTATATATTTCCTCATAAGTAAATCAAACTTTTTTATAATATTATGAAAAAAAAATTATTCTATTTCACAAATAAAAAAAATAGATAATACTATAATCATCACAACTGAAAATGTTACAGCTACTCCCAGTATTTATCATGTTTAATTTCGCATTAAGTTATGTATATATGATATAAATTTTTAATATTTAATTATCAAAATTTTTTAGATTTGTCTTATAATTAGATAAATAATACTTTGCTGATTTTATTTCTTCCTCTATTAAGTCATCTCTTTTCAAAAAAACTATCAAAGCACTTATCAAATATTTATACCTATCTTTTTCTTCTTTCATTTCCAAGTACTCTGAAATATCAATATCAAAAACATTAAGCTTTTCTATAGCATGAAAAATTCTAGTGCAGATTTGAATAGAAGAACCTATCCTTGTGAAGCCATGAATTTCATGACATCTTGAGGTAAAATGTCTCAGTTGATTGGCAGGCCATATTGTCACTGTTATTCCATTAGTTGCTTCAAAGTTGATTTTACTTCGAATTTTAGGAAACATAAGCTTTCCACCTGTTTGTCGTGGTTGGGTCTTATTGTACTTCATATGAATGGTATTGTTTTCTGTATCTTTAGGAAAAAATATTCCTAAAGTATACTCACTTGAATCCTTATCACGATGAACCTCATTGGAGAACCCATTACCATTTGCTCCAGATGTCCAAGTAAAATTACTAGCAAACGGTACACCCTCTTCTTCACTATAAAATTTTGAAAATCCAGAAATACCAAGTTTTGCACAAAGATTAGTTGCCTCTTTGTACTTTACATATGATAGTTTTTCATAAAAATATTCAAAGTACATTTCAATCCTCTTCATTTGTTTTTTATATTCATCCGTGCCTACAATATTATCAGTGTATTCATCTGCAAGTAAAAGCATTCAAAAATTGAGTATTTAAATTAAAAAAAGTGATACTTACAAATATATAAAGATTTCTTCCTATCTAAAATAGAGCCACCACCAAACATTTTTCCAAAACCACCAGCTCTTTGATGATAAACATTATTTGTAATTTCATGTTTGCAGTAAGATAGATCCTTAATGCACTGCACTGTAGCTTCTAACATATCTAGTTCTTTGAGCTCATGAATTTCAACAGTCTGCACAAGAACATTAGGTATTAAGACACCTTTTGGTTTATAGATACTACAGCCAGGAAAAAAATTGTAATAATAATTGCAATCTGTCATATTATTTACATAAGATTGTGCATAGAAATGTGGCTTCTTCCCATTTGTATCCATTCCAAGAGCATTTACAAGTTTCATTCCGGTAGCAATGTCTTTTGCCCACCTATTGTTAGAGCTCTTCCCTGGCCATTTTTTTTTCAAATTTTTACTCATTGATGGTTTGATCCTAAGAGAATTCAATTTTGATTTAAAATTGAAAAAAATTAAAAATTAGAAAATAGTTACAGAATTTCAATTATCAGTCAAAGATACCTTTAACTTTATCATATCTTCAATATTAGAAATATAAAATTAGTATATCTACATATTTGTAAATTCATATAATTTTTCCTTATTTCAAATATTAAGAATGTGTTTCAAAGGTATACTTAATTAAATTATACATATAAAGAGTATAGCTTTATCCTGTATGCATTCAGAAAGTATGAGATTTGGCTCTACACTTAATATTAATAATATAATGAAAGTATAACTTCAATACACTAGTAATATTAAAAAATTTACAGAATTATCATATCCACATATATAAAATGAAAAATCTTGCTCTGCCCAATATATTGACTTAGAAAGTTATACTTCAATAAATTATTAATTTTTAAATTGTAGCATTGTCCTGTATGCTTTCAGCAAGTGCAAGACTATGAAACAACTTAAAAATAAATAAATTAAAGGTAAAGTACAATCATTCTAATTATTATTATGAAAAGCAAAACATTATCCTGTATGCTTTCAGCAAGTAAAAGATGATGTTTTACTTTTCATATTAATAATATAATGTTTGAGATAGTATTTAAGAAATTTAGAAAAATGATAAGCAAACATGAACTTACGTGTCTATAAAATCTTCTTCCATTTGTAGCTGATTGATCAAAATTAATTATAAAGTTTATTTTATAATCACTTTTTTAAAAAATAAATAGTTAGATAAATAAATTGAACATTTTTGATAATGAATAAAGAAAAGTAAATTGACAAACAAATAAAAAAAATTTAAGTTAACTGAAAATGAATTTTTTTGATAATGATTTGAAAGGGTACAGTAAAAGATACCTTAAAAATAAATTCCAAATTAGAATCATTAGATTAACTTGTCAAAAGTGTAATAAAGAGTAACAAACCAAAATGATATGAAATGCATTAGCAAGAAAAATTTGCTTACTGGTAATTGGATAAAGTCAAGAAAATAGTAACAATAAATCAAAATGATAAAGCAAAAATATGATCAATAATTTTTGAAAAAGGTTAGTGAGACAGAGAAAGGAACAATAAGCTCAGTGGCAAACAGATGTGGATATCATGAGTTTTCACTGATATCTTTTTCAAAAAAATGCAGCTCTCCCAGTCATATGATAAACTTCATCTAAATTCCAAGAATAATGTTTCCAAGGCACTGTACGCAGCATGATCATTTTTTCCTATGCATATACTAATTCCAGCTAGAATTTACTTGGCTGCATGTTGTACAGATGAAGATTTATGGAACGCTGAAATTCACATCTAAAAAAAATTGACACCACATAATTCTAGCTACCATTATGGTAAGGTAAAATCTTACAGTCGCCTTGCTGTAAGCAGAATCCGGAGGAGATATGTGGATTTAGCTGAAAACCCCGTCCTTCCAATAAAAATAACAAAATGGGAATTCTAAATCACTAAGCTAACCAATCTACTTGGATCCGATTGATGAAAATAATGAAACTCTAAAATAATTAACGCTTATTGAGATTTAAATAAAGTGGCTGTTGATAAAAGAAATACTGATAACAACAATTAAGGTGTACCAGTGAAAGATCTGTAAAGATTGACTTTTATTTTTTTATAATAATTTGAATTTTTATGAGACAGCAATAATCAAGTCCCAGTGATGAAGACCTTTCTAAAGATACCCTATATGAAGCGTGATTTAAATCGTTGAATTGTATTTCTAAAATGTTATGTAAAAATAATAAATGTTATAAGGGTATTATAGATTATTTAATTTGTTGAGTAATAAAAAATGAGACCGTGGTGGTCAATGATTAAGCTGTATGATGTGTCCCCCCCTCAATTTCGAGTTTGAGAAGCGCTTAAGTATTCCTAGTCACGTGCCTAAGTTTTCCCCTCCAGAGCTCTTCCAGAGTCAATCCGGAGCCCGTACAGAGTCCGTACGGAGTCAAAGCGGAGTCCGTACGGAGTCCGTACGGAGTCCGTCCGGACTTCCGGACTCAATTTAGAACCTTAAAACCATAATAAAAAATCTAGAAAAATTACACATAATAGAGCTACTTCCCCTTTACATACCAAACTAATTTTCGTAGTCTGCGCAGCTCTAATTACCCCGTGAAAATTCATCAAAGTTAAGTAATTTTTGAAAACGTAAATATTTCTATAAAACTTTAAAATTCATTTAAAAATATAAGAAAATTAGTAAAAATTCTGGGAAAATTTCCCAAGGTTCTTGAGTGACTTGACTTGATACTTATAAATTTTTCAGACCGTAAAAATAAGTTTTCTCCGTAAAATAAATTGTATTTGTGTAGGCATTCGCTCGTGACCAATTTCTTCATATTTTAAACTCCAATAAATTAAATAAAACCCTTTTTATAAAAAATAATAACACCAATCTTGCACGCCGTAATAACTCCATTTACATATTTAGGTTCCGTACTAAACTTTAGGCTACCACATCCTCCCTCCAATCGAGAATGTCCCCATTCTTAAAACTTTGCATAAGTGGTTGAACAATTCCAAAAGAATTATCTTTTCTAATAAAATAATTTGATAAATTTGTTTTAGCTGGTCTTCTTTTAAATCTTTATAATAAAAAACGTTGTTTCTTCTTCTCTGGCTTGATATAACATAAAATAATATAAATCTTGTGATGATTCCACTACTGAGAGCAAGGTTCGAATCCCTTCAGACTCCCATATACCAGTCTTCCTTCTTGTCACAGCATTGAGAGAGTGAATCTTCCTATGAGCCGAATACTCCTGATTCCAACCTCATAGGGCCCCCCACTGAGCCGAATTCTATGATTCCAATCTCGCCATAATGTCCTCCAAGCTTCACACCAAAAAAAATGGCCTAACTATGAGGCACTAAAAAAAATCATTCCCTAAAATCCAACTACCATCCTAACTTCTGATTCCTTCATCACAATTTTCAAACTTTGCTATACAGCAAACCCATAAAATACTTTTGCCAGGCTTCCAATAATAATATTAACTTTAGACCATGTTAAAGCGCCACAAATTTCACCTAATTAACCATTATGCTTTCCATAGCATCATCACCACCTAAAATTTTAACCTCCTAAAGCTATCAGCACCCAATTCCAGAAATAATTGAATAACCAGTTTAGAGTCTTAGTGGACAGCGATAAATTAAAAGATTGAATTGAGTTATCCAAACAAGATTGACATTCCAGTTTAAAGTCTTGGTGGACCAAACATATAATCGATTGCCAGTTTATGGTCTTGGTGGACCAAAGATCGTTTAAGTGCATAAATATCTTGATATATTCCTAAGTAAGGCCTAGGCTTGACCAAAGATTGAATAAATTTGATAATCCAGTTTAATGTCATAGTGGACCAAACATTTGATCGACAAGTAATCCAGTATAAGGCCATAGTGGTCCAATGAATGTTGAATTATCCTGCAGATATTAATTTTCCAGTTTAAAGTCATAGTGGACTAAACAATGAATGAACTACCAGTTTAAAGTCATGGTGGACCAAACATTTAATCGATAAGAAATCCAGTTTAAGGTCATGGTGGACCCAACAGCTTGATAACAGTCCAGTTTAAGGTCTTGGTGGACCTATCATTTGATAACACTCCAGTTTAAGGTCTTGGTGGACCTATCATTTGATTTATATAAAAAAAATCCGTCTCCGAAAATATCCATAAAATCTTGAACATTCTTGAAATTCAGTTTAAAGTCTTGAAGGACTAACAGCTCCAATATAAAATCTTTAATGACAGTCTTGAAAATTAGCCAGTTTAAAGTCTTGGAGGACTAACAGCTCCATAATTTGTATAAAACCCTTAAGGAAAGTCTTGAACAGTAGCCAGTTTAAAGTCTTGGAGGACTAACAGATCCAAAATACGTGTAAAAAAAAAACCTTAAAGAACGTCTTGAACAGTAGCCAGTTTAAAGTCTTGGAGGACTAACAGCTGTCTTGAAGTAAAATCCCATAGGTATTGAGTTCCCCTAGACCCTGTTTCCTGTCTAAACTAAATGAATAAACTAAAAAGAATGAAGACAGAAAAATAAACTAAGCAATATAATAATAATTTTGATTTAATTAATTAATTTTTTTATTTTTAATTTTTTATAATTTTATTTTATTTTTATTTTATTTAATTATTTTATTTTTATTTTTATTTTTATTTATTTATTTTATTTTTATTTTATTTTTTTTTTTAATTTAATTTTTTTTTTTTTTTTTTTTTTTTTTTTAAATTTAAAATAAAAGATTTTAGAAAAGATAGTTTTGAAATAAAAGTTAAATTTTAATTTTTAAAGAAAGATAAAAAAAGTAATAATAATAAAAAAAATTTCAAAATAAAATTTTTAAAAGATGCCCCCCGGCCATTTGATGAGCCGTACCCTCGACATCATACCCACATCCAAGTGCAACTTGATGTGGTTACACAATTTTAAGAAATTGAAAAGAAAATAAAATAAATGAAAGTTTTTAAAAGATAATTTTTATAATGATGATCACTGGGTGGGCTCCCTCCAATTTATAAAAATGATTAGAGACCACCAGTGAGCATCACCTTTACAATAATTCATAATATATATTAAAGAAAAGAAATCACAATCTAACATAAAAAAATCAAAAACAAAATAAAATAAAAAGAATCTTGAATCCGGCGTTGAGAGCGGTGTCTCTTGATTCGTTCCAGTTTATAGTCTTAGTGGACTTCCTAAAATTAAAAGACAAAGCCAGGATTCAACCAGAAACAGGGAAAATTTTGGAAACGAACATTATGGGGTAATTGTGTATAGAGCAGCCAGCCCATCAATTACCCCCACACTTGCCAATATTAAATTAAGAAGGTTCCCCTGTGAACACTTCTTCCAATAACTTTTAAAATTTTTCCAACACTATCTTCACCCATATTTTAAGAATTTTAAATTTTGAAAATTTTCAATGAAGGTTTTCTTGTATTTCGTTATGTTTCATCACAGTTTCGTTGCCCATATGCAGTGTAACGATAGTAAAGTATTTTTTTATAAAAATAAGAAGATAGTTTATACTCGTTGCGGAGGTATAAATTTAATAAAAGTCATTAAAATTGTAGTTTATCCTCATTTCGGAGTTAGACTTCGGCACTCCTGGTGCCTCTAGGATAGAACCGTTTCACTTGATCGGCTGCTACCCTCTTCTTTAATACTACTCCATCCAACTCTTCTAGCACATATGAACCGCCGGAAACTTGCTCCTTGATTTTATACGGTCCATTCCACCTATCTGCAAACATCTTTCCCCACTGACTTTCCAAACTCCTATTATACACCAGGACCATATCTCCTGGGTTCAAAGGTTTCCTTAATCGATGTTCCAACCGCTCATCCCAATATCTAACTGATTGATTTCGGATCTTCATCATCCGCGAATATGCCTTTTCTAAATATTCTTCTTTCTTTTCTAGCTGCATCATTCTTGCACACAATAATTCTTCAGTA
Organism: Hemileia vastatrix; assembly: GCA_030280995.1. Taxonomy (NCBI): domain Eukaryota; kingdom Fungi; phylum Basidiomycota; class Pucciniomycetes; order Pucciniales; family Zaghouaniaceae; genus Hemileia; species Hemileia vastatrix. The sequence continues at coordinate 65,621,753 of JASXTE010000001.1, forward strand.
GTTTTGACCGTGCCCCAGTCAACTCCAAGATATGATTCAGCTTCTAAATCAACCGGTAAAACTGCTTTCTGTCCAAAAACAAGTTCATAAGGTGAAAATCCGGTCGTCCTTTTGGCAGTGATTCGATAAGCAAATAAAACTAAAGGTAAATAGTGCCTCCACTTTTCGGCACTTGTCCCACACATTTTAACTAAAGCATCCTTAATAACTTGATGCCCTCTTTCAACCATGCCTTCAGCTTCAGGATAATATGGGGTTGCTACCCTAACCCTTGACCCAACTTTCAATACGGCCTCCTTAAACTCTGTCCCAAATTCAGGACCTCCATCTACCGTTACCAACTTCATCACCCCATACCTATACACCCAATTATTCAAAAAAAATTCTGCCACATTTTTGGCAGTTAAATTAATAAGAGGCGCTGCCTCTACCCAACCAGATAAATCATCTCTGGCCACAATTAAATATTTATACCGTCCCTCTTTTATATGAACGGCATCTAAACTAACTCTTCCAAAGAGCGTATATTCACCGGTCGCGCGTCCAGGTTCTTTTGGCCTTAAATAACTTCGTCTTTGACATTCTTCGCATGACTGAACCCACTGTTTAACAGCCATCTTCATGCCAGGCCACCAAAATCGATCAGAAATTCTTCTAAACGTTTCTCCAACGCCTCTATGCCCGAGATCTTCATGCAGTGATTTCAAAACTAATTCTTGCCCCTTCTGTTGAGTTATAACTACTTGAGGATTTGGATACCTCCTCCTCATTAAACGTCGACCAGATAGGTAAAACGTAGATGACTTCCTCTTGATAGCCACCCATTCATCGTCTTCACAATCTTCTGGCCTCTCTAAAGTCAACAAATATTTGACTAACAAAAAATAAAAACCAGTCTGACCCCAGACTTCATCTTGAAAATCGATTAATATAACATCAATAGGGACTTCTCTATCACCAATATCACCTGCACATGAATGAGCCAATAATCGTTGACCCATAAATAAATCTTTAATCGAGCTATGTCGACGTTTTTCTTCTGAACCTTTGGATCCTTCGAAAACCGTATTTGAAAATACCTCTTTCTCTTTATCCACCTTTTTATTTAAGTTCTCTAATTCTCCAACATATACACCATTCCTTAATTTACTACTATCCCACACTACCAATCCATTTTCCTCTACATACACCACATCTTCTTCTACCTCCTCTCTGCCAAATTTATCTACACCTTTTCCAACACCTTTATTAACGTAAAAACTATTTTCCAGTTTATCCTCTTGATGGAGGTCATCATCATCATAATCTAAACACAATAGTCCTGCCAGTTTAACCTCATGGGGGAGGTATGGAAAGTCTTCAGCTCCTTTAGTGCTGGCTTTGATAATAGGTATATCTTCATCGAACTCTTCTGAGTCTGAATCTTCTTCAGTGGGTGGTCTCCTTGATAAACCGTCTGGCATAGTAAAAGTTTTGCCAGGCTTATGAACTAAATCAAACGAAAAATGTTGAATAAAAGCTACCCATCTCGTCATGGGTGCGTTCGGTAAACTTGGGGAATTAATCATCTGGATTAAAGATTTCGCATCCACTTGCAACTCAAAATGTTGCCCCCACAAAATATGCTGAAGTTTCTTCAGTATTTTCGCCACACCACATAATTCCAATTTTGGTTGAGAATATCTTGATTCGACCTCAGTAAATACTACAGATTCATACCTAACTGGCCTGATGTAACCAGCTTTATCCATCTGAGACAAAACCGCCCCAGCTGCAACCTGACTTGAATCAACTGCTAAATAGATTCTGCCAGCATCTTTTCCATAATCCAACTTGTGCAGGACTAAATCCTTCCCCACAACCTCCTTCAACTTCACAAACGCCTTCTCACACTCTTCATCCCACTTCCAGTCTGCATCCTTTCTCGTTAACCGTCTCAATGGAGCTGCCAATGAAGAAAAGTCCTTGATAAACATTCTAACATATACACAAACGCCTAAAAACCCTCTAACTTCGGTCGTATTCTTGGGTCTTGGCCAGGACTGAATTTTGTTAACTTTCTTCTTGGACATAATCCTACCCTCTCTACATACCACATGGCCTAATATTTCTAAGGCTGGCACACAACATGAAAATTTTGAACCTGAAATAGTTAAACCAGCCTCTTCAATTTGAAACAAGATTCTTTCTAAAGTAATTGCAAACTCCCAAATGAATTTGCGTATCCCGGGATTCTCTTCCAACACCTGGTTATCATAGTCGGTTGTTGGTCCCTTAATTCCTCCATCATCTATAAAGATTCCAGCATATTGTGGAATTTCATCTTGAAGGATCCAAGCCATCTGAGCTTAATAAACTGCAACCGACTGTAAACGTCCAAGTGGCGTATCGAATGTAGTGAGAGGCCTTGAGTCCGGATGTAACTCTCTCTCATCATATCCACCCATAATATCTCCCAAACCATAACACACTCTCCCTGCAAACGCTTCAACAAACTCCTCAGCACTAGGCGGTATCCCAGCATCCTTTATTGTAACCCTATTTAATTCCCTAAGATCATGAACAACTCTAAGCTTGCCATTTGGTTTCTTGATACAAAATACCGGACTAGAATAACTTGACGTTGATTGCTCATACAGTCCAGTGCGTATCCGTTCTCTGACAACTTCGATATAAGCTTCTTTCAATGCAGCCGGAATAGGAATCGGTTTCTGCTGCCACGGTTCATGACATACCACAGGAATCTTGTATGGCTCCCCATAGGAATGCTTCAACACACCCCTCTCCTCTTCTACAAAAGCAATGGCCTTCTCTCGCTTGACCATCACATCCAACAACAACTTCTTCTCTTCTCCAGACAACCAACCATCAGGTCCAAAATTAACAACACCCAGTCTCTCAAAAGTGATTCTTGACGTCTCAGAAAATTCAGGCGGATTCTTTACCAAGGGACTTTCATAAGGATCTCTTGATAACCTTGGTCTTCTCAAAGGTGGATTTAATTCAGCAGGTAGCGGTTCATTAATAGGTCGAACTTTATTTGCTACCTTCTTATATTTGGCTGTGTCCACATCTAAATTAACTTGAGGTAAAACATTTTCTTTTGTATCGCCATTAAAACTTTCATCAAATGAATCTTCTTCATCGCCAGAATCAGAATAAGAAAAATTAGAAAAATATTTTATTTAATTTTTAAATTTTACCCTTTTCTCCTTTCCCTCGTCTAATTTATAAACAGATTTTCCAACACCTTTGCTTCACTTATCCAACAGTAAATCACCCGTAAAGAAAGTCGGCAGTTTAACCTCTTGCTGGAGGACCGGAATTGAATTTTCACAAAAATTATTTTTTTGAGTTTTAATTATACTGAGATTTTTTATTGGATTTTGATAAGATTTTCGCAGTTTACCCTCTTGCTGGAGGTCCAAAATAGAAGGAGATACTTGCAGTTTAGCCTCTTGCTGGAGTTCTGGAATAACCTTTTCACATAAATTATTTTTTTGTGTTTTAATTATACTAAAATTTTTAATCGGGTTTTGATAAGATTTTCGCAGTTTACCCTCTTGCTGGAGGTCCAAAATAGAAGGAGATAATTGCAGTTTAACCTCTTGCTGGAGGTCCAAAATAGAAGGAGATAATTGCAGTTTAACCTCTTGCTGGAGGTCTGGAATAACATTTTCACATAAATTATTTTTTTGTGTTTTACTTATACTGAGATTTTTAATCGGGTTTTGATAAGATTTTTGCAGTTTAGCCTCTTGCTGGAGGTCCGTAATAGAAGGAGATAATTGCAGTTTAACCTCTTGCTGGAGGTCCAAAATAGAAGGAGATAATTGCAGTTTAACCTCTTGCTGGAGGTCCGGAATAACATTTTCACATAAGTTATTTTTTTGTGTTTTAATTATACCGAGATTTTTTATTGGATTTTGATAAGATTTTCGCAGTTTAGCCTCTTGCTGGAGGTCCGTAATAGAAGGAGATAATTGCAGTTTAACCTCTTGCTGGAGGTCACAAAACATACCCTTCCAATTTTTATCCAACCTAATTTGGCCCATTTTGCCTTTTTCACCGTTTTTAAATTTAATAGAAAAACCAGGTAAATCCGATAAACATATAGAAAAGTCCAAAACGTATTTGCACTCCAAAGTAATATTAACAGAAAATAATTGAGAATCCACTTGAATTATCTCCAAGTGAGCTGACCTATTGCAATCCGGGATCTCATCCTGAGGAGAGATTACAACATTAGAGTGATCAGCCCCTGCTACCCCAAAAAATGAGGGCATTCATCCCTTTCCAACAAACATAATTCACCAGAAGCCGTCCGTTTTATATGCCGCTTCTTGGTGCAAACACAACACTGGCACAGAGTAGTAATCCCTGGCCGTGTTTCCCAACCTTCATCTCCAGGAGGCGCTAACCGCATATGTAACCTCCGCATATCTTCACCAGTGATCTCCAAACTAATCCCCATGCCAGCTTGATACCCTATCCTGGCCTCAAAATCTATCAAGAAAGGACCACCAAGAACAGTTTTGACTGCTCCTCTGGCCACATAAAAGTGAACCTTACCAACAGATCCACCAATGCCTAACCTGACATGCTCAGCTGTACCCATCAGCTCTGTTGCATGCCCTCCAATACCTCTGAGGTTTCCCCCAGTTCCTCTTTTAATTGGCAAGACTATACTCGTCGCTTGCTCCAATGAAATTAAATTAATTTGAGACCCTGAATCGACCAAGGCCTTTACTTCTTTACCATTTAGAGTTACCACCAGGTAACCCAGGGGAGCGGAAAAATGCGTATCTACATCTTCACCAAACTTTTCAGCATTTTCACAAATATATTCCACCTCTCCAGTGGAAACACGACGCCTCGTCAAATGCTTCTTTTGCTTTTCAGCAAGCGCCGGACTAATCATAAATAACTCCCCCAAAGATAAGGGAATCTGAAGTTGATTCACCCTATTCAAAACTGCGTCCATCGCATTAGCTTGACCAGAAACTACTGGCCGCTCATACTGGACCTTTGATTTAACAACCTTGGCCCTGGGTACCTCTTGAGGTCCAACCGAGCCATCTTCACCCCCCATTATAACATCTTCACTTTCTATAACCCTAACTCCGTCACCAGCTTCTTGCACTAATCCTGATCCATCGCTAGTCCTTCTTACTCCCTCCATTGGGATGGGACCGCTAAAACTTGGTCTGGGTAGAGACGCCAATGGTACGTCCTCCTCAGAATCCGAATCATCCTCTGGCATAGGCTCACCATTTAAATCAAACTTTCCATAACTAGGGGGCCCCATATCAGCAATCCCCTTCTGCATTTTATATAATTTGTCCTTAGAGTAAGGGTTCAATTTGTTGATGGCAGTTTGAGCACTAGAATTCTTGTCCTTAGAGTAAGGGTTCACTTTGTTATTGACCTTGCCAGGATTAGCCCTCAATTGGCTCTGAATGCTACTCTTCGCCTTAGTAGCAGCTGCTCTTCTAGCAGCATTAACATTGTATTCGCCAGCCATACAGCTACCCTCCACCTGAGCAACCGTCGCCAGCTCTAAACCACCAAAAGAAGTAGAAAATGTGGCTTTACTGACCTCTTTCTCCTTGCCCTTGTCAGCTTTACCACCATTACCATTACCATTTTTGCCACTCTTGGCATTAACATCTTCATCCGTCACCTCTTCAAATCTGGCTCTCCTTTCAGCCGTTAAACTTCTTCTGACCAAATCAGAAGGAGACTGTCCATCACTGGGATTGATGAACGAACCATCAGGAAATTTATAAACTTTACCATCAAAAAGAACTCGCCCAGCATCCATATCCTTATCAAGAGCAAAACAAACTGTTGCTCTGTGCCCCCTCCTATTACAATAGGAGCACACCTTTGGCTCATCATAGCCACCTCTATATCCATTACCACCATTCCCACCATTTCTCCCATTGCCTGGGAAGCGGTTACCATTATTATTGCCATTATAATTTCGACGTTCATACCCTCTAGACTGATAAGAAGTTGACGTCGACGAAGAAGCGATTGGGGCCTTGTTGGCCTTCTGAGTCTCTTGAACATATATTTTTAATTGTTTAGTTAAATCGGCCAGATGATCGACCATCTTATTATCTACATTGCCCTCAACTTTAGCAGCCGGTAATACCATTTGTGCCTTCTTGGCCTCCTGGGCTTTGACCATAATATCGTTATTTTCGGCCAAAACTTCGCTAACCTTGCTAACATATTGAGTGCATGACTCTTGATATTTGTCCAACGCCAATAACTTGAGATGGGCCTGAATGTTCTCTTTGATAACCTCCAGAGCCGGCAGTTTCTGCTCACCATTAGGCAGTTCCTTCATCAAATCTTTTCTTGAAAGATCCTTCAAGACGTCCATACGAATATCCCTGCTGCATGCTGTCCAAAACAAATCTTTTGCTTGGTTCTCATGCACTAACTCGTCCACCAGTATGAGATATTCCACCACTTCATCAAACTGAACACAGAGCTTTTTGAAGTCAGCCATAGAAGAAACACCCCCTTTTGCTTGCCAGTCTCCAACAATTTTATTGAGGTCCATCATAGTAAACCTAACACCCCATCTATCAACCATAGCTTTAGAAAGCTTAACCCAATCCTTGTCCTTGAATGCCTGCATAGCAATAACCTCTTTTTCCACCTCCCTATCAGCAATAAAAAATCTAACTTGCTTCACCATGTCCACATGGGGAGCACCATCAACAGCAGCAGCAGCTTCATACCTGCTAATGAACCATTTAATCTCCTCCCCATCAAACTTTGGGCCATCCCAAGAAACAATTCTAACTGAGGGAGTAAGAGGGTTAGAAGATCCAGAAGCAACAGCAGAAGAAGACATCCCAATAAGTAAAGAAAAGCGTTAACAATTGATAAAATAACAAGCTTCTTGCAGGCCAATAACAAAAATCCAATTAGAGTTCCAGAAAATAAGCCTCTTGCAGGCTAATAACGTTCTTGATCCAAGTAAGTCTTTAAAGAAAGCTAGAGAATTCGAACCCCACGTTGGGCGCCAACTATGGTAAGTTAAACTCTTACAGTCGCCTTGCTGTAAGCAGAATCCGGAGGAGATATGTGGATTTAGCTGAAAACCCCGTCCTTCCAATAAAAATAACAAAATGGGAATTCTAAATCACTAAGCTAACCAATCTACTTGGATCCGATTGATGAAAATAATGAAACTCTAAAATAATTAACGCTTATTGATATTTAAATAAAGTGGCTGTTGATAAAGAAATACTGATAACAACAATTAAGGTGTACCAGTGAAAGATCTGTAAAGATTGACTTTTATGTTTTTATAATAATTTGAATTTTTATGAGACAGCAATAATCAAGTCCCAGTGATGAAGACCTTTCTAAAGATACCCTATATGAAGTGTGATTTAAATTGTTGAATTGTATTTCTAAAATGTTATGTAAAAATAATATATGTTATAAGGGTATTATAGATTATTTAATTTGTTGAGTAATAAAAAATGAGACCGTGGTGGTCAATGATTAAGCTGTATGATGTGTCCCCCCCTCAATTTCGAGTTTGAGAAGCGCTTAAGTATTCCTAGTCACGTGCCTAAGTTTTCCCCTCCAGAGCTCTTCCAGAGTCAATCCGGAGCCCGTACGGAGTCCGTACGGAGTCCGTACGGAGTCCGTCCGAACTTCCGGACTCAATTTAGAACCTTAAAACCATAATAAAAAATCTAGAAAAATTACACATAATAGAGCTACTTTCCCTTTACATACCAAACTAATTTTCGTAGTCTGCGCAGCTCTAATTACCCCGTGAAAATTCATCAAAGTTAAGTAATTTTTGAAAACATAAATATTTCTATAAAACTTTAAAATTCATTTAAAAATATAAGAAAAATAGTAAAAATTCTGGGAAAATTTCCCAAGGTTCTTGAGTGACTTGACTTGATACTTATAAATTTTTCAGACCGTAAAAATAAGTTTTCTCCGTAAAATAAATTGTATTTGTGTAGGCATTTGCTTGTGACCAATTTCTTCATATTTTAAACTCCAATAAATTAAATAAAACCCTTTTTATAAAAAATAATAATGCCAATCTTGCACGCCGTAATAACTCCATTTACATATTTAGGTGCCGTACTAAACTTTAGGCTACCACACCATGTTTCATGTAGCTAAAAAACATACACTCATCACATTTAAGTTTACATTGCTTCAAAATTATTTCATTTTCAAATTTTTTTAAAAGGAACTATAATGTGCACCACCTATTTCTAAAATATGAACCTCCCCACCATATTAAATTGATAGATTTTTTATTGTGCAATTTTTTTGCCTTGACCTTTTTCCTGATCTTACTTGGCTCGAAATATCAAAACATGACCAATTTTGCTTTCAGCAACAATTGATTTTGTTTCTATGTGTAACAATTGAAGGCCGTCTCTAGCCATCTGTGGAGCATTGTATATCCTATTTGTACACATCTTTTTAATTAATGTATCTTAATTAAAAAAATTACTTTTATTGCAGCCAGATTTCTACTGGCTGCTTTTTGGAAGCCTTTATTTATGACCCAAGCCTTTGAAATTGGCTTGGGTCCCTTAAATTTAAATTTAGTACTTCCAGCCAGGTTTCCCCTAGCTGTAAGTGTTGCTTTCAGGCAACCAAAGTCGCTAAAAGCGACTTTGGTTTCTTGTTTTTACATTTGCCACCCTCCCATACAATTTACTAGGCTAGGAGGTGGCCAAAACTGTATGCAACGCGCGTTTCACACTTGCTTCCATATTTCATGCAGCTGAGTTGAAATCAGCTGCATGAGATGTGGGCAGCACATGCAATGCACGTTGCATGCAGCAGAAATGCACGTTCCTTGCAGCACATGCAGCGTGCATTTCTGCTGCATGCAAGAGGCATTGCTTGCAGCAGCAATGTGCATTGCATGTGCTGCATGCAGTGCATTGCACAGCCAGTTTTTTTCTGGCTGTGCAATGTACACAGAGAAACCAAGGTCCCTGTAAGGGAATTTGGTTTCTAAAATGAAAGCGATTTTCCCCACCAAGTGCAATCTGGTGGGGAAGTGAGAGACAAGTTAGACTGAAGTTGTTTGAAAGTAACTTTGGTCTTAAAAACATTAAAAATCATAAAAAAAATGAGAAAGGTAAAAAACAAAACAAAAAAAATTAAAACGTGAGTATAAGAAAAAAAATAAGTGCTAGTGATAACAAAAACCCAAGCCAATTTCACTTGGCTTAGTTATTTAATAATAATTTTTTTAATACATTCAATTTAAAATTCAAACACCATAAAATATAAGAAATTTTTTTATATGAATATTATAAATTTTGTTTACCCCTTTCTCATAATTATATTTATAATTTTGTTTTTTAAATTTTGACATTTAAGTTAATTTTTTTGAAATCCAAAATTAAATTTTCAACTAAATTTTTTAGTAAGGTAAAATAAATTATAAATTTGACATTTTGTAAATAAATAATGAAAAAAATTTTAAATTTATTTAAAAAATATTTTTGTTAGAGGAATACCAATATTTTAAGGCTAGAAATACTGTGCAAATTGTAAGTAAAAAAAATTATATTTTTTTAAAATGGGTTATTAATATTTTTGTAAATATTTTTCAAAAACATTCATTAAATACTGAATTAAATTACTTTGTAACTCAAATTTTTTATAAAATACTTAAAATTGAAATAATAATATTGTTATATTTGATATAAAATTTGAATTGGTAATATTAATGTCTCTTTATGTAAATTTGAAAATCATAAAAAAAGACCATGTTTATAAGTACTTCATTTTTGATATTCAATGGTTATATGTATATCTTATATATAATTCTTGAGTGTTATTTTTATATACACTCAATAAAATTTGTGATATACAATGCCATTTAATCATTCGTTATTGGTCAACTTAGTTATAACAACTTCATATTTAATACCAGCCACTAGTATTTAGTTTTTAATTTAAAACTCCAATATAATATGAGAGTATCCTTATTCTGTCTGGATGTAATTAACAAAAATAAAAGACCATAAATGAGTGGGTAATTATTTACAATAAATATTTAAAAAATAACCTATAAGAAATGATATGTTTATCAAAAAGAGTACATTAAAAAATATAATTTTGATTTTTTTTTTATATAATTAGGGTATTTAAATGAAAATTTAAGTTATCAGACTTCAAAATGGATAAAATCTAAAAGTGGTGTTTATATAATAAGACTCATATAAAAAAAGTATAAAAAATCTACTATGTAACTAAATTATTAAATATTAAGGTATTATTAAAATTATTGTAAAACTTATTTTACAATTATAATGAAATCTAAATGTGAAATTAATGGTGGGATAATAGTAAGACTATGTGGAAACACTTTAATTTATACATACTTTTAACTATGTTCAGATAAAAAAATTGGTAAAAGTTTATAATACCATCTAGTTAATAGTGATGCAATTTTATTTAGATCAAGAATAAATTTTTCTGAGGAAAAACTATTTAAATTGAGATATGGCCATCTCCTTTCAAGAGATAGAATAATAATAAAATTTTTTTTTAAATTATAATAAGTATTCTTAATTACCATTTTTGAAAATTCTCTAGAAAAAATCATTATAATATATCATTCATTTATTATATCATAGGGAGCTTCAACTTGAAGTAGTGATGGCCAGCTTTGAACTTATGTTATGAAAAACAAAAAAGTTAAAAAATATATAGTTATACTAATGAAAAAGCCAAAAATAAAAATACTATTATAAATTAATAAAATAAAACTACATAAATTTTATTCTGTTCTCATGATTCAAGGATAATATGTATGAATTTACACATGTTAAATCTAAACCTGCTTTAAGGCTAGTTTACAGGAAGATCTATAAAGTTTCCTTAAATTCTAAAAATAACTTAAGCATTTTACTTCTTATTTTTTTCTTGTTTTCTTTCCAAAGTTGTTAGAGTTGCTTAATTAATACTGCTATCTTGATTGTAAGATATATAATTTTTTTGAATACATGATTTATTGTTTAAAAAATCATATTATAAAGTTAAATAATTTATTTAATTTTCTAAAGTTTCATTTTCAAAGACACCACTCCATTTTCTATTACTTAACAAATATATAAATTGTGATAGAAAAATTTTTAGAATTTTGTTTTTGAGAGGGTCAAAATATATTGTGAAGATTTTCATCTAGAAATTCTTGTACTCTAAAATAAAATAATTTTCTCCCTTAAGTAAGCCTTTTCAAAAATATGAAAATATAAACAAGAATATTAACTTATCTTATTTTTATTTTCTTTACTGAAATTTTTAGTTCAATCACTTTTTTTATATGACATTAGCTTAAAAACATGGTTAAATTCTACTATATAATTAATTTTTATTTATATATATATATATGAAATATTTAGAAGGTCATCATTTTTTATTTAATTGAATAAATGGCTCAATAATAATTCCCAACACTTATTAATGTTTCCAACAAATTTCTCATATGAAATATTAGCTTTTAATATAAGCAGTTTATCTATAGCTGATATTCAACATGAGATTTTCCTTTTTAGATTCAGCTAAAATTAAACAAAAGGAGAAATTATGCATATGTGTATAAATGGTAACCATATGTTACTTAGAGGATTGTGAAATTCACTCATCAGAATGTTTTAAGTATTAAAATAAATTGAGGTCATTGTTTTCTTGTATTTGAAACTAATTTGGAAATTATTCTAAAAATATATTTTAATGTTTATCATGTTTAAAAAGTTGGAAATATGAATTTTGAGAATTTTGAGTTTCTTATATGATATACCAAGCTTTAGTTTACATTGTTTCAAGTAGAATAGAATTTTAGTATTATAAATTGAAAGCAATGTACCATAATCTGTTTTTAATTGTGTTCTACTTATAGAATGATTACATAAAATTAAACATTATTTAAATCAAAAAGGTTTAAAAGATATTTTGAATTTTACAAAATTTCAACATTTATTAATCTTTGATTTTAAAACCAACTATGATGTAAACTAACTAGAAATAAGGGATCCCAATTTTAACATAATTTATCAATCCAAAAATAATGAGTCAATTAACATAAAAATATATTTTTTTTCAAAACCAAATCTTTAGATTCAAAATATGATGTTTTAATGAAAAATTGATACAAAACTTAAATGAAATGAACTCTCTTAAAAGATTCAAAAATAGAATATCAAAACAAGTGATTTCTGCTAAAAAAAATACTAACTATTGCAGATAAAACATAAAAATAAGTCATATTTTTTAAAAAAATGATCTAACAATATTTATTTTTGTTAAAAAAAATCAAAAACATTGTTAAGCTTGTTTGTTATAATAATGTTGAAATCCACTAAACATTATCTAAAGGTGGCAAAATATGTCAAAAATATTTTGAATTTTGTGAGCCAAAAATCAACAATTTTGTAGCATTTCCTGTTGTTCTATGACTTTATTCCACCCTTTTTATCTGATTGTTCCAGTATTACTTTGCTATGATCACTAGTTTTGAAGTTAAAATTTACAAATGTTCATTACATTTGATAAATGAAAAATAACACAAAATTTTATAACTACAAAATAAGATTTCGAAACTCCTTCTTTCAATCAATGATTGGAAAAAATTTCAGTTTATTTGAGTAATGATTTTAAGAATAACAAAAAATTTGAAATTAAAAAGGACTTATTTCCAGGGACTATAATTATTTACTTGTGTAATTCATGAGCTACTTATCAATGATGTAAAACATCAGAAAAGTAAGTTATAGTTATAAATCTACAAATTATACTGTGTCTGGTATATATATCTTCAATAAATCTTTTAAACTTATCTTAATCTACATACCACATAATAGAAAATCATTATATTAAAAAAGAAAAAAATTATCTGATAATATCATAAAGAATAATAACCATGGATTGATATTCCATAAAAGTGGTTAATAAAATTTTAAGAGAACCTAAATCAGTATTCTTTCATCAATATATATCCTTTTTGTCTTTGTAATTTATTCCAAACCAATTTTTTGAAAGTTGAATCTATATATCTGATTCCAAAACCACTATTAAGTCCCCTCTTAGTCTTTTTAAGCAATTATATATATATATATATATATTATTTATCAAAAATTGAAATAAAAAATAAAAACATAATTTTATTTACCTTTAATTATTTAAATATAGAGTATCTTCAGAATGCATTGCAGTTACTTGTGATGGTTAGAAGATTTGAAGTTGGATTTATGAGTTTTTAGAAGGGAAAATATTGTAAAATTCTTTCATAAATATTTATTTCATAGTTTCAAATGTTGAAATCTACAAACTAATGGGATTTAAAATTATATTGAGATTTAAAATCTGTTTTCTACTCAAGTAAAATTAAATAAAATGATGATATCAAAATTGAAATTAAGTTTAAACTTTTGATATGCTCTATCTTCAATTTTATTGATAGTGCATCAAAAATATAATAATATTTTTTTCCTACATCACTTATTACATAAAAGATAGTTTTATTATTTTATGCATTAAAGATTGCTTATATAAAATTAACATCTATGTCAACTTTTTATGGCTATTAATCTATTTAATAAATTTTTTTAGAAGAAAAAATAACATCAGTATATACTGACTTTGAAATTATATAATTTAAACTAGTTTACAGGTAGATAATGAAGGGTGATTTCATTTTTGAATATTAATTATAGAAGTCTTATTTTGTCAATTTTAATTCTTTTTGAGCTCAAATGTATGCACTGCAGCTTATGTAAGAATAATAGTTATTTTTATTGAAATTTACATGAGAAAGTATGCCTATTATTCAAAATCAAACTTGCTCTAATGGTGTTTTTGAATAATTATTTCCATTCATATCAATAAAAAACATTTCAATTTGCTGATGTTTTAGTTTTTGATACCCCCAAGTTTTATAGATCAGGTGTACTATTCACAAAATTGTTAAAAATATAATTTTTGAAATACATGATAAACTTGAAAGTGAGGGGGCATTAAATTTTTAAAATTAAATTCTAAATTCAGGATGGATAGTATTTTTTCTATTTTCACAAATGAACAATTTTTTGTTTCAATAAATCCAGAAATAAAATTTTTTTGTAAGCATATTATATCAGATTTATTTTGATTTTACATACAATATTTTCAAGATTTGTGTTTAATATTTCCAGTGAAAGTTAATGTTTATGTGAATTTTAAGTAAGCCTGAAGAAATTTAATCAATAGGCATATTGGATATGAAAAATAATATTTTGCTCCAATTTTGAATCATCCTGGGCTAAAAAATATCTTGAATAAGGTTTTTGTGGGTTAATTTGGATTTAAGTAGGATTAAGTGAGGTTTAATAAAGGACAGATAAAAGGCTAAATTCATTACTAGTGACTTTTTTTCTAAAAACAGTTATAAAATATGTATCATTCTGGAATCAAGCTTAAATAAAGTTGACTTCAAACAGAGATAATTTCTAGCAGCACAACACCATATTTACAAAGGTGTACAATACCTCAAATATTACTCATAATATAGTAAGGCAAAGAATCTACAAAATTCACATTTGAAAAGAGGATTTATATTTTGAATTTGAAATTGAGAAATTGAATATTATTTTCCAATTTAAATATCTATTAGTCATTTTACCAAAAGTTTTCAGTAATCAGATTGAATTTTGATGGTATTTTATTGTAGATTAATTATGTTGAGGATCCATTTACTCAAAATTACTGGTTTTGGTTTTGATATTCCATGTGAAATTAAAGACGAATCTATTTGAAAGTGAATAGTTGACATATTGGATATGCAAAAGCTTATGTTAGATCAAATTGAGGTCAAAGGGAGTTCAACTTATGATCAAATTAGGATTTTGCAAGATCAAACGGTAATTAATGTAGGTTTATCTTGAGCTCAATTTGTGACAAATCTCTGACTAAATGTAAGACCAAACAATTTCCTCCATGGTGATGATGTGTGCATAATTCAGCCATAGATTTGTGGCTCAACGGAGTTCAAGCAAGGGGTATTGCTAGCAATACCCCCCCAATTTTTCTGTGGTGATTTGTTTTGGTTCATCTCCTAGACTTGAAATTGCATAACATTTCCAAAGGCATGACATTTCTAAGATTCTTTCTCACTAAGATTTTTCATCTTCTCTTCATCTCTAACTTTCATCATTCATTATTGGCTGTGATACTTCTCACTTCACAGCACTCAGAGAAAGTCACTTTCTCATTTTTTTAAATTTAATTGCTAATTGAAATGACTTTTTTCTTGTCTCTTTTTTCTGTTTCTTTTTTTTATCATTTTTTTGTTTTGATTGCTGATGTATCTGTTCTTATTTCCCTTTCCCCCTTTTTTTCAATTTTTTCTTTATTTATTGACTTTTGGTGTTTTTTGGTCATTTTAAGGCATTTTTACTCTTTTGGACTTTTTCTTTGCTATATCACTTTGGAATCATTCAGAAACAATTTAGAAAAATTTTCCAAGGAATTTACACATAACTTGAGGTGTTTTTGGCCAGTTTCTGGTATTATATTTTATTAAAACCTTCCAGAAACATTTTCCAAGCATATCTCAGTGAATTTTAGGTGTTTTTGGGCTATCTCGGGTCTATTTTTTCACTAAATCAATTTCGAAATGCTCTGAAACCATCAGAAACCATTCAGAAACATTTAGAAAGAATTTTAAAGTGTTTTGAAGTCTTTTTGGCACTTTTTTGGACAATTTTTGATACTTTTTTTTGGCACTTTTTGGCACTTTTTGGCACTTTTCTGGAATCCTTTTGGCACTTTTCTGGCAATTTTTGGGGAGTTTTTAGGGAACTTTCAAGAAGCTTTTTTAGAAAATTTTGAAACAATTTTAGGAAACTTTAGGGACACTTTTTTACAAACTTTTTGAACACTTTTTGGGTACTTTTGGGAATTTTTTTTTGGCAACTTTTGGGACTCTTTTGTTGAATTTTTGAGACTTATTTTTAACATTTTTTGGTACTTTTTTATACAGGTTGTTTGAGGAGAAATTTTAGGTAACTTTTATCCAACTTTGATTAAGTATGGGGTGTAATATATGTTGTCAAATTTTATTTTTCCTTCACAAATTTACATTTTACAAGTCATATATGATAATTTACCTACCTAAATTAATGAGCCATCAGAAAGTGTGTTTTATAATGGTAATCATGAAGAAATTGGTTTTTCTCATGAGGTTCATGCATAAATTTGTGCTTTGTTTCATTAACTTTGGTCACAGATGATTTCCACTCACGTTTATATTTGAATTGTCATTAATTTAGGTTTGTTAATTATCTTATAAGACTTTTTTACATGTTAATTTATGCAATGAACATAAATTTTGGAAATCTATGCCCCTACTTCAATTAAACACAGGGGAGGGTATTGCCATTTTTTTGTATTAAATGTTTTTCTGACTTAGAAAAAAAATGGTGATCCCCACTCCCTGCTATGATAAATAGCAGGGGATGGTATTTCCAAAAACAATTTTTTGACATAAATTTTTTTGAATTAGAAATAATTTGGTGGTCAAATAGAGGAAAAGAAAAGAATCTGTGGATGATGATAGGAATAAGGAATAAATAAAAGAAAGTAATAAATCCAAGACAAAAGAAAAATTCCTAAATTTAATTGATGAAAAAAAATTAAGTATGATTCACAGAGTAGGATCTAGATTATTAGATATAAGTAGTTTAGTTAGACAAATTCTGAAAGAATGATTCAAACTCTGGAAGATATGATTAGAAGGTATTGTTCCTTTGCATTAGAATATAAAGACAATGAAAGATTTACTGATGACTGAATTACTCTATTTACAGGTCTTGAATCTGCTTATAATAGCACTGTTAATTCTGTCACTGAGAAAAAGCATTTTGAGCTTTGGTTAGGTTATTTCCCAAACACTCCTGCTCAAATTCTCAATAACAAATTACCCAAGTTGGAACTACACCTTGATGTAAAGTCTTTTATACAAATGCAAAAGCTATGCAGAAAACATGCACAAAGCTGTATTGATAAGGCATTTGATATGAAAAAAAAGATGGGATAAATCCCATAAAGAATACACATTTAGCAAGGGTGATGAAGTGTTGATATCTACTATCAATTTCAATCTACAGTGAAACAACAAATTAAAAGATCCTTTTGTGGAACCATTTGTTGTTAAAAGAATGGTTGGAGATAATTCAGTGGAAATTTCATTGTATTCTTCATATGATAGAAAACATCCTGTTTTCCTCACTTCCTTGCTTAAACCTTATACTTCCAAAAGTGACTAATTTCCCAAAAGAAGGGGAAGACCTAAGAAAAACTGTCAGTGAATCTAGTATATAAGTATAATCTAATAGTGTTTACTAATGGTAATACTAATTATTAATAAATGATTTAGTGATTAAACCTCAGGGGAAGACTAATAAAATAGTTATTCTCAAATAAAACTCACAATACTTGGATTTAAATGTGTGCTACTGGTGGAAAATAGATAAATATAATATAGTTATAGCGTATATAAAGATAATATCAATTTATAAAGGCTTGATAAAATATTTCTGAATGATAATAATTGTGTTATAATGTTTATTTGAATTGTAGTAAGTAAGTGATGTCTAATAACCATCAAAATCCCCCTTTACTTATACCAAAATCCACTGGACTGCACAGACCTTCAATCCAGATTATGTCACTGCTATCCCCAGCAATTACAGCACTGAGAGGGCCCATCACCTCCCCATGGCGTCCACCTCAAGAATATTCAACACCCAGACCTCCAGTAAGGACCCTTCATCACAATTAATGATAACACAAACCCATACCATAAATAGAAAATACAGAAAAAAGCAGATAACATAAAGAAACAGGTAAAATAACTCATCCAAAGAGAATATAATGTAACCCAAAGGATATAAAAGGAGAAAATAAAATTTCCAAGCCCCCAATATCATCCCCAAGCATCCATATTAACCCAGCAATGACCTCCCAACCCATAAATCCGTGAATATCCATCCAAGGAAGCAGATTAAGTTTTCCAAACTGAGTGTATGCGCCTGAAGTAGATGTTTATGCTTCTGTAGGCATTGTGAGTCCACTGTATACATCCATATGACCTAGAATAAGCATAAAAACAAAGTTTATAGGCTATTAAGAGGCTAAAACCCATTTATATACCTAAATATACATAATATACTGCATATTTCAGTGAATATGAGATTTATGTATACATATAAGCTTATGTATGTCAATAATTACTTAATATTACTTAATATAAGTATATTATGACTCCATTAACACCTTAATAAGTTCTATTAGGCTATGGATAAGCTATTTAAACTACTATAATTTATTTAATAGAGTAACAATTATATATATATGTAATATAATCATATATATTATTGTTTTAACCTTCTTTTTAAGATATGAGCTTAATGTACTTAAGGTTATCTTTTTTTAAGTATAAGAAATAACCAGTTCTAGGGATATATTGGCTGAAAAAAACCCTCAGGAAGTCACGGAAACTGCAGAAATTGATAAAATTCTCAATGATAGAATTATCACTTCTGAAAGAGTTATTGAATATTTATTGAGATATAAAAACAAATCAACTGAACATGATGCATGGATACCTGGAAAAGAAATTTTTAATCTTCTTACTTTGTTAAAAAAGTATAAAAAGAAAAAATATTAGCATTTTTTATATTGTTTTTTTAGAATGAGGGAGTGTCAGCAAGGCTATCTCAGGAGTCCAGTAAATTGTTATAATAATTTATTGGAATCATAAAAGGGAATAACATTATTTATTTACAATGAAATATTTTATTGAATAATAAAAATTATATAAATATTTTATAAATAAGTAAAATAATTATTATATTTATTTTATTATCAAGTAAATTTTTTATTACATAAAAAAATATTATATTGTATAAAATCATGGTGCATTTTTATGTATTTAATATTTATAAATTAATAAATTAATTATATTTTAAGTTTAATAATAAATTTAACTTATAAATTAATTACAATTTAATTAATAACATTTATATATTAAATACAAGTTGTCATATATTTATATCTATAAATATTGGGCGCTTTTTAGACCCGTAATTGTGTCAGCAAAATTATTAAATAAATTAAAACACTTATTTAATAAAATGACATTAAAATTCTCACTTTAAATTAGTAATATTATTAATTAATTAATTGTTTCAATAAAAATAATGATTAAATTACTTAAATTATTTTAAAAAATTAATTAATTTTTCTTTATACTGAATTAAATTGACTCCATAAATTTTGGTGTGAAAATAATTTTATTTGTTTTAATTAAACCCTTTAAATCTTACTGTAATACCTGTTTAAGATTTTTTTTCCCACAGTTCTCAGGTTTCATACTCACTTAGTTACTCATTATATTAATTACTTGTTTTGGGACCTTATGGTGGGAAAAATATTTTTTTATTCACAGGTTTAATTTATTGTTTCAAATTTATCTCCCAAATTCTATGTTTTAATTAAATTCATATATTATCTTGTTTCACATTACTACTACTTTTTTATATACATTTGAGGCGCTTCAGAGGTATCCTTGCCTATAAAAGGGCCTTGGAATTCCCCTTTCGAAGCCATCAATTACATTACATTACTTATAATAATTAAAAAAATACTTTATTACTATTTTTTGGCGTTATAAGTCTTATAAAAATATTTAATAAATTCCTATTGGTTGCTTTAAGTTTATTAGTAATTATAATTGTTATTTAAGCAGAAATCAATTACTTACTTGATCAATAGTCTCCATTAAACCAATACTCCTTGTGGTGTCAATTCTCGCAAAATTTTTGTTGCACCTATTTTATTGGTGATTTTATTCCTTCCTACCTTTTATTATCCATTTTTTATTTCTCTCTCTTCCTACTTCCTCTTTGTTTCTTCCTCTTCTTTCCTTCTTCTAGACAACCGGATGATGTATTTACTTAATTTTAATTAAATAAAGAAAGCAACTTTTTAATATCAGCATTTGACTTATTTGCATTAATGCAGGAAAGTAAAAAAGCTTGATTTCTTGATTTTTTAGCCTTTAGTTGCTTCATTTTTAATTCTTTAGCCTGTAACTTAATATTGGTCTTTTCCAATTGAAATTGATTATTTTTGAATTTTTCATCATCCTCTATTTGAATCCTAAACTTCTTAAAACAATCCGAGTTCCTTTATAATAAAATAATGCCATGGTGTCAATAAACGAACTGCCCTTAGAAGTGGTCTTGTGCCCCTGTTACCTATTAAATAAATGAAAATAGTATTGAGCAAATAAAAAGAGACCAAATAAAAGGGTAACAAGCTAAATACACAATTCTAACCTTTATAATAAAATAATGCAGCCATGTCAATAAATGAACTGCCCTTAGAAGTGGTGTTGTGCCACTGTTACCTGTTAAATAAATGAAAATAGTATTGAGAGAATAAAAAGAGGCCAAATAAAAGGGTAACAAGCTAAATACAGGATTCTAACCTTTATAATAAAATAATTCAGTCGTGTCAATAAATGAACTGCCCTTATAAGTGGTCTTGTGCCGCTGTTACCTATTAAATAAATGAAAATAGTATTGAGTGAATAAAAAGAGACAGGCAAAAATAAAGAAAGAAGCCCAGTATTTATATTAGTGTTTCTCTCAATACAGAAAGGTATGAATGAATAGCACAGAAAGAACACCACAAAAACATACATATGTAACATCTACTTGTAGTATATATAATTAGAATATAAAAGTAAAATAAAAATAACTGTATAATCATTCATTCTTACACCCCTCCTTGCTATCAGTCATACTGTTAAGTCCAATTTTATTGATAAAGAACTTAAAACTTTCTTTGCTAAGTGCTTTAGTGAGCACATTGGAAATCATATCTGTTAATGGAGTGTACTGAAGGTGAATTCAACCAGAGGAAATTTGTTCCCTTACCCAGTAAAACTGTATTTCTACGTGTTTTGTTCTAGCATGAAACATTGGATTCTTGCAGAAAGCAATTTAACCTTGGTTATCTGAAAATGACTTCGAAGAAGCTTTGCAATCAAAACCTAAATCATTAAAAAAATTTTGCATTCGAATAGCATCTTTTGCTGCATTGACTGTGGATTTAGATTCTGTCAATGTTTGATTATTATTCTACCTGTATTCACTATTACACAGTTGACGACTTATACTCATTTATATATATATACATATACTTTATCTTATACCATAATACTTAGTTTCCATTACATTTCCATTTCTTTTACTTGACCTAACCTAACCTAGGTATAGAGCACTTCTATATATGAGTGATGAACCGAGTGTAGTTCTTCATTCACTTTTCTTATCTATATCTTTTATTCATACATTATAATTAACTTCTTTTATTATTCATATACTATTTCAAAAGTCCTTCATTCTTCTGTCCCAGTCCAATTCCTAGTTGTCCATTTGTCCACCTAGTCTATTTGAGTCATAAATCTAATATAACTTTTATTCATCAGGTAACTTATACGTATGCTCTGCAACAGCAACTATTATCTCCTTATTCACTTTTCTTATCTATATCTTTTATTCATACGTTATAATTAACTTCTGTTATTATTCATATACTATTTCAAAAGTACTTCATTCTTCTGTCCCAGTCCGAGTCCTAGTTGTCCATTTGTCCACCTAGTCCCTTTGAGTCATAAATCTAATATAACTTTTATTCATCAGGTAACTTTCCTTCATTCTTCTGTCCCAGTCCGAGTCCTAGTTGTCCATTTGTCCACCTAGTCCATTTGAGTCATAAATCTAATATAAAATTTATTCATCAGATTCAGCTTCAGTTGTGCTGAGAGCAACTGTGGGTTGTTTCTTGCATCTCAAGCTAACAGCAGTACCATTAATGATGAAGATGTAACCTGTAGTTGATATTCTGATTATTGGACAACCAGCCCAATCAGCATCAGCAAAATCAGTTGGTAAGGAGTAACTTTAATGGCCTTTATTGTCAAAATCTTGATTTTCAGAAAAAGAAAGTGATAGTTTAATTGTACCCTTCAAATATTGAAGAACTAGTTTAAAGGCTGTCCAGTGCTTATTTCCTGGAACATTTAAGTGCTGAGAAAGTTAACTATTGATGAAATAAATATTTGGTCTTGTTGCTTGAGTAATGTAATTAAGTCTTCCAACAGCTCTGCGATAATTGATGTTGAGTTGCAAAAATTGAGAAATTTCATCATTGGTAGCTGGTACAAGTTGAGTGTTCATTTGCATTTGTGTTTCCACTGCCTTACAATCAGTCATATCATAAGATGAAAGTAAATCTTTAATTTCTTGATCCTGACATAGTGATAGAGTACCTGCAGATCTGTCCCTGACAACTCTCATACCCAAAATGAACTTTGCATCTCCAAGATCCTCCATATCAAAATGTGAACAAATTGCATCTTTGAACCAGCTGACATATTTTCCAAAGATTGAAAAGTCATCTAAATGTACATGGACATAACAGAGGTGAGTTGAACTATCATGAATGAAAAGACATGGGTCTGCAGCAGACGGGTAGAAATTGAGTAGTTTGGTATACCAACACCTGGATGCTTGTTTGAGACCGTAAAGTGAACATTTAAGGAGTAGGACTGGGTGTTTTAAATTTGGGGGTTTTTCCATACCTAATGGTATGTCCATATAGACATCCTCATCAGGATTTTCATATAAGAATGCTCTTTTGACATCTATCTGCACAAAATCCCAATCTTCTTGTGTAGCAAGACTGATGAGAACACATAAAGTGGTTAATTGTCCAGTTGGCACAAAGATTTCAAAATAATTTATTCCAGCCTTTTGAGAGCAACCACGAGCACATAATCTGGCCTTATATTTTTGTATATTTCCATAAGAATCCTTTTTAATTTTGAACACCCAAATAGAACCAATGGTGGGTACATCACTTGGTTTTTCTACAATATCCCTAAAATTCTGTTGTTGAATCATATATAACTCTTTGTCAATAGCATCCAACCACGAGTCACCATCTCTCTGAATTATTGCTTCAAAATAGGTGAGAGGATCAGATAAATGAACATCAGGGATTCCATCATGAGTGGAGTGGAGATTAAGTGAGATTGAAGAGCATAAATAATTCTTGATTTCAACAGCAGAGTTTAATTTTCTTGGGACCCTTCTCCAACTGCCTTTAATAATATTACTTGTATCAATTGAGGAACTGATATCTTTTGGAGCTGAGTTTGGAGTCAGTTTATAGTCCCAAAATCTGTTAATAGGCATGAGATCTGGTGATTGAATGTTGTCATCATTTGGTGGCACATCAAGATCAGTAATATTTGTCATGATAATATCAGTTGGTATTGGAATTACATCATTGATGAATGCACCTGCTTGATCTGATTCAGTTATCAAACATAGAATTGGAAAAGTGTTTTCATCAAAGAAAACATCATGTGAGTAAATGATTGATCTGTTGTCAAGTTGAAGGAGTCGATAAGAAGACATATCTTCTGCATAACCCAGAAAACAACACTTTACAGAGTTTGGACAAAATTTACCACTTCTTTTAGATTTGTCAATTAATGCATATGCTGTGCATCTGAACACTTTGAGATGATTAAGCTTAGGATCTTTACCAAATCTCATGTTATAAGGTGTCACAAAATTACTTGAAGCTGAAGGCAATCTATTGTCAATATAAACAGTTGTATTAACAGCTTGTCCCCAGAACTCAATTGGAATTTTTGCATGAAAAAGGATTAATTTCGCCATTTCAGTTGTGATCCTATTGCCACATTCAGCAATAGGGTTTTGTTGTGGAGTGTAGGGTGAGGTAACTATCATTTTGAATCCTTCTTTAAGACTTGAATCATTAAAAATTTTTTTGATGAATTCAGTTCCACCATCACGAAAAAAAATTAGAAATCTTTGAATTTGATAAATTTTTGATTTGATTTTTGAAATTCAGAAAAACATTGAAAGTATCAGATTTGTTTGCTAAAAAGAAGACAAAAAGATAGGAGGTGAAAGAGTCGGTAATTTTAAAATAATAGGAGGCGCCACCAAGAGAAGGGGGTGATATTTTACCACTAAGGTCACAATGAATAAACTCTAGAAATTGAGTTCCTCTAGTTATAACACCGGAAAAAGGGGAATGATGATGCTTTGCATTTACACAAGGTTCACAAAAACTAAAGTCATCCAAAAATTTAAGACTAAGTTTAGACTCAAGTTTATCCAGATATTGAGTATTGGAATGTCCTAATCTGTAATGCCAGAGTGTTTTGGAGTTGGTTGCAAGCATTGATTTGAAATTCAGAAAGAAATTCTCACCGAAATTGGCGTTCAATACCACAAGTCCCTTGGAAGGATCCCATTTTCAATCCAAAATTATTTCATCCGCCTTTTTAATGGTGACAACTCCATTTTTATTAGTGTGCTTTTTGCAGCCATGAGTGATAAAATGACCGAGGCCAATCAAATTTTGACTTATTTGTGGCACATTCAAGCATTCATTTAGCGTTATAGCTTCCCTCGGTGTAACGACGTCAACAGAACCTTTTCCGGTACTGTAAATGATATGATCATTTCCTAATTTTATTGGCTGACAAAAAAGTCAATAAGTTTTAAAGTTGGAACATTTCTTGATCATATGGATGGTAGCTCCACTGTCAAAATTGATTAAATTTGGAGAAGAGGCTGAAAAATTTGCCTGAAAAATTTTGGCAGGTCCACAACTAATATTTGTGTGGACTTCTTCAAATTTAGACCTGCTTGGATTGGGACAATTCTTTTGTTTTCGGGATGTAATTGTAAAAAATCGTCCTCTGAGTGTTTAGCTTTCAGGTTATGTTTCCCATCATGAAAATATTCCCATTTAGGTCTCTGATTTTTTTTGACCTTATTTAGAAGAGCAGAACCGGGAGAATTTTCTGATTCAATTTCAGAGGATAATTGTGCCAATTGCCACATTAAATTGGAAATGGAAAGGTGACTTTGAGCTACCTCACAAGCATGTAATATTAATGCTTTGTGAGTCGAATAACAGTCAGGGAGTTGCCTCAATAATTGATGAGCTTCATTCTCACTTTCAACAGAGACACCAACAGCTCCCAACTCATTTATTCATGTCCTCAAGTCATTGACAAAATCCATGAGATTTCCTTCATGGCACTTCACATCATGATAAAGAGCAAAGATTATAGCCCTATTGTAAGCATCAGTAGCAGCGTATTGATTAGTTATTTTTGTCCAAATTTGACATGGTTTATCCATGTCCTCGTTGGTAACAAATGTGGCTATGTTGGCAGCGTCAAGTTTAGAAATAATTTTATTAGTGGCTTTATCCGCTCGTTTTTGAAAATCAAGTTTAACATTTTGAGGAGAGTAAGACGAAGGGGCAGATTCAAGACCAAAAACTATATTTTTGAGATCATGGTAGGTGAGTAGAGCTCTCATCCTGATTCTCCACTCATGAAAATTGTTGGAACTCAAAACAGGAATATTGTGAAGAGTATTGCCACTGGCATCAGTAGATGAATCCATTTCTGGCAAAGGATTGGGTCGGGAAGTTTCAAAACTCGATGAGGATTGGTCAGAAGGTTCTGGTGATGGAACAGTGAATATATTGTTAGGATTCATTCACTTGAGCTCTGGGCCCATAACCTAAAACAATCTGAGTTCTTTTATAATAAAATAATGCAGTGGTGTTAATAAACAAACTGCCCTTAGAAGTGGTCTTGTGCTGCTGTTACCTATTAAATAAATGAAAATAGTATTGAGCGAATAAAAAGAGACCAAATAAAAGGGTAACAAGCTAAATACACAATTCTAACCTTTATAATAAAATAATGCAGTTGTGTCAATAAACGAACTGCCCTAAGAAGTGGTCTTGTGCCGCTTTTACCTATTAAATAAATGAAAATAGTATTGAGCAAATAAAAAGAGATGGGCGAAAATAAAGAAAGAAGCCCAGTATTAATATTAGTGTTTTGCTCAATACAGAAAGGTATGAGTGAATAGCACAGAAAGAATGCCACAAAAACATACATATGTAACATCTAATTGTAGTATATATAATTAGAATATAAAAACAACCCCATAATCATTCTTTCTTACACTTCTTCCTCTCCAAATCTAAAAAATCTTTCTCAATTTCTAAAATTTTTTCTTCCTTTGATTTTGAATGAAACCACTTCTTTTCCTTAAAAAGTAGTTGATGCTCTGCAGTTTTTTCATGAGACTCCAACTTCATAATTTCAATTTGTGCTTTTTCTTTTTCTGAAAAAAGTTTAATTTTTAAGAGTGAGAGAAATAAATTAAGAAAAATTCTTTAATCAAAACAAATGTAAAAAATATAAAATTGTTTGAGTTTATTAACAATCTCCCCATAAGCATAAAAAACAGCCTTTGAATTTGATTGAGTTGTCTCAAGACTAGCAGAAGCTCTTTTCTTGAGTCTGTTGCTAGGAGGGGTTAATTCTTTATCATCTAATCTTTCATTGTAAGCTATGTCCTTAAAAACTTATATATGTGATGAAGCTTGGGTCGGGTTTATACATGGGGAGTAAATCAGCACTACAAATGAAAAAATAATAGCAAAAGCAGTTAAGTCTTACTACCATGGGCTCATCAAGCTCAGTGTCAGAATAGGAAGATGGTTCTCCAAATTCTGGATAGTCAAGTGAAGGTTCTAAAGGAAAATCTTGACTATTCATATTAGACTCAGCAATTCTTGGGCCTTGATTAATGTGCAAGGAGTTGAAATCAGGCCTTTTTCAAAAAAGTTCATCCATTTGATCATATAGAGGACACATAGAGTTGAGTATTTCAGAAACAGATGTGATTCCATGTTTTTCATCATCTTTGGTAACTCCAAAACCAGCTGAAAAAGAAGCCATTATTGCTTTCTTGTATTTTTTTTGATAGTTTTTAAATCTTTTCCTCATTTGCTTTGTTGTCAAGTCCATATTACCTTTAGTATTTGATTTCAACTCCACTTCCATTAGATTAAAGCCACTCAATTTTGACGTGGGTGGACAACCAACTTGAGTGGACTTTGCACAGCCAAAACAGGCATCAAAATTAGATTTAATTTTCAGCCAGTTAATTACAATCTGAAGGTCAGACAGTTTCAATTAAGTAAATTTTTTAGAAGTAGATTTTGGGTGAGGCATAATAAATTAACACTAAACAAAGAAATTAGTGAAAAAAGAAAATTTTGTTGAAGAAAAGGATAAACTAAAAAAGATTTTAGATATTTATGATGCCTTGTATAAAAATAAGAAGTTGTGAGTATAGAAATTTGAGCAGGAAAATTTTCAAAAAAACTGAATTAAATGTAATAGACTTACTGTGGTGTGAAAGAGAAAAATTTGATTTGGAAATAAATTGGGGGAGAAGAGTTGTGAGGTGGAGTATATGGGTCAGGATGGAAGGAAGGTGATGCGCAGCTGATTGGGAGGATGTGGGTACTTGTGGGCTGAATTGTGGTTAATAAAATTGTACAAAAGCAGGACGTATTTGACCTCATGTTTGAGACCCCAAGTACCAAATCAGCCATGTTTCATGGCGTGTTTGTGTGGCGTTTTTCAAGTGAAACACGCTAGGCGTGTTTGGTGATGTTTTTGACCCCCTATTATCTGAGTTTAAAGAAGAGTCAAAGCAACTTTCCTAAAATGAACTGAAGCTGTCTAAAAATACTGCAGTTCAACTTTTGGGCTTTGAAGAAATTTAAAAAAAATCATTTTTGTTTGAATGTTTTAGGATGTAGCTTATGATTGAAGGAACCTTGAAGAGATCTAACTAGGAATTTCGTGAAGGATATGTGAAATTATTGTAACATTGGTTTAATTAGACAATGAAAAATTGCATATTCATGCTTTAAAAACAAGTATATAAATTGAAAAAATAAATAACATATACCGCATAAATTATAGGGGGGGGGGTGGGATTTGTCAGAAATAAAAACGCTTCCTACTTCATCATTGATATTCCAAAGCCACATCACTCTTTTGGTCAGCCAAGAACGTGTCCTACCATATTGAGTAACTCACCACGCGTCAATGATCTTGTTGATAAAAGTTCTAGTGATTATGTAAGAGATCGATGGAGCTGTCATTACTTTTAGTTATATACCATGTTCCATTTGTTAGTTTGCCCATCGATCTCATTATTTCTTTTCGATCATCTAGAATCATTACTTATTCAAAAGCAATACAATATTCTTTATTTTGCCTCTCACTATTGGCATTACAGGTATAGCATTATTAGTATTAGCTTGTTCATATATATTAGTTGTGTTAATATTTCTTGTTCTTTGTCAGGTTGGTTAGGATATAATTGTCGCCACTGAATCCATCGTGATACTAATTGGGATTCATTGACTCCTGAACAAAGGTTAGAATTAATTTATCATCGATCTCATTATTTCTTTTCGATCATCTAGAATCATTACTTATTCAAAAGCAATACAATATTCTTTATTTTGCCTCTCACTATTGGCATTACAGGTTGGTTAGGATATAATTGTCGCCACTGAATCCATCGTGATACTAATTGGGATTCATTGACTCCTGAAAAAAGGTTGGTTAGGATATAATTGTCGCCACTGAATCCATCATGATACTAATTGGGATTCATTGACTCCTGAACAAAGGTTTTATCTAACAGATTAAAAGTCTGATTGCATCAATATGGACGGATCATCAAATAACAACGTTAACGATATTCCACTTCTTGGGAATGACAACTATCCAACATGGAAAGTTAAAATGTTGTTCTTTCTCTCACAGTTGGAGCTTGATGATATCGTCGAAGGAAAAGAGATAGAACCTAAAGATAACAATGATGGATTCAAATTGCGCTGTAAACGTGCGGCTAATGTCATTGTCCAAAAATTAGATCCAACAAACATAGCCGCATATGTCAAATCAGACGATAAATCTAATCCTACCGCTTTATGGAAACGGCTAGAAGAACGCTACACTGGCGCACATCCTGCTACGGCATCTATGGTCTACACCAAATTCACTGACCTCGAATGCACTGAAGGCAACCTCCGAGGCTTTGTTACTGACCTGCAAGCTTCTATTAACTCCTTAGCACAGGTTGGAGAAAAACTTGAGTCTCCAATATTTGCATACTCAATTCTTCAAAAACTTCCACAATCCCTTGAGATGCACCGGTCCATGATGATAAACTCCGCTGACGACACTGGAAAACCGCTCACTCTTGACACCGTCTTGATGAAACTATCTCAGTTGGCGGATCGTCTCGACAATTTTCAAAAACAAAACTCCGCATTGTTAACAACTAAAAAAGAGTCATCCAATGCTAAAAGACGAGAATTTTGCAATAACGGGAAACACAATCCTAAAACTACGCACTCAGAAGCCCAATGCTGGGCCTTACATCCCGATCTTCGACCACAGAGCAAGTCGAAATCTAAAAATCAACCTAAAGATGAGCCGACTAATGAAACAGCCAACATAACTGAAGATCTTTATTATGTTTACCATACTTCAACTAGCATTTCAAAACAATCATCCGATTTAATTTTTGATTCTGGCGCATCTAGTCATATGTTCAACAAAAGGCATTTCTTCACCACTATTCGCAATGTCAACATTCCAGTAAAAATTGGGAATGGAAAAACTATCTACGGAAGAGGTGTTGGAACCGTCAAACTAATTAACTTTCAAAATCAGCCAATGCTTCTCACCAACTGTCTCTTTGTTCCCGATTTAAGCTGTAATCTTATTGCTCTATCTCCTCTCACCTCTAAAGGAGTATCACTTACCGCCGGGACTGATGGCAACCTCTTCTTCAAAGAGAATGAAACGACGGTGTTAACAGGTGCTAAGAAAGCGGGTTCCAATCTATATCAAATCAATGCCTCTCTTAGTGAGTCACCTCATTCATCATTTACCGCATCAAGTAACACTAACATAAGTTTATGGCACTATCGACTTGGACACATCAATCAAAACTATCTCAAAAGATTATTAAAAAGTTTAGATATTGAAGTCAAAGATGATAATGATGATTATATCTGTGAGCCATGTGTTAACGCAAAAATGCATAAATCTCCATTTCTCGGACATTTCCCAAAAGCCACTAAACCACTTGAATACGTGCATTGCGATTTAGGTGGAAAGTTGCTAGAAACAGTTGGAGGACATCACTATTACTTTAGATTGACTGATGCTTTTACATCTTATTGCTTTATTTATTTGTTGAAAAGGAAATCTGATACGTTTCAAAAATTCATGCAATTCAAAAATTATGCTGAGAATCTAACCAACTGTAAATTAATCAATCTTGTGTGTGACGGTGGAGGAGAGTTTGTTAACAAAGATTTTGAGGATTTTTCTGTCAAAAATGGTTTTAAAATGATCATAACTGCTCCATATACTCCCCAACAAAACCCAATTGCCGAACGAGGAAATCAAACAACAATCGAAATGGCAAAAGCACTTTTGTTCAAATCTAAACTACCGCTTGCTTATTGGGGAGAGGCAGTGATGACTTCTGTCTTCATTGAAAACAGATTGCCGACTAAAGCAAATGACAACATGATGACTCCATATGAGGCCTTGTTTAAGAAAAAACCAGACATCAGCAATCTCAAAATATTTGGTTGCCTGGCTTATTCGCTCATTGACAAACACATTCGAGGGGGTAAATTCAATCATAATGCTGTTAAATGCTGCTTGCTTGGATTCCATGAAGAACATAAATCTTATCGTTTACTTAACCTGGAAACAAAAAAGGTGTTATACTCCCATAATGTAATCTTCAATGAGAATTCATTCCCATCCCTCAGCAATGAAAAATCATACGAGCCTACTCAAAACTTATCCAACAATATCCTCTCTTTCACTCCTTTTCTACCAAGAGATAATAATCCTGACGATTCAATAGAACCTCACAATACAGAAAATCGCTCATCATCTGACATAGAGGACAATTTTGATCGCTCACCTTCACCAGATGAGATTTCGGATAGCATGAGTCATGAAAATTTTGACAACCATGAACCTTCTCGCCCCGCATCTAAGTACTGGGAGTATGGAATCACCAGCAACACAGCTCCAAAAGATATTTCTTCAAACATTGACACGAGCAATATTATTGATGGTAAACGTAACAGAGCTTCAAGAGCACTACTATGTGATGCTGAATCTCTAGACACACTAGAATCTGCCCTTGAAGCCTACGTTCCTATCTCAGAGACACATAATACCCCCTCTCACTACGACAAAGCCATGAACTCCACAAAAAAGGAAAATTGGTCAGCGGCTATTAAATCTGAAATTCAAAGTCTTCAATCCAGAGGAGTATGGGAAGTTGTGCCATGTCCGAAAAATGTTCGTCCAATAGGTTCCACCTGGGTGTTTAAAATAAAACTTGACCATGATGGTAAAATCAGCAAGTACAAAGCTCGTTTATGTGCTCAGGGATTTTCTCAAAAATATGGCATTGATTATAAAGAAACATTTGCCCCCACAGGCCGTCTTACAACCCTTCGATGCTTGATCGCACTTGCTTCTGCTGAATTATGGGATTTCCATCAGATGGACGCTAAAAGTGCATTCACCAATGGAGTCCCAGAAGAAACAATATACATGAAAATACCAAAAGGATTGCCATATTCACACGACATCAAACAACCCGTCCTACTTTTAAAACGATCCTTATACGGGTTAAAGCAAGCCTCACGCTGTTGGTATAACTTAGTGCACTCATTCTTCATCAACAACAATTTTTTTCGCAGTTCTGTTGATTCTGCCCTTTACATTCATCAAGACTCCTCAAGACCCTGCTACGTCCACATCCACGTCGATGATTTTTCAATCTTCGGAAAAGATATTTCATGGTTCAAAGAGCTAATTTCAAAAGAGTTCGAGATGGAAGATTTGGGTGAGGCAAAAATGATCCTTGGAATTAGAATCATTAGAAATCAAGATAATAATAAAATTCAATTATCTCAATCTTCGGAAGTTAATGCTATCTTAGCTGCGTATCATATGACTGACTGTAAAATTATATCATCCCCAATGGATCCAAAAATATCATTGATTCCTGCTAGTGACGATGAACATCAAACATTTCTGAACACAGGCCATAATTATCGAAGTGCCATAGGACATCTCAATTATTTAGTGCAATGCACTAGGCCAGATTTAGCCTTTTCCTGCAGTCAATTATCGCAATATCTGAATAAACCCAGTCAATCACACTGGGACGCATTTCTACGAGTATTGCAATATCTTAAAGGAACTATTAACAAGGCAGTGACTTATGAATCTTCAAATGAACACCACATCAAACTTGAAGGATATTGTGATTCTGACTGGGGAGCATGTAAAGAAACAAGACGCTCAACAACAGGCTATGTATTTACCATCAATGGTAGCGCTGTCAGTTGGCGCACTAAAAAACAAAGCACTGTATCATTAAGCGTTACTGAAGGAGAATATAAATCACTTACAGAGTCAGGGCAGGAAGCCATTTGGATTAAAAATTTACTTTCCGAATTCAATTTATCATCATTGAATCTCAACAAACCGATACTACTGCATTCCGACAATCAACAAGGCATCTCTCTGGCTAACAACCCTATCTACCATTCGCGCACCAAGCACATCGACATACAAATCCACTGGATTCGCGAACAAGTTGCAAACAATAAGTTCACATTAAAATATCACCCTACAGAAGATATGCCAGCCGACATGTTAACCAAGGCTGTTCAAAGAGTGAAGCTACGCAAACATTTAAATTTCATAAAAATCAATGATGAATTACTCAACGAGAGAGGGTGTCAGAAATAAAAACGCTTCCTACTTCATCATTGATATTCCAAAGCCACATCACTCTTTTGGTCAGCCAAGAACGTGTCCTACCATATTGAGTAACTCACCACGCGTCAATGATCTTGTTGATAAAAGTTCTAGTGATTATGTAAGAGATCGATGGAGCTGTCATTACTTTTAGTTATATACCATGTTCCATTTGTTAGTTTGCCCATCGATCTCATTATTTCTTTTCGATCATCTAGAATCATTACTTATTCAAAAGCAATACAATATTCTTTATTTTGCCTCTCACTATTGGCATTACAGGTATAGCATTATTAGTATTAGCTTGTTCATATATATTAGTTGTGTTAATATTTCTTGTTCTTTGTCAGGTTGGTTAGGATATAATTGTCGCCACTGAATCCATCGTGACACTAATTGGGATTCATTGACTCCTGAACAAAGGTTAGAATTAATTTATCATCGATCTCATTATTTCTTTTCGATCATCTAGAATCATTACTTATTCAAAAGCAATACAATATTCTTTATTTTGCCTCTCACTATTGGCATTACAGGTTGGTTAGGATATAATTGTCGCCACTGAATCCATCGTGATACTAATTGGGATTCATTGACTCCTGAACAAAGGTTGGTTAGGATATAATTGTCGCCACTGAATCCATCGTGATACTAATTGGGATTCATTGACTCCTGAACAAAGGTTTTATCTAACAGGATTAATAGCTATTGAATTTCACCTCCCAAACTCTTACCTCTTATCTATTTACAATAATACAATTGCTTAATTAACCAAATTTTGATTTCTTTTCATGGAGGATTAGGATATCTTGGCATTGTAGCCATTAGACGGAAGAGAGCATATTGGGAACTTTGATTCTATTAGAGTCAACAATTTAAGCGGAGCAAATGCACTTCAGCTGATTTAGGATTAGTGATCAGACCTTTGAAAGAAAGATTTCAATCATGTCTATCATTTTTGGATATCAGATATGATTGGCACAGTTATCCAGGTTGTCAGATCCAGCTGCGGTTTTCCAGTCATCGCACCTTTGATATTTCGCTGTGACAATCCGCAACTCTGTTAATCTCATCCAAGTTTACATAAAGGGCAGAGGAAAATTATCCCAAGTTTTTGGCTAACTTGCGCCAGAAGACATTGGTTACCTCCCTCAATATTTAACAAGACCCTTTGACTTTTACGTGCTCATTTTCCTTTTCGTTAACAGTCTGCACCATGTATTTGCTGCTCCAATGTGTGCACCACCTCGCGAGCTTCTTGCCATTCTTTTTCACTCTTCTAGCTGGCTTTCTGCTGTTTCTCCTAATAAAATAGTAATGCCCTTATTACTATTCCTCCTCTATCTACACTGGAAATAACCTTATCTCCAATTTTCTTTTTTTAAACTGGGGATTTTATGAAAGTCCGAATAGAGGTTTGTAGAAACCTTTACAAGCCATACTGTTTTTGGCACCATTCAATTTTTGATAACGTCTATTTTGTGTCCCCTTATTTCCAGCTATTGGAACCAAACCCCGGCACGCTTTCAACGAGCCACCCGGTTGGCCAATGTAAGTTTTTCTTTTAGTAGTTTTGTAAATGAGTTAAATTCTGAGCGAGCTCGGAATAAGTATAAAAATTGAACTCATGTCCTGTTTATGCTCCTACTCATAGCCTCGGTCATGTCTTTCAGAACTCTTCTCCTTGTGACCTGAATGATGTTTTTTTGACTTTTTATTCAATTGTTCTAAAAAAATATCCCTTTGACCTAATAGATGGTAGAGATGCTATCTAATCTTCACCAACTTCTTGAATGGAATATGCAAAAAAGTCTTAAATATGGATATGGATGGTCCTTCACTATACCGGGTGCAAGAGTGATTGATATCAGCAAGCCAGAATGGATCGAGTATGTCCAGAAAAGTAAGTTTTTGAAATAGAGATATCATGTCCATCCTGACGTGGTTTTTTTCTTTTTCATTCCCCTCCCTCAGCAAACTTTGAAAATTACATAAAAGTCAGCTCCTCATTGATCATCTATGATATTCATGAAAGTACACTTATCAAGTTGATACTTTATGGCCTAGGGTTCAATTTCCAGGGATATGATGGTAGATGTTTTTGGAGACGGAATTTTTGTGGTTGATGGATCGGAATGGAAACAAACTCGCAAAAGTATAGCGTATATCTTTACGACAAGCACATTTAAAGTAAGAAAGCGTAAAGTTTTCTTCCTTGGACTCAAAATTTAGATAATCTAAATATTCTGTATTTGGATTATGTGGGTTTAAGGAGATTATCGGACCAGCGGTTCACCAAACGATTAGTGATTTGGGTAATCTCCTTAGCAATATACAAGAAACAAACAAGCCAATTGATTTTCAAGACTTGTTCCATCGACTCACATTGGATTCTTTTATGAAGATGAGGTATTAGTATTGCATTTTATCTAAGCTTGAATCTTTCTAAATCAATTTTTTTACAGCTTCGGTAAAAAACTTGGTTTATTGCAGGGTGACTCAGAAGGAAATTTAGTCCCTTCGGAATTTGCAACTGCGTTTGATTTTGCTCAAAGGCAAATTGAATGGCGGGCTAATTGGATGATAGGCTGGTCTATTGTAGAAAAACTTTCGCCGCAGCGACAGCGAATCCGGGATGCCTTTAAAGAAATTGATAAATACGCCTACACCTTAATCAATGAGCGAGTTTCGAAACAAAATGACAATTTTGAAAAATTTGCCGATGGGACTGAAGAAGAGGATGGATATGGCGTGAAACGTGATTTGCTTCAAATTTTTGTAGATGCACAAAAGGGAAAGCAAATAGATATGACAGAGGTCCAGTTAAGAGATTCAATTATTAATTTAATTGTCGCTGGCCGGTAAGTCCTTCAAAATTTATTCAATGTAATCAACTTTCAATGAAAAAGGCAGAGAAGATTGATATTTTTTCTTGTCACAGAGATACAACAGCGCAAGCTCTAAGTTGGACAATGTTTCATGTACTCAAAAATCCAGTTCATATCCGTTTCATACGAGAAGAACTGAATAAAAATTATCCCAGTACGGTTACATGGGAAAATTATCGATCATTTGTCCGACTACAAGCTGTTTTTTATGAAGCACTGAGATTACATCCTAGTGTGCCGAAGGTATTTCCTGCATTTTTTTTTTGTGTGACCGACAATATTTTTCTCGATTTGTTGGTTGAGCTTCTGGCGCTAAAAAATAGAATGCTAGGCATGTGGTTGGTGATGACGTAATTCCAAATGGACCAAGTGTCAGAGCTGGCGAATGGGTTCAATGGAGGTAAATGTCAGAATTTTTTTTGTAGAAAGTACAATAAATCATTGATCCTCTGAAGAAAAAAAGCTTAGCATGATGATTGTATCTTCCAGTGATTGGCAAATGGCCCGCGATCCCAACATCTGGGGTGAAGATTGTGTCCAGTTTAAACCTTCTCGTTGGATTGATGGAAATGGACAACTAATTCAACATAATTCGTGGAAGTACCACGTATTCAATGTTTGTGCATCTTTCTCAATCTTTGTAGATTGTTGTTACCTTTTCAGTTTGTTTATCATTTTTTCTTTTCAAAAATGGGGTGGACAGGGAGGCCCGAGAACCTGTTTAGGTATAAGTTTGGCGACTTTTGAAGGTGTTGCTACAATAGCCTACTTATTTTCCAATTTTGATTTTGAGTTTCAAAAAGGATGGTTAGTGATTGCTTATGATAACAAAGAAATCAACTATTCATCTGACCAATCGATTTTTGTTCTTTTTTTATTTATTTTATTTTTAGGCTGGATAATGTCCCCAAAACATTAACCATAACAAATAGTTACTTGGAAAGTACTCCTCGTTACGCAAGTTCAATCACACTACCGATGGCGTCACCTTTATTAATTTGCGTCCAGAAAAAAAAGGAAATTTAAAGGAAACTGGCTGAAAATGATTCAGTGATGACTCTCTGCAAAGTTTTACATTTTGGATTCATTTTTAATTTATCACATCTGTATGGTGGAGCATTAAAAGACTATTCATGACTAAAAAATTCAGAAAGCGTATTAGTTAACTTTTTGAATACTCACCAACCAATTAAATAGGGGGTATCTAAGTTAGAAATTTGTAATTATTTAAAGGTATTTTACATCACTAAAAGAAAACCACAAGCCTGTCATTAATTCTGAGTAAAAAGATGTTTTGGAGACACAAGATGGCATAACTTAAAAAATAATCATGGTTGATTTGGTTGAAAAAAGAGGTATTTTGAAATGGAAGATTTCTAACATTGATACCCCCTAATAAATAAATTGGTCAATTGTATTCAATTATATTTTATTAAACGTGCCATATATCTTTATGAAGTGAAACATAAACTTGTTAAAATTTAAAAAATAGATGAGGTTACGGAGGCGGCTAACTGCATTGTAAATGGAGCTTGACTAACATGAAGTAAAGACCATCCGGGACCAATAGATGGCCAAAATTGATGATGGACACTGGGCGAAAAGTCTTTTCAAGTAATCCATGGAGCTAGGTAATTTTCAGAGTAATATTCCCTATTTTCTTCACCGACATTCAATAATTAAAGGTAATTCTACTCATCTTCAAAGTAGAAATAAATTGCATGGTTTAAAAAATAAATCCCATTGTAGTATTTCTGTATCTAGTTAAGATATAAAAACATCTTACCTCCAATCACAATGGGAAAGACTGTGTCATGTTTTCATTTTGGGTGGAGATCTCCCGTAATGAACCATGACATAGTGTGGAACCCATGTCACACACAAGTTGCGTGACATAAAATCATGCAACTGTCTCACAGTAGTACATACATCACACACATGCTGTACCACTCAATTACACCCCCCCCCTACAAGCAACATGCATGGCTCTTGTGTGACATATTAGCCTTTTAAATAAATAATATAGATCTTGTGAGTTACGAGATCACTGACAGCTGGCAAAAAGGGGAGAGCCAACCTAATTAACAGTTTCATTTAAGTGTTAATGTTAATACTGAAGAAAATAAAAAAGCACTTTGATTAATGTAATGGAGAGAATACCTGTGTACAGCAGTAACATAGTGTTACCAATAAGGGGTATCAATGTTCAGGGATCCGCAATAAGGGATCAGGATTTTTTTTGCAGGGATCAGACATTATTAATTGTGGAAGATTCATATCCACTAGCCCCAGGGCTGGTGAATAAGGAATCCATCATAATGCATTATCCTGCCTCTTATACCTCAATTTCTGTTCCTACTTCCTGATCCCAAACTCATCACATCCATGATTGATTTGTCAGCAAGTCACATGACATATAATTGTGGATGCCATCCTTATGTCTCTCTTCACTCTATGCTACTTAATTTTGGTGGCAAACACATAACATTTTTTTCTATCTACACACCCCACCAGCTAATTTGGTGGTGATTCCCACTTCCCACTCATCACTTAAACCTTCCACCAACAACCTTTTCTACCAACCATAATGAAGCACCTCTCTACTAGGAAAAAAATTCACTCAGCTATGAATGCTATCACTTTAACTTTAGCTTCTAACTCTGATCCTAACTTGGCTTTGGAAGACACTTCAGCTTATATATGTCTTTTCAATGATCTTTATAAAGAAGAGGATCCCAAACCTGCACCAGCTATCCCCTCCCTTGAATCACAAAACATTCTTTCCACCAGCATATGCACTGTCACTATGCCAATCATCCTCCAATATTTTGAAACACAACCCTTTTAATTTTTTATACTCCCCAAATGTTCAACTTGTGTGCTTTATTCACTTGGTTTGGTGTTTTTGTTTTTTGCATATTCATTTTTATTTTGAATTTACAGTGAATGTCTCTTTTTTGGATGTCTCACTGATTTTCATTCACCAGCTCAACATGAAATTGAATATTTTCTGCAATTGCATAATTTTTCACTGTTTCTTTTTGTCATTAATTGCTCATATCCTTTTCCTCCTCTCCTCAAAGATTCCTCAAAAATTTGGTTTAATTTATTTTCTCATCTCAGCTCTCCAGGTAAGTCATTTTATTTATTTTTTTAATTTTTTAATTGCTAAATATAACTTTTTTTTCTGTTTTTTCTTACTTTTTTGTATCTAATTTTTTTTGTAAATGGTTATTTTTGATTTTAATGGTAAAATTAACATTTTTCTTCTCTCCCTCTTTCCTTTCTTTTTTAGCTCCATCACCCAAATCTTCATCCCTCCTTGGAATGACATTATCCCCCTTTCCCCTATTTCACTTTTTTGTGGTTCCATGTCATTAAAACATATACATTTCACATTCTTTATGCATTTCACTTACACCATATTCAGTTTCCCCCAAAATCCAACATCAATCTTTCTAACTCAATTTTTCCTACTCTTCAAACAACGTAAGTTTCATCTCTTATTTACTTGCCTATATGATATCTCTTTCCTTCTATGAAAGTGACATACTTAAATAAATGTATGACTCTTATCTGGATAACAGTAGATTTATTAAACTCCTCTTGTTCTCATCTACATTACTCCTTTTCAAGTTTTTGTAAAATTTTGAGAATCAGAGTTTGAATTAAGATTAGGTTTATTCAAATCTAATTTCCTCTTATCTGAAGTCTCTACCAAAGGGTACCTTTCATTTAACAGAAACAGATTTGAATTTGGCTCAGTGGTTGTTGAGATATTGACCTTTGAAGTTGAGCCTTTTTTTCCTAATTTGATTTTTTATTTCATGTTTTTATGTAAGAATTTAGGGATAGTTTAATTTAAATCACATTTCCTTTAGCTGAAGATTCTCCTGAAGCCTATCTTTCATTTCCCACAAATGGGATTGAATTTGGTTCAGGTGTTGCTGAGATTTTGAACTTTAAATTTGAGCATTTTTTTCTAAATTTCACTTAATTTATTTTACATTTCTATATTTCATAATTAGAGAATAAGGCTTCTGAAAATCATATCTGATGGTTGTATAGGCTTTTATCTCCCTCTTGTTGGAATTTTCATCATCACATCTCAAGTTTTTGTAAAATTTTGAAAAGCAGAGTCAGAATTAGGGTTATGTTTACTCAAATCTAATGTTCTTTTAGCCAAAGATTGTTCTGAAGCCTATCTTTCATTTCCTATAAACATATTTGAATTTGTTTCAGTTTTTGCTTAGATATTGACCTTTAAAGTTAAGCCTTTTTTTCCAAATTTCACATAATTTATTTCATGTTTTTATATTGCATAATTAGAGAATAAGGCTTCTGAAACACTTATCTGATGATTATCTAGCTTTTTATCTCCAAAATCTTAGCACCACTCAATTACTTCTTGACCAATCACTTGAAAATGCTATATATTCCTGCATTTAAATTTAATTATAAACTGGCCAAGAAAGCTGGACTTCCAAATTGGACAGATATGGAATGGGTTGAGCTCAGTAAAAGTTATATATTTAATTTTAATGCTATCATCACCTATGGACGATTGCATAACCAGAGCCATGTTGATAAAACCAATTCTAATATTCTTACTTTTTGGATTTTCTGTTATATCAATCCTTTCACCAGCTAAAATCAAAGGCCATGGACTATACTTTACAGATCATAAATGAATCATATACTTTGGTTTAGGAAATGGGATTATCAAAGCGATTTGGAATTCTAAAAGAGATAATAATCAAACTACTAAGGCACCTCCTAGAATGGACTCTTGTGAAAAAATTACTCATTTTAGATTTTCTTTTCAGATCATTCAATATTTGATAAACCTGGTAGGTAAAGTAAGGGGTGAAGGGTTAATGGCTACGAAAATATTAGGGAGGGGCCCCAAATATGGTAATTAAAGGATTTCCAAATTTTTATTTTTATTTTTTAAATTTTTAAAGATGGGTCCCTGTCAATACTGTATTGACAATAACCTTATCTCTAAAGTAACACGCGCAGATCATCCATAATGAACTGCTTGTGATGCCTGCTATTTCAGAAATAAATCTTGCTTCAGACCTTGTCCTTCATGCTCTTCATCAACTTCATCTAGACCTTAATCTGATCCATCATCCAACAGAACCAAAAGATCTATGCCTTCCATCCTGATACCCAGATTCATAAATAAAATAAACCCTTTCAAAAAGAGTTCCAACACTATTAAAAACACTAGTTCCACCATACCTGGTCCTTCTGATGGTAAAACCAATTTTTCTCCATACTGAATTTAAAACTGATGACTTTCCAGTTCATCCCCATCCAGACAGTGATGATGAAAATGTGGGAACCATTGAAACACCAACACCTAATCATTTGTCCACCATTAAGGCCAAATTCAAACAACACTCTTATCAACAAAAATATCTCCTACTAGACTACTTCCAATCCACAGGAAATTGATAAAAGAAGACATCTCATCCACCAGTTCAAAGCTAATGCTGAACACTTTGTTTCATCACTTGATTCTCTTCTGTAATTTGATTCTTGACCGAAATTCTTCACTTAGAAATAAAAATTTTTGACCACTGTCCAGACTTCCTGAATGTAGAGGCATAAAAAAAATCCCTCAGTTTAAAGTCTTGGGGAATAACAGCCCTCACTTTATAGTCTTGGAGGACTCAAAAACCCTCAGTTTACAGCCTTGGGGGACTCAAAACCTAAATAAAAAAACAGAACCAGATATCAAACCATTAAAGACCCAAATAAACAAACTAACATTCTGGGGTAACTGCTCTACAGAGCAGCCAGCTCATCAGTTACCCCCAAACTTTCCTTAACTAAATTCAGAGACTCCCCCCTTTGATTCATTCTGCCAAATTATCATACCAAACTATCAGTTTATATTCCTGAAGGACTCACCCATCACCAATCCTCAGTTTATAGTTTAGAAGCCTACATTCCTCAGCTTAAAGTCTTGATTTACTAACAGCATTATCAGTTTTAAGTCTTGATGGACTACAAAATTTTTAGTTTAAAGTCTTGATGGACTAACAGCATCCTTTTTCAGTTTAAGGTCTTGATCCAAAAGGCAAGCTTTATCTTCCCAAACATCTGCTTTTATCTCTGCAAATTCAGCTCCCAGGCTTCTAGACTGTGTTCAGGTGGCCTGCCTGACTCACTAGGAAGCAGAAATCTGGCTCAAAACTTCCAAATTCAACCAGAAAACAGTCAAAATCATCCAA
Organism: Hemileia vastatrix; assembly: GCA_030280995.1. Taxonomy (NCBI): domain Eukaryota; kingdom Fungi; phylum Basidiomycota; class Pucciniomycetes; order Pucciniales; family Zaghouaniaceae; genus Hemileia; species Hemileia vastatrix. The sequence continues at coordinate 65,663,788 of JASXTE010000001.1, forward strand.
CAAACAACATCCAATTCATCTCTCCCAAGAAAACCTATCCCAGACTCAGTAAATTTATGAACCAGAAAACCAAGTTTCTTCTTTGATATTTCTCTTCTTAATGTATTTTAATTCCTTCTATTTCTGCATTAAATCTCTTTTTCCTGTTCTTTAATTCCAATTTTGACTGTACAAGCCTCCAATGATGAAAAGTGATATTAAGTTGACCAGTCTTCCTGACCCTAACCTTCTACCAACATAAAAAAGTTCCTCATGTTATAGTCTTGAGGGACTCAAAACCCTCAGTTTAAAGTCTTGGGGGACTAAAAGCCCTCATTTTATAGTCTTGAGGGACTCAAAAAAATCCTCAGTTTATAGTCATGGGGGACTAAAAAAACCTGAATCACAGAACCCAGAACCAGAGATCAACCAGAAACATAATTAGAGAGAAAACTAACACTCTGGGGTAGTTGTGCTCAGAGCTTCCAGCCCATCAACTACTCCAAAACTTGCCTTTACAAAATTCAGAAGCTCCCCCATGGATACTTCTGACCTTTAATTTTTCACACACACAGTTTATAGTCCTGAGGGACTCCCTGAAAAAACTTCTCAATTTATAGTCTTGGGGGACTATCCACCAACCAATCTTGAATCCAAAAATAATAATATCTGTTTGTTAAAGTCTTGAAGGCCCTTCCAGAAGCAACTTAAAGATATATCATATAAATCCCATAAAAATGGTATCCCCCAGCTAATTGATGTGCTGATCTCTTGATACCTCACCCACACCAAAGTGCACCTTGGTGTGGATACACCTAATTGTAATTTTTATAATTTTTCCATCTTTCATCCAAATAACCTCCATAAAAAAGATAAAAGAAAAAAAAGAGAAAAAAATAAAAAAAAATTTAAAACCTCATCCATCACAGATAACAACCACAAAAACACCAGATAATAAGCCAAGTTTAGTCCAAAGTAAAAAGAGAGCTTCAGATAAATTCCAGTTCAGATAAATGATCACTGGGTAGGATCCCTTTAATAAGTAAAAATGATGGGAGACCACAAGTGATTCACCACCAATCCAAAATACCAAAGATTCAGAATCCAATTCTCTCCAGTTTAAAGTCATAGAGGACTAGAAATCTGAATAAACAAAAAAAAAACTAGAATTCAACTAGGATAAAATTAAAGACTTGAAACAGATATTCTGGGGTAACTGTTCTACAGAGCAGACAGCTCATCAGTTACCCCCACACCTTTTAAAATAAAATCTAGAAGCCCCCCTGGGTACCTTCTAACATAAACAAACAACATCCAAACACAGAAAAAGCTACATCCAATAAATTTGAAGAAACCAGCACTTGAAGACCAAAGGAAAGTCCAGTTTAAATTCATAGAGGACTAAAAAACTGTGAAAAGAAACCAATACTAGGTTTCAACCAAATTAAGAAAGGGCATGGAAAAAGACAATCTGGGGTAACTGTCAATGAGTAGCCAGACCATCAGATACCCCCACACTTGCAAAAATCAAATATAGAAGCCCCACCCTTGGGTACCATCTAACAAAAGAATTTTCCAACACCAAACTTGACCAGAAAAAAACAAATAACTGAATAAATGTTCCCATGATCCATAAACCAAAATTATCATCATCCACAAAACCACAAAACCATGGTCCCAGCTCCCCATAAAAAATAAAGCATTTAACCTCTTTCTGGAGGTAAAAAAAATATAAAAAAAATTCTTTTCTTTTCTTTTATCATTATTTATCTTTTTCCATTTTAACAATTTTTTTTAAATTTTATCATTAATTGATAATCTATATTGATCCCAAACATTTTTTTGAAAGATCTTTGAAAATAAAGAGACTTATAAGTAGACCAAAACCAAAACCAACCATACTAAAGACAGAAAAAAATGGATCCTGAAGAGCCAAAAACACAAAGAAAAGACCAAATAAGTAGTTTATCCTCATTTTGGAGGATTAAGATTCTTGAAAATTCCTGTTTGAAACTAATAAGCTTGCCTCCAGGGCTAGAAAAACCCAAGCCCATCTTATAATTCTGATATCCCATAATCAGACCTCCAAAAAAACCCCTATCCTTCTCCATACACTGAATATACCACCAATTTCAATACCAGTTTCAACAACTCTGTATCTTTTGAGATTTAAGGGGCAGTCACCACATCTTTGATTTCTCTACAATGAGAATTTAAAATGACCTCCTCCATGTAAGATAAATTAAAATTATCATTAATTTTATCCTCCACCCTAAAAAAACCTTCTCAATTTGAGTTAAGCAGCTGAGAGTCCAATGACTCTAAAACCAAATCATCCATCACAAAATTGTTCTGAAATTTCAAAAATTCCTCTGAAACAGGACCCAGAACACTAAATGAATCATCTTCCTCCAAGAAATCATCTCCTGATCTTATGGGAACCAGCTTGGATTTATATTCCTCAAACAGACATAAATCCAGAACATAATCTTTCTGAACATCCAAACTTCCAATAGAGAGATCCTCACCACTACTTCCATTATCTGAAATTGAAAGTAAAAATTGAAAATCTTTTGTATGAAGATCTAAATCATCCAGTGAAGAGTTACTCTGACTCCAGAATAGAATACATAGCTTCAAAATGAAAATCCTCCTCCAAGCATACATCTTCTGATCTTGAAGGAGCCCCCTGAAAATAATCTTCATCTAGGAGAAATAGATCCAACACTAACTCTTTCTGGCCATCAAAAAACTCAACAGAAACATCCTTATCAAAGCAGCCTTTATCAGAACATGAACAAACCATTTTATCATGAACAGCCAAGTTTTCCTTCCCATAGAGCTCATCCACCTTTGAAGAGATACACTGATAATCTAGTGTGTACATATCCAAAACATCCTGTGAAGCACATTCTTGAGATCTTATGAAATCTGGTTTTAAAGAAATACAAATTCCTGAAACATCACAGTAATCATCATCTTCCAGAGAAGGTGATTCCAAAATTTACACTGTAGCTAAATCTTCAGCTACATCTTCCTGAAAACTTCCATCCATTAAATTTTCATTTTCATGTATCACCTATTTAGCAATCAGTTTTTCCAGATGTTCCCAGATAGCCTTCTTAAAAACACCCATAGTAGGGATCCTACTCTCTCCATTTAGAATTTTCTTCATCAGCACAGAATTTTCCAGAAATTCCTGAACCTCCTTTCAGACCTCCAGACCCATTTCAATGCAAAACACATACTTGTATTCCACTTCATGAGAAGAAATGTCATTATCCACCAGATTATCCAAAACCTCTTCAACTTCCTCCATAAATTCACCATACTGCACTAGAGAAGTTACACCACTATCTATTTCCCATTTCCTAGAAATCCCATAAAGATCATCCATTGAAAACACATTGGGCCACCTCCTGATTATCTCCACCTTTAACTTCCCCCAATCCTGACTTCTATATCTATCCATCCTAAGAACTTCCTTCACCACCTTTCTATAATCAATGAAAAACATCACCTGCTTCACCCAATCCAAATCACATGCTCCATTCACATCAGAAACAGCTTCAAAGATCCCCAAAAACAACCTTTCCTCCTCTCCAAAACAGATTTGACCTTTCCATGACTTGATCCTGACCATCCTAACTATAGCCAGTTACACCTCCAGAATTTCCACAACATACAGGCTAGATTCCCCCAATAGCCCCCAAAGATAGCCAAAGTCCCCCCAATATCTTTCAAAGACTAGGAGAGACAGAATCCAACAAAAGAGAAGACCCCTAGACCAACCACAGAGAGTACAGCACCGAAAAATCCAAAAACCACAAAAAGGTCAACCAAAGATATCCTGTACCAACAGAAATTCCACCAAAGAAGAGAGTCAAAAAGCAAGAGAGATTCAAAAAGCTAGAAAATCCTTGCCCCATGTCGAGTTCCAGAAATGTTGACAATCCTATACTACTAGCTATAGGCCTTGACCAAGGGAGCTGAATAAAAATCAGAGAGAAAATCCCCTGTCCCTTTGAGAAATACCAGGTGAGATTAATTTGCTACAGAAAATTGGAGACTGTTACTATACCCCTTCTAACAACTTCTTTGCTTCTTAACAAGCCAAGACAGTAGCCAATAGCAGACCACTGAGAACAAAAGAACCAAAAACCTGAAATGTAGAGAAAATCTACACCAGAAAACAGAGAAACTAAGCACTTGTTTCACAGAAAATAGAAATAATATTGATGCAGGTTGTAAAGCTACATCAGAGAAGCCAGTTGCTAAAGTTAAGTTAAATGAAGAAATCACCTTGAAACAAACCCAGACAATTGTGGCCAAAAAACAGTGAAAACAGAGTAAGAAACAGTGATATAATTACCAGATGGTTAATTGATAATTAAAGTTTTCCCAAACTTTCTTATTCAGTATGTATACACAGACCTCCCATCTAAAATCTATGCTACAGCAACTAATTTGATGCTTTTAACAGCCAAATTGCATAAAAACCCTCTTGAAGCGCTCCTTGGCTTTCTATGACCAAGGCGGGTGGGCACCCTGGAGCCAGAAAACCACTAAAAACAACTGAAAAACCAGAAAACAACAGAAAACACCTTAAAACTTAGAATATACTAAGAAATCATTGTGAAATAAAACATAGAGAAAAATCAGAGCTATCTAATGATGCTAAGCTCTTAACCTTAAGACTTAATTAATTTTTCCCATAAAATGCAAAAAAAATAAACAGTTATAGTAAAAATGAAAAGTGACCAAAATAGCCCTTAAAACTTAGAATATAAAAATATTATCTAAAATAAAATACAGAGAAAACCCAGGGCTATCCAATGATAATGGCCTCATCCCTATAGCTCCAATATTCAGCCCTTGAATCCATAAAAACACCATAAGCAGAAATCAATGCCATTTAAGACAACACCAAACAATACCAAACTACACAACAAGGGCCCCAGCCAATGTTGGATGACCACAACATGAAAAATATGCTAATGGGTGTAAGACATTTTCAGCATCATATTGGGAAAATACCACACCTAGTGCAAAGTCTGTGCAGTCACATTCTAGCAAAAATTGCTTTAATAGATCTAGGATTTCAAAAATAGGGGCCATCACAAATTGTCTTTTCAGGTAGTCAAGCAAATCTTGTTGGATACTTTTCCAAAATGAATTTGGCTTCCTTCTTTTTGAGTTGTGCAGTGGTCAGCAAATGTGGGAGTAATTTTCAATAAAGCAATGGTAAAAATTTGAAAATCCTAAAAATGACTGGAGTTCCTTTACTGAAACTTGTGTTGGCCATTCTGTCACTGCCTTTACTTTCTCCTGGTCCATTTTTACCTTATTCTTTGAATTTATCATACCCAGGTAAGGGATTTCACTTACTGAGAAGACACATTTTTCCGTTTTTAACCATACTTCTGCCTCCCTCAAGCACTGAAACAGTCCTTCGCATGTATCTGGTGTTTCTCCATTAATCTGGAATAAATCAAGATGATGTCTGGATAAACTTCCACATCTATACCTATTCTATCTCTGAAGATGCTATTGGTGAAGTTTTGGAAAGTGGCAGGTGTGTTACATGGACTAAATGGTATTACCAACCATTCAAAATGACCAAATTTAGTGCAAAATTCCAGTTTGTGTTCATCTCCCTTACTCACACATATGTTGTGATAACCTGCCCTAATATCTAGGAATGTGTAAATTTATGCACCCTGGAGACTGTTAATCAACTCAATATTCAGAAGAAGGGGATATCTGTTCTTTACTTTCAGCACATTTAATCTTCTGAAATCCATACATGGTCTCAGTGACCCATTCATTTTACCTGAAAAAATCACCGGGCTTCCCAGGGAGATTTTTATTCTATGATAAACCAGTCTTAAAATTTTCATCAATAAGATCTTTTGGTGCTGTTGACTCCAAAATTTATAATGGGATTATGCAGCTAAATTGAGAAGTTGCATCTGGAATTAGATCAATGGAAAAGTCATATGGTTGGTGATGTGGCAGGGTTTTAACTCATCCATCTTCAAAAAGTGGTTAAAACTCCCAATAGACTTCAGGGACCATTTACTTGAGTCCATTAATTAGCTTTGAGGACTGGACCTTGGCTGAAATCTGGGAGAATATTTTTCATGCTATTGCATTGCATTCCAGTTCCGCCTCTTCCTCCAGAGCCCCCCTCCAAGTCCTGAAACTTAGAATCAAGAGAAAGTGTCAGTTCTTTCCACAACTCTATTTATGATAATAAAACACCAAAAGACTTTCTGGGAGGGGCCAGTGGGAAAATGCTTTATCTGTGTCATCCACCTTTCCATCCTCTGCCTCACCCCTTCTCTTTTGTGCCTATCCTCTTCTTCATGTGCTTCATCCCCACCATAGTTTTCTCTGGCTCTCACCATTAGTGACCCATCCCCAGATTCTGCTTAGAATAAAGAGGAAGCATAAATTTTGGAAGAAATTCAACTGATGATAACAAAACATCAGAAGACTTTCTGGGATGGGCCTCTTACCCCTGAAGGGTCCAACATATCATTTCCTTCCCATCTGAACCTTATTTTCCTTCCAGTCAATTTGTGGGTTATACTGGTCCAGCCATGTCATCCCAAGTACCATGTTGTACTGGTCCTTCAGGTTTGTTGTGTATTCCTTGCACTGAGACTCCCTTCTGTCTCACCAGAGACTGAAAAAACCTTTTCTTTTACTTCTCCTCCCCCACCAGGTGATCCATTAAACATAATCAAGTGCCTGCAGTTGTCCAATTTTTCATTTGTTATTTTATTCCTTTGTAAAAACTTTCTGGAAATAAAACATTCTGTGTCCCCACAATCATGCAGGGCTTGTATATTGTTTGTGGTTTCAAGGGTCATTAAAGGCAATTTTAGTATAATATGATTATCATTTACTTGAATTGGCTTTCACACTAATAAATCCTCTAGTAAATCTAGAACATTGAGACACAAAATGTCTAATAACCCAATTATTGTCAAAATTAATTGTGGAAGATAATTGGGGCATAAGGATTTTTATCTGCAATTAATTTTATCATGGATTGGTTAAAATTGATACCTCCTATTCAATATTTTTCTGTATATTATATAATCATGATGATGAATCAAATCAAAAAAATGAATACAGTTCTTTATCATTCTAGGAAAAATCATAAAACAACACAAGATCCCCCTGGTTTGAAAAAATTTGATAACTTCACTCATCTTAGCTGTTCTTTTCAAATCAATAAGGTAAGTAAGGTAAGAAAAGAAGATTCTTTTACTTATAAAAGATTATACATAAATACAGTATTTAGCAATAAGCTCTTGGCACTGTTTATGGATTCAGCTAGCTTAATTTTCTTTCTTACAACCATCATTGTCTTGATATTATCCATTTAAATACAAATAACACCATAAACTGCAAAAAGGAGCACTTCAATAACTATAAAAATACACATGGAAAGTTTATCTAACCAACTACACCATGTGTGGCATCAAATGACATCTTATGAGTCACTCAAAATTGCTGAAAAATTTGAACAATGAAGTTGCTTGTGGTGCCCCCTGCCATTTAAGCCAAACTTTTTTTCCTTTTTTCTTCATCAATTTTTGTAATTTCCCTTATTTTTCTTTATGTGATTTCCTTCTGTTTTTCTCTGGCTATTTACTCATACTAATCCTATATCTCTCTTATCCTTACTTCTTCATCCAGAAACTAAAAGTCTGAAAAATTTTTAAAATATGAAAAAACTACTGAATATTTTATTTATTTATTTTAAATTATGAATCTCAAGGTCTCTCATGACCATTTAGCAAAATTTGAATGAAAAAAGTCAGTTTTGTCAGAGTAAAACATAGAAAAAAAGGGTGATTTGGACATATTGTTGGGCACTTTACAAAGTATGGGGTCAAAGAAAGGTTTCCATTCTTTTTTAAATTCATAATTTAACATACAAGTCATATATTTTCAGGATAGGTTCAAGTACAGGAACATGAGTAGCTTTATTAGTCAGTTTTCTAGAAGATTTCAATGGTCCTATATGAATACTGTAGTATAAATCTAATAAGTATTAAAATATAACTGAAAATAAGGGTCTCAGTAATTTAATCTCACTAAGTATATATGATTTAAAACTTATGGTTGGTAGAAAAATAGATAAAATAGTCCAAAAACTATTCAAAGACTTTAAATTTTTTAATTAAATGTATTTTAATTGTATTGGTTATATGGTTTGATTGTAATGATAAAGAATGTAGAAAATAAAACCAAAAACCCCTTCCTTTTATACCCAAAAATTCTCCAATATGATCCCATGGTTAACCGATTCTATACAAAGCCAATGACACCTCAATATAGCAAATACACTTCCCATTAACATAAATAATGAACAATAACACAATTAGAATGATATAACCTGCCAAAATCCTGGAATAATAGTGATAGTCCAACAAAATAAAAGAATAAGAAAAAAAGAGAGTATACACATGTAATAACTTAAAATAAAGTACTAAAAAAGAAAGAATAACACTAAATATAACATATAACTAAGGGGGACTAACAGTAGAAATGAAGAAGCTAATTATTCCAAGTTACTATGTAAATTTCCTATTGAAATATGACCAATATTTACTGAAAAATCACTGGGAAACCCAAAATAAGACATGAAATGTGGGGTAACTGAATTCAGTCTCTTTTCAGGAACTTGCACAGGTAAATACTTGACTAAATATGCAAATATTAAGTTTGGGAGTGAATTATGGGTGCAAATCTTGAGGTTATTGATAAAATTAGTGCATTTAATGAGATCAATGCACAGGGGAAAAAATGGTGAACCAGATGTCTGGTTCAGTTTTTGGTTTCAAGCTTGACTTTTGGGTGTCATTCAGGGGATGACCCTTTTTGAGCTCAGGGGATAGTCATTTCACCAGATGACCTATGCACAAGGTCAAGGGTGTTCCTGGGTAAGTGAGATTGGCAAAGATGATTGAACACTACTTTGATGCACAGAGGAATACTTCTAGGGGTTGATTGAAGATAATTCAAAGCTAAATTAATATTGCTTTGAGATAATTTAGAGGTGAATAATAATGTAATTTATAGTAACAGTAAATATTCAGGTTAATCTCATGAAGGGTTGAAACTTAATAATCAAAAGGGATTTAGGAGTTTTAATAGTTTTTCAGAAAAATTGATTATTAAGAAAGGTAGGAAACAATAATAGATTTATATAAATTGAACTACTATCACAAAGATATTATAATTTAATTCTAAAGAATGTCAAACTAAATCCACCTCATTATATAGAAAACTGCATCTTGCATTGAAGCCTTTAATTAACTGCCCTTAACTTATCACTGACCCTTCAATATAACAAACTGATCCTTTAACCTTAATCCTATTGTAGAGAGACTCTTACAGTCATCTTGCTGTAATCAGAATCCAAGGGAGTTGTATAAACCCTAGAAAACCCTGTCCCTTTAAGAAAAATTAAGAGTTCACAATTAACTAAGCTATAGCCTCTGCTTTTTATGAAATTACCAATAAAATATTTATTTTTAATGGTGTTGAGATTTTGAATCATTTTGTTTAATAATGAGGGTAAGAAACAAAACAGTGAAGCTGTATGTAGAAAAGTTATTTAAATGATTGAATAATATATTTTTATAAAGCTTTTATTATTATAAGATTTGGTCTTTAAATTTAGATCCATGGTGATGAGACCTTTAAAATGGTTCCCTATTAGTTATTATATGTGATGATTAATGAGTTTTATAGAATGTTATGTAAAAGTGTTATATTAATAAGGGTATTACAATTTTATAATTTTTTATGTAAAATAATAATGAAATTTGTTGTATGATGTTGTTGTTAATGATTAAGTTTTTCTCTGATGTTCCCCCTTCTTCTATAATTTCAAATCTAAAAGCTTTACATGCATAGTATGTCACAAGCCCTATTTTGCCTAACCAGAGCATCCAAGAGATCCCCTGGAGATTTCCAGAGTTTGTGCAGAGCTTGTACAGACTTCCAGACTCAATTAGAACCTTAAAATGCATCCATAAAAATTACAGATGATAGAGCTACTTCTCCTTTATAATCCATTCAAATTTTTGTAGTCTTTGACGCCCTATTCACCTAGTAAAAAATTATCAAAGCTAAGTAAATTATGAAATAAAAATAATCAAAAATACTTTATAGAATTATTAAAAATAGTAGAAAAATAGTAAAAATTCCATAAAAATTTCCAAAGGCTCTTGAAACTCCTGATATTAATCTCAATACAATTTTAGATCTATAATTGCATTTCCTGACTATTAATTATGTGTTTAATCTTGACTTGTAAAATTACCCTTTTATATGTTTATTTATTTTAATATTCACCATTATAAAATTAGATTGGATTTCCTAATCTCAATGTTCATCTCCAAAAATCATCTTTTATTAAACTCTAGTGCCATACTAAACTTTAGTCTGCCACATCCACTTTCCAATGAAGGATTTCCCTATTCTTGAAATTTGCATAATTGATCAGACACCTATTCATCCTCTCTTCATCCAAAAGGGGGGGGGGAAGATAGGACTTGTAGGCAAGTTGTTTTTTTGTACTTCTGAATAACCTTTTTGTAATCTGGTTATAATTTTGGGTAGGCTGAAACTCACATTTTTTACAAATTTTTGGTGCTATATTCCAGTCTGAAGCACATGAAAAGTAAAGAAGTTTATTTCAATTTTTCAAAATAGACCAAGATTGAAATTTTTAATTTAATTGCTTAATACATGTTCTGACGACTCATTTTATTCATTTTTATTGATTTTTTCTTAGCTCAAAAATATTTGTGCTAATTCTTATAGACTTTTGTAGCTCCAAAAATATTGAAATCTGTTCATCTCTTTTTGTTAGACATAGGGTCTGGTTCAAATTCCCATACTTTATGTGCTTCAATTCACTTCCAAATAATGTAATATTGAAATCTGTAGAGAATAATACAAAATTAGTGCACAATAAAAATTCATGCTCAAGTTTTATGAAAAAAAGTATTTATTTTTCATCTAAATTTTATGTCCATCATTCATGAAACATGAAAGTACATATTGGCCATATTCCATAGTTATATTAGAAAAATACTTGAAGTTCATGTCATTTTTATATCAAATTTTCATTATGAGTGGATGATTGCTTTCCCATTCTTTGAAACCCGTTTTTTATTTTTTAACCCTCAGTGAGATTAATCACAGAGATTCTAACCCCCAGAGTTTTAAAATCTTCTTCCACCCAATCTTTGTCCCCCACTTAACTTTAAACCCAAAATATCCATGAGAGCATCCATTTATCCTACTCTGTAACCTCTTATTTCGCCTTTTCTACACATTCAACAATCATCCCCCAGTGTGTCCTCTCCCATTTCTCCAAATCCCACACATTTTTTTTACAAAGATCACACATCCCCAGTTTTTCACTGTCTTGAATTCCCCATTCTACCCCCCAAATCCTATATTTTCCTCTATAATTATGCCCTACTTCTCTAAAATTCCTCATTTAACACTGAAAAGATATTTCTTTTCACCCCCATGATCTACATCATACCTCTATGTTTTCCATTTTTCTTTACCAGCCTTTCCCACTATTCCCACCATAAATCCTGCTGCTCACCAACTTACACCCTCACACCCCCACTTTTCATGTGAAAAAGTTCTTCAGAAACACATTTTTTTATTGGGCCTCACATCTAATATCACTTCTCTAATTGTTTTCTCACTTGATCATTTACAGCCCCAAGTCACATGCAGAAAAGTGTTGCTGAAACACTTTGCTGCACATGACCTCAGTCTTTTGCCTCCCCTTCACTCAAATAACTGACTGGGTAACTTGAACAACCAAGTCACATGCAGGAAAGTGTTACTGGACACTTTTCTGCATGTGACCTCACTATTTTTATTGCACTTTTTTTTACCCTCTCACTTGTCACTTGGACCACCATTCACATAGAAAAAAAAGTTTTTAAAGCACTTTTTTCATGCATTTTGGAGATTAAAGGGACTAATTTAAAGAGTAGGGAGAAGAACAAGGTATTGGTTAGATGAAGAGGCTTTTAGATACAATTAATAATTTCAGAGGATGAGAGAAAACAGGAGTTTGTGTATAAATCAATGTAAAAGAGGGCCTGTAGAGAAAGATAAAACAAAAAAAGGAGACCTAGAAAGTTCAAGAGGTGAAAAAAAATGTATATTTAGAAAGGATTTAACACCCCAGTGGGTAACTCAGGTGGGAGAGGGGGGATTCAAAAGAGAAAAAAATAGGAAAAACAGAAGCTTTCAAGGGCATTGTAAATCTGATTTTCTCTTCCACAACTCAAAGTGAAAAATTAAATTTTGGGTCTCCCAATTTTCAGTGTAGCCCAAGTAATACAAAAAAGAATTTTTTTTTTAAATTATGCCTTAATAATAAAGCCTTTTCCAGGTTCAGGTATGAAAAAAAAACACTATAATTTAATTACAATTTCAATAATCTGACTCTAAATTTGAAAAATATGTTAAACCTCACTTTCTATAATACAAAACCTCACATTTCATTTTTTTCAACCCTCTTAAAATTAAAATAAATGGAAGTGATAAATTATATCCAAGGAATTGATAAACAAAACTAATTAATAGGGGGTATCAAAGTTATAAATTTGTAATTATTCAAAAGGTATTTCACAACACAAAATGAAAGCCACAAAATTGAAATTAATTCTCATTAAAAAGGTGTTTTTGGGGCACAATGTGGCATATTTTAAAATATAATCATGGCCAATATGGTGGAAGAAAGAGGTATTTTGAAATGGAAGATTTCTAACTTGGATACCCCCTAATGTAACAATTTGGTTGGAACTATCAAAATGTGATACATCAACCTCACCAAGAAGCCATACCTTATAGTTAATGTATAATTAATAGTATAACTTCTATAATCTGATATCAATAATTTTCTGAGTAAAGTCAAATTTGATCAAAAAAGAGAAAATTGAAAAAAAAGAAAATAACTGCAGAAAAATATGGTGATTACCATCTCAAACTCTCCAAACCATGGGCAAAAAATGTATATCATTTAAATTTTTAAAATCACATTCTCAAAATCACTTGTTACATTACTTTTACACATGATATTGGTATGAAAATCATAGCTAATACTGAAATACAGTTAGTAAATAGAAATTTGAGATGAAATAGAAAGAGAAAAGGAAATTTTCAAAGAAAAAAATAAAAGAAGAAAGTGTAAGAATCTAATGGTATCCATTACCTTACTAACATCTCCTAAAAATATTCCATGAAATTTAAAGTATTCAATGTTGTTTGATATTTTAATATTTTATTCTGTTATATTTCTGAATAATTTGAAAAAAAAACTCTTTTTATTCTATAAGGGCTGAGTAGGTTCTTTTTCAAAAATTTTAAAAAATGATTAACTTATGTGGTTTTTCTTTGAAAAAATAATATTTTGAGCCACCTATTTTTTTTTTTTTTTGTAATTTGGAGTAGCTTTGATATAAAATCATTCAGAAAAAGTATAACTTTTTTGAAAAAAAATACCTTTGGGGATATCAAAGCTTTCTTTTTTTTCCTGCCTTTGGAGTAGCAGATATAGAAGGAGTATATTTGCAGAATATAATGGAATAAAATAAATAAATAAAAATATAATGAGCAGAACTGTAGTTTTTTGCTTCTCAGTTACTCACTTTCAAATTAAATTCATATTTAGTTTTTAATATAGAATATACTTCATTTTTGTATTAAATTTGTGTTAAATACACATTATAAATAAAAAATTGAATATGAAATATGCAGTAAAATTTATTGTGCACCTTAAATATATATTGAATATTCTGTTTATATGCACAATAAATATGCAGTATGCATTTATTTTTACAAATCATTAAGAATATTTATTGAACACAGATTAGGGGGTATCAAAGTTAGAAATCTTCCATTTTAAAATACCTCTTTCTTCCACCAAATCAACCATTATTAGTTTTTCATATATGGCATATTGTGCTCCAAAAAAACCTTTTTAGTGAGAAATAATGTCAACTCTGTAACTTTATTTTTGTGCTGTTAAATACCTTATAAATAATTACAAATTTCTAACTTTGATACCCCCTATTATGTATTGATAAAAGAGTGCAATATGAATAAGCATTGAAAAAAATAAACTATATATCTTACTACTTGATGTAATGATTTTAAGGCATGAAAAAAGAAATAAAGGCCACAAGAATTTTTGAAATATTCACATGAATTGTTTTTATTCATACCTACCCCTACAAGATTACTCCACAGGTTACTCCAGGAAACCTAAAAAAAAATGTGGAAGTCAAAATTTTAGTATGGCACTTAAGTTTATTAAAAATGTATTTTTGGGTAATGATTGATGAGATTGGAAAGGCCAATCTAATTTTTTAAAATGGTTATATTAAATAAATTAACTATCAAAAGTGGTTTAAAAAAGGGTTAATTTTACGGGCCAAGATTCAAAGAATAATTACCAGAAAAAAATACAAGTATATGTTTAAATGTTCATGGAAATAAAATTCAGGAGTCTCAAAAACCTTTGGAAATTTTTTCCAGAATTTTTACTATTTTTCTATTATTTTTAATAATTTTAAAAAGTATTTTTGATTATTTTTGATTTTTCATAATTTACTTAACTTTGATAATTTTTACAAGGGGAATAGGGTTGCACAGGATACAAAAATTAGAATGGAATACAGGGAAGATGTATATCTATCATCTGTAATTTTTTTAGATTTTTTGGTTAATATATTAAAGGTTTTAATTGATTCCAGAAGTCTGTAAAAGCTCTGGAATGATCCAGTTAGGGAAGGTAGGGCACATGACATACTATGCATATAAATCCTGTTGACTAAAAATTAGATAGGATAATATAGCATCTAACATCTGGTATCTTAACAACAACCAACCACAAAAACATATTTTATAACAATCTTTTATATACTCATAACAAATTATAAACTTGTAAAACCCTTATAAATATAACACTTTTAAATAACAATTTATTAAATTAGCTCATCATCATATATATTAACTAATAGGGTACCATTTTAAAGGTCTCATCACCAGAGATTTGATTTTTACAAATAAATCTTATAAAAAAAAGCTCCATAGAAATATATTATTCAATCATTTATTTAACTTTCTAAATAAACCATCTCTTTTGTGTTTTTCAACCTCATTATAAAGAAAACAGATTCTAAATCTCAAAACCATTATTAACAAATATTTTATCAGTCAATTCTTATCAAGTAGAGGCTATAGCTTAGTTAATTGTGAAATTTTTATTAGTTAAATGGACAGGGTTTTCTATGGTTTATCCAACACCTTTGGATTCTGCTTACAGAAAGGTGACTGTAAGAGTCTTTCTACATTGGTGGCACCCAACATTGGGTTCAAATGTTCTGTTTTTTAATTGATATTACTTGATATCTGGACTATCTTAGCCTGAAAGAGGCTTATTTAACAAATTCTTATCTTATATTAACATTTAATCTTATAATTTGGGATGTCTTCTGCTGCTGGAGCTGGTGTTCTTCTTCCTGTTGGTGCTTCAGTCAGAATTGTTTCTTGGGATGGGCCCAAGTTTAATGGGGAAGAAGTAAAATGGTTTTTAAATTGATATGAAGCTGCTGCTGCTGTTGATGGGGCTTAACATTTGGACATGGTGAAGTAGGTTAGGTTTTTTATTTTTGATAGAGAGGTGGAATTGGAGGTTATTGAAATGGAAGGTTATAAAAGTTGGGATTGGTTAAAATTGTCAAAAGAGATGTTTGATAGATGGGGATTCAGGTATACTATGGTGGACCTCAACAAAATTGTCACTGAATGGAAATCTAAAGGTGGTGTTTCTAATATGGTGGAATTCAAGAAGCTATGTAGGCAGTTTACTGAAGTGGTGAATTTTCTAGTTCTTATGGAGGAGATTCATCATGAAAACCAGGCATAGGATTTTTTTTGGACAGCATTTAGTAGGGAGATCAGAATAGAGGTTTTGAAGCAAATTTCAAGGAACAACAAGGTGAAGGACATGCCAAATGGAGAACAGAGACTTCCAGCTTTCAAGGTCATCAAGTACAGAATTCATGCATATTTAAAGTTGATGGCTTTGGGAAAGTATCAAGAATCTTTTACTCAATATTTTAGCAAGTTTAGTGAAGTTTTGGCCAAAATTAAAGATATTATGGTCAAGGCTCAAGAGGCAAAGAAGGCTCAGTTGGGTTAGCCTATTTCTTAGGTTTAGGTGGATGTTGATAGTAAAGTGGTGGATAATTTAGCTGACTTAACTAAGAAGCTCAGAATATTTGTTCAAGAAACTCAAAAGGCTAACAGAGCACCTGTGGCTTCATCTTCTACTTCTTAATATTATCAATCTAGGGGTTATGAGAGGAGAAACTATGGCTTTAATGGCAATTTTTATGGTGGTAGTAATGGTAATGGAAATATTGGAAATAGTTGTAGAGGTAGTTATGGCAAACCTAAGCTGTGCTCCTATTGAAATAGGAGGGGACACAAAGCAGTAGATTGTTATATTTTGGACAAGGAATTGCAGGCTAGTAGAGTAAAATTTGATGGAAAGGTTTGTAGATGCCCAGATGGATCTTTCATCAAACCCAGTGATGGGAAAGCACTTTCAGATTTAGTTATGAGGAATATAATGGTTGAAAGGAGAGCCATATTTGAAGAATTAACTGGTGATGATGATGATAATACTAAAGGTGGAAAAAAAATGGTGGTGCTTAAGGTGGAAAATTAGATAAGGGTAAATAAAAGGTGGTAAGTAAGGCCACTTTTACAACTTCATATGGTGGATTAGAGTTGGGAAAAGTTGCTAGGGGTGATGAAAACTTTATGGTTTGTGAATATAATGTTGATTCTGCTAGAAGATCAGCTGCTACTAAGTCTAAAAGAAGCATTCAGAGCCAACTTAGGGCTAAACCAGGCAAGGATGAAATTAAGAACAAACCTTACACTCCAGACAAAATTTATGACTTGCAGAAGAGAATGGTGGATATGGGGCCTCCCATTTAAGGAAAATTTGATTTAAATTGTGAGACAAATACTGTGGATAAAGAATCTGATTCTGAGGAAGATTTACCAATAGCATCTCTTCCCAGACTAAGTTTTTCTGGTCCTACTCCTATGAAAGGGGTAAGGAGAATCAGTGATGGATCTAGATTGGTGAAAGAAGCTAGCCATGGAGCTAGGGTTATGGCAGATGAAGAATCTATAATGGGGGGCGAACATGTAAATTTGGGTCCTCAAGAGGTTCCCAGGGCTAAGGTTGTTAAAGCTAAAGTTCAATATGAAAGGCCAGTAGTATCTGGTCAAGAAAATGCTACAAAGACATTTTTGTGTAGATTGAATCAACTCCAGATTACTTTATCTTTTGGAGAATGATTTACATTTAGTCCTGCCCTTCCAGAGAAGTAAAAAAATTATCTGACAAGGAGAAGGGTATCAGTTGAAGAGGTGGAGTATATATGTGAAAATGTTGAAAATTTGGAGAGGAAGCAGAAAATCATTTTTCTGCTCCTTTAGGGTATTTAATGGTGATTTTGAATGGTAAAGAGGTGAAGGACCTGGTGGATTCTGGGTCACAAATTAATTTAATTTCTTTAAAGAAAGCAAATATGATAGGCTTGCCAATTAGAACTGGTACTGGTGGTAATTTAAGAGGCATAGGTGGTCATGCTACTGAACTTATGGGTACAGCAGAGCATGTCAAGTTATGTATTGGTGGATCTGTTGGAAGAGTGCACTTTTATCTGGAAAAGGGATTGGTAAAAACATTTCTTGGTGGGCCCTTTTTGATGGAATTTGAAGCATGGATAGGTTACTAGAGTGGTATGGGAATTAGTTTAGAGATTACTGATTAAGATATGAGAAGGCTTCATATATTTTTAGCACCTCCTGGAGATGAAGGCTGGGAGATAAGACCTGGTTTAACCACAATGTGCCAGAGTTGTTCTTGCACCAAGAAGAGGAAAATAAAAAGGTCAGCTTAAGGTGAATTATTTGAAAGAGATAAGAATGAGTACCCTCATTTTTTGGGGTAGTAAGGGCTGATAGCTCCAATGTTGCAATCTCTCCTCAAGAAGAGATCCTGGATTGCAATAGGTCAGCTCACTAGGAGATAATTCAAGTGGATTCTCAATTATTTTCTGTTGATATTTCATTGGAATGTCATTATGTGTTAGATTTTTTATATGTTTATTAAATTAATCATATTATTCTATAAAATTTAAAAATGGTTCAAAAGGAAAGATGGGATATATTATGTTGGATTAAAGTTGGAAAGGTAATTTGGTAAGTTGTGGTGATATTAGTGATGGATTATTTCATAGCCTCCAGCATGAGGATAAACTGCTTAATAAGTACCTTCAGCAAAAAGCTTAACTTCAATGTCAAAATTGAATTCAACTAAAAATCTCTGGATAATTAAAAATCAAGATAAATTTTTTTAAGATTCTCAACACTCTTTTAATTTTTAATACCTCCAGAAAGAGGCTAAACTGAACCATCAAAATAAAAATCAACTAAAAAATCTCTGAATAATTAAAAATAAAAGAAATCTTTTTTTGAATATTATTAACACTCTCTTATTTTTTACTCCTCCAGAAAGAGAGTTTAAACAGAAAAAAAAATTAATGAAAATGCGTTGGATGACCCTTATGAAGATGAGGACTACCTCCCTAATGAGATTAAACTGGAAGGATTAATATCTGTAGATAGAGATGATGATTACCTCCACCATGAGGATAAACTGGAAAATAATAAAAATATGGTAAATTATGAGCTTGGTTAGTTTGAAGATGGTGTAGATTAATTCAGTAAAAAAAGAGGTTGGAGATGTTGTGTATATGGATGATGATGGTGAAACAGTGTGGGATAGTAAAAATTTTATGAATGGTGTAAATGTTGGAGTTTTAGAAAATTCAGTTAAAGAGAGGTTGGGTGTTAAAAATTCAGTTAAAAATAGGTTGGACAAAGATAACGTTGATGATGATAAAAAGGGTAAAAAAGGAAAGAAGAAAATGTGGTTGCTAAAAGGTTGGAAGGTTCAAAGATGGAAATTTTAAAAATCATTTATGATAAAAGGCAAAGTCAAGATTTAAAGTTACTGGCTCATTCATGTGCAGGTGATTTAGGAGATAAGGAAGTACCTGTTGAAATAATATTAATGGATTCTCAAGATAATGTCTGGGGAAAGACTGGATTCTATTATAAAATGGTTAGATATTAATTAACATTAGAAAGGCCGGATAATAGTGATAATGATTAATGGGTGCCTATCAAAAAGAAGTCACAAGCATTTTATTTCTATTAAAGAATATTGATGAGGAGGAGGTATCCAGATCCTCAAGTAGTTATTACTCATAAGAGAGGGCAAGAATTGGTTATTAAATCACTGCATGAAGATCTTGGGCATAAAGGAATTGGTGAAACTTATAGACAAATTGCTGATAGATTTTTGTGGCTTATTATGAATCTGACTGTTAAAAAATGGGTTCATTCATGTGAAGAATGTCAAAGAAGAAGTTATTAAAGGCCAAAATAAGCTGAAAATTTAACCAGTGAAAATTCTCTTTTTGGTAGGGTTAGTTTGGATGCTGTTCATATTAATGAGTGTAGATAAAAATATTTTATTGTAGCCAGAGATGATTTATCTGGTTGGGTAGAGGAAGTGCCTCTTATTAATTTGAATGCCAGGAATGTGGTAGATTTTTGATCAAAAATTGAGTATATAGGTATGGAGTGATGAAGTTGGTGACAGTTGATGGAGGTCCTGAATTTGGAAAAGAGTTTAGAGAGGATATATCAAAATTTGGATCAAAGGGTAGGGTAAAAACCATATATTATCCTGAATCTGAAGGAATGGTAGAAAGAGGGCATCAATTTATTAAGGATGCTTTGGTTAAAATGTGTGGAGAAAGTGCTGAAAAGTGGAGGCACTATTTACCATTAGTTTTATTTGCTGAAAGAATAACTGCCAAAAGAACAACTGGATATTCACCATAAGAAATAGTTTTTGGACAAAAAGTGGTTTTAACAGTTGATTTAGAGGCTGAATCATATCTTGTTGTAGATTGGGATATGGTTAAAAATACTTAAGAGTTATTATGTGTAAGAATGGTTCAGTTAGAAAAGAAAGAAGAAGCTCTGGAAAAGGAATATTCAAAAATGATGAATATAAGGAATCAGTCAATCAGATATTGGGATAAGAGGTTGGCTCATAGGTTACAGAATCCTTTGATAACTGGAGATATAGTCTTGGTGTTTAATAGAAGTTTGGAAAGCCAGTGGGGAATAATGTTTGAAGATAGTTGGAATGGACCATACACAGTTAGAGAACAAGTATTGGGATTTTTATATGTGTTAGAAGAGCTGGATGGAGTTGTTTTGAAGAAGAGGGTAGCTGCTGATCAAGTCAAGCGGTTCTATACTAGGGGCACAAGGTGTGCCAAAGTCTAACTCCAAAATGATGATAAAATACCTACTATTGTTACAAAGTATAAATTTAAAATGCGGATAAAATATCTACCATTGTTAAGAAGATTTCCTCTGAAATGAGGATAAACTACTTTATTATTCTTTAAAGAAAATTTACTCTGAAAGAGAGTATAAAATAAAATATGTCATTAAAATTATCAATCATTAAATTTAAATGTCTCAAATTTTATGATGAATAATTGTGTTGGAATGTATCTAATTTTGGTAGAAGTGTTCACAGGGGAATTTCTAAATATAATATTGGCAAGTTTGAGGGTAATTGATGGGCTACCTGCTCAATACACAATTACCCCAAAATGTTTGTTACAATAATTTCCTTGTTTCTAGTTTAATCCTGGCTTGGTTTTTGATATGTAGGAAATCCACTAAGACTCTAAACTGTATCAACACAATGTAAAAGAATTATGCTCACTTGAAACTGGACTCAAGGATTTTTTATATTTTATTTTAGATTTATGAAATTTTATTTTTGAAATTTTTTATGTTAGAATTTTATTTTATTTTCATTCTAAATTTATAAAAAATAATTGTTTCAGAGATATTGATCACTGGTGGTCTCCAATCATTTTTACAAATTGGAGGGAGTCCACCCAGTGATCATTTCTATTTCTGCTATTATATTTTAAAATTTTTCAAAAATTATTTATTATTTTTTTAAAATTTCTTTTCTTGTGTATCCCACATCAAGGTGCACTTGGATGTGGGTACGATGTCAGGGGTACAACTCATCAAATGGCAGGTGGGCACCTTTTTATATTTAATTTTAATTTTTAAATTTTAGGACATATTTTGCTTTAAATTTTAAAATCTTAGAAAATCTTTTAAATTTTTTATTTTCATTTCAAATCTTTCATTTTAATTTTCAATTTTTGTATTTAAAATTTTACATATATTAAATCATTTAAATATCAAAAAATAAAGAAAAAGAAAAAGAAAAAAACAAAAGGAAAAAAAAACAAATCATTAATATAAATTTTTAATACTAAAGAATTTATAAAATATAGAATTAAATTTTCTTTTTCTCTATTTCATTTTATTTTATTTATTTCATTTCCTTTATTATATTTAAGATAGAAGAGGTGTTCACCAATGTTTTATGAATGCTTGATTTTACGTCAAGATATAATGTTTAGTCCTCCAAGACTCTAAACTGGCTTGTTTTCAATATTTCCTTCAAGATATTTTACCTAATGAATTTAAATATTTTTTCTCCAAGAATTTTATTTTATTTATCCATCAAGAACTCAAACTTGCATTATTTCAATACTGTTAGTCCTTCAAGACTTTAAACTGGCTAATTTTCAAGTATTTTCCAAGACTTTAATTTATTGCTACTTTGGATCTGATAGTCCTCCAAGACTTAAAACTGGCTTTTTTTTCAAGATTTTGTCAAGATTTTTGGCTTATGCTTTTTTGGATCTGCTAGTCCTTCAAGACTTTAAACTGAGAGTTTATGAAGATTTTTTTTGAATTTATAGGGAATCTGTTAGTCCATCAAGACTTAAAACTGAATATTAAAGAAGAAATTTCAAGAATTTATGGTTAATCATTCTTTGGTCCTCTAAGACCTTAAACTGGAAAATTATGTGTTTAATAAAATTGTGTTGAAACTTTGGTAATGGAAAGATGGAAGGGTCCTCAGAGCCCTAGATTGGCTTATCAATTCTGTTAATGATATTGGTGTTTGGTTTTTTATGGTGAAGGATGTGTTGTAATTGGTCCATCATGACCTTAATTTGGCTATTCAATCATTTTTTGAACTATTTTAATGAAAGATTTACAAAATCCTGGTCCACCATGATGTAAAACTGTCACCGGACGACCTACGCACAAGGTCGAGGATGTTCCTGAAAGTGAGATGAGGGATTTAGAAACTTCTTCGAAGCACAGAGGAATGATTCGAGGAAATTATTCGAAGGTCACTCGAAGTAATAACTATAGGTTCGAGGTTTGTTCGAGAAGAATTATAAACTAGTTCCAAGGTAATAATAATTCTTAAAATCTCACGAAGGGTTGGAAGCTCAATAGTCAAAGATTTAGGATTTAGAAATGAATATTGAGAAGGTAAAAGAAAGATACAATAACAATGTTTTAACTTTTAAGGTTTTCCACTATTAATGTAAATACGATATTATAATTTAATTCTAAGGAATATCGAAAAAAATACCCAACTCCTTTTATATCCTTTGTTCCTCCTCGCATTGACCTCCCTTCCATCGCAGTATTCCCATTCCATTGACCATTACTAACATACACTTAGACCCTCTTCACTAAATATCCGTCCATGCTCAATATACCCCTTTTTAATTAATTAACAAAACTTTAATGAAAAAACTACTACTGTACTATTTCGTTGATCCTAGCGCTGTGCGTCGCTTATGAAAAAGGACTAAGGTACCCTATTGGGAGATTGACTAATTTAGATTTAGAGTTTAGGCTAGCGCAGTTAAATAGTAAGTACACAAAGGAAAGATCGCAGTTGCTATGGAGAATTGCTTTCTGCGCTTCGAGTATAGATGTAGGACTCGATATTATTGATTTATTGAGTTAATTTCGCCTCGAGTGTCACGTGGCGCGTGACAGATGCCCGGGTATAAGAACGCGAACTCCGTTGAGCTTGAACCATCTTCTCACACTAATTTCACTTGTCTAATACTTTTTTCCCGCATCTCTCAATTATTTATTTTATAATGAACTGCCCTACCCCCACACCCACGCCTCCACACCCTAAAGCGGATGGGGGAATAATCACACGACAGTTTTCACGGACTTGCACGGCTTGTGAAAGCATGGAATATTTCTGTGTCGAAAGTACGGCGACTCGAGGCCCTCGCCAGAAATGCGAGTTTTGCCGTTGGCGGCGAGTGGCGTGTGATGCGTTGACGAAGAACGCGGAAATCAAAAATTGATTCACAAAAACAAAATTTTGGGTAGTTCCAAAGACTAAAGAGGTGGTCGAAGACATTTGGGATGTCTCGATCGAAGATGAACAATCGGTGGGGGAAAATGATAAGGAGATGAACAACGAGATCTCAACCTGGGTAACCCAGGCCACGAGTTCGAAGCGAGGTGTCGAGGAAGAGGTCGATGAATTGGTGGAAGAGGATGAAGATGAAGTCCCTGTTCCAGGGCGGGCACCCAAGAAACGTCGGGTGGTCATCGAGGACGATGAGGAAGAGAGAGAGGTAGAACTCGGAGTGGTGCCCAGGTTATTTCTGGAGCCTGATCCCATCTTCGAGGTAAGTTTTAATTGTTTTATTTCAATGATGAAGTTACTGATGAGTCGCGTTTTAGACATCGAATAACCTGGAAGAGCCGATTGCCGAACCTGCGCCGGTTATACCAACTGAGGCAAACCCTCCGGCCACGGAAGTGGTTGAAGAGCCCGAAGACACCCTGGACCAGGTGTGGTCGAAGAAACCTCGTCAAGGTTGACGAGTAAGGTTCGCCGAAGAACTATGTGGGGAGGTTGACGCTATTATTGACGCTGCTTCCTTCGACGTGGCGGAGGAGCTCTTGGAGATTGGAGAGGTGGTTCCGGTAGGAGAGGAGGAGGTATTTGATAAATGCAGGAAGGAGATAAGGGTAGTTTTGGAGAAAATGAAAAGATTGGTTCGAGAAAAATTAAAAGAAAAAATTTGAAAATGAAAAGGAGATGGAAAGAAGTAGAAGAAAAAATTGTATTTTAGTTTTATTTTATTTTTATTTTATTTTATTATTAGTATTATTTTTTTTTTATATTGTAGGTGAATGTTGTTAATTTTACAAGATTTGAGAAAGAGAAAAAGAAGAGAAAAAAAAAAGAAAAAAGAAGTTTTAAATAAAAAATTTTAGAATTTGAAAGAAGAATTTTAAAGAAAGAAAAAGGTTGTTTTAATTGAAGGAAGTTTTAGTGTTTTTAAAAGAAAAAATTTTATGTAAGAAAAGAGAGAGAAAAAGAAACGGTTTTGTGATTGAGATAAGTTTGTTAAATTGAGGATTTTAAAATTTTTTTTTTTTTTTTTTTTTTTTTTTTTAAGAAATTTTAGTTTGAAAAAAGAGGAGAAAGAAAAGAAAAAAAACAAAGTGTAGAATTTAAGAGAGTTTGAAAAGAAGATTTATTTGTTTCGAAGAATTATTATAGGGAGATTCAGGGGTTGAAGTTAAGTTCGAGGAAATGGTCGTGCCATACAGGATTTGATGATTCAAAGGAAAGAAAGTCTTTAAAAGAGAGAATAAATTTTTTGAAAGAGAAATTTTTGAAGAGAATTTTAAATTTAAGAAAAGAATGTATTTAAAGAATTGAAGAAGAAAAGAAAGAAAATATTTAGAGAGATTTATGAGTTTTTTTATTTTATTTTATTATTTATGTTTATCCTATTTTATTTTATTTTATTTTATTTTATTTTATTTTATTTAATTTAATTTAATTTTATTTAATTTTAATTTTGATTTTATTTTATTTTTTTATTCTATTGTATTTAATTTTATTTTTGATTTTATTTTTAGTTGGTTTTGGAGGAAATTTATAGAAGGAGAAGAAAGAAAAAAGAAGAGAGAAAAAAGAAAACAAGGCTAAGAAATTTAAGAGGTGTTTTAGATTTTAAAGAAAGAAAGAAAAAGAAAAGAAAATTTTAAATAAAGAAATTTTGAGGTTTTGGTTTTAAAGGATATTTTGAATGAAAAGATTTTAGGAGTTTAGGAGCGTTAGAAACATTGATGGCTGGTTCCCAGGATGTTTTGTCTGAGTCATTGAGGAAGCCTTCCCATTCCACGAGGTATTGAAGTTTCCCCTTGCGTATTCTTGAATCAAGGATACGACTTACTTCCCACTCTAGATGATCTTCTACTTCGACCGGTTCCGGAGGGGGTTGGTTCTTGCCCAGGTATATTTCTCGAGCCAGTTCCAGGAGAGATACATGGAAAACAGGGTGAATCGCCTGCCATTTAGGAGGTAACTTGAGTGGAAATGCAGTTTTAGAGACTTCAGAGTCGATTTCGAATGGTCCCAAGCGCTTTTCAGCCAGTTTCTTTGATGGTCTTGTTGTTCGGATGTTTCGTGCATCGAGCCATACTTTGTCGCCTGGTTTAAAGAAAGGAGCAGATTGTCGATGTTTGTCGGCCTGTTCCTTGTATCTTCGAATCGCTGATTCCAAATTTGTTTTAAGTTCTTCTTGGAGTCGTGATATAGTTCGAAGATAATGTTCTGCAGGATGATTAGTTCCTACATGAATTGAGTTGAATCGAGGATGTCGTCCATAAATGGTTTCGAAGGGAGATTGTCGTGTCGAAGAATGAGTCGAGTTATTATAAGCAAATTCGGCCAATGGTAACCATGTGGTCCAATCGTCTTGTTGGTAACTGACATACATTCGAAGATATTGTTCGAGGATTTGGTTAACTCTTTCTGTTTGACCATCGGTTTCAGGGTGATAGGCCGTGGAGAGATTCCTCGTGATATTGAGTTGTCGACACAGTTGGGTCCAGAATGTGGATACAAACAATGAGCCTCTATCTGAAATAATGTCATTTGGTAAGCCGTGTTTAGAAAATACATATTCTAGAAACAATTTTGACAAATCTTCTGCTGTAGCAGTAGTAGTGGTTTTAACAAAAATAGACATTTTTGAAAATCTATCTACTATTACTAATATAGCATCAAAATTATTAGAAATAGGAAGTTGAGAAATGAAATCCATCGATAAAGATTCCCAAGGTTTAGAGGGAATAGGAAGTGGTTGAAGCAACCCATGCTTCCGGTGACGGGGAGCCTTATTCCTATTACATTCGTAACAAGCTTTTATATAGGCCTTGATTTCCTTGGTCATACCTGGCCAGAAGAAATCCCTCGCTATTAACTGGTAGGTTTTATCAACCCCAAAATGACCAGCTAACGGAGAATCATGTCGACTATTGAAAATCCATAATTTTATCTCATTGTTGTCGGGTATGACTACTCTACCTTCGAAGACTAATAGACCTGATTCAATACTAAATCTTTTGGCCCCTTGCTTCGAGAGTATTTTGTCTTTTAACCCTAAACAATAATCGTCCTTCGACTGAGCTTCGAGGATGTTGGATAGTGGATTTCGAAAAGATTGAATTGTCATCGAATTAAGTTGATGAGTCGTTAACATTGATTCGTTGAAGATTGATTGTACATTTGCTGGGTTCTTGTCAGCAAATGCGTCCCCCCGCTGTGGGTAAACGTCGTCCCGATGTGACAAGATATCTGGGACAATGCAGTTTTTTCCTGGGCGATAAGAAATAGAGAAAGAAAATTCAGACAAAAGTTCAGCCCACCTGGCTTGACGCCTGGTTAACACTTTAGAAGACATGAAGTATTTCAAAGAATTGTGATCAGTTAAAATTTGAAAAGGACTATCTAGGCTGAGAAGAAAAGAATACCATTTTTTAAGACAATGGATAATAGCTAAAAGCTCTTTGTCATGAATTTCATAATTTAATTCCGCGGCTATGAGTTTGCGTGACTCAAAAGCAACAGGATGAAACAAATTTGTCTCAGGATTTAATTGGGAGATGACCCCTGCAATAGCATAATCGCTCGCATCTGTCTCAACTATTGTCGAGGCCGAAGGATCAAAATGCCGAAGAATTGGGGCTGTGGTGAACGCCGTTTTTAGTGCTTCGAATTCCTTTCGCGCTGTAGAAGTAAAAACAAAAGGAATATCTTTTCTAAGAAGAGAAGTAAGATTGGAAATAGTTTTAGAGTAATCTTTAATAAATCTTCTATAGAAGTTTGCAAAACCCAAAAATCCTTGGAGTGATTTAATGTTTTTGGGCTCAGGCCATTCCAGGATTTTCTGGACTTTTTTGTCATCCATGACTAAACCGTCAGTGGACAACGTAAACCCCAAAAAATCAATTGATTTGAGGTGGAATTCGCATTTATTATGCTTGGCGTAGAGACCATGATCTCGAAGACGATTTAGGACCTGTCGAACATGATGAATATGTTCATCCAGTGTTTTCGAGAATATTAAAATATTATCTAAATAGACGACTACAAATTGTTCAACAACATCTTGAAAGATATCATTAACAAAAGTTTGAAAAGTTGAAGGTGCGTTACATAATCCAAAAGGCATAACTAAATATTCAAAACTACCAAATCTAGTGCGCATTGCAGTCAGTGGTTCATGACCTTCCACAATGCGAATAAGATTGTAAGCGCCTCTAAGATCAATTTTAGAAAAGAAATTAGCACCATTGAAAAGGGTAAGAAGTAATGACATAGGAGGAACAGGATATGCATTCTTCTTAGTGACTGTGTTGAGCTTTCTATAGTCAACACACAACCTAAGACTACCGTCCTTCTTTTTTACAAAGAGGACTGGGGAGCCGGTTGGAGATTTACTGGCTCTGATGAAACCTTTGGCTACATTCTCTGCAATGTAGTCTCGAAGAACTTGAGATTCGTCCTTCGATAGAGAATAGACAGGACCTGCCGGAGGTACTGGGCCTATTAACTCTATTTGATGGTCGTAGGGTCGATGAGGTGGTAACTTATCGGCCCTGCGGATTGAGAAAACATCGAGGAAATCGTGGTAGATTTCCGGTAGAGTTGATTTAATGGCTTCAACGTTGATTTGGTCATCCTCTTCATCTTTGAGAGAATCTGTCGAGGTGATACCTGTATTGAGAGAGCATAATTCGATTACTTCGAGGCAATTTAAATCCTCTTCGAGTGAAGTCATCGAGCTAGAAGGGTTAGCCAATTGCTCATTTAAAGAAGGTACAGATGCTTGCAAGTCATCTGGCAGAGATTTGTCCTCTAGCAGGACGTTGTCAGGTGGGTTGTTTAACTCCCTATTGACCTGCATTAAAGAATCAGAAATATACTTAGAGCGTGGGGTGATCAATCCCCGGGTCCAATCAATTTCGGGATTCCAATACGTTAAAAAGTCATGGCCAAGAATGGTATCGTCCATCCTTGGGGCGTCCAAGACTGATAATTCCCACTCGAAGGGGGGAAAATTCGGAAAGTTGAAAACCCATAAAACTTTCTTACTTACCCAATATTTGGGTTCCTCTGATTCGACCAAATAGATGGGAGTTCGATCGATATCTGTAAATGTTAGTTGAAGCTTCTCGGCAAAAGATAAACTAACAAGAGAAATTGAAGCTCCAGAGTCTATAAGACAACTGAAGGGGATATCCTCCTTAAAAAGAATGAATCTCAAGTGGTTTAAGGCAACTCCAGTCCTTAAGACATGGAGGTTCTGTGCACTGGGAGAGATAAGATAGTTTGCTTTGCACACAAGTAAACTATCTACTAGTTTTTTGACTTGGAACTAGTACCTTCTCTTTCCTTCAACTTTACACAGTCTTCCAACTTGTGCTTACCCCCACAATACATACATAACCCATTATCTGCTCTTCTCTTCCTCTCAGCTTCTTTAAGTTCCCCTTTAGGATCCAGTACTTTGCTGATATCGCCTGGGGTTGAGCCTTTTGGTCGAGTTTTATCCTTTCCCTTATTGGGTTTGGATTGAGTCGAGGAGGATTGATTTGGACGTGGGTGTGAAGAAGGTCCCAATTTAAAATTTAGGCCTTGAGATCTGTTGGCATATCGACGATGTTGAAGTCATCCTTGATAAATGCCGTCAAGTTTGAGGGTTCGATCCATTAAATCCGTTAAAGTAGTCATCTTCTGACCGTGAAGATTTAATTGATCCAGAATCCTCGAAGGAAGTCCTTTCTTGAAATGATACTTAAGGGCAGCATCATTCCAACCTACTCGAGTTTGAAGTGCTCTGAAGTTCGAGATATATTCAGAGGCTTTACCATTATCACTCATGCGAAGAAAATCAAGTTCAATTTCTGCGTTGTCCGTTTCATTAGGATCCCCAAACAACGTAAAAAGTTGGTCTTCGAACTTTTCCCAATTATTGATAAGTAAGTGGGTTTCCGTCAAAGAAAGCATGAGTAGATAAGGTTCGAACCATCTTGCTGCTTTCCCGGCTAGGAATGAAGAAGCGTAAACAACCTTTGATCAGTTGCTGTTAAAGGTTCGAGGGTCATTATGGAACAGTAGCTTGCAGGTTTGCAAGAAGGGTCGCAATCTGTCAGGGTGATCTCTGTCAAATTTGTCAGGAGATTTCATAGAAGGAGTTTTGAACTTAGATCCCTCTGAAGACATTGGATTTGAAAGGGTTTTCATAAAAAGTCTCATGAAATCTTCCAGAGAGTTAGATGGTCCCGGTTCTGAGGATTGCCCAGAAGGGTGATTGGCAGGGGCGGATGGTGCCTCATGCATTGTATCCTCTCCTTCTTCTTCATCACTAGAATCCTCAAAATCTTGTGGAATGTCTTCTACAGATTGAACTGAGTGTTGCCGTTCCCTAAGGTCGAGTGGTTCCAAAGAGTGAGTGCGAGAAACAGACCTTGTGGCTGTTGGCCTGCCTCTAGCGCGAGCTCTAGTAGTAGCGCCCGTAGGAGGAGTGCGTTGAACAGGTGCCATTTAAAATTTTTAGAAGCACCTAAAAAAGACGTAGTAGTGCAAAGAATGAGAACTACGGAGAATTAAATTATACTGTCACCGGACGACCTAGGCACAAGGTCGAGGATGTTCCTGAAAGTGAGATGAGGGATTTAGAAACTTCTTCGAAGCACAGAGGAATGATTCGAGGAAATTATTCGAAGGTCACTCGAAGTAATAACTATAGGTTCGAGGTTTGTTTGAGAAGAATTATAAACTAGTTCCAAGGTAATAATAATTCTTAAAATCTCACGAAGGGTTGGAAGCTCAATAGTCAAAGATTTAGGATTTAGAAATGAATATTGAGAAGGTAAAAGAAAGATACAATAACAATGTTTTAACTTTTAAGGTTTTCCACTATTAATGTAAATACGATATTATAATTTAATTCTAAGGAATATCGAACCAAATACCCAACTCCTTTTATATCCTTTGTTCCTCCTCGCATTGACCTCCCTTCCATCGCAGTATTCCCATTCCATTGACCATTACTAACATACACTTAGACCCTCTTCACTAAATATCCGTCCATGCTCAATATACCCCTTTTTAATTAATTAACAAAACTTTAATGAAAAAACTACTACTGTACTATTTCGTTGATCCTAGCGCTGTGCGTCGCTTATGAAAAAGGACTAAGGTACCCTATTGGGAGATTGACTAATTTAGATTTAGAGTTTAGGCTAGCGCAGTTAAATAGTAAGTACACAAAGGAAAAATCGCAGTTGCTATGGAGAATTGCTTTCTGCGCTTCGAGTATAGATGTAGTACTCGATATTATTGATTTATTGAGTTAATTTCGCCTCGAGTGTCACGTGGCGCGTGACAAAAACTGGCAATTCAATCATTTTTTGAATGATTTTAATGAAGGATTTACAAAATCCTGGTCCAATATGACCTAAAACTGGAAACAAACTATAGGATTTGGTCCTCTAAGAACTTAAGCTGGAAATAACATCAAAATGTCAATCATTGGTCCTATATGACCTTAAACTGGCAAATTACCTTCACTTTGATCCACCAAAACTATAAACTGGTAATTGATTAAAAGTTTGGATCAAAAGATATTAGAAGGGAATGTTAATCAAGTTGGATATTAAATTCAGTAATTTTTAATTTATCACTTGTTCATCAGTACTCAAACTAGTACTCACTCATTTGGAAAACTCAGTCATTAATGAAAACCGTGCAACTAGCTTTAGGCAATGGAGATGTCAATAAATGGCTTTATTTAGGATTAAAAGAAAGATGGATATTTAAAGGGTTATTGATGGAGATTGTTAAAAGCTACAAATATAGGTGCTTAGAATGTCTGGATAAATATTATTAATGGTAAAACTAGAAGAATTTAAAAAGAAATGGAAAAGTATTTGAATGTTGTGATGCTGAATCATAGAAGAAGGATAGGTTTTGAATTTAGTGGGTCTATTTTCTAGAGTATTTATGGGGAAGCTTGAAGGAACTTATGGAAAGAATAGAATCATAGTATTTGGCTCAGGGGGAAGCCCAATGGGAATAGAATCAAAAGTATTCAGCTCATTAGGGAGGCCCTCTCTCATGCTGTGAAGAAAAATGGAGACTGGTAGAGGAGATTTTGAAGGGATTCATAGCTTGCTCTCAGTAGTGGAATCATCACAAGGTAAATATGGTTATAAATTTTATTTTGAAGTGTGACAATCAAATAAAGTTAAAAAAAAGAATAGAATCAAACAGACAATAACATGTATCAGCACTAAAAATAATCAAAGTATTAAAATTTTAAAGAGGAAAAGACAATCAAAAAAAAATATCTTTGGAGTCTTTCAAACTCAGTATCAAAAAACTTTGCAATGTTAACCTTCAATTCGTAAAGTCTTTATTTTGAAGAGGATAAAGGGAAAATGAATATATGATCAATCAATTATGCAAATTTAAAGAATGAAGACATTCTTCATTGGAGGGAGGATGTGGAAGTCAAAATTTTAGTATTGCACTTAAGTTTATTAAAAATGGATTTTTTGGGGAATGATTAAGGCCAATCTAGTTTTTTAAAATGATTATATTAAATGATTTAAGTATTAAAAGTGGTTTAAAAAGGCTTAATTTTACAGGTCAAGATTTAAAAAATAATTACCTTACAGGAAATGCAAGTATAGGTTTAAAAGTGCATGAAAATTAAATTCAGGAGTCTCAAAAACTGTTGAAATTTTTTCTGAATTTTTTACTATTTTTCTATTATTTTTATTAATCTTATAAAGTATTTTTGATTATTTTTTATTTTTCATAATTTTCTTAACTTTGATGATTTATTACTAGGTGAATAGGGTTACACAGGCTACAAAAATTAGTATGGAAAATAAAAAAGAAGAAGTTCTATCATCTGTAATATTTCTATATTTTTGATTAATATATTAAAGGTTCTAATTGAGTCCAGAAGTCCCTACAAGCTCTGTATGAGCTCCATATGAGCTCCAGAATGCTCTGATTAGGGAAAGTAGGGCACATTACATACTATGCTTATAAATCCTGTAGACTTAAAATTAGATAGGATCATCTAGAATCTAACAACTGGTATCTTATCGACAACCAACCACAACAATGTATATTCTAACAATCTTTTATATACTCATAACAAATTATAAAATTGTAAAACCCTTATAAATATAACACTTTTAAATAACAATTTATTAAATTCACTCATCATCATATATATTAACATATAGGGTACCCTTTTAAAGGTTGCATCACCAGGGATCTGACTTTTACAAATAAATCTTATAAAAATAAAAGCTTCATAAAAATATATTATTCAATCATTTATTTAACTTTCTAAATACAGCTTCACTGTTGTTTTTTTCAACCTCATTATAAAGAACACAGATTCTACATCTTAACACCGTTATTAACAAATAGTTTATTGGTCAATTCTTATCAAGTAGAGGTTATAGCTTAGTTAATTTTGAACTCTTTATTACTTAAAGAGACAGGGTTTTCTTTGGTTTATCCAACTCCCATGGAATCTGCTTACAGAAAGGCAACAGTAAGAGTTTTTCAGAATGACTTGCCTACAAGTCCTGTTTTTATTCCCCTGTGATCCTCTTCAACACAATACCTTGATTAGTCCTGAAGTTACCAATACAGATGAAATTGGCCAGGTGCAAAATGATTACATTAATCTTTATCCTAAGTTTCATAGATATCTCTTTCTCAATTTTTTGATGATATGAAGCATAAATTTTTAACTTATTTTCAGGAAACTCCTGTTAATAATACTGAAGATTTAATGAAGAGATGAATTTTAATGCAAAGATTTGATACTGATGTTGAAAGATTCCAAAGAGATTATTTATTTTAATTGTCTTCTCTTCTTTTGAAATTTAATACTTTAATTCTTGTTGGTGCCAATAACTGTTATTTTTTTAATATTTTAATTCTTTTAAATTGTCTTATAATTAAAATATTTTAAATAAATGTTTAGAAACCATATTTTTCTTGTGATGATTCTACAACTGAGATCAAGGATTGATTCTCTTCATACTATTCACTACCAGTCTCCACCTTTTTTACAGCATGAGAGAGCAGTCCTCCCTAATGAGCCAAATAATTTTGATTCCATTACCATTGGGCTTCCTTCTGAGCCAAATAATATGATTCTATACTCTCCATAAGGTCCTTCAAGCTTCACCTTAAATAGTCTACCAAAGAGACCCACTAAATCCAGATCCTACCCTTCTTCTATGATTCAGCATCAAAACATTCAAATAATTTTCCAACCCTTTCAAATCACTCCTGAATTTTATAATTAATCATAATTTTCCAGACATTCTTGGAAACTTTATTTTCTGCTTTTTAAAAGTCTCCATCAATAACCTTTAGAATATACATCTTTATTTTGTCTCCCAAATAAATCCATTTTAATTTCATCTTCATTCCCTAAAGTTAGTTGCAATGTTTGCATTAATGACTGTGTTGTCCAAGTGAGTGAGTATCAGTTTGAGTACTGATAAATCGGTGATAAAATAAAAATTATTGAATTGAATATCCAACTTGATCAACTTATTTCCAAGTGAGCTGACCTATTAAAATCCAGGATCTCTTCTTGAGGAGAGACTGAAAAATTAGAGCAATATGCCTTTACTACCCCAAAAAATGAGGGTTTTCATACTTATCTTTTTTAATAAATTCACCAGAAGCTGACCTTTTAATTCTACTCTTCTTGGTGAAAATACAACACTGAAAAAAAGTTGTTAGGGCAGGATTGTCTCCCAACCATCATCTCGTAGAGGTGCTAACTGCATATGAAGCCGCCTCATATCATCAACAGTGATTAATAAACTAATTCCCATACCACTCTGATAACCTATTTGTGATTCAAAATCTATTAAAAGTGGCCCAACAAAAACTGTTTTCACAGCCGCTCTGGCCGCATAAAAATGCACTCTACCAACATATTCACCTACACATAACCTGAAATTTTCATCCATCCCCATAAGTTTGGTTGCATTTCTGCCTATGCCTCTTAAGTTTCAACCAGTGCCAGATTTAATTAGAGAGCCTATAATAGTTTCTTGCTATAGAGAAATTAAGTTAATTTGTGACCCAGCATCTACCTGGGATTTTACCTTTTTTCCATTTAGCATCACCATTAAATATATTAAAGGAGCAGAAAAATGAGTTTCCACATCCTCTCCAAAAATTTCAGCATTTTCAGATATTTAATCCACCTATTCAACTGATACCTGTCTCCTTTTCAGATGTTTCTTCTACTTTTCTACAAGGTTAGGACTAATTGTGAATAAATCACCTAGAGATAGAGGAATCTGAAGCTGATTTACTTTACCTAAAACTGTTTCCATAGCATTTTCTTGACCAGATACTACTGGCCTATCATATTGTACTTAAGTTTTGATAACCTTAGCCCTGGGAACCTCTTGAGGACCTAAATTTTCATCTTCAATACCCATAATAACATCTTCATCTACCATAACCCTTGCTCTATCACCCTTTTCTTTTACTAATCCAGATCCATGACTGGTTCTCCTTACCCCTTCCATAGGAGTAGGACCAGCAAAACTTGGTCTGGGAAGAGAAGCTGTAGACAATACTATATTAATAGATATAGGCTTTGACCAAGGGAGTTGGAAAGAAACCAGAGAGAGAATTCCTGGTCCTTTTAGAAAAATAGAGTGAGACTTACCTGTTGCAGCAAATTGAGTCTTGTTTTCTATAACCCCGTTTCAACACACTTGACTTCCTGATCAGTCAAGAATGTAGTTGCCAGAAAGACTATAAGACCAAATAAATTAGATGTAAACCGATTTCCACACCAGAGAAAGCAATATACTTGATTCAGGTTGCAAATATACACTTGAGACAGCAATGATACTTGATATAGCTTGAAAGACTATACCAGAGAAAACAGTGACAAGAGTTGAGGTCAAGTGAGAACTAGCCTTTTCACAACCCAACCAAAAGATTCCACCAACACAAAAAAGATTGGATAACAGAGATTCCAGATATACCAGATGGTTTATAATAGACTAGAATGTCTTTAAACTTGCTTAACTATCTCAAAAACAGACCACCCTGGCCTTTTTCCAGCCAAATCCAGCTCTCCCACCTTTCTACATGCAAAAAAGCTCCCCTAGACACTTCTAAGTGCGCAGGGAAGTGGGACTCCAAACATCAGAGCATCTACTTAGAGGCAGGAAGGCTGCATTTGTGCCCTTAAATTCCTAAAAACCCCATAAACACCATCTAAAACAACAAACAATGGTAACTACACGTAAAAGCAAGCTAATCACACATAACACATACCAAAATGAAGGGAAAAAAAGGTAATTAAGATAAGACATAATAAGTGACCTTAGCTTAAGCCTTCAAAATCACAACTAAGCATCTAACATCCAACAAAATACCAAAAACAACACCATAAACCCAACTATACCCTACATACCATATACCCCCAAATATGCACTCCAAAGGACTACCCATCTTTGGACTACCACAACACTATTGGTACATCTTCCTCAGAATCAGATTCTTCTTCTACAGGCATAAGCTCACCATTTAAATCAAATTTTCTATAACTGGGAGGCCCCATATTGGCCATTCACTTCTGCATTTTGTATATTTATTCCTTGGTGTAAGGTTTCTTTTCAATCTTTTTTATTTCAGCCTTTCCCGGTTTAGCCCTAAGTTGGCTCTGAATGGAACTTTTGGCTTTAGTAGCAGCTGATCTTCTGGAAGTATCAACATCATATTCTCCAATTATACAGTTGCCTTCCACCTTAGCAACTGTTCCCAAATCAAATCCAACAAATGAAGTTGTAAATGTGGACTTACTCACCACACAATATTTGGGGGGGACTTGCTAGAAATTCCTCAACTTGAAGTCAGATGGAACTCAGACTTGACTCAGGATGAACTTTACTTTGAACTCATCCTGAGCTCTTAACTAAAAATGGATGAGTCTGTGCTGGAATAATAGTGAAAGTTTAATGAATAATTTATAGAAATAATAACAAGGGAAGATTAATAATCTGATCCATTCACAGAATTTTTTCCATGAAACTCATTTTCATTTTCATTTTGAATTTCACTTGATCATTAAAAAGACTGAAAAATATCCTATTTATTTCAAAAACATCACATTTAACCTCTCTAATGATTTTCATCTATTTTTTTTTTTTTGAAAAAATATAAAATAAGATCAGTGGTTTTTTATTGATAACTCCTTTTAACCAAGAATTTGAAGCTTTTATTTTTTAATTTAAACCATATTACCTGATTTTTTTTGGTATTTTTATTATTTCTAATTATGAAATATAACCAACATATTTTACTATTACATTTAAATATGAATACAATAAACTCATAAAATACATAAGTTTAATTGTTTAAA
The DNA here is from genome assembly GCA_030280995.1 of Hemileia vastatrix. Lineage (NCBI taxonomy): Eukaryota > Fungi > Basidiomycota > Pucciniomycetes > Pucciniales > Zaghouaniaceae > Hemileia > Hemileia vastatrix. Next base: position 65,700,696 of record JASXTE010000001.1, read on the forward strand.
ATTTCTTTAAATGTTTTGTTCTAGTTTTCAACTTATTGCTACAATTTTCCTATTATATTATTTATTTACATCATGTATATTTATCAGAAGCATTCTGTGAATTCTTGTGTAAAAAAGCAAAATAGTATTTAATTACCAATTATTTTACTATATTACTTTCTTAGCCTTAAAGTGATTGTAAATCAAAAATATATAATAAAGATGTATAAACTATAGGTTTAAGTTCAAAAATATTAATAAAAAATAATTATCAATCATTTTCCATATTGGTAGAATAGAGCTGTAGATTGAGGGGGTGGACTCTGATGTTCTCCCAAAGAGCAAAGTTCACTCTCCATTTTTCACTACCTCAATGGACAACCTCTCAATCTCTCCACTCAACTTTTTCTGCCTTGTCATTTCTGTTAATTCTATTACCACTCCCCACCTTTTTATTGCCCTCCTGATACATTTGCTACACCCTTTAAGCTTCAAAATCTAAGTTTAAGCCCTCCTCACTACTCCCCTCCAGTCTATTTTCACTTTTAACACAACACCACCCCTTTTGCAACTTCTTTCTCACCTCCCATTCCCCTCAATCAACCCAATCATCTCCATTAGCACTCACAAGCCTTTCTCTCACATTCTCAAACTATTACTCACCTCCCCAGTCTATTTTCCTTATCCCCCAGCTCTTGCTTACCTCCCCTAGCCCTTTCCAGCCTTTCACTTACCTCCCCCAGCCTCCCCCAGTCCCTTAATTTGACTGGAAATGTGAGTGAGGTGCTGTAAATACTAAGGAGGGCTGGGAGAAGTGAGTGAGAGGCTTTTATAACCTCCTCCATCCTCCCCAGTTCCTTAATTTGGCTGGAGATATGAGCAAGGTGTGGTAAAGACTAAGTAGGGCTGGGAGTAGTAGGTGAGAGGCTTTAATCACCTCTCCTATCCCTTTAAAGACCCTTGCTCACCTTTGCCAGCCTTCCTGAAGTAGATTAGGGGCTTTTATAACCTCTCCCAGCCCTGTAAAGCCCCTCTCACACCTTCCACAGCCTTCCCCAGTCACCCTATTTTTCTGGGTGAGGTGAGCAATGAGATGGGAAAGGTCAAAAAAGTGCTGGGGATGCATTCAAGGCCTCAGTAAGTAGCCAACTTTTGATAAACTTGAGAATAATTAATATTTATAAATTAGAAATAACAAGGAATAAAATCTTGAGGAATTATAAACCATTCCAAGTGGTAAATAATGTAACTAAATACAATTTTCAGAATTTGAGTTGCTTGTGTTTACCAAAAAAATGTGGCCAAGCATTGAGAAAGGAAGATATTTGTAGGGAAGAAAGATGAAAAAAGAAAAAAAGTAAGAAGTAAAATAAAACTAAATAATGAAAGTGGGCTGGGAAAGGTGAGTGAGGTTCTGGGGGAGGTGTGAGAAATAAAGAGAAGAGAAGGGAGAGGGGTGGAAGGAGAGGAGAGTTGTTTTCTCACTGTGAAGGGAAGGGATAGGGTAGAAAGGGTAAGTAGATGGCAAGGTTAGCAACGAAAATAAGGGGGGTAGGATAGGAAGGCAGATTGAACATAAGGGAGAATTAGGGGAGGGAGGTATCAGATGGAAGTCCCACTTGGAATTCTACCAGGAATTATTTCAGGAAGAAAAAAAAGCACTAGATGTCTAGTGCACACTTTTTTCCTGCTGTGAATATTTTTTGAACTATTAATCAAATGTGGTTCAATGAAGTTTCAAATCAGTTTCAAGGTGTTTTCAAAGTAAATTCAATATTTATTCATGATTGTTTCATCACCACCTCAATTTGTTCTGAAAAAAATTTGAATTAGGGTTCAAGGTTGCGGACTTTCTAGCAAGTCTGCTCCCAATATTGTGTGGTTACTGACCTCTTTTTCTTTACCCTTATATAGTTTTCCACCATCTTTACCACAATTCTTTTCACCACCTTTAATATTATAATCATCATAAACAGTTAATTATTTAAATCTAGCTCTCCTTTCATCCATCAAATTCCTTCCAACTAAATCTGAGGGTACTTTCCTGTAACTGAGTTTGATGAAAGATCCATCAGGGAATTTTTAAACCTTTCCATCAAATGTTACTCTACCAGACTGCAAGTCCATGTTCAAAAAATAATAATCTGCTGCTTTGTGCCCACTCCTATTACAATAGGAGAACACCGTAGGTTTTCCATAACCACCTCTATACCATTTCTACCATTACCATTACCATTACTACCACCATTTCCATTTCCATGCCCATTAAACTGGTTTCCATTACTATTATTCAAATAAATCCTCCTCTCATAACCTCTTTATGGATAAGATGAAGAAGTAGAAGACTAAGCCACTGGCACTCTTTTTGCCTTCTGAGTCTCTTGAACAAATATTTTGAGCTGCTTAGTTAATTCAGCTAAATGATCCATCATTTTATTATCAACATCCCCCTCAAACTTAGCAACAGGTTGACCCAACTGAGCCTTGACCATAATTTCATTATTTTAGGCCAAAAAATTCACTAACATTGCTAACATATTGAGTGCAGGACTCCTGATACTTGTCCAAAGCCATTAGTTTTAAATACACCTGAATATTTTTTGATTCCCTCTAGAGCAGGCAGTTTCTGTTCTCCATTTGGTAAATCCTTCACCAAGTTTTTTCTAGACAGCTCCTTCAACACATCCATTCTCATTGCCCTGCTGAATGATGAGCAAAAAAAATCCTTAGCCTGATTCTCATGGCCTATTTCCTCCACCCAAATTAGGTATTCCACCACCTCATCAAACTGCCAAAATAACTTTTAGAAGTCCACCATAGTTGAAACACCACCTTTTACTTGCAAATCACTGAAAATCTTGTTTAGGTCCACCATAGTATACGTGACTCTCCATCTATCAACAATCTCCTTTTAAAATTTCAACAAGTCCCATTTTTAATAACCATCCATAGAAATGACCTCCATTTTGACCTCTCTGTCAACAATAAAGAACCTAATATGCTTCACCATGTCCAAATTTGAAGCCCCATCAATAGCAGAAGCAGCTTCATAATGATTCAAAAACCATTTAAATTATTCCCATTAAACTTGGGCCCATCCCAAGATACAATCCTGACCAACACATCAACAGGAAGAAAAAAATCAGATCCAGCAGCAGAAGAAATCCCAAAAGTATAAGATAAAACCATTAAAATAATTTAAGTGTTTGTTTAATAAGCCTCTTGCAGGCTAAGAAAGTCCAAGTACCAAATAATATCAATTAAAATCTAGAGAATTTGAGCCCCATGTTCAGCTCCACCAAATGTAGAAAGACTCTTACAGGGGCCTTGCTGTAAGCAGAATCAAAGGGAGTTGGATAAACCCTAGAAAACCTTGTCTCTTTAAGTAAAATAAATAGTTCACAAGTAATTAGGCTATAGCCTCTACTTATTAAAAAATGACAAATAAATTTTTTCTAACAGTGTTGAGATTTTGAATCAGTGTTTTTAATAATGAGGGTAAGAAAAATAACAGTGAAGCTGTATTTAGAAAAGTTATTTGAATGATTGAATAACATATTTTTATAAAGCTTTTATATTTTTATAAGATTTAGTTGTTAAATTTAGATCCCTGGTGATGAGACCTTTAAAATGGTTCACTGTAAGTTATTATTTGTGATGAGGAATTAGTTGTATAAAATGTTATGTAAAAGTGTTATATTTATAAGGGTATTACAATTTTATAATTTGTTATGTAAAATAGTAATGAATGTTGTTATATGATGTTATTTTTAATGATTAAGTTTTTCTCTGATGTTTCCCCTTTCTCTATAATTTTGAGTCTACCAGCTTTATATGCATAGTATGTCACATGCCATATTTTTCCTAACTGGAGCATCCCAGAGATTGCCTGGAGATTGCTGGAGTTTGTATGGAGCTCATACAGACTTCCTCACTCAATTAGAGACTTAAAATGCCATTAAAAATCTAGAAAAATTAGATATAATTTAGATACTTCTCCTTTATAATCTATTCTAATTTTCGTAGTCTGCACAGCTCTTTTCACCTAGTAAAAAATTATCAAATTTAAGTAAATTATGAAAAATTAAAAATAATTTATAGAATTATTAAAAATAGTAGAAAAATATTTAAAATTCCATAAAAATCTTCAAATGTTATTGAGACTCCTGCAATTAATTTTCATGCACTTTTAGATCTATACTTTCATTTCCTGACTGTAAATTATTTGTTAATCTTGACTTGTAGAATTAACCTTTTATATGCTTATTTCTTTTAATATTCACCATTATAAAATTAGATTGTCTTTCCCAATATCAATAATAATCTCCAAAAATCCTCTTTTAAAAAGCTTTAGCTCCATACTGACTCCTACAATATCCCTACTCACAGACCTTTAATTATCATTAGACAAACAATAACCCAACATTGAAAATATACTATTGATCCTGGCACTAATACATTGCGCATTTGCTTAAAGTTGAAAAGTATAAGCAAATGATTGACTAATTTAGATTTAAGGTTTAGATAGCACATTTGCTAGCACGTTCAAATCAAGACAACAAAGGGAAAAGCAGTTACCAGGTAGATGTTGCTTTCTGTGCTTTGAGTATGACTAAGTGTCAGCCTGGATATCCGAAGGACTGATTAAAAAGTACTTATCAGATATGTTAAAAAAATGGACTATACATGGGAAAAATAAATTAGAGTACATAAATTGTATACATAAGTGAATTTATGATAAAGTACAAAAGATGCCATTTTAACACCTCATATACATGCATATATTCACCTTTTATAAGTCTTATGTACTTAATATTAAGTTGGAATATTTTAGGGTAATCTTGAGAGCTTTAAATATAAGGTTACATAATCTTTAAGTAGATTTAAAGCTGTTGTTTTCATTATTTTATGTGAAAAACAAGAAATGCACTTTAAATACCTTAAAAGTTGACTATATGTGCTATAAATTTAAAAATATTAAAAATGTGCTCTGACAGAGTAATTTTTCTTAATTGGGGCTATTGATCTGGCTACTCAAATTAATAAAAATAACAATTTTCAAATTTGGTGTTTTTTATGCCAGAAATGGCCTCTGTGTACTGGCCACATACTGCCTGCATTTTTCTAATGTGAATAGCTTCATTTTTAGCAAAGTTAGGTTTTTCACACTATAATTACCCCAAATTCTATGCTCACTGTGGGAAAAAACACTAAAATAGGTGACAGGCACTTATTTAGTGTCCTAGTTTAATTATAAATACATTGACCCTTATTATATGTGCTAGTTTCATTAATAACCTCAACCTTGGTGCTTTAATTCACTACCACACTTAAACTGGCCTAAATTAGTCAAGGATTTACCCATGTAAGTGCCTTACAAGGACAGCATGTAGTTACCCCACATCTTACACCCTTTTTTGGGTTTTTAAGTGGTTTCTCAGTCAATTTTGGTTATTTTTGAATGGGGATTTCACATAGTATAATGTCATGATTAGACCCATCATTTCTACTGTTAATCCCTCTTAATCTGGAGTAATAATTAGTCTTAATTTTCCTTTTTAAGTCTTTTATTTTAATTTATTACACACATATACTCTCTTTTTTACTTATTTTTTATTTTTGATGGATTATCCCTATTACTGCAGGATTTTGGCAGGTGATATCATTGTAATTATGTTACTGGTAACTCTTTATGTTGTTGGAAATTTCTATTAGTTGGAATGAGGCATCATTAACCATGTATAGAGCTGGTAAATAAAGGGGTTCATTGGGTAAATTATTGTGTATAAAAGGAGGGGTTTTTGGTCTTGTTTTCTACATTCTTTATCATTACAATCAAACATATGCCCAATACAATTACAATACATGTCAATAGCACTTATAAAGTATTTGAATAGTATCTGAATTATTAAATCTATTTTTCTACCAACTATAAGATTGTAAGTCATATATAATTACTGAGATTTAAATTACTGAGACCCTTATAATGAGTTATATTTTAATACTTATTGGATTTTTAAAACAGTATTCATATAGGACCATTAAAATCTTCAAATAAAATGACCATTCAAGCTAATTCACGTCTCTGTACTTGATTTCAGCCTAAAAATTGGGGACCTTTCCTCACAAATTCTGTTGGTTATCTTCTAGTAAGTAAAAATTCAAAAAAAAGGCTACAAGTAAATAAAATCCCTATAGAAATATTTGGATAATTATAACAGGTTGTGGTCACTTATATAGTTATTTCAGAAAAATAATCCCTGTTATATGATAAAACTTTGATATTGAATCAACAATTTTACCACTAATTTAACATAAAATTGTTATTAGTGGGAATCTGTCAATAGACCAATTGAATTTGTGATCTTTGAAGATGATAAACCAATTAAACTGATTAATTGTTTTCTTTTAACATGACTCTTAATCTCTTTTTATTGGTTTGTAACATTCATTTAATATTTAGAAAGAATCTTACTGACAGATTTTCTTTTTTAAGTATAAAAACACAGCTACATATTGTAGACCAGTTAAACCAAGTGACCACATAAAAGCATATTTGACTTTTGGCACTTATAAATTCACTTAATACCTACAAGTAAGCAATAAAATTTTCTTCAGTGGTATTTATTAATACTGATAAAACTCCTTTTGAAGTTTTAATATCTCAATTTTTTATTTTTTATTTAAATTCCATGTAAAAATGTGTGACAAAAACAATAATATTGTGAGTAATAAGGCAAAACCTTATACCTTAAGACCTAGAGCTGAAAGAACTGTTACAGGACATTCAAATGGAGGGCCAGGATTCTCCCACCTACAGCAACACTCCACAGATGTCCCTGGAGGAAAGGGTAAGACTTTCAAAACAAGTATCAATAAAGAAAACAAAAAATACTTTACAAGAACAAATTCACTCCCTATCCACTCTGCTAAATACACTAAAAATAAGAGTCATGAAATAGTAGACCAGATGAAAAATCTGGAGAAAAGAGCTGCACAGGGGTTCATAGAAGTCAGCCAAGCTCTAGTGGAAATAAAAGCTCAACCAGCATCAGTTGCACCCAAAAATTCCATGGTGGCAACAGCCACACCTCCTACCAAAGAGAAGGAGCAAAAGATTATAGTAAGAAAATGGAAGTGCGACTGGTATGCCCAAAACTACAACAACCCTCAACAGCAGGGTTCCAGAAGTCACCCTTACAGGGGAAAGGTAAGGAGAGGTATGTGAAATGGAATAAGACCTTGGTAAGTCATCCATCTTCTCATCATCAATTATATGATAATAACAATGAATTACTTATAGGTAATGAGATTGATAGAGAGTTTCTAGATATAATTGATAAAGATTTAAAAAATTATTCATTTAAAAATAACATGTTAAACTTGTCTTTAAATGATGACAATGTACATAGGTTTAATGATCACCAGGTTAATATTAGTTACATTAAAATGGAAACAAATGAAGTTAATATTGAGCCTGATGATGAGTCTTCTGAATTTGAAACAGAAAAAATTGAATATTTCTTAAAAGAAAATCAAATGGAATCAAAAATCATTAGCAAATTATTATTAAGAATTGAAAAATTGGAAGAATTTGCTAGAGAGTCAAACAATAATACTGAAAGTGTATTATTATACCTTAAACAATCATTGAGTACCACAGAAAATAGGTTAAAAATTATTTAAAATTCAAATAGTGAATTAACCAATGAAAAGAAAAGATTAAACTCTTAGATTAAGAATCAACAAAATAAATTAGAAAATTCTCAGAATATTATGGCTACCATGGAGGGTTGTGTAAAATTGTCTTTTCAAATTTGAATGATACCTTAACACATGCACCTTTAATAAAAGATAGGTTAAAAAGAGTAGAAATTCAAATAGCTAACATTTTGAAAAATACTGATAAAGTAAAGGATAATATCTCCTATGTGGAAAGAGTGCCAGTTTTTATGAAACACTCAGATGATAAACCAATGATTGAACATGAAAATAGTGTCATGGGCTCTGAGAATATAAAATCAGTGAAGGATGAAATAAATGATCATATTTCTAAATTAAGTGAATTACTTAATTTTCCTCAGTTTAGGGAAGCAAAAAATAACCAAAAGAACTTCCCTAAGTTAGATCAGTACCCTTCTTTTAATGGGGACTCAAAGTCTGATTGGCAAAGATTCATTCAGAGAATTGATAACTTAAAACTTTCATACAAATTTCCTGGTGAAGAAATTACATCAAAATTGATATCTTTATTTACAGATGTGGACTTATTATGGTTTGAATCTGTATTTAGTGAGTGAATTAACTACTCCAAAAATGAATGGAAGGCACTAATTGAAAGGAACTTTTGTGGCCCAAATTCTAGAATCACTCAAAAAAGATTGTATGAGAAAGCCAGATATAATCCAAATGCTGGAGATAAACCCATGGTATTTTTAATGAATTTAATAAAAATCATGAAAGCCATGGATCCAAAAATGGATTATGACAAGTGGAAAGAAAAAATAATATATAAATTTCCTATATCAGTCAGAGACATTATTGTAGCTAGAACTGAAACCATCAGAGATACTTCTGGGTTTATTAATATATGCAATGAAATATTATTGAACCACAAATATTAAACCAGGTATAATAATTACAAGAAAAGTTTTGAGGTAGTAAAACCTACTACAAACAAGTTACCAGTGGAGAAGAAAAACCTTCAGCTCCCCTTGCCCCTAAAAGAAAAGAAAATAACACTTGTTACAAATGTAATGAACCTTGGGCTAAAGGTCATACTTGTAAAAAAAGAATAAATGTTATTGAAAACTTGCAAAATTCTGAAAAAATTAATCATGAAGATGAAAAGGAGGAATATAGTGAGGATTTTAGAAGTAACATTTCTTACAGTGATGATGAAAATGAGATATATGTATTAAAACAGGATTTTATGTTCCTGAATGATGCAATACCTCATTCAGATACATCTTTCACTTCCATCAAAGAAGCTGAAATTATTAAAGATGTATCTCATGATACTTACAAAATAAAACCTATTAGAACGCCTGTTATTATATGTGGAAAAGAAATGAATGCCATTCTTGACACTGGGGCTGCAGGTAGTGTAGTTTCTATTAAAACATTAATGAAACTTGATAGTAAGTATGAAGAAAAACTAGAACCTGTAAAGGCAAAAAACTTGAGGGTTCTTGGTTCAGTATTAAATCCAACTGGCAAATATAAAACTTCTGCATTCTTGAAATAAAATAATGTGTATGTAAGACCAGTGTGTGAATTTGTAGTAATAGATAATAATAATTTTAGTGATTGTTTTATTATTGGCAATGACTTATTGACAAAATTTGGTATCAAGTTAGATCCTGAAAATAGTTGCCTCACTATAGGAGGAAATGGGAAAAGAAAATTCAAGATTTACTCTGAAAATCCAGTTTATTCCATTGCTCCTAAAGAAGAACAACTGCAAGGTGGAAGAACCACCTCTGAAGTGGTATAATTGGAAAATGAAATCCAAAAAGCCTCTTTCACTCCTCAACTCTCAAAAATTGAAGAAAACAATAATTATATAATAAACAATCTCTTTACGACAATGTTTCTTTCTAGAAAGTTAAACTTCTTCTTGTTGAAATGACTATTATTAAAAATAAAAATATTCAAGTATTTCTATATGATAAGAGAAATAACTAAGAGGATATAAGTAGTTTGTTTTTTTCTAAATAATATCAAATATAGTTTATTTTATAGATTTACTTTTTGTGAAAAAAAAAAATTTTCTAAATAATTTGAGTATTTTATTACTATTTAGAATCAAAAAAATCTTGTAAACATTTTGTTTTATGTGAAAATGATGTGTAAAATTCAAGCTGTGATTTACCTTGGTGAAATATTTTTTCCCAAAGAACATGCATGTGCACCTTAAACTTTGTACTTTATTTAAAATTAAAAAGAAAAATATTAAAATATTACAAATATAAACCTAAAATAGTTTCTTAAATTTATGTTAATTACAATATAATTCTTCTAATATATACATTCTCTATAAGAAGAGCTAACAATATTGATCATTTAAATATTAAAAAAAAATTATATTAAATTTTTCTATAAAAAAACTGGTATAATCATCAAAGAATTCTCTTATTAAATATTCAGAAGAGTCACTGAAAAATAATACAAAATTAAAGTCAAAATTTAATCCCATATTTTCACATAAAAATTCTTTGTACAATTTATTGCATGGGCTACAGAAGAAATATTTTATTTCAAAAAATGGTGTTCCCAAACAAAAATAGAATATCAAATTTAGTTTTTAATCAATATCTATTGGTTAATTATAATTTCCATTTTAAATTTAGATTCTTTTTAATTTTAATTTTTTTCAAGATAAAAATTTACTGACTATTGATTTAATTTTTTCCTTTAATGAGATAAATTTACTACCCAAAGTAATCTTACAGAATATCAATGGCAAAAAATACAAAAAATATTCAGAAGTTCAGAATCTTCTTGTATTTAATTAAGATATATTATGTGTTTATTTAGTATTTTGTGAATAACTATAGCTGTAAGAAGGAGAAATTTTTTTTTGTTGCAATATCAATAGTTTTTCTTCATTTAAAAGGTGCAATAAAATGATTGGAGTATACCACTTGTAGAATTAAAATCATTTGAAGATACAAAATCCATTATTTTTCATTTATTATTGATAAGTACAATGAAAATATGAAAGTGCTTCATTGAGTTAAAAATTATCCAATAAAACATAAATCAGTTTTTTTTTCTTTTGGTTTTATGTGTTTTTTACTTAGTTCTTGATCTCAAAATTTACTAATCCTTATTTTTTAATGTGCATTTTTTAATCAAATATTACTGCTTTGAATTATCAATGAGAATTTTTTCGATCTTTAAAAGGCATCAATTAGCTTTCATATGTTTTTAAAAATACTTTCTTAAATTAATAAATTATTTTAAATATTGTACCATTGAAATTTATAATGTATTTTTCTTTCATTTTATTAATAAAATGGAATTGAAAAATAAGATAAAAATATATTTCATTAAAAAGAAATATATATTGAGAAGATTCTTAAACTTTCCTTTTTGTGATTTTTAATCAGAGTTCATTTAAATTTTACAATTGTTTCAGTATGGATTCATCTATCATTAAGGAAGAGTTCAGGCTGATGTTAAAGTAGTGTTCAGTATGAGTTCTATCAGAGTTCTATCAGAGTTCCATCTGACTTCAATCTGACTTCAAGTTGAGGAATTTCTAGCAAATCCCCCCCCAAATATTGTGTGGTGTAAGAAAGAAAAGAAAATTGAAATTAAGAGAAAAGAAAAGAAAATTTTAATTTTGTTTAAATTTTATTTTATTTTATTTTAATTTATTTTGTTTTGAAGTTTTTTAATTTAAATTTTAGTAGTTCAAAAAAAAAGAGAAAATGAAAAATTGTTTTAAAGAAAAAATTAAAGGAAAGAAGATGCATTTTTAGAAATAAAATTTTATACAATAAGGAAAAATTGATTTAAATATGAAAAAAATTCAAATTTGAAGATAATCAAAAAATAATGTCGTTTTGAGTTTTATTGTGAAGATTTTGATGTTTGAGAATTTTTTAGGTAGGAGAAGAAATAGAAAAAGAAAATAAACTTTTTAGTTTGAAAGGATAAGCAAAAATTTGAATTGAAGGTTGTAGAAAATATAAAGAACAATTTAAAAGAGAAAAAAATTTAATTTGGTGTAATAAGATTTATAGATATAAAAATTTGGATTTAGTTTTGGCTTAAGTTATTTTGATTTGATTTTATTTTATTTCTATTTTATTTTTATTTTATTTAATTTTATTGATTTATAGTTTTATTTTTTTATTTTATTGATTTTATTTTAAGTTTAATTTAATTCTAGTTTTAATTTATTTTAACTTTAATTTGATTTTGATTTATTTTAATTATTTAGAAATTTTTAGAAAAGAAGAGATATGAAAAAATATATATGAAGTTTAACATTTGATTTAGAAAGAAAAATTTAAAAAAAAAGTTTTAAAAAAATTAAATTAAGTATTAAGGTTTAGGTTTTTTAAGATATTTTATGTGAAAAGATTTTTAAAGTTCAGGAGAGTTTGAAACATTGATTTCTGGTTCTCAAGATGTTTATTTGAGTCATCAAGGTAGCCTTCCCATTCCACAAGGTATTGAAGCTTCCCCCTTTTCCTTCTTGAATTAAGAATCTAACTTACTTCCCACTCTAGATGATCTTCTACTTTTACTGGTTCTGGATGGGGCTGTTTCTTGCCCAGGTATATTTCTCAAGCAAGTTTCAGAAGAGATACATGAAAAACAGGATGAATTGATTGCCATTTTAAAGGTAACTTGAGTTGAAATGCATTTTTAAAAACTTCTGCATAAATTTCAAATCAACCCAAGTGATTTTCAGATAGTTTCCTTTATGGTTGAGTTGTTCAAATTTTTTTAGAGTTGAGCCATACCTTACTGCCTGGTTTAAAAGGTGGAGCAGATTTTTGATGTTGGTCAGCCTGTTCTTATATCTTTGATTTGCTGCCTCAAGTTTAGATTGGAGTTTGCTTTGAAGTTGTGAAATTTTTTGAAGATAGTGTTCCGCAGGATGATTAATTCCTACATAAATTGAATTTAATCAAGGATTTTTCCATAGATTGTTTTGTCAAAGAATGTGTTGAGATGTTATAAAAAAATTCACCCAATGTTAACCATGTGGTCCAATTGTCTTTTTGATATTCAACATACATTCACCACGGGAAATCAGGGGGTGAACTGCTAGCAGTTCCCTCTTTTTGAAACTTTCAGGAAGAGTTTGGGGAATCATTGGGGAAATGTTTTGAAAGAATTAGGAAACTGTTTTTAAATTATATGAAAAAATTTTGAAAAAAAAGTTGGCCCTAAATTGAGCAGAGCTTTGGATTTAAGTTGAGCATCAGTTGGAACAAATTTGAGCAATGGTTGAGCCACAACACATAACATACCATAATATTCAATTTTATATATAGATCCATTTAATGTTGGGAGGTCAGGTTTGATATTAGTAGAAATATCTTAAATGACACATAGTATACAAGGTCTGGAATATTATTTCAATTATCAATTTTATTTCCGCAAATATATAAAAAAGAATACTAATTAATTCCTTTTTAAAAAATTTATTAATAAAAATATAACTCTGTAAAAATATTTGCACATAATTTAAAATTTTCTAGACAAAAGTTGATATTGAGCCCTTATCAATAGAAATTTCACATTGTTCCTTGGAATAAAAAAGTATAAGACAATGTTCAAAGAATTTAATGTAGGTGAAAAAATATATATTTTTTTTATAATAGGAAAAAATAGTAATGTATTTTTTAAAAAATTTACACTATTAAAGAAACTAATTTTAATATATTGGCACAAAACTTAGGCTCTAAAATAATGCACTTTTTTTAATTATTTATCTGTATTTAGTTATTATTAAAATGTGAGTCAACATTAATTATTAACATACATGAAAAATTCAACTTTGAATATTCATCCAATATTATATATATTCTCTACTTTATTCTCTTTCAAAACTTTGCTCTCACCCTCTCTTTCTTTAAACTACCACCATCACCATAAAATTCATTTAATTAAAATGTCAAATTTAAGATGCATTGGACAATTCTCTTTAAATTTTAAACCTATTTTTCCAAAAGAAAGATCTGTATTTGATGAAGTATCCACTCCAGTTATTATGCAACGAGGAAGATCTTTAGTTCTTGTTTTTGGATTATTCAAAGAAGGAGAAGCAAAACCTATTGGTGATCTTTCTAATGAACAGAGCAGCCAAATTGGACAACTACTTGGAGAAATTGGATCTGGATCTCAAATTTTAACTGAGGAAAGGGCTTTAAATCCCCAAATACCTTATTATTTTTGCTCTTACTTGGTTCTACTATTAAACAGGCAGTATAGAATTTGTGGCCTCCTTTTTTGTTTGACTGATTTTATTATTCAGGCTAAAGAAGTATTTCTAAATGGTCAAATTGATTTGACACCAATTCCACACTACAATCCAACAGTCTTCTTCAATATTCCTCATTCTTGTATTCACACAACTTCTAAAATTTCTGGGACAAGGGATAATCAAATGGCAAATCTATCTATACGTGGTATGAAAACAACTCTGAAAACGCATCAGATTCAAGCTATCAATTTTATGATAGAAAATGAAAATAACTTATCCAAAAAGTTAGAAAACCTGTGGAGGCATGCAGACAACAGCTGGCTGAGAGTGGGTTTTAATAATTATTATGAACAATTTCTTGAAGAAACGTTATCTTCTGCAGGAATTGGTTGAATTCTAGCTGATGATATGGGCTTGGGAAAGACCCTCTCAACTCTTGGCCTAATTACTGCAACTCAAAGTGAAGACAGACGATTCCAACTCTTGGGTGGTGGACAAGAGAAAGATAGGACATCAGCAACTGTCATCATTTGCCCACTTGCAACATTATCAAACTGGGTCAATGAAATAAGAATTCCCTTGAAGATAATGCACTACTTTTCAAGGTTCTTTATGGGAAGGATTCAAAGAAAATTAATTTTGAGGAGCTTCAGAACCAACTAGTTGTTTTGACTACCTATGAGACAGCAATTCCATCTTATTCAAAGAAAACTCCTCAATCTATTCCGCCAGTAACTCATAAACTCATTTGGTACAGAATAGTTTTAGATGAGGCTCAGTAAGCATTCATTTGAATTACTAATAATTTTGAACATAATATTATAAAAGCTGATTAAATGTTTAACATGATTTAAAAGTTTAATCAAGTATCCCCAGTCGCACAAGAATCAGAATATATCGGCCTTGGAGGCTGAGTATTGACTATGCTTGATAGTGACACCACTTCAGAACCGGACAACTGATCTTCAAAGCCTTATATCATTCCTCAGAATCGAAATATGGCAAGAAAACTGGTTGTGGATTAATTTTCTTATGAATGGCTTAAACAGATGAAGCTCTAGCTCAATAAAATTGATAAATACTCTCATGAATGTCATATGCCTGTGGAGGACAAAAGAAGAAATCTTATCACTTCCTCAAAAAATTGAGCAAGGAATATCTGTAGAATTATCAGAACCTTGGCACTCAAAACTTACAAAGCTTCAAGAACATTTTTCTGAGTATTATGGGCCTTCTCAAAACACCAACCTCCCTTGGGACTCAGCTGAGTTTCTCCGAGAACTGTCAATTTTACGGCAATTTTGTAACCACCCTGTCTACGAAAACCCAGATCAACCTCCAACATTTCCTTTCACATGGAAACATTCAGCAAAGATTATACATCTAATCAGTCATTTAGAAATTTTCTTAAGGGGAGAAAGGGGGATAATTTGTCCCAAGGCTGTTATATTTTCAGAATATGCGGACTTTTTGGAAATGTAAGGAATTCTATTAATTATCTCAATAACTTATTTTTAGCTTAAACAACATTTCAATATTCTATCCATTGAAACAGTATAAAAAAGGCTTTAGATGACCATGGAATTAGCTACACAGAGCTTTTAGGAGAGTTGAGCATGAAAAAAAGGGATGAAAATGTGGACAAATTCAAAAATGATGAAAGATGTCAAGTTTTTCTTGGTACAATCAAGGCTGCAGGAGTTGGAATAGACTTGAGGTGTGCACAAAATGTATATATAATGGTAAGTCAAAGAGTCTTATATTGAAATAGAAAAGGTTGAAAAGAGAATTTGTTCAAAATATTGAAACAGGAGCCTAATTGGAATCCAGCAGTTGAAAAGCAAGCAGTTGATCGTCTGTATAGAATGGGCCAATAAAATGAAGTTCATGTACTCAAGTATTTTGTAAGCAGAAGTATTGAATTCAGCATTTATAAGATACAAAGAAAAAAGATTGAGCTATCAATGTATGTGAAATTTTATTTATATAAAGTTGCATCATAGCTAAAAATATTTATCTGTTCTCATTTTTAAGGTTAAGTGTCCCAAACATTGGAAACGAGGAATATGAGTCTGCTAGACTATTGATTAGGGAACTCATCAATAACTCACATTAGAATTTGAAATTTGTTCAAGTATGTAGGAAATGTTTATTGGGGCTTGACAATTAAGAAGTCTTAATTGTTGAGGATTAAGAGAAGCGAGATATAATAAAGAATAGCAGTCACTTGGCAAGCCCCTGGGGACTGGAAAAGAATTAAAGTGAGTCTCGATTGAGGATACCAAATTTAATCTATCATATAATGCCAAGTTCTTAAGTATTTCTCCTGAATAAGAGGAAGATTCTCAGATTTGAATGTGTTTCTGGTCGAGATTTTGTGCAAGTCTTGAGAATTCTTCAGATCTCCATGGCAATAAAATCTGCTTAAAAGAACCTTCATCATCAATTTTGGTGTCTGAGCAACATTTGACGTTTTTGAAAAGATTCTCATAGGTTTCACCACTTGGAAGTTGTTTAAGAAGGTGAGTTTGATTAAAAGAATTCTGAAAAAGATTGTCAAATTTACATAAGCTTGTGTAAAAAAAAGATAAAAATATTAGTTCTTACTTTCTTTTTTGTTTTATATTTATACTTTCTTATTTTAACTATTTCACGGAAACTATCAGAATCTTTTCCGAGTCGTAATTTATCAGCATAACCTATAAACCAGCGGTGAAGAACACCCATTTGACTTAGGTAGGAAATATGAGTAGAGTCCATTGAATAAAAAACCAAATAATTATTTTCCAAAGCTTTATCCCAGTGCTTAATGATAATTTTTGCCAAAACTTGATTCCACTCGTGAAACCAATCAAGATTCCAAGCAAACTTTTTCCCAGGAAAGTTGCATTGAAGAAGAAAGTGGATAAAAGCATTGTGGAATATAGCAGGGATTTGTTCAGAAACACAGTAATTTCGTTCAGGATATGGCAAATTAATATCAATGTTGAGAGAGCTTATATTGAACAATGAAAACCTATGTAGTTGTTCTTCGGTGGGGTCAGCTTCCATTCATTAGACTGAGGTGAAATATTCAAAAGCACACAACAGAAATTGTAAATAGACCTGCAAAAATGAGAAGTTGATTGAGGGAGTATCTCATTGAATCTTTTATTTAGTACATGGGTATTAGTAGGTATTTTTCCCTGAGGAAAATAAGAACAACTAGAGCTCATCATATACGTTATGAAAAGCAAAATGAACAAAAATATAAAATTTTGAAAGGATATGGCAACAAAAACACTACTATAATAAATTTCTTATTTTGAAAATAGTTAATAATGAAGAGTTGAGTGGATGGACAGATGAGCTTTCTCAAGAATATCTTTCTCTATAAAATATGTATATCTATGTATGTTCATAATTAATTCAAAAGGAAATAACTCAGCTGTAACAGAAAATTATTGCATGATAAACGTGTAAAAATATAATGCAGAATCATTTTGATTTTCCAACTTATTTTGATAATATTTTAATGCAAATAATGACCTTATTTGAGCTTGTTGATTGTGCTGACAATATTATTTTAAAAATTTAGATTAACACCTTATTAGTATGTATATATTTTATTTACCAAGATTACTCGGAAACCATACCAATTTTTCAGAGTTTGGAATAAGCAACTTAATGTAAAAATTCTGTTTTATGGATTCTGGAAGCTTTACTTTGATGACCTCTTAGATTTGAAAATTTTAAAATAATATATTTTTTTGAAAAAATATTTATTTTTCAGACTGTAATTCTATATTGTGAAAAATAAATATTATAAATTTTTTTATATCTTATAGTGATTATTAGTGAAAACCTTTCTGTTACTTGGCAGAATTTTATTAATTCAGGTGATTGCAGAAAAAAAAACGGCAACACTTAAATAACTTTATTATTATAAATTAAATGGTATTATTTTGATTCAAGTTATATCATAGTTTCTCCTATATTTAAAAATGCAATCAATTTGTATTCTCTTATAGTATTATGCTTTGTGCAAAATAAGCTGTTTGATAAACATGTATGCAACATTGTAAAATGTAGCGAGTCTGAAACATTTCGCTGATGCACAGTATGAATACCTACTTAATGCATGGTTTATCTGCATGAGACAAACATTAAAAGAAATCCATGGTAACCAACTTGTTGATACACTTCTTGAGACGTAAAAATTTGCTTATTTTAGTAAGTGCTTCACAATAAATAAATAGTTTGTTCGATTTTTACCATCCAGTAACATATTTCTTATATCCAGAAGTCTTAAAATGCCACCATTTTTTTGCGTTTGTAAATGTGAAGAGCTTGGATGTTCATCAAGAAAGCATCAAACCTCATTGGGAAGCTTTGAAGTTGGTGTAGCTTTCAAAACATCTCAGTCATACTCCAAACATGAAGAGGAAAGAAATTGCAAAGCACAGATGGTTGGTACATCCAGCGCTTCACCTAACTTAGGATCCAACATCCCAGATCTTGTAAGACATCAATATTTGGTAAATAAAGAGAAATTATGTTTCAATTAATCTCTATTTTTTTCTTTGCTTAGGGGCAGCCTGTTTTTGAAACAATTCAATCTCTACCACGGTCAAACAATTTGAATTTGGAAGAGCCTTATAGCCAAAAGATAATGTGGCAAGCAGCGAAACTTTCTCTTATCCATCATTTAAGCAAAGAAGGTTGTGCTGAATTCTTGCATGATGAAGTCAAAAAACTCAAACTTCTTAGTGACATAGTCAAACTAGATGCTAGCAGAATCCTCAGCCTGATTCCCCTTTCTATAGAGACAGTTTTTAGTCGATTGCAACTCAATCCATTATTTGTCACCAAGACATGCTATGCTAACTGCTTTACTCTTTATGAGTATATCCTAAAACACCAACCATTGATCTTATCTTGTACTCAACCTTTTTATTCATCCTCAAAGCACTATTTGAAAGATTTAGGACAGAGTGAAGAAACTGTCAATTGTGATGAAAATTTGTATTTGGCTAAGTACAAACAAGAAGAAGCAATCTACCATCCTCGTAAAACATTTCATCACAACAGTTTGGTTGAATGGCTTTCAGGAAAGTTTAAACTAATCAAATTCAAGACGCTGATTGAGAAAAAAAATCATTTTCTAGAAAACATGGAAAGGGATGTCATGAAAGATGTATATGATGGTTTTGTATGGAAAAATTTTCCAGATATTTCTACGACTCGAAATAGAAGTGTCGATGGATATACAAAAACACGAGGTAATTCAATTTTTAGTTTATATGTTGACTGGTTTAGGCCGGGTGGCAATTGTATTGGAGGTCATCAGAAATCTGTGGTTAATATCTTGTTGGTGTGTATGAACTTGCCTACAGAAGATCAATACAAAACTGAAAATTTATTTTTGTATTCTATTATTCCTGGTCCAACTGAGCCAACGAGTGAACAAATAAATCATCTTATGAAGCCTCTTGTCGATGAACTAAAGACTCTATGGGATGGCATATTTATTGAAAAAACACCTCACCATCCACAGGGCCGAAAAATAAGGGCTGCATTATTCTCTTTAATAGAAGACATTCCAGCAATGCGAAAGATTGCTGGTTTTGCAAGTCACTCAGCCACTAAGTTCTGCTCTGTCTGTCATATTTCAAAAGATGAAATAGGTGAGCATCAAGTCGAAAAATTTTCCTTACGTACTCATGAGGATCATATGCACTGGGCAGAGAAGTGGAAAAAGTGCCAGTCACATTGGGAGCGGGTATCTATTGTTAGGAGTCATGGGGTTCGATGGAGCAAGCTAAATAACCTTGTATATTGGCAACCTATGGAATATTGCTCAATTGACTTGATGCATTCACACATGCTTGGAAATCTTAAAGATCACAGTCTAAC
The DNA here is from genome assembly GCA_030280995.1 of Hemileia vastatrix. Lineage (NCBI taxonomy): Eukaryota > Fungi > Basidiomycota > Pucciniomycetes > Pucciniales > Zaghouaniaceae > Hemileia > Hemileia vastatrix. The sequence goes on from JASXTE010000001.1 coordinate 65,720,521, forward strand.
TTTTTATCTAATACAAAATGCCGCAATCGACCTAGAAAAAAAGCTGACAAAGAAAAAAAATTGGCATGTAAGAAGAGAAGATGATGATGCACGTTCTGATATATTTCTAAATAAGCAATATAAAAACGTAGAAGCAGCTTAATCAGCACTGATTCCGATAATATTGAACCAGTGGGACGGCAAAAAAGACTACGATATACAAGTACAATGAGACGGTCACAAACATATCTTAGAATGGATAGTGGAGGAGCTGAATCGGAAGGATCAAACAGCCGGACAAAGTCATCAAGTTCTGAACATCACTTTCAAACCTTAGAGTTTGGCTCTGAACATGCTTCTGAAAGTGGAAGTCAAAATTCAACCTATAACTTAAGGCAAAAATGTATCAGTATATCGGAAAGTGAAAGATCTAATTCATCTGTTGAGACTATTAGAAGTAAGGAAGATAAAAAGAGGGGCAAAGAGAAAGAAAGTGAAAGAACTAGGAATCCACGATTGTCAGCCACTGAGCTAGAGGCAGTGTGGAATGTGATAGAGCAAACAAAAAAACCTTCCTGGATTTCACGAGTGCCAAAACAAGTAGGATCTAAAAAGTCAGGTTCCCTCAAAGCTGCGGAGTGGCATGTACTTTATACTGTTTACTTTCCTTTGTCACTTATCCCCCTTTGGGTAGAAAAATTAAATCAAGCCGAGACATCCATGACGTCAGACCACAAACCTAGAGAATATTATCTTCTCAAATCACTCACCACTTTAAGTTAAATTACCAAATTTTAGACTTTAAAAAATGTGTCTGCCGATGAAGTTGATGAATTAAAACAACTGCTATTGGAGTATCGTAACTGCTTGGAAGAAGGTTGGAAAAATATCAGCTTTAAGCCAAATCTTCATTTCACTCAACATTTTCCAGAAATGATTAAACGTTTTGGTCCACCCGTAGGTATGGCTACTTGGGCTGCTGAAAGAGTTAATGGTATATTATTGGAAATTCCAAACAATCATCATCCAGGTATTTAGTTTGGTAATTGGGTGCTTAAAAATGCAAATGAGCTAATTTATTTTTATTGAACATAGAAGAAATACCACGGACCATGCTCAAGCACTGGCATTGGAAGTCTAGGGTATTGGAACTAGGTGAAGCTGAAGATGATGCTCAGTATGGATCTAATATTAAAAAAATTGAGTAAGATACAAAAAAAAGACATTTCCATTTAACTGAGGCATTATTTACAAAATGGGTAAGGGCACGCTTATGAAAAGAGACATCTAAACGGGCTTTGTTACCATCAGAGAAGGTAGGAGACAGGGTAGTTGAAAATATAGCAAGCATATTGGTCCATGGAAAGCGTTATACGACTCATGACCAGAATCCTGGGAATTCTACCATTGAATTCTACTTTGGAAAAGATAGTCATTTTGGGCATATTGATCAGCTTTTTATTTCAAAGGACGATAATGAAAAAGTCTATCTAATAGTTAGTCCATTTAAAGAGCTTATACCAGAAGATACAAAAAAGGATCCCTATGAGGTGTTTCCACAAGTGCATTGCCGTTTAGTAAGAGTAGAAAAAGCGACACAAATTGTGATAAATCAAGATTCAATTATTGGACATGCTGCCACTTTACAGCACCAAAGGGGAATGTTTGGAATAAAGTACGATGTTATCACTGCTGTTGGACTTCAGACACTAGTAAGTAAAAAATTAAACAACATGGACATTTTATTTTGTTAATATGGTTGAAATTATTTAGGATTGGTAAGAATTTGGAGGATTTGGAAAGTTTGTAATAGATCTTTGGAACAGCTAGATGCAAGATTAATAAATAAAACTTTTTGAGATGTTGCCTAAATGTTTAAGAAAACAATAACAAGGGCATTCATTACAGTTTAGAAACCCTGCTATTAATGAGTGACATTTTATTGTAAATGTAATTCCAAATAAAAGGAATTCAATGTACTATACAAAGTCTACCTATACTTGAAAAATATTATAAATAGTTCAGAACCAGGGTTGAAAAATCTAAGGACCATATTTTTCAAGCCAATAAAACTGAGTTTTCCACTAATTTTTTCGCTTGAATATTTTATTCATTAAAGTCACAATTAAAATGTATAACTAATTTCTCTTTAATATTATCTTGTCTATATTCTGAAAGTTAATATTTATTTTTTTTTATAAAGCACAGAATGTCTAATACTGGTGATGCCATGCAGGTTGATCCTCCATTAGAAAGTAATGTTGGAGTGCAAAATAATCCTCCCCCTCAAAATCCTAGAATTCCTCCATCGGGTCCTGCTCCCCCTGAAAGACCTAGTGAAAATCCAGGTAAACCCTAACCTACTCCTCAGTCTTCATCAGATCCCCAAATTTGATCAACTGATTGCTCTTCTAATATCACAAATACAGATGGTTGTTCCGCACCTGGTAATTTTCAGCAGGAAGCAGAAAGTGTAGGTAATGATTGGGCTAGTATGTTGTTGAATCAGTTTCTTGGAAGCGGTGGGGTATCCACTTCTACTAACCCAGCCGCCAGTACCAGTGGACCTGGTGAGTAAACTTTTTCAACATGCTTTTATGTTTTAAAATAGGTTTACCAATTTTTATTTTCAAAAATTTGCAGTTAATCCCTGTCTTATAATCCGAGCTACTGATCAGCGCAGAATACTTGATTCTGAGTCACTTCGAAATGACCAAAACTTGCAAATGGTTAGAAGCATAGTTACGAGATGTGATGTACCAAGGAGCTCACATTCTATTAACCAAAATATCTATCACTTTTTTAAGTTCTGTCTTGGTGGACCCATTAATGTATCTGAGTTTCCTATAGGCCCAACAAATGAAGAACTTACAGATTGGAAAAATTGGCATGATTACAAGCTATTGATGATTGAAACAGCATTAAAACAGGTTCAAAACGCACCGCAGGCAACTTCAGCTGCTGATTGTCAATTTATTTTAAAAAATACTGCTATATTCTTACGTTCAAAAATTCATCTACCAACTTTTATTTCAACACCTGAGCCCTGAGGACTAAAGGGAGGAGCTGCTGTACCAATCTCGGTAAAACAGCATTTGGAACGAGAGCTTCAAGAGAAAGGATTTCATCGACTCGCTTTTGATTGGAACTGTCAAAATTTTTCTGAGTCACTATGGAATCAAGTAATGGGGAGTGTAGTATCAGACCATTGTAGTAAGTGGCTCTTAACATTGAAAAATATTTATTCAGCAAAACTCAGGTTTACACCAATCATTGTCAAGCAATGGGTGGTCAACAAGGGAAAGGAGATTTTAAAGGTGGCTGGTCAAAACTGTGAGGTGATTGAGGCAAGTAGAAAGGAAAAGAGATCAAGAGCACAGATAAAGCGTTATCAAACAAAGGTATTTATTCAAAGCATAATAATTAAAGAAAGTCTATTACTAATTTGATTTGATTTTAGATTTCAAAAAACCGCTACGACATTGCAAGAAAAAAGTGCTTTGATCAGCCAGGCTTTTTAGCACTTTTTCATGATACAAGTCTCATGTCTGATTTAAAAGAAGCCCCACCCAATCCAGAAGAGAATCGTCCTAAACGAGTAGTTCCTGAATGGAGAAATACAAAACTCGATGAAATTTTAGATAAAATGGACAACTTGACTAAAAAGACGGCCCATTCTAATGTTGAAAAGGCTTCAATGAAGAAAATTTATGATTGCTCAACTAAAAAGACAGCTTCAACAGATGGTATCTTGAATGTGCCCAAATTTCTGCCAAAAAACTGCTATTCACCTGGATATTTAGCAAATTTGTCAGTTAATGAGAGGAAGTTACTTGACGTTCAAGAAGATATAGATTTCTCCAAAGTTAATGAAGCACTAGATGAAGCAGCAGCACCTTAAATTTTTTACCCCACTGGTAACCATGTATATAGAGTGATAGTAATCATTTTTTAAATATAACATTATTATTCTTTCTTATAAAAAATTTCAATTGATGTATAAGATAAACGAGAGCAAAAGAATTAACGATTTTAAAATTATTGAGGATAGAAAAACAGATATATATTTTTGTAAAACTTTAAGACATGATAAACGTTTTGATTAAATAAATGTGAAATTTCTTTATGCACAATAAATGAACTTAAAATACATTAAATTGAATCTCTTCTCAGATACTTACGACAAGATCAAATTAAAGCCTAAAAGAAGAAAAGAATTAGATTCTAAATTTCAATTTAAAATACCTGTTTTTCAAAAATTATAATTGATTTTTTATTGGCTAAACGCCACCAATGATTAGTATAAAAATGCACATGTGAAAAAAAATGAAAGTGAACACCATCCCTCACCAAAAAAGAAAGATCATTAAAGGCACTCAAAAATCCATTACCATAGTTAATAAACAAAATATATACAAAAAATTAAATCATTCAAACAATGGGAATTTGTTTACACAAGGATCTAAGAAAATTTTTTTTAAAACTTCACTTTTCACAACAATAATTGAAAATTATTAATCATTAAAAACTAAAAAATCATCAATTTATATTTGGTTTTCATGCCTTAAAAAAATAAAAGAGGCTTTAATAACATGTAACTGATAAAAATACTTCAGTAGAATTTAAGTATTGTACTATGTGTCCAGTACAAGTTCGGCCGAACTTGTGCTGGACACTTTGGCCAAGACCAGTGAATAAAAATTGCAAGGAAAACCAAAAATCAATAGGCTATATAAGGAAGTTAATTGATGGCATCAAATTGTTTTTTTGTAAAAGTGTCCAGCACAAGTTCGGACAAACTTATGCTGGACACTTTTCCAATTTGAAGTTGGGAAGGTGTATGTTTTTTTAAGAGAAGTGAGGTTTTCCTCATAAAAGTGTCCAGCACAAGTTCGGCCGAACCTGTGATGGACACTTTTACCAAAAAAAAAATAGATGCCATCATATATGTTCATTTTATAGCCTAATTTTTTTTAATTTCTTTGAAGTAATAAGTTACTGTCCATGATCAAAGTGTCCAACACAAGTTTGGCCAAACTTATGCTGGACACTTTAATGAGGAACACCTCACTTCTCTTAAAAAAACATGCACCTTACCAAATTCGAATAGGAAAAGTGTCCAGCACAAGTTCGGCCGAACTTATGCTGGACACTTTGGCCAAGACCAGTGACTAAAAATTGCAAGGAAAACCAAAAATAAATAGGCTATAAAAGGAAGTTAATTGATGGCATCAATATTTTTTTTTGGTAAATGTGTCCAGCACAAGTTTGGCCGAACTTATGCTGGACACTTTTCCAATTTGAAGTTGGTGAGGTGTATGTTTTTTTAAGAGAAGTGAGGTGTTCCTCATAAAAGTGTCCAGCACAAGTTTGGCCGAACTTGTGATGGACACTTTTACCAAAAAAAAAAAATGATGCTATCAAATATGTTCATGTTATAGCCTAATTTTTTTAAATTTCCTTGAAGTAATAAGTTACTGTCCATGACCAAAGTGTCCAGCACAAGTTCAGCCGAACTTATTCTGGACACTTTTATAATTTCAAGTTGGTAAGGTGCATGTTTTTTTAAGAGAAGTGAGGTTTTCTTTATAAATTTATCCAGCACAAGTTCGGCCGAACTTGTGCTGGACACTTTTACCAAAGACATTAGATAGCATCAATTATCTTCATTATATGGGCTATTTTTATTGGTTTTCTTTGCAATTTTTAGTCACTGTTCTTGGCCAAAGTGTCAAGCACAAGTTTGGCCAAACTTATGCTGGACACTTTTATAATTTGAAGTTGGGGAGGTTTATGTTTTTTTAGAGAAGTGAGGTGTTCCTCATAAAAGTGTCCAGCACAAGTTCGGCCGAACTGGTGCTGGACACTTTTACCAAAAAAAAAAGAGATGCCATCAAATATGTTCATGTTATAGCCTAATTATTTTTAATTTCCTTGAAGTAATAAGTTACTGTCCATGACCAAAGTGTCCAGCACAAGTTTGGCCAAACTTATGCTGGACACTTTTATAAGGAAAACCTCACTTCTCCTTAAAAAACATGCACCTTACCAACTTCAAATTGGATACGTGTCCAGCATAAGTTTGGCCGAACTTGTGCTCGACACTTTGGCCATAACCAGTGACTAAAAATTGCAAGGAAAACCAAAAATCAATAGGCTATAAAAGGAAATTAATTGATGGCATCAAATTGTTTTTTGGTAAAAGTGTCCAGCACAAGTTTGGCCAAACTTGTGCTGGACACTTTTATGAGGAAGATCTCACTTCTCTTAAAAAAACATGCACCTTACCAACTTCAAATTATATAAGTGTCCAGCATAAGTTCGGCCGAACTTGTGCTGGACATATATACCAACAAAAAATTTGATGCCATCAATTAACTTCCTTTTATAGCCTATTGATTTTTGCTTTTCCTTGCAATTTTTAGTCACTGGTCATGGCCAAAGTGTCCAGCACAAGTTCGGCCGAACTTATGCTGGACACTTTTCCAATTTGAAGTTGGTAAGGTGCATGTTTTTTTAAGAGAAGTGAGGTTTTCCTTATAAAAGTGTCCAGCATGAGTTTGGCCGAACTTGTGCTGGACACTTTGGTCATGGACAGTAACTTATTACTTCAAGGAAATTATAAAAAATTAGGCTATAACATGAACATATTTGATGGCATCTATTTTTTTTTCGTAAAAGTGTCCAGCACAAGTTTGGCCGAACTTATGCTGGACACTTTTATAAGGAAACCTCACTTCTCTTAAAAAAACATGCACCTTACCAACTTCAAATTGGAAAAGTGTCCAGCATAAGTTCGGCCAAACTTGTGCTGGACACTTTGGCCATGACTAGTGACTAAAAATTGCAAGGAAAACCAAAAATCAATAGGCTATAAAAGGAAGTTAATTGATGGCATCAAATTTTTTGTTGGTAAATATGTCCAGCACAAGTTCGGCTGAACTTATGCTGGACACTTTTATAAGGAAACCTCACTTGTCTTAAAAAAACATGCACCTTACCAACTTCAAATTATAAAAGTGTCCAGCATAAGTTCGGCCCAACTTGTGCTGTACACTTTGGTCATGGACAGTAACTTATTACTTCAAGGAACTTAAAAATAATTAGGCTATAACATGAACATATTTGATAGCATCATTTTTTTTTTTTTGGTAAAAGTGTCCATCAAAAGTTTGGCCAAATTTTTGCTGGACACTTTTATGAGGAACACCTCACTTCTCTTAAAAAACATACACCTCACCAACTTCAAATTGGAAAAGTTTCCAGCATAAGTTCAGCCGAGCTTGTGCTGGACACTTTTACCAAAAAACAATTTGATGCCATCAATTAACTTCCTTTTATAGCCTATTGATTTTTGATTTTCCTTGCAGTTTTTAGTCACTGGATATGGACAAAGTGTCCAGCACAAGTTCGGCCGAACTTATGCTGGAGACTTTTCCAATTTGAAGTTGGTAAGGTGCATGTTTTTTTAAGAGAAGTGAGTTTTTCCTTATAAAAGTGTCCAGCATGAGTTCGGCCGAACTTGTGCTGGACACTTTGGTCATGGACAGTAACTTATTACTTCAAGGAAATTATAAAAAATTAGGCTATAACATGAACATATTTGATGGCATCTATTTTTTTTTTTTGGTAAAAGTGTCCAGCACAAGTTTGGCCAAACTTATGCTGGACACTTTTATAAGGAAAACCTCGCTTCTCTTAAAAAAACATGCACCTTACCAACTTCAAATTGAAAACGTGTCCAGCATAAGTTTGGCCGAACTTGTGCTGGACACTTTGGCCATAACCAGTGACTAAAAATTTCAAGGAAAACCAAAAATCAATAGGCTATAAAAGGAAGTTAATTGATGGCATCAAATTGTTTTTTGGTAAAAGTGTCCAGCACAGGTTTGGCCAAACTTGTGCTGGACACTTTTATGAGGAACATCTCACTTCTCTTAAAAAAACATGCACCTTACCAACTTCAAATTATATAAGTGTCCAGCATAAGTTCGGCCGAACTTGTGCTGGACATATATACCAACAAAAAATTTGATGCCATCAATTAACTTCCTTTTATAGCCTATTGATTTTTGGTTTTCCTTGCAATTTTTAGTCACTGGTCATGGCCAAAGTGTCCAGAACAAGTTCGGCCAAACTTATGCTGGACACTTTTCCAATTTGAAGTTGGTAAGGTGCATGTTTTTTTAAGAGAAGTGAGGTTTTCCTTATAAAAGTGTCCAGCATGAGTTTGGCCGAACTTGTGCTGGACACTTTGGTCATGGACAGTAACTTATTACTTCAAGGAAATTATAAAAAATTAGGCTATAACATGAACATATTTGATGGCATCTATTTTTTTTTTTTGGTAGAAGTGTCCAGCACAAGTTTGGCCGAACTTATGCTGGACACTTTTATAAGGAAACCTCACTTCTCTTAAAAAAACATGCACCTTACCAACTTCAAATTGGAAAAGTGTCCAGCATAAGTTCGGCCAAACTTGTGCTGGACACTTTGGCCATGACCAGTGACTAAAAATTGCAAGGAAAACCAAAAATCAATAGGCTATAAAAGGAAGTTAATTGATGGCATCAAATTTTTTGTTGGTAAATATGTCCAGCACAATTTCGGCTGAACTTATGCTGGACACTTTTATAAGGAAACCTCACTTCTCTTAAAAAAACATGCACCTTACCAACTTCAAATTATAAAAGTGTCCAGCATAAGTTCGGCCCAACTTGTGCTGGACACTTTGGTCATGGACAGTAACTTATTACTTCAAGGAAATTAAAAATAATTAGGCTATAACATGAAAATATTTCATAGCATCATTTTTTTTTTTTTGGTAAAAGTGTCCATCAAAAGTTTGGCCAAATTTGTGCTGGACACTTTTATGAGGAACACCTCACTTCTCTTAAAAAACATACACCTCACCAACTTCAAATTGGAAAAGTGTCCAGCATAAGTTCAGCCGAGCTTGTGCTGGACACTTTTACCAAAAAACAATTTGATGCCATCAATTAACTTCCTTTTATAGCCTATTGATTTTTGGTTTTCCTTGCAATTTTTAGTCACTGGTCATGGCCAAAGTGTCCAGCACAAGTTCGGCCGAACTTATGCTGGACATTTTCCAATTTGAAGTTGGTAAGGTGCATGTTTTTTTAAGAGAAGTGAGGTTTTCCTTATAAAAGTGTCCAGCATGAGTTTGGCCGAACTTGTGCTGGACACTTTGGTCATGGACAGTAACTTATTACTTCAAGGAAATTATAAAAAATTAGGCTATAACATGAACATATCTGATGGCATCTATTTTTTTTTTTTGGTAAAAGTGTCCAGCACAAGTTTGGCCGAACTTATGCTGGACACTTTTATAAGGAAACCTCACTTCTCTTAAAAAAACATGCACCTTACCAACTTCAAATTGGAAAAGTGTCCAGCATAAGTTCGGCCAAACTTGTGCTGGACACTTTGGCCATGACCAGTGACTAAAAATTTCAAGGAAAACCAAAAATCAATAGGCTATAAAAGGAAGTTAATTGATGGCATCAAATTTTTTGTTGGTAAATATGTCCAGCACAAGTTCGGCTGAACTTATGCTGGACACTTTTATAAGGAAACCTCACTTGTCTTAAAAAAACATGCACCTTACCAACTTCAAATTATAAAAGTGTCCAGCATAAGTTCGGCCCAACTTGTGCTGTACACTTTGGTCATGGACAGTAACTTATTACTTCAAGGAAATTATAAAAAATTAGGCTATAACATGAACATATCTGATGGCATCTATTTTTTTTTTTTGGTAAAAGTGTCCAGCACAAGTTTGGCCGAACTTATGCTGGACACTTTTATAAGGAAACCTCACTTCTCTTAAAAAAACATGCACCTTACCAACTTCAAATTGGAAAAGTGTCCAGCATAAGTTCGGCCAAACTTGTGCTGGACACTTTGGCCATGACCAGTGACTAAAAATTTCAAGGAAAACCAAAAATCAATAGGCTATAAAAGGAAGTTAATTGATGGCATCAAATTTTTTGTTGGTAAATATGTCCAGCACAAGTTCGGCTGAACTTATGCTGGACACTTTTATAAGGAAACCTCACTTGTCTTAAAAAAACATGCACCTTACCAACTTCAAATTATAAAAGTGTCCAGCATAAGTTCGGCCCAACTTGTGCTGGACATTTTGGTCATGGACAGTTACTTATTACTTCAAGGAAATTAAAAATAATTAGGCTATAACATGAATATATTTGATAGCATCATTTTTTTTTTTTGGTAAAAGTGTCCATCAACAGTTTGGCCAAATTTGTGCTGGACACTTTTATGAGGAACACCTCACTTCTCTTAAAAAACATACACCTCACCAACCTCAAATTGGAAAAGTGTCCAGCATAAGTTCAGCCGAGCTTGTGCTTGACACTTTTACCAAAAAACAATTTGATGCCATCAATTAACTTCCTTTTATAGCCTATTGATTTTTGGTTTTCCTTGCAGTTTTTAGTCACTGGATATGGCCAAAGTGTCCATCACAAGTTCCGCCGAACTTATGCTGGACACTTTTCCAATTCGAAGTTGGTAAGGTGCATGTTTTTTTAAGAGAAGTGAGGTTTTCCTTATAAAAGTGTCCAGCATGAGTTCGGCCGAACTTGTGCTGGACACTTTGGTCATGGACAGTAACTTATTACTTCAAGGAAATTATAAGAAATTAGGCTATAACATGAACATATTTGATGGCATCTATTTTTTTTTTTTTGGTAAAAGTGTCCAGCACAAGTTTGGCCGAACTTATGCTGGACACTTTTATAAGGAAAACCTCACTTCTCTTAAAAAAACATGCACCTTACCAACTTCAAATTGGAAAAGTGTCCAACATAAGTTCGGCCAAACTTGTGCTGGACACTTTGGCCATGACCAGTGACTAAAAATTGCAAGGAAAACCAAAAATCAATAGGCTATAAAAGGAAGTTAATTGATGGCATCAAATTTTTTGTTGGTAAATATGTCCAGCACAAGTTCGGCTGAACTTATGCTGGACACTTTTATAAGGAAACCTCACTTCTCTTAAAAAAACATGCACCTTACCAACTTCAAATTATAAAAGTGTCCAGCATAAGTTCGGCCCAACTTGTGCTGGACACTTTGGTCATGGACAGTAACTTATTACTTCAAGGAAATTAAAAAAAATTAGGCTATAGCATGAACATATTTGATAGCATCATTTTTTTTTTTTGGTAAAAGTGTCCATCAAAAGTTTGGCCAAATTTGTGCTGGACACTTTTATGAGGAACACCTCACTTCTCTTAAAAAACATACACCTCACCAACTTCAAATTGGAAAAGTTTCCAGCATAAGTTCAGCCGAGCTTGTGCTGGACACTTTTACCAAAAAACAATTTGATGCCATCAATTAACTTCCTTTTATAGCCTATTGATTTTTGGTTTTCCTTGCAATTTTTAGTCACTGGTCTTGGCCAAAGTGTCCAGCATAAGTTTGGCCGAACTTGTGCTGGATACTTTTCCAATTTGAATTTGGTAAGGTGCATGTTTTTTTAAGAGAAGTGAGGTGTTCCTCATAAATGTGTCCAGCACAAGTTCTGCCAAACTTGTGCTGGACACGTTTACCAAAAAACAATTTGATGCCATCAATTAACTTCCTTTTATAGCCTATTGATTTTTGGTTTTCCTTGCAATTTTTAGTCTCTGGTCTTGGCCAAAGTGTCCAGCACAAGTTCGGCGGAACTTATGCTGGACACATTTATAATTTGAAGTTGGTAAGGTGTATGTTTTTTTAAGAGAAGTGAGGTTTTCCTCATAAAAGTGTCCAGCACAAGTTCGGCCAAACTTGTGCTGGACACTTTACTCAAAACAGTATGATGGATTCAATTTTCTACATATTCCTTACCATGGTCTTTTGGTAAATAGGGAAACCTTTAGCTATCGGTAGTTGTTTTGATTATATTATGAGTAGTTGATATTTCCATTTTAAGGTAAAAGAGTACAATTTTTTTTACAATTAACAGTAATTTATTTCCCTCAATATTTCTTAGATATTGGTTATAATTTTTATAACACCTATTTCTAATATTCCTCTTTGATTTAATTATTTTTTTAGTCCTGATTTAAAGGTTTTTACTATTTTATCAACCAAGCTTTACATCAATGTAAAAAATACCCTGATTAATCCTGCTATATTTTTTTTGACTGTTCCTATTCAAAAATAGCTCAAGTTAGAAACATATATCCATTATCTATTTTCTTTTTCAACTTAGTTATCTCAGTGGAAAGAGTTCATCAATTAATATTGAATGATGTTTACAGTACGTAACCTTGTACAAATCTGTAAAATAATTTAAAAAAATTGTGACTTTGGTAGTTGGTTATTGGATTTTATATAGCAATAATTTCAAATAATTTTATACTTTATTCATATGCTAAGATTCTTAAGTGTTTCTATTTCCAATTTATTATATCAATTTAACTTTAACAAAGTTTAGACTAGGTTTGTGCCACAGGGTGTCAGCGCAGCCCAAACGAGCTCCAATCATAGAATAAATTAATTTTTTTTAATAATTTTATATAATACTATTTAGTGTTATCTTTTTTTATCCCCTTTTTTAAATTATCTTTTTCCTTTGTTTTTGTCCCCTATTTTTTATAACACTCAAAGATGCCGAAATTTCCAATAATAGATCCCTTTGTCATATTGCATGATGTCGATATTTAAAAATTAATTTAAATATTTAAATTAGTTAAACTTATATTCTCAACTATTTACCCTTTGCGATTATCAAATTGTAAATTGGAAATTTTCTTTGTTTGTCATCCTTTTAAGCCCCCAATGTTTATGTCTAGTTACTTCTCTTTTACTATTAACCCCATTATTATCATCTGACTATTTTACAATATGATCGCTAGCTTGATGCCATTGTAAAAGAACCCCTATCAAAAACCTGCTTCTGGTAATATATAAACCCTCTTGTTTAGTACCACATTTCTCAATTCGTTTATTTCTCTCAATTTTACTACTATTATCTTTTGGTTATCACATTTATCTGTGCTAGTACAGCTTGAAAATACAAATAGCAATATATATTTTTTATCTCTTTATTATCTTGATATAAGAATTTTTTATTTTTTTCAAGTAATAAGTCATTAAAATGCCTCGTGATAAACAGACACCTCCTTTATGTAAGATCTATTGCTTTATCTCTTATATCTTCTTAGACTAACTTTTCTTTTCCATTAATATATTTGATATATTAGCACCAAGTAGTTATTTGACAAAATCTCATCAGCATCCTCGATTCGAATCCTTCAAACTCAAGAAACAACCACCTCTAGGCATGTCTCCAAACCCCCCTTCTCTTGCCAATGAAAGGACTGAAATTACCCGATCTCAATATGGCAAGATACTTGAGTTTGCTAAAGGCAAAACTGAAGAACTACTGTCAACTCTTAACAAGAAGCCTTTGCCATCTTATATTTCAAATGCCTACAACAATGTGCTTGAATACATTGATGACCTAGAAAAATGTAAGTAATTATTTTATATTAAATTCTTTTAACTCAGAACAATAAATTATTGACACTTTTTCTTTAAAACTTATTCAAATTCAGCTTATGAAAAAGGTATCATTCCTCCTGATGATGTCATTATAATCAAAGATGATGATGATAATGAAATACCTGACGCTGAAGGCTATGCATCTACATCTCGAGGGGGAGATAAGACTATTCTTTGACGTTCAAAAAGAATGGGACTTTCTAGGGGCTCTAGTTTTGTCAGTGCTACTAAAACTCCTCCTGCCAAGGATTCCTCTTACTCAGCATCTCAAAAATCTAAACAAACTAGCCAAAATGTGTCGAAAGGGTATGTCATTTCTTTCATGAGTAATATAGCAATCTATTTTATATTAGTGTTTAAAGCTATCTCCAAATTGTTTACTTTCTTATTTATTATTTCTTGTCTTTTTCTTATCTTTTAATCCAGCTCTAAAAACGACAATCACTCCAAAGCGTCAACTAATAGCGAATCTTGCTCTAATGAAGAAGAAGTAGAAGAAGAAGATGATGATGAAGTTTCAAAATATGAAGCTTCTCTAACTCAAAAAGATGATGAAGCTACTTCTGCTTATGAGGTTGAGAAAACACCGAATGAAGAAATTGATCCACCTAGCCAGCCACAAAAAAATACTTCAAGTTCAAAGAAACAGCTTATAGTTGCTGTATCTTCAAAATCTAAAATTGAAATTCCCCAAATCCTACGGTCTCTATCATCATCAATAAAAATTTCTAATAACTCCCTTCCTTATACTCAAACAATGATTGGAAACTCAAAATTACAGAAGCAAATAGCTGAAATTCATCAATTTTTTGATGGTAGAATCAATGGTCAAAAGGCACATAGGGCATGGCCAGAAATCGATCAGTTATTATAAATCCGTTTGTCTGCTTCTCTTGAAAAGCCACACAAAATTTTGCACAAATTCAATTTTCTATGGATGAAATTTGCTCATGACGAAATGCTTACAAAAATTAATTAACTCTGTATGTATCACTTACTTGAAGTTGGATAATTTATTTTATGATAACTAATTGTTTTGTTATTTTTTTAGCTTTGGATTTTCTTAATGTTGACACTTTGCAGATCTGGGTGGTCAATAATTTGAACTTTGAAAATTTGTGAAATTTTTGTAACTCTGAAGAACCAAACTCAAATAATCTTTCTCCGTTTAAGAAGACTGATCACCCTGAATCATCGATGATACGCATGCTATAAAGACTAGTTAGCCCAACTGCTCACCAGCGTTCTTTTTGGGCATCCCTCGTCACATCATCTCTTTATCTTGCTTCTCAAGAGTTTACCCTTCCTGCTGAAGAATCCAACTTCAATCCAGATTGTCCTATTGAACGTGCCCTACATATTCTAGCCCGCCTTACACATCTGAAAAGAAAAGTTCCCGATACATTCAACAGCTCAACATCACAGTTAATTGCTGCAAATTTTTCAATCACTCCCCTATGCCAATTTAGAAACATAATAATTGACGTCATAATTTCAATAATTATTTTAAACTCTAGAGAGGCTGCTGCAAATATAACTCAAGCTGAAAGCAAGAAACGACAACGTTTGAGGAATAAAAAAAAAACAACAGATATGCAGCAATTTGATGAGTCTCATAATGATTCTATTCAGAAGATGAATCAAGAATATGCTCACCATAAATATCAATCATTTACTTTTT
This sequence comes from Hemileia vastatrix, assembly GCA_030280995.1. Taxonomy (NCBI): domain Eukaryota; kingdom Fungi; phylum Basidiomycota; class Pucciniomycetes; order Pucciniales; family Zaghouaniaceae; genus Hemileia; species Hemileia vastatrix. The sequence goes on from JASXTE010000001.1 coordinate 65,735,723, forward strand.
ACTTGGTTGATGGTGTTCGTGGATTATTTCTTTCCTCACAGGACCACTGGCTTGTGTCAGCTTCAGACTGCTTAGAATTCATAACACAACTCGGCCTCCTTAGAAAATACTGTGATAATAATAATCTGGGCGGTGAAAAAATCTGGAAAAACCTTAATTTTTATATCTTTAATATTATCAAACCCTTAATAGATAATTCTGGGCCTATGCAACTTAATTTTAATACTCCCACCATGAGCCATATTGCTAAAGCAATGGAAGCTTATTTTCTTGATTATTGGAATCTTATTAAGCCGAATTCTTCATTTTTCTCTATTGTTGACGTAATTAATACATAATCCTACCTCATTTAAATATATACTTTATCCTATTGCTACATTTTTTTGTGTAACTCAAATTATTTATTTATGTGAGATTTATTACTGAATCTGAATAAAGATGCTTAAACTATCAATAAATATTATTGTATAAATTTCTTACACCTTTTTGCTATTCAGTAAATATTATTGCAATAATCATGACTCGAAATCATGATGGATCAAAAATTTGAAGAAAAATTAAGAATACATTATAAGTCATTTTTCTCATAATACTATATATTTCTTTAAGATGGAAATACATCTTAGCATTTGTCGCAAAGTTTAAGATAATTATTACCAAAAATTGAAACAGTTTTCTATCAATTCTTTTCAGCATGTTAAAAAGTTAAAAATATTAAGTGTAATGAATTTTTGCTCACAATTCATCAAATCTTTTTCTTAAGTAGACTTTTCTTAATCTAATTTCTATAATTTCTAGGTGCATAATTATCTTAATTATACTAAGTATTCTCTATGAAAAACTCCTGGAAATAATATTCAATTCATTTAATAATAGTAACATATATATGTACCATGATAAAATAATATCTAGACATTTAAATAATGAGAAGCCATCATATTGGTATGAAATCATATTAAAGTGTCTTTGAAAAACTAGTTAAATTTAAAAAATATCTTTTTATCAGTGTCAATTATTTTGAAAACTAAAATTTACTCTACATTTTGATGATCTATAATTTAGCTTCCTGTATTTTGATTCATATTTTATATTGATTTTTTTTTTACACTTACAGATTCATGTATAGATATCAAATTTTCTTCAATAATTTGGTAAAAAAGATATTTAATTCTTTCTATGAAAGCAAAAAAATAAAAGAAAGCAACTAGGGTACTCCTTATTAAGAACTTAAAAATATTATTTCTATAAATATTAAAACAAACCCTTTTTAGATTTCCATCCTTCTTGTTCATCCTTAAATATCAATAATAAGTTATTGAAATATTATTTTTCAAGTAGAATTTCATATGAATCAAATTCTACTTACATCTACCTGAATAGATCAAGGTCAACAAAAATATATCTACAATCTTTTTCTAGGATTTTAAGATTCATTAAACTCCAAGAAAAAAGAAATATTCATCCCAAACTCTAAAAATTAATTCAATGGATAAATATTCAAACACTTCAAAATAAATTTCAATTTGATTGCATTATATTTATCTTTAAATATATTGAGGTCCACTCTCTCACAAAAGTAAAAGCCCTTTCATAATTATTAATATTTTATTATAATATAATAAAATTTACTTAAAAATGAAGTAGTAGTTTCTATTTTACATACCTTGTTTTATGAATTTTTTAAAAAAATTCAATTAGATATATAGAAATATCATCATATAATTCAGCTTTTTGAGCTCTGCATCTTAATTAAAGATAGATGATAAAGGCTAAGTTAAGATCTACAAAGAAATTTAAATTCATATTAATTAAATATTCCTCTTCTACAAGGCAATTTTTAAAATTAGAATTAATTTTTATTGGAGATCTAAATTGATTGATAGATTCATTATTCTCAATATATCTCATTTCCTTTTATTGATTATTTCAATTCTACTTTTGCAGTTATATGCTTCAATAAAATATAATTATGTGATGAAAAATATTCAATTTATCAAAAAATAAAATCACAAGTCACACTAGTGTACAAATTTCAGTATATTTAAGATTTAGTAATGCCACTAAATTAATTCAAGTTAGATATGAAAGCAAATAATGAATGACTCAAAGAAAAAAATAAATATTTAATTTTCCTTTAATTTATATTTTATTTTTATTTTTACTTAAATAAAAATAAAATAATACATGGTTTTACTTTATTTATTAATAAGAAAAAACTTATTGCAAAAATTAGCAAATTTTTAAAATTTTTAAAAATAATATTAATAGTACAGATCTATTTATGTTGATGCATATGATCTTTTAGGAAGTATTTGTAAGATATTGTTTATTTTTAGTTTCCATTTGCAATAATTAAGCAAGTTACAAAGCTATATTTTGTTTCTTATATTATATTTTATTATATTTTATTTTACTTGTAGCAATGATAATTTTTTATTATAATATGGTTTTTCAATTTTTACATCCATTTTTTTGATACTTTTATTGTTTTAGGTTTTTCACCAGATTATACATAATCATCAGCTTCATAAAAAGTTTTTATAGACATGTGTGTAAATATATCATTCTACCACTAAACTAAAACTATACCTGTACAATAAAATCACATTTTTACCTATCACTACTTAATGGTCTTTTACTTTCTTTATCAACATGTATATCAGAATCATTTTCTGTATTTAATTTTTCAATATCTTTAGTAACATTAAATATATAGTGATTCACTAACTTTCTTTTTTTTTTGTTAAATCATTCTTTTCATTGTACTTAGAAAGTTTCATCATAAGAAAATTACATCTTTCTAACTCTTCATTTATATTTAAGTACTCAGAAATATCTATTTCAAACTCTTGGAGTTCTTTAAATGTATTGAAAAGTCATCTACTAACTTGAATAGAAGAGCCAAGGCGAGTGAATCCACCAATTTCATAAAATCGTGAAGTGAAATGTTTAAGAAGGTTTGCTGGCCATAGAATCGCTGTGATGCCATTAGTGGCCTCCATGTCTACTTTGCAAGCTATTTCAGGAAAATGAAGCTCTTCGCCTTTTTGACATGGTTGATTTGAGTCATAAGATTGATGAAGAGAATTTTTCTCAGTGTCTTTAGGTATGAAAAGTCCAAATGTATACTCGCTACGGTCTGAGTCACAGTGAGAACTATTCGAAAACCCGTTTCCATTTGAGCCTGTTGTCCAAGTAACATTGCCAGCAAATGGTTCAATTTCTTCATTGTTAAAATTTTCTCCAAACCCAGGAATCCCAAGCTTTTGACAGAGTTTTACTGCTTCTTGATACTTAACATTAGATATATTTTGATAAAAATATTTAAAGAATAACTCTATTTGCTTCATGCAACAAACATACTCTGCCAAATCTAAGGGCTTAGAAGCATATTTACCTAAAAAAGTAATTAAAATAATAATAGATTAAAAATATTCATAAATAAAACTATATAATACTTACGTATTAATAGAGACTTTTTCCTATCTAAACACCGACCACCAACAAACATATTACCAAATCCACCACCATTTTTATGAGCTTTACTTTTCAAAACTTGATGTTCACAATACGAAAAGTCTTTGATGCACTGAATTGTTGCTTCAAGCATGTTTAATCAAATGAGATCTTCAATAGAAAATGTTTTCACTATAACACTTGGAATTGAGGAGCGGATCGGATTGAAAATATAACAGCTAGAATTGAAATCAAATACCGTTCTGGATTAACTAGATTTTTTACAAAACTCTTAGAAAAATATTTTGCCCTCTTTCCATCTGTCTCAACACCATAATTTTCAACCATAAGTAATGCATTCTTGATGTTTTTCACATGCTTTTTGTTTGATTTTTTTCCTCAGTGGTGATTTTTCTTTATAAACAAACTTTGTGAAGCCTGCATCTTGTAGTGTAGTAAATAAGAAATTAATTTAATTCAAAAATAAATAAAAAAAGTGCAAAATAATGCAATGGTTAAAAATAAGGCCTCCAAAAATAATCATTATATTCTTAATATTAAATAAAAAATCATATCCAACATGCATGTAGAAAACATCAGTATTAGCTGCATTTAAAATATTAATCAAGTATTTCAAATTAAAGCTTCATTTTATTGCTTACAAGTATAGTATTCTGCCATATGCATTTGGCACACAAGATTCAAATATACCCTAAACATAAACAATTAAATGTGAATCTTAAATCCAATGCCCAATTATTATGATAAATACAGCAATAATACATAAGTATCTGTTGATGCTTTATTTAATTTTTCTCCATATATCAATAATATATCAAACCGCCAGATATCCATAATTTATAATGTTGAAAGGTATAGTTTCCTTAAACAAGAATCAACTATACCTCTACCATTAATAGAATTACAGGAGGCCAATACAATAAACTATTGATATGTAGAAAAAAATTGATCACATACACATGTGGATACTATGATATTTTATTTTATTTAATTATTTAATATATAATGATTGAGAATAATAAAAAGTTTAAAAATGAAATAGTGAAAAAAACATATTCTTACTTGAAATTAAAAAAAAATCCTTTGGTAGGAGTTGATTGATTGATAAATGGACAACTAATCTGTTAATTATAATTTTTAGGAATAGATTATTGTAGAAAAATAAGTATCATTTTTATTAAATGAAAAAAATAAAAATAGAAAGACAAACCAAAATAAAATTTGGATGCTAACCAAAAATTAGCTTTTTGATGATACTATGACAAGTTAGAGATCAAGCTGCCAAGAGTTAAAAAAAATCATCAGTTCTAATGTTTTTATTTTTTAAAGATATTAAAAAGGAGAGTAAAATACCAAAAATCCAAGTTAGTAATCTGTAAACAAGTTACTTTGGTGGCAAACCTAATGATTGAGAAAAATGGATTCCCTAAAAGTTGAACTTATATTTAAAGTGAAATTAATATTTTTACTTAAGAAACAAATATAAGGGACAAACCAAAATAAAAAACTCTTAAGTGAAACAGATGGAAAGCTAATAATTATAATTACCTGTCTCTTCTAAGTTGAAGGAGAGAAGTAGAAAATTTGCCACTCGGATGAAAATTTGCTTACAGTTATGCATATAGAAACATGCAAGTTACTGAAGCCGGTTGCATGGCATGCAGTGACTTGCATAAGGCGTATATGCAAAAGGTTTTTACACAGCAATATATTGTACAAATGATGACTAAACATTTTCACATGCTTTTAATTAAAACTTACATATTGTTTTTACAGCTTATTTTTACAGGGTTTCACAAAGAATAATTCGAGGAACCAAAGCCTTGGATAGTTTCACACAGATGCAATTAATATTTACATTCACTTATTTTACGAAATTAATCCACTTATCCATATTATTTGTTCACATAAGGTTGGAAAACTAACCTTCAGATGTTATGGACCAATTTTTTATCACTTATTATTTTTTTTGCCACTAAGTTGACATTTGGCTACAAAAGAGTTAACAACCAAGTATGAATTTCTGAAAAACAACCTACACACAAAATCAGTATTCTGATATTTCAAACATTTTAAAACTGGGCATATAAGTTTTGGCATTTAAAAATATCCAATACCTCTTTTTTTGGCTTTGATTTTTTATTATGCACATATACATTTCACACTGTCAAAAAACTAATGGCAAATGGCATGTAAAAGAGTAGCGCAAATTTAAATGTATATCAACTTTAATCTTATTTCTTATTAATTCAAACCAGCCAGGCTCGCCCTGACTGGTAGTTTATTTTTATAGTAGCCAATGTTACTTTAAGCAACATTGGCTGCTCAAATCTCACCATCAAACCTCCCAGCCAGTGGTATCTGGCTGGGAGATGCAAAAAACAGTTTGCAACCAAAGTCGCTTGTAGCAACTTTGGTTGCTTTAAAAAAAGACTTGCAGCCAGTTTATTACTGGCTGCAAGTCAATAATATAAAAAAAAAGCAAGCAAAGTTGCTGCATGCAACCTCGCTCGCTTTTAAACACAAAATCTTGCAGGCAGTTTTAAACTTCCTGCAAGATGTATTATAAAATTGGCCAAAGCCACTTTTAGTGGCTTTGGCCAATTTTTCTTTTATTTTTTATTAAACGCTGCCAGCTTAAAGCTGGCAGCAATTTTTTTTTTATTTCAATCCCAAGCCACTTCCTGTGGCTCAGGTTCTTTTTTTTTTTATGTAATTATAAATTACTACAAGCTAGGCTCCATTTTTCTGGTAGTGTTATCTGACATTTGAAAGCTTGAAAAAAAAATTATATGAAATAAAAAAAGCATATTCTTTGATATATTAAGAATTATGAGTGGTAAAGGATTGATGAAGGGATTAATGGCTCAAAAATAAAATTGGCCGTTGCTGATAAGGAGAGTTCTAGAACAATAGAGATTATCTATGAAAATTAGATGGGATGGAGTACATTAGGGCATCTCAAACTTGATCAAATACGCCACATAAACACACCACAAAAAAAGTACCAAACACACCATCAGAAAATGAAATGCACCTGCCATGGACAGGTGTATTTTGATGGTGTGTTTTGCCTCAAACAAACCTTCTTTTGGTAAAAAAAGTTATCAAAACACTTTTCTCCTTCATCTTGATTATTCAGCAATAGGTACAGACAAGCCATCTCTTTATATTCTTTTCCGCCTAATTCTTAAGGGCTTATTATTCAACATGTGAAAAACATGACTTCCCACCACTTAAGCAGCCACTTCATCATACACTCACCCTTAGTCTTAATCACCATTCACTAAAATTCCTCTTTCAGTCCATTGTAAACTAGAAATAACCGTTACCACTCTAGCCCTTGATCTATTGGTTAACTCAGATACCAACTCCAATGCTGAAATTGACTTGGCTTACATGTGTGACATGCTGAAGAATCACTACTTATATTCCAGAACACTTTCCATACAACACCAACCACAATTTAACCTTGAGGTTCTTTAAAGCATTCCTTAAATTAGCTTTAAACAGATATTTTGCACAAACTTGCCTGGATTTCTCAGTTACTTGAACTGATAAAATATCACTCAATTTTCAGAAATGATTCTTGTTGTTCATAAAGAGATCCTCCTATTCAAATCTGTGTTGCACTTTGTCATTTTAGTTCAAATTGAAATGGTGGCACATTTACCCATCTTGAAAACCTCTTCCAGATCAGAGATGGAAATAAATATTTTGATTGTAAAAAAATGCTTTGAACCTCTCTTATATACATTGCATGCTTCTACTCTTGCTATTTTTTAGGATTCCAGTTAATTAAATGTTTTGTATTTAAATTATAAGTAATGTTTTTCTCCATATCTACTTGACTAAAATTCATTCTGGATTTCTATTAATAATTTGGTTAAATATGGTTTTTCAACAGCTTCATTAACCAACCCTTATGCACAAGATACATAAATTAACAAATTTTATTTTTCTAAATCTAGAAATTTGGCAATACCCTCCCCTGCATTTCACTATATTAGGGGGTGGTGATCGCCATTTTTTTCATGTCAAAAAAATTTTTTATGTCTGAAAAAAAAAATGGCAATACCTCATCCTGAATTTTACTGTGGGAGGGGGTGGGAATTGCCATTTTTTTCATGTCAAAAAAAATATTTATGTAAGAAAAAAAAATTTACAATACCCCCCCCCCCTGCAACTTACTGTGGGAGGGGGTAAATATTACCAAATTTTCATTTTAATTTCATAAATTCTTATATAAATCAATAAAAAAATATAATCAGCCAAGTAAAAGTAATGGGATTCACAATTCCACCTGCTAATGATTTCAGATGTGACCAAAGCCAAATAAATCATATGACAAGCAATGTATTGACAATTCATCCATTCAATACAAATAAATAATTAAATGAACAAATTTATAAAGCAGCAAGGCTCAATTGCACAAACTTTTTATTTGATTGATTATATTTAATAATTGATAATTTAAAAATTTATGAAATAAAAATAAAAAAATGGAAAATCTTCTAATTACCCTATTTGGAACCCCTCCTTAAAGATTTACTATAAGTAGGGCCCTTCCCCCTTGCTTTACTTACCTGGTTTATCAGACTTTGGTTGATCTGGAATGAAAAACAAAAATGAGTAAGTGCTTCACAAGATTCCGAAAAAATGAGAAAATTTTTTAAAAGATATCAAACCAGGAGTTTCCTTGGTAGTTTGATGATTATCTCTTGGATTTTTGATTGATGATTATGCTGAGAAGAGTTCCAAATAGATTTGATGATACCATCTCCTGAAAAAAATCCAAAACATCAACAAATTAGGGAAAAAAATGATTTATAAAGAAGAAAAATTGAGGAAACAAATGATAAAAAACAGTTGAGGAATTGACATACCTTGGGAGTGGTACAATGAAAAGTATCAGAAAAAACATGCATATTACAGAATATCAAAATTCAAAAATTTAAATTAGTTTACATAAAAAGACTCAACTTTAAAAGTAGATATCTCAGAACTTTCTGAGCCAAAATTGATTATGCTTTCTGGAAATGAAATTCATGTCTATAGAGAACCTGTAATCAAAATAATGTGGGATTTGAATGAGCTAAAATCCATCAAATGTTAATATTCATCCTCATAAAAAAATTAAAAAATAGGAAGGACTCATCCAAAACTGATATTTAGCTGATCAAATCAGAGCCAAAAGCCTGAAGTATTATTTGAAATAGATTGCATAATCCCTATATGCATATTATGCAACATTGAACTTAAAAAATGTAAATTAGTCTATGAAACAAGATTCAACTTTGGAAGAAGTTATCTCAGCAACCACTAGACCAAATTCAACACCATTTGCTGGAAATAAAATAAATGATTCTTGAGATTCTTCCTAAAAAAAAGTATATTTCATTTAAAAACCCCAATCCTATTTCTGACCTTTTATTTTTGACTAAGAAGAAAATCAAAAAAGGGTTATAAAATTTAAAGTCAGGTATAATCAATGGTCTTAAAAGATCTATTTAAGCTACCTATGTTATTTATAAGTATTATATTTGTTCCAGAGTAAGACCTACTTGAGAAGATTAAAATAAAGTTGATGGAGGTTTGAGCCAAGTAAATAATAAATATCTCATTAACCAGTGAGCCAAATCAGATGTTGCTTGGTGGATATGAGAGCTAGGCTTCTGTAGAACCTTCTTAAAAGTGGAAATGTGATTTGAGAAAACAAAAAAAGAAATAGAAAAAAAACAAAAACAAATTCAGAAAAAGAACTTCAATTAAAATTGAAAAAAATATGGTGGGAGGATGACTTACCTGATGAGATGTCTTCAAAGATGTAAAAGAACCAGATAGAAGTTCAAGAAGTGATGGATAAAAAAAATAGAAGAAGAGTTAAGGAAGTGAGAGAAGATGAATAAAAGGATATGAGGGATCATTGAAAAACAGAAAGAATGAAAAATTATGCAATTTCTGAAATATCCAACTTCATGTTGAGATGATTAACCAAAATGAATCAGGAAGGGAAAAATTATGCTTTCAGTGAAAATTCAAAATAAAAGTTAATATGCAAAAATAAAACAAAACCAAGTGGAAAGTACATGCAACTTGATCATTTTGAGAGCATGAAAAAAGCATTTAAAAGGGTTGTGTTGAAAATTTTGTAGTTTTCTTGGCATGATGACTGAGTTTTGAGGATATAAATTTGTTCAGGAATTGTTGATAAAGAAAGTAATGAAAAGCTCAAAATTTACTGGGGCACCATGTGTAAAAATTTGTATCAAAAAAGTGGGTTGGGAAAGATGTGATGTGTGGTGAATTGGGAGGATCTTTAGATTGGTTGCCTGTGCTGTGGTTGGAAAATTTTCACTAAAGTAGGACATATTTGACCCCATGTTTATAATCTCATGTACCAAATCAGCCATGTTTCATGGTGTGTTTATGTGGTGGTTTTCAAATGAAATCCACAAGGCATATTTGTTCAAGTTTGAGACCCCCTATTAAAATGTAGATGGGTAGAGGAGGAGGAAGAGATCCTTAAGAAGATGAATAAAATATTACTTTCAAAATTTTTTACAGATAAATATTAAATTGAAATAAATTTTGTAAATATTTTTGTCATTATATTGGTTTCCACTTTTAAATGCAGTTACTATTTCACATGTACTCATACCAAAACTTGGGAAAGTGATTTATATAAGCATTAAATATTTAAAAATGAAAACTTGCATATTAATTTCCATAAAAACCTTTCATGTTATACACTTTAAGGACTATTTTTATTTTTATTTAAATATAAATATTTCTTTTAGTTGAGTAACTGAAGATTTTATTTTTAATAGCCTGTAGGTCTTATATTTTTGGTAAAATTTAAAAAATTATACAAAATTTAGTTTTGCAAAGACTTAACAGATTAGAAGTGAGAAGTGACTTTAATTGTTTTAAATTTTGAAAATAGGAATGGCATTAGTTATTTCAATTCCCATAGTTATTAATATTTGTGATCAAAAAATTTGCTAAATTTATTTATTGTTACAATTATGAAGTAAAAGATATTATTATTGTAAATTAAATTTACTTTCATAATTTTATGGTTTATCTTTTGAATGCAAAGTAATGATTAGGTATGTTAAAGAATAATTTTCTTCCTCTAAATTGATAAAAATATTGTATATTCAAAAGCTTATGTTGGATCAATGTGTGCTCAATGTGTGCTCAATGAAGGATAAAATCATTGTTATAGTTGATCAACTTATGCATAACTTGAGATCAGTTGAGGTTCATTTTTGGACCAATCTGAGAATAAATGTAAATCTAACTCTAATTTACTTATGTTTATAAAGTATTCATAAACCTGGCATAATTAATGGACACTCTAAATTTCAGGAGAGGGGATTGCTAGCAATTCACCCCTAGATTTCCTGTGGTGATTGGAAGATATTGTTTGAGAATTCAATTAATTCTTTTGGTTTGCCCATTGGTTTCAGGATGATAAGTGGTGGATAGATTCATCATAATATTTAGATGAAACAAAGTGGAGTCCAGAAAGTAGAAACTAACAGGAATCCTCTATCTGAAATAATATCAGTGGGTAAGCCATGTTTAGAAAATACAAATTCTAGTAAAAGTTTAGCTAAATCTTCTGCAGTTGCACTATTATTAGTTCTAATAAAAATAGACATTTTAGAGAATCTATCAACTATGACTAATATAGTATCAAAGTTATCTGATGGAGGTAATTTAGAAATGAAATCCATCAAAATTTATTCTCATGGTTTAGAGCGAATTTGAAGTGGTTGAAGCAACCCATACTTCCTGAGTTGAGGGACCCTGTTCCTATTACATTCATAACAGGCTTTAATATAGGCCTTAATTTACCTGGCCATTCCTTGACAGAAGAAATCTGTTGCTATTAACAAGTAAGTATTATTAACAAAAAAATGACCAGTTAATGGAGAATCATGTATACTATTAAAAATCCATAACTCTATATACTTATTGTTAGGTATGACTTTTCTATCTTTAAAGACTAACAGACCTGATTCTATACTAAATCTCTTGGCCCCTTTCTTCAAGATTATTTTGTCTTTAATCCCCAAAAAAATAATCATCCTTTGACTGAGCTTCTCAAATTTTATATAGTGGATTTTGAATTGATTTTTTTGTCATTGAATTCAGTTGACGAGTTGTTAACATTGATTTGTTGAAAATGTATTTTACCTTTGTTGGATCCTTATCAGAAAATGACTCCCTCCGCTGCAGATAAAGGTTGTCCTGGAATGATAAATATCTGCAAATATGTAATTTTTTGCTGGGAAGTGGGTAATATTAAAATAAAACTTGAATAAATACTCAGCCCATTTATCCTGATGTCTAGTTAGTACTTTGGAAGAAATAGAGTATTTCAAAGAATTATGAGCAGTTAGGATTTGAAAATAACTATTTAGACTAAGAAGAAAAGAACACAAGTTTTTAAGACAATGAAAAATAGATAATAACTCTCTATCATGAATTTTATATTTTAATTCTGCTGCAATTAATTTGTGTCATTCAAAAGCAACAGGATGAAAAGTTTTTTTTCAGGATTAAATTGGGATATTACCCCTGCTATAGCATAATAGCTAGCATCTATCTTGATTATTGTTGAGGATTTAGGATCAAATTGTTTCAGAATTGGAGCTGTAGTGAGTGTAGTTTTCAATGCTTTGGATTTTTTAGCTCTATTTCTGTGAAAACAAAAGGAGTATCTTTTTTAAGAAGCAAAATAAGATTTGTAATAGTTTTAGAGTAATATTTAATAAATCTTCTATAGAAATTTACAAAACCCTAAAAACCTTGTAAGTATTTTGGTGTTGTTAGCTTTGGCCATTCCAAAACCTTTTGAAACTTTTTATCATCCATGACTAAACCATCAGTAGACAATGTAAAAACTTCAAATTTGATAGATTTTAGGTGGAATTTACATTTAGTGTGCTTGGTGTAGAGTCATTTTTCTCAAAGTCAAATGAGAACTATTTTGACATGTCAGATATGTTCTTCAAGGGTTTTTGAGAAGATAAGAATTTCATCTAGGTAGACAAAGACAAAATGTTTGACAATATCTTGGAAGATATCATTTACAAAAGTTTGAAAAGTCAATGGTGTGTTACACAATCCAAAGGGCATTACTAAATATTCAAAACTACTAAATCTGGTATGAATTGCAGTCAAAGGTTCATGACCTTCTGAGATATGTATAAGATTGTAAGCACCTCTGAGATAAATTTTAGAAAATAAATTAGTGCCATTAAAAAAATTCAGAATTGATGACATAGGAGGAACTGGATATGCCTTCTTCTTAGTCACTTCATTAAGTTTTCTATAATAAACAAATAACCTAAGACTTCCATCTTTTTTCTTTTTAAAAAGAACTAGAGACCTGTTATGGTAAGGTAAACTCTTACAGTCGCCTTGCTGTAAGCAGAATCCGGAGGAGATATGTGGATTTAGCTGAAAACCCCGTCCTTCCAATAAAAATAACAAAGTAGGTGTTCTAAATCACTAAGCTAACCAATCTACTTAGATCTGATTGATAAAAATAATGAAACTCTAAATAATTAACGCTTATTGAGATTTAATGAAAGTGGCTGTTGATAAAGAAATACTGATAACAACAATTAAGGTGTACCAGTGAAAGATCTGAAAAGATTGACTTTTATGTTTTTATAATATTTTTAATTTTTATGAGACAGCAATAATCAAGTCCCAGTGATGAAGACCTTTCTAAAGATACCCTGTATGAAGTGTTATTTAAACTGTTGAATTGTATTTCTATAATGTTATGTAAAAATAATAATGTTATAAGGGTATTACAAGTTATTTTAATTTGTTGAGTAATTAAAAATGAGACCGTGGTGGTCAATGATTAAGCTGTATGACGTGTCCCCCCTTCTCAATTTCGAGTTTGAGAAGCGCTTAAGTATTCATAGTCACGTGCCTAAGTTTTCCCCTCCAGAGCTCTTCCAGAGTCAATCTGGAGCCCGTACGGAGCCCGTACGGAGCCGGAACGGAGTCCGTACGGAGTCCGTACGGAGTCAAAGCGGAGTCCGTACGGAGTCCGTCCGGACTTCCGGACTCAATTAGAACCTTAAAACTATAATAAAAAATCTATAAAAATTACACATAATAGAGCTACTTCCCCTTTACATACCAAACTAATTTTCGTAGTCTGCGCAGCTCTAATTACCCCGTGAAAATTCATCAAAGTTAAGTAATTTTTGAAAAACGTAAATATTTCTATAAAACTTTAAAATTCATTTAAAAATATAAGAAAAATAGTAAAAATTCTGGGAAAATTTCCCAAGGTTCTTGAGTGACTCGACTTGATACTTATAAATTTTTCAGACCGTAAAAAATAAGTTTTCTCCGCAAAATAAATTGTTTTCGTGTAGGCATTTGCTCGTGACCAATTTCATCATATTTAAAACTCCAATAAATTAAATAAAACCCTTTTATATAAAAAAAATAATAACGCCAATCTTGTACGCCGTAATAACTCCATTTACATACTTAGGTGCCATACTAAACTTTAGGCTACCACATCCTCCCTCCAATCGAGAATGTCCCCATTCTTAAAACTTTGCATAAGTGGTTGAACACAATATTCATCTTTAACCTTCAACCACCATCTTCTTTAATCAACTATAAAATTCATCTTCATCAATATGTCTTCCAAAGAACTTGTCGCTCCATGTGAACTCTGCGCTCGATACCAGGTACCTTGTTTAATGTCCAACCCTAATCTTCCTGGCAGAACAGCTTGCGACTTATGCCGTGTGAAAAAAGTCAAATGCAACCGGCCAATAGTTCCTTCTAAAACAAACGTATATTTAGGACCAGCAGCTCTCCCTGATCCCTCAACTTCTAAAAAGCGATCCAAAATTCCTGTCTTCTTAAAACGAATAAGAACAAAAACAGCTTCAAAAGTTCAATCTTCATCAACGGATCCCGGCCTAATTTTGCCTTCACAAGATCCTAATCCTATAACGCCAGTACCCCCGACTAACTTTGCTGAGACTATGTTTCCTGGCTCTAAATGTAAGACCCTATTTATCTTACTAAAAAAACTTTTAATCAAAATTGACTAAACCTACGACTTAATAACATATTTGAACTTCTAGCTGTCGAAATAACCAACACTGATGATGTTGGTAGAGTGAAGACGGACTATATCAATCATTACCCAAATTTTCATCGCTATCTTTTTCTTGACTTTACTAATGAGTTGAAACGAAAAATGCTGGCCTATTTTCAAGAAACTCCAGCTAATAACCATGAAGACCTCATGAAAAGAAGAATTTTAATGCAAAGCTTTGATAATGATGTTGAACAATTTCAAAGAAATTATCTTTTCTAACAGTATAACTTGATAAAATTTTGTTTTTGCTTGGTCTTCTTAAACTTTCAACATAAATGATGTTTTCTTTCTTCTCTGGCCTGATATAACATAAAATAAAATAATATAAATCTTGTGATGATTCCACTACTGAGAGCAAGGTTTGAATCCCTTCAGACTCCCATATACCAGTCTTCCTTCTTGTCACAGCATTGAGAGAGTGGATCTTCCTATGAGCCGAATACTCCTGATTCCAACCTCATAGGGCCCCCCACTGAGCCGAATTCTATGATTCCAATCTCGCCATAAGGTCCTCCAAGCTTCACACCAAAAAAAAATGGCCTAACTATGAGGCACTAAAAAAAATCATTCCCTAAAATCCAACTACCATCCTAACTTCTGATTCCTTCATCACAATTTTCAAACTTTGCTATACAGCAAACCCATAAAATACTTTTGCCAGGCTTCCAATAATAATATTAACTTTAGACCATGTTAAAGCGCCACAAATTTTACCTAATTAACCATTATGCTTTCTTTAGCATCATCACCACCTAAAATTTTAACCTCCTAAAGCTATCAGCACCCAATTCCAGAAATAATTGAATAACCAGTTTAGAGTTTTAGTGGACAGTGATAAATTAAAAGATTGAATTGAGTTATCCAAACAAGATTGACATTCCAATTTAAAGTCTTGGCAGACCAAACATATAATCGATTGCCAGTTTATGGTCTTGGTGGACCAAAGATCGTTTAAGTGCATAAATATCTTGATATATTCCTAAGTAAGGCCTAGGCTTGACCAAAGATTGAATAAATTTGTTAATCCAGTTTAATGTCATAGTGGACCAAACATTTGATCGACAAGTAATCCAGTATAAGGCCATAGTGGTCCAATGAATGTTGAATTATCCTGCAGATATTAATTTTCCAGTTTAAAGTCATAGTGGACTAAACAATGAATGAACTACCAGTTTAAAGTCATGGTGGACCAAACATTTAATCGATAAGAAATCCAGTTTAAGGTCATGGTGGACCCAACAGCTTGATAACAGTCCAGTTTAAGGTCTTGGTGGACCTAACAAATCCAATAAAAAATTTTAACGATAGTCTTGAAAATTAGCCAGTTTAAAGTCTTGGAGGACTAACAGCTCCAAAATTCGTATAAAACCTTAAAGAAAGTCTTGAAAAGTAGCCAGTTTAAAGTCTTGGAGGACTAACAGATCCAAAATTCGTATAAAAAAAAACCATAAAGAATGTTTTGAACAGTAGCCAGTTTAAAGTCTTGGAGGACTAACAGATGTCTTGAAGTAAAATCCCATAGGTATTGAGTTCCCCTAGACGCTGTTTCCTGTCTAAACTAAATGAATAAAACTAAAAAGAATGAAAACTAAAAAATAATACTAAGAAATATAATAATAATTTTAATTTAATTAATTAATTTTAATTTTAATTTTTTTTTTTTTTTTTTTTTTTTTTATTTATTTTTTATTTTATTATTTTATTTTATTATTTTATTTTTATTATATTTTTATTATTTATTTTATTTTTATATTTATTTTTATTATTATTATTACTATTATTATTATTATTATTATTTTTTTTTAATTTAAAATAAAAGATTTTAGAAAAGATAGTTTTGAAATAAAAGTTAAAATTTAATTTTAAAGAAAGATAAATGAATGTGAAAAGAAAGATAAAAAAAGTACTAAAAAAAAAAATTTTTTTAAAAGATGCCCCCCGGCCATTTGATGAGCCGTACCCTCGACATCATACCCACATCCAAGTGCAACTTGATGTGGTTACACAATTTTAAGAAATTGAAAAGAAAAGAAAATAAATGAAAGTTTTTAGAAGATAATTTTTATAATGATGATCACTGGGTGGGCTCCCTCCAATTTATAAAAATGATTAGAGACCACCAGTGAGCATCACCTTTACATTAATTCATAATATATATTAAAGAAAAGAAATCACAATCTAACATAAAAAATCAAAAACAAAATAACAAAATAATAAAATAAAAAAAATCTTGAATCCGGCGTTGAGAGCGGTGTCTCTTGATTTGTTCCAGTTTATAGTCTTAGTGGACTTCCTAAAATTAAAAGACAAAGCCAGGATTCAACTAGAAACAGGGAAAATTTTGGAAACGAACATTATGGGGTAATTGTGTATAGAGCAGCCAGCCCATCAATTACCCCCACACTTGCCAATATTAAATTAAGAAGGTTCCCCTGTGAACACTTCTTCCAATAAATTTTTTAAAAAAAAAAAAAAAAAATTTCCAAAACTATCTTCACCCATATTTAAAGAATTTTAAGTTTTGAAAATTTCAAAGAAGGTTTTCTTGAATTTCGTAAAGTTTCATCACAGTTTCGTTGACCATATACAGTGTAATGATAGTAAAGTATTTTTGATAAAAAAAAAGAAGATAGTTTATCCTCGTTGCGGAGGTATCCATAAAATTTCGTAGATATCATTAAAATTGTAGTTTATCCTCATTTCGGAGTTGATAAAATTTAAGAAATTTCATAGTTTATCCTCATTGCGGAGGAATCCGTAAAATTTCATCAATATCATAGTTTATCCTCATTGCGGAGGAAGACTTCGACACTCCTGGTGCCTCTAGGATAGAACCGTTTCACTTGATCGGCAGCTACCCTCTTCTTCAATACTACTCCATCCAACTCTTCTAGCACATATGAACCGCCGGAAACTTGCTCCTTGATTTTATACGGTCCATTCCACCTATCTGCAAACATCTTTCCCCACTGACTTTCCAAACTCCTATTATACACCAGGACCATATCACCTGGGTTCAAAGGTTTCCTTAATCGATGTGCCAACCGCTCATCCCAATATCTGACTGATTGATTTTGGATCTTCATCATCCGCAAATATGCCTTTTCTAAATATTCTTCTTTCTTTTCTAGCTGCATCATTCTTGCACACAATAATTCTTCAGTAGTTTTGACCGTGTCCCAGTCAACTCCAAGATATGATTCAGCTTCTAAATCAACCGGTAAAACTGCTTTCTGTCCAAAAACAAGTTCATAAGGTGAAAATCCGGTCGTCCTTTTGGCAGTGATTCGATCAGCAAATAAAACTAAAGGTAAATAGTGCCTCCACTTTTCGGCACTTGTCCCACACATTTTAACTAAAGCATCCTTAATAACTTGATGCCCTCTTTCAACCATGCCTTCAGCTTCAGGATAATATGGGGTTGCTACCCTAACCTTTGATCCAACTTTCAATACGGCCTCTTTAAACTCTGTCCCAAATTCAGGACCTCCATCTACCGTCACCAACTTCATCACCCCATACCTATATACCCAATTATTCAAAAAGAATTCTGCCACATTTTTGGCAGTTATATTAATAAGAGGCGCTGCCTCTACCCAACCAGATAAATCATCTCTGGCCACAATTAAATATTTATACCGTCCCTCTTTTATATGAACGGCATCTAAACTAACTCTTCCAAAGAGCGTATATTCACCGGTCGCGCGTCCAGGTTCTTTTGGCCTTAAATAACTTCGTCTTTGACATTCTTCGCATGACTGAACCCACTGTTTAACAGCCATCTTCATGCCAGGCCACCAAAATCGATCAGAAATTCTTCTAAATGTTTCTCCAACGCCTCTATGCCCGAGATCTTCATGCAGTGATTTCAAAACTAATTCTTGCCCCTTCTGTTGAGTTATAACTACTTGAGGATTTGGATACCTCCTCCTCATTAAACGTCGACCAGATAGGTAAAACGTAGATGACTTCCTCTTGATAGCCACCCATTCATCGTCTTCACAATCTTCTGGCCTCTCTAAAGTCAACAAATAATTGACTAACAAAAAATAAAAACCAGTCTGACCCCAGACTTCATCTTGAAAATCGA
This sequence comes from Hemileia vastatrix, assembly GCA_030280995.1. Classification (NCBI taxonomy): domain Eukaryota; kingdom Fungi; phylum Basidiomycota; class Pucciniomycetes; order Pucciniales; family Zaghouaniaceae; genus Hemileia; species Hemileia vastatrix. The sequence continues at coordinate 65,754,454 of JASXTE010000001.1, forward strand.
TTAATATAACATCAATAGGGACTTCTCTATCACCAATATCACCTGCACATGAATGAGCCAATAATCGTTGACCCCTAAATAAATCTTTAATCGAGCTATGTCGACGTTTTTCTTCTGAACCTTTGGATCCTTCGAAAACCGTATTTGAAAATACCTCTTTCTCTTTATCCACCTTTTTATTTAAATTCTCTAATTCTCCAACATATACACCATTCCTTAAATTACTACTATCCCACACTACCAATCCATTTTCCTCTACATACACCACATCTTCTTCTACCTCCTCTCTGCCGAATTTATCTACACCTTTTCCAACACCTTTATTAACATAAAAACTATTTTCCAGTTTATCCTCTTGGTGGAGGTCATCATCATCATTATCTAAACACAATAGTCCTGCCAGTTTAACCTCATGGGGGAGGTATGGAAAGTCTTCAGCTCCTTTAGTGCTGGCTTTGATAATAGGTATATCTTCATCGAACTCTTCTGAGTCTGAATCTTCTTCAGTGGGTGGTCTCCTTGATAAACCATCTGGCATAGTAAAAGTTTTGCCAGGCTTATGAACTAAATCAAACGAAAAATGTTGAATAAAAGCTACCCATCTCGTCATGGGTGCGTTCGGTAAACTTGGGGAATTAATCATCTGGATTAACGATTTCGCATCCACTTGCAACTCAAAATGTTGCCCCCACAAAATATGCTGAAGTTTCTTCAGTATTTTCGCCACACCACATAATTCCAATTTTGATTGAGAATATCTTGATTCGACCTCAGTAAATACTACAGATTCATACCTAACTGGCCTGATGTAACCAGCTTTATCCATCTGAGACAGAACCGCCCCAGCTGCAACCTGACTTGAATCAACTGCTAAATAAATTCTACCAGCATCTTTTCCATAATCTAACTTGTGCAGGACTAAATCCTTCCCTACAACCTCCTTCAACTTCACAAACGCCTTCTCACACTCTTCATCCCACTCCCAGTCTGCATCCTTTCTCGTTAACCGTCTCAATGGAGCTGCCAATGAAGAAAAGTCCTTGATAAACATTCTAACATATACACAAACGCCTAAAAACCCTCTAACTTCGGTCTTATTCTTGGGTCTTGGCCAGGACTGAATTTTGTTAACTTTCTTCTTGGACATAATCCTACCCTCTCTACATACCACATGGCCTAATATTTCTAAGGCTGGCACACAACATGAATATTTTGAGCCTGAAATAGTTAAACCAGCCTCTTCAATTCGAAACAAGATTCTTTCTAAAGTAATTGCAAACTCCCAAATGAATTTGCGTATCCCGGGATTCTCTTCCAACACCTGGTTATCATAGTCGGTTGTTGGTCCCTTAATTCCTCCATCATCTATAAAGATTCCAGCATATTGTGGAATTTCGTCTTGAAGGATCCAAGCCATCTGAGCTTGATAAACTGCAACTGAATTTGTTGCTCCTTGAGGTAATCTTGTTAACTGTAAACGTCCAAGTGGTGTATCGAATGTAGTGAGAGGTCTTGAGTCCGGATGTAACTCTCTCTCATCATATCCACCCATAATATCTCCCAATCCATAGCACACTCTCCCTGCAAACGCTTCAACAAACTCCTCAGCACTAGGCGGTATCCCAGCATCCTTTATTGTAACCCTATTTAATTCCCTAAGATCATGAACAACTCTAAGCTTGCCATTCGGTTTCTTGATACAAAATACAGGACTAGAATAACTTGACGTTGATTGCTCATACAGTCCAGTGCGTATCCGTTCTCTGACAACTTCTATATAAGCTTCTTTCAATGCAGCTGGAATAGGAATCGGTTTCTGCTGCCACGGTTCATGACATACCACAGGAATCTTGTAAGGCTCCCCATAAAAATGCTTCAACACACCCCTCTCCTCTTCTACAAAAGAAATGGCCTTCTCTCGCTTGACCATCACATCCAACAACAACTTCTTCTCTTCTCCAGAAAACCAACCATCAGGTCCAAAATTAACAACACCCAGTCTCTCAAAAGTGATTCTTGACGTCTCAGAAAATTCAGGCGGATTCTTTACCAAGGGACTTTCATAAGGATCTCTTGATAACCTTGGTCTTCTCAAAGGTGGATTTAATTCAGCAGGTAGCGGTTCATTAATAGGTCGAACTTTATTTGCTACTTTCTTATATTTGGCTGCGTCCACATCTAAATTAACTTGAGGTAAAACGTTGCCATTAAAACTTTCATCAAATGAATCTTCTTCATCGCCAGAATCAGAATAAGAAAAATTAGAAAAATATTTTATTTCATTTTTAAATTTTACCCTTTTCTCCTTTCCCTCGTCTAATTTATAAACAGATTTTCCAACACCTTTTCTTCCCTTATCCAACAGTAAATCACCCGTAAAGAAAGTCGGCAGTTTAACCTCTTGCTGGAGGTCCAAAATAGAAGGAGATATTTGCAGTTTAACCTCTTGCTGGAGGCCCGTGATAGAAGGAGATAATTGCAGTTTAACCTCTTGCTGGAGGCCCGGAATTGAATTTTCACAAAAATTATTTTTTTGAGTTTTAATTATACTGAGATTTTTAATTTGGTTTTGATAAGTTTTTCGCAGTTTACCCTCTTTCTGGAGGTCCGTAATAGAAGGAGATAATTGCAGTTTAACCTCTTGCTGGAGGCCATAAAACATACCCTTCCAATTTTTATCCAACCTAATTTGGCCCATTTTGCCTTTTTCACCGTTTTTAAATTTAATAGAAAAACCGGGTAAATCCAATAAACATATAGAAAAGTCCAAAAGGTATTTGCACTCCAAAGTAATATTAACAGAAAATAATTGAGAATCCACTTGAATTATCTCCAAGTGAGCTGACCTATTGCAATCCGGGATCTCATCCTGAGGAGAGATTACAACATTTGAGCGATCAGCCCCTGCTACCCCAAAAAATGAGGGCATTCATAATAATTTGAATCCTGAATAAATTGAAGGCATAACAATAAAAGAAAATTTCAGCCCAGTTTAGGTAGTTTATCCTCGTTTCGGAGGAATTAAATTCTTGATATCCCCTGGAGATAATCCATAATTTTGCCCCAAGGGCTTATCCACCGATTCCATAAAACCCAAAAATAAACCCCCATAATTTGTCCTACCATTGGACATAAAAAATAAACAGCCCTTTTCCAAAACATGAGTGCATCCAATTTATGCACTCTATTATCAAATGCCACTACACTCTTTATTAGTGCAGGGAAAACCATATCCTCCATAAAAATCTCTTCCTGAGATTGAAACAAATCCACCATACATATACCAGATTCATAAACCATATCCACATCTGAATTGCAGACAGTCTCCGCTTTTGAAGACAAAACCTGAGGTAAATATTCCTCTAAATCAAATTCCAAATTATCCAAAACAAAATTATCCCCAACATCCAAATTTTCTTCATCAGTGACAATAATATCTTCATCTTCAGAAACCTCTTCTTTCCAAACAGAAGAGTTAAAAAAAATAATATCTTCAGGCTGGACAAAATCTTCAGGAATGGCTGATTCCAAAAATTCAACAGAAGCTAATTCTTCTAAACCGCCCTCTTCTATCTCTTGAGCAAGAAAAACCTCTTTTCCAGAGTCCAAATCAAAAGAATTATGAGTATCCAGATGTTCTAAAATAGCCTTCTTTAGCACCTCCATACCAGGAATCCTAGTTTCTCCATCTGGGCAATCCTTCATTAAATTCGCATTAATAAGCACCATCAAAACATCTTTCTTAACCTTTTCCCCCATAGCATCCCAAAAAATATACTTTGATGCATTATCATGAAATTTTATTTCATACTCCAACAAATAATCCAGAACCACCTGAAATTCAACCATAAAATGATGATACTGATGCAGAGATGTTACACCACCTTTTGATTCCCATTTCCTAGCTATATCCTTTAGATCCTCCAATGAATAAACTTTTGGCCACCTTTTTTCCATTTCCATCTTGAGCTTTCTCCAATCTTGATCTTTATAACCATCCATAGAAATAACCTCCTTTTCCACCTCTCTGTCCAAAATAAAGAACCTAATCTGCTTCACCATATCCAAAGGTAAAGCACCATCAATCGCAGCTGCAGTTTCATACCTATGTAAAAATCCTTCTAAATCATCTCCAGAAAACTTGGGCCCAACCCAAGATACAATCCTTACTGATGCCCTAACAGGTACACCAGCAGCCAACACAGCAGTTCCACTAGTAGAAGACATCCCAAAACATAAGAAAAGCGTTAACAACCGTTAAAATAACAAGCCTCTTGCAGGCCAATAACAAAATCCAATTAGAGTTCCAGAAAATAAGCCTCTTGCAGGCTATTAACGTTCTTGATCCAAGTAAGTCTTTAAAGAAAGCTAGAGAAATCGAACCCCACGTTGGGCGCCAACTATGGTAAGGTAAACTCTTACAGTCGCCTTGCTGTAAGCAGAATCCGGAGGAGATATGTGGATTTAGCTGAAAACCCCGTCCTTCCAATAAAAATAACAAAGTAGGTGTTCTAAATCACTAAGCTAACCAATCTACTTAGATCTGATTGATAAAAATAATGAAACTCTAAATAATTAACGCTTATTGAGATTTAATGAAAGTGGCTGTTGATAAAGAAATACTGATAACAACAATTAAGGTGTACCAGTGAAAGATCTGAAAAGATTGACTTTTATGTTTTTATAATATTTTTAATTTTTATGAGACAGCAATAATCAAGTCCCAGTGATGAAGACCTTTCTAAAGATACCCTGTATGAAGTGTTATTTAAACTGTTGAATTGTATTTCTATAATGTTATGTAAAAATAATAATGTTATAAGGGTATTACAAGTTATTTTAATTTGTTGAGTAATTAAAAATGAGACCGTGGTGGTCAATGATTAAGCTGTATGACGTGTCCCCCCTTCTCAATTTCGAGTTTGAGAAGCGCTTAAGTATTGCTAGTCACGTGCCTAAGTTTTCCCCTCCAGAGCTCTTCCAGAGTCAATCCGGAGCCCGTACGGAGCCCGTACGGAGCCGGAACGGAGTCCGTACGGAGTCCGTCCGGACTTCCGGACTCAATTAGAACCTTAAAACTATAATAAAAAATCTATAAAAATTACACATAATAGAGCTACTTCCCCTTTACATACCAAACTAATTTTCGTAGTCTGCGCAGCTCTATTTACCCCGTGAAAATTCATCAAAGTTAAGTAATTTTTGAAAAACGTAAATATTTCTATAAAACTTTAAAATTCATTTAAAAATATAAGAAAAATAGTAAAAATTCTGGGAAAATTTCCCAAGGTTCTTGAGTGACTCGACTTGATACTTATAAATTTTTCAGACCGTAAAAAATAAGTTTTCTCCGCAAAATAAATTGTTTTCGTGTAGGCATTTGCTCGTGACCAATTTCATCATATTTAAAACTCCAATAAATTAAATAAAACCCTTTTATATAAAAAAAATAATAACGCCAATCTTGTACGCCGTAATAACTCCATTTACATACTTAGGTGCCATACTAAACTTTAGGCTACCACACTGTTTGGAGATTTACTGGCTCAAATGAAACCTTTTTCTACATTCTCTGAAATGTAGTCTCAAAGATTTTGAGATTTGTCCTTTGACAAAAAATAGACAGGAACATCCAATGGTACTGGACCTATTCACTCTATTTAATAGTCATAGAGTCAATAAGGTGGTAGTTTTTCAGCCTTATGTATTGAAAAAACATTGATAAAGTCAAGATAAACTTCGGTTATAGTTGACTAAATGGCTTCAATATTTATTTGGTCATCCTCTTCATCTTCAAGGAAGTCTGTCAAAGGTAGACTGGTATTTAGAGAGAAAAAATAAATTAATTCAAGGCTATCGAGATCCTCTTTGAGTAAAGTAGTCAAGCTAGAATGGTTAGCCAAGTTCTCCTTTAAAGAAAGATAAGATGCTTGCAGTACATCTGGCAGAGAAGTGTCCTCTAGCAGGAATTTTTCAGGAAGGTTGTTTAATTCCCTATTGACCTGTATTGATGAATCAGAAATATACTTAGCACAACGGGTGTTCCATCCCTGTGACCAATCAATTTTGGGATTCTAATGCTGAAAGAAGTCATGGCCATGAATGGTATTTTCCATCCTTGGGGAATCCATGACTGTCAATTTTCACTCAAAGGAGAGAAAATTTGGAAAGTTAAAAACCCATAGAACTTTCTTACTAACCAAGTTTTTGGGTTCCTCTTATTCAACCAGAAAATTGGAATTTGGTCAATGTCTACATATGTCAGCTTAAGTTTTTTGGAAAAAGATAAACTGATAAATGCAATTGAAGCTCCAGAGTCACAAATACAACTGAAGGGAATATCCTTCTTAAAAATAATTAGTCTCAAAAAGTTAAGGGAAACTCCAGTCCATAGGACATGGAGGCTCTGTGCACTGGGAGATATAAAATAGTTTTCTTTGCACACAAGTAAACTATTCACTAGTTTTTTGACGTTTAACTGTTACATTCTCTATCCTTTAATTTAGCACATTCATCCAACTTGTGTTTACCCCATAATACATACACAACCTATTATCTGCTCTTATTTTCATTTCAGCTTCCTTTAATTCCCCTTTTGGTTCCAATACTTTACTGATATCACCTGGGATTCAGCCTTTTCTTTACCCTTTTCATTGGGTTTGGTTTGATATAAAGATTTAGTGGGTCGAGGATGAGTCAAAGAATTTCCTTATTTGAAGTTCAAGCCATGAGATTTATTGGAATAAAACCTTTGTTAAAGATGACATTGGCTAATGCCATCAATTTTAAGGGTCTTATCAATTAGTTCCATTAAAGTTGCCATTTTTTGATCATAAAGATTTAATTGGTCAAGTATCCTTGAAGGAAGTCCCTTTTTGAAAAGATACTTTAGGGCTGCATTATTCCAACCTACTCAAATTTTTAGAGCCCTAAAAATTGAGATATAATCAGAAGCTTTATCATAATTTTTCATGAGATGGAAATCTAATTCAATTTCTGTGTTATTGGTTTCATTAGGGTCACCAAATAACATAAAGAGTTGGTCTTCAAATTTTTCTCAATTGTTGATTAGAAAATGGGTTTCTGTCAAATAAAGCATGATCAAGTATTGCTTGAACTATCATTATGCTTTCCCAGATAAGAATGAAGAGGCATAAATTACCTTGGAGAAATCTGTATTGAAGGTTCAAGGGTCATTGTGGAACAATAATTTTAAGGTATTCAAAAAAGGTCGCAATCTGTCAGGATGTTCTCTGTCAAATTTATCTGAGGATTTCATTGAGGGAATTTAAATTTAGAGTTTTCCAAAGGAGAAGGATTATAAATTAATTTCACTAATAATTTCATGAAATATTCCAATGAAGGAGCTGGAACAGGTTCAGAAGCTTGGTCTGGACGGTTGGTAGCTGGGGATGATTGTGCCTTATGAATTGTATCCTTGTCTTCTTTTTCCTTACTAGAATCTTCAAAATCCTGAGAATATCATCTACAGATTGTATTGAATGTTCCCTTTCTCTTAATTTGAGAGGTTCAAGAGATTGAGTATGGGAAAGAGGTTGCAAAGCTGGTGGCCTATCTCTGGCGTGAGCTCTCATAGTATCACCCATACAAGGAGTGCTTTGAACAGGTTCCATTTATACTTAGCATCTGAATATGTAGTAGTAAAAAAAAATTGAGAAATACAGAGAATAAAATTATACTTTCACCAGACAGCTTATGCACAAGGTCAAGGGTTTTCCTGGATAAGTGAGATTGGCAAATATGATTGAAGACTTCTTCAAGGGAGTTATTTGAAGATAAGTCCATGATAAATTAATATTGCTTCAAGATAAGTTAGAGGTGAATAATATTGTAATTTATAGTAAAACTAGATATTTGGGTTAATCTCACAAAGGGTTGGAACATAATAATTAAAAGGGATTTAGGAGTTTTAATAGTTTTGAAGAAAAATTTATTATTAAGAAAGGTAGGAAACAATAATAGCCTTATATAAATTTAGCCACTATCACAACAATATTATAATTTAATTCTAAAGAATTTCAAACCAAATCCACCCCATTATATAGACAACTCCATATTGCATTGACCCCTTTAATAAAATTCCCTTAATTTATCACTGACACTTCTATATAACCCACTGATCCTTTAGCCTTACTCCTATCCCTACTCAAAAACCTATAATTACCCTTAGACACACAATAACCCAACATTGAAACTATACTATTTATCCTGGAACTAATACATTGTGCATTTGATTAAAATTGAAAAGTATAAGCAGATGATTGACTAATTTAGATTTAAGGTTTAGATAGTGCAGTTTCTAGTACATTCAAATTAAGAAAACAAAGGGAAAAAGCAGTTTCTAGGTATATGTTTCTTTCTGTGCTTCAATTATGGATTTTTGTACTGATTTATAGATTAAAAGATTGAATTTTGCTTTGAGTATCATATGGCTCCTGACAGGTAATAGGAGTTAAATCACACAGGCTCTTTTTTTTATTTTCCAGTTGTTTTCATCACCGTTTCCCATAGTCTCTCATCCCATCTCCTGCTCCAGGTTTAGACATAGTTACCATTTTCTTTTATTTTTTTATCCCTTTCTCTCTTGTTTGATTCCCTAGCTTTCCTCCTCCCTCCTTATCTCTCTCATGTATTTCTTCACACAATATCCTTACTTCATAAATGACCAAAATTGACTGAGAAACCATTTAGAAACCCAAAAAAAGATGTGAGATGTGGGGTAACTAAATGAAGTCTCATGGAAGGCACTTTCAAGGGTAAATCCTTGTATAAATAGGCCAATTTAAGCATGGTAGTGAATTAAAGGCTCCAATCTTGAGGTTGTTAATTGTCATGCACCATGTGACACTTGAAGCAAAAGCACCTCAATTACCCCACTATTCAAGCTGTAACTCCACTAGTGATGGCCAAAAAGCAACCTTGGGGTGATTACTTTCAATTTTGTTCTTGAATCAGACGTGCTATCCAAACCTTAAAATAATACTAACAGTAAAGACGCTTATACTTTTCAATCATAGGCAATGTGCACGTAATCTAGCACTAAGATCAAGGTAATATTTGAACAGGGATAATTGTGGATCTGAGGGTAAATTAAGAGGTCTGTGAAGTAGGAACAGGGAGGAAGGGTTATAAGGTTAGATGTTTGGTAAATGGGAACTCCAGTTGATTAAATGGGTCTGTGGGTGTATGAGTGCTGGGTGATTAATGGGTCAGTGCGAGGAGGAATGGGATATTTAAAGGGGGGTTAATTTGGTTTGACATTCCTTAGAATTAAATTATAATATTTTTGTGATAGTAGTTGAACTCTTATTAGGCTATTTTAATAATTGACCTTTTCTTACTTAAATAATCAATTTCATTGAATCCTAAAATACGTAAATCTTTTCCTTTGATTATTAAGTTGCAACCCTTTGTGAGATTTTCAATAATAGTTAGTTTCCATAGCATATACATTAATTATTCCTCAAAGATTATCTCCAAAAAGTATTAGTTACTTTGATTTATCTTCAAATCACTTCCTTGAAATAAGTCCTCTGTGCTTCAAAGTCATAAATTCTATCTCCCTTTTTATCTCACTTACTTTGGGATCACCCTTGACCCTGTGCATAGGTGGACCAGTGAAAGTATAATTTAATTCTCCATAGTTCTCATTCTTTGTACTACTAAAACTTTCAGGTGCTAAGTCTAAATATGGAACCTGTTCAATTCACTCCTCCTCCCATGGGCACTACTACTAGAACTCATGCTAGGGATAGATGGACCTCATTACGTCCTGTTTCTGGGACTCACTCTCTTGAACCGCTTGAGTTAAGGGAGCGCAAACATTCAATTCAATCTGTAGAGGATATTCCCCAGGATTTTGAAGACTCCAGTGAAGATGATGAAGGAGAGGATACCATGCACAGGGCACCATCAGCCCTGGATGTCGAGCCTTCAGGCCAACCTTCAAACCCTGGCCCAGCTGCTTCATCGGAGGAATTTATGAAACTCTTGGAAAAAACTATTACTAATCCTTTCCCATCTGAAGGATCAGAATTTAAAACTCCTTCAATGAAATCTCCTGATAAATTCAATGGAGAACACCCTGATAGATTGCGTTCCTTTTACAAACATGCAAGCTACTTTTCAACAATGACCCTCGAACTTTTAGTACAGATTGTTCTAAGGTCATCTATGCCTCTTCTTATTTATCTGGAAAGGCGTCACAATGGGTTGAACCTTATTTGCTCATGATTTCCTTGAACAACTCTCATTTACTCATTAATCATTGAATGAAGTTTGAAGACCAACTTTTTACATTATTTGGTGATCCTAATTAGACTGAAAACACAGAGATTGAACTTGATTTCCTTTGCATGAACAATAATGGTAAAGCTTCTGAGTATATCTCAAATTTCAGAGCTTTACAAACTCAAGTTAGTTGGAATGATGCAGCTCTGAAATATCATTTCAAAAAGGGACCTCCTTCAAGGATTCTGGACCAATTGAATCTTCACAGGCATAAAATGGCAAGTTTGACGTAATTAATGTACAGGACCCTTGAATTTGATGGCGCGCATCAAGGATGAATTCAACAAAGGCTTCACACCCAAAAATTGCATGGTTCTAATTTCAAATCTGGACCTCCTTCAAAAAATCACTTTTGGCAAGCCTTATCAACCCAATCCAACCTAGTCAAAAGGAAAAAGATAACTCTAAACCCAAAAGCTAGACTCCTGGAAATATCAGTAAGGTATTGGATCCAAAAGGGGAATTAAAGGAAGCTGAAAGGAAAAGACGGGCAGATAATGGGTTATGTATGTATTGTGGGGGTATACACAAGTTGGAAGATTGTGAAATGTGAAAGGGAATGGAAGGTAAAAGTTCTAAGTCACAAAACTAGAGGATAGTTTACTTGTGTGCAAAGAAAACTATCTTATTTCTCCCAGTGCACAGAACCTCCATGTCTTAAGGACTGGATTCACCATTAACTGTTTGAGATTTATACTTTTTAAGGAGAATATTCCCTTCAGTTGTCTCATTGACTCTGGAGCTTCAATTTCATTTATCAGTTAATCTTTTTCCAAAAAACTTAAGCTGACTTTTGTAGATATAAATAAAATTACAATTTATTTGGTCAAATCACAGGAACCCAAGTATTGGGTCAGTACAAAAGTTTTATGGGTTTTCAGCTTTCCAAATTTTCCCTCCTTTGAGTGAGAATTAATAGTCTGGGATTCCCCAAGGATGGACAATACCATTCTTGGCCATGACTTTTTAACACATTTGAATCTGGACATTGATTTGTCAGTGGGATTGATCACCCCTTGTTCTAAGTATATTTCTGATTCTTCAATGCAGGTCAATAGGGAGTTAAAAAACCCGTCTTACCAAGTCCTGCTAGAGAATATCTCTCTGCAAGATGATTTGAAACCATCTGATTTTTTTTATAAACAAGCATTTGGCTATCTTTTCTAGCTTGGTTACTTTACTCAAAGAGGTTTTCAACAACCTCAAGGTAAGAAATTATTGCTCTCTAAATTCAGGTCTGCTCTTGAAAGACTCCTTTGATGATGAAGGGGACAAACAAATAAATATTGAAGCCATTAAATCAACTCTAATCAAAGTTTATCACGACTTCCCTGATGTATTTTAAGTCTGTAAAGCCAACAAGCTACCACCTCATTGACCCTATGATCACCAAATAGAGTTAGTAGTTCCAGTACCTTTGGCAGGTCTTGTATACTCCCTAGCAAAGGATGAATCTCAAGTTCTTTGAGACTAAATTTCAGAGAATGTGGAAAAGGGTTTCATTCAAGCCAGTAAATACCCAACTGGCTCTCCAGCTCTTTTTTTTAAGAAAAAAGATAAAAGTCTTAGGTTGTGCATTGATTATAGAAAGCTCAATGCAGTGACTAAGAAGAACACATATCCAGTTCCTTCTATGTCTTTACTTCTTACTTTGTTTAATGGTGCTAATTTCTTCTCTAAAATTGATTTAAGAGGCACTTGAAACCTTATACATGTTGCTGAAGGCCATGAACCTTTAAAAGAAATGGGCACTAGTTTTGGTAGTTTTGAATATTTAGTTATGCCTTTTGGGTTATTTAATGCACCTTCAACTTTTCAAACTTTTGTCAATGATATCTTTTATGATTTTTTCAAAAAAAAATTTGTTTTCTATTTAAATGATATTTTAATTTTTTGAAGACCCTTGAGGAACATATTGAACATGTCCAACAAGTCCTCAATTGTCTTCAAGAGCATGGTCTCTACGTCAAGCACATTAAGTGTGAATTCCACCTAAAGTCCATTTACTTTTCAGGTTTTACATTATCCACCGACGGCCTTGCCATTTATGATGGAAAAGTCAAAAAAATATTGGAATGGCCAGAGCCAAAATCTGTTAAATCATTACAAGGTTTTTTAGTTTTTGAAAATTTCTATAGAAGATTTATTAAAGATTACTCTAAAACTATTACAAATCTCACCTCTCTTCTTAGAAAAGATATTCCCTTTGTTTTCCCAATACAGCACAAAAGGAATTCAAAGCATTAAAGTCTGCATTCACCACCACTCCAATTCTTTGACATTTTTATCCCTCTGCTTTGAAAATTGTCAAGACAGATGCTAGTGATTATGCCATTGTGTGGTTATATCCCAATTAAATCCTGAAACAAAATTTTTTTCATCCTGTTGTGTTTGAATCATGCAAATTTCTCACAGCAGAGTTAAATTACAAAATTCATGATAAAGAGTTACCTGCTGTTATTCATTGTCTTAAAAAATGGTTTTCTTTTCTTCTCAGCCTTAATAGTTCTTTTCAAATTTTAACACATCATAATGCTTTGAAATACTTTATGTCTTCCAAAGTCTTGACATGAATTCAAGCCAGATGGGCTGAGTTCTTATCTGAAATTTCTTTCACTATTGCATATCACCCTGGAGAAAATTGCATAGTTCCAGACATATTGTCACATTGGAACAACGTTTACCCAAAGGGGGGGAGTCATTTTGTAACAAGAAAACAGCAAATGTCAATTCAATTTTCAACAAATCAATGTTAACAACTCATCAACTCAATACAATGACAAGTCAAACAATTCAAAATCCACTATCCAACATTCAAGAAGCTCAATCAAAAGATGATTATTGTATGGGGGTAAAAGACAAAATACTCTCAAGGAAAGGGGCCAAAAGATTCAGTATTGAATCAGATCTATTAGTCTTCAAAGATAGAGTATACATACCCAATGATAAGGATTTAAAATTATGTATTTTCAATAGAAGACATGACTTTCTGTTAGCTGGTGATTTTGGGGTTTATAAAACCTACCACTTAATAGCAAAGTATTTCTTCTGGACAGGAATGAATAAAGAACTCAAGGCCTATATTAAAGCCTGTTATGAATGTAATAGGAACAAGGTACCTTATCATAGGAAGTATTGGTTGCTTCAATCACTTCCAGTTCCCTCTAAAACTTGGAAATCAATTTTGATAGATCTCATTTCTCAATTACCTCCATCAGATAATTTTGATAGTATACTAGTTATAGTTGATAGATTTTCTAAAATGTCTATTTTCATTAAAACTTTTACTACTGCAAGAGAAGAAGATTTGGCAAAATTATTCCTAGAACATGGATTACCAAATGATATTATTTCAGATAGAGGTCCTTTGCTTGTTTCTACTTTCTGGACTCAACTATGTTGAGAATTAAATATGACGAGGAACCTTTCTACTGCTTATCATCCTGAAACCAATGGGCAAACCAAAAGATTCAACCAGATTCTGGTACAATATCTTAGAATATATATTAATTATCAACAAGACGATTGGACCACATGTTTAACATATGCCAAATTTGCTTATAACAACTTGACACATTCTTTGACAAAAATATCCCTTCAAAATTATCTATTGACAACATCCTCAATTAAATTTGATTTATGTAGCAATAAATCATCCTGTGGCTAATTATCTTCAAAAAATTTCACGACTTCAAGGCAAACTTCAATTTAACCTGGAAGCTGCAAATCAAAGGTATAAGGAACAGGCTGATAAACATCAACAATCTGCTCCACAACTTAAACCAGGCAATAAAGTATGGCTCAATGCAAAAAATATCCAAACAACTCAACCATCTAGGAAACTATCTGAGAAACGCTTGGGTCCATTTGAAATTGATACTTAAATCTCTAAAATGCATTTCAACTCAAGCTACCTCCAAAGTGGCAATCAATTCATCCTGTTTTTCACATATCTCTCTTTGAACTGGCTTGAGAAATATACCTGGGAATGAACCATCCTCCTCCATAACTGGTCAAAGTAGAAGATCATCTAGAGTGGGAAGTAAGCTGGATTCTCGATTCAAGAAGGCACAAAGGGAAACTTCAATATCTTGTGGAATGGGAAGGCTAACATGATGACACTAATAAAACATCCTGCAGCCATTAATATTTCTAATGCTCCTGAACTTATCAAATCTTTTCATTTAAAATATCCTTCAAATACTAAACCCGAAAATGTTTTTGGTTTTCTATCTTTCTTTCTCTGTTTCTTTTCTTTTCTTATTCTTCTCATCTTAATTTTCTTTTCTAAAACTGAAAATCTTAAATCCTTAACATATCTTTCAAATTTAAACTTAAAACTTCATAATCATTTAAATCTTAAACTCCTTTATCTATTTCTTTCAATTTCTAATTTCTGCATATTTCCTTAAACTAAATTTAACACATTAAATAAAAATAAAATAAAATAAAAATAAAGTAAAATAAAATAAAATTAAAGTAAAATTAAATTAAATTAAATTAAATAAAATAAAATAAAAAATAAAATAATAAAATTACAAAAATAAAATTACAAACTAATTAGAACTTATATTAAAATAAATTCATTTTTTTTCTTTTTCCTAAAAATTATTTTCATATTATGTTATCATTTTCTTTTCCTAAAATTCTTTTTCTTTCTTCTTTCTTTCAAAATTCAAACTCCTTTTATTTGATTTTCTTTTCTGTTTCTTCAAACACAAACCATCAAAAGTACTCAAACAATCAAAACAACTCTCATCAACAATCAATCTCTAATAAAATTTCTTTGAAAATTCTAAACTTTTTTTTCTTTTCTCTTTCCTTTTCTTGAAATCTTCTTTCTTAAACACAAATTTTTTATTTATTCTCTTCTCTTTACATAATAATTCAAAAAACAAATAATAAAATAAAACAATAATCAAGATTAAACTATATACAATAAATTCTTTTCCCTTTTTTTTTCTACTCTACTTTTTTCTCTTTTCTCTTCTAATTTTCTTCAAATCAACTCCTTCATCTTTTTCATGACTTGCCTAACTCCCTTTTGACTATTCTCAAACACTTCATCATCTTCAGCAAACACTACCTCCCCAATATCCAACAATTCTTTGGCTATATCATATGAGGCAGTGTAGACAATCCTATAGTACTAGCTATAGGCCTTGACCAAGGGAGTTGGAGAAAAACCAGAGAGAAAATCCCCTGTCCCTTTAGAAAAATAGAGTGAGATTTACTTGCTAAAGTAAGTTGGTTCCTGTTTTGCTAAAGCCCCTTTTTAACACACTTGACTGCTTGATGAGCCAAGAAAGTAGTCACCAGACAGACTACCAGACCAAAGAACTGAAATGTAGAACAATGTCCACAACAGAGACAGCAAAGATACTTGATGTAGGCTGCAAATCCACACCAGAGACAGCAATAATACTTGCTATAGCTTGCAAGACTATAACAGAGAAAACAGTTGCCAAAGTTAAGTTAAATGAAGAACTCACCTGCAACAAACACAGCCAAATTGTGGCCAGAAAACAGTGAAAACTGAGTGAGGAACAATGATATCACCTCCGGATGGTTGTATGATGATTAAGGTTGCCCCAAACTGTCTTATTCACTATGTACACACAGACCACTAACTAAGAGCCCATGCGCACCCACCAATCTGGTGCCTGTACCCGCCAAATTGCGTAAAAAACCCTCCTGAAGCGCTCCCCAACCTCCTAAAACAGAGGGGGGCAGGCCGCCCAACGTCGGAGATGCCACCTGAAGCGGCCCGGCCTCCCTGAAGCCAGAAGACCAGCAAAAACCACTAATCTACTTAGAAAAATTAGCTACAACTACTAGAACCTTTAAAACACCGAATTTCACTATAACAACATTGAGACATGAAATATAGAGAAAAATTAGCTCTATCCAATGGTACTAAGCACTTAACCCTAAGACTTAAGGTTAGCCCGTAAAACACAAAAAACAAAATTAAACAGCAATCTTTTATAAATGAAAAATGAGGAAATGACCCCTTAAAACTTAGAATATGAAAAATGTCTACAAGACACAAAATATAGAGAAAAACCAGGGCTATCCAATGATAGTACCCACATACCCGCAGACCCAATATCCACAAAATAAAACCAGAAAAATACCCAATTCCTTAACAGATGTCAATTAAGACATGCACAAACAGCGCCAAATCACACAACAAAGGCCCCTGCCAATGTTGGAAGACCACAGCGGAACTCACAACTTTCCCCACCTCTTCACATAAACCCTTGACAAATGACATTCAACAAGTTTGGCTGGGTTGCTTAGACCATAATCAATCCAAGACTTTGACCAATAAGTTAGCATCCTCAGTGTTTTATGGACCACTTTCAATCGGCCATTTGACCTCAGCAGGAACCTCAGGGACTGGCCCACTGATTGACGCTACGGGAATCTCATCCATGGTCTCCACCCCCTAAAGAAAAAAATCAGAAAAATCAGTACCATCAAAGTAATAAAATTTAAATTAAATCACTTACTCCAAATTCAGGATCAACTTCAAGAAAAAATGGTTTTCTCTCTACCACCTCCACTTCATCTTCATCATTGTCTTTGATTATCAGTCATTGTTTCTTTGATTTGATGGCTTCTTCCCCCTCTTGTTCTTAAGCACCTTGGACAACCTTGTCTACTTCTTCCTCTATCATCCTTTGCTTCCCTGAAGAAACATCTGTAGCCCAATCAGATATCTCCAGTCTCTCCTCCTGGCTCAATCCCTCTGTTTCATCCACAGCTGAATTACTAGTAGTGGGCATGTCCCATATATCTTTGACAACAGCCTTTGAGTTGGTGATCAACCAAAATTTTGTAGCAGTGAATGGCTTGAAATTTTGATTGAGAGCCAGGGCATTACAGGCCACTCAATGCCATTGAAAAAAATTGCACTTCTTGCAAGGACCTTGAGATGTCTCCACGCAAAATAAATCCATGTCCACACAGGCTGTGCATGTAGTTTTGAATTTCCAAGTGCGAAATCCCCCATCAGCTCAAGGGTGAGGAGGAGTAGGTGTAGGATTGGTGTGTTCAGGCATTGAAGTGTAAAATAAAAAAAGTTAAAATTAAAAGAGTAAAGGAGATGATGGAAAAAGGTTTTTTATTGAAGAATTCCCATGCTCAATGGTGCTTGCGTTTTATACCCAGGCATCTGTCACATGTTACATGACACTCAAAGCAAAAGTACCTCAACTACCCCACTATTCAAGCTTTAACTCCACTAGCGATGCGCAAAAAGCGACCATAGGGAAATTACATTCTACTAGGTTCTCAAATTAGCCGCACTACTCAAACTTTAAAATTATCTTAAAAATAAAGATGCTTATACTTTTCAAACATAAGCAATGTACGCACAGTCTAGCACTAAGATTGAGGCAATCTTTGCTAGGGGTAATTGTGGGTCTGAGGGCAATTAGGAGGTCTGAGAATTAGGAACAGGGTAAAAGGGTTATAAGGTTAGATGATTGGTAAATGAGAATTATGGTGGATTAAATGGGTCTGTGGGTATATGGTGGCTGGTTAGTTAATGGGTCAGTTCAAGGAGGAATAAGATATTTAAAGGGGGTTACTTTGGTTTGACATTCTCTAGAATTAAATTATAAAATGTATTTGTGATAGTATTCAAACTCTTATCAGGATATTGTTATATTTGTCCTTTTATTTCTTAATAATCAATTTCATTAAATTCCTAAATACCTAAATTTTCCCTTTGATTATTAAGTTGCAACCCTTTGTGAGATTTACCACAATAGTTAGTGTCCTTATCATATACATTAATTATTCCTCCAAGATTATCTTGAACCATTATTAGTTACTTAGATCTATCTTCAAACCACTTCTTCAAAGTAGTTCTCTGTGCTTTGAAGCTGTAATTTCCCTCTTTCTTATATCTCACTTACTTTGGGATCACCCTTGACCCTGTGCATAGGTTGACTGGTGACAATTTCTTGTTTTTTCCATAAAACAAGGGAAACAACAGCTTTAAGGCTACTTAAAAATTATTTAGCATTATTTTCAAGGTTCTTAAGATTAATTTGACATATTTCAAACTAATATTAATTAGATTATACTTTTAAAAGGTGGATATATGCATGTATATAAGGTATTATAATGGCATTTATTGTGTTTAATCATTAATTTCACTTATGTATACAACTTTTATACCTTTATTTATTGTTCCCATGTGTACTAAATGTGTTTAACATAATTTATAAGAAATTTTTACTCAGTTCTTTTAATTTCCAGGCTGACATATATCCACTTCACTTAATTAAGGTTTTAGACCAATGGGCCATGCTGCTGTGGTATCATTGTCTACATTAATTTTTGACATTTTTTCTTGATTTTATTTATGACTAACCTTTATTTTCTTGAAGTATAATTACTTTATCTTTTTGTCTTGATCTGAATGACTTGTTTTTTGTTCATTTATTAGTTTTAATTGAAATTTGGCAACCTGGACCCCCTACTAAAATAAAATGCAAGAAGAGGTATTTCCTTTTTTTTTTGACTTGAGAATTTAAGAAAAAAAAATTAGAAAAAAAGAAAAAAGATTGTTTATTAGACTTATAAAATTCAAAGTTATACAAATGGTACATTTGACATATAAAAATTGATGCACTTACATGAATGTATTTATAATTACAAACACACACTCAACAATGCACCAAATTTTTAAGGTACTTAATTAAATTTTGTTAACAAAAAAACATGACTGAGTAATGAAACATTCTTATGCATTAACCTTATCTGGTGAAAAAATTTATTGGCACTCTTTAGAACAGAAGAACATGTAACCTCATATTTTGGTCAAATGAATTGTTTCCACTTTGACCAAGTTTCTGACTCAGTGGAATAGTTGTGCCATCAACAAAAACTAATACATACCATGAAAACCTCTGATTGAATAACCTGAGAATATTCATATTGGTCTTCTTTGGTTGGCCAAGAGAGATGTTGAGAATATAAAGAAAGAATAGCAGAGATGTATTGTTTTGTATAGCTATTAATTGAGCCATAACCTAAAAAAAAGTCTTTTTTTTTTTGCAAATATTTCAAGGAAGATTTATTAACATTTAAGCGCAAACAACTTAGTGAGACAGCCAATAGAATTGAAACATCTTTTTTTTGAGAATTGTTGTGAAACATGGGGTGATCCTGTATAAGCTTGAAAAATTTGAGGAAACATTACTGGGAAGTCTTGAATAGCTGTCTATAACTGGGATCAGATAATTTAGGAGTGTCTTGATGTTATGTGTAAAGGTATGAATTACTTGGGGCTTTCTTCAAAGAAGGTAACATTCTCTGGCTAATTTTGATAAAATAACAAAGTCTTCTTCAAGATCAGAATCAGAGTCCAGGATGAGATCAAGAGCTGTGAAAGTCATTGCATGATATAATTTATTATAATTCGAGAGTGAGGAAGGCATGACTCTTACTGTCAAGGGGTCCTTTTGGTCTAGAAGATTTGTTCGAGGTTTATATGAGGATTTTACGGGATTAAATGGACTCTCAAGACAATGTACGCATTTCTTTATCACTTTGATTATTTTACTCAAATAAGAAGAGGTAAAGTCAAATATTAATATAAATTATAGATTAGAATTACATAGATGTAACTACTAATGATATAAAGTATAGAAATAATAGTAGTATTGTAAATGTAAAAAGTAAGGTAATGAAGGAATGTTCTGAAAAGCACAAAAGTAAGGGGCCTTTTTTAGGCAAAACATGTGGAAATAAAAAATACAGAATTTACACCATCTACTGTAAGAATGTGAGAAAAAGGATGACTAAAAGGAGTAAATATATTACATAAGAAAATAAATGAATTGGTACGTCAACAAGGGCATCAATTTTATTAGCAATAAAGTATGAGTTCCTTGGACTGTCAAAATTAGTTACATAACAAATAATTAATTATATTACTTTCACGGAAATCCAGATCTCTCAATGACGTAATATAATAATTTAAAAAAAAATTTATTATAATTTTATTATTAATTTTTATTCTCAATCAACTTATACTATTGAGCATGGTGTTAGGGAGTAAAAATGTAGGGGACATTTATTTACATTAATTATTTATACTACTTGATGTACTTAACTAGTTAGTTGTAAGTAATACTTAAGTAAATAATTAATTGTTAGTAAGAAGAAGGGTTGTGGCTTCAACTCAGTAAAATAATTAATTATTTTACCGGGTAAATCTAGTAGCCTGGCTGACACTTCCTCACTCTAAAAAAAACAATAAAAAAAATGCTATGATTTTTTCTTTTTATAATTTTTTAGTAGAGTAGGAAGATTAGATATCTCCTTCCCAGGTATCCAAGAATCATATTCAGGTGATTTATTCTTTAATCTAAATAAGTATTCTGTACCTTTTTCAGCAGTGACTATTCTGTCATTTAGAATTTTTTCAATTTCTGCTGTTTCAGTGATTTCATTTGGGGTTTTCTTTGGTCTTCCCCTCCTTTTTGGAAATAAATCACTAATGGATGTGTAAGGTTTCATAAGAGATATTGGAAAAACAGGATGTTTTCTGTCATATGAAGAATACAAAATAACCTCAACTGCATTATCTCCAATCATTCTTCTGACAACAAATGGACCAACAAATGGATCTTTCAATTTGTTACTACCTTGTAAGTTGAAGTGGACTGTATAAATTAACACTTCATCACCCTTTTTAAAAGTGTATTATTTATGGGATTTGTCCCATCTCTTCTTCTCATATTCAAATTATTTTTCAATACATTGTTGAGCATGATTTCTGCACAGTTGTTACATTTGAAGAAAAGACTTTACAGCAGGATGTATATCCAATTTAGGTATTTTTATTGAGAATTTGGGCAAGAGTATTTGGAACATATCCAAGCCAGAGCTCAAAAGGCTTTCTTTGAGTAACAGAATGAACAGTGCTATTATAGGAAAATTCCAACCCAGGAAGTAAGGTAACCCAATCATGAGTTAATCTGTCATTATCTTTATACTCAAGGCCAAAGGCACAATACCTTCTTATTATGTCCTCTAAAGTCTGAATCATTCTTTCAGCTAAGCCATCAGTCTGTGGATGATGGGCAGTAGAAAGTTTTAGATCACAACCACAAATATTCATCAGAGACATCCAAAATTCAGAAGTAAATTTAGGGTCTCTGTCAGAGATTATGAATTTAGGAAAACCAGCAGTATTAAACATTTGAGACCACCATAAGAAAGCTAATTCTTTAGTGGAAACATCCTTGTGGGTAGGGATAAATTTACACATTTTTGTGAATCTGTCCACAATAACCCAACAAGAGTTATAACTGTCTTTTCTAGCAATAGGTAATCCTGTTACAAAATCCATGTTTATTATCTGCCATGGTGCATCAGGAGGTTCAATATGTTGCATTAATCATGCTCTTTTACCAGTCAATCTTTTTGATTTTTGGCAAGAATCACAAGATTCAACATATAATTTTGTGTCTTCAGACATATTAACCCACCAAGCAGTGTTCTTAATTCTGATAATTGTTTTTTAAGATCAAAATGCCCAGCTAATATGTCATCATGAAAAACTTTCAAGATGATTTCTCTCATAGAAGGAGTAATAAAAATAACATTACTCAACTTTCTTCTATAATATAGATATCCCTCATCAATTGAAAATTTACCTTTTTCCAAAGCCTTCTGGTACTTTAGTGGAAGTGTTTTAATTAATGCTTGTATTGAAGCATTCTTTGGATCATTTAATATGGTGCATAACTTTTTTAAGTCAGTTTCCTTATCATATGAATCCAGAATAAGCTGTAATAGCTCTTCCTCCAGATCAACCACATATATCCCATGAATATGAATAATTTCATCTTCAGGGTCATAAGAAGGATTAGAGTCATCATTTGGTAAAGGTAACCTTGATAACCTATCCACATTTGAGTGAACAATACCAGCCCTATGAATAATTGTCATTCTCCATCTGTATTCTTGAACAGCCAACTGCCATCTGAACATATGTCTGTTTGGTGTTTTCAAGTTTAAAAGGGATTTAACTGAACTGCAGTCAGTGACAAGTTCAAATTTCTGGTCATCTAGGTAATAATGTAGCTTCTCTAGAGCCCACACTACAGCTAAACATTCCAATTGAGTAGCACCATATTTCAATTCACTATTTCTCAAGGTTCTTGAAATATAACAAATTACTACTTCTGAGACTTTATCATTTGTCACTTGTTTTTGATGGAGGGCAGCACCAAGACCAATGAAACTGGCATCAGTGTACAAAACAAATGGTTGATTAAAGTCAGGTAAAGCAAGAATTGGTGCTGACATCAAACAGTGTTTCATAGTGTCAAAGGATCTTTGTCTTTCACTATTCCAGACAAAAGCAACATTCTTTCTAGTTAATTGGGTAAGGGGTAAAGCTATGACTTGGTAATTTTTAATATACTGTCTATAGTATCCACACATTCCCAAAAAACTCTGGAGCTCTCTAACTGTAGTAGGAGCCTTAACCTGTTGTATGGCTTCCACTTTGTTTTGGTCAACAAATATCTGTAAGCCTGAAACAAGATGACCCAGAACTTTTAAAGAATGGAAACCAAATTTACATTTCTTCAAAGCAAGTGTCATATTTATTTCATCCATTTTCTGGAACACTTTACACAGGTGGTTAAGATGGTCCTCAAATGTTTTTGAGAATATAATGATATCATCAATATAAACCATCAGCCATCCTTCAATTATCTCCTGATGGAATGTGTTATCCATAACTTTTTGGAAAACTGAAAGGGCATTTTTAGGGCCAAATGGCATCCTAACATACTTATAAATACCCATATGAGTAGCAATAATCAGAAAATTCTGAGAACTCTTCTCAACAGGTACCTGTTGATATCCCTTGTTACCATCCAAACAGCTGATATATTTAGCACCCTGTAAAGTAGCATGTATAGAGCTAATTCTAGGTAAAGGGTAGATATCATCAACAGTATAAGTATTTAGTGCTCTATAATCACCACATAACCTGGCTTTATCTTTCTCATAATAAATTAGGACAGGTGAGATAACACAATATTTAGGTGTTTCAACTAACTTTTCAATATTCATTTTTAAAAGGGTAGAGATATTGTCTTCAATATCTTTTCTTTTTGTGGGAGAAGCAGGATAAGGCTTATTTTTTAAACTAGGTGGTATATCAGTTAATGGACAAGACAATGAAAGTTTTATTTCCTCTTTAACTAATCCCAGTTCATGTGACCCATGAGCAAAGTCCATAGGAAAAGACTTTATCAAGTTAATGATGGAATCTTTATCCTCACCAGAAAGTTGTTCACCAAAAGAGGCATTGTCAATTTCAGACATAGGGGCATGAATTTCTTTTGTAGATCTTCCTTTATATTAAGCCACAGAATTACACGTGTTCAATTCTGGTTTTAATAATCTTTTAGGGGAGAAAATCTTGAATTTTCTCTTCCAACTCATCCCCATTGTGAAACATTGGTTTAAGGATCCAATTTTATGCCATACTTGGTTAAAATATCATTCTCTTCAATAAACCAATTGCTTAAGTTATCATTTTTCATTAAAACAAAATCACAAATAGATCTTACAAAACCATGGTTATATTTAAAAAACACTGTGGCTTTGTACTTACTAATGGGGGACAAAACAGAGCCATACCCTCTCCAATTTTCAGAAGTGATAGGCATCAGTTTTGATTTATAGTCTTGATCTACTGAAGCAAGTGCTCTTTCAGATACTACACTTCCTCCAGCTCCAGAATCCAGAACCACTTCAATGCTGGTTCCATTGATCAAGACTGGTGCCTTGAGAGAGGCAATAACAATTGAGCTATCCTCAATGTTCTTTATGATCTCAGCATCTTCCACTGTAGATAAATCATTATTATCAATATCAATAGTATTTAAATAATGGATATCCTCTTCCAGCATCAAGATTTCTTGTTGAAATTCATATGAAATATTGCTGGCACAATCACTTGAAGTATCATCCAGTGCTACTGTGTCATCAGCATGCTCCTCTGTTTGTTCTACAAGATTTATCTTCTTGTCACAAACATGGCCCTTCTGCCAAGGTTTGTTGCACTTGAAACAAGTGTTTGTTGCATACTTTTTAGGTGCAACAGGGTCAGAAGGCTTCCCAACCTTTTCCAGAGGTTTCTGTTGAAAAGTTGAGGGTTTTTCCCAAGTGGTTCTAGGAATGAATCTTCTGGCATCATATTTGTTGTTTAGAAGAATCTCATTACAAGTATTGATGAAAGAAGAAGGTTCTCTGGTGAACTCAGTCCTAGCTACTATCAAGACTCTCAAAGACATTGGTAATTTATAAAGGATCCTGTCCTTCCATAACTCAAACTCCATTTTTGGGTCCATAGCTCTTAAGATTTTAACAAGTTTCATTAAGAACTCAATAGGTTTATATGTAGAAAAACTATATTTAGTTTCCTCATACTGCCTTTGTTGAGCCATCCTAAACTTGGAGCCCCCAAATTGTGCTTTAATTAATTTCTTCCAATCTTCCCATGAGTAATCATTCCCATCTAATAGGACAGATTCATACCACATAAGGGCTACATTGGTAAATAATGAAATTAACTTAGACACAACTTCCTCATCTGGGAGTTTGTAAGAGTTTTTCAAGTTATCAATTCTGCAAATAAATTGTTGCCAATCAGAAGAAGAATCACCATCAAATGTTGGGTATTGGTCAAGTTTTGGCCAATTCTTTTGATTTGAAGGAGTCTCCTTAGTATTAGCTTGTTTCTGAGTAAGAAGCAGCTGTAACCTCTCCAATTGGGCTGTAATCTCATTGTTCAATCGTTCTGTTGAAGATCCTGGTGCATCATCAATTTTTGATGGAAACTCAGTGGTATCAACAGGTATCTCTGGAACTATTTTTACTTTAGATGAACTAGCCACAGGTAATATTTGAGCATCCTTCACCATATGTTTCTTTAAAAAAATGTCAGAATATTTCTGGTCATTCAAAAATGAGTTCAATTTCTCTTAAATGGTTGTTAGTCTTGTTTTCATTCTTGGAAGACTAGATAAACTTTCATTGATAGTTGCAAAAGATAACTGATTTTTACTTTGAAAAGATGAATAATTGTCATTCAATCTCTTCAGATTCATCTTATCTATCTCCAGCTC
Organism: Hemileia vastatrix; assembly: GCA_030280995.1. NCBI lineage: Eukaryota > Fungi > Basidiomycota > Pucciniomycetes > Pucciniales > Zaghouaniaceae > Hemileia > Hemileia vastatrix. The sequence goes on from JASXTE010000001.1 coordinate 65,779,944, forward strand.
TTCACAACAGATAGATACAGTATCTTTTAATTTGGACAAATCATTTTTGATATTTTGCCACAAAGCAACCTTCTTTTCATGAGTTGCCTTATAATTAAACAAATAATCAGAGACTTTCTGAAATTCACTCCTTAAAGATTGATACCCTTGCTCAGTTAATAAACCATTAAACTTCTGAGTTAATTGCATATTGTTCATAATATGATTCTGTTTTGCAATAATATCTCTCAAGTACTCATCATTAATCTTTACTACATCTGGAGTGTTTCTCAATAAGGAAACTGAGTTACTTTCCAGACTCTCATAGAACTCAGGGTCAAGAGTTTCATCAATTACAGCCATATCAGGGTTAATCATTGAGGTAGCAATTTAAAGTAATGGATTAGATACATGAGTTATTTGTCTACTGCTCCCAGCCTCTACTGGTCTCAAGGTTTCTTCTTCCCTCTCAGATTTAAATTTAAGAACAGAATCAGCTACAAGAAATGGCACTTGAGAATCAATAGAGGGGCGTACCAGGGTTTGCTGGGTATGACCATATTGGGCTTCCTTCTTCTTGTGCCTCCTTGATAGGGGTGAGGAGGTGTGGGGTTGACCTGGTTGGGTCTTGATGGACCTGCCTTAGGTAACTGATGCTGATTTTGAGACAGGTAGTCCCACTGAGTGTTTAACCAGTCCCACTGCCTCTTGGACACTTCCACCTTTTCTTGGGACTGAGGAGCCAATTGTTGTTGATCCCTGGGAGGAAGAGGTTTGTTATTCTCTTGAAGAAAGGTATCTATCCTTCTCACCTTTTCTTCCAGAGCATCTACCCTTGCCCTTACTCTCAAGTTTTCTGTCTTTAGCTCCTTTATGTGAGTTGACAGATTCTTTACCTTTTGAGGAAATGGCATTTTTTTTATCCTGAATCCTTTTGGAAGTTCTTCTGGTGGGTTTATTACAGGCTTCTGCTCCTGAGTTGTGTCTACCAGGATTTCCACTTCTTCCATCTCCACATCCTGTTTGGGGAAAGGATTTATTAATTTGAGAAATTCTTCTTGTTAAAGGAGAACTTACAGAAGTAGGCTCATCATTATCAATTAAGTCTAGTTCCTCTTCACGTGCAGCAGAACCACTTTGGTCAGTCATTCTTTTTTAAGATTTAACTGAAATGAAGAAAAAAGACAATAAGATGAATTAATCTTTTATTTTTATTTTTTATTTAAAAGAAATAAAATAAAAATAATAATAAAAATCTTTTCAGGATAAAAAATCAACTAAATAATAATTAATTTATTAATTCAATATAATTTAAAACCAGGATTATAAAATAATCAACTGAAGAAATAAATTAAAATTTTTATTAATAATTTTAAGATAATTATTATCAGGATTTAAACCAACTGATTAATTAACTACCAGGACTTAATGTCAACTGAAGTAATTAAATATGAATTTTATTAATTAAAAAAAATTTTATTGTCAGGAAAAATTGTCAACTAGAACAAATAAAATTTAATTACTCAGGAAAAAATGTCAGCTGAAAATTATAGTAATTAATATTAAAATATAATTTTTTATTACTTCTAGGACTAAGAACACAATTTCTCTATTATTGTCACCTAGGAAAAATAAAAATAATAATAATAATAATAATAATTCCAAATTACCAGACACCTCCCCCTGTAAAATGAGCAAATTAATGCCACTTACAGAGTGCTGAGTAAAAGGAAATACGTAGCAAATGAAGAGTGCAAAGTGACCCACAAATAGTAATATCAATAATTACCACAATATATACGACGTTTAGTCAATATATGAACCTAATTTTTGGAGCGTGGTTTGATTCCCGTTTGCAGCAAAAAATTTTGTCATGTGACGTATGACGTTTGTCGTTTTCGTCGCTCTCTCATCCTTATAGGTACTCGAATGCCGATGGTCCCTTTGATTTACACCCTCAAATCACGATGCACCATCAATAATTCGGGAAGGCCCCCAATTGTCAAGGGGTCCTTTTGGTATAGAAGATTTGTTTGAGGTTTATATGAGGATTTTACGGGATTAAATGGACTCTCAAGACAATGTATGTATTTCTTTATCACTTTGATTATTTTACTCAAATAAGAAGAGGTTAAGTCAAATATTAATATAAATTATAGATTAGAATTACATTGATGTAAATACTAATGATATAAAGTATAGAAATAATAGTAGTATTGTAAATGTAAAAAGTAAGGTAATGAAGGAATGTTCTGAAAAGCACAAAAGTAAGGGGCCTTTTACAGGCAAAACATGAGGGAATTAAAAATACGGAATTTACACCATCTACTGTAAGAATGTGAGAACAAGGATGACTAAAAGGAGTACATATATGACATAAGAAAATAAATGAATTGGTACGTCAACAAGGGCATCAATTTTATTAGCAATAAAGTATGAGTTTCTTGGACTGTCAAAATAAGTTACATAACAACTAATTAATTATATTACTTTCACGGAATTCCAGATCTCTCAATGAGGTAATATAAAAATTTTAAAGAAAAATTTTATTATAATTTTATTATTAATTTTTATTCCCAATCAAATTATACTATTGAGCACGGTTTTAGGGAATAAAAATGTAGGGGACATTTATTTACATTAATTATTTATACTACTTGATGTACTTAACTAGTTAGTTGTAAGTAATACTTAAGTAAATAATTAATTGTTAGTAAGAAGAAGGGGTGTGGCTTCAACTCAGTAAAATAATTAATTATTTTACAGGGTAAGTCTAGAAGCCTGGCTGACACTTACATCATATGAAAATACAAAAGTAGTATGATGTTTTTAGTTATAAGGTTTTATGCTTCAGAGTGCTGCATATGAATGGGATGATGCTGACAAATAAGTGAAATGGAACTTTATGGTGAAATCAGCACTTTTAGTTGATAAAGTTTGGATTTAAGTGAAATAAGTGACTTATTTCACTTTTGAAATACACCAGTGTTGGGGTTAGTGTGTTTCCAAAATTCCACACTTAGATAAGTGAAAAGTTGGTCAGAACTGACACCCCTTATTGTTTATATATATTAGGGTGTATCAATGTTGACCGATCCGCAATTAAATTAATTGCGGAAAATAATCTGCATACCCCAATTATCTTCCGCAATTATTTTTGCTAATAATTGGGTTATTAGACACTTTACGTGTCAATGTTCACCTCTTATCCGACATTTTTTTACTCAATTTTCCATAACCACATCTTGGACAACTTTCTGGATATCCCAGCCTTCTACCTTGCTGCGCACTTCCATTCTCATCCCATCCTGTTCATTCTATCCGCTCAGAATTTCTCCCCATTTCATCTATTTTATTCTTCTCCTTTTCATCTCGCTATCTCATCTGCTTGTTTCTGCTCCTTTTCATCTTCATTTATAATAACATGCCTCGTCATCCTAGATCTTCTCAAAGGCAGCCATCACCCAGTTGTTCTTCAATTCCCACTACTTCCTCTTTCCCCTGCTCAGCCAAGAAATCAAAGACTGTAATTAAAAAAAGATGAACATCTCATTCTTATCAACTGGCTGAAAACCAAATCTAACTATGATTCTTGTTTTGGTACTGAGTATGCCACTAAAGTAGGACGGCCCCCCACATCAAAAGTTAATGGCTATCTTCTAATGGCAAATGAATTACGCAATAAGACCAAGGGAAGGATTGATCTTTTGCCTAAACAGATGTCTGAACGCTTCAAGCATTATCGAGCAAAATACAAGAAGGCAAAGGCTCTTTCATCTTCCACTGGTTTTGGGGTTACTGACATTGATATAACTAAGTGTATAAAATCCATAGACAATAAACTTGATTCTTTATGTCCTTACTTTAAAGAGATGGATGCAATTTTTGGAGAGCGAGCCGATGTTAATCCTGTAAACATGTTGGATGGGGAAGATCCTATCTCCGAACATGATTTCGAAGCAAATCTTTTCCCATCCTCTTCCTCCACTCAAGCCTCCCCTCTTCTAAATTCTACAAATCTAGATAGCTTTGCTATTGATCCTATTGGCGATTTAACCCAACCCAATCTAACTCAGGTCTGTTTCTTTTATCTTATCAATTCTATTTTTTTATTTACTTATCTTTTTCTTTTTTCTTAAAAGGCTGATGAACAAACCCAGGATCCTCAATCAACTGAGTCTGAAGCTAGTGACAATGATGAGGAGGAAAATGCTACGTTGAACAAAAAGAGAAGGGCTTCAACTAGTCTAAATTTCCTCTCCCAAAGAAGACGAAAAAGTGATACTTCATCACAAACACCTTTTTCTTCGATGGAACAGTTTTTAGAGAAACATGATGCTGGTAAGTGATATCATACCTCTTATTACTTTACTCTGCTTTTCTTCTACTTTATGTTAATTTTTATTCTCACTCTAGAACAAGTGGAAATTGCTAAAGAGACACTGAGCTTTGAAAAGAAGAAATACGATCTCTCTTTAAGGAGGGATGACAGAGTACAAGATTTGGAAGAGAGGAAGTATGAGCTCTCCTTACGGAAGGATGATCGGATCCAAGATTTGGAGGAGAAGAAGTTTGTGCTCTCTTTACAGAAGGATGGTAGGGCCCAAGATTTGGAGGAGAAGAAGTTTGAGTTAACTCTTAGTATTGAAAAATCCAAAAATAAGGAAAAAAAACTCGAGCATCAAAACTTAATGGAACAGATGAAGTATAAGCATGATCTCCAAGAAAGTTCTAAAAAGAAAGATTTCTTGATCGAATGCATTAAAGCAAACAAATCTGTTGAAGAAATAGAACGTTTAATGAAATTTTTTGTTGACTAGTTTCTTTTATTTCTTTCACACTTCATGTGTTCATATTTATTTGTACATAAATTTTACAATTATTTTCTGTATTTCTTGAAATATCGTATTTTAATGTTAAATATTCTTTTTTTAAATAAAATTTTCAAGTCTCCTTTGAAAATTTGACAATCCCCCACCCCTGGATTTTTTTGAAGTAAGGGGTGGGTATCACAAAAATTCTTTCATGTCATGAATCTTGAAAGTTTTATATGAAAATTTGGCTTTACTACCCCCTGCATTTTACCGGTATCCCAAAAATTCTTACATGTCAAGAATTTCACAAGTCTTATAAGAAATTTTGGCACAACCCCCCATGGATTTTATTGAAGTAAGGGACGGGTATCACAAAAATATTTACAAGTAAAAAAAATTCTATATCTGTTTAAAAAAATTGGCAATACTCTCCCCTGCATTTTATTGAAGCAAGGGGTGGGTATCACCAAAATTTTTCTAAGTCATCAATTTCACATGTCAGATTTGAAAATTTGGCAATACCCCCCCCCCCCTGCATTTTATTGAAGTAAGGGGTGGAAGTCATCTAAATTTAATATAATTACATAAATTATTAAATAAATATCTAATATATATCAATTTCCCTAGTTTAAAGTAATGACAATCCCTCAAGCCAAAATGCAGACCAAGTCGAGAAACAAAAGTTTGGGACTTTCTACAGGTATAGGCAAGAGGAACCCCATGAAACAAATAAATGTTATCATGATTACCTGTTCTACAACACAAGGTCAATGGCTCATCACATTATTTGAGAAAATTGATATATAAAAAATATTTATTAAAAATTTATGAAAAAATATAAAATTTTTGATGACAACTCTAATCCCCATACTTTTTGGATCTAGATAAAGTTTTTTTAAATCGAATAACTTTACCTTCTTTCTTTACCTTATTGATTCTTTGTATCAACTTATCACTGATTTGAAATGAGCAACCGAAATGAGTGAAATCTTGACAGGATTTCAAACCAGGAGGAGCTTTGGTTGTTTGATGATTATCCTTAGAAGAATTCCAAATAGTTTCAATGATACCATTTCCCAAACCAAAATCAATGATGCACCGGTGGTCTGGAAAATATAAACCATGTCCTTTGATTTTAGCTGGATATGGTATTGGGTGGCCAGTTATCGGATTGATATATGAGAATATTCCAAAAGTAAGAAAATTGGCATCATTCCTATCGATATGAATCCTATTGTGGAATCCAGAATGAGTGATAATAACATTAGAAAATAAAAGATATTCGTGGCTGATATCTTCCCATTCGGAGTCACACCAATTTGGTATTCCAACTTTGGTTGCAAGTTCATGATTTTTTTCAAATGCCTTATTACAGAGCTTTTTGAGTCGAAGAGCAAGAAAAGAATTAAAGTAGGGTAGAGTGTCCCATAAGCGAAAATCTTCATCTTTTTGTGCTTTAGTGATATTATTGAGCAATGAATATATACCTATATAATTGAAATAAGTGAAATGATATTAAGAATGGAACAAAAATTATTAGACATACCAAGAGAATATCCTTTGACAAAACCAGGTCTCCAACCAAAACCAATCATGATACCACCCAACAAATTCTTATTCCTTATAGGTAATCGAACCAAAGCCATTTGATAAAGAGTTATGATAAGATCGGATAGTTGATTAAAAGCTTCATCTTTTACACCATCAAATGAAGGAACTTCCAAAATGAATTGAGGCTTAAAAGCATTGCTGATAACTGCAACAACTCGATCATCTCCAAATTCTGTTAGATATTTGATATCTTCTGGTAATTTTTTTGGATATTGATTTTTTTATCTACTTTAGTTTTATAAAAAAAAATGTTTGGGATATGACGAAAATAACTTTCGCAGAGAGACTTTTTTTTTAAATATATTTTCTTCTGATGAGACTGATTATCTTTAATTTTTTTTGATGATTTAGAAGATGATTGTATGGAAGTTGATTTCAAAGAAGATGATAGAGTTGATTTCAAAGAAGATGATAGAGATGATAAAGATGAAGATGATAAAGAAGATAAAGATGAAGATAAGAGATAAGTAAGGGGTGAATCAGAAGAAGAAGACATTTTTTTGATCTGAAAAAAAAAATTAATTGTCAATAAAATTTTAACTCAAATTTTTTTTAAAAAAAATTCCTACCTAATAATAAAAAAAGCTGTTTTTTATTTTAAAAATAAAATTGAAAAAAAAACCAAAAAATCAGTAAAAATTTTTCCAAAAAAAAAATTTATAAAAAAAAAAAAACCTGAGGTTTTATTTTAAAAAACACAATCAAAGCAAAATCCTATTAAAAAAAATTAATAATTAAATTCATTCAAAAAAGAAAATTTCAGTAAGAATTAAATCACAAAAAAAAAATTTAAAAAAAAATTTAAAAGTGAACCTGAAGATTGGTTATTAAAAACCTTCTCACAAGATCATGAAAAAAAAAAAATAATCAGTAAAATCAAAATAAAAAATAAAAAAATTATTTAAATAAAATCAAAATCACAAAAATTAATTATAGAAAAAATAAAAATAAAATTATAAACCTTTTTTGTTTTGTAAATAAGAGGGACAGTCCTTATCAGAAAGAATTTTTTTTTTTTCTATATTACTGAAAAAAAAATAAAAAAAATAATCAAAATTACAAACAAAAATTTGTTAGTATCTTTATTTGAAAGTTGGTAACCCATCTTTATCTCCCATAAATGTCCCCTTTTCCCCCTCAAATGCTCTCCTTGCCTGCCTCAAAATCCCCCTGAAATACCCCCCTTTCCCCCCTCTTTAGGTCCCTCATCACCCTCCTTCCCCCCTCTTTAGCTGCCTCAAACCCCCCCCCCATTCCCCCCTCTTTAGCTGCCTCAAACCCCCCCCCCCCCCCATTCCCCTCACCTTAGGCGCCTCAAACCCCCCCCCCCCCATTCCCCTCACCTTAGGCGCCTCAAACCCCCCCCATTCCCCTCTCCTTAGGCGCCTCAAACCCCCCCCATTCCCCTCTCCTTAGGCACCTCAAACCCCCCCCCCTTCCAATCACCTTACCCCCTCCCAAACCCTTTCCCCTTTCTCTACACCCACCCCCCCACCTCCTTGTTAACAAACGATCTGTAACGATCGTTTGTTAATAAACAGGGGGGGGGTAGAGGAGGATATAATGATTGGGTAGGGGGGTAAAGTGAGTAGAAGGGGGGGAAGGGGGGGTGTTTGAGGCGCCTAAAGAGAGGGAAAGGGGGGTTTGATGTGGGTAAAGAGAGGTGAAGGGGGGGTTTGAGGCGCCAAAAGAGAGGTGAAGGGGGGGGTTTGAGGGACATAAAGAGAGGGGAAGGGGGGTGTATTGAAGCACCTAAAAAGAGGGGAAGGGGGGTGATGAGGGACTTAAAGAGGGGGGAAAGGGGGGATTTGAGGCAGCTAAAAAGGGGGTAAAAAGGGGGTCAGAGACAGGTAAAGAGAGGGAAAAAGGGGGGCCTTGAGGATGATAAAGAGAGGTGAAGGAGAGAAAAAAAAACAAAAAAATAAAAAGATAAAAAAGAGAAAAAAGCAAAACAAAAATTAGTTTACCCTAGAACAAAAATAATAGAAGCACTTACAAAAAAAACAAAAAAACCAAAAAAAAAGCAAAAAAAAAGCAAAAAAAAAGCAAAAAAAAGCAAAAAAAAAGCAAAAAAAAAAGCAAAAAAAAAGCAAAAAAAAAGCAAAAAAAAAAGCAAAAAAAAAAATCATGATTAGCAAATAAAAAACCATGAAAAAAGAAAAAAAATGACCTACCTGGTGAGTTGAGTTGAGAAAATAAATGCAACCAAAATATTTGAGGGATGTTTGAGGAGAGGATGAAAAGGATATGAGTGATGAATGAAAAAAAAATCACTGACAAAATATGCGATATAAGAAAATATGCGATTTCATGTTGAGGAAGTGAAAGAAAACCAATGAGCCATCCAAAAAAAAGATATTCACCGTAAATTCAAAAAAAAAAATGAATATGCAACAAACCAAAATACAAAACCAAGTGATTAAAGTACACAAAGAGGACATTTGGAAAGTATGAAAACATAAAAATTAAAAATTAAAAGGGTGAAGAGAAATGTTGGAGAGTAATTGGCATTATAATGGGGTGTATGCCGGTTGATTGAATGATTTGTGAATCAAGGGAGGGGAGTGCCAGTGGTGGTTCAGGATCCTCTTCTTCATAAAGATCATTCCACTAATCCTTTAAATCAGCTAGAATATTGTGGAGTATTACGCAAGTCAAGATCCAATGATTTGCAGTTTTGATCTCCAATTTTTTTTGAAATTGGATTCTGAGCTCCTGAAGACTAGAAAATCGTCCCTTTAAAATACCTATAGCATGTTCAATTCGTACTCTTGATTGTGCAAGGTGATAATTAAATTTAGTTTTGGGGTCATTTTCTGAAGTTGCACCACGGAAAGCAGGTATAATGTACTTTCCACTTGCATATGCTGAGTCTGCAGGGAGGTACTGAGATTCGTCAAAGTATGATTCAGGGGATTAAGAAATCCTCATTCTTTGGAAGACGGAAGAGTCATGACATGATCCAGGGCAGCCACTGTGAAAAGCAATAAATTTTTTATTGAAATCGCATACAAGTTGAACGGCAATAGAGTATCTAGAAAGAAGATAAAAAGTTAGATTGTGAAAGATGAGAACTTGGAGAAGATTTTGAAGAAACCTTTTTTTGCGATCAAAATAATGGTTGCCATCATGAGCAGGCTTTTGACTCAAAGGGATGGTTGTGCCATCAACAAAACCTATACAGCCAGGGAAACCTTCAGCTTGCATTACTTGAGAGGATTCAAGTCGCTGTTCTGGAGTTGGCCAAGCAAGAGTTTGAGACTTGAGGGAAAGGATAGCAATCATACAGCGCTTGGTGTATAATATCACGGTACCATATCCTATGTTAAAGAGATTATCCAAACGTCTTACGGCAGCACCATTTCCATTTGAGCCAAAGCAACATAGAGCAACAGCAAGTTGGATGGCAGGATTACGCTGTTTGTTATAAGAATTGTTATGGAAGATAGGATGATCGGAGATGAGTTGATAAAGTTTGAAGAAAGAATTGGGAGAAGTTCTAAAAAGTTGTGTGAAGTTTAAATGAGGAATGTTGAGAATGGAGGCCAGATCATATCGGGGATCATGATAAAGATTTGGCCCCTGGTGATGATGTAACGCTTTTTGGAAAGAAAACACATATAAGCTAAAGCATCTTCCAAATCAGAGTCAGATTTATAGTAAAGAACTAAAAGAAAAGTAATAGCATTCATTGTTGAGTGAAGTAGCTTCCTAGTAGAGAGGTGTTTCATTGTTGCCGGTGGAAGGGTTATGTGATGAGGGAAGTGGGAATTCACCGCCAAATGTGCAGTTGGGGTGTGTAGATAGAAAAAAAACTTAAGTGTTCGCCACCAAAATTAAGTAGCATAGAGTGAGGAAATACTTAAGGATGGCATCAGCAATTATAAGTCATGTGACTTTCTTAAAAATCCATCATGGATGAGATGAGTTTGGGATCAGGAATTAGGAATGGAAATTGGGGTATAAGAGGCGGGATAATGCATTATCGTGGATTTCTTATCCACTAGCCCTGGGGCTAGTGGATAAGAATCTTCCGCAATTAATAATGTCTGATCCCGGGGAAAAAAATTCCTGATCCCTAATTGCGGATCCCTGAACATTGATACCCCCTATTATATAACCAATTTTCATTTATCTTACACCAGAAAAAAAAATGTGGCCACCTGATAGCAGGTGCCAATCCCTATCTCTTTCCTTTGATTCAGTTTTAGTTTAGCTTTAATTCTTCTGAGAAGACTTTGCACTGAACACTGAACATGCCATCTCATGTTGCATCAAGTCTGAGGAGTTTTTTTTTTTTGACATCCCAATTGGATTAAGCGAATGGCACTTGCTTTGCTAACAGGTGCCAGGTGTTTTTTTTTTTTTTAATATTGGTTTCATTACTTTCTTTTATTTTGATATATCTCATCTTATTTAGTTTTATCTTCTATTTAATCCTGCTTGATTATATGTTATTTTTTAATTGATTTATCATATATATATTTATCATTTTGTCATACTTCATTTATTATTATTATTTTATCTCACTTTATTTTATTTTGTTTTACTTTACTTTATTTATCTAGTTTTTTTTCCTTTACTTTACCTTGATTCAATTCAGTTCAATTCATCCTTTTTATTTAATTTTATTTATCTTGTTATATATATATATATTAGTATGTCATCATATGTTTTTTTTGCTTTATGTTTTTTAGTCTTATTTTATCTTATTAATTCAAGTTTATCTGGTTGTTCATTTTTATTTTTATTTATGTTGAAATAATGATTTTAGTTATTTGAGGCACTGGAGAGTGTTGAGGTGAGGTTCCGAGCATTTAAACTCAGTGTAGACAAGTGAGTTGAGGTCTCTGAATGGCGCATCATTGCGTCATCTAGTAACACTACCAACACCATTCGTTACGGCACAAGGCGTAACAAATGTGTAACAGTTGTGTAACGGTTGCATAATAAATACATAACAATTTTTATGTCCCCTACCAATCAATAATAATTGTTATGTATTTGTTACGCAACTGTTACGCCGTGTGGCGTAACAAACAAATTTGGTAGTGTAAGTCGTAGTGAAACTCGACATGTTTCTCCAGTTCTGCCAAGGATTATTAACTTTTGTTTATTTTATTGTCACCCAGCTATCCTCTTTCAAAAAGTTCAGAATCGCTACATTTATCCTTGGCAAATTCAATATAGTTAAATAAATGAGGGTATGAGCAGCATGCAGTTCAATCAAATTTCACAGAGGGTCAATTGCGCAATCCTGATTAAAGTTTAAGATAAAATGCTCTATTATCAACCAGTTGAAAAATGTCATCAATTATAAATCTATGTAATACCAGAAAATACAGATCTCCAAACAGTACAAATTCATTAGAATTATATATTTGTTTCTCTTTTCATGCCTTGCAGACGAAGAATATAAGGGCTAGGTAACAAACCAGTACCCTGGATAATAGAATGACTGCATGTTTATCTATAAATAGAAACGTTGGACTGTTTTGAAGATCATATAACACCTGCTTTTTGAAGCTTTGAAATGACTTCGTCAACATCGTTTACTTTGAGACCACCCGATCGTTTGGCGGGTTCTTCCACTTTAAGTATTTCAATCCTCTTCTTTCCAAAATCAATACCAAGTTCTTCGCTAGTGATAATGTCTAGTGGTTTCTTTTTTGCCTTCATAATATTTGGCAGTCTATTGGAAATTGAACCTATTTAGTAAAAAGTTCGTTACGCAAATTTTGCTTAAAAACAAAGGACTAACGATGCATAGCGAGGCTCATTCAACCTGAGATCAGTTGTTAGCACCGCTGGAAGCTTTACCATCAATTCTTCTAGGCCGCCATCGATTTCCCGTTCTACCTTGATTTGTGTGTCACTTATGAATTCCACTTTACTGCAAAATTGAGCTTGACCCCATCCAAGAAGGCCAGCAAGCATCCCTCCGACTTGAGAACAGTCATCATCAATGGCTTGTTTACCACATATAATCAGACTAGTATCTTTTTCACTGGACTTGACTATTGATGCAATAGTTTTAGCTACGGTCAACGGTTCGGGAGATTCGATAGGTTCGGAATTCACCAAAATCGCACGATCTGCACCCATGGCTAGGCCGGTTCTAAGTACTTCTTGGCCGCCTTTCTTGGGTGCAACGGTTAGCAACGTGATGGATTCGACTTTGTCTTTGAGTTTTTCACGTATCCGAAGGGCTTCTTCCACTGCAATTTCATCAAACGGATTCTAAACGAAGAAAAATGTCAAGGATAATAGAAAGAAGAAAAGATTTCTCAGAATAGCAGTTACCATAGAATGTTTGACGCCATTTGTTTCGACGGCTGTCTTTTGAGGATTGACACGAATTTTACTGGAAAAGAAGAGAAAGACAGATGAACCATAATAAACCAAACAGCCAAATACAGACTTACACAGCATAGTCAATGGTACGCTTGATGGGGACGAGCAGCCTGAGATGGTTGACAAGTGAAGGTCGCATTGAGAGAAGGAAAACCGCGCGCCGGTGCACAAACCAGGTCCACCGGCAGCCGGACAGGCCGTGGAGCCGGACTCCAGTGGGATGATTGCCAACTGGAAAGAAAGATTCAATGGAGAACGCTGTCTCTGGAATCCATGGCAATGATTTATACTGGCTATCAGCTTCTTGCTGACAGCACCGATTTTTATCTTCCTTAAAATATCTATCAATTAGTTAGATAATTTGTTTCTTTGTGTGGTTAAATGACTTTTAATTGGTTAAAATGAAAAGGTCAAGATTGGATTGAAGACATTCAATGTTTGACTTGTCCCTTAAAACTTGAGAAATGTGGTTGGTGTGCCATTGAGAGATGTAATATTTTTATTTAAAAAAATAAACAAGTTTGTGGTTAAAGACATCCAAACTTGAATTAAGGGCTTTTTTTCTTTCTTCCATTATTGAAGAAAAGAACCCTCCACAAAAATTTAATGCAATCCATGCAGTAGAACTCATTTGTTCCATCTCATCTTATTTGATGGGTTTCGGTTCTATGGCAAGAAAACTGCCAGCTAATGTCTGATCAAGAAGACTTGCTTATGCCAAAGAACACTTCACACATGAACCCTGTCGTCCAAGAGCAAACCAACGAACTCAAACTAACTTTGATTCTCTCTTTAATAGGGGGTATCAATGTTGACCAATCCACAATTAAATTAATTGCGGATAAAAATCATTATACCCCAATTATCTTCCGCAGTTATTTTTGCTAATAATTGGGTTATTAGACCTTTTACATGTCAATATTCACCTCTATCTGACATTTTTATCCTCAATTTTTCATAACCACATCTTGGACAACTTTCTGGATGTGCTAGCATCCCTACCTTGCTGTACACTCCCATCCTGTCTATTCATTCTATCTGTTCAAAAACCCTCCCCATCTCATCTGTTTGTTTCTACTCCTTTTCATCTTTAAATATCTCAACATGCCTTGTCATCATAGATCTTGTCAAAGGCAGCCATTCCCCAGATGTTCTTCAAGTCCCATTACTCCCTCCTTCCCCTTCTTAGCTGAGAAATCAAAGACCTTTCAACTAAAAAAAAAGATGATCATCTCATACTTATCAACTGGCTGAAAACTAAAACTAATTATAATTCTTGTTTTGGTACTGAGAATGCAACTAAAGTAGGAGAGCCCCCTGCATCAAACATCAATGGATATCTTCTAATGGCCAATGAATTATGAAGTAAGACAAATGGAAGGATTAATCTTTTGCCTAAAAAGATGTCTGAACGCTTCAAGCACTATCAAGCCAAATACAAGAAGGCTAAGACTCTTTCATCTTCCACTGCTTTTGGTATTACTGACCTTGATATTGGTAAGGGCATCAAAACTATAGACAATAAACTTGAATCATTATGTCCTTACTATAAAGAGATGGATTCCTTATTTTTAGAGTGAGCCAATGTTAATCCTGCAAACATGTTGGATGGAGAAGATGATATCTCCAAACATGATTTCAAATAAAATCTTTTTCCTTCTGCTTCTACTCAAGCCTCCCCTAATTTGACTTCAACCAATCAAGATATCTTTTCAATAGATCCTTACGGCAATATAAACCAACCTGATCTCACTCCAGTGAGCTTTTATTTCTTGTCTAGTTATTTTATTTCTAAAAAGGCTAATGAATGAAATGAGGATCCTCAAGCAAGCAAGTTTCAAGCTAGAATAGGAGAAGAAATTTGAACTTTCTTTAAAGAGGGATGAGAAAGCACATGACTTTGAGGAGAAGAAATTTGAGATAAAGAAAGCGGAGAAGACTCTTGAGTACAATTTTCTATTGGATCAAATGAAACTCAAGTACCAACTTAAAGATTGTTCAAAAAAGAATGTTGTCTTGATAGAATGTGTTAAAGCTAATAAATCTGTTGAGGAAATTGAATGCTTAATGAAAATGTTTGATGACTAGTTTTTTTTATTTCATTCATATTTAATTCCAAATTTTTTTTAGAAAGTTTTATTGATAGAGTGCATTAAAGCTAATAAATCTGTTGAGAAAATTGACTGCTTAATGAAAATTTTTGATGACTAGTTTTTTTTATTTTTCTTGTTCATATTTCATTCCAAATTTTTTTCAACTCAAAAAATTTACACATCTTATTTAAAAATTTGGCAATACCCCCCCCCCCCTGCAATTTACTCTGGAAGGGGGTAAGGATTACCAAATTTTCATTATATTTCATAAATAATTAAGTAAGTCAATTAAAAAAGATAATCAACCAAGTAAAAGAGTACCAAATACTATCTGTCAATGATTTCATGAGCAAAGTCAAAGAAAACATATGACAACAATGGTATTATGAACTCATTCATAGAATATAATTAAATGAACACCTTTATACAGCACAAGGGCTCAATGGTATAATACTTAATTTGATAAATGATCTTTTATAACTGATAAATTAAAAATTTAAGAAAAAAAGAATGAAAATTAGGAAATCCTTTATTTACCATATTTAGAACCCCTCCCTAATGTTTTAGTAGCCATTGACCCTTCACCCCTTACCTTACTTACCCAGTTTATCAAAACTTTATTGATCTAAAAAGAACATCCAAAATGAGTAAACTTTTTTCAAGATTCAAATCCAGGATGTGCCTTAGTAGTTTGATGATTATCTCTTGAAGAATTCTGAATCACTTCCATAATCCTGTTTCTTAATCCTAATTCCATGACACATTTATGATCCGGAAAGTATAGTCTATGGCCTTTGATTTTAGCATGTGAAGGGATTGGTCTTCCACTAATAGGATTGATATAAAAGAAAAGCACAAAAGTAAACACTTTAGAATTAGTTTTTTTAACATGGCTCTGGCTATGAGATCCTCCATAGTTGATGATAACATTGGAATAAAAGATATAATCATTACTGAGCTTAACCCATTCTATATCTGTCCAAATGGTAGGTCCAGATTTCTTGGCCAGTTTATTAGGGGGTGTCAGTTCTGGCAAATCCGCACTTAAATTAAGTGCGGATTTCAAACCAAATCAGCACTTACAAATCAGCACTTAAATTTTGCAAAAAAGTCACTTATTTCAAAAAAGGGTGTCAGTTATGACCTCAAATCAGCACTTTTTTCCCGTTTTTTTTCACAACCACATTTTGGCCACAAAACATCCCTTCCTTTCTTACCCCATCCCTGTCACATGTGACACACTGACCTTCCTTGCTACCTACCCATCAATCCTCGGCACACACCCCTTCCTGACATTTTCAATATTTTGACCAGGCATGTTTACATTCTTTTTTACTTATTTCTTCTACTTTTTAATCTTTTTTCTTGTTATGTGCCAGTTTCATAATGCCTCCCAGACATTCCAAATCTCAAAAGGTAACTCAAAAATCTGCTTCGTCACAAAAGTCTCCTCGTAAAGCAAGGATTACATATAAAAAAAATCAGTGACTTTTTCTATTACTTACAACTGTTTTTACAGAATTGAAAACTATGTTTCAGCTAATATTTTATGGAAGTGAACTCTGTTCTTCGCCCGAAGAACAGAGTTCATCCTCCTATTTTCACATTCTGTTTGCACCAATCTCCAACATTTTCAATATTTTGACCAGGCGTGTTTACATTCTTTTTTACTTATTTCTTCTACTTTTTAATCTTTTTTCTTGTTATGTGCCAGTTTCATAATGCCTCCCAGACATTCCAAATCTCAAAGGGTAACTCAAAAATCTGCTTCGTCACAAAAGTCTCCTCGTAAAGCAAGGATTACATAGAAAAAAAATCAGTGACTTTTTCTATTACTTACAACTGTTTTTACAGAATTGAAAACTATGTTTCAGCTAATATTTTATGGAAGTGAACTCTGTTCTTCGCCCGAAGAACAGAGTTCATCCTCCTATTTTCACATTCTGTTTGCACCAATCTCCAACATTTTCAATATTTTGACCAGGCATGTTTACATTCTTTTTTACTTATTTCTTCTACTTTTTAATCTTTTTTCTTGTTATGTGCCAGTTTCATAATGCCTCCCAGACATTCCAAATCTCAAAGGGTAACTCAAAAATCTGCTACGTCACAAAAGTCTCCTCGTAAAGCAAGGATTACATATAAAAAAAATCAGTGACTTTCTCTATTACTTACAACTGTTTTTACAGAATTGAAAACTATGTTTCAGCTAATATTTTATGGAAGTGAACTCTGTTCTTTGCCCGAAGAACAGAGTTCATCCTCCTATTTTCACATTCTGTTTGCACCAATCTCCATCCCTTTCAATTCTATCAACACATGCTTGTCTTCCCTCCCCATGCCTTTCGCTATCCTCCCAGCCCCATTGTATGCCATCCTCTTTTAAAGGTAATTCAAAAATCTGCTTCGTCACAAAAGTCTCCTCGTAAAGCAAGGATTACATATAAAAAAAATCAGTGACTTTTTCTATTACTTACAACTGTTTTTACAGAATTGAAAACTATGTTTCAGCTAATATTTTATGGAAGTGAACTCTGTTCTTCGCCCGAAGAACAGAGTTCATCCTCCTATTTTCACACTCTGTTTGCACCAATCTCCATCCCTTTCAATTCTATCAACACATGCTTGTCTTCCCTCCCCATGCCTTTCGCTATCCTCCCAGCCCCATTGTATGCCATCCTCTTTTGATCCCCATTTCACCCCTCTCAACCTCTCCCAGACCCTTTTCTTCATTTAAAATGCCTCGGAACCCTTAATCTTCCCTTCCAACTCTTTCCCAACCTTTGAGTGACTGAAAAAATATGCGTTTGCTGAAAATATGCGATTTCATGTTGAGTTGATGAAAGAAAACACAGAGAGAAAAAAAAATAAGACTTTAACAGCAAATTCAAAAACCAAAAAAATATGCAAAAAAATTTACCATTCTCAGTGAATAATACATGCAAATTGATAATTTGAAGAGAAAGAGAAAAAAATTAAAATTGCGTTGAAAAATGTTGGAGTGTTATTGGAAGGATTTTCGCCCTTATACTAGTTGATTGAGAAATAGAAGTGTTGGATATAGTCGGAGGTGAATCAACTTGTTCATCTTCATACAGCTCTAACCATTGATCTTTGAGGTCAGCAAGTAGGTTATGAAGTATAGTGCAACACAGAATCCAGTTGATCACCGCCTCCATTTCAGATTTATTTCTAAGAGGACTTCTTAATTCCCTTAAACTAGAAAAACGGCCTTTCAAGATTCCAATAGAATGTTCAATACGGACTCTTGACTTTGCCAAATGATTGTTGAATTTGGCATTTTGACTGTCTTCTGAAGCTGCTCCCCGAAAAGCAGGAAGTACATACTTTCCATTCACATAAGCAGAATCTGCAAGAAGATACTGATTTTCATCAAAGAATTTTTCAGGTTCATTTGAAATATGCATTCTTTGGAAGACGTAGGAGTCATGACATGAGCCAGGATAGCCAGCGAAGAATGATATAAATTTTTTGTTTACGTCACATATAAGCTGAACGTTAATTGAATATCTATAAAGAAGATATATTTGTTTGTGTTAGTTTCAAGGAGGATGAAAGGAGTTAAAAATAATCTACCTCTTTTTACGGTCAAAGTAATTGTTTCCACCTTGAGCAGGTTTCTGGCTCAAAGGAATAGTAGTACCATCAACAAAACCAATACATCCTGGAAAGCCCTCTGCTTGCATAACCTGAGATGATTCAAGTTGCTCTTCTTTTGTTGGCCAGGTGAGAAGTTGAGATTCCAAGGAGTTGATGGCAGTGATACATCGTTTGGTATAAGTGTTAACTGAACCATACCCTAAATCAAAGACATTTTCTAAACGTTTCAAAGCGGCTCCATTACCATTTGAACCCAAACGACATAGTGTGATGGCCAATTGAATTGAAGGATGTTGTTGTTCTTTTTGAGAATTATTGTGAAATATGGGATGATCCTGAATAAGCTCAAGCAATTTAAGGAAACATTCCTGAGAAGTCCTGAACAGCCATCTAAAACTGGGTGTAGATAGTTTAAGAAGTGTTTGGATGGTGTACTTGGGGGTATGAAGTACTTGAGGCTTTCTGGGAAGAAGGTAACGTTTCCTGGCCATTTTTGATAAAACGACAAAATCTTCTTCTAGATCAGAATCGGAATCAGAGTCCAAGAGCAGTTCAAGCGCCATGAAAGTCATTGCTTTATGTAATTTATCACGATTTGAAAGTGAGGAAGGCATGACTCTTATATGATATGATATGAAGATGTAAGTGATGTACGATGTTTTGAGTTATGAAGTGTTATTCTGCGGAGTGCTGCGTATGAATGGGATGATGCTGACAAATCAGTGAAATGGGACTTGATGGTGAAATCAGCACTTTTGGTTGAGAAAGTGCGGATTTGAGTGAAATAAGTGACTTATTTCATTTTGAAATCCACCAGTATTGGGGCTAGTGTGTTTTGGAAATCCGCACTTATTTAAGTGCGGATTTGGTCAAATTTAAGTGCGGATTTGTAAGTGCGGATTTGCCAGAACTGACACCCCCTATTATTAGATTGAAATGCAAAGATATATAATTTCTTAAAGAAAATGGCCAAGAAATGATTGAGTGATCCTAAGCTTTGGGAGATAAAAGCCTAGATAATCATCAGATAAGTGTTTCAGATGTCTTATTCTCTAATTATGCAATATAAAAACATGAAATAAATTAAGTGAAATTTAGAAAAAAAGGCTCAACTTTATAGGTCAATATCTCAGAAACCACCCAACCAAATTCAAATCAATTTATGGGAAATGAAAGATAGGCTTCAGAAGAATATTCAGCTAATAGAACATAGGATTTGAATAAACCTAGCCCAAATTTTGACTTTGATTTTCAAAATTGAACAAAAATTTGAAATTTGATGATGGAAATTCCAACAAGATGGAGATATAAGCCTAGATAATTATAAGATAAGAGTTTCAGAATCTTTATCCTCTAATTATGCAATATAAAAACATAAAATAAATTAAGTGACATTTGGAAAAAAAAGCTCAACTTTTAAGGTTGAAATATAAGAAACCACTGAACCAAATTCAATCCTGTTTGTGGGAAATAAAATATAGGCTTCAGGAGATCCTTCAGTTAAAGGAGATGTAATTTAAATAAACCTAACCCTAATACGTTACATAAAAACATGAAATAAATAAAATTAAACTGGAAAAAAAGGCTTACCTTTAAAGGTCAATATCTCAGAAACCACTGAAGAAAATTTGAATCTGTTTGTGTAAAATGTAAGGTAGTCTTCAGGAGAATCTTCAGTTAAAAGGAAATTAGATTCAAAGAAATCTAACTCTAATTCCAAGCCTGATTTTTAAAATTTTACAGAAACTTGAAAAGTGATAATGGAGATGAGAACAAGAAGAGTCTTATAAGTCCACTTTTATCCAGATAAGAGTCATGCATATATTTAAGTATGAGATTTTCATAGAAGGAAAGAGATATCATATAGGTATAAAAAAAGGAGATGAAACTTACTGTGATTGAAAAGTAGGAAAAATAGAGTGAGAAAGAATGATGCTGGAATTTGGGGGAAATTGAATATGGAGTAAGTGAAAAGCATAAAGAATGTGCATTGTATGTGTTTTAATGACATGGAACCAAAAAAAGTTAAATAGGGGATAGGGGGGATAATGACCAACCCAAATAGGAATGATGAGTAGGGTGATGGAGCTAAAAAAGAAAGAAAAGAGGGAGAGAAAAAAAAGGTTGATTTTACCATAAAAATCAAAAATAACCACTTACAAAAATAATTTAGATAAAATAAGGAAAAAAAACAGAAAAGAATATAAAAGTAAAATTAGTAATTAAAAAATCAAAAAAAAATGAATAAAATGACTTACCTGTAGAGATGAGATGAGAAAATAAATAAAACCAAATTGTTTGAGGGATGTTTAAGGAGAGGTGGAAAGGATTTGAGGGATGAATGAAAAATAGAAACAGTGAAAAATTATACAATTGCAGAAAATATGCAATTTCATCTTGAGCTGGTGAATGAAGACAAATGAGACATCCAAAAAAGAGACATTCAGAATAATTTCAAAATAAAAATCACTAGGCAATATAGGGGGTGGACTTGCTAGCAAGTCCCCAACCTGAACTCAGACAGAACTCAGATGGAACTCAGACTGAAATCTACTTGAAGACCCACCTAAAACTGTTCTGCTGAGTGGTGTTCATCACTGATTTTATGGTTCCTTTGTCAATAGCTCAATGTTTTTTCAATCTGTGGTGAATTTGAGTCCAAGGTTGCGGACTTTCTAACAAGTCTGCCCCCCGTATTGTGCGGTGAATGAATATGCAGAAAACAAAAACACCAAATTAAGTGAATAAAGCACACAAGCTTAAAATCTGGAGAGTATGAAAAAAACTAAAAGGGTTGTGTTTCAAAATGTTGGAGGGTGATTGGCATAATGACAGAGTGTATGATGGTGGAAAGAATGTTTTGTGATTAAAGGGAGGGGAAAGATGGTGCAGTTTTGGGATTCTCTTCTTCATAAAGATCATTGAAAAGACATATAAGCTAAGGTTTCTTCCAAACCCAAGTCAGAATCAGAGTCAGCAGCTAAAGTTAAAGTGAAAGCATTTATAGCTGAGTGAATTTTCTTCCTAGTTGAGAGATTCTTTATCATAGTTGGTATAAGGTTTAGGTGATGAGTGGAAAGTGGGAATTTGCCACCAAATGAGCAGGATTGCATTTGTAGAAGAGGAGAGAGGTGTGTTAAAGAATTCTTATAGGGATCCATACAAGATTCCAGTTGTTTGCCATAAACCATGGTAACAGAAGCCTATTCCAATACCTGCTGCTTTAAAAGAAGATTATATTGAAGTCATGAAAGAAAGAAATTGAACAGGATTATATGAGAAATCATCATCAAGTTATTCAAGTCTAGTATTTTTATTCAAAAACCTAATGTCAAACATAGGGTAGTTCATGATTTAAGAGAACTAAATAGGGTTACAATAAACAATGCAGAAATACCACCTAGTGCAGAGGAGTTTATAGAGATTTTTCCAGGGAGAGTATGTTATGGTCTGGGTGATATAATGGGGGGATATGACAAAAGAGAGTTTCATCTGGAGTCTAGACCTCTCACAACTTTTGATATGTCACTTGGAAAATTACAGCTAAAAGAATTACACCAAGGAGCAAGAAATTAAGTTTCCATTTATCAAACTCATATGGCTTGGATTCCACAAGAAAAAATTCCACAATATGCTGGTATATTTATTGATGATGGTGGAGTAAAAGGACCTTCAACAGATTATGGAAATGAAGTATTGAAGGTGAATCCAAGGAGACAAAATTTTATCTGGGAATATCACCACACAATATTTGTGGGGTACTTGCTAGCAAGTCCTCAACTTGAAGTCAGATGGAACTCAGATGGAACTCAAAATGAACTCACACTGAACTCAGACTGAAATCTTCCTGAAATATACTTAAAATATTCACAAAACATAGGTGATTTTTAATTGAAAGCATTATGAAAAACTATTCAAATCTGAATGGAAATAAAAATATAAAAGCTTTTGAAATCTTCTCAAAAAACAATACTTTTTGATGAAATGTAATCAGATGATATTTTTGAATGAAAATTTAAGAATAAAAATACATGAAATTACATTCTTTTTTTTTAAGTATAAATTTTAATCATTCTAAGAAATATACTACATATTTTTGAAAAAATTTAAAAAATATTTCATGACTTCTTAATGCAGAAAACATCCATTTTTTCATAATTTAAATAATTCATTTTTTTATAGAGACCATGTAAACTGAATTATTCTCAATTTATTTTTCAGATATTTATACTTATGCAATACATTTTTTTTATAAAAATTAATTATATAACTAACAAATCAAGCCATAGCTCCTATCCCATATTATATTCTAAAGTTCTGTATAAAAGACACAAAATTATAAAAATAAAATGCAGTAATATTTTATTTTCAAAAGATGGACATAATGAAGAACCCTCATTTCTCCTTTCTCAAAATAAAGAAAAATTGAAGAATTAGATTATATATGTTAAACAAACCAAAAATTCCTCAAGTGGTAAAGTCTAATATTTTTTTTTCAAATTCAAAAATGCAAGAAAATGATACAAACAGTAAGTAAAGTAATTTTGGTCTTTTTTAGGATAAAATGTGCTCAAATTCAAAAGCATTTTATGTTATATTTTTAGTAAATCCAATACTTTTGATAATTATGAAGCAATTTTCATCAAATCCATAAATATTCTTTAGGTCAATTTTCATTCTTTAAATTAATTTGATCAAGTCACAAAAATTAACTTCTACTCAGTAAAATATTTCTCTTAAAATCATTTAATTAAAAGGAATACAAAATACCAATTGGAAAATTAATATAAATCACCAAATATTCTTAAGAAATGTAAGCCAAATGCTTTATTTTTCTTGAATAAAATAATTGAAGATATCAATATTTTTCATCTTGATACACAGCACAAACTAAACAGATCACTATCATGCACTATGAGAGTTTTTGAATTTAAATATCAAGTTCTACTATTTTTCATAGACTCTATATTATGTATTAAAGTGAATTTTTATGTATCAATGCATTATTATATTTATAGAAGAATCAATATATGAGAGTATAGTTTGAAATGAGAAAAATTATATATTTATAGTGATACTCATAGAAAAGGCTAATATTAGAATAATTGAAGTTTTATTAATTAAAAGTTAAGAAAATATTTGAAATAAAAGAATGAAAAATTTCAATTTTTTTTGCCCTTTAAATTGAGTATTGTATTGCAGAAATACCTTCTTTTCTTCAAGAACAAAAGTATTAACCATGTACATTTACAATACAAAATGCAAACATTATAGTCAAGTGAAAAAATACAGATTAATAATTTATTGATGCTTTGTTAGTGATATGATTTTAACACCAATATTCAAAAAAAAGAAAAAAATGTTCTTTATTAGCAAATATAAAAAATAAAAAAAAATTGAGATTTTATTTAACAGTAAAAATTCATGCATCTTCTAAGTTATCTTACTTATTAAGAATATATACTTAAATAAATTCATTTTTATAAAAATGAATTATAATGGAATACGTTTTGAAATTTTCATTTAATTTCAAAAGAACAATTTAAGGCTGTAAGTTGAAATCATCTTCAAGCTCAAATTGATGAAAAATATTTTTTTCACATTTTTAAACTATCTGAATTCATAACTTGAGGTTTTCTATAATATTTGAAGAAAAAATCTAAGAAAAAAGATTTTGATAATCAAAAGGAGCTAAATAATGTTTAATAAATACAAAAATAATATTCCTCAAATTTAGTTTAAATAAAAAAAGAAAAAGTTCTGTCTTTTCATGTGCATTTTAGATAAAAACAATGAAATTTAGAAGATTTTTTAATCTATCATATGATTAAAATCACATTATAATAATTTAGAAGAAACTTAAAGATTTTATTATTAAAACAAAAATCAGAAAAATTCAAAATTTTTATTTATGTCCAGTGTTTCCTAGTATTTGGTATAAATCTTCTTAATAAAAATATAAACCTGGGCATGCATTAAGGAATCTAAAATCAAATTTTAAACAAAATAAATATAATTCTCACAGATTAACTTATCTTGAACAGTTTTCAGGAACAGAATCACATTGGGAGCTCAATCCAAGTCCCATCACAACTAAGATTTTTATGTTTATAAAATTGTATTTAATTCTTTTCGTGAAAACATTTAAACAATGAAAAGGGCTCAAGGGTCTTACTATTTTACTAAATCAATATAATTAAATATATTGGAACATCTTCATTATTTGATTTTCTTAAATTTTTATTTAATAATTATAATTATTCAGATATTTATATTAATGATAGAACAAACAAACAAAATATAAAAGGTAAAATATAGCAATTAATTTTCTTTTCAAGTCTCATCTGCACTCTATAAGGAAATCCATAGCTTTTTTTCATCTAACCAACAGCATTTAATATTAAATTAAAGGATAAGTAATTTCACTTCATAATATAGAAAAGAGATTTTTATTTTTAATATCATAGGGGTTTTTTTCCATTTTTCAATTTTTTTCTAAAATTTACCTGTAAAATTTATTTTTTTATCTCACGTATAACTATCACAATTATTCCATGAAATGATTTTTTATAAAATGTACTAGGGCTTTAGGGCTATTTTTTATATTAGGGGGTATCAAAGCTAGAAATTTGATATCATTTAAAAGGCATTTCACAACAAAAAAAGAAAGCCATAAACTTGACATTAACTGTCAATAAAAATGTGTTTTGGGGGTACAATATATCATATTTTAAAAAATAGTCATGGTTGATTTGGTGGAAAAAAGAGGTATTTTGAAATGGAAGATTTCTAACTTTGATACCCCCTATTTTTATAATTCTTCTACTTCAAATACAAATATTTATTACAAACAGCCAATATATGTGTATTTTGAATTTATTAAGGATGTAAAATATCCATAAAAAAGGTTTAAATATTTTTTTATAAGTGGAAGTAAAACATCATATTATTGCAGGGTGGACTCTATACTTCGGCCGAAAGATAGAGTTCATCTTCTGTTTTTCACCACCTTTTTTGATACTCACTCAACCCCTTTGTACATACTTTCTGAATCTTTACCTGTTTCATTTCTATTCCCTCCCCTTTCCTTTTACCCATAATACTTTTAACTTTGTTTCACTTTTGATGCCTTCAAACCTCTTTCTCTCACACTGTATCCTCTTCCCTTTCACTTTTCAGCACATTTCACCCCTTTATCTCCAATCATGACCCTTCTAACTCTTTCTTTTTCTTCTTTCTACCCCACCCCACCCCTTCCAATTTCCACATTACCCCACCACACCCTTTGGGCTCCCAGTCCAAACCACCATACCCCACTCACTACCACTTCCACCCCCTTTCTAACCTTTTTTATCCACCACCACCTCATTTTCTATCCCCCCACCTCTTTTCTTCTCACCCTAACTCTATCGCTCTTCAATAAAATCCACCACCACACTTTTCAACTCCTCCCTTTTACTTTCTACCTTACCTCTTTCACTCTAAAGGGAGTAAAAGGGGGTGGAGAAGGGGGTGAAAGGAGTGAGTTCAAGGGAGGCAGGATGGAGAGGTGTGGAGAGACAACCACAAAGTTTGAAGATGAAATATAATAGGTAAGAGAGAATGAAAATGAGCACAAGGGGGAAGATTTAACAGATGAAGAACATGATATGGTCCAGAAATTTAAGGAAAAAATATGGAAGGAGAATTTCAAAATATAGTAAATGATATATATATATATATAACATAACAAGGAATGGGAATGGGTTATATCCTGAAACCAAAAAAAAAAACTTAAATTCTAGTGTACTAATTATTAGACATATGGTTCATCATCATAAAATTCAACCCTTAATATTTTGATTTATTGAAGAAAAAGCAAATTTATTATTTATAAATAATAGTGACCATATCATTTTTTAAATTTATTAAAAAAATGATATGTACTAATTATATGAATGATACCTCTAAATTAATGTATTTTAATTAAATTTGAAAGAAATTTTTAAATTTCAAAAATATTTTAAAGCTTGAAAAAATTGATAATTCTTGATCATAATATTAGAATATATATATATATTTACAAAACTTTTAATGATGAAATACAATGAAAAATAACAGTAAACTACATATTAGGGGGTATCAAAGTTATAAATTTGTATTTATTTAAAAGGCATTTCACAACACAAAAAGAAAGCCACAAACCTGACATTAACTCTCAATAAAATGGTGTTTTGGGGGCACAATATGTCATATATTCAAAAATAGTCATTGTTGATTTGGTGGAAAAAAGAGTTATTTAGAAATGGAAGATTTATTACTTTGATAACCCTTATTTTCTCTTCTAAAACTTCTTATGATATTAAGTAATTTCTCTATATATTGATAGCTCCACAAACTTATGTGAAGATTTAAAAAATCATCATGAGAAATTTACTATTACATAATAATTCATAAATCAGAAGAACATTATTTTGAAAATCTTATGCATTTTCCTGTCTGTTAATTTTATGGACTTCACTCATATCAATATTCCTTTTATAATTAGAGTAAGTCAGATTGCAAGACTTTTTGCAAACTGTGCTTCAATAAGTATTCAACTTGTCTTTGAGTTTATATCAGAGAGGTTCCAAGCTTGATTGTTGGTTGTTTCATCACTGCCTCATTATGTTCTCAATTAAATATGAATTTGAGTTCAAGGTTGCAGACTTGCTAGCAAGTCCTCCCCCCATATTGTGTGGTGTATGCTGTTATTTTAGAGAGGATTTTGTTTAGTATTGAAGAGGCTGGTTTAACTATTTCCAGCTCCAAATTTTCTTTTTGTGTGCAAGCTTTGGAAATTTTAGGCCATGTGGTATGTAGAGAGGGTAAGATTATGTTGAAGAATAAGGTAAAAAAAATTCAGTTCTGGCCAAGACCCAAGAATACAACCAAAGTCAGAGGTTTTTTAGGTGTGTGTGTTTTTTTCAGAATATTTATCAAGGACTTTCTTCATTGGCTGATCCTTTGAGACGGTTGACTAGGAAGGATCCTGACTGGGAGTGGGATGAAGAGTGTGAAGAGGCTTTTGTTAGGTTGATGAAGGTAGTTGGAGAAGATATTATCCTAAATAAGTTAGATTATGGGAAAGATGCAGGCTGGGTTTATTTAGCAGGGGATTCAATTCAGATTGCTTCTGGGGCCATTCTGTCTTGAATGGATAATACTGGTTATATTAAACCAGTAAGGTATGAAGTTGTGGTTTTTACTGAGGTGAAATCAATATATGCTCAACTGAATATAGAACTTTGTGGTGTGGCAAAAATCTTAAAGAAACTTCAAAATATTTTATGGGGACAACACTTCAAATTGCAAGTTGATGCTAAATCTTTGTTTAAAATGATCAATTCCCCTATTTTACCAAATGCACCCATGACTAGATGTGTAGCTTTTATTCAGAATTTTTCTTTTGATTTAGTCAACAAGCCTGGAAAAAGTTTTACTATGCCAGATGGCTAATCAAGAAGACCACCTAATGAAAATAATTCTGACTCAGAGGAATTCCATTAAGATATACCTGTGATCAAGGCCAGTACAAAAGTTGCTAAAGACTTTCCTTACCTTCCCCACGAGATTAAACTTGCGGGATTGATATCTGTGGATAAAGATAATGACAACCTACACCATTGTCACCAGACGACCTACGCACAAGGTCGAGGATGTTCCTGAAAGTGAGATGAGGGATTTAGAGACTTCTTCGAAGCACAGAGGAATGATTCGAAGGTCACTCAAAGTAAGAGCTACAGGTTCGAGGTTCGTTCGAGAAGAATTATAGACTAGTTTCAAAGGTAATAGTAATTCTTAAATCTCACAAAGGGTTGGAAACTCAATAATCAAAGATTTAGGATTTAGAAATGAATATTGAGAAAATGAAAGAAAGATACAATAAAAATGATTTTAACTTTAAAAATTTACCACTATTAATGTAAATACGATTTTATAATTTAATTCTAAGGAATATCGAACCAAATACCCAACCCCTTTTATATCCTTTTTTCCTCCTCGCATTGACCTCCCTTCCATCGCACCATTCCCATTCCATTGACCATTACTAACATACACTTAGACCCTCTTCGCTAAATATCCGTCCATGCTCAATTTACCCCTTTTTAATTAATTAACAAAACTTTAATGAAAACTACTACTGTACTATTTCGTTGAACCTAGCGCTGTGCGTCGCTTATTGAAAAGGACTAAGGCACCCTATTGGGAGATTGACTAATTTAGATTTAGAGTTTAGGCTAGCGCAGTTAAATAGTAAGTACACAAAGGAAAATTGAAGTTGCTATGGAGAATTGCTTTCTGCGCTTCGAGTATAGATTTAGGACTCAATATTATTGATTTAATGAGCTGCTCTTGCCTCGAGTGTCACGTGGCGCGTGACAACCATGAGGATGAATTGGAAAAAAATAAAAATATGAGAAATTATCTGCTTGGCGAATTTGATGATGGTGTGGATAGATTCTTTCAAAAAGAGATTAGGGGTATCATAGTTAGAAATTTGTAATTATTTAAAAGGTATTTCACAACACAAAAAGAAAGCCACAAAATCAACATTAATTCTCAGTAAAAAGGTATTTTTGGGGAAAAATATGGCATATTTTAATAAATAATCATGGTTGATTTGGTCAAGAACAGAGTTATTTTGAAATGGAAGATTTCTAACTTTGATACCCCCTATTGGAGATGTTTTGGTATATTATGATGAGGATGATGAAGTTGTATGGGATAGTAGAAAATTGGTGAATGGTGTATATGTTGGATTTTTAGATAATTCAGTTATAAAGAGGTTGGGTGTTTATAAAAATTTGGCTAAAAGGAGGTTGTACCAAGATGAAAACGATGATGCTGAAAAGAGTGAAAATGGGAATGAGGAAAATTTGGTTATAAAAAGGTTGGAAGGTTAAAAAATGGTTAATTCAAAAATCTTTTATGCTAAAAGGCATATTCAAGGTTTGAAGCAATTAGCTCATTCATGTGCAGGTGATTTTGGTAATAGAGAAGTGCCTGGAGATATAATTTTAATTTATATTAAAGATAATTTCTGGGGACAGATTGTATTTTAATATAAAATGGTTAAATATTTATTAACATTTTAAAGGCAGGATAATAGTGATTATGATGAATGGGTGGCAATCAAAAGGAAGTTTATGGCATTTAATCTATCCAGAAGAAGATTAATGAGGAGGAGGTATCCAAATACTCAAGTAGTTATTACTCAAAAGAAAGGGCAAGAGTTGGTTATGAAATTACTGCATGAAGACCTTGGGCATAGAGGAATTGGAAAAACTTATAGACAAATTGCTGATAGATTTTTGTGGCCTGGTACGAAGCTGACTGTTAAAAAATGGGTTCAGTCATGTGAATAATGTCAAATGAGAAGTTATTTAAGGCCAAAAGAACCTGGACATGCAACTGGTGAAAACACTATTTTTGATAGGGTTAGTTTAAATGATGTTCATATGAAGGAGGGAAGATATGAATATCTAAGTGTATCCAGAGATGATTTATCTGGATGGGTAGATGAAGTTCCTCTTATAAATTTGAATTCAGAGAATGTGGCAGATTTTTTATTGAAAAATTGGGTATATAGGTATGGAGTGATGAAGTTGGTGATGGTTGATGGAGGTCCTGAATTTGGGACAGATTTTAGAAAGGCAATATCAAAATCTGGATCAAAGGTTATGGTAGCAACCCCATATTATTCTGAAGCTAAAGGAATGGTTGAATGAGGGCATCAATTTATAAAGGATGCTTTAGTTAAAATGTGTGGAGAAAGTGCTGAAAATTGCAGGCACTGTTTACCATTATTTTTATTTGCTGACAGAATCACAGCCAAAAGCACAACTGGATATTCACCATACAAACTAGTTTTTGGACTGAAAGCAGTTTTACCAGTTGATCTCAAGGTTGAATTATATCTTGGAGTAAAATGGGATGCAGTCAAAACTACTGAAGAATTATTAGGGGGTGTCAGTTCTAGAAAATCTGCACTTACAAATCTGCACTTAAATTTTAACAAATCAGCACTTATTTAAAAGGGGATTTCCAAAAGACACTAGCCCCAAAACTGGTAAATTTCAAAAGGAAAAAAGTCACTTATTTCACTCATATTCACACTTTATCTACCAAAAGTGCTAATTTCACCATAACATCCCATTTCACTGATTTGTCAGCATCATACCATTCATACACAGCACTCTGCAACATAAAAATTCATAACTTAAAATATCATACATCATTTACATATTTATACCACTATAGATAATCCTATAGTACTAGCTATAGGCCTTGACAAAGGAAGTTGGAGAAAACCAAAGAGACAATCCCCTGTCCCTTTAGAAAAATAAAATAAGATTTACCTGCTAAATTCAATTGAGTCTTGCTTGCTAAAACCCCTTTTAAAAACACTTGACTTCTAGATCAGCCAAATAATTAGTCACCAGACAGACTATCAGACCAAAAAACTGAAATGTAGACCAATGTCTACACCAGAGAAATCAATGATACTTGATGTAGGTTGTAAAGCCACACCAAAGACAGCAATAATACTTGATATAGCTTTCAAGGCTATACCAGAGAAAACAGTGACAAGAGTTGAGGTCAAGTAAGAGCTGACCTTTTCACAACCCAGCCAAAAAATGTCACAAAAACACAAAAGAATGAAGCCCAGAGATTCCAGGTATACCAGATGGTTGACAATAAACTAGAATTTCATTCAACTTGCTTAAATATCTCTCACACAGACCACCCTGGCCTCTTCTCAGCCAAATCCAACTCTCCCACCTTTCTGCATGCATGAAAATGCCTCTAGAGGCTTCCACATGCACAGGTGGGCAGGCCGCCCAGTGGTGTAAGCCACTTTTACGCCCTTAAATGCCCAAAAACCCCCAAAAACACACTCTAAAACAACAAAACAACAGTAACTACACATAGAAAAAAGCTAATCACACATAAAACATACCAAAATGATGAGAAAAGAAAGGACATTTAGCTGAGACATAATAAGTGCCCCTAGAATAAGCCTGCGAAAATACAAATAAACATCTAAAAACTAACAAAACACCAATAAAAACACCATAATGCCGACTATACCCTACATACCAAATACCTCCAAACACACACTCCAAAGGCCTACCAAGCCTTGGAAAACTACACCATATAAGAGTCATGCCTTCCTCACTCTCAAATTGTGATAAGCTACATCAAGCAATGAATTTAATAGCTTTTGATCTCCTCTTGGACTCTGATTGCAATTCTGATTCTGATCTTGAAGAAGACTTTCTTTTTTTATTGAAAATGGCCAGGAAACATTACCTTCTTCCAAGAAAGCCTCAAGTACACCATCAAAACACTTATTAACCTATCTCTACCCAGTTTAAGAAAGGTTTTTAGGACTTCTCAGGAATTTTTCCTTAGAATGGTTATTCTTATTTGCATATTGACTTTGATTTTTAATTTTCTGATATGGTCTCTTTTTTTTCCTTCATCACCTCAACAAAAAATCATTTACTTTCTGCAATTAGGGGGTGTCAGTTCTGGCAAATCTGCACTTAATTTAAGTGTGGATTTGAAACCAAATCAGCACTTACAAATCAGCACTTAAATTTTTCAAAAAAGGGTGTCAGTTATGACCTCAAATCAGCACTTTTTTCCCATTTTTTTTCACAACCTTATGTTGGCCACAACATCCCTTCCTTTCTTACCCCATCCTTGTCACATGTGACACACTGACCTTCCTTGCTCCCTACCCATCAATCCTCGGCACACACCCCTTCCTAAAATTTTCAACATTTTATTACAACATTTTTACCAGGCATGTTTACATTCTTTTTTACTTATTTCTTCTACCTCTTAATCTCTTTTCTTGTTATGTACCAGTTTTATAATGCCTCCCAGACATTCCAAATCTCAAAAGGTAACTCAAAAATCTGCTTTGTCACAAAAGTCTCCTCGTAAAGCAAGCCCCACACCTGAAAAATCAAAGTCAGGTCAGCTAAAAAAGGATGATTATCTCATCATAATTAACTTCCTTAAAATAAAATCAAATTATGTTGCATGTTTTGGATGTGAAAAGTCCACTCTTATTGGACATCCACCTTCTTCAAAGGTTAATGGCTACTTATTGATGGCCAATGAAGTAAGGAAGAAAACAAGGGGGAGAATCAATGTTAATCCTAAACAAATGAAGGAGAGATTTAAGAGTTATCAATCAAAATATAAAAAAGGCTCATCATGCTGCAAATGAAACTGGCTTTGGTATTGAAGATGATGATTTGGAGATTGGAATTACTACTGTTTCCAAAAAGCTCAATGTCATGTATCCTTTCTATGAGGAAATGGATAATATTTTTGGCTCCCAAGTTGATGTAAATCCCT
The DNA here is from genome assembly GCA_030280995.1 of Hemileia vastatrix. Taxonomy (NCBI): domain Eukaryota; kingdom Fungi; phylum Basidiomycota; class Pucciniomycetes; order Pucciniales; family Zaghouaniaceae; genus Hemileia; species Hemileia vastatrix. Next base: position 65,812,813 of record JASXTE010000001.1, read on the forward strand.
GGTTTCTGAGCAATACTACTAAGGATATACCCTCTGGATCCAAACCTTTCTATAATCCTCCTGACACACCTTTACTTAAAGGAGATCAATCCCCTCCACCTTCTAACCATAGTTCAGCTGAAGATGATCCCAACTATCAAGCAGAAAAATTATATTGCAGCAGATCTGGATCCTCAGAGCCCCAAAATTTAAATGTATGTTTACTTTTTCTTTTTTCTTCAATTCTTCTCTTAATTTCTCTTTCTTTCTAGTCTCCTCCTACTCAAACTCAAACTCCATTTAATAATCTCAATTCTGGAAATGTGAATCCCACTTTAGAAGCTGCTTTAGATGAACTTCCTGAAGCCTCTTGTTCAAAATTCAAACAAAAGAGACAACCCTCAACTTCAATGAACTTGAACCATCTTTTAAAATGTGGTAAAACTCAAACAAGCTCAATTGGCTCTCTTGAGGATTATTTTGAAAAAAAAGATATAAATAAGATTTGTTTACTATATATCTTATTCATTAACTTATTTATTTATTTATTTCTATTTAATTTTCTCAGCAAAATCAACTATTGCAAAAAATGCCATTGACTTTGAGAAGACGAAGTTTGATCATATGCTAAGGAAAGATCACCAAGCCTTAGATTTGGAAGATAAAAAATTTGAGGCAGAGCAGATGGAAAGAGTAAATGATCATCAATTTCAAAGAGAAATGGCTACTTGTGAATTGGAAAAACAAGAAAGTTTTTAAAAAAAGATTTCATTATGGAATGTGTAAAAAATGGCCAATCTTATGAGGACATTAAAAATTTGCTTGACCTTTTCAATTGATAAATTGTTTTTCTAGTTAAATTATTTTTGTTTGATTTCTTTTTGGTAATATTTTCTTATATGCTGACTTATAAAAGGTCTTGAATATAGTACTTTTTTTTTTGACAAATTTTCAAAAATATCATACAATTTTTCTATCTTTACATTCAAGTCAATAAGCTTTCTTATACTTTTTTTTGGCAAAAATTTGAAAATATAATACATTTTTTCTATCTTTACTTTCAATTCAATAAGTTTGCTCATCTAAATACTGCTAAGTAATTAAAATTCTATATCTCTTTTGAAAATTTGGCAATACCTCCTCTTGAATTTTATTGAAACAAGGGGTGGGTAACATTAAATTTTTCTAAGTCATCAATATCACATGTCAGATTTAAAAATTTGGCAATACCCTCCCCTGCATTTTATTGAAGTAAAGGGTGAAAGTCACCAAAAATTAATATAATTACATAAAATAATTAATATATAAATAAGATATGTCAAATCTACTACTTTAAAGTAATGACAATTCCTCTAGCCAAAATGCAGATCAAATTGAGAAACAAAATTTTGGGAATTTTCACAGGTATAGGCTAGAGGAAGCCCATGAAACAAATTAATGTTGTCATGATTACCTTTTATACAACCCAAGGTCATTGGCTCATTACTTAAATTTAGTAAAGTGACATATCAGATTTATTTATTAAAAATTTATTGAAGAATATTAAATATTTGGTGACTCTTCAAATCCCCATACTTTTTAGATCTACCTAAAGAATTTTAAAATTTATTACCTTTTTCTTCTTTTTTTAACTTGTTTATTTTTTGGATTAACTTTTGACTGATCTGGAAAGAGCATCTAAAATGTGTGAAGTCTTGACAAGATATCTAACCTGGAGGAGCCTTTGTGGTTTGGTGATTATCATAAGAAAAATTCAAAACTGTTTCGATGGTTCCATTTCCTAATCCAAAATCGATTATAAATCTATGATCCGGGAAATATAATCCATGTCCTTTAATTTTAGCAGGTGACGGAATAGGTTGTCCAGTGATAGGATTAATATATGAGAAAAATTCATAAGTAAGGTAATTGGAATCATTTGAGTCGGTGTGAATTCTGTTATGAAATCCAGAATGAGTGATTATAAAATTTGAAAAAGTTAGATAATCACTGCTAATATCTTCCCATTCAGAGTTGCACCAATTTGGTATTCCAAGTCTCGTAGCAAGTTCATGATTTTTTTCAAAAGCTTTATTGAAGAGTTTTTTAAGTCAAAGAGCAAGAAATGAATTAAATGAAGGTAATGTATTCCATTTTCAAAAATCATTATCTAATTCAGCTTTAGATAAAGATCTGAGTAAAGAATATATGCCTATATAATTAAATTCAGTAATATAATATTAAAAAATCCAGAAAAATTTTTAAACATACCAAGAGAAAAACCTTTATCAAATCCAGGTCTCCATCCAATACCAATTATAATACCACCCAAAAAATTGTTATTCCTTAAAGGTAAACAAACCAAAGCCATTTGATAGAGTGTTATGATGATATTGCAGAGTTGATTAAATGAATCATCTTTTGAACCATTAAAAGAATGGTTTTTGTAAATAAATTGAGTTTTGAAAGTATTATTAATAACAGCTTTAACTTCATCACCTCCAGTTTCAGTTAAATAATGTATATTTTCAGGTAAAGTTTTTGGAAAATTGTTTTTTTTTCAACTTTAGTTTTATAGTACTTGATTTTTGAAATATGGCCAAATATTTGATCCAAGTGAATTTTTTTTTAAATATCTTTTGTTTTGATACTCTTCATTTTTTGTCAATGTTTTAGATGATGATTGAAAAGAAGTTGAATTTAAAGATGAGAGTGAGGTAAGTGGTGAATCTGAACTTATAGACATGTATTTTTCTACATAAAAATTTGTTGCTTTTCAAATACCCAAAATTATACCTTAAAAAAAACTCACTTAATTTAAATTAAAAAAAATTTCCTCAAAAGATGCATAAGAATTTTTTTATTTCACTTGAATTTGATGAATATTTTTTTTAAAATTTCTGAAAAAAAAAAAAAAACATTCTACATAAAAATTTGTTACTTTTCAAATACGCAAAATTATATATTAAAAAAACTCACTTAATTTAAATTAAAAAACATTTCTTCAAAAGACGAATAAGAATTTTTTTTTTATTTCACTTGAACTTGACAAATATTTTTTTTTAAATTTCTGAAAAACAAAAAAACAAAAAAAAAATTAAAAAAAACTGTGAAATTTTTTTTTTATCCCTTCCCCATTACCCTCAATTCCCCCTTCCAAACCCCCCTCCCACCTCCCCAAAACCCTTGTACAAACCCCCTCTCCAACCTCCCCAAATCCCCCCCAATCCGCCCCTTCAATCCCCCCTCCTATCCCCCTCAAAACCCCTCCATTCCCCCCTCCTATCCCCCTCATAACCCCCCTCCTATCACCCTCAAATTCCCCCCAATCCCCCCCTCAAATCCCTGAATTGTTAAGTAGGATGAGGGAGGGGGTAGGGGGGATTTGAGGGGGGGATTGGGGGGAATTTGAGGGCAATAGGAGAGGGGATTGGGGGTGTTCTGAGGGGGATTGGAGGGGGGATTGGAGGGGGGATTGGAGGGGGGGATTGGGGAGGATAGGAAGGGGGATTGGGGGTTATTTGGAGGGGGGTTGGAGAGGAATGAAAGAGGGGAGGAAATGAGGAGACCAAAAAGGGGGAGAAAGGGAGAGATGAGATGAAAGAGGGAGAAAAGGGAGGTTGTCGGCTGGTCGTCTAGAAGAAGGCGGAAAAAGTAATTGAAAAAAGTAAAAGGGTAAATAAAAAGGAAATGAAATAAAAGATAAGAAATATATAATTTTAATAATAAAAATTTAAAGACTTTTAACAAAAATGGATGGGGATAAATGTGGTTAATAAAGTAAGTACTATTTTATTCTCTCTGTTCAATTATCAACTATTAATACTAAAGTATTCTTATCACAACCTTTAATATTTTATTTTATTACTTAAATAGGCAGAAGCGCAGTTTCAATAGGTGTAAATAAAATGAATTTTATAGTGTAATTAAAAAATATGTTTGAGTAGTAAGTGATGAGGCTACAGGGGATTATCCAAGGCCCTTTTATAGGCAATGGGTCCTCTGAAGCGCCACTACATTTGAAAATACAAGAGTCATAATAAGATGAACCAAGAAAATAAAAGAATAAGTGAAACATAACAATTTAGAGAAAAATATGAAACAAATAATTAAAACCCCAAATAAGAGCCAAATTTTCCCACAACTAATTCCCAAATCAGTAAGTAAAAATAGTGAGTAACTAAACAATCCTGAGACATAGGAACTATGAGAAAAAATAATTCAAAACAGATGGTACAGTATGCTTTAATGGTTTTTAAGTGAAACAAGTAAAAATATTTTGACGCAACCAAATATGTAATCAATTTTAATTTAGTATAAAGAAATCAAATAATTGTTCCAACTATGTAATTAAATAATTAATTTAAATGAAACAAGTAAGTAATTTATTACTAAATTAGGTTGAGAATTTTAATACTATTTTATAAAATAATTATTATAATTTATTTAATTTTTATTGACACAATTAAGGGTCCAAAAAACAGCGGCAATAATTATGGATAATAGTATATGAAAAAGTATATTTCAATAATTAAATTTAATTAATTAAAGTAATTAAAATATAAGATAAACACTTGAATATAATTATCTTATTAGTTTTTAATTAATTAATTTATAATTATTAAATAAACAATGCGCCCTTTTTTATGGAATATAATTAAATGCTTTTAAATTATCTTATAATAAAATTAAAATAATATATACTTTATTTATCTAAATAAAATATTAATATAAATTTATTATGTAATATAATATTAATGTTAAATGCATACTCTGCAATTATTATGTCTTTATTTAATTCCAATAAATTTTATGTTTATTTACTGGGCTCCTGGGACAGCCTGGCTGACACTCCCTCACTCTAAAAAAAACAAAAAAACAAAAAAATACTATGATTTTTTCTTTTTATACTTTTTTAATAGAGTAGGAAGGTTTGAAATTTCTTTACCAGGTATCCATGCATCATATTCAGATGACTTATTTTTAAATCTCAATAAATATTCAGTACCTCTTTCAGAAGTGATAATTCTATCATTGAGAATTTTATCAATTTCTGCAGTTTCAGTGATTTCCTGAGGATTCTTCTTAGGTCTACCTCTTCTATTGGGGAATAAATCACTGTTGGAAGTATAAGGTTTTAGCAGGGAAATGGGGAAAACAGGATGTTTTCTATCATATGGAGAATATAACACAACTTCAACTGAATTATCTCCAATCATTCTTTTTAAAACAAAAGGGCCCACAAAAGGATCTTTTAATTTGTTGTTTCCCTGTAAATTGAAGTGGACAGTAGATATCAACACTTCATCACCCTCTTTAAATGTGTGTTCCTTATGGGATTTATCCCATCTTTTCTTCTCATATTCCAATGCTTTATCAATACAATTTTGAGCATGTTTTCTGCACAGTTGTTGCATTTTAAAAAAATATTTGACACCAGGGTGTAATTCCAATTTAGGCAATTTACTATTGATTATTTGAGCAGGAGTATGAGGGACATAGCCTAGCCAAAGCTCAAAAGGTTTCTTTTGAGTAACAGAGTGAACAGTGCTATTATAAGCAAATTCAAGACCAGGCAATAAGGTGACCCAGTCATGAGTAGATCTGTCATTGTCTTTATATTCTAATCCAAAGGCACAATACCTTCTAATCATATCCTCTAGAGTTTGAATCATTCTTTCAGCTAGACAATCAGTTTGGGGATGGTGAGCAGTAGATAATTTTAATTCACAACCACATATATCCATTAGAGACATCCAGAATTCAGATGTAAATTTTGGATCTCTGTCAGATATAATGGCTCTAGGGAATCCAACTATATTGAACATATTACACCACCATAAGAAAGCCAAGTCTTTGGTGCAGACATCTTTATGGGTGGGAATAAATTTGCACATTTTAGTAAATCTATCCACTATTACCCAACAAGAATTATAATTTTTTTTACATGCAACAGGAAGACCAGTGACAAAATCCATATTAATGATTTGCCAGGGAGCATCAGGCGCTTCAATTTGCTGTAATAACCCTGCTCTTTTACCAGTCAATCTTTTAGATTTCTGTCAAGAATCACAAGATTCAACATATAGTTTTGCATCTTCAGACATATTAGCCTACCAAGCAGTGTTCTTGAGTCTAATCAGTGTTTTTTCAAGATCAAAATGACCAGCTAATATGTCATCATGACAAAGTTTGAGGATAGTTTCTTTCATAGAAGGAGAGATTACAATTACATTAGTAAGCTTTCTTCTATAATAAATATATCCATCTTCAATAGAAAACTTTCCCTTAATTAAAGTATTCTGATATTTAGCAGGAAGAGTTTTAATCAATGCTTGAATAGAAGCATTATTAGTATCATTTAAGATAGTAACTAATTTATTTAAATCAGAATTTTTATCATATGAGTCCAGAATTAATTGTAATAACTCTTCTTCCATATCAACTATAAATATACCATGGATATGAACTGTATCATCCTCACGTACATAGGCAGGATTTGAGTCATTATTTGGCAGAGGCAACTGGACAGCATGTCAACATTGGAATGAACATTTCCAGCCCTATGGATAATTGTCATTCTTCCTCTGTATTCCTGAACAGAAAGTTGCCATCTCAACATATGTCTATTTGGTGTTTTAAGGTTTAAGAGGGACTTCACAGCACTACAGTCAGCTACCAATTCAAATTTCTGGTCATCCAGGTAGTAATGAAGTTTCTCAAGAGCCCAAACTACTGCCAAGCACTCCAATTGAGTGGCACCATATTTCCATTCACTATTTCTTAATGTTCTTGAAATATAACAGATAACAACCTCTGAGGTTTTATCATTAATAATTTGTTTTTGGTGAAGGGAAGCACCCATACCAACAAAGCTAGCATCTGTATACAGGACAAATGGTTTGTTGAAATCTGGAAGAGCTAAGATAGGAGCTGTCATTAAAAAACATTTTAAGGCATCAAAAGCTTTTTGACAGTCACTATTCCAGATCAATGCAACATCTTTTCTGGTAAGTTTGGTAAGAGGCAAGGCTATGACCTGATAATTCTTAATATATTGTCTATAATAGCCACACATACCCAAAAAACTTTGTATTTCTCTTACAGAAGTTGGTGCCTTTACATTTTGAATAGCAGCAACTTTGTTGTGGTCTACACAAATTTGTAGGCCTGACACAACATGGCTAAGGACTTTTAAAGATTGAAAACCAAATTTACACTTTTTTAAGGACAAGTTCATATTTATTTCATCCATTTTCTGAAAAACTCTATTCAAATGAACCATATGTTCATCAAAAGTTTTAGAAAAAACTATGATATCATCAATATAAACCATAAGCCATCCTTCAATTATTTCCTGATGGAAAGTATTATCCATGACTTTTTGGAAAACTGAAGGTGCATTTTTAGGGCCAAATGGCATTCTAACATACTTATATATTCCCATATGAGTAGCAATAAGCAAAAAAGTTTGAGAATTTTTCTCAACTGGAACTTGATGATACCCTTTATTACCATCCAGACAACTAATAAATTTTGCACCTTGCAAGGTAGCATGTATTGAATTAATTCTGGGTAAAGTATAAATATCATCAACAGTATAAGTGTTTAATGCTCTGTAATCACCACATAATCTAGACTTATCTTTTTCATAAGAAATCAAGACTGGAGAGATGACACAATATTTGGGGGTGACATCCACTTTTTCAATGATGTTCATTTTCAATAAGGTGGCAATATTATCTTCAATATCCTTTCTTTTTGTTGGAGAAGCAGGATATGGTTTTTTCTTAAGACTAGGAGGGATATCACTCAAGTTACAGGATAAGGTAATTTTAATTTCTTCCTGAACACTTCCTAAGACATGAGAACCATGAGCAAAAGCCATAGGGAAAGAGGTGATTGAGGCAATTATAGAATCCTTTTTTTCACTAGTTAACTGATCACCAAAAGAAGCAGTATTTATTTCAGTTAATAAATCATCCATTTCAATTGTTGATCTGCCTTTACACTGCATCAGTGAGTTACAAGACTTTAACAGATGCCCAGAAGGTTTTCTAGAGGAGGAATTTTGAATTTCCTTTTTCCATTCAATCCCAAGGTGAAGTAATTATTTGCTGGGTCCAATTTCACACCAAAAATGGTTAAAATATCATTACCCATAATAAACCAATTGCTTAAATTATCATTTCTCATGACTAAAAATTCACAAATAGCTCTGACAAAACCACCATTATATTTGAAGAATACAGAGGTTTTGTATTTGCCAATAGGAATTAAGGTAGAACCATACCCTTTCCATTTTTCAGAAGTTATAGGTAATAATTTACTCAAATAATCCTTATCTACTGAAGCTAAAGCTTTTTCGGACACTACACTTCCTCCAGCACCAGAGTCAAGAACTACATCAACATTTTTACCATTAATGATAACAGGTGCTTTCAAAGGGGATATGGCTATAGAATTGTTAGTAATATCTTTAATTATTTCAGCATCTTCCACTGAAGATAAATCCAATACACATTCTTCAGATATATTATCTAAATAATGGACATCCTGTTCTAACATTAAAACATCTTTAACAGAGTCATCTCCATAGGAGATATTACTTTCACAGTCACTAGAAGAATTATTGACATCAATTTCAGCTTCATCAGTGTCTTCATTTTGTTCAACAAGATGAATTTTCTTGTCACAAACATGACCCTTTTGCCATGGTTTGTTACATTTGTAACAAGTATTTGTTGCATATTTTTTAGGTGCAACTGTGGCAGAAGGTTTACCAGATTTTTCTGGGGGCTTTGTAGAAGGTTTATTTTGATCATGATAAGATTTACCAAGGTAATTCTTTGGTTCATATATATGGTTGAGTAGTACCTCATTACATATATTAATGAAAGAAGAATTTTCCCTTACATGCTCTGTTCTAGCTACAATTGAATCTCCAAAAGAATTTGGTAATTTATACAAGATTTTATCTCTCCAAATATCATAATCCATCTTTGGATCAATTGCTCTCAGGATTTTTGTTACTTTCATAAGAAAAACAATGGGTTTTTCAACAGAGGAGGATACATATCTAGTATTCTCATACAGTCTTTGCTGATCCAACCTGAATTTTGAACCACCAAACTGATTCTCAATCAAGCATTTCCAATCATTCCATGTATAATGATTGTTATCTAAAAGGACAGATTCATACCACATCAAGGCTACATTGGAAAATAAAGAAATTAGCTTAGAAACAATTTCCTCATCAGGTAGTTTATAGGATCTCTTTAAATTATCAATTCTTTGGATAATGTGTTGCCAATCAGAAAAAGAATCACCATCAAAGGTAGGATATTGGTCCAACTTAGGCCAATTTTTCTGACTACTGGGATGGTCCATTTTTTGGTTTGAATTATTCATCATTAATAATTCCTGAAGTTTAGCCAGGTGTTCAGAAATTTCATTATTTACAGAAACAGCTAGTACATGACCATCACAAGATTTTTTTCTAGTAGCAAAAGATTTTACAGACTCATTGTCAGCTTGCTTAATGGCTGAAATATGAGGAAGAAAGGAGGAACTCTGCTCAGGTTTTTTTCCTTTATTTTTATGCAGCTTATTGACAGCATTCTCATTCAATTCATTATTGATGGTTAAGGTTGAAAATTTTTCCTGCAGGTCAGACATATAGTTTCTTATCCTTGGAATTTCAGACATCTGGTCATTTACTTTTGCAAGAGATAAAACATTTCTGTCCTCAGAAACTGTGTGTTTGGCATTTAGTGCATGGAAATCATTTTTTAGCTTTTTAAACTCATTTTGTAGAGATTTTATTTCACTTTTTAATGAATAATTTTCCTCAATAAGGGGTTTCAATTCACTCAAGGTTTTATGTAGATTGATATTTTTATCTGAGATATCTCTATGGTCACTCCTTATTTGTTTTTGTTAGCTAAGAACAATATTCAAGGTTTCTTTGATTTTAAAATAAGTTGTATCCTGTACAGAAGAACTTACTTTACAATGCAAGTGCAAATTATTTAATCTATCACTCTCATGGAGTAACACATCTCTCAAATGTTTGTCTTTTACAACATTAAAATCAAGGGTATCTTTCAATATTTCTTCAGAAGTTTTCTCAATTAAGGTATAGACTTCAGGGGAAACAGAATCATTCTTAATTGCAAGAGAAGGATTAATTAAAGAAGTAGAAGTTAAATTTAAAGGTTCATCAAATGATAATTTGCTAATTACATCATTGGGGCTACTCATTAAAGGAAGTTGTCTTTATAAAGGTTTAACTGTTCTTTCACCAGAATCCACAAGATTACCTGAAGAAGCTTTGTTATTATACATGCCAACATGTTTATCAAACAAATTACTTACCATGGTAAGGGAGGAAATTTCCCCTGTGCCTTCTTTCTTCTGCCTCCCTGATAAGGATGGGGCTGAGGAGATGGATGGTAGGTTTGTGTCCTGGATGGGCCAGGGTGTTGAGCTGGTTTCTGAGCATTCTTCTTGTAATGGCTCATCAAGTAATCCCATTTCCACTGTTCCACTTTCAGAGCGCTTTGATTTTGTGTGAAGGAGCTGGGTACCTGATTGGGCTGAGGTTGAGGCTGAGGTTGAGAGGCTTTGAAATAAGGAGTTTGAGCCTGTTTGGGATTTAACAATTCCTGCATCTTCTGCAAGAGTGTATCTACCCTTGCCTTGTACTTCATGCTTTCTGCCTTCAGTTCTTTGATGTGACTGGACAGATTGTTTACTTGTTGTGTGAGAGGTATCTTTTTTATTTTTATACCTTTGAGTTGATTTTCCTGATTTATTAGAGGTTTTACTTCTTTCAGAGGTGTTTAGTGAGGGGGGTTTACCACTTCTCCTGCCATTTCCACGTCCTGAAGGTTTTTTGTCAGCTGAATCATTTCTGTAAGTTAATTTAGAACACCCTACAGATTCAGTGTCATTATCCACTTCAATCTCATCTACATGTAAGTTATCCATGCTGCTAGCCAAACTATTGGACACTTAAACTGTTAAAATCAAAAAAATAATGATTCAAAATGTTATTTCAAAATAAAATTTATTTAATTTAAAAAAAATTAATTTTTATCAAAAATCAATTAATTAACAAAAAAGTAATACAAACAAATGTAATTACAATTATTAATTAAGAAATAATAAGTAATTAAAATGGGACCAACCAATAAAGGTTTTTATAAGTCAACCAAAATAATTAATACCAAAAATTAATATGATGGTAAAATTGGGACTAAGTACTGAGTACTATTATGGTCAACCAATATACAAAAAATAGTAATAAAATTAATTTATTAATTTATTAATTATTAATTGTCTTCTAGGACTAAGAGGAATTCAACACTCTATAATAGTCAACTAGGAAAAAAAATTATTTATAATAAATGAAAACTTACACTCAGTGACTCAGCACAAGGCCACAATCACTGTTATTGCAGTAAAAAATCTAGTATAAGAGTTGATAGGAGCAAAGGTTGACATACAGTAGTGATTGTTAAATCACCCACAAAAATATATAACTTTTAAGAATATATAGATCTAGAAGTTAGATCCCCGGTTCAATTCACGTTCGCGGAAAAAGTTTACTTTTTGCACAAGGTGGTCCATGCGTTTTGACGTTTGTCCAAAAAAGTCAAAAAAGTCGATCATCAATTATTTGGAAGGGTCCCCAATTGTAAGTTAGGAAAGGCCCCCAATTGTCGGCCAGTTTTCTGGAAGAAGGTGGAAAAGGTAATTGGAAAAATGGTAAAAGGGGAAATAAAAAGAAATGAAATAAAAGATAAGAAATATATAATTTTAATAATAAAAATTTAAAGACTTTTAAAAAAATGGACGCGGATCAATGTGGTTAATAAAGTAAGTACTGTTTTATTCTCTCTGTTCAATTATCAACTATTAATACTAAAGTATTCTTATCACAACCTTTAATATTTTATTTTATTACTTAAATAGGCAGAAGCGCAGTTTAAATAGGTGTAAATAAAATGAATTTTATAGTGTAATTAAAAAATATGTTTGAGTAGTAAGTGATGAGGCTACAGGGGATTATCCAAGGCCCTTTTATAGGCAATGGGTCCTCTGAAGCCCCACTACATTTGTAAATACAAGAGTCATAATAAGATGAAACAAGAAAATAAAAGAATAAGTGAAACATAACAATTTAGAGAAAAATATGAAACAAATAATTAAAACCCCAAATAAGAGCCAAATTTTCCCACAACTAATTCCCAAATCAGTAAGTAAAAATAGTGAGTAACTAAACAATCCTGAGACATAGGAACTATGAGAAAAAATAATTCAAAACAGATGGTACAGTATGCTTTAAGGGTTTTTAAGTGAAACAAGTAAAAATATTTTGACGCAACAAAATATGTAATCAATTTTAATTTAGTATAAAGAAATTAATTAATTGTTCCAACTATGTAATTAAATAATTAATTTAAATGAAACAAGTAATTAATTTATTACTAAATTAAGTTGAGAATTTTAATACTATTTTATAAAATAAGTATTATAATTTATTTAATTTTTATTGACACAATTAAGGGTCCAAAAAACAGTGGCAGTAATTATGGATAATAGTATATGAAAAAGTATATTTTAATAATTAAATTTAATTAATTAAAGTAATTACAATATAAGATAAACACTTGAATATAATTATCTTATAAGTTTTTAATTAATTAATGTATAATTATTAAATAAACAATGCGCCCTTTTTTATGGAATATAATTAAATGCTTTTAAATTATCTTATAATAAAATTAAAATAATACATACTTTATTTATATAAATAAAATATTAATATAAATTTATTATGTAATATAATATTAATGTTAAATGCATACTCTGCAATTATTATGTCTTTATTTAATTCCAATAAATTGTATGTTTATTTACTGGGCTCCTGGGACATCCTGGCTGACAGAGGTTATAGTGAGCCAAGGAGGGGGGAATAAGGCAGCCAAAGGGGGGAAAGGGGGGATATATCCATTCCAAGGAGAGAGTAAAGGTGGGAAAATGCCCAGGCCAAGGGAGGATAAAGAATAGGATGAATAAGAGAAAAGAGGGAAGGGAGAGAAAAAAAAGGTTAATTTTACCTATGAATTAAAAAAAAGCACTTACAAAAAAAAACAAAAAAAAAACCCCCAAAAAAAACCCCCCAAAAAAAATTAGCAAAAAATTAAGTAAAAATGAAAAAATGACTTACCTGGAGAGATGAGTTGAGAAAAAAGAAATAGAATTGAAATTGGTAAGTGATGTAAGAAGAGAGGAGGAAACGGATATGAGTGAAGAAAAAAAAGAGAGTGACTGAAAAAATATGTGTTTTCAGAAAATATGCTATTTCATGTTGAGTTGATGAAATAAAACACAGAGAGATAAAAAAATAAGACTTTAACAGAAAATTCAAAAACAAAATAAATATGCAAAAAAATACCATTCTCAGTGAATAAAACATGGGAAATGATCATTTGAAGAGTATGAAAAAAAAATTAAAATTGCATTGAAAAATTTTGGAGTGTTATTGGAAGAATTTTTGCCCTTATACTAGTTGATTGAGAAATAGAATTGTTGGATATAGTTGGAGGTGAATCAGCTTGTTCATCTTCATACAGCTCTAACCATTGATCTTTGAGGTCAGCAAGTAGGTTATGAAGTATAGTGTAACACAGAATCCAGTTGATCACCGCCTCCATTTAAGATTTATTTCTAAGAGGACTTCTTAGTTCACTTAAACTAGAAAAACAGCCTTTCAAGATTCCAATAGAATGTTCAATATGGACTCTTGACTTTTCCAAATGATTGTTGAACTTGGAATTTTTACTGTCTTCTGAGACTGCTCATCGAAAATCAGGAAGTACATACTTTCCATTCGCATAAGCAGAATCTGCAAGAAGATACTGATCTTCATCAAAGAATTTTTCAGCTTCATTTGAAATTTGCATTCTTTGGAAGACATAGGAGTCATGACATGAGCCAGGATAGTTAGCGAAGAATTATATAATTTTTTTGTTAACGTCACATATAAGCTGAACAGAAATTGAATATCTATAAAGAAGATACAGTTGTTTGTGTTAGTTTAAAAGAGAATGAAAGGAGTTGAAAATAATCTACCTCTTTTTACAGTCAAAGTAATTTTTTCCACCTTGAGCAGGTTTCTGCCTCAAAGGAATAGTAGTACCATCAAAAAAAACCAATACATCCTGGGAAGCCCTCTGCTTGCATAACCTGGGATGATTCAAGTTGCTCTTCTTTTGTTGTCCAGATGAGAAGTTGAGATTCCAAGGATTTGATGGCAGTGATGCATTGTTTGGTATAAGTGTTAACTGAACCATACCCTATGTAAAAACATTTTCTAAACATTTCAAAGCAGCTCCGTTACCATTGGAACCCAAACGAAATAGTGTGATGGCCAATTGAATTGAAGGATGTCGTTGTTCTTTTTGAGAATTATTGTGAAATATGGATGATCCTGAATAAGCTCAGGAAATTTAAGGAAAAATTCTGGAGAAGTCCCAAACAACTGTCTAAAACTGGGTGTAGATAGGTTAAGAAGTGTTTGGCTGGTGTACTTGGGGGTATGAAGTACTTGAGGCTTTCTGGGACAAAGGTAAAGTTTTGTGGCCATTTTTGATAAAAAGAAAAAATCTTCTTCTAGATCAGAATCAGAATCGCAATCAGAGTCCAAGAGCAGTTCAAGAGCCATGAAAGTCATTGCTTTATGTAATTTGTCATAATTTGAAAGTGAGGAAGGCATGACTCTTATATGATATGATATGAAAATGTAAATGATGTACAATGTTTTGAGTAATGAATTTTTATGCTGTGGAGTGCTCTGTATGATTGGGATGTTGCTGAAAAATCTGTGAAGTGGGACTTGATGGTAAAATCAGCACTTTTAGTTGAGAAAGTGTGGATTTGAGTGAAATAAGTGACTTATTTCATTTTGAAATCCACCAGTATTGGGGCTAGTGTGTTTTGTAAATCTGCACTTAAATAAGTGTGGATTTGCCAGAACTGACACCCCCTAATAACTACAAATACACACTCCAAATCCCTACCAAGCTTTGGAAAACCACAATGGCACTATTAAAACTTAAAATTTTTGTTAATGATATTTTAAAGTTGTACAAATCAGAATACTTACATGAGCCAAATATGAAATAAAAAAATTGAACAAATATGAAGAACATGGGGTTCCTGGATGTTTAGGATAAATTGATGGTATGCACTGGGAGTGGGAAAACTGCCCTTCAGTGTGGGCTGGTCAGTTTAAAGTGAAATAAGGAACTCCAACTATGGTACTAGAGGGTGTAGCAAGCAAAAACTTATGCTTTTAGCACTTCTCCCTTGGTTCTCCTGGTGCCCTAAATGAAATCAATACCCTCCATTGTAGTCACATATTTGACAAATTACTTTCCAGAAAACAAGATGAGGTTAGGTTCAAAGTAAACAAGCATAAGTATACCTGTGGATAGTATCTTGTAGATTGAATTCATCTTTCATGGTCAACATTTGTAAAAACAACTCCCCACCCTCAGGATGAGGCCAGCCAGTACTACACTAAGCTACAAGAAGCAGCCGGCAAAGATATTGAACAAGCCTTTGGTGTACTAAAATCTCAATGGAAAATTATCAAGCAACCAAGTTGCCTTTGTAATATCAGTGAAGTAAAGAACTTGATGATGTGTTGTGTAATATTGCACAACATGATTGTAGAATATAAATCAGCTTCTGAACCTTACCTTACTCAAGAATTACTTTTGAATGAGAATAAAGAATCATCTTCATCGCAAATACTATCCAATCATTGTGATCCAGCTCTTTTCAAGAATTTAATGTCTAATATGCAACAGAACCAACAACTACATAATTTTTCATTCCACTTAAGATGAACCTTCCTCCAGTGCTGGTAAAATTAAAACCTTCCAAATCACTTGCTCCATCTCCAACTGTGGTCTTTGAAGTCTTGGTATCAATTGCTTTGACACCCCTAATTTCCACTCTACCTCTACTTTTCACAATACTTACGCTCATACCTCTATTTCATCCACACCTACCCTTACCCCCATACTTCATACTCCCCCCACTTCCAATCCCAAAGCATCCCTTCCCCCTACTTCCCCTCCCTTTCCCTTGCATCCCTTGCGACCCCTAGAACCTAATCGCTAAGTCCCCCTACTTCCCCTCCCTCTCCCTTGCAACCCCTAGATCCTAGCGAGGCCTCTCCTCTAACTTCTTCCCCTCTCCCTTGTGTGATCCAAAGCCTAGCAAGGCTATAGCTATTGCCCCTACACATAGCGTTGCCCCCACCCTTATTGCTCCTACACATAGCATATCCCCCACCCCTAAACTAAATATCCCTACAGATTGAAATCCATCTTACCATCCTAAGCCTATAATTACCCCTATCAACAAAATAAATTGTGTGGTAGGGGACCTCAATTTGGTAAATTTCCCCACTACCCTCACTGACAAAATGCCACCTGCTGAATCACAACTGTTGCCTGTACAAGGCCATTTGGCTTCTCCCTTCTGCTTCCCTGTTCTTCTCCATCTTGCACAACTTATAGGGATGTTGGAGTGACAAAGAAATTTAAAAAATGTTATTGATTTCACTAAGTCCATCCCCTGTCTTGAGACTTCAGGTAGAAATTTCTCTGAGTGGCACAGTAATGTCATGGCTCTGATAAAAGATTTTTTTGGCACAAGAGCTTACGCAATGAATGATGAACCTGGTCCTGATGATTTTGAAGACAGAGTAACACATCTTATTCTTGTTCACATGGTTTCTAGTAACTTTAGCCATGAAATTTCAACAGATTGGAAGGCACTTCAGACCTATCTTCACATTTCCAACAAATTCACTAGATCCAATCATACATCAATCATGAAAGCTATCTGTAATTTCATCAATTTGAAACAAAATCAATTTAAATTGCATACTGAATATTTAGAAGAATTCAACAATCTCTTTGACATAATTGAACAGAAGGGTATTGTGTTTGATCAGTAAGTTTTCAAAGCTCGAATGTCCCATGCTTTACTACCATCATTGCCAAAAGATCTATATTTTGACCTATGTGTTTCTCTCAATAACCGTCCTGACTCAAAATCTGTTACTTTTGAAGATTCTTGCCAACTCATGCCAACCCTCACCCAGAACAGAGCCAATTGAGAAGGCATTTCATCACCTACTGCTACTCTTACTGTTAAACCTTCTCTTCATGCTGCCTCTCAACTTCAGAAAAAGACTGACTCTTAAAGGCCTCCTGGTGCACATCCTACTTGTCATGAATGCCATTCCACCTCTCATGTTGTGGCTCATTGTCCATATAATCCTCATTTTGCAAATTTCTCAGCTAAAATATACATTATGCGTGAATGTGCAACTGCTTTTGCTTCTTATCCCAATGCAAGAAACAAAAAGCTTTATGTCCTATCCAAAAGCTCACTTTGTGGCCCCATCCATGCCTGAGATTTTCAAATTGAAGCTAATTAAATCACTATCTTTGAACAAAATGTTGAGGCGCTGTACAAAATGGTTAAACATATTGATCTGAATAGTGCTGAATGGTTCCCTGAGGCTTTGAAGGCAACTATTCTATATTTGACAGCGGAGAAACTCATCATGTCACTGGAAAGGTAAGCCTTCTAGACAACTTCAGACTTCTTAAAAAACAAATTCCAGTCAAAATGGCCACTAACTGTCCTTCTTTTTTCATCACTGGAATAGGAGATTTAAAACTTAAAGGGGATGGTATAATAGTTACTATTACCAATGTCTTCTATAGTTTAGATTTTAGGACTACTCTAATTTATTTATTTGATTTAGTAAAATGTCACTATGCAATATAGGGGATGGACTTGCTAGCAAGTCCCCAAACTGAACTCAGACAGAACTCAGATGGAACTCAGACAGAACTCATACAGAACTCTACTTGAATACCCACAAAAACTGTTCTGCTGAGTGGTGTTCATCCCTGATTGTATGGTTCCTTTGTCAATAGCTCAATGTGTGTTCAATCTGTGGTGAATTTGAGTGCAAGGTTGTGGACTTGCTAACAAGTCCGCCCCCATATTGCACGGTGTGTGGTTTCTGTTTTGTTTTGTGTTCTGAAAATAAAAATTTGGGGATTTATTTGAAAGAGGATTTTATAATGACTGACTGGGTAGAGAATACCAGAAGAAGATGGGTCTTGGATGTTCTTAGTGCTAGTACTTGAAATCCAAATGATGTTCCGTCTTATTGCTACTCCTTGCACCCTTTGTTAATTTGAACTGTTAAGAAGAATCATCATATCAACCATCCACCTGCAGCCAAAGGTTCCCTAATGGACTGGAATAGATGACTAGGATATATCAGTGTCCACACCATCAGAAAAATCACCAATGCTGGTATGGGCACTAATTCACTGTTATCTATGCCTGCAGGTAAGATTTATTATGAAGATTGTTTAATTGTGAAGAGCACTAGAAAACCATCAGCAACCTGTGAATCAAAGCCAGAATATTTAATGATCTTAATTGTTTGAAATCTTGTTGGTCCCATGGATCCCACTATTCATGGTTCTAGGTGGGAAGCAATGTTCAGGGAAAGGTCAACTTCCTATGGTGAGGTGTTTCTACTCAATGCCAAATCTGAGGCAACATCTTGTTTTGTTTCTTTATATAAAAAATTAGAAAATATAACTGGGAGGAAGCTTCAAGTTTTACACACTGATGGAGGGGAAATTCACAGCAATAAGATGGCACAGATCTTGGCCGATATTGGAGCTACTCATGAAGTTACATGCCCTCACCATCAAGAGCAGAATGGAACATCTGAAAGATTCAACAGAAAAGTTAGTGAAATTTCAAGAAAAATACTCCTTGCAAGCGAACTACCTGAATCATTCTGGGGCTTGGCATACAAGTGGGTGGCTCATGTTCACAAACGTTATCCTAATGTTAAAACAGGTGATAAAACCCCTATTTAGCTGATGTATAATACAACCCCAAACTACTCCAACTTTTGGATAATTGGAAAAACAGCTTTTGTTCACATTCACAAGGAAACATGCCAAAAACTAGATCAACATGCCTTGATTTGTAAGTGTGTAGGTTATTCCTTAAATAATGCTTGTTGTATTTTTTGGCATGAAGAGTCAAACACCTTTTTTGAGTCTGCCATGGCTGTTTTCCCTGGTGACCAACTCCCTGCTCATATAGCAGCTTATCAACCACCACCACCAAAGGGCTCTCTGGATCATATCCTCAACAATATGAAACTAGGTGATTTCAAGGATGAAAAAATTCTTCTTTCTCAAGAAAAGTCCATACAAGACACTGTGAATAAAGGTTTTTCCCAATCATCCATTATCCCCATAACCCATTTGCAAGCTATTCTCTCACCTGACAGTGGTAAGTGGGACCAAGCATGCAAAAGGGAACTTTTGAAGATGAAAGATATGGATGTGTGGTATGAAGAAAAGCTTCCCCCAGGTGCCAAACTCACCAATGCAAAATGGGTCTTCACCATCAAAAATCCTTCATCCAAATCACCAACCTACAAAGCAAGATATGTAGCCAAAGGTTTTTTACAGCAGTATGGTATTGATTTCACTGACACTTTTGCTCCCACTGCCACCTTTGCTTCTCAATGTATTCTTCTTACACTTGTGGCTTATCACAAATGGCCTGTCAAATCTTTTGATGTCACTGCTGCTTACCTTCACAGTCCAATTGATAGAGCAAATTGGGTCCATCCTCCTGAAGGTTACCAGCTACATGACATTGGCAATGCTCTACATTTAAAAAAGGCCCTCTATGGCACCAAGCAAGCAACAAGATGTTGGTGGCTCCACATTGCTAGCAAATTGGATGCTCTAGAGTATAAGGCAAGTCAATATGATAAGAGTTTCTATGTTCTTAGAAAAAAGGGATGTGTGGGTGTGATTTGGAAACATGTTGATGATGGTATAGTGACTGGAAGTAGTGAGAAGGTATTGAAGGAATTAGAAGATGGTTTGGAAGGTAGTTTGAAGGTAAAGTGGAATGATAATGTGGATGGTATTGTAGGTGTTGCTATCAAAGAAGTTCCAGAAGGTTTTGATCTACACAATTTTCAGCTCATTGACAAGATTCTGTGGAATCATAACCCCTCTGGATTGACCACAAGATCACACTTACCAAATAATGTGGAAATCAACACAGCCAAGGATGAAGAGGTAGCTATTGATACAACTATATATCTCTCTATTCTAGGTGCTCTCAGTTATGTGGCAGTGGCTACTAGGCCAGATCTCTCTTTCCCTGTCAATTTTTTGGCACAATTCTCCTCCAAACCTACTGCCACTCACTGGATTGCACTAAACCACCTGCTCAGAAATGGCCAACACACTGCCAACCTATGTCTTCACATCCATCCTGACCAAAATTCTCTGCTTGAACTCCTTTCTTTTTCTGATTCCACCTGGAACAACAAAGAATTTTCCAGAGCTCAAAGTGGACATCTCCTCCTTCTCAATTCTTGCCCTATTGTGTGGACCTCAAGATGCCAATTGATGGTTAGTGATTCATCATGCACTGCTGAATATGTGTCACTTGGTGGTGGTGTGAAGGATGCCATTTGGATCTCAAATCTTCTTAAGGACATATTTCCTGATATTCCCCCAATCAAGATCTTCTGTGACAACAAAGGAGAAATTGCAAATGCAAAAGATAATCCAGGGAACAAAAGGACACAGCATGTGGATAGATGTTTTTATAATGTGAATGAACAGCTCTTCCTAAAAAAGCAACATTGGAATGGGTTCCCACTGCTCAGATGCGTGCAGATATACTCACAAAATCACTGGGCCCATCTCTGACAATGCTTAGAAGGAAAGATGTCTGTGTGTGGTGATGGGGTTACTTTTCTTTTCTTTTCTTTTTCTCTTATTTCTCTTATTTCTCTCATTTCATTTCTTTTTTCATTTTGGAGTTGGTTATGTTTGCATGGGGGGGATATCAGTATATTTTTTCATAACTAAGTGGGGGGGATGTTAAGTTGCTTGGACTATGTACTTAGTTATGTATGTGAATGTATATAGTCTGTACTCGTGGCGTCCTCTGTTCTCCGGTTCTTTCCGGAGTTCTACAGGCTGACACCGTGCTACAGGCCTTAAAGGGACCACCTTTTTTTCTTCTTCGGAGACCACCTTTTTATTTTTAGTGTCACTTGGCTATCTTTACCTTAACCAGCTACCAGTGCAATAACTCTAGCTTCAAGAATGAGTAAAAGTAATGGTAATCTAACGCTAACCTCTATAGAATGAAACAATGATATAAATCTAACACTAACCTTTATAGCAGGAAAAAGCAAGGGTAATCCAACACTATCATCAGTGGAGGGAAGCCATAAGCAAGGGATACTGCTAACTTAATAAGGGGAAAATACCAAAAATAGAAAGGTGGTCTCCGTTGCTGCTCAAAAAGGTGGTCCCTTTAAGGCCTCCCTATTATTATCCGGTATTATTATATCAAATATCTTATACATATATTTTAAGAAACTTATACAACGGATGGTGCAATTTTGCGAAAAATTGTAAACCTATTGGACAGACCATCTGACATTTGACAGGAAACTTTGCTTGCATTCACCAAAAATTTGACACTTTCACTGCCAAATGTCAATCATTATGTCTAAATGTTTTGATTTTATTGGCATAGGTGCACCAACTATTGTAGATATGGCTGTAACATCAGGGCAGAATGCTGTCCGCATGTATATATTGTATTTACTATATCCCATGCCTTTCTACACCGTTCCAGAGTAAGGGAAAGTAGACTGGCCAGTTCTCCATTGGGGTACAGCATTATATTTGCTATTGCGTGTACTCAATGACTACTCCTAAATGAGAAGGTGGGCTTGCAGTAAATCCATAGCAACAAATCGTGGGTCCTCGTTGTTTTTGCAACGACACCGGTGTAACTAGGCTTTCAAGCCACTTGCATGCTTGTTAAAATTTTTAGTTAATGGTTTAATTTTGAATTCAATCAAGAGCTGTGGATATATAAAGCTCTTCTAGTTTTATGGAAGGTCTCTTAAGCTTGGTTTCTACTCCTTCAATTACACCATCTTTTTGAACTACACCATTTTTACTTCAGAAAAAAGATTCAAAATATGAAGTTAATTGTGCTATTCTCTTTACT
Source organism: Hemileia vastatrix (assembly GCA_030280995.1). Taxonomy (NCBI): domain Eukaryota; kingdom Fungi; phylum Basidiomycota; class Pucciniomycetes; order Pucciniales; family Zaghouaniaceae; genus Hemileia; species Hemileia vastatrix. The sequence continues at coordinate 65,834,974 of JASXTE010000001.1, forward strand.
GGTATCGGTAATCGCTCAGGGTTGTAACAAGACATGCGATAGAGCTGTACCTGGTCAAAATAAGACGGCTTGCAGTGTTTATTACAACTTTAAAAAACCGTATGATTTATTTGCTTGTGACCTGAATTGCGAGTCCCTGCCGACCAACCCCGTCTTTTGGAGTAAGTATCTCAAATTTTCTTTTCAATAATATTTACTCCATGATGTGCTAATTACCCTTCTTTTCAGAATGCACAAACTGCTACGACACCAACCCAGCTGTTTGTAACGTGAGTGGAGTGGTACCCGATAGTAAGTTTCAGCGTTTCCTAAATAGTATTACCTTGTGCTCATAATTTGTCCTTTCAGATAAAAATTGTTGCGCAAAGGAAACTCCTAAGTTGGAAGAAAGTTTGGTACAAGGATCTGAAGATTGATTATCAAGAAATGAAACACTTAGGCTTGCTAGTAAGTGACTCTCCCCAGTAAAACCACTATATTTTTGTCAATGTTAGGGACCTACTAACAGGTGGGAAACTTTTTTCTTATGAATACAGCCAAGATATGAAAGGACTGATGATCATAAATAGATGAAATTGATGGTGGAAAGTAACTAGTTAACCTGTGTGTCTAGTTAGCGATGGCTCATGGTTATCATGAGTATTATATGAAAGATTGTTGGGACCTGATACATCCACGACGTGTATTGACTTCTGGCACATCGTTTGCAAAAAATTTACTTTAAACAGTATTACAAATGTCATAAAATTTCGAGCTGCTCGAAATCATTTTGAAGTTGGTTTTGTAAAAATGCGTAAGTGACAGAGCTCTGAGAAGAATCCTTTATTCATTGCTTTACCTGTAAGAATGCATCAGTGACAGTACTCAGAGAAGAATCGGAGTTAGAGCATCCGCAGCCGCTTCAGCAAATATTCAGTAGCTATATGCATTTTACTGGCGCCATTTGTTACTTAATTGCAATATTCATCAGCCGTATGCAAATTCTTTAACTAAACATGTGTTAAAAAAATATTCATTAATCGTGCAACTCATTCAATAACTAATAGCACACATCCATTTCACACTTCAACTCATACAAACACATCTTGTTAGGACCTGAGAAGGCAGACTACTACTAGCGCCGATGCTAGCCTTGAAATGGGGCTGACTATGCTAATACAGCAGTGAGACTGAGTGTAACTGGATTACTATATAAGTTGTCCGATGAGGAGCGCTCCACAGTGCTTGCCGGATATAACCCCTTAATGCAATATCCCTGCTTCCATCTCTTACAAATGCATAGCGCCCACAGCGCCCCTACAGTGCCCATAGTGCTCCTCCTCCTTGCCTCTCAACCCAAATCCTAACACATCTCCAATAACATGACACAACAATTCATGCACATTATAGATGAACTACAATCTATTGAAGAAGAAGAAATCATATTCTGGGAACTTTTAGAGTCAATGAATTCAAGTAATAAAGCCCACAAAAAAATATTTATTAATTGCAATCACATTGATGGATATCACCAGCTGATGAAAGACTACTGTAATACAAATAGTACCTACAACTCAACCATGTTTCACCACCATTTTTACATTGGGAAAGCTCTACTTCTTTAAATTTCTGACAATGTATAGCTACATAATGTGTATATTGGACACAGAGGACTGTAAGTCAAATGTGAAGCACTTGGGTTGCTTGCTAAAGCTTATCCATGACAAAGCAAGTTGTTCTTCTTGGGGGTGTCAATTAGGAGACCTTTTTTTCCTAGATTCAGTCAACATAAATGAGTTATTATTGAGCTATTATAGATAAGAAGGTGTGGCTGAAGTGTGTAATGCAAATATATGTAGTAATTGAATGGATAGTAGTGGCTATTGTTGTGTGAAGTGAGGGTGAAAAAATGGGTAAGTAATAAATGAGGTGTATCTGGCTTCAGTAGATAATGGTTGAGTCAAAAAAAGTGGTGTGAGGTTTTGGCAATTACAGAAGCTACTCAAGCAACTTTGCTCATTTGATTATATGACTACAGAATAAATTAGTTACTAGAGTCCAATTGAGCAACAATTGGGGAATAAGTTGGCATGCATATTTAACTGACTTATTCTGGTGTAGAAAGACTCTTACAGTTGTCTTTCTGTAAAAAGAATCCAAGGGAGTTGGATAAACCAAAAAAAACCCTGTCCCTTTAATTAAATAAAAAGTTCACAAATAACTAAGCTATAAACTCTGCTTGATAAGAAATATCCAATAAACTATTTGTTATTAATGGTGTTGAGATGTAGAATCAGTGTTCTTTATAATGAGGTTGAAAAAAACAGAACAGTGAAGTTGTATTTAGAAAAGTTATATAAATGATTGAATAATATATTTTTATGAGATTGAATTGTTAAAATCTGATCCCTGGAGATGAGCCCTTTAAAATGGTACTATATAAGTTAATATTTGTGATGATGAGTGAATTTAATATATTGTTATTCAAAAGTGTTATATTTATAAGGGCATTACAATTTTATAGTGTGTTACCAAAAATATTAATGATTGTTAAAATATGCGTTGTTGTTGGTTGTTGTATGAGCTATGATATATGATGTTCTCCTCTCTTGTCTAATTTCAAGTATACAGGCTTTATATGCATAGTATGTCATGTGCCCTACTTTCCCTAACCAAAGCATTTCAGAGCTCATCCAGAGCTTGTCTGGAATTTGTACGGAGCTCATACAGACTTCCGGACTCAATTAGATCCTTTAAAAGACTAATGAAAAATTTGGAAAAATTATAGATGATAGAGCTACTTCTATTTTATGATCTATTTTAATTTTTGTAGTCTCCACAGCCCTATTCACCTAGTAAAAGATTATCAAAGTTAAGTAAATTATGAAAAATCAAAAATAACCAAAAATACTTCATAAAAGTATTAAAAATAATATAAAAATAATAAATATTTCAAAAAATTCTTAAAGGTTCTTGAGATTCCTGAATGTAATTTCAGTGCACTTTTAGACCTATACTTTCAATTCCTGACCATTAATTATTTGTTAAATCTTGACTAGTAAAATTATCCCCTTTTTATCACTTTTAACACACATTCTTTTCATTATATACCATTTATAAATTAGATTGGCCTTTCCAATCTCAGTAATAATCCCCCAAGAAGATCCTCTTTTAATAAACTTAAGTGTCTTACTAAACTTTAGACTGCCACATCCTCACTCCAATGAAGGGTGTCCCCATTCTTTAAAGTTGCATAATTAATTGTTCATAGATTCATCTTCTCTTCATCCTCTTCAACATAAATACATTATGAAGTGAAGGTTACTATCAAAAAGTTTTTTAATATTCACCACACAATATGGGAGGTGGGCTTGCTATCAAGTTCACAACCTTGAACCCTAACTCATATCTAATTAAGCACACATTGAGGTGGTGTTTGAACAATCATGAGGAAATATAGATTTTAATTTGAACACAACTTGAAATTAATTCAAAAATTTATTAAAGCACAGTTGATTATTAGAAAAACAAATCTTGATGCTTGAATTACTAGAATATTTTTAGGAATATTGAAGTAAGTGAACCCCACTACCAAAAAAAAGTGGGCACATCCATAAGATTGTGAAAAATCATGTTTTTTATTTTTTTTTAAAAATATAGAAATTGTTGTATAAATTGAACTAAATCCCTTTTGCATGCTTTTAAAAGATTTTCTACTAATCAATTTATAAAGGAATCTCCCAATACTATAAAAAGTTATTCAAGAAAAAAAATTATTAAAATGATACTTTTCATCAAACTTTTATTAGTAAAAATTTCTGAAAGTATATATTTGCTCTCATTGTACAAGTATATATTCCTAAGTATTTCTCAAGCTTTAAAGTATTAGTAGAAGCTACATAAAGCTCAAAATTTATGGTAAAAATAATATAGTTAATTTTACAATCCAAAAAATTAATATTTATACCATAACTTTGATTTAAAAATATCTTATTGTCACTATTTTTTCAAAAAAATAATTTACCATTACCTTCACCGCGCAATACAGGGGGAAAACTTGTTAGCAAGTCCGCAACCTTGGACTAAAATTCACCACATATTGAACACACATTGAGCTATTGACAAAGGAACCATACATTCAGGGATGAACACCACTCAGCAGAACAGTTTTAGGTGGGTCTTCAAGTAGAATTCAGTATGAGTTCAGTATGAGTTCAGTCTGAATTCCATCTGAGTTCAGTCTGAGTTCAGTTTGGGGACTTGCTAGCAAGTCCACCCCCTATATTGCATAGTGCTTCATTATAGAAAAAAAATAAGTATCAAATTTCAACAAGAATAAAATATATGGCTAAAATTTTTTACAATAGTTATAAGTTTTTTTTTTGTTTTGTGCCATTTCATTTTCAATTCTCTATAATTTATTATATATGTATATTATTTATTCTCTTTAAAAATTATACCTCCTAAAACTTCCCTCCTCTCTTTTGTGCTTCACATATGGTTCCCCTCACACATTGTCTCACTCTCTTAAATTTAGGGCTACTCTCCCCAGTCCTCTCCCCTCACCACCCCTTGTATCCCCCTTATCCACCCCTATCCCTACCACCTCACCTCACCTAAATCAATTTGTTACACATATCACCCCTTTTTATTCCTTATCCACCCTTAAATATCTCATATCACTATGAATAACTTAAACTTATCTCCTTCTCACCCCTCTTCCTCTATATGGAAAAAAGGGGTGAATTGAAAAGCCAAAGAGGTTGGGTGAGTAGCGAAAGGATCAAAATGATTTCAAGGTTTAATGATTGGGATGGGGAAGAAGAAGGTTGTATTTGGAAGAGAGAGGTTTAGGATATCTTAAAAAGGGCTTGGTGGGTTAAAGGGTGGAAAGGAAAGGTTGAGTTGAGAGGTGAAAGAGGTGAAGTGGGGTAGGGAGGAGTGAGAAAGGGGTGAGTATAGATGAGGAGGGAAGCAAGAGTAGTGGGGTGGAGTGAAAAGTAAAAGAGGAGGGGGAGGGGAGTGGTGAGGAGTATGGAAACTCACTCATGAATGTTCAATACTACAGTAAATGGCTTGGGATGTTTATCAAAAGAAGAGATATGGGAATGAAGTCAGAAGGAATACAAAGACAGAGAAAGGCATGTATAGAGCTAAAAAGGATGAGGAACAAGGTGGAAAAAAACTGAAGGTGGACTCCATCTTTTGGCGAAAGAACATAGTTCACCCTTTCTAATTTCAGCACTCATTTTCCACAATCAAAAAAAATATGTAACAGTGGTTTATTACTATTCATACCCCTCAACACATACAAGCTATTGGTTTATTCAATGTTTGTAATAAGTACTGAACATTGAGACTGAAGATCTACAGGAGTGTAAAAACTATCCATTAAATACTATTTCAATTTTTTATAAAGTATTTTACAGAATTTTAATTGAGAATTTACAAGCAATAGAAAACCAATAAAATAGGTAATATTTTGAAAAAAGTTGGAAAAAGTAGAAAAGCCTATATTTAAATTTTGAGCTAATGCACTTTTTTTCTTTTATTAGATGAATGTATAGAGCTTTTAATTTAGTTCAGAACAATTTTATTGAGATGTATAATATTTTTAATTTTAAAAATAAAATTTAAATAAATATTTAAAATGAAACACATTGATATATATAATAAACCTTTTGCTTTATTTTATGTTCTATGATTACTTTAAATGAAATAATAATTTGTCATGATAACCAAAAAATTAATAAAATGAGTATTTTAGCTTCCTCAATATCTTTTCTATAATCTATTAAATAAAAGAAAAAAAATTTTGAGTCATTTTTTTTACAAAAGTTTTATCATTTCAATGACAATCTACATTTTCCAAAAATTAATATATCTTACTTTTGGTGGAACTTAGATTGAACTCACAATGAGATCCTGTTTTGGACTGTATTTCAAGCTAAGTTAAACTGTTGGAAAATTTATAATTTTTTAAAATTTTTATCAAATATTTTTAAATGTAAACAGAAGTATATTCTTATATCAAAATGATTTATATTAAATACTTTAAATTTCTGGAAACAAACACAAATGATGAATAATTTTAAAGAAATTTTTTTTAAAAATATTTGGAAGTTGATTTTCTAATTTTATGAAATTATTCTTTTTTATGCATTAAAGATTAAGAAGATAACTAAAAATTATTTTAATACAACTATAACATATAAAAAAGGTATCAGATCTTCTTTTTAGATTCATACTAATTCAAAAAAAACAATTTGTTCATTTTAAGTACAAATTATATAGATCCTTCAAAGCCTCACAACTTTTTCTTGATTTTCATGTGTAAATTAAAGGGAGATCTCATAGGGTAAAAATGGTATATTTTTAAAAAATTAAATAAATATATATTGTTGTAAAAACTCAAAGTTTAACCTTAAGTTTCCATTTTAAATGTGTACTGATGAGTTGAAATATTCTCTATCCAAATTCATTTTTTTTAAATATATTCATTCTAGTATTTCTTATTTATAAGGCCAATTACAAGAAGATTTATAAAATTTTCTGTTTACATATCATTTCAAAGGGATTTTACTTTAAAGAATTGGAAATTTAAAGCAGGATAATATAATTTTTACCTATCAGTGTGAATATCATTTTTCTAATAAATGATTGATAAATTGTTAACTGATATATTCCATTTAAGAAGTATGTGTAAATGTTCAGTTGTGAATTAATCCTGTCAAAAACTTTTTTCAAAGACTAAAAAAGCAACCTAAAACTTTTTATTTAATTTGTTCATCAACAACATAGAATTGAAATATTCTGTCTATTCATTTGAAATATGCATCATTATTTATTTTAATTAAAATATAATTGCTTTGAAACTAGCTTTTTTATATGAGTATAACTCATAATACCTATTGTGTCTTTTTTACAAAATAATTATAATATGGTAGTTATTCAATGAGCAACTAATACAATGATGAAAAATTACCATTTCTACCTTTTAAGTTCAGTTCTTGCAAAATATTTTACTCTGAAATTTGACCTGAACTACATTTTTTGACACAAGACAACTTTTGAAAATCTATGGTGCTTATTCCTAGGTGGAGATAGAAATTATCCCACCATATAGCATGAAAGCACACTTAAGCATTAATATTAAATTTAAAAAAATTTATGCTTTTTTGTTGTATTTGAACTTTAAAATTTTACATCTAGTTTGAATTTCAGTTTTTCATATGGAAAATTCATTGAGTAGTGATTAATTATTTTAACTCATGAGATTACTCACCAACTGAAAATATTTTCATAGAACTTTAATGAACTAAATCATGAAAAAATCTGGAATCTCATATATTTATTATGTTAACTAAATGCTGATTACAAAACTACTTAGTGTTTGAAGAATAAACACAACAAATTAAAGCTCAAAAATGAATTTCCTTTTGATTTTAATCATTAACTTGCAATTAAAAATTTCAAAAGCCAGATTAAAATCTACTATTATAAGAGATATACTTTTTTACAGAATTATAATCAATTAATTTCTCAAATATTAGTGTTGAATATAAGGAATTTATTAGAGTACTTCATTTAGTCAGAGATTGAGAAAACACAATGATAATTTTTTTTGTTTAGTTATATGTGGTTTCATGGTATTCTAGAAGTAAAAATATAAGAGATTTTATGGTTCAATTTTTTTTTGGATAACTCAACTGAATTGAAAATAATTATATTGAATGAACAAAAAAATATAAAAATACATGAAATAAAGAATCAGGACTTATGGATTAAAATCAAAAAACAAAGCTTCAAATTCTGGGTTAAAAACAGTTTTCAAAAAAAGAGCCACATATATAATTTTATATTTTTTTTCAAAAAGTTAATTAACTCATTAGAAAGCTTAGAAGTAATAATTTTTTATTAAGTACTATGATTTTCAGTCTTTCTACCAATAAAGTGGGATTCAAAATTAGCATTAAATTGTGTTTTATTAAAAAATAGTGTGGATTTATCAGATTCTTAAGCTCCCCAACTTTGTATTTCTATTAATTTTTCATTAAACTCTCAATATTGTTTCAGCACAGTATTGCTCATCCTTGGTTAAGAGCTCAATATGAGTTCAAAGTAAAGTTTAGTGTCAGTTCATTATAGGTTCAGTCTGAGCTCAATCTGTGTTCCATCTATATTCAAGTTGAGGACTTGCTAGCAAGTCCCCCCAAATATTGTGTGGTGATTGTGGTTGAAAGATTCCAAAGAGATTATTTGTTTTGATTGTCTTTTCTTCTTTTAAAATCTAATACTTTGATTCTTTTTGGTGCTGATAACTGTTCTTGTCCAGTTGACTCTTAATTCTTTTAAAGCGTCAGATAATTTTCATAATTTGAAATATAATTTTAATAAAAAGTATTTGCCTTGTGATGATTTAACCAATGAGAGCAAGGTTTGAATCCCTTCAGACTCTCCTCTACAAGTCTCCATTGTTCTTCACAGCATGAGAGAGCATACCTTGCTAGTGAGCTGAATACTTTTTATTTCATTCCCATTGGGCTTCCACTTGAGCCAAATACTCTGATTCCATTCTCACCATATGGTCCTCCAAGCTTCCACCTAAATAGTTTACCAAAGTGACTGTCACCGGATGACCTACGCACAAGGTCAAGGGTGCTCCTGAAAGTGAGATGAAGAGTTTAGAGACTTCTTCGAAGCACAGAGGAAATGTTTGAGGAAGTGATTTGAAGATGACTCAAAGTAAGAGCTACTGCTTCGAGTTATATTCGAGAAGAATCTTAATATATTTTAAGGTAATACTATTATTCTTAGAATTCTCACAAAGGGTTGTAACACTCAACAATCAAAGATTTAAATTTAGAAATGATTATTGAGGGAAAAGGGAAATGTATAATAACAATGATTTAACTTGCAGTTTTACCACTATTAACTATAAATACGTTTTATAATTTAATTCTAAAGAAAACATCAAACCAAAAATCCAACACCTTTTATATCTATTACTCCTCCTTGCATTGACCTCATACCCATCCATCATTCTGCACACCTCAGACCACCACAATGACACCCGTTACACCTGGACCCTCCTAACTAACATCCGTTAACCCCTTAATCCTCCACTAATCATTCCGTCCATGCTCACTACCCCCTCTTTAATAACCCACAGATATTTAATAAAACCCTTTAGCAGAATATTGCATTGACTATTGCGCTGTGCGTTGCTTATCAAAGAAAAGCCTAAACACACTTTTGAGAATTGACTAATTTAGATTTAAATTTTAGATTAGCGCAGTTGAATAGTGAGTACACAAAGGGGAAGTTGCCGTGGCGAGGTAGAAATGCTTTCTGCGCTTTGAGTATGGATTTAGACCTCTGTTTTATTAGTTTAATGAGCTGCTTTTGCCTCAAGTGTCACGTGGTGTGTGACAGATGCCCGGGTATAAAGACGCGAGCTCCGTTAAGCGTGAGACATATACTTCCCACACTACTTTCCCTTTATTTAACTATTTATTATTATTTTTAATTATTATGTCAACTTTCCCTACTCCAACTCCCAGGCCTCCTCATCCCAAAGCAGATGGTGGGCTCATTACCCGACAGTATTCCCAAGCCTTCACGGCTTGTGAGTCGATGGAATACTTCTGCGTCGAAAGCACGGCCACATGGGGTCCTCTCCAGAAATGCGAGTTTTGCTGATGGAGACGGGTGACGTGCAATGCCCTCTCAAGGAATGCAAAAATCGAGAAACGGTTTACCAAAACTAAGTACTGGGTAATATCAAAGACCAAAGAAGTGGTTGAAGATATATGGGATGTTTCGGTTGGGGACGATCAGTTGGAAGGAGTCAACGAGGATGTTGAAGATACTGTGGCAACCTGGGTAACCCAAGCCACGGGCAAAAAACGAGGGGTGGAAGAGGAGGTGGATGATTTGGTGGAAGAAGATGAGGAGTAAGTCCCCATCTCAAGGCGGATGGTCATCCAAGATGACAATGAAGAAAAGGAAGTGACAGTGGAAGTCACACCAAAGTTATTTCTAGAAGCTGATCCGGTTGTCGAAGTAGGTCTGCCTTTTATTTTCAAAAAAAATTTTTTTACTGATGACCGTATGTTTAGAATTCAGATGTCATTGTGGAAGCCCCTATGGTGGAAGCTCCTCTTGTAGAAACCACTACTGTGGAAGTGGCCGTTGTGGAATTGGCGCCTTCGTTCCCCGCTGAAGAAAATTTACCAGTGATTGCCTTGAAGGAGGATAATGAAGAAACTCTTGACCAGGTATGGTCGAAGAAACCTCGCCAGGGTCGACAGACTAGGCTCGTTGAAGAGTTAAGTGGTGAGGTCGACAAGATTATTGATTCTGCCTCCTTTTACATGGCTGAAGAATTGCTGGAGATTGGTGAAGTGGTACTGGTAGGAGAGGAGGAGGTTTTTGAGAAATGCAGCAAGGAAATAAGGGTGATTTTGGAAAAAATGAAGAAATTGGTTCGAGAGAAAATACAGGAAAAAAAATTTAAAATGGAAGGAGAAAAAGAAAGAAAGAGGAAAAAAAAAGTAGAAACAATTTGTATATTTAAATAAGAAGAAGAAGAAAAGAAAAAAATATAGTTGATTGAAACAATTTTGAAAATGAAAATTTAATAAGAGAAGAATTTTTTTTTTCCAGTGGAATTTTATTTATTGAAGTTTTTGAGGAATTTTGGTTATTTGAAAAGAAAGAAAGAAAAGAAGAGAAGAAATAAATTTGAAAAGAGAATTTGAAAGAAAAGAAGTAATTTGTTTGAAGAATTTTAAAAGAGAGATTTAGAGGTTGAAGTGAAGTTCAAGAAAGATTGTTGTGTTGTGTTCGTGAAAAAATTTTAATAGTTTGAAGAAAAAGAATTTTTTAAGGAAAGAATGTATACAGAAAATTGAAAAAGAAAAAGAAAAGAAAAATTTAAAGAAATTTTAAAAGGTTTTTATGAATTTTAACTTGTTTTATCTTAATTTTAATTTATTTTTTATTTTTAATTTAATTTAATTTAATTTAATTTTATTTATTTATTTGAAAAGAAAAAAGAAGAAAGAAGAAAAAGAAAACAAAATAAGGAATTTTTTAGAAGTAAAGATGTTTTAGATTTTTAGAGAGAAGAAAAAAAAGAAAAAAGAGAGAAGAAAAATAAAATAAAATAAAGAGAGTTTTAAGGTTTTGGTTTTAAAGGATATTTAAGATGAAAAGATTTTAGGAGTTCAGGGGCATTAGAAACATTGATGGCTGGTTCCCAGGATGTTTTGTCTGAGTCATTGAGGAAGCCTTCCCATTCCACGAGGTATTGAAGTTTCCCCTTGCGCATTCTTGAATCAAGTATATGGCTTACTTCCCACTCTAGATTGTCTTCTACTTTGACCGTTTCCGGAGGAGGTTGGTTCCTTCCCGGGTATGTTTCTCGAGTCAGTTCCAGGAGAGATACGTGAAAAACAGGGTGAATAGCCTGCCATTTAGGAGGTAGCTTGAGTTGAAATGCAGTTTTAGAAACTTCAGAGTTGATTTGGAATGGTCCCAAGCACCTTTTGGCTAGTTTCTTTGATGGTCTAGTTGTTCAAATGTTTCGTGCATCGAGCCATGCTTTGTTGCCTGGTTTAAAGGGAGGAGCAGATTTTCAATGTTTGTCGGCCTGTTCCTTGTACCTTTGAGTGGCTAATTCCAAATTTGATTTAAGTTCTTCTTGGAGTTGTGATATGGTTCGAAGATAATGTTCTGCAGGATGATTAGTTCCTACATGAATTGAGTTGAATCAAGGATGTCTTCCATAAACAGTTTCGAAAGGAGATTGTCGTGTTGAAGAATGAGTCAAGTTATTATAAGCAAAGTCGGCCAATGGTAACCATGTAGTCCAATTGTCTTGTTGGTAGCTGAAATACATTCAAAGGTATTGTTCAAGGATTTGGTTGACCCTTTCCGTTTGCCCATCGGTTTCAGGATGATAGGCCGTGGAGAGATTCCTCGTGATATTGAGTTGTCAACACAGTTGAGTCCAAAATGTGGATACAAACAATGAGCCTCTATCTGAAATAATATCATTAGGTAAGCCATGTTTGGAAAATACATATTCTAGAAAATTTTTTGACAAATCTTCTGCTGTAGCAGTAGTAGTGGTTTTAATGAAAATAGACATTTTTGAAAATCTATCTACTATTACTAATATAGCATCAAAATTATTAGAAAGAGGAAATTGAGAAATGAAATCCATCGATAAAGATTCCCAAGGTTTAGAGGGAATAGAAAGTGGTTGAAGTAACCCATGATTCCGGTGACGGGGAGCCTTATTCCTATTACATTTTTAACAAGCTCTTATATAGGCCTTGATTTCTCTGGTCATTCCTGGCCGGAATAAATCCCCCACTATTAACTGGTATGTTTTATCAACCCCAAAATGACCAGCTAATGGAGAATCATGTCGACTATTGAAGATCCATAATTTTATTTCATTGTCATCGGGTATGACTACTCTACCTTCGAAAACTAATAGACCTGATTCAATACTAAATCTTTTGGCCCCTTGCTTCGAGAGTATTTTGTATTTTAACCCTAAACAATAATTGTCCTTTGACTGAACTTTGAGGATGTTGGATAGTGGATTTTGAAAAGATTGAATTGTCATTGAATTAAGTTGATGAGTTGTTAACATTGATTTGTTGAAAATTGATTTCACATTTTCTGGGTTCTAGTCAGCAAATGTGTCCCCCCGCTGTGGGTAAACATCGTCCCAATGTGACAAAATATCTGGGACAATGCAGTTTTTACCTGGGCGATAGGAAATAGAAAAAGGAAATGCAGACAGAAATTCAGCCCACCTGGCTTGACGCCTGGTTAACACTTTGGAAGACATAAAGTATTTCAAAGCATTATGGTCTGTTAGAATTTGAAAAGGACTATCTAGGCTGAGAAGAAAAGAGCGCCATTTTTTAAGACAGTGAATAATAGCTAAAAGCTCTTTGTCATGAATTTTTTAATTTAATTCTTCCGCAATGAGTTTGTGTGACTCAAAAGCAAAAGAATGAAACAATTTTTTTTCAGGATTGAATTGAGAAATGACCCCTGGGATAGCATAATTGCTAGCGTCTGTCTCGACAATTGTCGAAGCAGAAGGATCAAGGTGTTGAAGAATTGGAGCTGTGGTAAACTCAGTCTTCAATGCTTCGAATTCCTTTCATGCTGTAGAAGTAAAAACAAAAGGAATATCTTTTCTAAGAAGAGAAGTAAGATTGGAAATAGTTTTAGAGTAATCTTTCATGAATCTTCTATAGAAATTGGAAAAACCCAAAATTCTTTGGAGGGATTTAATGGTTTTGGGCTCAGGCCATTCCAGGACTTTTTGGACCTTTTTGTTTTCCATGACTAAACCATCAGTGGATAACGTAAAACCCAAAAAAATGATTGATTTATGATGGAATTCACATTTATTGTGCTTGGCGTAGAGACTGTGATCTCAAAGTCAATTTAGAACCTGTTGAACATGATGAATATGTTCATCTAGTGTCTTTGAGAAAATTAAAATATCATCTAAATAGACGACAACAAATTGTTCAACCACATCTTGAAAGATGTCATTAACAAAGGTTTGAAAAGTAGATGGTGCATTACACAATCTAAAAGGCATGACTAAATATTCAAAAATACCAAATCTAGTGCGCATTGCAGTCAGTGGTTCATGACCTTCTGCAATGCAAATAAGATTGTAAGCGCCTCTAAAATCAATTTTAGAAAAGAAATTAGCACCATTGAAAAAAGTAAGAAGCAATGACATAGGAGGAACAGGATATGCATTCTTCTTAGTGACTGTGTTGAGCTTTCTATAGTCAACACACAACCTAAGGCTACCATCCTTTTTCTTTACAAAAAGAACAGGGGAGCTGGTTGGAGATTTACTGGCTCTGATGAAACCTTTGGCTACATTCTGTGAAATGTAGTCTCAAAGAACTTGAGATTCGTCCTTTGACAAAGAATAGACAGGACCTGCCAGAGGTACTGGACCTATTAACTCTATTTGATGGTCGTAGGGTCGATGAGGTGGTAACTAATTGCCCTTGAGGATCGAGAAAACATCAAGGAAATGGTGATAGATTTTTGGTAGAGTTGATTTAATGGCTTCAACTTTGACTTGGTTGTCCTCATCATCTTCGAGAGAATCTGTTGAGGGAAAACCAGAATTGAGAGAGCATAATTCAATTACTTCGAGGCAATTTAAATCCTCTTTGAGTGAAGTCATCAAGCTAGAAGGGTTAGACAATTGCTCATTTAGAGAAAGATCAGATGCTTGTAAGTCATCTGTCAGAGATTTGTCCTCTAGCAGGACATTGTCAGGCGGGTTGTTTAATTCCCTATTGACCTGCATTGAAGAATCAGAAATATACTTAGTGCGTGGGGTGATCAATCCCTGTGTCCAATAAATTTCCAGATTCAAATGTGTTGAAAAGTCATGGCCAAGAATGTTATCTTCCATCCTTGGGGTGTACAAGACTGATAATTCCCACTCAAAGGGGGGAAAGTTCGGAAAGTTGAAAACCCATAAAACTTTCTTACTTACCCAATATTTGGGTTCCTCTGATTTGACCAAATAAATTGGAGTTCGATCGATATCTGTATATGTCAGTTGTAACTTCTTGGCAAAGGATAAACTGACAAAATAAATTGAAGCTCCAGAGTCTATAAGACAACCGAAAGGGGTATCCTTAAAAAAGAATGAATCTCAAGCAGTTTAAGGCAACTCCAGTCCTTAAGACATGGAGGTTCTGTGCACTGGGAGAGATAAGATAGTTTGCTTTGCACACAAGTAAACTATCTACTAGTTTTTTGACTTCGAACTAGTACCTTCTCTTTCCTTCAACTTTACAAAATCTTCTAGCTTGTGCTTACCCCCACAATACATACATGACCCATTATCTGCTTGTCTCTTCCTCTCAGCTTCTTTAAGCTCCCCTTTAGGATCCAGTACTTTACTGATGTCGCCTGGGGTCAAGCCTTTTGGTCAAGGTTTGTCCTTTCCTTTATTTGGTTTGAATTGAGTTGAGGAGGATTGAGTTGGTTGTGGGTGTGATGAAGGTCCCAATTTAAAATTTAGGCCTTGAGATTTATTGGTGTATCTATGATGTTGTAGTCGTCCTTGGTAAATGCTGTCAAGTTTGAGGGTTTGATCCATCAAATCCGTTAAAGTAGTCATCTTTTGATCATGAATATTTAATTGATCTAGAATCCTCGAAGGAAGTCCCTTTTTGAAATGATACTTGAGGGAAGCATCATTCCAACCTACTTGAGTTTGAAGTGCTCTGAAGTTCGAGATGTATTCAGAAGCTTTCCCATTATCACTCATGCGGAGGAAGTCCAGTTCAATTTCCGCTTTATCAGTTTCATTAGGGTCACCGAAAAATGTAAAAAGTTGGTCTTTGAATTTTTCCCAGTTATTGATGAGTAAGTGGGTCTCTGTCCAAGAGAGCATGAGAAGATTAGGTTCAAACCATCTTTCTGCCTTTCCGGCTAGGAATGAGGAAGTGTAAACAAAATTTGATTGGTTGTTATTAAAGGTTCTAGGGTCATTATGGAACAAGAGATTACATGTTTTCAAGAAGGGTCGCAATCTGTCTGGATGTTCTCCATCAAATTTATCAGGAGATTTCATGGAGAGAGTTTTAAATTTTGATCCCTCCAAAAACACTGGATTTGAAAGGGTCTTCATGAAAAGCCTCATGAAGTCTTCCAGTGAATTAGATGGCCCAGGAACCAAAGGTTGACCTGAAGGGTGAGTAGCAGGGGCAGATGGTGCCTCGTGCATTGTATCCTCTCCTTCTTCATCATCACTAGAATAATCAGAATCCTGTGTGATATCTTCTACAGATTGGACTGAATGTTGCTGTTCCCTAAGGTCGAGAGGTTCCAGGGAGTGAGTGCGCGAAACAGGCCGTGTGGCTGTTGGCCTGCCTCTGGCACGAGCTCTAGTAGTAGCGCCAGTAGGAGGAGTGCGTTGAACAGGTGCCATTTTAAGAATTTAGAAAACACCTGAAAAAGGACGTAGTAGTGCAAAGAATGAGAACTACGGAGAATTAAATTATACTATCACCGGATGACCTACACACAAGGTCGAGGGTGTTCCTGAAAGTGAGATGAAGAGTTTAGAGGCTTCTTCGAAGCACAGAGGAAATGTTTGAGGAAGTGATTCGAAGATGACTCAAAGGAAGAGCTACTGCTTCGAGTTATATTTGAGAAGAATCTTAATATATTTTAAGGTAATACTAATATTCTTAGAATTCTCACAAAGGGTTGTAACACTCAACAATCAAAGATTTAAATTTAGAAATGATTATTGAGGGAAAAGGGAAATGTATAATAAAAATGATTTAACGTGCAGTTTTACCACTATTAGCTATAAATACGTTTTATAAGTTAATTCTAAAGAAAACATTGAACCAAAAATCCAGCCCCTTTTATATCTATTACTCCTCCTCACATTGACCTCATACCCATCCATCATTCTGCACACCTCAGACCACCACAATTACACCCATTACACCTGGACCCTCCTCACTAAAATCCGTTAACCCCTTAATCCTCCACTAACCATTCCATCCATGCTCACTACCCCCTCTTTAATAACCCACAGATATTTAATAAAACCCTTTAGCGGAATATTGCATTGACTATTGTGCTGTGCGTCGCTTATCAAAGAAAAGCCTAAACACACTTTTGAGAATTGACTAATTTAGATTTAAAGTTTAGATTAGCGCAGTTGAATAGTGAGTACACAAAGGGGAAGTCAATGTGGCAAGGTAGAAACACTTTCTGAGATTTGAGTATGGATTTAGACCTCTGTTTTATTGGTTTAATGAGCTGCTTTTGCCTCAAGTGTCAAGTGGCACGTGACAGTGACCCACTAAATCCAAATCCTATCCTTCTTCTATGATTCAGCATCACAACATTCAAATAAATTTCCAAACCTTTATAATCACTCCTTTTTTTATCATTAATCATAATTATCCAGAAATTCTTAGAATCTTTACTTTTGAATTTAACAATCTCCATTAATAACCTTTTTAAAATCTCCACCTTTCTATAATCTTAAATAACTTCATTTAATGAAATCTCCACTTCCTAAAGTTAGTTTCACTGTTTTAAATAATGACTTAGTTGTCCAAATGAGTGAGTACCAGTTTGAGTACTGATGAACCAGTGATAAACTAAAAATGAATGAATTGAATATTCCACTTGATTAACATTTCCAACTAATTTTTTTGAGATCCAAACGTTTAAACAACTTCCAGTTAATAGTCTTGGGGGACAGAGTGAAAGTAATTTGCCATTTTAGGGTCATAGAGGACCAATTATTGACATTTTTCTGTTTGTTTCCATTTTAAGGTCTTAGAGGACCAAATCCTATAGTTCATTTCCAATTTTAGGTCATAGTGGAACAAAAATTTAACCAATAATATTTAATTTAAATTTTCTTCTTTAATTTTCAGTTTTAAGTCTTGATGGACTAACAGATCCCACAGGTTTTGAAATTCTTCATAAGTATTCAGTTTAAAGTCTCAAATGACTAACAAATCCAAAAAAATTTAAATCCAAAGGTTTTGAAAAATTCTTGAAATTTAGCCAGTTTAAAGTCTTGGAGGACTAACAGTATATCTTGAGATAGGATCCAACAGATATCACACTCCATTAGACCGTGTTTCCTAAAAAAATTAATTAAATATATAAAGAAATAAACTAAAATTATAAAGAAAATTTAAAATTAAAAAATTTATTATTTTTTGAGTTTTTTTTATAAAGATGTCCTAAAATTTGAAAATTAAAATTAAATATATTTAAAAGATACCCCCCAGCCATTTTATGAGCCATACAACTGAAATCATACACACATCCAAGTGCACCTTGATGTGGGATACACAAGAAAGAAATTGAAAAACTAACATAAATTAATTCTTAAAAATTTGAAAAACATAATAAAAAATAGAAATGATCACTGGGTGGGCTCCCTTCAATTTTTAAAAATGATTGGACACCAAAGTGATCATTATCTCTGAAATATTTTTTTTTAATAAATTTAAAATGAAAATAAAATAAAATTGTAACATAAAAAAATTCAAAAATAAAATTCCATAAATCTAAAATAAAACATAAAAAAATCCTTGATTCCGGCTTTGAATGAGCTTAATTGTTTTGACGTCATGTTGATCAAGTTTATAGTCTTAGTGGACTACCTATATAAAAAAACCAATCCAGAATTCAACCAGAAATGGGGAAACTATGGTAAAGAAAATTGTGGGGTAATTGTGTATAGAGCAGCCAGCCCATCAATTACCCCCAAACTTGCCAATATTAAATTTAGAAGGTTCCCCTGTGCACACTTCTACTAAAAATAATTACATTCCAACACAATTATTCACCATATACTTTTGAAATTTGAATACGAAGATCAATAATTTTCATGATAGCTTTAGTTTATACTCTCTTGCTGAGTAAATATTCTTTAAGCAATAGTAGAGTGGTTTATCCTCATTTTGGAGGAATTTTTCTAAATGATAGGGGGTAGTTTATCCTATTTTTGGAGTTATACTTTGGCACACCCAGTGCCCCTAGGATAAAACTGCTTGAATTGATCAGCAGCTATCCTCTTCTTTAAAACCACTCCATCAAACTTTTCTAAAACATATGAACAACCAGATACTTTTTCTTTAACTCTGTATATTCCATTCCACATATCTGCAAACATTCTTCCCCACTGACTTTCCAAACTCCTATTATACACCAAGACCATATCTCCAGTTTTTAAAGGATTCCTTAAGCTATGAGCCAACCTCTTATCCCAATATCTAACTGACTGATTCTTAATATTCATAATTTTTGAATATGCCTTTTCTAGAGTTTCTTCTTTCTTTTCTAACTGAACCATTCTTGCACATAATAATTCTTCAGTAGTTTTGACCATGTCCCAATCTACTGAAAGACATGATTAAGCCTCTAAATCAGCTGTTGAAACAGATTTCTGTCCAAAAACTAGTTTTTATGGTGAATATCCAGTTGTCCTTTTGGCTGTGATTCTGTCAGCAAATAAAATTGATGGTAAATAGTGCCTCCACTTTTCAGCACTTGATCCACACATTTCAACTAAATCTTTCTTGATAAATCAATGGCCTCTTTCTACCATTCCTTCAGCTTTGGGATAATATGGGGTCTCAACCCTAAACTTTGATCCAACTTTTGATATAGCCTCTCTAAACACTGTCCCAAATTGAGGACCTCCAAAAACTGTTACCAACATCATCACTCCATACCTATATACCCATATTTTCATCAAAAAATCTGCCACATTCCTGGTATTCAAATTAATAAGAGGTGCTTCCTCTACCCAACCAGATAAATCATCTCTTGCTACAAATAAATATTTATATCTCCTCTCTTTAATATGAACAGCATCCAAACTAACCCTACAAAAAATAGTTTTTTCACTTGTTGAATTTCCAGGTTCTTTTGGCCTTAAATAACTTCTCCTTTGACATTATTCACATGACTGAACCCATTTTTTAACAGTCAGCTTCATACCAGGCCACCAAAATCTATCAGCAATTTGTCTATAAGTTTTGCCAATATCTCTATGTCCAAGATCTTCATGCAGTTATTTCATAACCAACTCTTGCCCTTTCTTTTGAGTAATAAATACTTGAGGATTCCAATACCTCCTCCTCATTAATATTCTTCCGGAAAGATAAGGTTTCAGCAAATTTCTTTTGATAGACACCCATTCATAATTATCACTATTATCCTGCATTTCTAATGTTAATCAATATTTAACCATTTTATAATAAAATGCAGTGCATCCCCAGAAATCATCTTTAAAATCCATTAATATTATTTCAAAGGGCACTTCCCTATCCCCTAAATCACCTGCACATGAATGAGTCTTTAACTTCAAACCTTGACTTTGACTTTTTTCATAAAATATTTTTGAAACTTCCATCTTTGAACCTTCCAACCTTTTAGCAACCATTTTTTCTTCTTTTCAGCATCAAGATCTTCATCTTCATCCAACCTCCTTTTAACCAAATTTTTAACACCTAACCTCTCTTTAACCTTATTTTCTAGAATTCCAACATATGCACCATTCACCAAATTTTTACTATCCCACATTATTTCTCCATCCTCATCCATATACAAAACATCTCCAACCTCTTTTTTACCAAATTTATCTACACCTCATCAAACTCCCCAAGCACATAATTTATCATATTTTTCTTATTTTACAGTTTATCCTATTTGTAGAGGTCCTTATCTTCTATATCCATAGATATTAATTCTGCAAGTTTACTCTCATGGGGGAGGTAAGGAAAGTCTTCAGCACCTTTTGTACTGGCCTCAATCACAGGTATATCTTCAATGAATTCCTCTGAGTCAGAATCATCTTAGTTAAGGTGGTCTTCTTGATAAGCCATCAGGCATAGTAAATTTTTTTCCAGGCTTATGAAATAAATCCAAAGAAAATTTCTGAATAAAAGCTACCCATCTAGTCATGGGCGCATTTGGTAAAATAGGGGAATTGATCATTTGAAACAAAGATTTAGCATCAACTTGCAATTTGAAGTGTTGTCCCCATAAAATATTTTGAAGTTTCTTTAAGATTTTTGCCACACCACAAAGTTCTATATTCAGTTGAGCATATATTGATTCCACCTCAGTAAAAAACACAGATTCATACCTTGCTGGTCTAATATAACCAGCTTTATCCATTTGAGATAGAACTGCCCCAGCAGCAATCTGACTTGAATCCACTGCTAAATAAATCTGTCCTGCATCTTTCCCATAATCTCACTTGTTCAGGATAATATCTTCCTCAACTACTTTCTTTAAACTAATAAATGCCTTTTCACAATCTAAATATTTCCAAGTCAACCTTTTCAGAGGATCAGCCAAAGAAGAAAAGTCCATCATAAAAATTCTAACATAAATGAACATGCCTAAAAACCCTCTGAATTCAGTTGTATTCTTGGGTATTTTCCAGGACTGAATTTTATTTACTCACTTCTTCAACATAATCCTACACTCTCTACATACCACATGACCTAAGATTTTAAAATCTGGCACACAACAAGAAATTTTGGAACCTGAAATTTTTAAACCAGCCACTTCTATCCTAAACAAAATCCTCTCTAGAATTACAGCATATTCCCAGATAAATATTTGTATTGCTGTATATCCTTTGAAAATTCATTATCATTATCTGTTGAAGGTCTTTTTATTCCACCATCATCAATAAATATACCAGCATACAGTGGAATTTTGTATTGTAGAATCCATTTCAGGCTAAGATCAAGTACAGAGATGTGAACTATCTTCAATAGTCAGTTTTCTAGAAGATTATAATGATCCTATATGAATACTGTAGTACAAATCTAATATGTATTAAAATATAACACAATATAAGGCTCTCAGTAATTTAAATCTCACAAATTATATATATGGCTTACAATCTTATAGTTAGTAGAAAAATATATGTAATAATTCAGATAATATTCAAAGACTTTATAAGTACTATTTATATGTATTTTAATTGTATTTTTTATCTATTTAATATTAATGATAAAGAATGTCCAAAACAAGACCAAAAACCCCTTCCTTTTATAACCAATAATTCCTCCAATGTACCCCTTGATTTACATGCTCTATACACAGCTAATGACGCCCCATTCCAGCTAATACACCTGTTTAACAACATAAAGAGTGACCAATAACATAATTAGAATGATATCACCCACTGTAGAAGATCCTATAGTACTAGCTATAGGCCTTGACCAAGGGAGTTGGAGTAAAACTGGAGAGAAAAACCCGTGTCCCTTTGAGAAATACCAGGTGAGATTTATTTTCTACAGAAAATTAGAGACTTTTACTATACCCCTTCCAAAAAACTACTTGACTACTTTACAAGTCAAGACAGTAGCCAATAGCAGACCACTGAGAACCAAAGAACCAGAAACCAGATATGCAGAAAGATCTACAACAGAAAAACAAAACACTGTTTCCTTGTTGCACAGAAAACAGCAATAATACTTGATGTAGGTTGCAAAACTACACCAGAGAATCCAGTTGCCAAAGTTGAGTGAAATGAAGAACTAACCTTGCAACAAACACAGGCAATTTTAGCCAAAAAACAGTCAAAACTGAGTGAGAAACAATGATATAATTACCAGATAGTTGTATGACAATTAAGGTTGCCCCAAACTGTCTTCTTCAGTATGTACACACAGACCACCACCTAAAAAATCCATGCACAGCAACAAATTTGGCGCTTTTGACAGCCAAATTGAATAAAAACCCTCTAGAAATGCTCCCAAGCCTTCTATAACCAAGGCAGGTGAGCTTCCCAACGTTGGGCGGCCCGCCTAGAGGCAGCCAGACTTCCCTGAAGCCAGAAAACCACTAAAAACCTCCAATAAAGCCCAAAATACTTAGAAAAATCCACCATGACTACTAAAACCCTTAAAACACAAAATTAAGCTATGAAAACTTTGTGACATAAAATATAGAGCCAAATTAGCTCTACTTAATGGTACTAAGTACTCAACCCTAAGACTTAAGGCTAGCCCATAAAATACAAAAAAAAAAATTAAACAGCTATCTTTTAGAAATGAAAAGTGAGTAAATGACCTCTTAAAACTTGGAATATGAAAAATATCAACAAGACATCAAATATAGAGACGAGCCGGGGCTATCCAATGGTAGTACCCACATACTAATAGTCCCAATATTCAGTGAATAAAAAGCAAAATACACCTAATTCTTCAACCAATTTCAATTAAGACATACAAAAACTGTGCCAAACAGACCAAAAAAGGCCTCTTGCAATTTTGGAAGACCACATCCTCCCTCCAATTGATATTTTACACATTCTCCTTCATCACATCCATCATTTTCATTTTTCTTCCAAAATCTGCCTCTTACATGGGCCCTTACCAATACTGCATTGACAACAATCTAATCTGCACCATCACACAACCAACTCATATATACAGAACCTCCTGTGATTTCTGCCAATACAGAAAGAAGACTTGCTTCAGACCTGGTCAATTATCATCTTCAAAAGCTTCACCTCCACCTCAACCTGGTCCATCTTCAACCAAAAGATCTAGGACATCCATCCTGATACCCAGATTAGTAAACAAACTACACCCTTCAAAGAAGAGTGCCAACAACACTACAGCAACCACTCCCACCATGCTTGGTTCATCTGATGGTAAAAAAAAACTTTTATTTCTTCCTTCTACTTTTAAAACTGATGACTTCTCAGTTCCTCCCTCTTCTGACAGTGATGATGACAATGTAGGATCCATTGAAAAACCAACACCTAACCAGTTTTCCACCATTAAGGCCAAGTTCCAACAGCACTTCTCTTAACAAAAATACCTTCTACTAAACTACTTCCAATCCACTCCTGCTAGAAATCCACAGGGACTTGAGAAAAGGAAACACCTCATCCACCATTTCAAGACCAATGTTGAACACTTTGTTTCATCTCTTGATTCTCTTCTGCCACTTGACTCTTGATTGAACTTTTTGACTTAGAAATGAAATTCTTGACCACTCTCCAGACTTCCTGAATGTAACCAATCATTAGAAATTCCTCAGTTTACAGTCTTGGGGGACTCATCCTTAGTTTATAGTCTTTGAGGACTCAAAACCTAAATCATAAAGACAGAACCAGAGATCAAACCATTAAAGACCAAAGAAATAAAATAACATTCTGGGGTAACTGTTCTACAGAGCAGCCAGCTCATCAGTTCCCCCCACACTTGTCTTTACTAAATTCAGAGACTCCCCATTTGGATGCCCTCTTCCAGAATCACACCAACATCACATTATCAGTTTATATTCATGAAGGACTCAACCATCAAACCATCCTAAGTTTATAGTCTTGGGGGACTATACCATTTTTCAGTTTAAAGTCTTGATGTACTGACCATAGTGTTGAGTTTAAAGTCTTGACAGACTTTCCACTATTTAAATAAAATGACAGAGCCAATTAAATTCACAATACTCCACAACCGCCCTAATGAACTTACAATTTCTCTTCATCATCTACCTATCACTGATTACAATTTTTCTTTTATCACTTTTCTCTCCATTATTTTCCCATCACAGATCATGGTTGGATCCTCAGATTTCGACCCATAAGACCTTCCTTGTTTCACTGCTTGAAGGACTGAAAATAGTGTTCAGTTTAAAGTCTTGACAGACTTTCCACACTTTGCACAAAAAGACAGAGCCAATTCAATGCACAATACTCCACAACCACCCTACTGAAATTCCAATTTCTCTTCATCATCTACCAATCACTGATAACAATTTTTCTTTTATCACTTTTCTCTTCATTGTTGTCCCATCACAGATCATGGTCGGATCCCCAGATTGTGACCCATAAAACCTTCCTTGTTTCACTGCTCAAAGGACTATGCTTGAAAACATTGTATCCACATGTGCAGACCTTGCATTTTCACTCTTCCAACTCCTGAAGCCAAACTCTACAACAGGGCCTGTGATTCTTGCAGCTCCAAAAAGAAAAAATGTGACAGAGACCCCCATTATCCTATACCACCACCCTCACCTTCACACAAATACATCTCTAGATCTCCTACCAGATCCCCAGAGCTTGGTCCTAATTCCTCTTCTTTATCTTTAACTCCCTCTAGAAGATCATGCTGCTTGGTCCCCAGAACACTCTCCAAAATTCCTGCTATATCATCTCAAGAAACTGCATTTATCTCAGCAAGTTCAGCTAAAACAGCTTCAAAATCAGCTCCCAGGCTGCTAGACCACGTCCAGGTGGACTGCCCGCCTTGCTAGGAAGCAAAAATCAGGCCAAAAACCTTCAAATACAGCTGGAATACAACCAAATTCCACCAGCAAACACCAATAACACCACACAACAACCTCCTAGGGCTCCCAGAGAAATGTGTTCAACAATTTCTTCATCCAAAAATTCCAAAAATTCCAAAACTTCTAGAAGACCTGCCAAAAGACCTCAAGACAACACCAGAGCACCAAAAACTGCAGCCAGAAAAAAATCTCCCTCTCAAACAATAAAAATTAACTACACCTCTCCTCTGCCAGAAAATTACTCATCTGACAGTTCAATTTCCCAATAAGCTTCCAGGTCACCTTCTCCTGCTCCATCCTACTACCAACCTGGTACTCCACCACCAGTATCCAACCAAACTGAGCCAAGCAACAATATCAACAACAACAACAACAGCCCTGCTGCTCCAACCAGGCCACAGGAACGTCTTCATTCTAGTTCATATTCTTGACACCATTTAGAGGATGACCATGAAAATCCATACCTGCATCTGGTTGATTCTCCTACTACATCCATTCAAAGTCCTTCAGCAGTCCAGATTCCAGCCTCTTACAAATTTGATGAGCTTCCAATCTGTAAGTACACCATTAATAAATCTAATTAATTTAACAAAAAACAATTACTTATCCAATTCTTCTGTTTAGTTGGCATTCTGCCTCCTTAAACTGCTATTGGGATTGGACAACCTTAGAAGCCACATTGACACTGGATTACACCAATATGAAGCAACACCTAAGTATGATGTGATCAAACATGCTAAAGGCCTTTGCTCTTAATGGGCCATTGAATGAATTTGAGAAGAGTCTGAGAAAGCAACTTCTTTATTACCACTGGAATATGTCTAGAATAATTAAGAACACCTTCCATCACTCCATCCCAGCCTCTTCTACTTCAACCCAAAAATTACCTTCCAATCTGCTTCCTGAGCATTACAATCCATACACTCTCTCCAGCTGCCTATACCACAAGGAACACAGTTCTTCCTCCAATCCCAACAATAAACAAAAATGCCAACATAATCCGGAACAACCGCCAGAGGCTTCTTCTTCCAGACATAAATAAGAAAAAGAATTTAATAATTCACTAAATAGAGGAAACAATAATAATTAGCAGATATATAAAAAAAAATTTGTTTTATTTTTATTTTTATTTTAACTTTAACTTTTACTTTTACTTTTACTTTTACTTTTACTTTTACTTTTACTTTTACTTTTACTTTTACTTTTACTTTTACTTTTACTTTTACTTTTACTTTTACTTTTACTTTTATTTTTACTTTTACTTTTATTTTTATTTTTATTTTTATTTTTATTTTTATTTTTATTTTTATTTTTATTTTTATTTTTATTTTTATTTTTATTTTTATTTTTATTTTTATTTTTATTTTTATTTTTATTTTTATTTTTATTTTTATTTTTATTTTTATTTTTATTTTTATTTTTATTTTTATTTTTATTTTTATTTTTATTTTTATTTTTATTTTTATTTTTATTTTTATTTTTATTTTTATTTTTATTTTTATTTTTATTTTTATTTTTATTTTTATTTTTATTTTTATTTTTATTTTTATTTTTATTTTTATTTTTATTTTTATTTTTATTTTTATTTTTATTTTTATTTTTATTTTTATTTTTATTTTTATTTTTATTTTTATTTTTATTTTTATTTTTATTTTTATTTTTATTTTTATTTTTATTTTTATTTTTATTTTTATTTTTATTTTTATTTTTATTTTTATTTTTATTTTTATTTTTATTTTTATTTTTATTTTTATTTTTATTTTTATTTTTATTTTTATTTTTATTTTTATTTTTATTTTTATTTTTATTTTTATTTTTATTTTTATTTTTATTTCTACCCAGATTACTACTTTAAATTACTAACATACTAAAAGAAAAACTCAAAAATAATTAAACAAAATTACCCCAAAAAATATGAGAGCTGATAAAATAAAATGAAATGAATAATAATATGATAAAATAAATAATAATTACAAATGTTATCCCCCAGCTAATTGATGAGCTGATCCCCTGATACCTTACCCACATCCAAGTGCACCTTGATATGGACACACCATTAAATAATTTTTAAATGAATTGAGAGAAAAATAAGTTATGAAAAATAATATCAAGAATGATAAGATGAAATGAATAGAAATAAAAGTAGATAATAATAAAAATGAGATAAGGCTAAAAAAGAAAAAAGCATTGCCTGGCCAATTGATGAGCCTTTCTCTGCTGATTCTTTCCCACATCCAGGTGACGCTGATGTGGTGACGCCATATAATATAATATTGTGATTTTTCCCCTCTTTACATCCTCATAACACCCATAAAAATTAAAAGAAAAAAAGAGAAAAAATAAAATAATCTAAAACTTCTATCTAACACAACCATAGACACAAAAATCAAAGAAAGAAAATGAAAAAAATCAGGCTCCATAGAAAGTCCAGTCCAAGGAAATGATCACTGGGTGGGCTCCCTCCAACAAGTAAAAATGATGGGAGACCTCCAGTGGGCCACCACCAATCCAAATAGACTAAAGAAGCCAGTCCCAAGCCAGCTTAAAGTCATAGTGGACTTGAAACCTGAATAACAAAAATCAGAACTAGGATTCAACTAGGACAAACAAAATACTTGAAACAGAAATTATGGGGTAACTTTTCTAAAGAGCAGCCATCTCATCAGTTACCCCCACACTTTCTAAAATAAAATCTAGAAGCCCCTGCTGGGTACCTTCCAACAAAAAAACACAACATCCAACACAAAAAACCAAAACCCATAAGCGTGAAGAGTCCAGCACTTGAAGACCAAAAGAATTTCCAGTTTAAATTCATATAGGAGTAAAACTTATGAAGAGAAACCAATACTAGGGCTCAACCAAATTAAGAGAAGGGATTGCAAATAGACAATCTGGGGTAAATGTTCTACAGAGCATCCAGCTCATCAGTTACCCCTACACTTTCCAAGATTAAATCTAGAAGCCCCACCCATGGGTACCTTCTAACAAAAAACAAAAGTTTCCAACAAAAAAGATGCACAGCATCACCAAAATCCAAAATTTAAAGAATGGTCCATACACCACACAATATGGGGGGTGGACTTGCTAGCAAGTCCACAACCTTGGACCCGAACTCACCACATATTTAACACACATTGAGCTATTGATAAAGGAACCATACAATAAGGGATGAACACCACTCAGATGAACAGTTTTAGGTGGGTTTTCAAGTAGAGTTCAGTATGGGTTCAGTCTGAGCTCCATCTGAGTTCAGGTTGAGAGCTTGCTAGCAAGTCTACCCCCTAAATTGCATAGTGATAGTTTATTCTCATTGCGGAGTAAATATTCTTCACTTTTAGTGCCTCTTGGGTAAAATATCTTAACCTTATCAGCAGCCACTCTCTTCTTTAAGACTGCAAAATCTAACTCTTCCAAAACATAAGAACCTCCAGACACCTGAGATCTGACTCTGTAAGGCCCATTCCATCTGTCAGCAAACATTTTTCCCCACTCACTCTCTAAACTTCTATTTTACACTAACACAAAGAACCAAGTTTAAAGGGATTTCTGAGTGTATGAGCCAACTTCATGTCCAAGTATCTGACTGATTGATTTCTTATCTTCATCATTCTAGAGTATGCCTTTTCTTGACATTCCTCTCTACATTCCATCTGTTGCATCCTGGCACAGAGCAAATCTTCTGTTGAGCACACATCATCCCAATCAATTCCAAGATAAGAGACAGCTTCCAAATCCACTGGTAGAACATATTTCTGCCCAAAAATTAACTCATAAGGAGAATAGCCAGTTGTCCTTTTCACAGTGACCCTATCAGCAAATAATACCAAGGGTAAAAAATGCCTCCACTTTTCAGCACTATCTCCACACATCTTCATCAAAGAACTCTTGATAACTTGATGGCTTCTTTCAACCATGCATTCAGCTTCAGGATAATAAGGTGTAGCCACTCTGACTTTAGAACCAATACTTTCCAGAGCTTCTTTAAATTCAGCTCCAAACTCTGGCCCACCATCAACAGTCACCAACATCATTAACCCATATCTAAACACCCATTCCTTCTTCAACAATTCCGCCACATTTTTGGCAGTCAAATGAACCAGAGGCACTGCCTCAACCCAACCAGACAAATCATCCCTGGAAACAATCAAGTATTTATACCTGCCCTCTTTAATATAGACAGCATCCAAACTGACTCTTCCAAATGCAGTTGATTCACCAGTAGTGCATCCAACCTCTTTATGTTTCAAGTGACTTCTTCTTTGACATTATTCACAAGATTGGACACAACCCTGTACAGCCAACTTCATACCTGGCAACCAAAATCTGTCTGCTACTCTTCTATAAGTCTCCCTAAAGCCTCTATGACAAAGGTCTTCATGCAAAGACTTCAACACCAACTCTTGACCCTTCTTCTGAGTCACCTTTACTTGAGGATTTTGATGTCTCCTTCTCATAAACCTCCTTTCTGACACATAGAAGCCAGGACTTTTCTTCTTCATTGCCACCCAAGTATCATCATCACAAATATCTGGCCTCTTTAAGGTTAACATATATTCAAACATAGTAAAATAAAACCCAGCCTGACCCCAGGTCTCATCTTCACAATCTAATAAAATAACATCAAAGGGTACTACCCTGTCATCAAATTCACCAGCGTTCACATGAGCCACTTGACCAGCCCAACCAGGACAGCAATCCCAAAATTTTGGTACATCATTTTTCTTCCATTGAATATTAAGAGAATCCAGTTCACTAACAAAAATACCATTTTCCAATTTTGAGCCATCCCAAACAACAGCCCCATCTTCATCAAAAAAAACATCCTGATCACCAGAATCAAGATCAGAACTAGCCAGATTTGCCTCTTGGGGGAGGAGAGAAAAATCTTCAGCACCCTTTGTGCTAGCCCTAACCACTGGGAAATCTTCATCAAATTCTTCAGAATAAGAATCTTCATCTATGGGTGGTCTCCATGATAATCCATCAGGCCTTGTAAAGATTTTTCCAGGTTTGTGTACCAGGTCAAAAGAAAAATGCTGATTAAATTCCACCCACCTAGTTATTGGAGCATTTGGATAACTAGGTGTGTTGATCATTTGAACCAGAGATTTCGCATCCACCTGCAGCTCAAAATTCTGCCCCCACAAAAAAGTTTGCAGCTTCTTCAAAATTTTTGCTACACCACACAATTCCAATTTAGGTTGAGAATATCTATATTCAACCTTATTAAATAACACGGACTCATACCTTATTGGCCTGACCCTCCCAGTTTTATCTTCATAAGACAAAACAGCACCAGCAGCAATATAACTTGAGTCCACTTCCAGATAAATTTTTTCAGCTTCCACACCATAATTTAACTTGTGAAGAATAATATCTTCACCTACCACCTTCTTCAACTTTTTAAAAGCCTCTTCACACTCTTTAGTCCATACCCACTCTGCATCTTTTCAGGTCAGCCTCCTTAAAGGTGAAGCCAACAACAAAAAATATTTAATAAAAATTCTTACATACACAAACACCCCCAAAAATTCCCTGACTTCCATAGTATTTTTAGGCCTTGGCCATGACTGAATTTTATTAAACTTTTTCTTTGTCATTATCTTTCTCTCTTTACATACCACATGACCCAAAATTTCGAAAGCAGGAACACAACAACAAAACTTTGACCCAGAAATGGTCAAACAGGCCTCTTCAATCCTAAACAATACATTCTCTAGATTAATTGCATATTCCCAAAAAAGCCTCCTTATACCTTAGTTCTCATCCAGCACCACATTATCATAATCAGTGGAGGGTCCTTTGATTCCATCATCATTAATAAAAATACCAGCATGAGTAGGAACCTCATCTTGTAAAATCCAAGCAATTTGTGCTTGATACACTTCTACTGAATTACTTTCTCCTTAAGGAAACCTAGTTAGCTGAAACCTTCCCAAAGGAGTCTCAAAAGTTGAAAGTTTCTGTGAATCTGTGTGAAGTTCCCTTTCATCATAACCACCCATAATATCACCCAAACCATAACACACCCTTCCAGCAAAAGCTTCCACAAAGTCCTCGGCTCTTGGAGGCATCCCAGAATCCTTTATAGTGACCTATTCAAGGCTATAAGATCATGCACCCCCCTCAGCTTCCCATTCTTCTTCTTTACACAGAAAACTGGACTTGAGTAACTAGATGTTGATTGTTTGTATAAAACAGTGCTGACTCTTTCCCTGACAATCTCTACAAAATCATCCCTGATAGCAGCTGAAATTTGAATAGTTTTGATTTTCCAAGGTTCATGAAAAACCACAGGAATAAAGTAAGGCTCCCCATAAAAGTGTTTCAACACACCCCTTTTCTCTTCAACAAATTCCACCACTTTCTCCCTCAGCACAATAATGTGCAACAACAACTTCTTTTCCTCATCAGACAACCACCCATCAGGACAAAAATTAACAACTTACAAACTTTCCACAGTAACTCTAGCAGTTTCCACAAAAATTAGGATGATTCTTCACCAGAGGAGTACAGTACGGATCTCTTGAAAAAGGAGGTCTCTTCAAAGGAGGATTAAAACCTACAGGCATAGGCTCATTGACAGGCCTAATCTTCTGTACTACCTTCTTATACTTTGCAGCTCCACCTTAAACTTGAAGGATCTTCAGGACATTTTCACCACCAGACCTGAAAAAAACCAAGGGTTTCCCCATTTCTCACATGTGTGGCCAAGGTAGTGTTTTTTAAAGGTTTAGAAGAAACCCTAGCAGTGCACATTTGGGAGGACTTACTTTTATTCCCC
This sequence comes from Hemileia vastatrix, assembly GCA_030280995.1. Classification (NCBI taxonomy): domain Eukaryota; kingdom Fungi; phylum Basidiomycota; class Pucciniomycetes; order Pucciniales; family Zaghouaniaceae; genus Hemileia; species Hemileia vastatrix. Next base: position 65,866,634 of record JASXTE010000001.1, read on the forward strand.
AATCTCACCACTCCAAAACTTTACTGCAATTCCACATCTTCATCCTCACTTCCATCTTCTAAATCTTCAAATCTTGATTCATCTTCTGAATCACATCTTCTTAAATTGTGCAGTTTATTCTCATGCTTGAGGCCCAAAAATTTATCTTGATAATCTTCTTTCTTTAAAATTTTGTGAAGTTTAACTTCATGCTAGAGGCCCAAAAATTGATCTTGCTGATCTTCCAACAAATATTTCTTGTCTTCTTTCTTGATTATCTTCAGATTTTTTTCTTGATTTTCTTCAGTTATCTTGAAATTTTTCTTTTCTTTTCATGAGTTTTCTTCTATCCTACAAAAATAACCAGGGGTTTCCCCAATGCTCACAGATGTGGCCAAGGTAATGTTTTTGAAAGGTGTAGAAGAAACCCTGGAGGTGCACAATTGGGAGAACTTACTTTTAGACCCCAATCTCACCACTTCACAGATTTTCGGCATATCTTTCAATAAAGATATAGAACCAATCTTCTTTTTTGAACTTGAATTTAACATAATTGAGAATTTTAAAAGAGAACAGATACTTGATAAAAAACTTGCAGAATACTTGCAGAGAAGAGAAAAATTAAAAAGTGAAAGTTGAAAATCCACTTGGTATATCTCCAAGGGAGCTGAACTACTACAACATGGGATTTCGTCATCTTGGGGAGAGGTTGTAGCACTAGGGTGATCAGCCTTCATCACTCTAAAAAAGATAGACTCCCACTAGAGCCTGAGCCACACTCCAAAAAACCAGAAGCAGCACCCACTTCTCTTCTTCTCCTACAACAGTCCATGCACTGGCACATTTAAGACAAACCAGGATTGGTCTCCCAACCATCCTCTCCAGGGGATGATAACCTCATGTTAAGCCTCCTTTTATCATCTTCAGTCAATTCCAAACTGATTCGAAATCAAATTGAAAGCCAATTCTTGCTTGAAAATCCATCAAGAATGGCCCACCCAAAACAGCTTTTACTGTTCCTTTGGCAATATAAAAATGAACCTTCCCTGAGGATCCACCAACATCCAAACTTCCCAAAATCAGATCTTCCAACCAATTTAGTGACATGGCAACCAATCCCTCTTAAATTTACATAAATACCTGTCTTGATGGGGAGGCCCAGATGAGTAGCCCCAAACAAAGAAATCAGGTTAATCTGAGAACCTGAATTCATCAATGTCCTATCCTCCCTGCCATTCAGAGTGACATTGACATAACCCAGAGGTGCAGAAAAATGAGTTTTCAACCCCTATCCAAACTTTTCAGCAGAATCACAAATGTATTCTACCTCCCCAGAAGAAACCCTTCTCCTGGTTAACAACTTTTTCTGCCTATCAGCCTACCCAAGGTTGATAGCATACAACTCCCCATAATTAAGGGAAACCTGACCCTGATTCATCCTTTCCAGGACAGAGTCCATAACATTAACTTGGCCAGAAACCACTGGCCTCTCAATCTTAGCTCTTTTCTTCACTACCTTGGTCCTAGAAGAATCTTGAGGACTAGAATCACCAACAGATTTACCATCAACAGGAACCAAACCAGATCCCTCACCAGAACCTCTAACTCCAGCAGGATTTGGAAATGAAGACAAAGGGACATCCTCCTCAGAGTCTGAATAAACATCCATAGGCATTGGCTCACCATTCATGTCCATTCCTTCAAAACTAGGGGGGCCCATATCAGCTATACCCTTCTGCATTTTATATAGCTCCTCTTTGCTGTACTTCTTCCTAGCTGCACTCAGGATAGGATCCACCTTTGAAGCCTTAGGCTTTGGTTGGGCCTGAGAACTGTTCTTAGGCCTTCCCACCTTTCTTGCTTTCACATCATAAACACCAGCCAAGCATTCCCCAAATGAATTTCTACCACAAGAGTACAACTCCAAACCACCAAAGGAAGATGTAAATGAGACTCTACTAGCCTATTTCACCTTGCCCTTGCCATCATCTCCACCTTTACCAGAAGAAGAAGCCTCATTAGGCAACTCTTCAAACCTTGGCCTTTTTGAGTTGACATTATGTCTCCTCTTCACTAAGTACACTGGAGCCTAACCATCATTGGGCTTCAGAAAAGAACCATCTGGGAACATGAAAACTTTCCCATCAAACTCTACCTTCCCTTCAGGCACATCCCTATTCAGTGCCAAAAATAATTGGACTTGTGGCCCTTCCTGCTGCAATAAGAGAAGACCCAAGGATCACTCCTACCAACCCTCCTATCAAAATCTCTAGGCTGAGAATGAGCCTTATTGGCCTTCTGAGCCTCCTGAACAAAAATATGTAGCTGTTTTGTCAGATCAGCCAGCTGCTCCACTACTGGATAAACCTCTTTAGGATTCTCAGGAGCCTTTCACTTGTTCAAACTTTCCTTTCTCCTAGATTCCTCCACATCTTCAGCAAAAGATACACTGACCTTTCTAGCATATTTGGTGCTAGCTTCCTGGTAAGAATCCACTGTCAACAGTTTCAGATGTCCCTCTACAAACTCCTTTACCACACAAAGAGCAGGAAATTTCTGTTTCCAATTAGAAAGAATCTTCATCTTATCCTTCATTGCCAACTCCTTCAACACATCAATCATGACATTCCTGGCCAGAGAAGACCAGAAAATATCCCTTGCAGAGTCAGTACTCTCCAACTCCTGCATATCCACCAAATAATCCACCACTGGCTCCAACTGAGCCAGAAACTTCCTATAAGTATGGAGGTTTTCCACACCTCCATAAGATTTCCATTCACTTGCAATCATCTTGAGATCCACCATTGAATATCTTGATCTCCACCTGTCTTTCATCTGCATACACAACTTTTTCCAATCCTTTCTCCTATTATCCTCCATAGCAGAAACCTCTGTCACCAGAGCCCTGTAACCAATGAAGAGGATGACCTGCTTTACCATGTCCAAGTGAGAAGCACCATCCACACTCCCAGAAGCCTCAAACAGCTCCAGAAACAACTTCAAATCCTCCCCCCAAAACATAGGCTCCTTCCAGGACTTGATCCTGACAGATTGCCTAACAGAAACAGGAGGATTACCATCCTCAGCAGCACCAACAGTGCCAATACCACCACTAGAGAAAAAGGATCCAGAAGCCATGGTCCAATAGATTCCAGAAAACCAATCTCCAACCACAGAAGAGAGTCCAAAAGTAACAGAAATTCAAAAAAGCTAATAAATCCTCACCCCACATTGGATGCCAGAAATGAAGACAATCCTATAGTATTTGCTATAGGCCTTGACCAAGGGAGTTGGAGTAAAACTGGAGAGAAAAACCCCTGTCCCTTTGAGAAATACCAAGTGAGATTTATTTGCTACAGAAAATTAGAGACTGTTACTATACCCCTTCCAACATACTTCTTGACTGCTTTACAAGTCAAGACAGTAGCCAATAGCAGACCACTGAGAACCAAAGAACCAGGAACCAGAAATACAGAAAGATCCACACAAGAAAAACAAAACACTGTGCACTTGTTGCACAGAAAACAGCAATAATACTTGATGCAGGTTGCAAAGCTACACCAGAGAAACCAGTTGCCAAAGTTGAGTTAAATAAAGAACTAACCTTGCAACAAACACAGGCAATTGTGGCCAAAAAACACTGAAAATTGAGTTAGAAACAATGATATAATTACTAGATGGTTGTATGATAATCAAGGTCATGCCAAAATGTCTTATTCAGTATGTACACACAGACCACCACCTAAAAAATCCATGCACAGCAACAAATTTAGTGCATTTGACTGCCAAAATGAATAAAAACCCTCTAGAAACACTCCCCAGCCTTCTATAACCGAGGCAGTGTAGACAACCCTATTGTGCTAGCTATATGCCTTAACCAAGGGAGTTGGAGAAAAACCAGAAAGAATAACCCCTGTCCCTTTAGAAAAACAAGTTAGATTTACCTCACCGCGCAATACGGGGCGGACTTGTTAGCAAGTCCACAACCTTGGACTCAAATTCACCACATATTGAACACACATTGAGCTATTGACAAAGGAACCATAAAATCAGGGATGAACACCACTCAGCAGAACAGTTTTTGTGGGTCTTCAAGTAGAGTTCAGTATGAGTTCAGTATGAGTTCAGTCTGAGTTCCATCTGAGTTCTGTCTGAGTTCAGGTTAGGGACTTGCTAGCAAGTCCACCCCCTATATTGCATAGTGCCTGTTGCAGAAAATTGGAGATCTGTTTGCTAGACCCTCTAATTAAACACTCTTGACCTCTTTGAAAGTGAAGATAATAGTCCCGGACAGACTACAAGAAAGAGTTGAAATGAACAGTACTATATTCCAACAAAAAACAAGCCAATGAGACAGTGAGGAACAGAGACTTGATGAGTAAAGAGATAAGATGATTCCCTAAAAATCTTACCACACACACATCATACCGCCAGTGCATACACCACCCTGACCAATTACCAGCCCAAAATCCAGCTTTCCCAGTCTTTTTCATGCATAAAAGTGAATTTTAGCACTTCCCCAGCGCCCAGGCAGGCGGCCGCTTCTAGGCCCTAAAACACCTATACAACCCATAAAAACCCTAAAAACCCATAACTTCACTGATAATAAGATAAACACACATAAGACATACAAAAATGAAGAGAAAATAAAGTACAATAAGCTGAGACATAATAAGTGACCCTAGCTTAAGCCTACAAATGCACCACTAAGCAATAAACTACTGATAAATACCAATAACAACACCATAACTACCCTATAAAACAAGGTAACAACCCATAAGGGATACCAAAATGAAGATAAAAGAAAGGATATTAAGCTGAGACATAATAATTGACCCTAGCTTAAGCCTCCATAAACACTACTAACTATCAACTAACAATAAAAAATACCACTAATAACACCATAACCCCAATAACACCCTACATACCAAATACCCCCAAAAATACACTCCAAAGGCCTACCCAGGTTTGGATCACCACAGCGGGTGAGCCGCTTGACATTGGGCGGCCCGACCTCCCTGAAGCCAGATAATCACTAAAAACCTCCAATAAAGCCCAAAATACTTAGAAAAATCCACCACGACTACTAAAACCCTTAAAACACAAAATTAAGCTATGACAACTTTGTGACATAAAATATAGAGCCAAATTAGCTCTACTTAATGGTACTAAGCACTTAACCCTAAGACTTAAGGCTAGCCCATAAAATACAAAAAACAAAATTAAACAGCTATCTTTTAGAAATGAAAAGTGAGTAAATGACCTCTTAAAACTTGGAATATGAAAAATATCAACAAGACGTCAAAGATAGAGACAAACTGGGGCTATCCAATGGTAGTACCCACATACAAATAGTCCCAATATTCAGTGAATAAAAACCAAAATACACCTAATTCTTCAACCAATTTCAATTAAGACATACAAAAACTGCGTCAAACAGACCAACAAAGGCCTCTTGCAATGTTGGAAGACCACACCACCAAAATTCTGTATTAATAGGGATAATCCATCAAAAATAAAGAATATTCAAAAAAGGGAGTGAATGCATGTAATACCTTAAAATAAAAGATTAAAAAGGGAAATAATACAACAAAATGTTACACAATATTAAAAGGGATTAACAGTAGAAATGATGGGGCTAATTATGACAATAAAATATGTGAAATACACATTCAAAAATAACTAATATTGACTGAGAAGCCACTTAAAAACCCAAAAAAGGGCATGAGATGTGGGGTAACTACATGCAGTCCTTGGCAGGCATTTGCACGGGCAAATCCTTAACAATTTAGGTGAATTTAAGTGTGGTAGTGAATTAAAGGCGCCAATCTTGAGTTTATTAATTAAATCAGTGCATATAATAAGGTCAATGAACTTATAATTAAATTAGGACACTAAATAAGTGCTTGTTGTCTATTTTAGCGTGTTTCCCCACTGTGGGCATAGAATGTGGGGAAATTATATTAGGGGGTATCAATGTTGACCGATCAACAGCAATTAAATTAATTGTGGAAAAAATACTTATATCACAATTATCTTCTGCAATTATTTTTGCTAATAATTGGGTTATTAGACACTTTACGTGACAATGTTCACCTCTTATCCAACATTTTTCTACTCAATTTTTCATAGCCACATATTGGACAACTTTCTGTCATAACCACATCTTGGCCTACTTTCATTCATAACATCTGCAATTATATGTCATGTGACTTGCATACAAATCAATCATGGATGTGTTGAGTTTGGGATCAGGAATTAGGAATAAAAATTGGGGTATAAGAAGTGGGATAATGCATTATCATGCATTCCTTATCCACTAGCCCCAGGGCTAGTGTATAAGAATCTTCCACAATTAATAATGTCTGATCCTGGGAAAAAAAATTCCTGATCCCTAATTGCGGATCCCTGAAAATTGATACACCCTATTGTGAAAAAGCTAACTTTGCTAAAAATGAGGCTATTCACACATGAAAAATGCAGGCAGTATGTGGCCAGTACACAAAAGCCATTTCTGGCATAAAAACCACCAAATTTGAAAAGTGTTATTTTTATGCATTTGAGTAGCCAAATCAATAGTCATAATTAAGAAAAATTGATCTGTAAATGCACATTTTTAATATTATTAAATTTATAGCCCATATAGTCAACTTTTAAGTGATTTAAAGTGAATTTCTTGTTTATCACATAAAAAAATGAATAAACAGCTTTAAGTCTACTTAAAAATTATTTAGCCTTATATTTAGGGCTCTTAAGATTACCCTAACATATTCCCACTTGATATTTAGTACATAAGACTTATAAAAGGTGGATATATGCATGTATATAAGGTGTTATAATGGCATATATTGTATTTTAACATAATTTTTACCTATGTATACAACTTGTTTAATTTTATTTATTGTTCCCATGTATAGCCCATGTGTTTAAAATAATATATAGGTACTTCTTACTCAGTCATGGGGATATCCAGGCTGACACTTGCCCACCCAAAAAAACAATAAAAAAATGATAAGTTATACATTTTTTTATTTTATTTTTCAGAAATTCAGAAAATTCAGTAGAATTAAAGATTAATTCTTTAAAAAAATAAAACATAATTAAAAATTATGAGTACTGGTTTCTAAACCCTCAGCTTGTTGAACAGAATTTTATTTCTGTTTAAATTTTTTAAGAAGGGAGGATAGATTTAAAATTTTTTTTATGTATCCATTTATCGAATTCATTTGATTTTCCCTTAAATCTTAATAAATACTCAGTTCCTTTCTCTTTGGTAAGGATTTTTTCTTGAGTATTTTTTCAATCTCTGCATTATCCACAATTTCTTTAGATTGATTTTCAGGCCTTCCTCTTCTTTTTGGAAATAAGTCAGGATCATTTGCATGGTAAGGTTTTAATAGTTAGATAAGGAAAACTGGATTTTTTCTAACATATTGGCCATATAATATGACTTCCAAAGCATTATTACCTACCATTTTTCTAACTAAAAAAGGTCCTACAAAGGGATCCTTTAATTTAACATTACTTTGTAAGTTAAAATGTAGTGTTGAAATTAGGACTTCATCTTCTTTTTTGAATTCAAATTCTTTATGAGATTTATACCACCTTTTATTTTCATTTTTAAATTCTCATTTGATGCATTCTTCTGCATTCTTTCTACCAATTTATTGCATATGAATAAATGATTTAGTACCAGGGTGTATATCTAACCTTTCTAATTAGTTTAAATGATTTACTGGGGTATTTGGTACATATCCAATCCAGAGTTAAAATGGTTTTGTTCTCTGTTATAGAATGAGTTGTGCTATTATAAGCAAATTCAAGGCCTGGAATTAATGTTACCCAGTCATGTGTGACTTTCTCATTGTCTTTTTATTCTAATTCAAAGGCACAATATCTTCTGATCATATCTTTCAGATTTTGCATCATTTTCTCAGCCAGCCCATCAGTTTGTGGATGGTGTGCTGTAGATAATTTCAATTGACAATGTGATACTTCCATCAAAGATGTCCAGAACTCTGAAGTAAATTTAGGGTCTCTGTCAGAGACTATGGCTTTGGGGAACCCAGAAGTAATCATCATTTGAGTCCACCATAGTAATTCCAAGTATTTTTCAGATACCTCTTTATGGACAGGAATAAATTTACACATTTTTGTTAGTCTATCCACAATAACCCAGAAAGAATTGAAACTTTCTTTTCCTGCTAATGGTAAACCAGTGACAAAGTCCATGTTTATAATTTCCCATAGAGCTTTTGGCTGCTCTTTCTGTTGTAACAACCCAGCTCTCTTCCTAGTCAATCTTTTAGATTTCTGAAAACAGTCACATTTCTGCATGTGTTTTTGTACATCTTCTTTCATCTTGATCATCCAGGCTGTATTATTAACTCTAGTTAATGTTTTGTTAATATCAAAATGACCAGTTAAGATGTCATCATGACAAGTACTTAACATTAACTCTTTCATAAAAGGTGGTATAACTATTACATAATTTAGCTTTTTTCTGTAATATATGTATCCATCTTCAATTGAAAGTTTACCTTTTTCCAATGCATTTTTATACTTTGGAGGTAAGGTTTTAATTATTTCACTCATAGAGGCATTTTTTGGATCATTTAAAATGGTAGATAATTTAGACAAATATTTATCAGATGAATAATTTTATAATATAGTTTGCATAAATTCATCCTCTATATTAACTATATAAATCCCAAATATATGTATTACCTCATTTTAAGGTACATAAGCTGGGTTGTCAGTATCATTTGGAAAAGGGCTTCTGGATAATAAATCCACATTAGAATGCAGTGTTCCTGCTCTATGAGTGATTGTCCTTCTTCCTCTGTACTCTTGTACAGCTAGTTGCCATCTAAACATGTGCCTATTAGGTGCTTTCATGTTTAGTAATGATTTTACTGCACTAAAATATGTTATTAATTCAAACTTCTGGTCTTCCAGATAGTAATGAAGTTTCTCCAGGGCCCACACAACAGCTAAACATTCCAGTTGTGGGGAACCATACATTAATTCTATCTTTTTTAAGGTTCTGGATATATAGCAGATAACTACTTCAGATAATTAACCATTTATTTTCTGTTTTTTCTGTAAAGCAGCACCTAACCCTGTAAAGCTTGCATCAGTATACCAGATAAAAGGGAGGTCAAAATATGGCAGTCCCAATATTGGAGCTGACATTAAAAATTCCTTAAATTTATTAAAGGCATTTTGTCTTTCATTTTTCCTGATTGATGTTGTTAAAGAAGCTGCAATGGATTGGTAGTTTTTTATATACTGCCTATAATATCCACACATACCTAGAAAAATTTGAACAGCTTTCACATTTTTAGGTATACTAATGTTTTTTATTGCTTTCACTTTATTCTGGTTAAAACAAATTTGAAATAAATATACAAGATGTCCAAGTACTTTCAAGGATTGAAACCCAAACTTAAATTTCTTTAATGCAATTTTCATATTAATTTCATCCATTTTTTGAGATACTCTTTTCAGGTGATTTAAGTGCTCATCATATGTTTTTGAAATTACTATGATGTCATCAATATATACTAAAAGCCATCATTCAAACATTTCCTGATGAAAAACAATATACATCAATTTTCAGAAGACTGAAGGGGCATTCTTTGGGCTAAAAGGCATTCTCACATATTTATATATCCCCATGTGTGTGGTTATGAGTAAGAAATTCTGTGAATTCTTTTCCACAGGAATATGGTGGTAACCTTTGTTTCCATCCAGAAAGGAAATATATTTTTCACATTGTAAGGTAGCATGGATAGAAGCTATCCTTGGTAGAGGGTAAATATCATCTACAGTGAATGTATTCAGAGCTCTTTAATCATCACATAATCTTGCCTTATCTTTTTCATAAGAGATTAAAACTGGTGAAATAACACAATATTTAGGTGTTGTTTTTACTTTTTCAACAATACCCAATTCTAACAACACCTTAATACTGTCTTCAATGTCTTTCCTTTTTCAGGAGAAGCTGGGTAAGGTTTCTTTTTTGAGCCTCCAGGAATATTATCCAAATCACAACCTAAAGAGATTCTCATCTCATGGTCATAGAGCAATCCTAGTTCATTTGAACCATGAGAAAATGCCATAGGATAAGATTTCATAAATCTCAAAATATTTTTTTATTCAATTTTTGAGAGTTAAGGACTGAAATTGGCTTTTCGGATTTCATTTTCCAATTCTACCACTTCAGAAGTGGTTCTTCCACCTTGCAGTTGTTCTTCTTTAAGAGCACTGTAATAGACTGAATTTTCAGAGAAAACTTTGAATTTACTTTCCCATTCATGCCTATAATGAAGCAACTATTTTCAAAATCTATTTTGATGTTAAATTTGATAAATAAGTAATCTCCAATAACAAAAAATTCACTACAATTATTATTATCCATTACTATAAATTCACATACTGCTCTGAAATATCTATTATTATAATTAAAGAATACAGAAGTTTTGTATTTGCCAATTGGATGTAATACTGAACCAAAACCCCTCCAGTTCTTTGTCTTTACAGGTTCCAGTTTTTCTTTATACTTACTATCAATTTTCATTATTGTGTTATAAAAAACTACACTACCTTCATCCCCAGTGTCAAGAATGGCATTCATTTCTTTTCCACATACAATATCAGGTGCTCTAATAGGTTATATTTTGTAAGTATCATGAGTTACATCTTTAATAATTTCAGCTTCCTCAATGGAAGTTAAAGATGTATCTGTATGAGGTATTTCATCATTCAGCTACATAATATCCTTTTCTAATACATATATCTCATTTTCATCATCACTGTAAGAAATGTTACTTTTACAATCCTAACTAGATTCCTCCTTTTCATCTTCATGATTACTTGGCTCAATGTCTCTGACTGATATAGGCAATTTATATATTATTTTTTCTCTCCACTCATCATAATCCATTTATGGATCCATGGCTTTCATGATTTTTAGTAAATTCATTATAAATAACTTTGGTTTATCCCCAGCATTTGGATTATATCTGGCTTTCTCATACAATATTTGTTGAGTGATTCTAAATTTTGGGCCACCAAATTGCCTTTCAATTATTCACCACGCAATATGGGGGGCGGACTTGCTAGCAAGTCCGCAACCTTGAACCCTAATTCATATCTTTTTGAGCACACATTGAGGAAGTGATGAAACCATCATGAAGAAGTATTGAATTTACTTTGAACACACCTTGAAGCTCATGTGAACACAAATGGGGCTACAAGGGCTGGAAAGGCTGGAGAGAGGGGTGAGGAAGGGTGTATGGGGTAGCGAAAAGGTTGGGAAAGAGTTGGAAGGGAAGATTAAGGGTTCCGAGGCATTTTAAATGAAGAAAAGGGTCTGGGAGAGGTTGAGAGGGGTGAAATGGGGATCAAAAGAGGATGGCATACAATGGGGCTGGGAGGATAGCGAAAGGCATGGGAAGGGAAGACAAGCATGTGTTGATAGAATTGAAAGGGATGGAGATTGGTGCAAACAGAGTGTGAAAATAGGAGGATGAACTCTGTTCTTCGGGCAAAGAACAGAGTTCACTTCCATAAAATATTAGCTGAAACATAGTTTTCAATTCTGTAAAAACAGTTGTAAGTAATAGAAAAAGTCACTGATTTTTTTTATATGTAATCTGAAATTTTTTAATAAAATTATTGTATTTAAGAATTGCAATATTGTCAATCAATTTTTATTGATCAAATTAATTTAATAAAGTATTATTTTAATAAGCTGTTTCAAAAAATACTTTGCATTGAGTAGACTCATGGAATGATTTTTTCTGGCTTCCATTCAGTTATCCTCACACTTTCACTATGTTTTCAATATAGATCCATTGTTATTTGTGTGATACTTCAAGTGAAAGTTCAGTATTACTTCAGTCTGAGTTCCATCTGATTTCCATCTGACTTCAATTTGCGGACTTGCTAGCAAGTCCTCCCCCTATATTGCGTGGTGATTGCCTTCCATTTATTCCAGGAATAGTTAATTCCCTCACTAAATACATATTCAAACCAAAATAAGGCCACATCTGTAAATAAAGATATCAATTTTGATGTAATTTCTTTATCAGGTAATTTGTATGAATATTTTAAGTTATCAATTCTCTTAATGAATTGTTTCGAACAGACTTTGAATCCCCATAAAAAGAAGGGTACTGATCTAACTTAGGCCAGTTCTTTTGGTTAGTTTTTGATTCCCTAACCTGAGTAATATTAAGTAACTCACTTAATTTAGAAAGATGATCATTTATTTCATCCTTTACTGATTATATATTCTCAGAGCCCATGACACTATGTTCATTTTCAATCATTTGTTTATCATCTGAGTGTTTCATAAAAACTGGTACTCTTTCCACATAAGAGTTATTATCTTTTACTTTATCTGTATTTATCAAAATTTTAGATAATTCAATTTCCACTCTTTGTACCCTATCCTTCATTACAGGCACATGGGTTAAAGTATCATTCACATTTGAAAAAGAAAATTTGACACATCCCTCTATGGTAGCCATAATATTCTGAGAATGTTCTAATTTATCTTGTAAGTTCTTAATCTTAGGGGTTAATCTTTTATTTTCATTTATTAATTCATTATTTGAATTTTCAATGATTTTTAATCTATTTCCTGTGGTACTCAATAATTGTGTAAGGTTTAATAATACATTTTCTTTATTATTGTGTGACTCTTTAGAGAATTCTTCCAATTTTTCAAACCTTAATAACAATTTGCTAATGATTTTTGATTCCATTTGATTTTCTTTCAAAAAATTTTCAATTTTTTTCTGTCCAACTCAGAAGACTCATCATCAGGCTCAAGATTTACTTCATTTGGTTCCATTTTAATATGACTTGTATTATCCTGGTGATCAATAAAAATATGTACATTGTCATCATGTAAAGACAAATTTAAAATTTTATTCTCAAATGAATAATTTTATAAATCTTTATCAATTATATCCAATAACTCTCTATCAATCTCATTACCTATGAGTAATTCATTTTTAGTGTCATATAATTGATCATGAGAAGATGTATAACTGACCAAGGTCTTATTCCATTTCTCTTGCCTCTCTTTGCCTTTCCCCTGTTAGGGTGACTGCTGGATCCCTGCTGTGGAGGCTTTTTGTAATTTTGGGAATACCAGTTTAATTTCCATTTTCTGACTGTGATATTTTGATCCTCTTCTTGAGCTGGAGGTGTTGCTGTTTCCACTGTGGAATTGTTTGATACAACAGTTGTTGGTTGAGCCTTTAGTACCACTATAGCTTGGTTGACTTCTATAAAATCCTGTGCAGCTATTTTCTCCAGATTGCTCATCTGGTCTGCTATATTTTTGACTCTTATTGTTAGGGTGTTTAGAAGAGTGGATAGGGAGTGAATTTATCCTTGAAAAGTATTTTTAATTTTGTTATTGATACTTTTTTTAAAAGTCTTTCCCTTTCCTCCAGAGACATCTGTGGAGTGTTGCTGTTGGTGGAAAAAACCTTTCCTTCCATTTAAATGTCATTTAAAAGGTCTTTCAGCTCAAGACCTTAAGTTATAACGTTTTTCCTTACTACTCACAACTTCATTGTTGTTGTCACACATTTTTACTTGGAATTTAAATCAAAAATTGAAATTTGAGATATTAAAACTTCAAAAAGGAGTTTTATCAGTATTAATTAATACTACTGAAGACAATTTAATTGCTTACTTGTAGATATTAAATGAATTTATAAGTCCCAAAAGTCAAATATGATTTTATGTGGTCACTTGATATAACTGGTCTACAATATGTAGCCATGTTTTTATATTTAAAAAAGAAAATTTGTCAGTAATATTCTTTCTTATTATTAAATGAGTTTTTTAAACCAAGAAAAAGGGATTAAAATTCCTGTTCAAAAGAAAAAATTAATTATTTTTTATTATCTGGTTTATTATCTGCAAATATCACAAAATTAATTGGTTTATTGACAGACTCCCACTAAGAACAATTTTTATGTTAAATTAATGGTAAAATTGTTGATTCAATATCACAATTTTCTTATATAACAAGGCTTCTTTTTCTGGAAAAACTATATAAGTGACTCCAAAATGTTTTAATTATCCAAATATTTTTATAGGATTTTTATTTACTTGTAGCCTCTTTTTGAATTTTACTTACTGGAAGATAACCAGCAGAATTTTTAGGGAAAGGTCCCAAATTTTCAGGCTGAGATCAAGTACAGAGACATGAACTAGCTTGAATAGTCAGTTTTATAGAAGATTTTAATGGTCCTATATGAATTCTGTTGTACAAATCCAATATGTATTAAAATATAACTCAATATAAGGGTCTCAGTAATTTAAATCTCACTAATTATATATATGGCTTAAAATCTTGTAGTTAGTAGAAAAATATATGTAATAACTCAGATACTATTCAAAGACTTTATAAGTACTATTGATATGTATTGTGATTGTGTAATCATAAAGAATGTAGAAAACAAGACCAAAAACCCCCACTTTTTATAACCAATAATTCCTCAAATGAACCCCTTGATTTACCATCTCTATACATGGCTAATGAGGCCTCATTCCAGTTAATACACCTGTCCAAAAACATAAAGAGTTACCAGTAACATAATTAAAATGATATAACAAACCGAAATCCTGTAGTAATAGGGATAATCCATCAAAATTAAAGAATAAGCAAAAAAGAGAGTGAAAGCATGTAATACCTTAAAATAAAAGATTAAAAAGTGAAATAATAAGAATAAATATTACAAAATATCAAGGGGGATTAAAAGTAGAAATGATTGAACTAAGTATGACAATAAATTATGTGAAATCACCATTCAAAAATAACCAATATTGACTGAGAAACCACTTAAAAACCCAAAAAAGGGCCTGAGATGTGGGGTAACTATATGCAGTCCTTGAAAGGCACTTGCACAGGTAAATCCTTGACTAATTTAGGTGAGTTTAAGTGTGGTAGTGAATTAAAGATGCCAAGCTTGAGTATATTAATAAAATTAGTGCATATAATAAGGTCAATGCACTTATAATTAAATTAGGACACTAAATAAGCGCCTTACCAAAGAACATTTGGGGGGTTATTCCTAGAAATACCCCTTGCTTAAACTCTGTTGAGCCACAAGTCTATGTCTGAATTATGCACACATCATCACCATGGAGGAAATTGTTTGGCTTTACATTTAGTCAGAGATTTGTCACAAATTGAGGCCATGATGAAGCTACATTGATCACTGTTTGATCTTGCATAATCCTAATTTGATCATGAGTTGAACTCCCTTTGAGCTCACTTTGATCTAACATAAGCTTTTGCATATCCAATATGTCAACTATTAACTTTCAAAATTATTTTTAATGAATTTCACATGGAGTATCAGAACTGAAACCAGTAATTTTGTGTAAATGGCTCCTTGACATCATTAATATACAATAAAATACCATCAAAATTTAATCTGATTACTGAAAACTTTTAATAAAATAACTAATAGATATGTAAATTGGAAAATAATATTCCATTTCTCAATTTCAAATTCAAAATATAAATCCTCGTTTCAAATGTGAACTTTTTAGATTACTTGCCTTGCTATATTTTGAGTAATATTTGAGGTATTTTACACCTTTGTAAATATGGTGTTGCACTGCTAGAACTTATCTCTGTTTGAAGTCAACTTTATTGAAGCCTTATTCCAGAATGATACATATTATATAACAATTTTGAGAAAAAAGTCACTAGTAATGAAGTTAGCCATTTATCTGTCCTTTATTAAACCTCACTTAATCCTACTTAAATACAAATTGACCCACAAAAACCTTATTCAAGATCTTTTTTTGCCCAGGTTGATTCAAGATTGGAGCAAAATATTATTTTACATATCCAATATGCCTATTGATTAAATTTCTTCAAGCTTACTTAAAATTCCCATTAAAATTAACTTTCACTGGAAATATTACACACAAATCTTGAAAATATAGAATGTAAAATCAAATAAATCTAATATAATATGCTTACAACAAAATTTTTTACTGGATTTATTGTAACAAAAAATTGTTCATTTGTGAGAATAGAAAAAATACTATCCATCCTGAATTTAGAATTTATTTTTATAAATTTAATGCCCCCTCACATTCCAGTTTATCATGTATTTCAAAAATTATATTTTTAATAATTTTGTGAATAGTACAGCTGAAATATAAACCTTGGGGATATCAAAAACTAAAACATCAGCAAATTGAAATATTTTATATGAATATGAATGGAAATAATGATTGAAAAACACCTTCAGAGCAAGTTGATTTTGAATAATAGCCATACTTTCTCATGTAAATTTCAATTAAAATAATTATTATTCTTACATAAATTGCAGTGGATACATTTGAGCTCAAAAAGAATTAAAATTGAAAAATGAGACTTCTATAATTCATATTCAAAAATGAAATCACCCTTCATTATCTACTTGTAAACTATTTTAAATTAAACAATTTCAAAGTCAGCATATACTGATGTTATTTTTTCCTCTAAAAAAATTTATTATATAGATTAATAGTCATAAAAAGTTGACATAGATGTTAATTTTATATAAGCAAACTTTAATGCATAAAATGATAAAACTATCTTTTATGTAAAAAGTGATGTAGGCAAAAAACATTATTATATTTTTGGTGCACTATCAATAAAAATGAAGATGGAGCATATCAAAAGTTTAAACTTAATTTCAATTTTAATATCATCATTTTATTTTATTTTACTTGAGCAGAAAACAGATTTAAAATCTCAATATAATTTTAAATCCAATTAGTTTGTAGATTTCAACATTTAAAACTATGAAATAAATATTTATGAAAGAAATACAATATTTGCCCTTCTAAAAACTCATAAATCCAACTTCAAATCTTCTAACCTTCTTAAGTAAACACAATGCATTCTGAAAGTACTCTATATGTAAATAATTAAAGGTAAAAAAAAATTATGTTTTTATTTTTTATTTCAATTTTTGATAAATAATATATTTATATATTTATATAATTGCTTAAAAAGTCTAAGAGGGAACTTAATAGTAGTTTTGGAATTAAGTATATAGATTCAACTTTCAAAAAATTTGTTTGGAATAAATTAAAAAGAGAAAAAGGATATAATTTGATGAAAGAATACTGATTTAGGTTCTCTTAAAATTTTCTTAACCATTTTTATGGAATATCAATCCATGGTTATTATTCTTTATGATATTATCATAGAATTTTTTCTTTTTTTAATGTAATGATTTTCTATTGTGTGGTATGTAGGTTAAGATAAGTTTAAAGGATTTATTAAATATACATATACCAGACACTGTAAAATCTGTATATTTAAAACTATAGCTTAATTTTTTGATGTTTTACATCCTTGATAAGTAGCTCATGCATTATACAAGTAAATAAATATAGTCCCTGGAAATAAGTCCTTGTGAATTCCAAATTTTTTTTATTCTTAAAATCATTACTCAAATAAACTGAAAATCTCTTCAATCACTAATTGAATGAAGGAGTTTCAAAATCTTATTTTGCAGTTATAAAAGTTTGAGTTATTTTTCATATTATCAAATATAATGAACATTTTTAAATTTTTACTTCAAAACTAGTGATCATAGCAAATTAATACTGGAACAATCAGATAAACAGTCTGGAATAAAGTCATATCAAAACAGGAAATGATACAAAATCGTTGATTTTTGGCTCACAACATTCAACATACTTTTGATAAATTTTGCCACCTTTAGATAATGTTTAGTGGATTTTAACATTATTATAACAAACAATCCTAACAATGTTTTTGATTTTTTTAACAAAAATAAATATTTTTAGATCATTTTTTTTAAAAATATGACTTATTTTTATGCTTTATCTACAATAGTTAGTAGTTTTTTTTGCAGAAATCACTTGTTTTGATATTCTCTTTTTGAATTTTTTAAGAAAGTTCATTGCATTAAAATTTTGTAACAATTTTTCATTAAAACATCATATTTTAAATCTAGAGATTTGGTTTTGAAATAATATATATTTTTATGTTAATTGACTCATTATTTTTGGATTGATCAATTATATTAAAATTGGGATTGCTTATTTCTAGTGAGTGTACATCATAGTTGGTTTTCAAATCAAAGATTAATAAATTGTTGAAATTTTGTAAAGTTCTAAATATCCTTTAAGCCTTTTTGATTTAAATAATGTTTAATGTTATGTAATCATTCTATAAGTAGAGCACAATTAAAATCAGATAATGGTACATTACATTCAATTTCTAATACTAAAATTCTATTCTACTTGAAAAAATGTAAACTAAAGCTTGGTATCTCATATAAGAAACTCACAATTTTCAAAAATAATATTTCCAACTTTTTAAATATGATACACATTAAAATATATTTTTAGAATAATTTCCTAATTAGTTTCAAATACAAGAAAACAATGACCTCAATTTATTTTAATACTTAAACCATTCTGATGAGTGAATTTCACAATCCTCTAAGTAACATATGGTTACCATTTATACACATATGCATGATTGCTCCTTTTGTTTAATTTTAGTTGAATCTAACAAGGAAAATCTCATGTTGAATATCAGCTATAGATAAACTGCTTATATTAGAAGCTAATATCTCATATGAGAAGTTTGATATTGAGTTTGGGAAACATTAATAAGTGTTGAGAATTATAAGTGAGCCATTTATTCAAGTAAATGAAAAAAGGATGACCTTCTAAATATTTCATAGATATATATATATATAATAAAAATTAATTATATAGTAGCATTTAGCCATGGTTTTATACTAATGTCATATAAAAAAAGGGATTAAACTAAAAATTTCAGTAAAGAAAATAAAAATAAGATAAGTTAATATTCTTGTTTATATTTTCATATTTTTGAAAAGGCTTACGTAAGGGAGAAATTATTTGGTTTTAGAGTACAAGAATTTCTAGATAAAAATCTTCACAATATAGTTTGACCCTCTCAAAAAGAAAATTCTAAAACTTTTCGCTATCACATTTTATATATATTTGTTAAGTAATAGAAAATGGAGTAGTGTATTTGACAATGAAGCTTTAGAAAATGAAATAAGTGATTTAACTTTATAATATAATTTTTGAAACAAAAAATCATTTATTCAAAAAAAATTTATATATCTTACAATCAAGATAGCAGTATTAATTAAGCAACTCTAACAACTTTGGAAAGAAAACAATTAAAAAATAATTAGTAAAATTCATAAGTCATTTTTAGAATTTATGTAAACTTTATAGCTCTATCTGTAAACTAGCCTTAAAGAAGGTTTAGATTTAACATGTGGAAATTCATACATAGTACCCTTGCATCATGAGAGCAGGATAAAATTCATGTAGTTTTATTTTATTAATTTTTAATAGTATTTTTATTTTTGGCTTTTTCATTAGAATAACTATATATTTTTTAACTTTTTTGTTTTCCAGAACATGAGTTCAAAGCTTCCCATCACTACTTCAAGTTGAAGCCCCATATGATGTAATAAATGAATGATATATTATAATGAATTTTACTAGAGACTTTTCAAAAGTGGTGATTAAGAATACTTATTATAAGTTTTTTAAATTTTTATTATTATTCTATCTCTTGAAAGGAGATTGCCATATCTCAATTTAATTAGTTTTTCCTCAGAAAAATTTATTCTTGATCTAAATAAAATTGCATCACTACTAACTAGATGTTATTATACAATTTCACCAATTTTTTTATCTGAAAATAGTTGAAAGTATATAAAAATTAAAGTGTTTCCACATAGTCTTACTATTATCCGACCATTATTTTCACATTTAGATTTCATTATAACTGTAAAATAAGTTTTTCAATAATTTTAATAATACCTTAATATTTAATAATTTAGTTACATACACCACAGGAAATCTGGGGGTGAGCTGCTAGCAGTTCCCTCTATTTGAAACTATCAGGAATTTGTCAGGAAACTGTTGTGAAACCATCCTGAAACTGTCAGAAATATGTTTTTAAATCTGATGAAAAAATATTGAAAAAATAAACTGTCACAGATTGAATCCAGAACAATCCCTCCTTGAGCAAAGCTTAGGAACCACATTGAACATCAGTTAATCTCAGGTTTGGCAAAAGGCTGAAAAACATCACTTATCATACCTTAATATTCAAATATTAAACTTGAATATATTTTGCGTGTTTGATATAGATGCATATGCATTTGATTTTCCATGGTGGATACTTATTGCATGCTGAAAATTGATGTGAAATGCCTATCCAAAGTATATGCATAATGACTATGAAGAATAAATATGCATAAAAAATATCCATAAAAATATGCATAGTGATTATGCATAAAAATATGCATATTTAATATGCATGAAAAATATGCATATTGAATATGCATAAAAATATTAAAATTGAATATGCATTATAAATATGCATATTGAATATGCAAAAAAAGGTGCATATATGTATATGAATAAAATATATAAATATGCATATACATATGTATAATGAATATGCATGTGCATATGCATAAATATGCATAATGATTGAAAAATGCAAAAAAATGATGCTTAACAAGTATATTTTATGCATAAATAGAAATATGCAATATGAATTCATATTGCATACAGATAACACTGGCAAACCAACTTGACCAAAACTCATACTAAATTTTCATTCTGGACTAAAGGTGTGAGGGAAGGAAGAAAAACAGTCCGACGTTAGAAAAATGCTACATGCACTCATTTTGTAGCAGAGCAAATGAGAAGTGCTGAATTATGGTTGGTGCCCATAATTTAGTATGATATCATAATTTTATTTGATTGTGTTCAATACTGAAAAGACTTTAGGTTGGTTGGTATGGATCTAGCTGTTCCAGGGTCTAATCTAATTATTTTAACAATTTCTTAATAATTAACAGGTTGTATTTTTTGTGGGATATTGGATATGATAAGGTCTTTTGTAAAAAAAACTTATATTGTTTAAAAATATTCCTGAATCAGATGTGGGATAATCTTTACAAAAAATTGTAGTACTGTGGACAATAAAATATATGCACAAGCAGTAAAGAAAGGACGGAGTGAACCCTTTTTGTGCAGTGGGAATCATTAGAGTGGAATTGTGGATAAAAAAAATAATTCATTATTACCATTTTATTTAATCAAAAAAATTTTTAATATTAAAAAGAATTATTGATTCATTGGTATTTGACCTTTGTGCCTCACTCATATTTATCATTTGATTGATTTTTTGTCACCATTATGTTATTAATATTATAAGTATAGCAAAAATGCGTGTGCCCAATGCATACCAGGTGATTTTACACCTTTTATAATATTATTAAATAAAGGTAAAAAAATATGAAAATGATTTGTTTTACGAAAAATAAATTGATATTCAAAAGCAATATGAGGGATAAAATATGAAATAAAAAATTAAAATAAAATTACTGCCATCAAGAGCAAGTAGACATTTTAGGGCAAATGCCCACCAGTGAGGCTAAACTTGGACTATAATTGCTTTTTTGAAAAACAAAAAAGTGCCAACCTGAGGTTTAAAAAAACTTCAGTAGAACCATTTAGCCATATCAAACAACTTCTAGTGCAATTATTAAGATAGAATTGATCACCCCAGACTGCATGTGACCAAAAGTGTCCAGCACAAGCTTGGCCGAACTTGTGCTGGACACATTTATGACGGAGAGTAGCTAGGGTAGAATTTTTCTTCAGTTAATCTGGTATTTCTTATAAACATGTCCATCGGTATTTGATCTTTGTACCTCACTCATATATATCATTTGATTAATTTATTATCACCATTATATTATTAATATTAAAAGTATAAAAAAAACTCATGTGCCAAATGCATACCAGGTGATGTTACACCTTTTATAATATTATGAAATAAAAGTAAAAAAATATGAAAATGATTAGCTTTACAATAATTTAAATAGATATTAAAAAAAAAAGAGAAATAAAAAAGTAAAATTAATCTCAAAGAGATCAATTATGAAAAACAAAATGCTAGTAAAATTCTTGCTCTCAAGAGCCAGTAGAAGTGTTTAAACAAATGGGATCCATCGGGGCTAAATTATAATAAGTGAACTTTTTTTTAAAGATAAAAAATTATACACCTGAGGTTGGGAAGAACAACAGGTGGATGATTCAGCTAAACAAAACTACTTGTAGTGAAGTTTGATAAAAAATGTTTTTTGTTGCCATAGAGAGAATTGATTCCATCTGACTGCACATCACCAAAAGTGTCCAGCAAAAGTTGGCCAAACTTGTGCTGGACACTTTTATGATGGAGAGTAGCTTGGGTGGAATTTTTCTTCAGTTGCTTCATCTTGTATTTCTCATAAACATGTCCACTGGTATTTGATCAGTCTGTACATTCATATTTATCATCTGATTAATATTTTATCATGATTATATTATTAATGTTATTAGTATAGCAAAAACCTGTGTGCCAAATGCATACCAGGTGAAGTTATACCTTCAATAAATTTTAAAAATAGACGTAAATAAATATGGAAATGATTAGTTTTACAAAATTCACATGGAAATTTAAAAGTAAAAAGTGGAACAAAAGAGTAAAATAAAAGTCAAAGAGTTCAAATATAAAAATAATACTAGTAAAATTCCTGCTATCAAGAGCCAGTAGAGGTGTTAAAGCAAATGGGTGCCATCAGGGCTTAATTGTAATAAGTGACCTTTTCTTTAAAGATAAAAAATTATACACCTGATATTGGGCAGAACAGCAGGTGAATTATTCAGCTAAACCAAACTACTTCTAGTGAAATTTGATAAAAAAATTTTTTTGTTGCCATACGGAGAATTGATCCCATCTGACTGCACATGACCAAAAGTGTCCAGCACAAGTTTGGCCAAACTTGTGCTGGAAACTTCTATGATGGAGAGTGGCTGGGGTAGAATTTTTCTTCAGTTCATCTGGTATTTTTTACAATCATGTCTACTGGTATTTTATCTTTGTGCCTCACTCATATATATTTTTTGATTAATTTTTGGTCTTAATTATATTATTAATTTTATAAGTATAGCAAAAAATTGTGTGCCAAATGAATACTGAGTGATGTTACACCTTTTATAATATTATTAAATAAATTTATAAAAATATTAAAATAATTTATTTTCAAATATATTAATTGATATCCAAAAGCAATATAAGGAATAAAAAATTAAGTTAAAGCGATCAAATATGAAAAAAGAAATTCAAGTATTATTCCTAATATCAAAGTCCAGTAGAGATGTTGAAGCAAATGAGAGCCATCAGGGATAAATTGTACTACATTGACTGTTTTTTAAAGATAAAAAATTGTGTACCTGTGGTTTGGATGAACTCTAGATGGACAATTCAGCTATATCAAACTACATCTAGTGAAGTTTCTTATCAAATAATTTTTTTCATTGCCATAGAGAGAATTGATCCCATCTGACTGCACCTGACCAAAAGTGTCCAGCACAAGTTTGGCCAAACTTGTGCTGGACACTTTTATGATGGAGAGTAGCTAGGGTGCAGGTCTTCTTCAGTGCAACTGTTATTCTTTTAAACCATGTCAACTGGTATTTGATCTTTCTGTGTTATTCATATTTTATTATCTGATTAATTTTTTGTCATTAGAATATTATTAATTTTATTAGTATAGAAAAAACTTGTGCGCCAAATGCATGCCATGTTATATTACACCTTTTATAATATTCTTAAAAAATATTAAAAAAATATGAAAATGATTTTTTTTCCAAAATTATAAATTAATATCCAAATGTATCATGAGTGATAAAAAAGTAAATTAAAAGATATCAAATATGAAAAAGAAAAATTTAAGGAAAATTCCTGCCTTCAAGAGTTAGTAGAGGTGTTGAAACAAATGGGTGCCATCAGGGCTAAATTTGACAAAATTTAATTTTTTTTAAAGATAAAAAATTTTTCACCTGAGGTTTGGAAAAACTTAAGGTGGATAATTCAGCCATACCAAACTACTTCTAATTTAATTATTTAGCATTTTTTTTAATTTCATTTCAACAGAGAGAATTGATCCCATCTAACTGCACCTGAACAAAAGTGTCCAGCACAAGTTCAGCCAAACTTGTGCTTGACACTTTTATGATGGAGAGTAGCTAGGGTGGAAGTGCTCCTCAGTAAATCAGTTTTTTGTTTTTCACATTTCTATTGGTTTTTTATCTTTTTTTGTCATTCATATTTATCTTATAATTAAATTTTTGTCACCATATATATTATTAATGTTTCTAGTATAGCAAAAACCTGCATACCAAATGCAAAATTGGTGATGTTATACCTTTAATAATATTATTATATAAAGTTAAAAAATATGAATATGTTTAGTTTTTTTTAAAAAAAAAATTAATATTTAAAATTAAAAAGAGTAATAGAAAAGTAAAATGAAAATAAATGGGATCAAATACAAAATAAAAAGTACAAGTAAAATTTTTACTATCAAGAGCCAGAAGTGGTGTTGGGACAGTTGGGGACCCCTAGGTCAAGACTTGGTCTAAACTTACTTTTATGTATAGCTAACAAATTTTGACCTGAGGTTTAGACAGACTTCCAGGGGACAATTTTACAATATTGAACATTCTTTACTTCAATAGTTGAGTGAAATATCATTTTCATTGCCATAGAGAGAATTTATCTCATATGACTTCATGCAACCCAAAGTGTCCAGCACAAGTTTGGCCGAACTTGTGCTGGACACTTTTATAATTGAGAGTAGGCATACAGCAAATCTTCTTAAACTGAAAAGGTATTTCTTATAAACATTTCCACTGGTATTTGATCTTTCTGTGTCATTTAAATTTACCATTTGATTAATTTTTGACATCATTATATTATTAACGTTGTAGACAATCCTATAGTTCTTGCTATAGGCCTTGACCAAGGGAGTTGGAGAAAAAACCAGAGAGAAAATCCCTTGTCCCTTTAGAAAAATAAGTGAGATTGACCTGTTACAGCAAATTGGAGATCTGTTTGCTAGACCCTCTAATTAAACACTCTTGACCCCCTTAAAAGTGAAGATAATAGTCCCAGACAGACTACTAGAAAGAGTTGAAATGAACAGTAATATATTCTAACAAAACACAAGCCAATGAGACAGTGAGGAACAGAGAGGCAATGAGTAAAGAGATAAGATTATTCCCTAAAAATCTTCCCACACATGCATCATACAGCTAATACACAGACCACCCTGACCAATTCCCCACCCAAAATTCAGCCAAATTGAATAAAAACCCTCCATCAGCATTCTCCAACCTTCTAAAACAGAGGTGGGCGGGCCGCCCAATTTTGGAGGTGCCGCCTAGGGGCGGGCAGGCTGCTTCTAGGCCCTAAAACACCCATACAACCAATAAAAACCCTAAAAACCCTAAAAACCCATAACTTCACTAATAAACAAGATAAACACAAATAAGACATACAAAAATGAAAAGAAAAAAAAGTACAATAAGCTGAGACATAATAAGTGACCCTATCTTAAGCCTACATAAACACCACTAAGCAATAAACATCCAATAAATACCAATAATAACACCATAACTACCCTATAAAACAAGGTAACCACCCATAAGGGATTCCAAAATGAAGAGAAAAGAAAGGACATTAAGCTGAAACATAATAAGTGACCCTAGATTAAGCCTCCATAAACACTAATAACTTTCACCTAAAGATGAAAAAAACCACTAATAACACCATAACCCCAATAACACCCTACATACCAAATACCCCCAAATATGCACTTCAAAGGCCTACCCAGGTTTTGATCACCACTTCCTCCCTCCAATCAAGAATTTCCCCATTCTTTTTTTGCCAAAAACTATGTTCAAACACCTCTTCAGAGTCTTTACAAACAGCCTATTTCTCTCTTCCACCCGATCTTATTCCATCCTAAGTGAACTTCTGAACCAGAAATCCAAGCTTCTTCTTTAAAACTGCTCTTGCACCATGCCTTTAAATTAAATCTATCTCTGTGAAAAGAATCTCTTTCTTCTATTCCTCAATTCCAAATCTGGCTGTACCAGCTTCCAACAATGAAAAGTGATATCCAGTTGACAAGTCTTCCTGACTATAAACTTCTACCAGCATAAAAGTTCCTCATTTTATAGTCTTGGGGGACTCACAACCCTCAGTTTAAAGTCTTGGGGGACTAAAAGCCCTCAGTTTAAATTCTTGGGGGACTAAAAGCCCTCAGTTTATAGTCTTGGGGGACTCAAAAAATCCTCAGTTTATAGTCTTGGGGGACTGCAAAAACCTGAATCACAGAACCCAGAACCAGAGATCAACCAGAAAAAGATTTAGAGAAGTAACTAACTTTCTGGGGTAACTGTATATAGAGTTTCCAGCCCATCAGTCACCCCCAAACTTGCCTTTACAAAATTCAGAAGTTCCCCCTTGGATCCTTCTGCCTTTAAACATCCACATCACACTGCCTCCCATTCCTCAGTTTATAGTCTTGGGGGACTTACCATCAACAATCCTCAGTTTAAAGTCTTGGAGGGCTAACACAGTGTTCAGTTTAAAGTCTTGATGGACTACTGTATGACAAAATCTTGAAACCAGCCAGTGTAAAGTCTTGGAGGACTACTAGATCCACAGTAGTAAAATTAAATTCTTAAATAAATATTTAACAACCAGCCAGTTTTAAGTCTTGGAGGACTAACAGAATTTTCAGTTTAAAGTCTTGATGGACATACAACCCTCAGTTTAAAGTCTTGGGCGACTAACAGCCCTCAGTTTAAAGTCTTGGGGGACTCCGAAAATCCTCAGTTTATAGTCTTGGGGGACTGCAAAAAACCATCAAAAAATCTTGAGCCCAAAATTATATGATCAGTTTAAAGTCTTGAAAGACTTTCCAAAAAAAATCTTGAAGATATCACCCATAAATAAAAGATCAGTTTAAAGTCTTTAAGGACATTCCAGAAAAAAATCTTGAAGATATATCCCATAAATCCCCAAACCAAAAACCATCAAAGCCAAAACATTTAACCTCTTTTAATAAATAAAACAAAATAAAATGTTATCCCCCAGCCAATTGATGAGCTGATCTCCTGATACCTTACCCACATCCAAGTGCACCTTGATGTGGTCACACCTAAAAAAAAAATTAATTTTTTTATTTTTATTTTGACTCCTCCTCTTCTTCCAAAAACATTGCCAGAGCCCTATCTTGAGCCTTTGAACAAACATAGCCTCCATAAAAAATTAAAGAAAAAAATGAAAAAAATGAAAAAAATCTTGAATCCACCACTTTCACAGCCAACACCCTAGAACCACATAGCAAAGCCAGCTCCAGGTCAACAGAAGAGATCACTGGGTGGGCTCCCTCCAATAAGTAAAAATGATGGGAGACCACCAGTGATCCACCACCAATCCAAAAGCACCAAAAGACATCCAAGGAGATCCAGTTTAAAGTCATAGAGGAGTAAAAACCTGAATCACAAAAAAACAACACTAGAATTCAACTAGAAAAAAACCAAAGGCTTGAAATAGACATTCTGGGGTAACTGTTCTACAGAGCATCCAGCTCATCAGTTACCCCCACACTTGCCAAAATAAAATCTAGAAGCCCCCCTGGGTACCTTCTAACAAAAATACAACATCCAAAAAAATTAAACAAAACCAATAAACATGAGGGGTCCAGCACTTGAAGACCAAAAGAATTTCCAGTTTAAAGTCATGGTGGACTAAAAACCTGTTAAAGAAAAAAAACCAATACTAGAATTCAACAAAATTAAGAGAAGGAGTTGGAAACAGACAATCTGGGGTAACTGTTGATAGAGCAGCTAGCCCATCAGTCACCCCCACACTTTCCAAAATAAAATCTAGAAGCCCCACCCATGGGTACCTTCTAACAAAAAGGATTTTCCAACACAGATCTTCTCCCATAAAAAACCAAAACCATTAAAAAACCATTAAAATTCTTGAAAGCCAAAAAAAATCCAATTTAGAAATAAAATTTTGCAGTTTAACCTCATGCTGGAGGTGAAATAAAACCAATAATCTTCATTTTTATCTTCATTTTCTTTTAAATAAAATACCCATCTTCACTTGAATTTTTCTTTTCTTCTATCTTCATTATACTAAGATTTTTTTATTTTATTTTTTTATTACGGGTGGGCCGCCCAACTTCGGAGGTGCCACCTGAAGCGGCCCGGCCTCCCATTTTTATATAGAGACTTAAACCAGAGAGACTGATAAGAATTGGACAAAACAGAAAAATCCTGACCAAATACATAGAGGCCAAATTAATCAAAACCAAAACAAATTAAGTAGTTTATCCTCATTTCTGAGGCATCAGATTCTTAAACTCCAAAGGTTAGAACCAATAAGTTTGCCCCTAGGGCCTGAACCCCCTAAGCTCCTCTTCCAATTCTGATATCCCAACATCATACCTCCAAAAAAATCTTCCATCCACCTCCATACACTGAGTCTACCATAGTTTACATTACCAGAATCAATAAATTCTCCATTTTGTAAAACATCTGGAACCTCCATCACATCTTTAAAATTAACCTCCATACCAGTGACATCCAAAACATCACAATTTTCCTCTTCACTGCAGTAATCTTGCTTAGAATCCCCAAAATCCTCCAGAATAACATCCATAAAACCAAAATAAAAATCCTCCTCCAAGAAGAGACCTTCTGATCTTGAGGGAGCCACCTGAAAATAATCTTCCTCTATGAGAAAAAGATCCAAGACAGAATCCATCTGTCCATCCAAAAATTCAACTGATACATCCTCCTCCAATAAGCCATTATCTAAACTTGAGAAAGAAAAATAATCATCCCACAGAAACCATTAATCCACGACAGATTCCTTCTCAATATCCCAAAATCCTTCTTCATGACCAGACAAGTCCTCCTTCCCACATAATTCACCCAAAATTGAGGAAATACACTGATCCTCCAGTTTTACATTTCCAAAACATCCAGTGAAACACATTCCTGAGATCCTATGGCATCCTTTGGAAAAGAAAAATTAGTTTCACAAACATCATCAGAGTACCCATCTTCCAAAATTGATGGCTCCAACACCTCCCAAGAAACTGAATTTGCAACCACAGTCTCCTGAACCTCTCCACCCAACAGGATTTCCTCTCCAGATTCCACATCCCTATCCTTCATACCATCCAAATATCCCAAAATAACCTCCTTCAAAATAGCCATACCAGGAATCCTATTTTCCCCATTTGGAAGAGTCTTCATCAAGTCATCCTTGAAAAGAATCTCCATAACCTCCACCTTTACATCCCTACCCATGGCACTCCAAAATACATACTTGGCCCCATCTTCATGTGGTAATATATCATTATATACCAGATAATACAGAGCCTCCCCGAACTCCTCCATAAATTCCCCATACTGAGAAAGAGAAGTTACACCACCTTTCAATTCCCACTCCCTAGCAATCCCATGAAGGTCCACCATTGAGAGAGCAGTAGGCCACCTTTTAACCATTTCAATCTTCAACTTTCCCCAGTCCTGACTCCTATATCCTGCCATGCCAGAAACTTCCTTCTGCACCTCCCTATTACCAATGAAAAAGATTAATTGCCTAACCATGTCCAACAGTGAGGCCCCATCAATCTCAGCAGCAACCTCAAACCTAGCAAAAAACCCCTTTGCATCCTCTCCCAAAAACCTTGAACCATCCCAAGACTGAATCCTAACCATCCTAGCAATTCCAAGTTACAGCCTCCAATCTCCACCAAAGATAGCCAAAGTCCCCCTTAATAGCCTTAGAGACCTAGGAGGGACCAAAACCAACAGAAAAGAAGACCCCTAGACTAACCACAAAGAGATATAGCACCAAATTCAAAATCCACCAAAGAAGATCCACCAAAGAGAGAAGCCTAGATCAACAGAGATTCCGAAAAGCCAACAGATTCGAACCACATGATGGGCGCCAGAAATGTAGACAATCCTATAGTGCTTGCTATAGGCCTTGACCAAGGGAGTTAGAGAAAAAACCAGAGAGAAAATCCCCTGTCCCTTTAGAAAAATAAGTGAGATTGACCTGTTGCAGCAAATTGGAGATCTGTTTGCTAGACCCTCTAATTAAACACTCTTGACCCCTTTAAAAGTGAAGATAATAGTCCCAGACAGACTACTATAAATAGTTGAAATGAACAGTAATATATTCCAGAAAAACACAAGGCAATGAGATAGTGAGGAACAGAGAGGAGATGAGTAAAGAGATAAGATGATTCCCTAAAAAGCTTCCCACACACGCATCATACAGCCAGTGCACAGTCACCCTGACCAATTCCCCACCCAAAATCCAGCCAAATTGAATAAAAACCCTCCATGAGCGCTCCCCAACCTTCTAAAACAGAGACGGGCGGGCCGCTTGGGGGCAGAAGGGCCGCTTCTAGGCCCTAAAACACCCATACAACCAATAAAAACCCTAAAAACCCTAAAAACCCATAACTTTACTAATAAACAAGATAAACACACATAATACATACAAAAATGAAAAGAAAAAAGTAAAATTAGCTGAGAAATAATAAGTGACCCTAGATTAAGCCTACATAAGCACCACTAAGCAATAAACATCCAATAAATACCAATAATAACACCATAACTACCCTATAAAACAAGGTAACCACCCATAAGGGATACCAAAATGAAGAGAAAAGAAAGGACATTAAGCTGAGACATAATAAGTGACCCTAGCTTAAGCCTCCATAAACACTACTAACTATCACCTAAAGATGAAAAAAACCACTAATAACACCATAACCCCAATAACACCCTACATACCAAATACCCCCAAATATGCACTTCAAAGGCCTACCCAGGTTTGGATCACCACAACGTTATTACTATAGTAATAACTTGTGTGAAAAATGCATACCAGATGGTGTTCCATCTTTAATCATATATTATTAAATAAAGCTATAAGAGTATGAAAATTATTTATTTTAAAAATTAAAAATTGATATCCAAAGCAATATGAGCAATAAAAAAGTAAAATAAAAGGGATAAAATAAAAAAAAAAATCTAAGGAGAATTCCCACTATCAATAACAAGTAGAGGTGTTCGATCAAATGTGCACCACCAGGGCTAAACTTGGACTATATTTTCTTTTTTGTTAAAAGAAAGAAAGTGTCATGATGAGTTTTGAAAAATCATCAGGAGGACATTTTAGCAATATCAAACTACTTATTGTGCAATGATTGAGAAAAATGTCATTTTCATTTCCATAAAGTAAATTTATCCCATCTGACTGCATGCAACCAAAAGTGTCCAGCACAAGTTCGGCCGAACTTATGCTGGACACTTTTATGATGATGAGTATCTAGGGTGCAGGTGTTCTTCATTTCATCAGGTATTCCTTATAAACAAATCCACTTGTATATGATCTTTCTGTGTCATTAATATTTATCATTTGATTCATTGTTTTTCACCATTATACTAATAATGTTACTAGTATTGAAACAACTTTTAAGTCAAATGCATACTGGGAGATGCTACATCTTTAATAATATTATTTAATAAAAGTAAAAAAAATATGAAAAGTATTATTTTTACAATAAATAAATTGATATTTGAAAGCAAAAAGAGGAATAAAAAAGTAAAATAAAAGTGATTAGATATGAAATTAAACATTCAAATAAAATTTCTGCCATCAAAGATAATTTGAGTTTTCAGACCAAATTTGCACCACCAGTTCTAGAATTGGAATATATTTTCATTTTTTTAAAATTAATTAAAGTGTCCATCTGAGGTTTTCCAAAAAATAAGTAGGATAGTATAGCAGTATAAAACTACTTCTTGTGCAATGATTGAGCAAAAATTCATTTTAACTTCCATTGAGTAAATTTATCCCATCTGACTGCATGCAACCAAAGTGTCCAGCACAAGCTCAGCTGAACTTGTGCTGGACACTTTTATGATGGAGAGTAGCTAGGGTGCAAGTATTCTTCAGTTAATCTTGTATTCCTTTTAAAAATGTCTATGGGTATTTAATCTTTCTGTGTCATCCATATTTATTATTTAATTAATTTTTAGTGACCATTATATTATTAATGTTTTTAGTATAGCAAAAACATGTGTACTGAATGTACACTGGGTGATTTTACAACTTGAATAATATTATATAATAAATGTAAAAAAATGTGAAAATTATCGGTTTTACCAAAATAAAATTGATATTTAAAAGCTAAAGGATAAATAAAAGGGTAAAATTAAAATTAAAGAGATCAAACATAAAACAAAGATATTAAGTATAATTTCTGCTATCATGAGCCAGTAGAGGCTTCAGAAAAAATGGGCACCATCATAGATTAACATGGATTAAATTTACTTTTTACCAAAGTAAAAAATTGTCTACCTTAGGTTTGGACAAACTTCAGGGGGAAAATTTGTCCATATAAAACTACTTTCAGTGCAATAATGGAGTGATCATTCAGTCTCATTTCCATAAAAAGAATTGATTGTGTCTGATGGCATGCAACCAAAAGTGTCAGGAACAAGTTTGGCCAAACTTGTGCTGGACTTTTTTATCATGGAGAGTAGCCAGGGTGCAAGTCATTATAAATCATCTGGAATTTCTTATAAACATGTCCACTGTTATTCAATCTTTGTGCCTCACTCATATTTATCAATTGATTAATTTTTTGTCACCATTATATTGTAAATATTATAATTATAGCAAAAACTTGTGTGCAAAATGAATACTGGGTGATGTTACACCTTTTATAATATTATTAAAAAAAGGTAAAAAAATATGAAAATGATATATTTTACAAAAAATAAACTTCTATCCAAAAGCAATATGAGGGTAATAAAGTAAAATAAAAGAAATCAAAGATAAAAATTTAAATCCAATTTAAATTCCTTCCATAAACAGAAAAATGAGATGTTGAATCAAATTAGCACAATCAGGGCTAAACTTGCACTAAATTTTCTTTTTTGTAAAAATAAAAAAAAAATCCACTTGAGCTATACCAAAACTTCAGGATGAAAATTTTGCCAGATCAAACTACTTCTAGTGTAATTTTTTATCAAAAATTTATCTTCATTTCCATAGAGAGAATTGCTCCCATCTGATTGCACCTGACCAAAAGTGTCCAGCACAAGTTTGGCCAAACTTTTGCTGGACATTTTATGATGGAGAGTAGCTAGGATAAAGTTTTTTTTTCAGTTCTTCTAGTATTTCTTACAAACATGTCTACTGGTATTTTATCTTTGTGCCTCACTCATATGTATCATTTGATTAATTTTTGGTCACCATTATATTTGTCAGCCTAAATATCCTTAGGACTGAGTATTTCTTATGCTTAAAATAAGATAACCTTAAGTTGATTAAGCTTATATCTTAAAAATAAGGTTAAAATAATAATATATATTATTTTATTATATATATATATAATTATTATTCTATTATATAACTTATAATAGTTTAAATAGCTTACCCAAGGCCAAATAATATTTATTAAGGTGTTAATGGAGTCATGATATACTTATCTTAAGTGATATGAAGTAATTATTGACATACATAAGCTTATATGTATACATAAATATCATATTAAGTGAAATATGCAGTATATTATGTATATTTAGGTATATAAGTGGGTTTTAGCCCCTTAATAGCATATAAACTTTGTTTTTCTGCTTATTTTAGGTCATATGGACGAAATCAGTGGACTCACAACGCCTACAGAAGCATAGACACCTATATCAGGCGCATACACCCAGTTTGGACAACTCAAATTACTTCCTTGGATGGTTATTCACGGATTTATGGGTTGGAAGGATGGTTCTGGGTTAATATGGATGCTTGGGGATGTTATTGGGGGCTTGGACAGTTTATTTTTTTCCTTTATATGCTTTTAGTTTCATTAAATCTCTTTTTGATTATTTATTTTACCTGTTTCTTTATGGTATCCGCTTTTATCTGGGTTTTCTATTTATGGTATGACTCTGTGTTATTATTAATAGTGATGGAGGGTCCTTACTGGAGGTCTGGGTGTTGAAACTTCTTGAAGTGGACGCCATGGGGAGGTGATGGGCCCTCACAGTGCTGTAATTTCCGGGGATAGCAGTGACATCATCTGGATTGAAGGTCTGTGCACTCCAGTGGATTTGGGTATAAGTAAGGAGGGATTTTGACCGTTTATTATCATCATTCAATTACTACACTTCAAACAAACACTACAATACAATTATTAGCATTCAGAAATATATTATAAAGCCCTTATAAATTGATATTATCTTTATATAAGCTATAACTATATTTTATTCTTCTATTTTCCACCACTAGCACGCATTTAAATCCAAGTATTGTGAGTTTTATTTGAGTATAACTATTCTATTAGTCTTCCCCTGAGGTTTAATCAGTAAATCATTTATCAATAAGTAGTAGGACCATAAAATAACACTATTATATCATACTTATATACTAGACTATACTGACAATATTATTAATTTTATAAGTATAGAAAAAATGCATGTGCCAAATGCATACCAGTTGATGTTACACCATTTATAATATTATTAAATAAATGTATAAAAATATGAAAATAATTTTTTTTAAATTATTAATTGATATCCAAAAGCAATATGAGGAGTAAAAAATTAAGTTAAAGGGATTAAATATGAAAAAAGAAATCCAAGTAATATTCCTACTATCAAAGTCCAGTAGAGGTGTTGAAGCAAATGTGAGCCATCAGGGATAAATTGTACTAAATTTACTCATTTTTAAAGATAAAAAATTGTGCACCTGTGGTTTGGATGAACTCTAGGTGGAAAATTTGGCTATATAAAACTACTTCTAGTGAAGTGTTTTATCAAATAATTTTTTTCATTGCCATAGAGAGAATTGATCTCATTTGACTGCACCTGACCAAAAGTGTCCAGCACAAGTTCTGCCTGACTTGTGCTGGACACTTTTTTGATGATGAGTATCTAGGGTGCAGCTCTTCTTCAGTGCAACTGGTATTTTTTTAAAACATATCCACTGGTATTTGATCTTTCTGTTTTATTAATATTTTATCATTTGATTAATTTTTTGTTACCAGTATATTATTATTTTTATTAGTATAGCAAAAAAACATGTGCCAAATGCTTACAGGGTGATGTTAAGCCTTTAATAATTTTATTAAATACATGTAAAAATTTATGAAAATGATTTGTTTTACATAAAATTAATTGATATCAAAAGAAAAAAAAGGGATAAAAAGAAATAGGTTGAATAAAAGAGATTTTATATGAAATTAAAAATTCAAGCTAAATGCCTACTTTCAAGGCTCAGAAGAGGTGTTGGATAAAATGGGCACCATCAGGAATAAAATTGTACTTAATTTTATTTTTTGAAAAACTAAATGAAGTTTTCCACTTATTTTTTTCCAATATGTAGTTAAACACTTTGTCTATATCAAATTACTTCTAGCACCATGATTGATTAAATTACATCCTCATTTCCAGACACTTTTATGATGGACATTAGTAGGGTGCAAGTCTTCTTTAGTTAATC
This sequence comes from Hemileia vastatrix, assembly GCA_030280995.1. NCBI lineage: Eukaryota > Fungi > Basidiomycota > Pucciniomycetes > Pucciniales > Zaghouaniaceae > Hemileia > Hemileia vastatrix. Next base: position 65,902,149 of record JASXTE010000001.1, read on the forward strand.
TATTATTCCTCATAAACATTTCCAACTTATTTTTGGCCAAAAATCAGGGGGAAAATTTGTCCATATCAAATAACTTCTAATGCCATGATTGACTAAAAATTAATTCTCATTGCCATATAGAGAGTTGATCCCATATGACTAGATCTGGAGAAAGTGTCACCACAATTTTTGATAAGCTTAAGTTTGAAAATTTTATGATAGAAAGTAATTGCAAGTCTTCTTCATTTCATGAAGTAATCCTCATAAAAATTTCCATCTGTATTTTGGCCAAACTTCAGGTGGACAATTTGACCATATTAAATTAATTCTTGTTCAATGTTGATAAAAAACTCATACTTATTGCCATGTATAGATATTAAACCCATCAGACTGTGCCTTTCCAAAAGTTTCTACCTGAATTATGGCTAAACCTCAGTTGGGCGCTTTTATGATGCAGAGTAACTAGGGCAAAAGTATTCTTCATTTAATTTAGTATTCATAATAAATTTACCCTCCTGAAGTTTAGCCTAAATTCAGGTGGACAATTTTGGAAAGCACCAGTTAGTCACTATCCATCAAAAAAATGGTCACCAAAATTTTGGCTAAACCTGTGGTGGACCCCTTTGATCAGCCACAGTCAGATGAGATCAACTCTTTAGATGGAAATGAGGATGATATTTTGGTCAATCATGGAAATAGAAGTAGTTTGATGTTGCCAAATTATCCCCTGAAGGTCAGACAAACCTCACAAGGACACTTTTTAACAGGGAGTAACTGAGAAAAATCCATTTATCAGAAGGAAAATCTTTTATTGGATAGATTCAAAGGTTTCATATTTGTGTATTATGGTCAGTATTTTTTTTGAAAGTGTCTGTCCAAGCGATTTCTTTGCCCATCATGACACATTTTGTTTTAAATGTTTCAAACTGCGTGATACAGTATTAAGGTGTCACATAGTATAATTAAGTTCTATTAAGTGCCCTCCTATGATGCCTAAATTTATAATATAATATCTTACATAATAATTTTTTTTATATAAATTCATCAATATTTTATTTTATTATCAAATTTAATAGAGCAAGTATCCTGAATTATTATATATGCATAGGCTTAGGTTAGATCAATTTTTGCTCAATTTGTGCTCAAAAGAGGACCAAAATCAAGTTCTGGAGGATAAAATTGTGCATAATTTGGAATCAGTTGATATTCTGTCTATAATCAATCTGAGAATAAATGTACTTCCAATACAATTTTGTATATTGTTATATAGTGAGAATAACCCTGGAATAATAAGAGACACTCTGGAGTTCAAATAGAGGGGATTGCTAGCAGTTCACCCCCAGATTTTCCATGTTGATAGTAGATTTTTTTTCTTTTTTTTTATATGAGGCTTATTATATAAACACCACTTTTAGATTTTTTCCATTTTGAATTCTGATAATTTTAAATTTTCATTTAACTACCCAAATTATATCAAAAAAAATTCAAAAGTATATTTTTATAAATTACACTTTTTGATAAACTTATTATTTCTTATAGGTTATTCTTCAACTATTCATTGTAATTAATTACCAACTCATTTATGGTCTATTATTGTTTTTAGTTACATCCAGACAAAATAAGGATACTCTCATATTATATTTGAGTTTTAAATTAAAAACTAAATACTAGTGGCTGGTATTAAATATGAAGTTGTTATAACTAAGTTGACAAATAATTAATGATTAAATGGCATTGTATATTACAAATTTCATCAAGTGTATATAAAAATAAAACTCCAGAAATATATAAAAGATATACATATAACCATTTAATATCAAAAATGAATTACTTATCAACATGGTCTTTTTTAATGATTTTCAAATTAACTTAAAGATACATAAATATTACCAAATCCAATTTTATTTCAAATATAACAATATTATTATTTAAATTTTAATTATTTTACAAAAAATTTGAGTTACCAAGAAATTTAATTCAGTATTTAATGAATGTTTTTGAAAAATATTTACAAAAATAGTAATAACCCCCCACAAAAAATATATAATTTTTTTACTTACAATTTGCACAGTATTTCTAGCCTTAAAATATTGGTATTCCTCTAAAAAAATATTTTTTAAATAAATTTAAATTTTTTTTTCATTATTTTATTACAAAATGTCAAATATATAATTTATTTTACCTTACTAAAAAATTTAGTTAAAAATTTAATTTTGAATTTCCAAAAAATTAACTTAAAAGTCAAAAATTATAAAACAAAATTATAAATATAATTATGAGAAAGGGGTAAGTTAAATTTATAATATTCATATAAAAAATTTCATATATTTTATGGTGTTTGAATTTTAAATTTAATGTATTAAAAAAATTATTATTAAATAACCAAGCCAAGTAAAATTGGCTAGGGTTTTTGGTATCTCTAGCATTTATTTTTTTTTCTTATACTCAAGTTTTAATTTTTTTTGTTTTGTTTTCTACCTTTCTCATTTTTTTTCCAAGATTCCCTTTTTTTTAATGATTTTAAATGTTTTTAATACCAAAGTTGCTTTCAAAAAACTTCAGTCTAACTCATCTCTCACATCCCCACCAGAGTGCACCTGGTGGGGAAAATTGCTTACCTTTTAGAAACCAAAGTCCCTTTCAGGGACTTTGGTTTCTCTTTGTGCATTGAGCAGCCAGAAAAATCTGGCTGTGAAATTCACTTCATGTACTGCCCATATCTCATGCAGCTGCATGAAATATGGAAGCAAGTGTGCAATGCGCGTTGCATACAAATTTGGCCACCTCCCAGCCTAGTAAATTGGCTGGGAGGGTGGCAAATGTAAAATAAAGCAACCAAAGTTGCTTTTAGAAACTTTGGTTGCTTAAAAGCAACACTTCCAGCCAAGGGAAACCTGGCTGGAAGTACTAAATTGAAATGTAAGGGACCCAAGCCAATTTCAAAGGCTTGGGTCATAAATTAAGGTTTCCAAAAAGCAGCCAGTAGAAATCTGGCTGCATTCAAAAGTAAATTTTTTAAATAAAATACAAAAATAAATAAACATCTGTTCAAATAAGATATAAAACACTCTGCAGATGATTAGAAACAGCCTTCCATTGTTACACATATAAACAAAATCAAATGTTGCTTTCAGCAACATTGGTCATGTTTTGATATTTTGAGCCAAGTAAGATAAGGAAAAAAGTCAAGGCAAAAAAATTGCAAAATTAAAACTCTACCTATTTAATATGGTGGGGAGGTTCATATTTTAGAAATAGGTGGTGCACATTATATTTCCCTTTAAAAAAATTCTAAAGTGAAATAATTTTGATGCAATGTAAATTTAAATGTGATGAGTGTATGTTTTTTAGCTACATGAAACATTGTAGCTAGAATTATGTGGTGTCAATATTTTTTAGATGTGAAATGCAGTGTGCCACAAATCTTCATCTGTACAACATGCAGCCAAGTAAATTTCAGCTGGAATTAGTATATGCATAGGAAAAAATGATCATGCTGCATACAGTGCCTTGGCAACATTATTCTTGGAATTTAGATGAAGTTTATCATATGACTGGGAGAGCTGCATTTTTTTGAAAAAGAGATCAGTGAAAATTCATGATATCCACATCTGTTTTCCACCAAATTTATTGTGCCTTTCTCTTTTTCACTTAACTTTTTCAAAAATTATTGATCATATTTTTGCTTTATCATTTTGAATTATTGGTACTATTTTCTTGACCTTATCCAATTACCAGTAAGTAAATTTTTCTTGCTATTGTATTTCATATCATTTTGGTTTGTTACTCTTTTTTACACTTTTGACAAGTTAATCTAATAATTCTAATTCTGAATTTATTTTTTAGGTATCTTTTACTGTACCCTTTTAAATAATTATCAAAAAATTCTTTTTTGGTAAACTTGAAGTTTTTTTATTTGTTTGTCAATTTACTTTTCTTTATTCCTTATCAAAAATGTTCAATTTGTTTATCTAACTTTTTATTTTTTAAAACAGTGATTTTAAAGTAAAATTTATAATTAATTTTGATCAATCAGCTACAAATGGAAGAAGATTTTAAAGACATGTAAGTTCATGTTTTGCTTATCATTTTTCTATATTTCTTTTATACTATCTCAACCATTATATTATTAATATGAGAAGTAAAACATCATCTCATACTTTCTGAAAGCATACAGGATAATGTTTTGCTTTTCATAATAATAATTAGATTTTTTTTACTTTACCTTTAATTTATTGATTTTTAAGTTGTTTCAAAGTCTCCTACTTGCTGAAAGAATACTGGACAATGCTACAATTTAAAAATTAATAATTTATTGAAGTATAACTTTCTAAGTCAATATATTGGTCAGAGCAAGATTTTTCATTTTATATATGTGGATATGACAATTCTGTAAATTTTTTAATATTAATAGTGTATTGGAGTTATACTTTCATTATATTATTAATATTAAGTGTAGAGCCAAATCTTGTACTTGCTGAATGCATACAGGTTAATGCCATACTCTTTATATGTATAATTTAATAAAGTGTACCTTTGAAACACTTTCTTAATATTTGAAATAAAAAGAAAGTATATAATTTACTTATATGTAGATAAGCTAATTTTTTATTTCTAATATTGAAGATATGATAAAGTTAAAGGTATAATTGACTGATGATTGAAATTCTGTTACTATTTTCTAATTTTTAATTTTTTTCTATTTTAAATCAAAATTTTATTCTCTTAGGATCAAACCATCAATGAGTAAAAATTTGAAAAAGAAATGGCCAGGGAAGAACTCTAACAATAAGTGGACAAAAGACATTGCTACTGGAATGAAACTTGTAAATGCTCTTGGAATGGATACAAACGGGAAGAAGCCACATTTCTATGCACAATCTTATGCAAATAATATGACAGATTGCAATATTTATTTCAATTTTTTTTCTGGTTGTAGTATTTATAAACCAAAATTTGTCTTAATACCTAATGTTCTTGTGCATAATTTGGAAATTCATGAGCTCAAAGAACTAGATATGTTAGAAGCTATGGTGCAATGCATTAAGGATCTTTCTTACTGCAAAAATGAAATTAAAAATAATTGTCCTCATCATAATTCTAGTGTTTTTGGTTAGAATTTTGGTGGTGGCTTTATTTTGGATAGGAATAAATCTTTATATATTTGTAAGTATCACTTTTTTTAATTTAAATACTGAATTTTTGAATGCTCTTCATTGCAGATGAATGCACTGTTAATATTGTACACACAGATGAATATAAAAAAAAATGAAGAGGATTGCTTTCAAGGTGCACTTTTGGTCTAGAAGCTTGGTTTGAGGTATATATGAGGAAAATTGGGGATTTAATGAACTCTCAAAGTAAAGTACATATTTTCTTAATCAAATTGATTTATTTGCTCAAGTATAAGAGTTAGGTTTTAAATATTAGTATAATTTATAGATTAGAATTACGCTTCTGTAAATACTAAAGCTTTAAAATATAGGAATAAGTGTTGTATTGTAATTGTAATAATAAAGTAAGTGATGAAGGAATGTTCTGAAAAGCACAAAGTAAGAGGCCTTTCTTAGGCAAAACATGAGGAAATAAAATATACGGAATTTACACCATATACTGTAAGAATGTGAGAAAAAGAATGATTTAAAGGAGTACATATATGACATAAGAAATAAATAAACTGGTACGTCAACAAGGGAATCAAATTTATTAGCAATAAAGTTTGATTTCCTTGGACTGTCACAATTAATTACACAATAATTAATTAATTATATTACTTTCACGGGATTCCAGATCTCTCACTGAGGTAATATAATTTTTTTAAAGTTTTTTTTTTATTATAATTTTATTATTAAATTCTATTATTAAATTCTATTCCCATTGACTTATACTATTGAGCACGGTGTTAGGGAGTAAAATTGTAGGGGACATTTTATTTACACTAATTAATTATACTACTTATTGTACTTAACTAGTTAATTGTAAGTAATACTTAAGTAGATAATTAATTATTAGTAAGAAGAAGGGGCGTGGCTTCAACTCAGTAAAATAATTAATTATTTTACCGGTTAAGTCTAGTAGCCTGGCTGACACTCCCTCACTCTAAAAAAACAATAAAAAAGATGCTATGATTTTTTCTTTTTATACTTTTTTAGTAGAGTAGGAAGATTAGATATCTCCTTCCCAGGTATCCAAGAATCATATTCAGATGATTTATTCTTGAATCTCAATAAGTATTCTGTACCTTTTTCAGCAGTTACTATTCTGCCATTTAGAATTTTTTCAATTTCTGCTGTTTCAGTGATTTCATTTGTGGTTTTCTTTGGTCTTCCCCTCCTTTTTGGAAATAAATCACTATTGGATGTGTAAGGTTTCAGAAGAGATATTGAAAAAACAGGATGTTTTCTGTCATATGGAGAATACAAAATAACCTCAACTGCATTATCTCCAATCATTCTTCTGACAACAAATGGACCAACAAATGGATCTTTCAATTTTTTATTACCTTGTAAGTTGAAGTGGACTGTAGAAATCAACACTTCATCACCCTTTTTAAAAGTGTATTCTTTATGTGATTTGTCCCATCTCTTCTTCTCATATTCAAATGATTTTTTAATACATTGTTGAGCATGATTTCTGCATAGTTGTTTCATTTGAAGAAAAGACTTTACACCAGGATGTATATCCAATTTAGGTATTTTGTTATTGAGAATTCGGGCAGGAGTATTTGGAACATATCCAAACCAGAGCTCAAAATGCTTTCTTTGAGTAACAGAATGAACAGTGCTATTATGAGCAAATTCCAACCCAGGAAGTAAGGTAACCCAATCATGAGTGAATCTGTCATTATCTTTATACTCAAGGCCAAAGGCACAATACCTTCTAATCATGTCCTCTAAAGTCTGAATCATTCTTTCAGCTAAAACATCAGTCTGTGGATGGTGGGCAGTAGAAAGTTTCAGATCACAACCACAAACATCCATCAGAGATATCCAAAATTCAGAAGTAAATTTAGGGTCTCTGTCAGAGATTATGGCTTTATGAAAACCAGCAGTATTAAACATTTGAGACCACCATAAGTAAGCTAATTCTTTAGTGGAAACATCCTTGTGGGTAGGGATAAATTTACACATTTCTGTGAATCTGTCCACAATAACCCAACAAGAGTTATAACTGATTTACAAGCAATAGGAATCCTGTTACAAAATCCATGCTTATTATCTGCCATGGTGCATCAGGAGGTTCAATATGTTGCATTAATCCTGCTCTTTTACCAGTTAATCTTTTTGATTTTTGGCAAGAATCACAAGACTCAACATATAATTTTGTGTCTTCAGACATATTAACCCACCAAGCAGTGTTCTTAATTCTGATCATTGTTTTTTCAAGATCAAAATGTCCAGCTAATATGTCATCATGACAAATTTTCAAAATGATTTCTCTCATAGAAGGAGGAATAACAATAACATTACTCAACTTTCTCCTATAATATAGATATCCTTCATCAATTGAAAATTTACCTTTTTCCATAGCCTTCTGGTACTTTGGTGGAAGGGTTTTAATTAATGCTTGTATTGAAGCATTCTTTGGATCATTTAATATGGTGCATAACTTTTTCAAGTCAGTGTCCTTATCATATGAATCCAGAATAAGCTGTAATAGCTCTTCCTCCATATCAACCACATATATCCCATGAATATGAATAATTTCATCCTCAGGATCATAAGCAGGATTAGAGTCATTATTTGGTAAAGGTTACCTAGATAACATATCCACATTTGAGTGAAAAATACCAGACCTATGAATAATTGTCATTCTCCCTCTGTATTCTTGAACAGCCAACTGCCATCTGAACATATGTCTGTTTGGTGTTTTCAAGTTTAAAAGGGATTTAACTGCACTGCAGTCAGTGACAAGTTCAAATTTCTGGTAATCTAGGTAATAATGAAGCTTTTCTAGAGCCCACACTACAGCTAAACATTCTATTGAGTAGCACCATATTTCAATTCACTATTTCTCAAGGTTCTTGAAATATAACAAATTACTACTTCTGAAACTTTATCATTTATCACTTGTTTTTGATGGAGGGCAGAACCAAGACCAATGAAACTGGCATCAGTGTACAAAACAAATGGTTGATTAAAGTCAGGTAAAGAAAGAATTGGTGCTGACATCAAACAGTGTTTCATAGTGTCAAAAGCTCTTTGTCTTTCACTATTCCAGACAAAAGCAACATCCTTTCTAGTTAATTGGGTAAGGGGTAAAGCTATGACTTGGTAATTTTTAATATAATTTCTATAGTATCCACACATTCCCAAAAAACTTTGGAGCTCTCTAACTGTAGTAGGAGCCTTCACCTGTTGTATGGCTGCCACTTTGTTTTGGTGAACACATATCTGTAAGCCTGAAACAACATGACCAAGAACTTATAAAGAATGGAAACCAAATTTACATTTCTTCAAAGCAAGTGTCATATTTATTTCATCCATTTTCTGGAATACTTTACACAGGTGGTTAAGATGATCCTTAAATGTTTTTGAGAATATAATGATATCATCAATATAAACCATCACCCATCCTTCAATTATCTCTTGATGGAATGTGTTATCCATGACTTTTTGGAAAACTGAAGGGGCATTTTTAGGGCCAAATGGCATCCTAATATACTTATAAATACCCATATGAGTAGCAATCATCAGAAAGTTCTGAGAATTTTTCTCAACAGGCATCTGGTGATATCCTTTGTTACCATCCAAACAGCTGATATATTTAGCACCCTGTAAAGTAGCATGTATAGAGCTAATTCTAGGTAAAGGGTAGATATCATCAAAAGTATAAGTATTTAGTGCTCTATAATCACCACATAACCTGGCTTTATCTTTCTCATAAGAAATTAGGACAGGTGAGATAACACAATATTTAGGTGTTTCAACTACCTTTTCAATAATATTCATTTTTAAAAGGGTAGAGATATTGTCTTCAATATCTTTTCTCTTTGTGGGAGAAGCAGGATAAGGCTTCTTCTTTAAACTAGGTGGTATATCAGTTAATGGGCAAGACAATGAAAGTTTCATTTCCTCTTTAACTAATCCCAGTTTATGTGACCCATGATTAAAGGCCATAGGAAAAGACTTTATCAAGTTAATGATGGAATCTTTATCCTCAACAGAAAGTTGTTCTCCAAAAGAGGCATTGTCAATTTCAGAAAAAAGGGCATGCATCTCTTTTGTAGATCTTACTTTACATTGAACCACAGAATTACATGTATTCAATTCTGGTTTCAATAATTTTTTAGGGGAGGAAATCTTAAATATTCTCTTCCCATTCATCCCCATTGTGAAACATTGGTTTGAGGGATCCAATTTTATGCCATACTTGGTTAAAATATCATTCCCTACAATAAACCAATTGCTTAAGTTATCATTTTTCATGACAAAAAAATCACAAATAGCTCTTACAAAACCATGGTTATATTAAAAAAACACTGTGGCTTTGTATTTACCAATGGGGGACAAAACAGAGCCATAACCTCTCCAATTTTCAGAAATGATAGGAATCAGTTTTGATTTATAGTCTTGATCCACTGAAGCAAGTTCTCTTTCAGAAACTACACTTCCTCCAGCTCCAGAATCCAGAACAACTTCAATGCTGGTTCCATTAATCAAGACTGATGCCTTGAGAGGGGCAATAACAATTGAGTTATCCTCAATGCTCTTTATGATCTCAGCATCTTCAACTGTAGATAAAGTATTATTATCAATATCAATAGTATTTAAATAATGAATATCCTCTTCCAGCATCAAGATTTCTTGTTGAGATTCATATGAAATATTGCTGGCACAATCACTTGACGTATCATCCAGTGCTACTGTGTCATCAGCATGCTCCTCTGTTTGTTCTACAAAATTTATCTTCTTGTCACAAACATGGCCTTTCTTCCAAGGCTTGTTGCACTTGAAGCAAGTGTTTGTTGCATAATTTTTTGGTGAAACAGGGGCAGAAGGTTTACCAACCTTTTCCAGAGGTTTCTGTTGGTAAGTGGAGGGTTTCTCCAAAGGGGTCCTAGGAATGAATCTTCTGGAATCATACTTGTTGTTTAGAAGGATCTCATTGCAATTATTAATGAAAGAAGAGGGTTCTCTGGAGAACTCAGTCCTAGCCACTATCAAGTCTATCAGAGACATTGGTAATTTATAAAGGATCCTGTCCTTCCATAACTCAAACTCCATATTTGGGTCCATTTCCCTTAAGATTTTTACAAGTTTCATTAAAACCTCAATAGGTTTATCAGTAGAAGAGCTATATCTAGTTTCCTCATACTGCCTTTGTTGAGCCATTCTGAACTTGGAGCCACCAAATTGTGCTTTAATCAATTTCTTCCAATCCTCCCATGAGTAGTCATTCCCATCCAGGAGAACAGATTCATACCACATTAGGGCAACATTAGTAAACAAAAAAAATTAACTTGGACACAATTTCCTCATCTGGGAGTTTGTAAGAATTTTTTAAGTTATCAATTCTGCAAATAAATTGTTGCCAATCAGAGGAAGAATCACCATCAAATGTTGGGTACTGGTCAAGTTTTGGCCAATTCTTTTGATTTGAAGGAGTCTCCTTAGTAAAAGCTTATTTCTGAGTAAGGAGCATCTGTAACTTCTCTAGTTGGGCAGTAATCTCATTGTTTAATTCCTCTGTTAAAGGTCCTGGTGCATCATTAATTTTTAATGAAAACTCAGGGGTATCAACATGTATTTCTGGAACTGATTTACTTTTAGATGAACTAGCCACAGGTAACTCTGGAGCATCCTGTACTGTTTGTTCCTTCAAAGAAATCTCAGAATACTTTTGATCATTAAACAATGAGTTCAATTTCTCCTCAATGGTTGTTAGTCTAGTTTTCAACCTTGGAAGACTAGATAAATTCTCATTGATTGTTGCAAAATATAACTGATTCTTATTTTGAAAAGATGAAAAATGGTCATTCAATCTTTTCAGATTCATCTTATCTATCTCCACCTCCTGGCAACAGGCAGATACAGTATCTTTTAGTTTAGACAAATCATTTTTTATATTTTGCCATAAAGCAACTTTATTTTTATGGGTTGCTTTGTAATGAGACAATTCATCAGAGACTCTCTGTGGTTCACTTCTTAATTCTTGATAACCCTGATCAGTTAACAAACTATTATATCTCTGAGTCAATTGCATATTGTTCATTATATTTTTTTGTTTGGAAATAATATCTCTCAAGTACTCATCATTAATCTTTGCTACATCTGGAGTGTTTCTCAATAAGGAAACTGAGTAACTTTCCAGACTCTCATAGAACTCAGGGTCAAGAGTTTCATCAATTACAGACATATCAGGGTTAATCATTGAGGTAGCAATTAAAAGTAATGGATTAGATACATGAGTTATTTTTCTACTGCTCCCAGCCTCTACTGGTCTCAAGGTTTCTTCTTCCCTCTCAGATTTACCTGAAAGAACAGAATCAGCTACAAGAAATGGCACTTGAGAATCAATAGAGGTGTGTTCCAGGGTTTTCTGGGTATGACCATATTGGGCTTTCTTCTTCTTTTTCCTCCTTGATAGGGGTGAGGAGGTGCGGGGTTGACCTGGTTGGGTCTTGACGGAAATGCCTGAGGTAACTGATGCTGATTTTGAGACAGGTAGTCCCACTGAGTGTTTAACCAGTCCCACTGCCACTTGGACACTTCCACATTTTCTTGGGACTGGGGATCCAATTTTGTTGATCCCTGGGAGGAAGAGGTTTCTTCTTCTCTTGAAGAAAGGTATCTATCCTACTCACCTTTTCTTCCAGAGCATCTACCCTTGCCTTTAGTCTCAAGTTTTCTGTCCTTAGCTCCTTTATGTGAGTTGAAAGATTCTTTACCTGTTGAGGCAATGGCATCTTTTTTATCCTGAAGCCTTTTTGAAGTTCTTCTGGTGGGTTTATCATAGGCTTCTGATCCTGAGTTGTGTCTACTAGGACTTCTACTTCTTCCATCTCTACATCCTGTTTGGGGCAAGGATTTATTAATCTGAGAAATTCTCCTTATTAAAGGAGAAATTACAGAAGAAGGCCCATCATAATCAATCAAGTCTAGTTCCTCTTCACGTGCAGCAGAACCACTTTGGTCAGTCATTTTAAGATTTAACTGAAATGAAGAAAAGAGACAATAAGATGAATTAGTCTTTATTTTTAATTTTTATTTAACAGAAATAAAATAAAAATAATAATAAAAATCTTTTTAGGATAAAAATCAACTAAATAAAATTAATTTATTAATTCAAAAAAATAATTTAAAACCAGGATTATAATATAATCAACTGAAGAAATAAATTAAAATTTTTATTAATTATTTTAATTAATTATTTTCAGGATTTAAATCAACTAATTTATTACCAGGACTTAATGTCAACGGAAGTAATTAAATATGAATTTTATTAATTAAAAAAATTTATTAAACTGATCACTTAACTACCAGGACTTAATGTCAACTGAAGTAATTAAATATGAATTTTCATTAAAAAATTTTATTCAACTGATCACTTAACTACCAGGACTTAATGTCAACTGAAGTAATTAAATATAAATTTTTATTAATTAAAAAATTTTATTTAACTGATTACTTAACTACCAGGACTTAATGTCAACTGAAGTAATTAAATATGAATTTTTATCAAAAAAAATTTTTTTTATTAAACTGATAACTTAACTACCAGGACTTAATGTCAACTGAATTAATTAAATATGAATTTTTATTAAAAAATTTTATTAAACTGATCACTTAACTACCAGGACTTAATGTCAACTGAAGTAATTAAATATGAATTTTTATTAATTAAAAATTTTTATTGAAGTGATTACTTAACTACCAGGACTTAATGTCAACTGAAGTAATTAAATATGATTTTTTATTAATTAAAAAAAAAATTTATTGTCAGGACAATTTGTCAACTGGAACAAATAGAATTTAAATTAATCAGGACAAAATTTCAACTGAAAAATTGTAATAATTAATATTAAAATATAATTATTTATTACTTCTGGGACTAAGAACACTATCGCTCTATTATTGTCAACCAGGAAAAATAAAAAAATATAATAATAAAATTAAATCCAAATTACCAGACACCTCCCCCTGTAAAATGAGCAAATTAATGCCACTTACAGAGTGCTGAGTAAAATGAGAATATGTAGCAAATGAAAAGTTCAAAGTAACCCACAAATAGTAATATCAATAATTACCACAATATATACGACATTTAGTCAATATATGAACCTAATTTTTGGAGCATGGTTCGATTCACGTTCGCAGCAAAAAAAAGTTTGTCACGTGACGTATGACGTTTGTCATTTTTGTTGCTCTCTCCTCCTCACAGGTACTCAAATGCCGATGGTCCCTTCAATTTCAGCCCTCAAATCACGATGCGCCGTTGATAATTCGGGAAGGCCTCCAATTTTTAAGGTGTAATTTTGGTCTAGAAGCTTGGTTTGAGGTTTATACAAGGAAAATTGGGGATTTAATGAACTCTCAAATTAAAGTACATATTTTCTTAATAAAATTGATTTATTTACTCAAGTATAAGAGGTAGGTTTTAAATATTAGTATAATTTATAGATTAGAATTATGCTTCTGTAAATACTAAAGTTATAAAATATAGGAATAAGTGTTGTAATGTAATTGTAATAATAAGTAAGTGATGAAGGAATGTTCTGAAAAGCACAAAGTAAGAGGCCTTTCTTAGGCAAAACATGAGGAAATAAAATATACGGAATTTACACCATATACTGTAAGAATGTGAGAAAAAGAATGATTTAAAGGAGTACATATATGACATAAGAAATAAATAAACTGGTACGTCAACAAGGGAATCAAATTTATTAGCAATAAAGTTTGATTTCCTTGGACTGTCACAATTAATTACACAATAATTAATTAATTATATTACTTTCACGGGATTCCAGATCTCTCACTGAGGTAATATAATTTTTTTAAAGTTTTTTTTTTATTATAATTTTATTATTAAATTCTATTATTAAATTCTATTCCCATTGACTTATACTATTGAGCACGGTGTTAGGGAGTAAAATTGTAGGGGACATTTTATTTACACTAATTAATTATACTACTTATTGTACTTAACTAGTTAATTGTAAGTAATACTTAAGTAGATAATTAATTATTAGTAAGAAGAAGGGGCGTGGCTTCAACTCAGTAAAATAATTAATTATTTTACCGGTTAAGTCTAGTAGCCTGGCTGACACTCCCTCACTCTAAAAAAACAATAAAAAAGATGCTATGATTTTTTCTTTTTATACTTTTTTAGTAGAGTAGGAAGATTAGATATCTCCTTCCCAGGTATCCAAGAATCATATTCAGATGATTTATTCTTGAATCTCAATAAGTATTCTGTACCTTTTTCAGCAGTTACTATTCTGCCATTTAGAATTTTTTCAATTTCTGCTGTTTCAGTGATTTCATTTGTGGTTTTCTTTGGTCTTCCCCTCCTTTTTGGAAATAAATCACTATTGGATGTGTAAGGTTTCAGAAGAGATATTGAAAAAACAGGATGTTTTCTGTCATATGGAGAATACAAAATAACCTCAACTGCATTATCTCCAATCATTCTTCTGACAACAAATGGACCAACAAATGGATCTTTCAATTTTTTATTACCTTGTAAGTTGAAGTGGACTGTAGAAATCAACACTTCATCACCCTTTTTAAAAGTGTATTCTTTATGTGATTTGTCCCATCTCTTCTTCTCATATTCAAATGATTTTTTAATACATTGTTGAGCATGATTTCTGCATAGTTGTTTCATTTGAAGAAAAGACTTTACACCAGGATGTATATCCAATTTAGGTATTTTGTTATTGAGAATTCGGGCAGGAGTATTTGGAACATATCCAAACCAGAGCTCAAAATGCTTTCTTTGAGTAACAGAATGAACAGTGCTATTATGAGCAAATTCCAACCCAGGAAGTAAGGTAACCCAATCATGAGTGAATCTGTCATTATCTTTATACTCAAGGCCAAAGGCACAATACCTTCTAATCATGTCCTCTAAAGTCTGAATCATTCTTTCAGCTAAAACATCAGTCTGTGGATGGTGGGCAGTAGAAAGTTTCAGATCACAACCACAAACATCCATCAGAGATATCCAAAATTCAGAAGTAAATTTAGGGTCTCTGTCAGAGATTATGGCTTTATGAAAACCAGCAGTATTAAACATTTGAGACCACCATAAGTAAGCTAATTCTTTAGTGGAAACATCCTTGTGGGTAGGGATAAATTTACACATTTCTGTGAATCTGTCCACAATAACCCAACAAGAGTTATAACTGATTTACAAGCAATAGGAATCCTGTTACAAAATCCATGCTTATTATCTGCCATGGTGCATCAGGAGGTTCAATATGTTGCATTAATCCTGCTCTTTTACCAGTTAATCTTTTTGATTTTTGGCAAGAATCACAAGACTCAACATATAATTTTGTGTCTTCAGACATATTAACCCACCAAGCAGTGTTCTTAATTCTGATCATTGTTTTTTCAAGATCAAAATGTCCAGCTAATATGTCATCATGACAAATTTTCAAAATGATTTCTCTCATAGAAGGAGGAATAACAATAACATTACTCAACTTTCTCCTATAATATAGATATCCTTCATCAATTGAAAATTTACCTTTTTCCATAGCCTTCTGGTACTTTGGTGGAAGGGTTTTAATTAATGCTTGTATTGAAGCATTCTTTGGATCATTTAATATGGTGCATAACTTTTTCAAGTCAGTGTCCTTATCATATGAATCCAGAATAAGCTGTAATAGCTCTTCCTCCATATCAACCACATATATCCCATGAATATGAATAATTTCATCCTCAGGATCATAAGCAGGATTAGAGTCATTATTTGGTAAAGGTTACCTAGATAACATATCCACATTTGAGTGAAAAATACCAGACCTATGAATAATTGTCATTCTCCCTCTGTATTCTTGAACAGCCAACTGCCATCTGAACATATGTCTGTTTGGTGTTTTCAAGTTTAAAAGGGATTTAACTGCACTGCAGTCAGTGACAAGTTCAAATTTCTGGTAATCTAGGTAATAATGAAGCTTTTCTAGAGCCCACACTACAGCTAAACATTCTATTGAGTAGCACCATATTTCAATTCACTATTTCTCAAGGTTCTTGAAATATAACAAATTACTACTTCTGAAACTTTATCATTTATCACTTGTTTTTGATGGAGGGCAGAACCAAGACCAATGAAACTGGCATCAGTGTACAAAACAAATGGTTGATTAAAGTCAGGTAAAGAAAGAATTGGTGCTGACATCAAACAGTGTTTCATAGTGTCAAAAGCTCTTTGTCTTTCACTATTCCAGACAAAAGCAACATCCTTTCTAGTTAATTGGGTAAGGGGTAAAGCTATGACTTGGTAATTTTTAATATAATTTCTATAGTATCCACACATTCCCAAAAAACTTTGGAGCTCTCTAACTGTAGTAGGAGCCTTCACCTGTTGTATGGCTGCCACTTTGTTTTGGTGAACACATATCTGTAAGCCTGAAACAACATGACCAAGAACTTATAAAGAATGGAAACCAAATTTACATTTCTTCAAAGCAAGTGTCATATTTATTTCATCCATTTTCTGGAATACTTTACACAGGTGGTTAAGATGATCCTTAAATGTTTTTGAGAATATAATGATATCATCAATATAAACCATCACCCATCCTTCAATTATCTCTTGATGGAATGTGTTATCCATGACTTTTTGGAAAACTGAAGGGGCATTTTTAGGGCCAAATGGCATCCTAATATACTTATAAATACCCATATGAGTAGCAATCATCAGAAAGTTCTGAGAATTTTTCTCAACAGGCATCTGGTGATATCCTTTGTTACCATCCAAACAGCTGATATATTTAGCACCCTGTAAAGTAGCATGTATAGAGCTAATTCTAGGTAAAGGGTAGATATCATCAAAAGTATAAGTATTTAGTGCTCTATAATCACCACATAACCTGGCTTTATCTTTCTCATAAGAAATTAGGACAGGTGAGATAACACAATATTTAGGTGTTTCAACTACCTTTTCAATAATATTCATTTTTAAAAGGGTAGAGATATTGTCTTCAATATCTTTTCTCTTTGTGGGAGAAGCAGGATAAGGCTTCTTCTTTAAACTAGGTGGTATATCAGTTAATGGGCAAGACAATGAAAGTTTCATTTCCTCTTTAACTAATCCCAGTTTATGTGACCCATGATTAAAGGCCATAGGAAAAGACTTTATCAAGTTAATGATGGAATCTTTATCCTCAACAGAAAGTTGTTCTCCAAAAGAGGCATTGTCAATTTCAGAAAAAAGGGCATGCATCTCTTTTGTAGATCTTACTTTACATTGAACCACAGAATTACATGTATTCAATTCTGGTTTCAATAATTTTTTAGGGGAGGAAATCTTAAATATTCTCTTCCCATTCATCCCCATTGTGAAACATTGGTTTGAGGGATCCAATTTTATGCCATACTTGGTTAAAATATCATTCCCTACAATAAACCAATTGCTTAAGTTATCATTTTTCATGACAAAAAAATCACAAATAGCTCTTACAAAACCATGGTTATATTAAAAAAACACTGTGGCTTTGTATTTACCAATGGGGGACAAAACAGAGCCATAACCTCTCCAATTTTCAGAAATGATAGGAATCAGTTTTGATTTATAGTCTTGATCCACTGAAGCAAGTTCTCTTTCAGAAACTACACTTCCTCCAGCTCCAGAATCCAGAACAACTTCAATGCTGGTTCCATTAATCAAGACTGATGCCTTGAGAGGGGCAATAACAATTGAGTTATCCTCAATGCTCTTTATGATCTCAGCATCTTCAACTGTAGATAAAGTATTATTATCAATATCAATAGTATTTAAATAATGAATATCCTCTTCCAGCATCAAGATTTCTTGTTGAGATTCATATGAAATATTGCTGGCACAATCACTTGACGTATCATCCAGTGCTACTGTGTCATCAGCATGCTCCTCTGTTTGTTCTACAAAATTTATCTTCTTGTCACAAACATGGCCTTTCTTCCAAGGCTTGTTGCACTTGAAGCAAGTGTTTGTTGCATAATTTTTTGGTGAAACAGGGGCAGAAGGTTTACCAACCTTTTCCAGAGGTTTCTGTTGGTAAGTGGAGGGTTTCTCCAAAGGGGTCCTAGGAATGAATCTTCTGGAATCATACTTGTTGTTTAGAAGGATCTCATTGCAATTATTAATGAAAGAAGAGGGTTCTCTGGAGAACTCAGTCCTAGCCACTATCAAGTCTATCAGAGACATTGGTAATTTATAAAGGATCCTGTCCTTCCATAACTCAAACTCCATATTTGGGTCCATTTCCCTTAAGATTTTTACAAGTTTCATTAAAACCTCAATAGGTTTATCAGTAGAAGAGCTATATCTAGTTTCCTCATACTGCCTTTGTTGAGCCATTCTGAACTTGGAGCCACCAAATTGTGCTTTAATCAATTTCTTCCAATCCTCCCATGAGTAGTCATTCCCATCCAGGAGAACAGATTCATACCACATTAGGGCAACATTAGTAAACAAAAAAAATTAACTTGGACACAATTTCCTCATCTGGGAGTTTGTAAGAATTTTTTAAGTTATCAATTCTGCAAATAAATTGTTGCCAATCAGAGGAAGAATCACCATCAAATGTTGGGTACTGGTCAAGTTTTGGCCAATTCTTTTGATTTGAAGGAGTCTCCTTAGTAAAAGCTTATTTCTGAGTAAGGAGCATCTGTAACTTCTCTAGTTGGGCAGTAATCTCATTGTTTAATTCCTCTGTTAAAGGTCCTGGTGCATCATTAATTTTTAATGAAAACTCAGGGGTATCAACATGTATTTCTGGAACTGATTTACTTTTAGATGAACTAGCCACAGGTAACTCTGGAGCATCCTGTACTGTTTGTTCCTTCAAAGAAATCTCAGAATACTTTTGATCATTAAACAATGAGTTCAATTTCTCCTCAATGGTTGTTAGTCTAGTTTTCAACCTTGGAAGACTAGATAAATTCTCATTGATTGTTGCAAAATATAACTGATTCTTATTTTGAAAAGATGAAAAATGGTCATTCAATCTTTTCAGATTCATCTTATCTATCTCCACCTCCTGGCAACAGGCAGATACAGTATCTTTTAGTTTAGACAAATCATTTTTTATATTTTGCCATAAAGCAACTTTATTTTTATGGGTTGCTTTGTAATGAGACAATTCATCAGAGACTCTCTGTGGTTCACTTCTTAATTCTTGATAACCCTGATCAGTTAACAAACTATTATATCTCTGAGTCAATTGCATATTGTTCATTATATTTTTTTGTTTGGAAATAATATCTCTCAAGTACTCATCATTAATCTTTGCTACATCTGGAGTGTTTCTCAATAAGGAAACTGAGTAACTTTCCAGACTCTCATAGAACTCAGGGTCAAGAGTTTCATCAATTACAGACATATCAGGGTTAATCATTGAGGTAGCAATTAAAAGTAATGGATTAGATACATGAGTTATTTTTCTACTGCTCCCAGCCTCTACTGGTCTCAAGGTTTCTTCTTCCCTCTCAGATTTACCTGAAAGAACAGAATCAGCTACAAGAAATGGCACTTGAGAATCAATAGAGGTGTGTTCCAGGGTTTTCTGGGTATGACCATATTGGGCTTTCTTCTTCTTTTTCCTCCTTGATAGGGGTGAGGAGGTGCGGGGTTGACCTGGTTGGGTCTTGACGGAAATGCCTGAGGTAACTGATGCTGATTTTGAGACAGGTAGTCCCACTGAGTGTTTAACCAGTCCCACTGCCACTTGGACACTTCCACATTTTCTTGGGACTGGGGATCCAATTTTGTTGATCCCTGGGAGGAAGAGGTTTCTTCTTCTCTTGAAGAAAGGTATCTATCCTACTCACCTTTTCTTCCAGAGCATCTACCCTTGCCTTTAGTCTCAAGTTTTCTGTCCTTAGCTCCTTTATGTGAGTTGAAAGATTCTTTACCTGTTGAGGCAATGGCATCTTTTTTATCCTGAAGCCTTTTTGAAGTTCTTCTGGTGGGTTTATCATAGGCTTCTGATCCTGAGTTGTGTCTACTAGGACTTCTACTTCTTCCATCTCTACATCCTGTTTGGGGCAAGGATTTATTAATCTGAGAAATTCTCCTTATTAAAGGAGAAATTACAGAAGAAGGCCCATCATAATCAATCAAGTCTAGTTCCTCTTCACGTGCAGCAGAACCACTTTGGTCAGTCATTTTAAGATTTAACTGAAATGAAGAAAAGAGACAATAAGATGAATTAGTCTTTATTTTTAATTTTTATTTAACAGAAATAAAATAAAAATAATAATAAAAATCTTTTTAGGATAAAAATCAACTAAATAAAATTAATTTATTAATTCAAAAAAATAATTTAAAACCAGGATTATAATATAATCAACTGAAGAAATAAATTAAAATTTTTATTAATTATTTTAATTAATTATTTTCAGGATTTAAATCAACTAATTTATTACCAGGACTTAATGTCAACGGAAGTAATTAAATATGAATTTTATTAATTAAAAAAATTTATTAAACTGATCACTTAACTACCAGGACTTAATGTCAACTGAAGTAATTAAATATGAATTTTCATTAAAAAATTTTATTCAACTGATCACTTAACTACCAGGACTTAATGTCAACTGAAGTAATTAAATATAAATTTTTATTAATTAAAAAATTTTATTTAACTGATTACTTAACTACCAGGACTTAATGTCAACTGAAGTAATTAAATATGAATTTTTATCAAAAAAAATTTTTTTTATTAAACTGATAACTTAACTACCAGGACTTAATGTCAACTGAATTAATTAAATATGAATTTTTATTAAAAAATTTTATTAAACTGATCACTTAACTACCAGGAGTTAATGTCAACTGAAGTAATTAAATATGAATTTTTATTAATTAAAAATTTTTATTGAAGTGATTACTTAACTACCAGGACTTAATGTCAACTGAAGTAATTAAATATGATTTTTTATTAATTAAAAAAAAATTTATTGTCAGGACAATTTGTCAACTGGAACAAATAGAATTTAAATTAATCAGGACAAAATTTCAACTGAAAAATTGTAATAATTAATATTAAAATATAATTATTTATTACTTCTGGGACTAAGAACACTATCGCTCTATTATTGTCAACCAGGAAAAATAAAAAAATATAATAATAAAATTAAATCCAAATTACCAGACACCTCCCCCTGTAAAATGAGCAAATTAATGCCACTTACAGAGTGCTGAGTAAAATGAGAATATGTAGCAAATGAAAAGTTCAAAGTAACCCACAAATAGTAATATCAATAATTACCACAATATATACGACATTTAGTCAATATATGAACCTAATTTTTGGAGCATGGTTCGATTCCCGTTCGCAGCAAAAAAAAGTTTGTCACGTGACGTATGACGTTTGTCATTTTTGTTGCTCTCTCCTCCTCACAGGTACTCAAATGCCGATGGTCCCTTCAATTTCAGCCCTCAAATCATGATGCGCCGTTGATAATTCGGGAAGGCCTCCAATTTTTAAGGTGTAATTTTGGTCTAGAAGCTTGGTTTGAGGTTTATACAAGGAAAATTGGGGATTTAATGAACTCTCAAATTAAAGTACATATTTTCTTAATAAAATTGATTTATTTACTCAAGTATAAGAGGTAGGTTTTAAATATTAGTATAATTTATAGATTAGAATTATGCTTCTGTAAATACTAAAGTTATAAAATATAGGAATAAGTGTTGTAATGTAATTGTAATAATAAGTAAGTGATGAAGGAATGTTCTGAAAAGCACAAAGTAAGAGGCCTTTTATAGGCAAAACATGAGGGAATAAAATTTATGGAATTTAAACCATATACTGTAAGAATGTGAAAAAAAGAATGACTAAAAAGAGTACATATATGACATAAGAAATAAATAAACTGGTACGTCAACAAGGGCATCAAATTTATTAGCAATAAAGTTCAAGTTCCTTGGACTGTCACAATTAATTACACAATAATTAATTAATTATATTACTTCCACGGGATTCAAGATCTCTCACTGAGGTAATATAATTGTTTTAAAGTTTTTTTTTATTATAATTTTATTATTAAATTCTATTCCCATTGACTTATACTATTGAGCACGGTGTTAGGGAGTAAAATTGTAGGGGACATTTTATTTACACTAACTAATTATACTACTTATTGTACCTAACTAGTTAATTGTAAGTAATACTTAAGTAGATAATTAATTATTATTAAGAAGAAGGGGCGTGGCTTCAACTCAGTAAAATAATTAATTATTTTACCGGTTAAGTCTTGTAGCCTGGCTGAAAATTGCAATGTACTTTGAATTTTTTTTTTAAAAAATACCATATGTAAAGTACAACAAGGCAACTAATCTTTGTGCAAAACTTGGTATTCCTGGATTTTAAAAAGATTCTAGTGAAGAAGAGGGTGTACTGTTTGCTAGTAATTTAACTTGGACATCTGGAGCAAACGGTAATGTGTTCTACAATGACGTTCATCTTGATAAGGATGCAATTGAGTATAATTTAGGAATGTTTTATCCTAAATATACAGAAAACAATACCATTTATATGAAGGACAATAAGACCCAACCACAAAAAACAGGTGGAGGACTTATGCTTCCCAAAATTTGAAGTAACTAATGGAATAAAATTTACATTATGGCCTGCCAATCAGCTGAGGCGTTCTACCTCAAGATGTCACAAAATTCCTGGCTTCACAAGGATAGGTTCTTCTATTCAAATAAGCAATAGACTTTTTCATGCTATATAAAAACTTTATGTTTTTGATATTGATATTTCAGAATACTTGGAAATAACAAAGAAAAATATAGGTTTGATTATTTGATTAGTGCTTTGAGAGATTTTTTGAAAGGAGATGACTTAATAGAGGAAGAAATAGTAACAGCAAATTATTATTTATCTAATGTTAAGACAAATCTTAAAATTTTAAAAATTTTAATATTAAAAATTTATATCATATATACACAACTTAATGCAAAATTAAACATGATAAATACTGGGAGTATCTGTAAAATTTTCAGTTGTGATGATTATAGTATTATCTATTTTATTATTTGTGAAATAGAATTAATTTTTTTTTCATAATATAATAAGAAAATTTGATTTAATTTTGATAAAATATATAAGTTGTGAAATCTTTAAATGACATTTTTATTAACTTGGTAGCAAAGGTTCTAAAATAAAAAAAACTAATAAAGAATTTAAAATATATTATCCATACAAATGTGCTTTTGATGCTACCAAATTAACTGTATAATTTTTTAGGTCAAACAGGCTTATTAATAGAAAAGTTAATAATAAAGAGTTGATGAAAGAATTTTGAATCAATAATAGATTAAATTGTATTTTTTTAAGAATACACTCATTTAATTATTTAAATTGTTCTACTTCTGATTAAAAATGTTACAATCAATGAAAAAATTTGTAAAAATTAATAGATTATTCAATATTAAAGGTAAAGTAACAAAACTAGAGCAGTTATCATATTTTTATATAAACAATAAAATATTTAAGAATTTAATACAAGTATTTGAAATCATATAAGTAGATTTTAAATTCTTCCTTATTGTTGTACTTACAATACTTTTTTTTAATAATTAATTTAGAAAACCATGTCAAAGGTTCCTTAATAAATTTCAAAGATGGTCACATGTTTGACATATCTGAAGAAGAATAACTTGAATTATACAAGATAAATGAAGTGCACAGAACTTTATCAATTTACATGTTGGAATATTTATTTATTTAAAGGCTATGTTTAGCAAAAAAAGGTGATACTGGCTAAAAGGAGCTCCAGTTATTAAGAAAATCTGCAGAAATTGCCCTAGCAATTCCCAGAGAACTTTGTGTATCAAATTTTTAAGGAAATGGATCACACTTGCCTATAAACGGTTTTATTAATGTTAAAATATAGTTATTTAAATTTTTCAAAATTATTTCTTCCATCAAATGATTTTTTTTTTCATGTAAATTAAGAAACATCATTTCTGATATCACCTCCAAGAAATCAGCTGCTGAGGCCAATCTATGATCTTGAGAACTCAGAAATAAACCATGGACACCATTGATTATATAGAACGTGAAAGATTGATATTGGTGGTGGGAGTATTCAGAATTTATCTTGTTTAGCGCAGCCTTTTGTTTCTGTTTCATGATAGTCAGTTGAGTATTTTCATTTTTCTGACTCAATTGTTGAGCTTTGCTAGTCTTTCCACTTGATAATGTTGCAGCACAATATTTTGATTTAAGAATGATAATTGACATAATTATATCAATGATAATGTTGCAGATTTGAAGAAGAGTTGACATTGATATATCAGGGGTTTGAAGTGCAGTGGGACCAACTTCTAAGCCATCAGGAATTGGACTCTTCAGATTTTAAAGGTGAGCTAGAAGCTGAAGACCATGTTCAATTATACAATCTGAGTTAATGTTTTGATGTGATGGAAGCTGGCTGAATTCATGTGCAGTCAGATAAAGTGAAGATGATATAAGAGATACCCATGAAGAATGGTAGTGATCACTTGCGATCATTAATCTCATGAGAATTGAGATAAGATTGGATTCAGGGTGATATGTTTTCTTTGTTGAGGAAAGAATTTTGGTATTTAAACGATCAGGATCACATAAATCTTCCATTTTTTTGAAATCAATATTATTGAGTACCCATAGCTGTGAGCTATCAATCTCTAAAAAAATATTTGCTACAAAAGGAAAAAAAATAATTAATAGAAAAAATTTAAGACCAAAAATTATGGTAACTTACATAACTCAGTTAGTTTTGAAAGCCAATCTTCTCCACAAGATTTTTCCCAATGAAAATTAAACATTGTAATATTTAATATGGGTTCTTGGAAAGAAGTAGAAGAGTGTAATTCGAGGAGAATAACAATTTCCAACCACGACCTAAGGACCTTTTCTGTGCTGATTCTACCTTTATAAAATTTATGAATTTTACAGAATTCCTCCTGAAAATCAGAGTCTTTTAGAACTGAGGGTGAATAAGTTAGAGGTTTATTGGATATCTTGATTGGAGTTGATTTCATTGGTAGAGAAGCTTTCAAAGAGGTCAAAGTAGGTAATTTAGGAGGTGATGGGTATTGCTTCTTAGAAATGAAGAAATTAGGTTATGAGCTGTTTGAACCGTCATCTTTATCAAACATATTGTCATGTCTTGAAGAAGATTTTAAAGTTTGCTGGTTTCGATGAGCAAGCATAGCTTCATGTTCTGACAGTTCATCATTGCTATTTTCATCGCTCTTTTCATCATCTTCATCAGGGAGAGGGCGTTTATGGATGGAAAAATCTACAGTAGGTGAGTTTCTTGTACAAAATATCAAAATAAAGATAAAAGGTACAATATTTAAGCAAAAAAAGGGATATATGATAGAATTTTAAAGATAAAATAATAACAATATAAAAAAGGAAACAAGAATGTACTGATTACCAAAGCCTTTGCTTTTTTGTAAAGATTTATTATATGATACATCAGAAAAATCATTAGCAGAAGCCGGTTTAATACGTTGAACAAAAGAGGAGCCTTGGGATAATTTATTTTTCTTGGAGTAGATAACAGGTGTTTCAAGATTTTCCTTAGAAGTTGAAGCATGAGTTGAAGCTGATGGTTCATCTGTCTCATCATCATCCCTAATGACAATGACTTCATTGGGAGTAATCATACCCTCCTTGTAAGCTACAAATAAATATGAAGAAAAAAAATATTAATAAACTTATCTACTAATTTAAAAGGAGATAAAAAAAGTGAAGAACATACATTTTTCAAGGCTTTTCACATATTTCAGTGATTTGTTACATGGTTTAGATAAATATGAAGGAGAAGAATTATTGTTAAGGATCTTGAAAAGTTCTTCCATTGTGGTCTTCCAACATTGGCAGAGCCCTTTGTTGGTTGGTTTTGCATTGTTTTGATATGTCTTGAATTGAATTGTTTATATAATTAAGTGTTTTTCTAGATTTATTCAGCAAATATTGGGACTACAGGGATGTGGGTACTACTATTGGATAGCCCCTGATTTTCTCTATATTTTATGTCTTGTTGACATTTTTCAGATTTTAATTATTAAGGGGATAATTTCTCATTTTCCATTTAAAAAGATAGCTGTTTAATTTTGTTTTTTGTTGTGGCATTCCAAAGGTGAAAACTTGATTGGAACTTGGTTGGAAGAAAATCATGGTGTTACCAGGTGTTAATTTGGTTGAAGGTAGTTAACTGGATTTTTTTGGGTTGA
Organism: Hemileia vastatrix; assembly: GCA_030280995.1. NCBI lineage: Eukaryota > Fungi > Basidiomycota > Pucciniomycetes > Pucciniales > Zaghouaniaceae > Hemileia > Hemileia vastatrix. The sequence continues at coordinate 65,928,525 of JASXTE010000001.1, forward strand.
TTTTTGGTGTTTTGGAATGGTTATATGTGGTATTTCTTTTGTGATTTGATGGTTTTATGGATTTGTAATTTTGGTGAATGAAGTGTGCTTTTGGAATGGCCACTTTTGTTCTGGTGCACTGTGGTCTTCCAACATTGGCGGAGCCCTTTGTTGGTTTATTTGGTGATGTTTTGGTATGCCTTCAATGGCATTGTTCAAATAATTGGTTATTTTTCTGGAATTACGCAATAAATATTGGGACTACAGGGATCTGGAGGCTACCATTGGATAGCTCTGGTTTTTCTCTATATTTTATGTCTTGAGGAAATTTTTCATAGCATAACACCACGGGAAATCTAGGGGTGAATTTCTAGAAATCCCCTCTCTTGAAATTTAGAGTGTCCCTTAATTATGCCAGGTTTATGAATACTTTATAAACATAAGCAAATTAGAGTTAGATTTACATTTATTCTCAGATTGATTATAGACAGAATATCAACTGATTCCAAATTATGCACAAGTTGATCCTCCAGAACTTGATTTTGGTCCTCTGATGAGCACAAATTGAGCACAAATTGATCTAACCTAAGCTTATGCATATATAATAATTCAGGATACTTGCTTTATTAAATTTGATAATAAAATAAAATATTGATGAATTTATATAAAAAAAATTATTATGTAAGATATTAAATTATAAATTTAGGCATCATAGGAGGGCACTTAATAGAACTTAATTATAATATGTGACACCTTAATACTGTATCACGCAGTTTGAAACATTTAAAACAAAATGTGTCATGATGGGCAATGAAATTGCTTGGACAGACACTTTCAAAATTAATACTGACCATAATACACAAGTAAACACTTTTTTGATGGATAGTGACTAACTGGTGCTTTCCAAAATTGTCCACCTTAAGTTAGGCTAAACTTTAGGAGGATAAATTTATTATGAATACCAAATTAACTGAAGAATACTTTTTCCCTAGCTACTCTGCATCATAAAAGTGTCCAACTGAGGTTTAGACATAATTCAGGTAGACACTTTTGGAAAGGCACAGTATGATGGGTTTAATATCTATATATGGCAATAAGTATCAGTTTTTTATCAACATGGAACTAGAATTAATTTAATATGGCCAAAGTGTCCACCTGAAGTTTGTCCAAAATAAAGGTGGAAATTTTTATGAGGATTACTTGATGAAATGAAGAAGACTTGCAATTACTTTCCATCATAAAATTTTCAAACTTAAGTTTATCAAAAATTGTGGTGACACTTTTGCCAGATCCAGTCATATGGGATCAACTCTTTATATGGCAATGAGAATCAATTTTTAGTCAATCATGGCATTAGAAGTAATCTTATATGGACAAACTTTCCACCTGATTTTTGACCAAAAATAAGTTGGAAATGTTTATGAGGAATACTAGATTAACTAAAGAAATCTTGCACCCTACTACTGTCCATCATAAAAGTGTCCACCTGAAGAATTCTCAAACTTGTGGTTGACACCTTTGGCCTGGTCCAGCCATATGGGATCAATTCTGCATATGGAAATGAGGATTTAATTTGGTCAATCATGGTACTAGAAGTAATTTGATATAGACAAAATGTCCAACTAAATATTGGAAAAAAATCAGTTGAAAACTTCATTTAGTTTTTAAAAAAATCAAATTAAGTACAATTTTATTCCTGATGATGCCCATTTTATCCAACACCTCTTCTGAGCCTTAAAAGTAGGCATTTAGCTTGAATTTTTAATTTCATATAAAATCTCTTTTATTCAACCTATTTCTTTTTATCCCTTTTTTTCTTTTAGATATCAATTAAATTTATGTAAAACAAATCGTTTTCATAATTTTTTACCTGTATTTAATAAAATTATTAAAGCTTTAACATCACCCTGTAAGCATTTGGCACATGTTTTTTTGCTATACTAATAAAAATAATAATATACTGGTAACAAAAAATTGATCAAATGATAAAATATTAATAAAACAGAAAGATCAAATACCAGTGGATATGTTTTAAAAAAATTACCAGTTGCACTGAAGAAGAGCTGCACCCTAGATACTCACCATCAAAAAAGTGTCCAGCACAAGTTTGGCCGAACTTGTGCTGGACACTTTTGGTCATTTGCAGTCATATGAGATCAATTCTCGCTATGGTAATGAAAAAAATTATTTGATAAAAAACTTCACTAGAAGTAGTTTTACATAGCCAAATTTTCTACCTAGATTTCATTTAAACCACAGGTGCACAATTTTTTATCTTTAAAAAAAAGATAATTTAGTACAATTTATCCCTGATGGCTCTCATTTGCTTCAACACCTCTACTGGCCTTTGATAGTAGGAATATTACTTGGATTTCTTTTTTCATATTTGATCCCTTTAACTTAATTTTTTATACCTAATATTGCTTTTGGATATCAATTAATAATTTTTAAAATAAACTATTTTCATATTTTTATACATTTATTTAATAATATTATAAATGGCATAACATCACCTGGTATGCATTTGGCACATGAGTTTTTTCTATACTTTTAAAATTAATAATATAATGGCGACCAAAAATTAATCAAATGATATTGATTAGTGAGGAACAAATATAAAATACCAGTAGACATGTTTGTAAGAAATACTAGATGAACTGAAGAAAAATTCTACCCTAGCTACTCTCCATCATAAAAGTGTCCAGCACAAGTTCGGACGAACTTGTGCTGGACACTTATGGTCAGGTGAAGTCAGATGGGAGATATTCTCTCTATGGAAATGAAGATAAATTTTTGATATAAAATTAACTAGAAGTAGTTTGATATGGCAAAATTTTCATCCTGAAGTTTTGGTAAAGCTCAAGTGGATTTTTTTTTTATTTTTACAAAAAAGAAAATTTAGTGCAAGTTTAGCCCTGATTGTGCTAATTTGATTCAACATCTCTTTTTTATGTTTATGGCAGGAATTTAACTTGGATTTTAATTTTTATCTTTGATTTCTTTTATTTTTCTTTATTCCTCTCATATTGCTTTTGGATAGAAGTTTACTTTTTGTAATATAAATCATTTTCATATTTTTTTACCTGTATTTAATAATATTATAAAAGGTGTAACATCACCCAGTATTCATTTTGAACACAAGTTTTTTCTATACTTATAATATTTACAATATAATGGTGACAAAAAATTAATCAATTGATAAATATGAGTGAGGCACAAAGATTTAATAACAGTGGAAATGTTTATAAGAAATTTCAGATGATTTAAAATGACTTTCACCCTGGCTACTCTTCATGATAAAAGTGTCCAGCACAAGTTTGGCTAAACTTGTGCTGGACACTTTTGGTTGCATCCCGTCAGACGCAATCAATTCTTTTTATGGAAATGAGACTGAATTATAACTCCATCATTGCACTGAAAGTAGTTTTATATGGACAAATTGTCCCCTGGAAGTTTGTCCAAACCTAAGGTAGACAATTTTTTCCATTGGTAAAAAGTAAATTTGATCCATGTTAATCTATGATGGTGCCCATTTTTTCTGAAGCCTCTACTGTCTCATGATAGCAGAAATTATACTTAATATCTTTATTTCATGTTTGATCGCTTTAATTTTAATCTTACCCTTTTATTTATCCTTTAGCTTTTAAATATCAATTTTATTTTGGTAAAACTGATAACTTTCAAATTTTTTTACATTTATTATATTACATTATTAAAGTTGTAAAATCACCCAGTTTACATTCATTACACGCATTTTTGCTATACTAAAAACATTAATAATATAATGGTGACTAAAAAATAATCAAATAATAAATATGGATGACACAGAGAGATCAAATACCCATAGACATTTTTAAAATGAATATAAGATTAACTGAAAAAAACTTGCACCCTAGCTACTCTCCATCGTAAAAGTGTCCAGCACAATTTCTGCTGAGCTTGTGCTGGAAACTTTTGGTTGCATTCAGTCAGATGGGATAAATTTACTCAATGGAAGTTAAAATGAATTTTTGCTCAATAATTGCACAAGAAGTAGCTTTATACTGCTATACTATCCTCCTGATTTTTTGGAAAACCTCAGGTGGACACTTTTATTAATTTAAAAAAAAAGAAAAAAAATTCCAAATCTAGAACTGGTGGTACAAATTTGGTCTGAAAACTCAAATTATCTTTGATGGCAGAAATTTTATTTGAATGTTTAATTTCATATTTAATCACTTTTATTTTACTTTTTTATTCCTCTTTTTGCTTTCAAATATCAATTTATTTATTGTAAAACTAATACTTTTCATATTTTTTTTACTTTTATTTAATAAGATTATGAAAGATGTAGCATCTCTCAGTATGCATTTGGCTTACAAGTTTTTTCAATACTAATAACATTAATAGTATAATGGTGAAAAACAATGAAAAAATGAAAAATATGAATGACACAGAAAGATCATATACAAGTGGATTTGTTTATAAGGAATACCTGATGAACTGAAGAAGACCTGCACCCTAGATACTCACCATCATAAAAGTGTCCAGCATAAGTTCAGCCAAACTTGTGCTGGACACTTTTGGTTGCATGCAGTCAGATGGGATAAATTTACTCTATGGAAATGAAAATGACATTTTGCTCAATCATTGCACAATAAGTAGTTTGATATTGCCAAAATGTCCTCCTAATGATTTTTCAAAACTCATCGGGACACTTTCTTTGGTTTAACAAAAAAGAAAATATAGTCCAAGTTTATCCCTGGTGGTGCACATTTGATCTAACACCTCTACTTGTTATTGATAGTGGGAATTTTCCTTAGATTTTTTTTTCTTATTTTATCCCTTTTATTTTACTTTTTTATTGCTCATATTTCTTTGGATATCAATTTTTAATTTTTAAAATAAATAATTTTCATACTCTTATACCTTTATTTAATAATATATGATTAAAGGTGAAACACCACCTGGTATGCATTTTTCACACAAGTTATTACTATAGTAATAACATTAATAATATAAGGATGACAAAAAATTAATCAAATGGTAAATTTAAATGACACAGAAAGATCAAATTCAAGTGGAAATTTTTATAAGAAATCCCTTTTGAGTTTAAGAAGATTTGCTGTATGCCTACTCTCAATTATAAAAGTGTCCAGCACAAGTTCGGCCAAACTTTTGCTGGACACGTTTGGTTGCATGAAGTCATATGAGATAAATTCTCTCTATGGCAATAAAAATGATATATCACTCAATTATTGAAGTAAAGAATGTTTAATATTGTAAAATTGTCCCCTAGAAGTTCGTTCAAACCTCAGATCAAAATTTGTTAGCTATACATAAAAGTAAGTTTAGACCAAGTCTTGACCTAGGGGTCCCCAACTGTCCCAACACCACTTCTGGCTCATGATAGTAAAAATTTTACTTGTATTTTTTATTTCGTATTTGATCCCATTTATTTTAATTTTACTTTTCTATTACTCTTTTTAATTTTAAATATCAATTTATTTTTTTAAAAACTAAACATATTCATATTTTTTAACTTTATATAATAATATTATTAAAGGTGCAACATCACCAATTTTGCATTTGGCATGCAGGTTTTTGCTATACTAGAATCATTAATAATATATATGGTGACAAAAAATTAATTATAAAAAAATATGACTGATAAAAAAAATTTAAAAACCCAATAGAAATGTGAAAAACAAAAAACTGATGTACTGAGAAACACTTCCACCCTAGCTACTCTCCATCATAAAAGTGTCCAGCACAAGTTTGGCCGAACTTGTGCTGGACAATTTTGTTCAGGTGCAGTCAGATGGGATCAATTCTCTCTGTGGAAATTAAAATTTAAAAAAATGCTATATAATTACATTAGAAGTAGTTTGGTATGGCTGAATTATCCACCTTGAGTTTTTCCAAACCTCAGGTGAAAAATTTTTTATCTTTTAAAAAAATTAAATTTTATCAAATTTAGCCCTGATGGCACCCATTTGTTTCAACACCTCTACTGGCTCTTGAAGGCAGGAATTTTTCTTGAATTTTTCCTTTTCATATTTGATCTCTTTTAATTTACTTTTTTATCACTCATGTTACATTTGGATATTAATTTATAATTTTGGAAAAAAAATTATTTTCATATCTTTTTAACATTTTTTAAGTATATTATAAAAGGTGTAATATAACATGGCATGCATTTGGCGCACAAGTTTTTTCTATACTAATAAAATTAATAATATTCTAATGACAAAAAATTAATTAGATAATAAAATATGAATAACACAGAAAGATCAAATACCAGTTGACATGTTTTAAAAAAATAAAAGTTGCACTGAAGAAGACCTGCACCCTAGCTACTCTCCATCATAAAAGTGTCCAGAACAAGTTCAGCCGAACTTGTGCTGGACACTTTTGGTCAGGTGCAGTCAGATGCGATCAATTCTCTCTATGGCAATGAAAAAGATTATTTGATTAGAAACTCCACTAGATGTAGTTTGTATAGCTGAATTATCCACCTAGAGTTCATCCAAACCACAGGTACACAATTTTTTATCTTTGAAAAACAGTCAATTTAGTACAATTTATCCCTGATGGCTCTCATTTGCTTCAACATCTCTACTGGCCTTTGATATTAGGAATAATACTTGAAGTTTGTTTTTCATATTTGATCCCTTTAACTTAATTTTTTATTCCTCATATTGCTTTTGGATATCAATTAATAATTTTGAAAAAAAATTATTTTAATATTTTTATACATTTTTTTAATAATATTATAAAAGGTGTAATGTCACTCAGTATGCATTTGGCACACAATTTTTTGCTATACTTATATAATTAATAATATAATTAAGACAAAAAAATTAATCAAACAATATGTATGAGTGAGGCACAAAGATAAAATACCAGTAGACATGTTTGTAAGAAATACCAGATGAACTGAAGAAAAATTCTACCCCAGCCACTCTCCATCATAGAAGTGTCCAGCACAAGTTTGGCCAAACTTGTGCTGGACACTTTTGGTCATGTGCAGTCAGATGGGATCAATTCTCTGTATGGCAACAAAAAAATTATTTTATCAAATTTCACTAGAAGTAGTTTGGTTTAGCTGAATCATCAACCTGCTGTTCTGCCCAATATCAGGTATATAATTTTTTATCTTTAAAGAAAAGGTCACTTATTACAATTAAGCCCTGATGGCTCCTATTTGCTTTAACACCTCTACTGGCTCTTGATAGCAGGAATTTTACTAGTATTTTTTTCATATTTGAATTCTTTGACTTATATTTTACTCTTTTATTTCTCTTTTTACTTTTAAATTTCTATTTAATTTTTGTAAAACTAATCCTTTCCATATTTATTTATGTCTATTTTAAAAAATTATTGAAGGTATAACTTCACATGGTATGCATTTGGCACACAAGTTTTCGCTATACTAATAACATTAATAATATAATGGTGATAAAATATTAATTGGATGATAAATATGAAAGATACATACTGATCAAATACCAGTAGACATGTTTATGAGAAATACAAGATGAAGGAACTGAAGAAAATTTCCACCCAAGCTACTCTCCGTCATAAAAGTGTCCAGCACAAGTTCGGCAGAACTTATGCTGGACACTTTTAGTCACGTTGTGGTAGCCTAAAGTTTAGTATGGAACCTAAGTACGTAAATGGAGTTATTACGGAGTGCAAGATTGGCGTTATTATTTTTTATAAAAGGGGTTTTATTTAATTTATTGGAGTTTAAAATATGAAGAAATTGGTCACGAGCGAATGCCTACACAAATACAATTTATTTTACGGAGAAAACTTATTTTTACGGTCTGAAAAATTAATAAGTATCAAGTCAAGTCACTCAAGAACCTTGGGAAATTTTCCCAGAATTTTTACTATTTTTCTTATATTTTTAAATGATTTTTAAAGTTTTATAGAAATATTTACATTTTCAAAAATTACTTAACTTTGATGAATTTTCACAGGGTAATTAGAGCTGCGCAGACTACGAAAATTAGTTTGGCATGTAAAGGGGAAGTAGCTCTATTATGTGTAATTTTTCTAGATTTTTTATTATAGTTTTAAGGTTCTAATTGAGTCCGGAAGTCCGGACGGACTGCGTACGGACTCAGCTTTGACTCCGTACGGGCTCCGGATTGACTCTGGGAGAGCTCTGAAGGGGAAAACTTAGGCACGTGACTAGGAATACTTAAGCGCCTCTCAAACTCGAAATTGAGGGGGGGGACGGAACATACAGCTTAATCATTGACCACCACGGTCTTATTTTTTATTACTCAACAAATTAAATAAATTTGTAATACCCTTATAACTTTATATTTTATATATAACATTTAGAAAATACTACTCAACAATTTAAATCACACTTCATACAGGGTATCTTTAGAAAGGTCTTCATCACTGGGACTTGATTATTGCTGTCTCATAAAAATTTAAATTATTATAAAAAAATAAAAATCAATCTTTTCAGATCTTTCACTGGTACACCTTAATTGTTGTTATCAGTATTTCTTTTATCAACAGCCACTTTCATTAAATCTCAATAAGCGTTAATTTTTTTAGAGTTTCATTATTTTCATCAATCAGATTCAAGTAGACTGGTTAGCTTAGTGATTTAGAACACCTACTTTGTTATTTTTATTGGAAGGACGGGGTTTTCAGCTAAATCCACACATCTCCTCCGGATTCTGCTTACAGCAAGGCAACTGTAAGAGTTTACCTTACCATAGTTGGCGCCCAACGTGGGGTTCGAATTCTCTAGCTTTCTTTAAAAGACTTACTTGGATCAAGAACGTTATTAGCCTGCAAGAGGCTTATTTTCTAGAACTCTAATTGGATTTTTGTTATTGGCCTGCAAGAGGCTTGTTATTTAATCGATTGTTAACGCTTTTCATTACTTATTGGGATGTCTTCTTCTGCTGTTGCTTCTGGATCTTCTAACACTCTTACTCCCTCAGTTAGAATTGTTTCTTGGGATGGCCCAAAGTTTTATGGGGAGGAGGTTAAATGGTTCATTAGCAGGTATGAAGCTGCTGCTGCTGTTGATGGTGCTTCTCATGTGGACATGGTGAAGCAAGTTAGATTTTTTATTGCTGATAGGGAGGTGGAAAAAGAGGTTATTGCTATGCAGGCATTCAAGGACAAGGATTGGGTTAAGCTTTCTAAAGCTATGGTTGATAGATGGGGTGTTAGGTTTACTATGATGGACCTCAATAAAATTGTTGGAGACTGGCAAGGAAAAGGTGGTGTTTCTTCTATGGCTGACTTCAAAAAGCTGTGTGTTCAGTTTGATGAAGTACTTGAATATATTATTCTGGTGGATGATTTAGTGCATGAGAACCAAGCAAAAGATTTGTTTTGGACAGCATGCAGCAGGGATATTCGAATGGACGTCTTGAAGGATCTTTCAAGAAAAGATTTGATGAAGGAACTGCCTAATGGTGAGCAGAAACTGCTGGCTCTGGAGGTTATCAAGGAAAACATTCAAGCCCATCTAAAGTTATTGGCGTTGGACAAATATCAAGAGTCATGCACTCAATATGTTAGCAAGGTTAGCAAAGTTTTGGCCAAAAACAACGATATTATGGTCAAAGCCCAGGAGGCCAAGAAGGCACAAATGGGATTACCTGCTGCTAAAGTGGAGGGCAATGTAGATAATAAGATGGTCGATCATTTGGCCGATTTAACGAAACAATTAAAAATATTTGTTCAAGAAACCCAGAAGGCCAATAAGGCCCCAATCGCTTCTTTGTCGACGTCAACTTCTTATCAGTCTAGAGGGTATGAACGTCGAAATTATAATGGCAATAACAACGGTAACCGCTTCCCAGGCAATGGGAGAAATGGTGGGAATGGTGGTAATGGATATAGAGGTGGCTATGATGAGCCAAAGGTGTGCTCCTATTGTAATAGGAGGGGGCACAGAGCAACTGTTTGTTTTGCTCTTGATAAGGATATGGATGCTGGGCGAGTTTTATTTGATGGTAAAGTTTATAAATTTCCTGATGGTTCGTTCATCAAGCCCAGTGATGGACAGTCTCCTTCTGATTTGGTCAGGAGAAGTTTAACGGCTGAAAGGAGAGCCATATTTGAAGAGGTGACGGATGAAGATGTTAATGCCAAGAGTGGCAAAAATGGTAATGGTAATGGTGGTAAAGCTGACAAGGGTAAGGAGAAAGAGGTCAGTAAAGCCACATTTTCTACTTCTTTTGGAGGTTTAGAGCTGGTGACGGTTGCCCAGGTGGAGGGTAGCTGTATGGCTGGCAAATACGATGTTAATGCTGCTAGAAGAGTAGCTGCTACTAAGGCAAAAAGTAGCATTCAGAGCCAATTGAGGGCTAATCCTGGCAAGGCCAATAACAAAGTGAACCCTTACTCTAAGGACAAGAATTCTAGCGCTCAAACTGCCGCCAACAAATTGAACCCTTACTCTAAGGACGAATTATATAAAATGCAGAAGGGGATTGCTGATATGGGGCCCCCTAGTTATGGCAAGTTTGATTTTAATGGTGAGCCTATGCCAGAGGATAATTCGAATTCTGAGGAGGACGTACTGTTGGCGTCTCTACCCAGACCAAGTTTTAGCGGTCCCATCCCAATGGAGGGAGTAAGGAGGACTAGCAATGGATCAGGATTAGTGCAAGAAGCTGGTGACGGAGTTAGGGTTATAGAAAGTGAAGATGTTATTATGAGGGGTGAAGATGGCTCGGTTGGACCTCAAGAGGTACCCAGGGCCAAGGTTGTTAAATCAAAGGTCCAGTATGAGTGGCCAGTAGTTTCTGGTCAAGCTAATGCGATGGGCGCAGTTTTGAATAGGGTGAATCAACTGCAGATTCCCTTATCTTTGGGGGAGTTATTTACGATTAGTCCGGCGCTTGCTGAAAAGCAAAAGAAGAATTTGACGAGGCGTCGGGTTTCCACTGGAGAGGTGGAATATATTTGTGAAAATGCCGAAAAGTTTGGGGAAGATGTAGATATTAATTTTTCCGCTCCCCTGGGTTACCTGGTGGTAACTCTTAATGGTAAAGAAGTTAAGGCCTTGGTCAATTGAGGGTCTCAAATTAATTTAATTTCATTGGAGCAAGCGACAAGTATAGGCTTGCCAATTAAAAGTGGGACTGGGGGAAACCTCTGAGGTATTGGAGGGCATGCAACAGAGCTAATGGGTACAGCTGAGCATGTCAGGTTAGGCATTGGTGGATCTGTTGGTAAGGTTCACTTTTATGTGGCCAGAGGAGCAGTCAAAACTGTTCTTGGTGGTCCTTTTTTGATGGATTTTGAGGCCAGGATAGGGTATCAAGCTGGCATGGGGATTAGTTTGGAGATCACTGGTGAAGATATGCGGAGGTTACATATGCGGTTAGCGCCTCCTGGAGATGAAGGTTGGGAAACACGGCCAGGGATTACTACTCTGTGCCAGTGTTGTGTTTGCACCAAGAAGCGGCATATTAAACGGACAGCTTCTGGTGAATTATGTTTGTTGGAAAGGGATGGAAGCCCTCATTTTTTGGGGTAGCAGGGGCTGATCACTCTAATGTTGTAATCTCTCCTCAGGATGAGATTCCGGATTGCAATAGGTCAGCTCACTTGGAGATAATTCAAGTGGATTCTCAATTATTTTCTGTTAATATTACTTTGAAGTGCAAATACGTTTTGGACTTTTCTATATGTTTATTGGATTTACCCAGTTTTTCTATTAAATTTAAAAATGGTGAAAAAGGCAAAATGGGCCAAATTAGGTTGGATAAAAATTGGAAGGGTATGTTTTATGACCTCCAGCAAGAGGGTAAACTGTGAAAATCTTATCAAAACCCGAATAAAAATCTCAGTATAATTAAAACACAAAAAAATAATTTTTGTGAAAATCCAATTCCGGTCCTCCAGCAAGAGGTTAAACTGCCAACTTTCTTTACGGGCGATTTACTGTTGGATAAGGGAAGCAAAGGTGTTGGAAAATCTGTTTAAAAATTAGACGAGGGAAAGGAGAAAAGGGTAAAATTTAAAAATGAAATAAAATATTTTTCTAATTTTTCTTATTCCGATTCTGGCGATGAAGAAGATTCATTTGATGAAAGTTTTAATGGCGATTACAAAAGTAAATGATTTACCTCAAGCTTATTTAGATGTGGACGCAGCCAAATATAAGAAGGTAGCAAATAAAGTTCAACCTATTAATGAACCGCTGCCTGCCGGATTAAATCCACCCTTGAGAAGACCAAGGTTATCAAGAGATCCTTATGAAAGCCCCTTGGTAAAGAATCCGCCTGAATTTTCTGAGACGTCAAGAATCACTTTTGAGAGACTGGGTGTTGTTAATTTTGGACCTGATGGTTGGTTGTCTGGAGAAGAGAAGAAGTTGTTGTTGGATGTGATGGTCAAGCGAGAGAAGGCCATTGCTTTTGTAGAAGAAGAGAGGGGTGTGTTGAAGCATTCCTATGGGGAGCCTTACAAGATTCCTGTGGTATGTCATGAACCGTGGCAGCAGAAACCAATTCCTATTCCAGCTGCATTAAAAGAAGCCTATATTGAAGTTGTCAGAGAACGGATACGCACTGGACTGTATGAGCAATCAACATCAAGTTATTCTAGTCCGGTATTTTGTATCAAGAAACCGAATGGCAAGCTTAGAGTTGTTCATGATCTTAGGGAATTAAATAGGGTTACAATAAAGGATGCTGGGATACCGCCTAGTGCTGAGGAGTTTGTTGAAGCGTTTGCAGGGAGAGTGTGTTATGGTTTGGGAGATATTATGGGTGGATATGATGAGAGAGAGTTACATCCGGACTCAAGGCCTCTCACTACATTTGATACACCACTTGGACGTTTACAGTTAACAAGATTACCTCAAGGAGCAACAAATTTGGTTGCAGTTTATCAAGCTCAGATGGCTTGGATCCTTCAAGACAAAATTCCACAATATGCTGGAATCTTTATAGATGATGGAGGAATTAAGGGACCAACAAACGACTATGATAACCAGGTGTTGGAAGAGAATCCTGGGATACGCAAATTCATTTGGGAGTTTGCAATTACATTAGAAAGAATCTTGTTTCGAATTGAAGAGGCTGGTTTAACTATTTCAGGTTCAAAATTTTCATGTTGTGTGCCAGCCTTAGAAATATTAGGCCATGTGGTATGTAGAGAGGGTAGGATTATGTCCAAGAAGAAATTTAACAAAATTCAGTCCTGGCCAAGACCCAAGAATACAACCAAAGTTAGAGGGTTTTTAGGCGTTTGTGTATATGTTAGAATGTTTATCAAGGACTTTTCTTCATTGGCAGCTCCATTGAGACGGTTATCGAGAAAGGATGCAGACTGGGAGTGGGATGAAGAGTCTGAGAAGGAGGTTGTGGGGAAGGATTTAGTCCTGCACAAGTTGGATTATGGAAAAGAAGCTGGCAGAATTTATTTAGCAGTCAATTCAAGTCAGGTTGCAGCTGGGGCGGTTTTGTCTCAGATGGATAAAGCTGGTTACATCAGGCCAGTTAGGTATGAATCTGTAGTATTTACTGAGGTCGAATCAAGATATTCTCAACCGAAATTGGAATTATGTGGTGTGGCGAAAATACTGAAGAAACTTCAGCATATTTTGTGGGGGCAACATTTTGAGTTGCAAGTGGATGCGAAATCATTAATCCAGATGATTAATTCCCCAAGTTTACCGAATGCACCCATGACAAGATGGGTAGCTTTTATTCAACATTTTTCATTCGATTTAGTTCATAAGCCTGGCAAGACTTTTACTATGCCAGATGGTTTATCAAGGAGACCACCCACTGAAGAAGATTCAGACTCAGAAGAGTTTGATGAAGATATACCTATTATCAAAGCCAGCACTAAAGGAGCTGAAGACTTTCCATACCTCCCCCATGAGGTTAAACTGGCAGGACTATTGTGTTTAGATTATGGTGATGATGACCTCCACCAAGAGAATAAACTGGAAAATAGTTTTTATGATAATAAAGGTGTTGGAAAAGGTGTAGATAAATTTGGTAGAAAGGAGGTAGAAGAAGATGTGGTGTATGTAGAGGAAGATGGATTGGTAGTGTGGGATAGTAGTAAATTAAGGAATGGTGTATATGTTGGAGAATTAGAGAATTTAAATAAAAATGTGGACAAAGAGAAAGAGGTATTTTCAAATACAGTTTACAAAAGATCCAAAGGTTCAGAAAAAAAACGTCAACATAGCTCGATTAAAGATTTATTTAGGGGTCAACGATTATTGGCTCATTCTTGTGCAGGTGATATTGGTGATAGAGAAGTCCCTATTGATGTTATATTAATCGATTTTCAAGATGAAGTCTGGGGTCAGACTGGTTTTTATTTTTTTTAGTCAAATATTTGTTGACTTTAGAGAGGCCAGAAGATTGTGAAGACGATGAATGGGTGGCTATCAAGAGGAAGTCATCTACGTTTTACCTATCTGGTCGACGTTTAATGAGGAGAAGGTATCCGAATCCTCAAGTAGTTATAACACAACAGAAGGGGCAAGAATTAGTTTTGAAATCACTGCATGAAGATCTCGGGCATAGAGGCGTTGGAGAAACGTTTAGAAGAATTTCTGATCGATTTTGGTGGCCTGGCATGAAGATGGCTGTTAAACAGTGGGTTCAGTAATGCGAAGAATGTCAAAGACAAAGTTATTTAAGGCCAAAAGAACCTGGACGCGCGACCGGTGAATATACGCTCTTTGGGAGAGTTAGTTTAGATGCCGTTCATATAAAAGAGGGACGGTATAAATATTTAATTGTGGCCAGAGATGATTTATCTGGTTGGGTAGAGGCAGCGCCTCTTATTAATTTAACTGCCAAAAATGTGGCAGAATTTTTTTTGAATAATTGGGTATATAGGTATGGGGTGATGAAGTTGGTAACGGTAGATGGAGGTCCTGAATTTGGGACAGAGTTTAAAGAGGCCGTATTGAAAGTTGGATCAAAGGTTAGGGTAGAACCCCATATTATCCTGAAGCTGAAGGCATGGTTGAAGGAGGGCATCAAGTTATTAAGGATGCTTTAGTTAAAATGTGTGGGACAAGTGCCGAAAAGTGGAGGCACTATTTACCTTTAGTTTTATTTGCTGATTGAATCACTGCCAAAAGGACAACTGGATTTTCACCTTATGAACTTGTTTTTGGACAGAAAGCAGTTTTACCGGTTGATTTAGAAGCTGAATCATATCTTGGAGTTGACTGGGATACGGTCAAAACTACTGATGAATTATTGTGTGCAAGAATGATGCAGCTAGAAAAGAAAGAAGAATATTTAGAAAAGGCATATTTGCGGATGATGAAGATCAGAAATAAATCAGTTAGATATTGGGATGAGCGGTTGGCACATCTATTAAGGAAACCTTTGAACCCAGGTGATATGGTCCTGGTGTATAATAGGAGTTTGGAAAGTCAGTGGGGAAAGATGTTTGCAGATAGGTGGAATGGACCGTATAAAATCAAGGAGCAAGTTTCCGGCGGTTCATATGTGCTAGAAGAGTTAGATGGAGTAGTATTGAAGAAGAGGGTAGCGGCCGATCAAGTGAAACGGTTCTATCCTAGAGGCACCAGGAGTGCCGAAGTCTAACTCTGAAATGAGGATAAACTACAATTTTAATGACATTTATCAAATTTTATGGATTCCTCCGCAATGAGGATAAACTATGATATCGACAAAATTTTATGACGACCTCCGCAACGAGGATAAACTATCTTATTTTTTTTATCAAAATACTTTACTATCGTTACACTGTATATGGTCAACGAAACTATGATGAAACTTAACGAAATTCAAGAAGACCTTCTTTGAAATTTTCAAAAACTTAAAATTCTTAAAATATGGGTGAAGATAGTGTTGGAAAATTTTTTTTTTTAAATTTATTGGAAGAAGTGTTCACCGGGGAACCTTCTTAATTTAATATTGGCAAGTGTGGGGGTAATTGATGGGCTGGCTGCTCTATACACAATTACCCCATAATGTTCGTTTCCAAAATTTTCCCTGTTTCTAGTTGAATCCTGGCTTTGTCTTTTAATTATAGGAAGTCCACTAAGACTATAAACTGGAACGAAATAAGAGACACCGCTCTCAACGCCGGATTCAAGATTCATTTTATTTTATTTTGTTTTTGATTTTTTTATGTTAGATTGTGATTTCTTTTCTTTAATATATATTATGAATTATTGTAAAGGTGATGCTCACTGGTGGTCTCTAATCATTTTTATAAATTGGAGGGAGCCCACCCAGTGATCATCATTATAAAAATTATCTTCTAAAAACTTTCATTTATTTTCTTTTTTTTCAATTTCTCAAAATTGTGTAACCACATCAAGTTGCACTTGGATGTGGGTATGATGTCGAGGGTACGGCTCATCAAATGGCCGGGGGGCATCTTTTAAAATTTTATTTTAAAAAATTTTTTTATTACTTTTTTTTATTATTTTTCTTTTCACATTTGTTTATCTTTCTTTAAAAATTAAATTTTAACTTTTATTTCAAAACTATCTTTTTTTTAAAATTAAAAAAAAAAATTAAAAAAAAATTAAAAAAAAAAAATCTTTTATTTTAAATGGTAAAAAAAAAATAATAATAATAATAAAATAACTAAAAATATAAAATAAAAAAAAGATAAATAAATAAAAAATAAATAAATAAATAAATAAATAAAATAAAATAAAATAAAATAAAATAAAATAAAAGGTATTTTAGTTTTAGGTAGTTTAGATGTTTATATTTTATTTTTCAAACATTATTCAAGAAAGCTACATACCAGGAAGAACACCATCAAGGGTTGTTATCTTTTGAAGAATTGAAATTAGAAAATTTAGAAGGACCTTGATTGATTTCCTGGGATTCGAATCTTATTTCACGGTCACGATAGTGTTGAAGCCAGTTGGCTATTTTGAAAAGGTCTCTTAACAGTTGCTCTCTCATCCAAGATTCTGATCTATCAGAGGGCGGGTATTGTTGGAAATAAGCGATAAGGTTATTAAAATTAGCAAAAAGCTTTTCAGACACTAGGTGAATTGGAACTCTAGGGAAGCTTGGATTAGGTTCTGGTAGTTCATAAGCTGAATATGAAATTGGAGAACCGGTGGACGCTTATCAAATTAGAATATCAGCAAATTAAAACCTGAAGATTAAGAAAATAAAAGGAGACAACTAACCTGTGTCAACACTATCATGATCATAGATAAATGGCTTACTTGGTAATGGAGTGGGATTTTTTATTTTTAGAAAAGGATTTCTTATTTTTGATAGATGAGGAGGACTGGTGTTGGATTTGGTGTTTGAAGTAGATGTTCTGGGCCTTTTGGATGATACAAGAGAAGATGAAGACTGCTGGCTATTATAGGACCTTTTGTGCTTCAAGATGTTGGAAGAAGGAGAAGAATTGTTAGAAGGTTGAAGCATGGCCCTGGGAGCAGCAAGAGTTCTTGGGGGAGTAGCAGCAAGTCTAGATTGGAGAGAAGGACCCAGAGGATTAGGTGATGGAGAAAGATTTAAATACGCTGATGGAGAAAAAGGTATGGGATCTTTAGAGGTTGATGGAATAGGGGGTGGAGTAGAAGGTGAAGAAGAAGGAAGAGGTTTGCAGAAGGCGGCTAAGCTAGTAGCAGTGATGGGGAAAGAACCACAGTTCAAGCCAGAACATTTTCTTTTCTTCTCATAACAGGATAAACAGGCCCTGTTATAAGTGTGCTTTTGCAAGTTAAAAGAGAAGATACATTCCCTATGGGTGAAGGCACAGTATTTGCAAGATTGATCAGCTGAAGCAATGAAGTCAGAAGGTTTCATCTTGTTAGGAGATATTTTTTTGAAGAAGAAAACTTGAAACTAGGATGAAGAAAGCTGGTGGCAAAATCTGGGTTCAAGGATAGAGAAGTTGTTAGGTCCACCAAGACCCTAAACTGGGCTGTTATCAAGCTGTTGGGTCCGCCATGACCTTAAACTGGATTTCTTATCGATTAAATGTTTGGTCCACCATGACTTTAAACTGGTAGTTCATTCATTGTTTAGTCCACTATGACTTTAAACTGGAAAATTAATATCTGCAGGATAATTCAACATTCATTGGTCCACTATGACCTTATACTGGATTACTTGTCGATCAAATGTTTGGTCCACTATGACATTAAACTGGATTATCAAATTTATTCAATCTTTGGTCAAGCCTAGGCCTTACTTAGGAATTTATCAAGTTATTTATGCACCTAAACGATCTTTGGTCCACCAAGACCATAAACTGGCAATCGATTATATGTTTGGTCTACCAAGACTTTAAATTGGAATGTCAATCTTGTTTGGATAACTCAATTCAATCTTTTAATTTATCACTGTCCACTAAGACTCTAAACTGGTTATTCAATTATTTCTGGAATTGGGTGCTGATAAGCTTTAGGAGGTTAAAATTTTAGGTGGTGATGATGCTAAGAAAGCATAATGGTTAATTAGGTGAAATTTGTGGCTCTTTAACATGGCCTAAAGTTAAAATTATTAATGGAAGCCTGGCAAAAGTATTTTATGGGTTTGCTGTATGGCAAAGTTTTAAAATTGTGATGAAGGAATCAGAAGTTAGGATGGTAGTTGGATTTTAGGGAATGATTTTTTTTAGTGCCTCAGTTTTAGGCCATTTTTGTTGTGAAGCTTGGAGGACCTTATGGCGAGATTGGAATCATAGAATTCGGCTCAGTGGGGGGCCCTATGAGGTTGGAATCAGGAGTATTCGGCTCATAGGAAGATCCACTCTCTCAATGCTGTGACAAGAAGGAAGACTGGTATATGGGAGTCTGAAGGGATTCAAACCTTGCTCTCAGTAGTGGAATCATCACAAGATTTATATTATATTATTTTATGTTATATCAAGCCAGAGAAGAAAGAAAACATCAATTATGTTGAAAGTTTAAGAAGACCAAGCAAAAACAAAATTTTATCAAGTTATACTGTTAGAAAAGATAATTTCTTTGAAATTGTTCAACATCATTATCAAAGCTTTGCATTAAAATTCTTCTTTTCATGAGGTCTTCATGGTTATTAGCTGGAGTTTCTTGAAAATAGGCCAGCATTTTTCGTTTCAACTCATTAGTAAAGTCAAGAAAAAGATAGCAATGAAAATTTGGATAATGATTGATATAGTCCGTCTTCACTCTACCAACATCATCAGTTTTGGTTATTTCGACAGCTAGAAGTTCAAATATGTTATTAAGTCATAGGTTTAGTCAATTTTGATTAAAAGTTTTTTTAGTAAGATAATAGGATCTTACATTTAGAGCCAGGAAACATAGTCTCAGCAAAGTTGGTTGGGGGCACTGGCGTTATAGGATTAGGATCTTGTGAAGGCAAAATAAGGCCGGGATCCGCTGATGAAGATTGAACTTTTGAAGCTGCTTTTGATCTTATTCGTTTTAAGAAGACAGGAATTTTTGATCGCTTTTTAGAAGTTGAGGGTTCAGGGAGAGCTGCTGGTCCTAAATATACGTTTGTTTTAGAAGGAACTAATGGCCGGTTACATTTGACTTTTTTCACACGGCATAAGTCGCAAGCTGTCCTGCCAGGAAGATTAGGGTTGGAAATTAAACAAGGTACCTGGTATCGAGCGCAGAGTTCACATGGAGCGACAAGTTCTTTGGAAGACATATTGATGAAGATGAATTTTATAGTTTATTAAAGAAGATGGTGGTTGAAAGTTAAAGATGAATATTGTGTTCAACCACTTTTGAAAAGTTTTAAGAATGGGGACATTCTCGATTGGAGGGAGGATGTGGTAGCCTAAAGTTTAGTATGGCACCTAAGTACGTAAATGGAGTTATTACGGTGTGCAAGATTGGCGTTATTATTTTTTATAAAAGGGGTTTTATTTAATTTATTGGAGTTTAAAATATGAAGAAATTGGTCACGAGCGAATGCCTACACAAATACAATTTATTTTACGGAGAAAACTTATTTTTACGGTCTGAAAAATTTATAAGTATCAAGTCAAGTCACTCAAGAACCTTGGGAAATTTTCCCAGAATTTTTACTATTTTTCTTATATTTTTAAATGAATTTTAAAGTTTTATAGAAATATTTACGTTTTCAAAAATTACTTAACTTTGATGAATTTTCACGGGGTATTTAGAGCTGCGCAGACTACGAAAATTAGTTTGGCATGTAAAGGGGAAGTAGCTCTATTATGTGTAATTTTTCTAGATTTTTTATTATAGTTTTAAGGTTCTAATTGAGTCCGGAAGTCCGGACGGACTGCGTACGGACTCAGCTTTGACTCCGTACGGGCTCCGGATTGACTCTGGGAGAGCTCTGAAGGGGAAAACTTAGGCACGTGACTAGGAATACTTAAGCGCCTCTCAAACTCGAAATTGAGGGGGGGGGACGGAACATACAGCTTAATCATTGACCACCACGGTCTTATTTTTTATTACTCAACAAATTAAATAAATTTGTAATACCCTTATAACTTTATATTTTATATATAACATTTAGAAAATACTACTCAACAATTTAAATCACACTTCATACAGGGTATCTTTAGAAAGGTCTTCATCACTGGGACTTGATTATTGCTGTCTCATAAAAATTTAAATTATTATAAAAACATAAAAGTCAATCTTTTCAGATCTTTTACTGGTACACCTTAATTGTTGTTATCAGTGTTTCTTTTATCAACAGCCACTTTCATTAAATCTCAATAAGCGTTAATTATTTTAGAGTTTCATTATTTTCATCAATCAGATTCAAGTAGACTGGTTAGCTTAGTGATTTAGAACACCTACTTTGTTATTTTTATTGGAAGGACGGGGTTTTCAGCTAAATCCACACATCTCCTCCGGATTCTGCTTACAGCAAGGCGACTGTAAGAGTTTACCTTACCATAACGTGCAGTCAGATGGGATCAATTCTCTATATGGCAACAAAAAACATTTTTTTATTAAACTTCACTACAAGTAGTTTTGTTTAGCTGAATCATCCACCTGTTTTTCTTCCCAACCTCAGGTGTATAATTTTTTATCTTTAAAAAAAAGGTCACTTATTGCAATTTAGCCCTGATGGATCCTATTTGTTTCAACACTTCTACTGGCTCTTGAGAGCAAGAATTATACTAGTATTTTGTTTTTCATAATTGATCTCTTTGAGATTAATTTTACCTTTTTATCCCTCATATTGCTTTTGTATATCAATTTATTTTTTGTAAAACAAATCATTTTCATATTTTTTTACCTTTATTTAATAAAATTATAAAAGGTGTAACATCACCCGGTATGCGTTGGGCACATGAGTTTTTGCTATACTTATAATATTAATAACATAATGGTGACAAAAAATCAATCAAATGATAAATATGAGTGAGGCTCAAAGATCAAATACCAGTGGACATGTTTATAAGAAATACCAGATGAACTGAAAAAAAATTCCACCCTAGCTACTCTCCATCATAAAAGTGTCCAGCACAAGTTTGGCCAAACTTGTGCTGGACACTTTTGGTCACATGCAGTCTGATGTGATCAATTCTCTCTATTGCAATGAAAATGAATTTTTCTTCAATAATTGCACTAGAAGTTGTTTGATATGGCAAAATTGTCATCCTGAAGTTTTGGTAAAGCTCAAGTGGATTTTTTTTTTTTTTACAAAAAAGAAATTATAGTCCAAGTTTAGTGCCACTGGTGGGCGTTCACCCCATCATGTCTACTTGCTCTTGATGGCAAGAATTTTACTTTAATTTTTTATTTCATATTTGATCCCTTTAATTTTACCTTTTTATCCCTCATATTGCTTTTGGATATCAATTTATTTTTTTAAAACAAATCATTTTCATATTTTTTTACCTTTATTTAATAATATTATAAAAGGTGTAACATCACCCGGTATGCATTTGGCACATGAGTTTTTGCTATACTTATAATATTAATAACATAATAGTGACAAAAATCAATCAAATGATAAATATGAGTGAGTCACAAAGGTCAAATACCAATTAATCAATAGTTCTTTTTAATATTATAAATTTTTTGATTAAATAAAATGGTAATAATGAATTATATTTTTCATCCACAATTCCACTATAATGATTCCCACTGCACAAAAAGGGTTCACTTGGTCCTTTCTTTACTGCTTGTGCATATATTTTATTGCCCACAGTACTACACTTTTTTGTAGTGATTATTTCACATCTGATTCAGGAATATTCTTAAACAATATAAGTTTTTTTTACAAAAGACCTTATCATATCCAATATCCCACAAAAAATACAACCTGTTTTTGTATTAAAACCCATTAATTATTAAGAAATTGTTAAAATAATTAGATTAGACCCTGGCACAGCTAGATCCACACCAACCGACCTAAAGTCTTTTCAATATTGAAAACAATTAAATAAAATTATAATATCATACTAAATTATGGGCACCAACCATAATTCAGCACTTCTCATTTGCTCTGCTACAAAATGAGTGCATGTAGCATTTTTCTAACGTCAGACTGTTTTTCTTCCTTCCCTCACACCTTTAGTCCAGAATGAAAATTTAGTATGAGTTTTGGTCAAAATGGTTTGCCAGTGTTATCTGTATGCAATTTGAATTCATATTGCATATTTCTATTTATGCATAAAGTATACTCGTTAAGCATCATTTTTTTGCATTTTTCAATCATTATGCATATTTATGTATATTCATATGCATATTCATTATACAGATTTATACGCATATTAATATATTTTATTCATATACATATATGCACCTTTTTTTTGCATATTCAATATTCATATTTTTATGCATATTCAATATGCATATTTTTTATGCATATTTATTCTTCATAGTCATTATGCATACACTTTGGATAGGCATTTCACATCAATTTTTAGCATGCAATAAGTATCCACCATGCAAATTCAAATGCATATGCATCTATATCATACAGGCAACATATATTCAAGTTTAATATTTGAATATTAAGGTATGCTAAGTGATGTTGTTCAACCTTTTGCCAAACCTGAGATTAACTGATGTTCAATGTGGTTCTTAAGCTCTCCTCAAGGAGGGATTGTTCTGGATTCAATCTGTGACAGTTAATTTTTTCAATGTTTTTTCATCAGATTTAAAAACATCTTTCTGACAGTTTCAGGATGGTTTCGCAACAGTTTCCTGACAGATTCCTGATAGTTTCAAATAGAGGGAACTGCTAGCAGTTCATCCCCATATTTCCTGTGGTGTAAGTATTTGGGGGATAAATTCTCACTTCATCTTTAAAAGATTGCTGTTGAATTTTGTTTTTTGTGTTTTATGGGCTAACCTTAAGTCTTAGGGTTAAGTGCGTAGTACCATTGGAAAGAGCGGAATTTTCTCTATATTTCATGTCTAAATGTTGTTGTAGTGTAATTATGTGTTTTAAGGGTTTTAGTAGTTGTAGGTGAATTTTCTAAGTAGTTTGGGTATTTTTGGTGGTTTTCTGGCTTCAGGGTGGTCAGGCCGCCTCAGGTGGGCTTCCCAGTGCCAGGCGGACTGCCTGCCTCAATGCTAGAGGGCTGGAAGCACTTCTAGGGAGGTTTTATGCAATTTGGTGGTCAGGAACGCCGGATTTGCAGGTGTGCATGGGCTCTTGATTAGTAGTCTGGTGTATATAGTGATTAAGACAGTTTGGGGAAACCTTAATTATCATTCAACCATCTGGAGGTGATATCCTTGTTCCTCACTGAGTTTTCACTGATGTTGTCCACAATTTGGCTGTGTTTTGTTGCAAGTAAGTTCTTCATTTAACTCTACTTAGCAACTGTTTTCTCTGTTATAGTCTTGCAAGCTATAGCAAGTATCATTGCTGTCTCTGGTGTGGATTTGTAACCTACATCAAGTATCATTGCTTTCTCTGGTGTGGACATTAGTCTGCATTTCAGTTCTTTGGTTTGGTAGTCTGTCTGGAGACTACTTTCTTGACTGATCAAGCAGTCAAGTGTGTTTGAAAAAGGGGCTTTGTGGTAGCAGGAACCAATTTACTGTAACAGGTAAATCTCACTCTATTTTTCTATAGGGACAGGGGTTTTTCTTCTGGTTTTACTCCAACTCTCTTGGTCAAGGCCTATAGCTAGTACTATAAGATTGTATTCAGCGCTCCGGTTTGCTCTGGTGATTTTCTGGTGCAAAAGAAAAGTGTACTGGAAAAATTCTGTCATTGTGGCCAAGCTTGGTCATTGTGACAAAATTAACTCACTGTGGCAAATTTAGCTCACTCTGGCCAAATTAGCTCATTATGGCAAAATTTGCTCACAATGGGAAAGTCTGATCACCAGTGCAAAGTTTGGTTACTGCAGAAAAGTCTGGGCACTGTGGCAAAGTTTGGTCACTGCAGAAAAGTCTGGGCACTGTGGTAAAGTTTGGTCACTGTAGAAAAGTCTGATCACCAGTGCAAAGTTTGGTCACTGCAGAAAAGTTTGGCTATTGTGGCAAAATTTGGTTAGAATTTATTATGCTTGTTAGACCAATAGTTTATTGTAGATCCTATGCAAGTAGGGTATTGTTGGAAAGGTCTGGAGTAGGATAATCAGATAGAAGGGTGAGAATCTTAGTCTTCTACATGTTTTTTGTCTTTTAGTTTCGATATTGAGAGTCGTTTTTGGATTATTAACAATATTTAACATATAACAACAATTTTAATAAAAACATCAACATATTGGGTACCATTGGATAGCTCTCAACCAGGGTGACTCAAATTTATTTCTTTTCTTATAAAATTCATAAAATAAAAATATAATAAAGTAAACTCTTTAATTTTGGTGGAAAACTGGATAAACCTGGGGCTGCCCTTTAATAAGGCACCTTTGAACAGGTCATTCCAATGGTAGTATCTGGAGTACTTTATTGTACTTTTCAGTCTCTGGGGAAAGTGTTGTGGATTGTTTTAAGTATTTTCTGTGACTGGTACCAGTGTAATCTGGTACTAGGTATTTTGTTGGCTGGTGTAACTGTTGGTTGCACTTAGATTTGTCTTTAATATAGGTTTCCAACACATTTAAAGTCTAACTCTCAGAATTTCAACTCATCCAACTCTTCAAGCAGATCTTCAAGCTTAGTTAATTGAATCTTATGTTTACTTAGAGGGACAGGGATTTCTTTTTGTTTTTCCAACTCCTTCAGATTCTGCTTACAGCAAGGCGACTGTAAGAGTCTTTCTACATTGTGTTTTACAGGCTAACCTTAAGTCTTAGGATTAAGTGCTTAATACCATTTGAATTAGCTAATTTTGCTCTAAATTTTATGTCTCAATGTTGTTATAGCCTAATTTTGTGTTTTAAGGGTTTTAGTAGTTTAGTGGATTTTTCTAAGTAATTAGGGTATTTTTGGAGGTTTTTGGTGGTTTTATGGCTTCAGGGTGGTCTGGCCGCCTCAAGCAGGCGGACTACCTGACTTGGTGCTAGAAGGCTGGGAAGCGTTTCTGGAGGGGTTTTATGCAACTTGGCGGTCAAGAATGCCAAATTTGTTGGTGTGCATGGGCTCTTAGGTAGTGGTCTGTGTGTACATAGTGTATAAGATAATTTAGGGCAACCTTATA
Organism: Hemileia vastatrix; assembly: GCA_030280995.1. NCBI lineage: Eukaryota > Fungi > Basidiomycota > Pucciniomycetes > Pucciniales > Zaghouaniaceae > Hemileia > Hemileia vastatrix. The sequence continues at coordinate 65,954,018 of JASXTE010000001.1, forward strand.
TATCATACAACCATCTGGAGGTGTTATCCTTGTTCCTCACTCAGTTTACACTGTTTTTTGTCCACAATTGGCTGTGTTTGTTGCAAGGTTAGCTCTTCATTTAACTTAACTTTGGCAACTGTTTTCATTGGTGTAGTTTTGCAACCTACATCAAGTATTATTTCTGTTTCCTGTGAAACAAGTGCACAGTGTTTTTTTTCTGGGGTAGATATTTCTGCATTTCAGGTTCTTTGGTTCTCACTGGTCTGTTATTGGCTACTGTCTTGACTTTTCAAGCAGTCAAGAACTGTTTTGGAAGTGATATTGTAACAGTCTCTGATTTTCTGTTGCAAGTAAATCTCACCTGGTATTTCTCAAAGGGAAAGGAGTTTTTCTCTCCAGTTTTACTCCAACTCCCTTGATCAAGGCCTATAGCTAGTACTATAGGATTGTCTACATTTCTGGCTCCCAATGTGGGGGTTTGAATTTGTTGGCTTTTTAGATTTACTGTTACTTTTGAACTCTCTTCTTTGGTTGAGAATTGGTTTTCTGGAATTCATTGGGCCATGGCTTCTGGACCCTCTTTCTCAAGTTATGGTAGTGGCACTGCTGGTGCTACTGAGGAGGTTAATCCTCCTTTTTCTGTTAGGCCTTCTGTCAGGATCAAGTCCTGGAAGTAGCCTATTTTTATGAGGGAGGATGTAAAGTTGTTTCTGGAGCTTTTTGAGGCAGCTGGGAATGTAGATGGGACTTCTCACTTGGACATGGTGAAGCAAGTCATCTTTTACATTGGTGACAGGGCTTTGGTGAAGGAAGTTGCTGCAATGGAGGGCTATAGAAGGAGTGATTGGAAAAAGTTGTTTCTGCAAATGAAAGACAGATGGGGATCAAAGTACTCTATGGTGGATCTCAACATGATTGCTAGTGAATGGCAATATTATGGAGGTGTGGATAACCTCCACACTTATAGGAAGTTTCTGGATCAGTTGGAGCCAGTGGTAGAAAATTTGGTGGACATGCAGGAGTTGGAGGGTACTGACTCTGCTAGAGATATTCTCTGGTCTGCTCTGGCCAGGAATGTCAGTATTGATGTTTTGAAGGAGTTGGCTAGGAAGGAAAAGATGAAGGTTCTTCTTAATGGCAATCAGAAATTGGCTTCTCTTTCTGTGGTGAAGGAGTTTTTTGAGGGACACCTGAAACTGTTGGCAGTGTATTCCTGCCAGGAAGCTAGCACTAAATATGTTAGCAAGGTCAGTGAGGCATTGGCTGAGGATGTGAAGGAGTCCAGAAAGAGGGAAGTGGTGAACAAGCAAAAGGCCCCTGAGAAGCTAAAGGAAGTGGACCCTGTGGTGCAGCAGTTGGCTGATTTAACAAAGCAGCTGCATATTTTAGTTCAGGAGGGGCAGAAGGCCAATAATGCTCCTTATCAGCCTAGAGATTATGATAAGAGGGTTTGTAGGAGTGATCCTTGGGTTTGCTCTTATTGTAGCAGAAAATGTCACAAGTCCAATTATTGTTGAGCACTAAATAGAGATGCGTCTGAGGGGAAGGTGGAATTTGATGGAAAGGTGTTCAAGTTACCTGATGGTTCTTTTTAAAGACTAATGATGTTCAGGCTTCAGTTGACTTGGTGAGGAGGAGACATAATCTCAACTCCAGAAGGCCAAGGTTTGAAAAGTTGCCTAATGAGGCTTCTTCTTCTGGGAAAGGTGGAGATAATGGAAAGGGCAAGGGAAAGGAGGCTAATAGTCTCATTCACATCTTCCTTTGTTGGTTTGGAGTTGTATTCTTTTGGTAGAAAGCCAAGTGGGGAATGCTTGGCTGGTGTTTATGATGTAGAAGCAGGAAAGGTGGGAAGGCCTAAGAGCAGTTCTTAGGTCCAACCAAAGCCTAAGGCTTCAAAGTTGATCCTAAGCTGAGTGCAGCTAGGAAGAAGTACAGAAAAGAGGAGATGTACAAGATGCAGAAGGATATAGCTGATATGGGCCCCCCTATTTTTGGAGCATTGGACATGAATGGTGGACCAATGCCTATGGATGTTGATTCTGACTCTGAGGAGGTCCCTTTGGCTTCATTTCCAAAGCCGGCTGGAGTTAGAGGTTCTGGTGAGGGATCTGGTTTGACTCCTGTTGATGGTAAATCTGTTGGTGGTTCTGGTCCTCAGGAAATTTCTAGGACCAAGGTAGTGAAGCAGAAGGCTCATTTTGGGAGGCCAGTGGTTTCTGTCCAAGTTAATGTTATGGACTTTGACCTGGAAAGGATGAATCAAGGTCAGGTTTCCCTTACTTATGGTGAATTGTATGCTATCAGTCCTGGGTTGGCTGATAGACAGAAATAGTTGTTGACCAGGAGAAGGGTTTCTTTTGGGGAGGTGGAATCCATTTGTGATTCTGCTGAAAATTTTGGTGAGGGGTTGGAAACTCATTTTTCTGCACCTCTGGGTTATGCCAATGTCACTCTGAATGGAAGGGAGGCTAGGTCATTGGTGGATTCAGGCTCTCAGATTAACCTTACTTCTTTTTTAAGTGAGATTCAAAATTAGCATTTAATTGTGTTTTATTAAAAAATACTTTGGATTTATCATATTCTTAAGCTCCTTAACTTTGTATTTATATTAATATTTTATTAAACTCTCAATATTATTTTAGCACAGTATCATTCATTCTTGGTGAAGAGCTCAATATGAGTTCAAAGTATGTTTGGGTATCAGTTCATTATAAATTCAGTCTTAGTTCCATCTGTGTTCCATCTAAGTTCATTTTGAGGGCTTGCTAGCAATTCCCCCCAAAATATTGCATGGTGAATGGATATTTCATTAAGTGGAGTTATATAGGATTAAAGAAAGATGGAGATTCTAAAGTTTATTGACGAAGATTGTTAAAATTCAAAAATATAGGTGCTAAGAATGTCTGGAAAATTATGGTTTATGATAGAAGTAGGAGTGATTTCAAAGGGTTGGAAATTTATTTGAATGTTTTGATTCTGAATCATAGAAGAAGGATAGGATTTTAACTTAGTGGGTCTCTTTGGTAGACTATTTTGGAGGAAGCTTGGAAGACCTTATGGTGAGAATTGAATCATAGTATTTGGCTCAGGGGGAAGCCCAATGGGAATGGAATCAAAAGCATTTGGCTCCTTAGGGAGGTTCACTCTCTCATGCTGTAAAAATAATGGAGACTGGTAGAGGAGAGTCTGAAGGTATTCAAACCTTGCTCTCATTAGTGGAATCATCACAAGTAAAAAATGGTTTATAAAAAATTTATTTCAAAATATAAGAAATTTAAAAGAAATAAAATTAAACTGACAATAATATTTATCAGCATCATATATAATTAAAGAATTAAAGAATTATATTTGAAAGAAGAGAAGGCTATCAAAATAAATAATCCCTTAGGAATCTTTCAACATCATTATCAAATATTATCAAATATTTCCATTGAAATTCTTCTTCCCATTAAATCTTCAGTATTATTAGAAGGAGTTTCCTGTAAATAAGCTAAACATTTATGCTTTATATCATCACAAGAATCAAGAAAGAGACATCTATTAAACTTAGGATAATTATTAATGTAATCACTCTGCACCAGGCCAATGTCATCTGTATTGGTGATTTCAATAGCTTAAGAGTTGGAAGAGATAGTAGTTGGATTTGCAATTAGTAGGAAGAATATATTAAAATTAAAATACAGGAATAAACTTTTAAGCCAGGAAATATTGTTTCAGCAAAACTGAATGTAGAAACTGGCATAATAGGATTAGAATATTGAGATGGAGGAGGAAGCTCAGGATTGGGAATCTTAGATGAAGAAGCTGTTTGGCCTTTATATTACAAAAGACGGTGGGCATTTTTGATAATCTCTTGTTGGGAATAGTAGAATCAGGAAGAGCAGCTGGTCCAGTATAGAATTTAGTTCTGGAAGGTATAATTGGAATATTACACTTGATTTTCTTAAGCCTGAAAAGATCACAGGTAGTTCTTCCAGGAATATCAGGGTTAGAAATCAGACAAGGAGCCTGGTATTTGAGCAACGCTCATATGTGACCGAAAGGTCTTTTAATGACATGTTGACAATGATATTGATTTAAAGAATAAAAAGGTGGAAATATTCAGGACTATTTAAGGCAATTGGTTGAAGAGGATGAAGAGAGGATGAATTTGTGTTTGATCAATTAGGCATATTTAAAGAATGTGGACATTCTTCATTGGAGAAAGGATGTGGCACCACACACTATGAGGGTCAGACTTGCTAGAAAGTCCACAACCTTGGACCCAAACTCACCACAGATTGAACACACATTGAGCTATTTACAAAGGAACCACACAATCAGGGATGAACACCACTCAGCAGAACAGTTTTAGATGGGTGTTCAAGTAGAGTTCAGTATGGGTTTTATATGAGTTCAGTCTGAGTTCCACCTGAGTTCCATCTGAGTTCAGGTTGGGGACTTGCTAGCAAGTCCACCCCCTATATTGTGTAGTGTGGCAGTCTAAAGTTTAGTAGGGCACTTAAGTTTATTATAAAAGAATTTTTTTGGGATGATTATTGATATTGGAAATGCCAATCTAATTTTTATATGTTTATATATAAAGAATGAGTATTAAAAGTGGTTAAAAGGGGCTAATTTTATGAGTCAAGATTTAATGAATAATTACTGGTAAGGAAATGCAAGTATATGACTAAAGGTGGATGGAAATTTAAGTCAGGAGTCTCAAAAACCTTTGGGAATTTTGGTGGAATTTTAACTATTTTTCTACTGTTTTTCATAATTTTATAAAGTATTTTTGGTTATTTTTTATTTTTTTTAATAATTTATTTAACTTTGATAATATTTTACTAGGTGAATAGGGCAGCATAGATTACAAAAATTAGAATGGATTATAAAGGAAAATTAGCTCTATCATCTTTAATTTCTCTAGACTTTTTTTAATATTTTAAAGGTTCTAATTGAGTCCAGAAGTCCATACAAGCTCCAGAATGCTCTGGACAAGCTCTGTAAAAACTTGGGCGATCTCCAGATGAGCTCCAGGCAAGCTCTGGAATTCTCTGATTAGGGAAAGTAGGGCACATGACATACTATACATATAAAGCCTTGTAGACTCAATATTAGACAATATATAGAAAGATACATAAACATGCATACAGAAAACAAACACAATAAGGCATATTAACAAGAATCATTATTATTTTACATAACCAATTATAAGTTGTAATACCCTTATAAAATAACACTTTTACATATCATTTTATTAAATTCACTCATCATTATATATATAATAACTTATAGGGTACCATTTTAAAGGTCTCATAACCAGGGATTTGAATTTAGCAACTAAATCATAAAAATAAAAGCTTCATAAAAATATATTATTTAATCATTTATATAACTTTTCTAAATACAGCTTCACTTTTGTGTTTCTCCCCAACATTATTAAAAACACTGATTCAACATCTCAACGCAGTTTATATCAAATAGTATATATGTCATTTCATATCAAGTAGGGGATAAAGCTTATTCGATATTGAACTCTTCATTTACTTAAAGGCACAGGGTTTTCTTTGGTTTATCTAACTCCCTTGGAATCTGCTTACAGCAAGGCAACTGTAAGAGTCTTTGTCAGCCAGGCTACTAGACTTAACTGGTAAAATAATTATTTATTTTACTGAGTTGAAGCCACGCCCCTTCTTCTTACTAATAATTAATTATCTACTTAAGTATTACTTACAATTAACTAGTTAAGTACAACAAGTAGTATAATTAATTAGTGTAAATAAAATGTCCCCTACAATTTTACTCCCTAACACCGTGCTCAATAGTATAAGTCAATGGGAATAGAATTTAATAATAAAATTATAATAAAAAAGCTTTAAAACAATTATATTACCTCAGTGAGAGATCTGGAATCTCATGAAAGTAATATAATTAATTAATTATTGTGTAATTAATTGTGACAGTCCAAGGAACTCAAACTTTATTGCTAATAAGTTTGATGCCCTTGTTGACGTACCAGTTTATTTATTTCTTATGTCATATATGTACTCCTTTTAGTCATTCTTTTTCTCACATTCTTACAGTATATGGTGTAAATTCCGTATATTTTATTCCCTCATGTTTTGCCTATAAAAGGCCTCTTACTTTGTGCTTTTCAGAACATTCATTCATCAATTACTTATTACTACAATTACAAAATAATACTTATTTCTATATTTTATAAGCTTAGTATTTACAACAGCGTAATTCTAATCTATAAATTATACTAATATTTAAAACCTACCTCTTATACTTGAGCAAATAAATCAATTTGATTAAGAAAATACATACTTTACTTTGAGAGTTCATTTAATAACCAATTTTCCTTTTATAAACCTTGAATAAACTTCTAGACCCAAAAGGACCCCTTGAAAATTGGAGGCCTTCCTGAATTATTGATGGCGCATTGTGATTTAAGGGCGTAAATCGAAGGGACCATCGGCATTTGAGTACCTGTAAGGACGAGAGAGCGACAAAAACGACGAACGTCATACATCACATGACAAAAATTTTTGCTGCAAACAGGAATCGAACCGCGCTCCAAAAATTAGGTTCATATATTGACTAAATGTCATATATATCGTGGTAGTTATTGATATTACTATTTGTGGGTTACTTTGCACTTTTCATTTGCTACATATTTTCCTTTTACTCAGCACTCTGTAAGTGGCATTAATTTGCTCATTTTACAGGGGGAGGTTTCTGGTAATTGGGATTTAATTTTATTATTATATTTTTTTTTATTTTTCCTGGTTGACAATAATAGAGCAATAGTGTTCTTAGTCCCAGAAGTAATAAATAATTATATTTTAATATTAATTATTACAATTTTCAGTTGAAATTTTGTCCTGATTAATTTAAATTTTATTTGTTCCAGTTGACAAATTGTCCTGACAATAAAATTTTTTTTATTAATAAAAATTCATATTTAATTACTTCAGTTGATCTTACGTCCTGGTAGTCAAGTGATCAGTTCAATAAAAAAATTTTTAATTAATAAAAATTCATATTTATTTACTTCAGTTGACATTAAGTCCTGGTAGTTAAGTGATCAATTTAAAAAAAATTTTTTTTTAAATTTCATATTTAATTACTTCAGTTGACATTAAGTCCTGGTAGTTAAGTGATCAATTTAATGAAAATTTTTTTTTAATTAATAAAAATTCATATTTAATTACTTCAGTTGACATTAAGTCCTGGTAATAAATTAGTTGATTTAAATCATGAAAATAATTAATTAAAATTATTAATAAAAATTTATAATTTATTTCTTCAGTTGATTATATTATAATCCTGGTTGTAAATTATTTTTGAATTAATAAATTACTTTTATTTAGTTGATTTTTATCATAAAAAGATTTTTTATTATTATTTTTATTTTATTTCTGTTAAATAAAAATTAAAAATAAAGACTAATTAATTGTCTCTTTTCTTCATTTCAGTTAAATCTTAAAATGAATGACCAAAGTGGTTCTGCTGCACGTGAAGAGGAACTAGACTTGATTGATTATGATGAGCCTTCTTCTGTAAGTTCTCCTTTAATAAGGAGAATTTCTCAGATTAATAAATCCTTGCCCCAAACAGGATGTAGAGATGGAAGAAGTAGAAATCCTAGTAGACACAACTCAGGATCAGAAGCCTATGATAAACCCACCAGAAGAACTTCAAAAAGGCTTCAGGATAAAAAAGATGCCATTGCCTCAACAGGTAAAGAATCTTTCAACTCACATAAAGGAGCTAAGCAGAGAAAACTTGAGACTAAAGGCAAGGGTAGATGCTCTGGAAGAAAAGGTGAGAAGGATAGATACCTTTCTTCAAGAGAAGAAGAAACCTCTCCCTCCCAGGGATCAACAAAAATTGGATCCCCAGTCCCAAGAAAAGGTGCAAGTGTCCAAGTGGCAGTGGGACTACCTGTCTCAAAATCAGCATCAGTTACTTCAGGCATTTCCGTCAAGACCCAACCAGGTCAACCCCGCACCTCCTCACCCCTATCAAGGAGTCAAAAGAAGAAGAAAGCCCAATATGGTCATACCCAGAAAACCCTGGTACACCCCTCTATTGATTCTCAAGTGCCATTTCTTGTAGCTGATTCTGTTCTTTCAGGTAAATCTGAGAGGGAAGAAGAAACCTTGAGACCAGTAGAGGCTGGGAGCAGTAGAAAAATAACTCATGTATCTAATCTATTACTTTTAATTGCTACCTCAATGATTAACCCTGATATGTCTGTAATTGATGAAACTCTTGACTCTGAGTTCTATGAGAGTCTGGAAAGTTACTCAGTTTCCTTATTGAGAAACACTCCAGATGTAGCAAAGATTAATGATGAGTACTTGAGAGATATTATTTCCAAACAAAAAAATATAATGAACAATATGCAATTGACTCAGAGATATAATAGTTTGTTAACTGATCAGGGTTATCAAGCATTAAGAAGTGAACCACAGAGAGTCTCTGATGAATTGTCTCATTACAAAGCAACCCATGAAAATAAAGTTGCTTTATGGAAAAATATAAAAAATGATTTGTCTAAACTAAAAGATACTGTATCTGCCTGTTGCCAGGAGGTGGAGATAGATAAGATGAATCTGAAAATATTGAATGGCCATTTTTCATCTTTTCAAAATAAGAATCAGTTATATTTTGCAACAATCAATGAGAATTTATCAAGTCTTCCAAGGTTGAAAACTAGACTAACAACCATTGAGGAGAAATTGAACTCATTGTTTATTGATCAAAAGTATTCTGAGATTTCTTTGAAGGAACAAACAGTACAGGATGCTCCAGAGTTACCTGTGGCTAGTTCATCTAAAAGTAAATCAGTTCCAGAAATACATGTTGATACCCCTGAGTTTTCATTAAAAATTAATGATGCACCAGGACCTTTAACAGAGGAATTAAACAATGAGATTACTGCCCAACTAGAGAAGTTACAGATGCTCCTTACTCAGAAATAAGCTTTTACTAAGGAGACTCCTTCAAATCAAAAGAATTGGCCAAAACTTGACCAGTACCCAACATTTGATGGTGATTCTTCCTCTGATTGGCAACAATTTATTTGCAGAATTGATAACTTAAAAAATTCTTACAAACTCCCAGATGAGGAAATTTTGTCCAAGTTAATTTTTTTTGTTTACTAATGTTGCCCTAATGTGGTATGAATCTGTTCTCCTGGATGGGAATGACTACTCATGGGAGGATTGGAAGAAATTGATTAAAGCACAATTTGGTGGCTCCAAGTTCAGAATGGCTCAACAAAGGCAGTATGAGGAAACTAGATATAGCTCTTCTACTGATAAACCTATTGAGGTTTTAATGAAACTTGTAAAAATCTTAAGGGAAATGGACCCAAATATGGAGTTTGAGTTATGGAAGGACAGGATCCTTTATAAATTACCAATGTCTCTGATAGACTTGATAGTGGCTAGGACTGAGTTCTCCAGAGAACCCTCTTCTTTCATTAATAATTGCAATGAGATCCTTCTAAACAACAAGTATGATTCCAGAAGATTCATTCCTAGGACCCCTTTGGAGAAACCCTCCACTTACCAACAGAAACCTCTGGAAAAGGTTGGTAAACCTTCTGCCCCTGTTTCACCAAAAAATTATGCAACAAACACTTGCTTCAAGTGCAACAAGCCTTGGCAGAAAGGCCATGTTTGTGACAAGAAGATAAGTTTTGTAGAACAAACAGAGGAGCATGCTGATGACACAGTAGCACTGGATGATACGTCAAGTGATTGTGCCAGCAATATTTCATATGAATCTCAACAAGAAATCTTGATGCTGGAAGAAGATATTCATTATTTAAATACTATTGATATTGATAATAATACTTTATCTACAGTTGAAGATGCTGAGATCATAAAGAGCATTGAGGATAACTCAATTGTTATTGCCCCTCTCAAGGCATCAGTCCTGATTAATGGAACCAGCATTGAAGTTGTTCTGGATTCTGGAGCTGGAGGAAGTGTAGTTTCTGAAAGAGAACTTGCTTCAGTGGATCAAGACTATAAATCAAAACTGATTCCTATCATTTCTGAAAATTGGAGAGGTTATGGCTCTGTTTTGTCCCCCATTGGTAAATACAAAGCCACAGTGTTTTTTAAATATAACCATGGTTTTGTAAGAGCTATTTGTGATTTTTTTGTCATGAAAAATGATAACTTAAGCAATTGGTTTATTGTAGGGAATGATATTTTACCCATTTATGGCATAAAATTGGATCCCTCAAACCAATGTTTCACAATGGGGATTAATGGGAAGAGAAAATTTAAGATTTCCTCCCCTAAAAAATTATTGAAACCAGAATTGAACACATGTAATTCTGTGGTTCAGTGTAAAGGAAGATCTACAAAAGAGATGCATGCCCTTTTTTCTGAAATTGACAATGACTCTTTTGGAGAACAACTTTCTGGTGAGGATAAAGATTCCATCATTAACTTGATAAAGTCATTTACTATGGCCTTTGCTCATGGGTCACATAAACTGTGATTAGTTAAAGAGGAAATGAAACTTTTATTGTCTTGCCCATTAACTGATATACCACCTAGTTTAAAGAAGAAGCCTTATCCTGCTTCTCCAACAAAGAGAAAAGATATTGAAGACAATATCTCTACCCTTTTAAAAATGAATATTATTGAAAAGGTAGTTGAAACACCTAAATATTGTGTTATCTCACCTGTCCTAATTTCTTATGAGAAAGATAAAGCCAGGTTATGTGGTGATTATAGAGCACTAAATACCTATACTGTTGATTATATCTACCCTTTACCTAGAATTAGCTCTATACATGCTACTTTACAGGGTGCTAAATATATCAGCTGTTTGGATGGTAACAAAGGATATCACCAGGTACCTGTTGAGAAAAATTCTCAGAACTTTCTGATGATTGCTACTCATATGTGTATTTATAAGTATATTAGGATTCCATTTGGCCCTAAAAATGCCCCTTCAGTTTTCCAAAAAGTCATGGATAACACATTCCATCAAGAGATAATTGAAGGATGGGTGATGGTTTATATTGATGATATCAATATATTCTCAAAAACATTTAAGGACCATCTTAACCACCTGTGTAAAGTATTCCATAAAATGGATGAAATAAATATGACACTTGCTTTGAAGAAATGTAAATTTGGTTTCCATTCTTTAAAAGTTCTTGGTCATGTTATTTCAGGCTTACAGATATGCGTTGACCAAAACAAAGTGGCAGCCATACAACAGATGAAGGCTCCTACTACAGCTAGAGAGCTCCAAAGTTTTTTGGGAATGTGTGGATACTATAGACAGTATATTAAAAATTACCAAGTCATAGCTTTACCCCTTACCCAATTAACTAGAAAGGATGTTGCTTTTGTCTGGATTAGTGAAAGACAAAGAGCTTTTGACAATATGAAACACTGTTTGATGTCAGCACCAATCTTGCTTTAACTGACTTTAATCAACCATTTGTTTTGTACACTGATGCCAGTTTCATTGGTCTTGGTGCTTCCCTCCATCAAAAACAAGTGATAAATGATCACCACGCAATATGGGGGGCAGACTTGCTAGCAAGTCCGCAACCTTGAACCCTAATTCATATCTTTTTCAGCACACATTGAGGTGGTGATGAAACAATCATGAAGAAATATTGAATTTACTTTGAAAACACCTTGAAACTGATTTGAACCTTCATTGAACCACAGTTGATTAATAGTTCAAAAAATATTCACAGCAGGAAAAAAGTGTGCACTAGATGTCTAGTGCTTTTTTTTGCTTTCTGAATTGATTCCTGGTAGAATTACAAGTGGGACTTCCATCTGATGCCTCCCTCCCCTAATTCTCCCTTATCTTCAATCTGACTTCCTATCCTACCCCCTTATCTCATTTCTAAACTTGCCATCTACTTACCCATTTTCCCTATTCCTTTCCTTCACAGTGAGAAAACAACTCTCCTCTCCTTCCCCCCCTCTCCCTTCTCTTCTCTTCATTTCTCACACCTCCCCCAGACCCTCACTCACCTTTCCCAGCCCACTGTCATTATTTAGTTTTATTTTACTTTGTATTTTTTTCATTTTTCATGTTTCTTCCCTACAAAAATCTTCCTTTTTCAACGATTGGCCACATTTTTTTAGTAAACACAAGCAACTCAAATTCTGAAATATGTATTTAGTTACATTATTTACCACTTGGAATGGGTTATAATTCCTCAAAATTTTATTCCTTGTTATTTCTAATTTATACATATTAATTATTCTCAAGTTTATAAAAAGTTGGCTACTTCCCAAGCCCTTGCATGCCTCCCCAACACTTTTTTCACCTCTTCAATCTCATCGCTCACCTCCCCCAGAAAAATAAAGGAACTGGGGAAGGCTGGGGAAGGTGAGAGAGGGGCTTTACAGGGCTGGGAGAGGTTATAAAATCCCCTAACCCACTTCGGGAAGGCTGGAAAAGGTGAGCAAGGGTCCTTAAAGGGCTAGGAGAGTTGATAAAAGCCTCTCACCTACTACTCACAGCCCTACTTAGTCTTTACAGCACCTCGTTCACATCTCCAGCCAAATTAAGGGACTTGGGAAGCTGGGGGAGGTGAGCGAGGGGCTTTGAAAGTCTGTGGGAGGTAATAAAAGCCTCTCACTCACTTCTCCCAGCCTTCCTTAGTCTTTACAGCACCTCGCTCACATCTCCAGCCAAAGTAAGGGACTGGGGGAGGCTGGAAGAGGTGAGTGAAGGGCTGGAAAGATTGGGAAGGTGAGAAAGGGCTAGGGGAGGTAAGCGAGAGCTGGGGGATGTTGACAATAAACTGGGGAGGTGAGTAATAGTTTTAGAATGTGAGAGAAAGGCTGGTGAGGGCTAATGGAGGTGAGTGGGGTGAGTGAGGGGAATGGGAGGTGAGCGAGAGGTTGCAAAAGGGGTGTAGTTGTGTTAAAAGTGAAAATAGAGTGGAGGGGAGTAGTGAGGAGGGCTTAAACATAGATTTTGAAGCTTAAAGGGTGTAGCAAATGTATCAGGAGGGCAATAAAAGGGTGGTGAGTGGTAATAGAATTAACAGAAATGAAAAAGCAGAAAAATTTGTGTGGAGAGATTGAGAGGTTGTCCATTGAGGTAGTGAAAAATGGAGTGTGAACTTTGTTCTTCGGGCGAACATCAGAGTCCACCCCCTCAATCTACAGCTCTATTCTGCCGATATGGAAAATGATTGATAATTATTTTTTATTGATATTTTTTAACTTAAACCTATAGTTTATACGTCTTTATTTTATATTTTTGATTTACAATGCACTTTAAGACTAAGAAAGTAATATAGTAAAATAATTGATAATGAAATACTATTTTGCTTTTTTACACAATAATTCACAGAATTCTTTTGATAACTATACATGATATAAATAAGTAATATAATAGGAAAATTGTAGCAAAAAGTTAAAAACTAGAATAAAACATTTAAAGAAATTTTAAACTATTGAACTTATGTATTTTTTGAGTTTATTGTATTTATTTTTAAATGTAATAGTAAAATATGTTGGTTAGATTAAAAATAGCTTTGAATTAAATTAAATAATTAGGGTAAAGGTTGAGGAAAAGATTTATCCACATATATAACCATTTAGGCTTATTTCTTGTTTTGTGATTGCTATATATAACTGGATAATTGACTGTAATAACTGCAAATTTAAAAAAACTTCAATAAGTTATCTACCTCAATATATTTATGATAATCTATTCAGTAACAGAATAAAATATCTGAGTCCTTTCTTTTACTAATTTTTTTCATTTCAATGACTATATACATTTTCAAAAAAATTATTTATCATGTTTTTGGTGGAACTTAGATTGAACTCTCAATGCAATCTTGTTTCCAAGTGTGGTTCATAATAATTTAAGCCATGAAAAAATTTATACTTTTTTAGAAGTTTTATTAATTACTTTTAAATATAAAAATAATTATATTTTTATATCAAAATATTTTTATTAAACACTTTGAAGTTCTAAAAATAAGTACATATTAAGTATTATTTTTAGATAATATTATATTAAAAAAAGTTTTAAGTTGATTATATATTATTATGATATGATTTCTTTCCATATTACGTATTACAAAACTACCTAAAAATCAATTTTATACAACTATATTACATAAAAAAGATATCAGCTCTTCTGCTTAGATTTAAAGTACTTCAAAAAAACATTATTTTTGCCTTAGGTACACATTATATAGAGTATTCAGAGCATCATATTAATTTTTTAGACTTACACATTTAAGTTGAATGGAAGCCTCACAGGATAAAATTGGTCATTTTGTAAAAAAAAAAATAAGTAAATATCTTTTAAATCAATATATATTTTTATAAAAAGTCAAATTTTAATATTTATGTTTAGTTTAAAATCTGTTATGAAGATTTGAAATATTGCTATTTAAATTAATTTTTATAACAATATAACCATTCCAGTATTGCTTTGTGATAAGGCCAATTTCAAGAAAATTTTTAAATTCTTCTGTTTAAATAAAATATCAAAGGGATTGTTTTTCATACACTTAGAAACTGAATAGAAACATCATATAAGATCTACCAATCAGCATAAATATCATAATTCCAATAAATCATTGATAAATCTTGAACCCATATATATAATTTTACAATTGCGTGTAAGTGTTCAGTTGTGAATTACTCCTATCAAAACTTTGATTCTAATGACTAAAAAAGCGTACCTGAAATGTTTCATTTAATTTATTTTTCAAAACCATAGAATTGAAATATTTTTTCTTTTCATTTAAAACATGGAATAATATTATTTTTAATAAAAAGATGATTGCCTTTACAGCTGCTTTTCTACATGGGTATAATCTAAATTACCTATTGTGTCTTTTTTACAAAATGAATATCATATAATAGTTTTTTAATTTGAAACTGATAGAATTATGAAAAATTACCACTTTTACCTATTTAATTCAGTTCTTGAACAATAATACAATCAAAATATCTACCTGAAGCACATTTTTTAACATGAGATCACTTTTCAAATTATATGGTGCTTATTCCCAGGTTGACACTGAAATTATCCCACAATACAGCATTGAAGCAAAATCAAGTACTAAAATTAAAGTTTAAATAAATTTATACTACTTTGTTTTAATTATCTTTAAATTTTTACATCTAGCTTGAATTTCAGTCTTTCATATGAAAAATTCACTAAGTAGTGATTAATTATTTCAACTCATGAGATTACTCTACCAAATAACCATATTTACATTGAATTTTGATGAAATACATCATGAAGAGTTCCAGAAAATCATATGTGTATTACATTGAATAAATTAATATTGTGAAAATTCTTAGTAGTTGAATATTCGATAGAAAAAAAAAGAGTAAAAAGATATTTCCTTTTAATTTTAATCATCTTCTTGCATACAAAAATGGAAAAAACTGGATTAAAATTCACTTGTATAAGAATTATACTTCTTTCTAGACATATAATTAAACAATTTATCAATTATTAGTTCTAAGTGTAAAGAAGATATTAGAGAACTTCATTGAAACAGAAATTATGAAAACATATTTCTATCTTTTATTTTTCTTAATTATGAGTCTTTTCACAGTATTCTAGAATAGAAACTTGAGAATTTTTATGGTTCAATATTTTTATTAAATAATTCCATTGAGTTTAAAATAATTATATTGCATAATAAGAAATAATAAAAATACAAAAAAAAAATATCAGGTAATATGGTTTAAATTAAAAAATAAAAGCTTCAAATTCTTGGTTAAAAGGAGTTATCATTAAAGAAAACCACTGATATTATTTTATATTTTTCAAAAAAAATAGAATAAAATAATTAGAGAGGTTAAAAGTGATGTTTTTGAAATAAATAGTATAATTTTCAGTCTTTTAAGTGATCAGGTGAAATTCAAAATGAAAATGAAAATGAGTTTTGTGAAAAAAATTCTGTGAATGGATCAGATTATTAATCTTCCCTTGTTATTATTTCTATAAATTATTTATTAAACTTTCACTATTACTCAAGCACAGACTCATCCATGTTTGGTTAAGAGTTCAAGATGAGTTCAAAGTAAAGTTCAGTCTGAGTTCAGTCTGAGTTCAGTCTGAATTCCATCTGAATTCAAGTTGATGACTTGCTAGCAAGTCCCCCCCAAATATTGCGTGGTGGATATAGTTTCAGAAGTAGTAATTTGTTATATTTCAAGAACCTTGAGAAATAGTGAATTGAAATATGGTGCTACTCAATTAGAATGTTTAGCTGTAGTGTGGGCTCTAGAAAAGCTTCATTATTACCTAGATGACCAGAAATTTGAACTTGTCACTGACTGCAGTGCAGTTAAATCCCTTTTAAACTTGAAAACACCAAACAGACATATGTTCAGATGGCAATTGGCTGTTCAAGAATACAGAGGGAGAATGACAATTATTCATAGGGCTGGTACTGTTCACTCAAATGTGAATATGTTATCTAGGTTACCTTTACCAAATAATGACTCCAATCTTGCTTATGATCCTGAGGATGAAATTATTCATATACATGGTATATATGTGGTTGATATGGAGGAAGAGCTATTACAGCTTATTCTGGATTCATATGAGAAAGACACTGACTTGAAAAATTTATGCACCATATTAAATGATCCAAAGAATGCTTCAATACAAGCATTAATTAAAACCCTTCCACCAAAGTACCAGTAGGCTTTGGAAAAAGGTAAATTTTCAATTGATGAAAGATATCTATATTATAGGAGAAAGTTGAGTAATGTTATTGTTATTCCTCCTTCTATGAGAGAAATCATCTTGAAAATTTGTCATGATGACATATTAGCTGGACATTTTGATCTTGAAAAAACAATGATCAGAATTAATAACACTGCTTAGTGGGTTAATATGTCTGAAGACACAAAATTATATGTTGAGTCTTGTGATTCTTGCCAAAAATCAAAAAGATTAACTGGTAAAAGAGCAGGATTAATGCAAAATATTGAACCTCCTGATGCACCATGGCAGATAATAAACATGCATTTTGTAACAGGATTACCTATTGCTGGTAAAGACAGTTATAACTCTTGTTGGGTTATTGTGGACAGATTCACAAAAATGTGTAAATTTATCCCTACCCACAAGGATGTTTCCACTAAAGAATTAGCTTACTTATGGTGGTCTCAAATGTTTAATACTGCTGGTGTTCCTAAAGCCATAATCTCTGACAGAGACCCTATATTTACTTCTGAATTTTGGGTGTCTCTGATGGATGTTTGTGGTTGTGATCTGAAACTTTCTACTGCCCACCATCCACAGACTGATGGTTTAGCTGAAAGAATGATTCAGACTTTAGAGGACATGATTAGAAGGTATTGTGCCTTTGGCCTTGAGTATAAAGATAATGACAGATTTACTCATGATTGGGTTACCTTACTTCCTGGGTTGGAATTTGCTTATAATAGCACTGTTCATTCTGTTACTCAAAGAAAGCATTTTGAGCTCTGGATTGGATATGTTCCAAATACTCCTGCCCGAATTCTCAATAACAAAATACCTAAATTGGATATACATCCTGGTGTAAAGTCTTTTCTTCAAATACAACAACTATGCAGAAATCATGCTCAACAATGTATTGAAAAATCATTTGAATATGAGAAGAAGAGATGGGACAAATCCCATAAAGAATACACTTTTAAAAAGGGTGATGAAGTGTTGATTTCTACAGTCCACTTCAACTTACAAGGTAATAACAAATTGAAAGATCTATTTGTTGGTCCATTTTTTGTCAGAAGTATGATTGGAGATAATGCAGTTGAGGTTATTTTGTATTCTCCATATGGCAGAAAACATCCTGTTTTTTCAATATCTCTTCTGAAACCTTACACATCCAATAGTGATTTATTTCCAAAAGGGAGGGGAAGACCAAAGAAAACCCCAAATGAAATCACTGAAACAGAAGAAATTGAAAAAATTCTAAATGACAGAATAGTCACTGCTGAAAAAGGTACAGAATACTTATTGAGATTCAAGAATAAATAATCTGAATATGATTCTTGTATACCTGGGAAGGAGATATCTAATCTTCCTACTCTACTAAAAAAGTATAAAAAGAAAAAATCATAGCATTTTTTTATTGTTTTTTTAGAGTGAGGAAGTGTCAGCCAGGCTACTAGACTTAACTGGTAAAATAATTAATTATTTTACTGAGTTGAAGCCACGCCCCTTCTTCTTACTAATAATTAATTATCTACTTAAGTATTACTTACAATTAACTAGTTAAGTAAAATAAGTAGTATAATTAATTAGTGTAAATAAAATGTCCCCTACAATTTTACTCCCTAACACCGTGCTCAATAGTATAAGTCAATGGGAATAGAATTTAATAAAAAAATTATAATAAAAAAACTTTAAAACAATTATATTACCTTAGTGAGAGATCTGGAATCCCGTGAAAGTAATATAATTAATTAATTATTGTGTAATTAATTGTGACAGTCCAAGGAACTCAAACTTTATTGCTAATAAATTTGATGCCCTTGTTGACGTACCAGTTTATTTATTTCTTATGTCATATATTTACTCCTTTTAGTCATTCTTTTTCTCACATTCTTACAGTATATGGTGTAAATTCCGTAAATTTTATTCCCTCATGTTTTGCCTATAAAAGGCCTCTTACTTTGTGCTTTTCAGAACATTCATTCATCAATTACTTATTACTACAATTACAAAATAATACTTATTTCTATATTTTATAAGCTTAGTATTTACAACAGCGTAATTCTAATCTATAAATTATACTAATATTTAAAACCTAACTCTTATACTTGAGCAAATAAGTCAATTTGATTAAGAAAATATGTACTTTACTTTGAGTGTTCATTTAATCCCCAATTTTCCTCATAAAAACCTGGAATAAACTTTTAGACCCAAAAGGACCCCTTGACAGTCTTTCTAAAACAAGTCAAGATTAAAAAATTAATTGATGGTCAGAAAATGCAAGTATAGGTCTAAAGGTTTTTTGAAAATGTAATTCAGGAGTCTCAAAAAAGTTTAGGAGATTTTTGGGAATTTTTTACTATTTTTCTTCAATTTTTAATAATTTGAAAAAGTATTTTTGATTTTGATTTTTCATAATGTACTTTACTTTGATTATTTTTAACTAGATTAATAGGGTTTAAAAGACTAAAAAAACTATATGAGTTTATAAAAGTGAAGTAGCTCTATCATCTGTAATTTTTCTGTGTTTTTAATTATTGTTTTAAGGTTCTAACTGAGTCTGGATGTCTTTACAAGCTTTGGAATGCTCTGTATGAACTTTGTAAGGACTCTGGGATGCTCTGAATGTAAAGAATATGGCATGTGACATACTATGCATATAAAGCTTGTAGACTCAAAGTTAGACAAGAATAGATATAATACAGACAATTTTAACAATTAACCACAGCAAAAAATATTACCAATAACATTATTATTTTACATAAAAAAATAGAAAATTGTAATAACCTTATAAATATAACACTTTTACAAATAATTTTATAAATTTCACTCAACAACTCATAAATATATACTGATAGGGTAACATTATAAAGGTCTCATCATCAGGGACTTTATTTTAAAAACTATTTCTAAAAAATTTAAAGTTTTCATAAAAACATATTATTCAATCATTTAAATAATTTTTCTGAATACAGCATCACTGTTGTATTTCTTTCTCTCATTACAATGGACACTAATTCTACTTTTCAACATCATTAAAATCCAATAGTTTATTTGACATTTTATATCAAGTAGAGGTTTTAGCTTAGTTAATTTTGAACTCTTTATTTACTTAAAGGGAGAGAGTTTTCCTTATTTTATCCAACTTCCTTTGGATTCTGCTTACAGCAAGGTGACTGTAAGAGTCTTTCTACAACGCAAAGCACAGAAGCAACATTCACATAGCAACTACATTTCTGTCAGCCTAGATATCCCTAGGACTGAGTATTTCTTATACTTATAATAAGATAGCCTTAATTACATTAAGCTTATATCTTAAAAATAAGGTTAAACAATAATATGTATGATAATATTACATATATGTATATTTATTACTCTATTATATATGTTATAGTAGTTTTAATAGCTTATCCATAGCCTAATAATACTTATTAAGGTTTTAATGGAGTCATAATATACTTATCTTAAGTGATATGAAGTAATTATTGACATACATAAGCTTATATGTATACATAAATCTCATATTCAGTGAAATATGCAGTATATTATGTATATTTAGGTATATAAGTGGGTTTTAGCCTCTTAATAGCCTATAAACCTTGTTTTTCTGCTTATTTTAGGTCATATGGATGTATCCAGTGGACTCACAACGCCAAAAGAAGCATATACATCTATTTCAGGCGCATACACTCAGTTTGGACAAAGTTAATCTGCTTCCTTGGATGGATATTCACGGATTTATGGGTTGGGAGTTCATTGCTGGGTTAATATGGATGCTTGGGGATGTTATTGGGGGCTGGGAAATTTCATTTTTTTCCTTTATATGCTTTGGGCTTCATTATTTTCTTTTTGGATGAGTTATTTTACCTGTTTCTTTATGGTATCCACTTTTATCTGGATTTTCTATTTATGGTATGGGTCTGTGTTATCATTAATTGTAATGGAGGGTCCTTGCTGGAGGTCTGGGTGTTGAATCTGCTTTAAGTGGACGCCATGGGGAGATGATGGGCCTTCACAGTGCTGTAATTGCCGGGGTAGCAGTGACATCATCTGGATTGAAGGTCTGTGCACTCCAGTGGATTTTGGTATAAGTAAGGAAGGATTTTGACAGTTATTAGACATCACTTACTTACTAAAGTTCAAATAAACATTATAAAACAATTATTATCATTTAGAAATATATTATAAAGCCTTTATAAATTGATATTATCTTTATATAAGCTAAAACTATATTCTATTTATCTATTTTCCACCACTAGAATGCATTTAAATCCAAGTATTGTGAGTTTTATTTGAGTATAACTATTATATTAGTCTTCCCCTGAGGTTTAATCACTAAATCATTTATTAATAAGTAGTAGGACCATTAATAAATACTATTAAATCATACTTATATACTAGATACACTGACAATTTCCCTTTGTGTGCCTTGATTTTACCAAGCTAGAAACCACAATATCTTAACCTTAAATCTGAATTACTCAATCATATGCTTCAATCTTAAGTAAATGGGTGATGTATTATTTTTATGGTCTATGTTATATTCTAAATATGGGTTATTGTGTATCTGAGGGTAATTAAGGGTCTGGGAGTAGGAATAAGAGTATAATTAAAAGATTTTGTGGGTGATACTGGAGGGTCAGTGATAAGGTAAATGATAATTTATTAAAGAGATCAATGCAAGGGGAAATTATTTATATAATTGGGTGGATTCATTTGACATTCTTTGAATTAAAGTATAATATTATTGTGATAGTAGTTGAAATCATATAAGGCTATTATTTTTCCCTACCTTTCTTAATTATCAATTTTGTTCAATCTCAAATTCCTAAATCTTTCTTTTATTGTTAATTTCCAACCCTTTGTGAGATTAACCTGAATAATAATTGTCATTTTAGATTTACATTAGTATTCATCTCAAACCTATCTCAAAGTAGTATGAATTTCTCTTCAACATATCTTTTAATCACTTCCTCAAAGTATTTCTCTGTGCTTCAAAGTAAACCTCAATTACCTTTTTCCAATCTCACTTACTTAGGAACACTTTCAAACTTGTGCATAGGCCATCCTCTGAAAACAAAAAATGCGCAAGCGCTACTGGATTGTGGTGCCACAGACTGTCTTATTTCAGAAAATCTTTTAAAAAGTTTTAAAATGAAAAAAAAAATTGGATGACCCCTGGCACTTAATTATGTTTGATGGATCTCCTTTTGAGGGAGGAGAAGAAAAATAAAAGGTTTTTTAAAGGCTCTTACCACAGGAAATCTAGGGGTGAGCTGCTAGAAATCCCCTCTCCTGAACTTTTGAGTGTCCCTTCACTATGGCAGGTTTATGTACACTTTATAAACATAAGTAAATTTGAGTTATATTTACATTTATTCTCAGATTGGTCCTAAAATTCACCTCAATTTATCTCAAGTTATGCATAAGTTGATCAACTATAACCATAATTTTATCCTTCATTGAGCACACATTGAGCACATATTGATGCAACATAAGCTTTTAAATATCCAATATGATGATCAACTTAGAGGATTAAAATAGCTGCTTAACATACCTAAAAATGACTTTCCATCCAAAAGATAAACCATAAAATTATGAAAGTAAATTGAATTTACAATAATGATATCTTTTACTACATCATTGTAACAATAGATAAATTTAGAAAAAAAAATTCATCACAAATATTAATAACTATAGGAATTCAAATAACTAATGCCATTCCTATTTTCAAATTTTAAAAAGAATATAAATTTACTTCTTACTTTAAATCTATTAAGTCTTTGTAAAACTAAATTTTGTATGATTTTTTTATTTTATTTTACCTAAAATATGTGTCAGTATAGTCTAGTATATAAGTATGATATAATAGTGTTTATTTATGGTCCTACTACTTATTGATAAATGATTTAGTGATTAAACCTCAGGGGAAGACTAATAAAATAGTTATACTCAAGTCAAACTCACAATACTTGGATTTAAGTGCGTGCTAGTGGTGGAAAATAGATGAATAAAATATAGTTATAGCTTTATATAAAGATAAAATCAATTTATAGTGGCTTTATAATATATTTCTAAGGGTTAATAATTGTGTAGTAGTGTTTTTTGGAGTTGTAGTAATTGATTTATGACAAATAACCGTCAAAATCCCTCCTTACTTATACCCAAATCCACTGGAGTGCACAGACCTTCAATCCAGATGATGTCACTGCTATCCCTAGCAATTACAGCACTGTGAGGGCCCATCACCTCCCCATGGCGTCCACTTCAAGCAGTTTCAACACCCAGAACTCCAGTAAGGACCCTCCATCACTATTAATAATAACACTGATCCATACCATAAATAGAAAACCCAGATAAAAGCGGATACCATAAAGAAACAGGTAAAATAAACAATCAAAAAGAGATTTAATGAAACTAAAAGCATATAAAGGAAACAAATAAAATTTCCAAGCCCCCAATAACATCCCCAAGCATCCACATTAACCCAGAAACATCCTTCCAACCCATAAATCCGTGAATAACCATCCAAGGAAGTAATTTTAGTTGTCCAAACTGGGTGTATGCGCCTGATATAGGTGTCTATGCTTCTGTAGGCGTTGTGAGTCCACTGATTTCGTCCATATGACCTAAAATAAGTAGAAAAACAAAGTTTATAGGCTATTAAGGGGCTAAAACTCACTTATATACCTAAATATACATAATATACCGCATATTTCACTTAATATGAGATTTATGTATACATATAAGCTTATGTATGTCAATAATTACTTCATATCACTTAAGATAAGCATATTATGACTCTATTAACACCTTAATAAGTATTATTAGGCCATGGATAAGCTATTTAAACTATTATAAGTTATATAACAGAATAATAATTATATATATATATAATAAAATAATATATATTATTATTTTAACCTTATTTTTAAGATATAAGCTTTATCTACTTAAAAATTATCTTATTTTAAGCATAAGAAATACTCAGTCCTAAGGATATTTAGGCTGACACTCCCTCACCACTAAAAAACAATAAAAAAATGTTAAGACATTTTAATTAAAACAAAGGAGTGAAATAATAAAAAATAAAAATAAAAATAATAATTTTTATAATACATATACTGAATGAAAAGTATTATTTAGATTTAAATTTTTTCAAGAGATTTTTAAGATCAGAGATTTCATTTTCTGGAATCCACTGGTCATATTCACTTGATTAATTTTTTAATCTTAATAGATACTCAACTCCCTTTTCTTTAGTAAGGTGTCTCTTTTTAAGTATCTTTTCGATTTCTGCCTTTTCAACTATTTCTTCAAGTTGCTGTTTATGCCTTCCTGATCTTCTTGGAAATAGAGCAGTATCATTATAATGGTATGGTTTTATAAGAGAAATAGGAAATACTGGATGTTTTCTATCATATGGTGCATATAGAATAACCTCAACAGCATTTTTACCAACCATCTTTTTAACCACAAATGGTCCAATGAATGGATCCTTCAATTTAACATTACCATTTAAATTGAAATGTAGTGTTGAAATAAGGACTTAATCACCCTCTTTGAAAATTTGTTCTTTATGGGCTTTATCCCATCTTTTCTTTTCATACTCAAATGCCTTATTTATACATTCTTGAGCATGTTTTCTGCATAATTCCTGCATCTGAAGAAAAGATTTAGTACCTGGATGGATATCCAATCTAGGTAACTTATTAAGAGTTTTAGCAGGGGTATTAGGTACATACCCCAACCATAACTCAAATGGCTTTTTGCCAGTGACAGAATGTACTGTACTATTATATGCAAATTCTAATCCTGGGATAAGGGTTACCCAATCATGCGTGAATTTGTCATCGTCTTTAAAATAAAGACCAAAAGCACAGTATCTTCTTATCATATCTTCTAAGGTTTGTATCATTCTTTCTGCTAGCCCATCTGTTTGTGGATGGTGTGCTGTAGAAAGTTTTAATTGACACCCTGAAATATCCATAAGTGACGTCCAGAACTCAGAAGTAAATTTAGGATCTCTGTCAGAAACTATTGCTTTGGGGAAACCTGCTGTATTTAACATTTGTGTCCACCATAAAAAAGCTAAGTCCTTTGCAGAAACCTCTTTGTGGGTAGGAATAAATTTACACATCTTTGTAAATCTATCTACAATTACCCAGCAGGAGTTATAACTCTTATTCCCTGCTATTGGCAAACCTTTTACAAAGTCCATGTTAATGATTTCCATGGAGCTTTTGGTTGCTCAAGTTGTTGTAATAAACCAGCTCTTTTTCCTTTTAATCTTTTAGATTTTTGACAAGAATCACATGTTTCAACATATTTCTGAACATCCTCAGACATGTTAATCCACCAAGCTGTGTTTTTTACTCTGATTAATGTTTTATGGTAGTCAAAATGACCTGCTAATATATCATCATGACATATACTTAACATTAACTCCTTCATTGAAGGGGGAATTACAATTACATTACTTAATTTTTTCCTGTAATATATAAAACCATCCTCAATGGAAAATTTTCCTTTTTATAATGCCTCTTTATACTTAATTGGTAATGCATTTATTAAAACATTCATTGAAGCATTAGATGGATCATTTAATATTGTAGTTAATTTACTCAAGTCAGGATCTGAATTATAATTATCAAGAATTGATTGCATAAACTCATCCTCAAGATCTACAATATAAATGCCATAAATGTTAATAATCTCTGACTCAGGAACATAAGCAGGATTATCATCATTATTAGGCAGAGGTACTCTAGATAACAGATCTACATTAGAGTGCAAGGTTCCTGCTCTATGTGTAATAGTCATCCAGCCTCCGTATTCTTGTACAGCTAATTGCCATCTAAACATGTGTCTATTAGGAGTTTTCATGTTTAAGAGTGACTTAACTGCACTACAGTCAGTTATTAACTCAAATTTTTGGTCTTCAAGGTAATAATTTAGCTTCTCAAGAGCCCATACTACTGCCAAACATTCAAGTTGAGTAGCACCATATTTCAATTCACCACTTCTCAGAGTACGTGAAATATAGCAGATTACTACTTCTGACATTTTACCTTCAATAAGTTGTTTTTGATGCAAAGCAGCACCCAGTCCAATAAAACTTGCATCTGTATATAATACAAAAGGTAATTGGAAATCTGGTAAACCCAAGATAGGAGCTGTCATTAAACATTCTTTCAACTTATCAAAAGCTTGTTGTCTTTCATTATTCCAAATTAAAGCTTCTGATTTCTTTATCAGTGTGGTCAGTGGCGCAGCAATTGATTGGTAGTTTTTTATATATTGTCTATAATAACCACACATTCCAATAAAAGATTTTACATCCTTTACATTTTGAGGAATGCCAATATTCTTTATTGCATCACTTTATTTTGGTCTACACATATTTGTAAGCCAGATACAATATGACCAAGCACTTTTAAAGATTCAAACCCAAATTTACATTTGTTCAATGCAAGGGTCATTTTTATTTCATCCATTTTCTGAAATACTTTCCTTAAATGGATTAAGTGTTCATCAAAAGTTTTAGAGAACACTATGATGTCATCAATGTATACCATTAACCATCCTTCAATCATTTCATTATGGAATGTTATATCCATTTACTTCTGAAATACTGATGGAGCATTTTTTGGTCCAAATGGCATTCTGACATACTTATAAATTCCCATGTGTGTTGTTATCAACAAAATGTTCTGTGAATTCTTTTCAACAGGAATTTGATGGTACCCTTTATTTCCATCTAAGCAAATTATATATTTAGCACCTATAAGGGTAGCATGTATAGAGGCAATCCTTGGCAAGGGATAAATATCATCTACTGTAAATGTATTTAATGCTCTATAATCACCGCACAGTCTTGCTTTATCTTGTTCATAAGAAATTAGCACTGGTGATATTACACAATATTTTGGTGTAGTTTCAACCTTCTCAAGAATGTTCATTTTTAATAACATCTTAATATTATCCTCTATGTCTTTCCTCTTCATTGGTGAAGAAGGGTATGGTATTTTTTTAAGACTAGCGGGAATATTATCCATATCACAGGTTAAACTAATCTTCATTTCATGATCTTTTACAAGGCCAAGTTCATTTGTACCATGTGCAAAAGCCATTGGAAAAGCTTTAATTAATTCCAAAATATTATCTTTCTCAGTATTACTTATCTGAGTGCCAAATGATGCTTTTGAAATTTCTGTTTCTAGAAGTTCCATCTCATTGTATTCTCTTCCTTTACACGGGGAATTTGTTACTGACTCAATGTGTAAGACTGTGTTAAAAGAATTTATTTTAAATTTCCTCTTACCATTCATGCCAATTGTAAAATTGTTATTAGCAGGGTCTAATTTTACACCAAATTTAGTCAGAATATCATTTCCAATGATAAAACAGTTACTACAGTTAGTATTATCCATTACTACAAAGTCACAAGTTACTCTTACATAACCATGTTGATGTTTAAAGAAAACAACAGCTTTGTATTTACCAATGGGGTGTAGCACTGATCCAAAACCTCTCCAATTTTTATTTTGAAGTGGTTCAAGCTTAAACTTATAGTCACTATCAATTTTCTGTAATGTATTAGTGGAAAAAACAGAACCAGCAGCTCCTGTGTCCAGTACTATATTAACATTTTCACCAGAAATGATAGCTGGAACCGTGATAGGTGTCATTCTAAATTTATCAGCTTGTATATCCTTAATGATTTCAGCATCCTCAAAATTCATTAAAGATTCATTTGAGTCCATAATTAATATTGGATTTTCAAAGATGGACAAATCATCTTCCAACATACAGACTTCATTTTCATCACTATATGAGATATTGCTGTCATAATCACTTGATTCTTTACTTTTTTCAGTTTCAGTTTCAGATTCACGTTGATTTTCAACAATATTTATGTTTTTCTCACATTTGTGACCTTTGACCCAACTTTTGTTACACTTATAACAAGTATTTGTTTCATACTTCTTAGGTACTACAGGTGCAGTAGGTTTTTTCTGCTTCTCCTGAAGTTTTTTTGAATTCTGAGTTTTTACAGGTTCAACATTTTGTTTATTAGTGGAATACCTTGATTCATACTTATGGTTTAATAATATTTCATTGCAAATATTAATAAAGTCAGAATATTCAGTAACATTTAATGTTCTAGCTACAACAATGTCTCTGACAGATATAGGTAATTTATATATTATCTTATCTATCCATAAGTTAAAATCCATATGAGGCTCAATAGCTTTTAATATTTTGTTTAAATTCATTAAAAATACCATAGGTTTTTCACCATTCAACGGATTATACCTAGTCTTCTCATAAAGTCTCTGCTGAGTAAGCCTGAATTTAGAACCTCCAAATTGTTTTTCAATAAGTTGTTTCCATTCAGCCCAAGAGTAGTCTCTACCCTCACTTAAGATAGCTTCAAACCATAATAAAGCAACATCCTTAAATAAAGAAATTAATTTTGATGTTATCTCTTCATCTGGTAACTTATATGAGAATTTCAAGTTGTCAATTCTTTGAATAAAATGTTGCCAATCAGAGCTGGCTTCCCCATCATAAGTTGGGTACTGATCTATCTTAGGCCAGTTTTCCTGATTGGATTTTATCTCACTAATCTTAGGTAAATTCAACAACTCATTTACTTTTGATAAATGGTCTTGTATTTCTTCCTGCACGGATTTGTGACTTACATTTTCAGATTTGACACTACCACCAGATGGCTTTAATTGTGGTGGTACAGGGAAGGAATGAGATTCACTTTTGCCAATGAAAGGATTATTATTATATTGATTATACTTATGATTATCCTGGTTCATTAGTAGATTGGAAGTTTCAATCTCAACTTTAGTTAATCTTTGTAGAAACTCAGAGACACTTTGATTTGTCTGGGCAAAAGATAACTTTTTTCTTGATTCAGTTTTTAATAAATGTGTTTCATATAATTTTTCTAACTCACAGAATTTGTTTAAAAGGTCATTATATTTATTACTCAATGAATCATATTTAAGAGTTAGAGACAAATGTTCTTTCTCTAATTCTTTGTTACGTGTTGCTAATTGAGAAATGTTTAATGTCAAGGATGAAATTGTATCACTAGTGAGCTTAACTGTCTGTTCCTCACAATCAGTCATTCTATTCCACAATTCTGAAACAATTCTATGGACAGTTGGATTATTGTTAAAATATTCTATGTCCTCCTTTTCAATTCTCTCACTCTCCTGTTAAATTCTCATCTCACTAGTAGGTGGTTGCAACTGAGGGTTAACTGTATTATCATTGTAAATAGTACTGTTATTGTGGACAAAAAACAAGTCAGGTGTATCTACTCTAAAACCTAAATTTCTTAAATCCTCCTCTATTTTTTGCACAGATTTAACATCAATAGAATTACCTATATTGTAATTATCAGTATTATGTTCAATCTGAGAGGGTATTCTACTTACCAAGGGATGGTTGCCAGTCCTGATTTTTGGCGCTTTTTTCCTTTGTAAGGGTGAGCTGAGGAAGTCTGATGAGGTGGTGGATCCCTGTTGCAGCTGTGGCTTGTCCACTGTTGATGAAACCAGTCCCATTTCCATTTGTCTACCAGGATTTTCTCCTGGGAGTGAGTTGACCCACCTTGGATAGGGGGTTGCTGATTTTACTGACTGGGCTGGCCTCCCTTTAACTCTGCCAATGCCTGATTCATCTGCTGAAACCCTACCTTGCAATTGTTTTGCAACTGCTCTACCTCTTTGAACATGAGTGATTTTGATTCCTCAAAATTCAGAACCTGTTTGGCCAGGTGGGACAGTTGATCCTGAAGAGGAGGAGACATCTTTTTTATAGTTATCTTTTTTAAGAGGGCGTCCTTTTCCTCTATACTCATGCTTTCTGCCTGGGGTTACTGTTGGCCCTCCATGGTGATGTCCTGGAAAGTTTTTGTTATCTTTAGACCTGGTATTATAAGCAGGCTTTTCACTTACACTGTCCTGGGGAGCACTCATATTGTTAAGAATGACAATATTTTAAGTCTACAAAAGGAAAAAACTCTATGGAATTAGTAGACAAAAGATATTAGCAATTATATTACTAATAAAAAAGCAATGGAGCTTACCCTGAATTTATGTCTTTATTTATTTAAATAAAATGTAAGAAAATTCGAAAAAATCTGTTAAAAATATAATAATAAGTTTAACTAGACCTCTATAAGGGTGAATAATTAGCTTACCAAGCTTTAACCAAATACCAATTTAATTGGGTGCTATATTGGTGTCCAAATACCAAGTGAAATTGGGTTTATATTGGGTACAGTTACTACTGTAAATATCTAATTTTTATGATAACAAATTAGTAAAATTATTTTAAGGGTTCTTTTCCGCAATCAATGAGTTATGATGACCCACTAATATGCAGATAACCCAAATTTTTGGTTATTTTGAGCTGTACTAAGGTAAAAATCACGTCCCAAGGCTGATACTAAATAATAAGTAAAATATAAGGAAAGACCCCCAATTGTCAGTATATTCTAGTATATAAGTATGATATAATAGTGTTTATTTATGGTCCTACTACTTATTGATAAATGATTTAGTGATTAAACCTCAGGGGAAGACTAATAAAATAGTTATACTCAAGTCAAACTCACAATACTTGGATTTAAGTGCGTGCTAGTGGTGGAAAATAGATGAATAAAATATAGTTATAGCTTTATATAAAGATAAAACAATTTATAGTGGCTTTATAATATATTTCTAAGGGTTAATAACTGTATAGCAGTGTTTGTTGGAGTTGTAGTAATTGATTGATGATAAATAACCGTCAAAATCCCTCCTTACTTATACCCAAATCCACTGGAGTGCACAGACCTTCAATCCAGATGATGTCACTGCTATCCCCGGCAATTACAGCACTGTGAGGCCCCATCACCTCCCCATGGCTTCCACTTCAAGAAGTTTCAACACCCAGACCTCCAGTAAGGACCCTCCATCACTATTAATAATAACACTGATCCATACCATAAATAGAAAACCCAGATAAAAGCGGATACCATAAAGAAACAGGTAAAATAAACAATCAAAAAGAGATTTAATTAAACTAAAAGCATATAAAGGAAACAAATAAAATTTCCAAGCCCCCAATAACATCCCCAAGCATCCACATTAACCCAGAAACATCCTTCCAACCCATAAATCCGTGAATAACCATCCAAGGAAGTAATTTTAGTTGTCCAAACTGGGTGTATGAGCCTGATATAGGTGTCTATGCTTCTGTAGGCGTTGTGAGTCCACTGATTTCGTCCATATGACCTAAAATAAGCAGAAAAACAAAGTTTATATGCTATTAAGGGGCTAAAACCCACTTATATACCTAAATATACATAATATACCGCATATTTCACTTAATATATGATTTATGTATACATATAAGCTTATGTATATCAATAATTACTTCATATCACTTAAGATAAGTATATTATGACTCCATTAACACCTTAATAAATATTATTTGGCCATGGATAAGCTATTTAAACTATTATAAGTTATATAATAGAATAATAATTATATATATATATAATAAAATAATATATATTATTATTTTAACCTTATTTTTAAGATATAAGCTTAATCTACTTAAGGTTATCTTATTTTAAGCATAAGAAATACTCAGTCCTAAGGATATTTAGGCTGACAATATGAGACCTACAGGCTATTGAAAATAAAATTTTCAGTTACTCAATTAAAAAAAATATTTATATTTAAATAAAAATAAAAATGGTCTTTAAAGTGTATAACTTGAAAGGTTGTTATGGAAATGAATGAAGAAATACTATTTGGTAAAAGGGTCCAGTACAAGTTCAGCTGAACTTGTGCTGGACATGTTTACCAAAAAACAAATTGATGACATCAATTATATTCATGTTCTAGCCTATTTTTTTTTAATTTTCTTGAAGTAATTAGTTACTGTACAAGACCAAAGTGTCAAGCACAAGTTTGGCCAAACTTGTGCTGGACACTTTTACCAAAAAAACAAATTGATGACATCAAATATCTTCATTGTGGAAGAAGACAGATTTGATATCTAGATCTGTTTTCTCCAAGTAGTTGTCCAATTTGGCAGCTCTGTTTGTTATAAAAATTGCCAATAGATGTTGCTTCTCCTTCTTTGAATAATCTAAAAACATGAACTGAAGATATTTCTCATTGCATAATAACTGAAGTGGATACTTCATTAAATACTGATCTTTCTCTTTGAAAAATAGGTTTAAATTTTAAAGAGAATTGCCCAATGCATCTTAAATTTGACACTTTAATTGAATGAATTTTATGGTGATGGTGGTAGTTTAAAGAAAGGGAGGATAAGAGCAAATTATTGAAAGAGAGATGAATTTAGAGAATATTTATAATATTAGATGAATATTCACAACTGAATTTTTCATGTATGGTAATAATTAATGCTGTCTCATATATTTTAATAATAACTAAATACATATAGATAGCTGAAAAAAGTGCATTATTTTAGAGCCTAGGTTTTTTTTTGCCAATATATTAAAATTAGTTTCTTTAATAGTGTAAATGTAAAATAAAAAATACATTACTATTTTTTCCCCTTATAAAATATATATATATATATATTCTCCTACATTAAATTTTTTGAACATTGTCTTATATTTTTTTTATTCCAAGGAACAATGATAAATTTTTATTGATAAGGGCTCAATATCAACTTTTGTCTAGAAAACTTAAAATTATGTGCAAATATTTTTACAGAGTTATATGTTTATTAATAAAATTTTTAGAAAGGACTTAAATAGGATGCTTTTTTTTATATATATATTTGTTGAAATCAAAATGATAATTGAAATAATATTCCAGACCTGGTATACTATGTGTCATTTAAGATATTTCTACTAATATCAAACCTGACCTCCTAACATTAAATGGATCAAGATATAAAATTGAATATTATGGTATGTTAAGTGTTGTGGCTCAACCATTGCTCAAATTTGGTCCAACTGAGGCTCAACTTGAATACAAGAAGGGATAGATTGAGGCAGCTCAATTTAGGGCCAACTTTTTTTTTTTTTCAAACGTTTTTCATCTAATTTAAGAACAGTTTCCTAAAACTTTCACAACATTTCCCCCAATTTTTTTTTTTCCCAACCTCTTCCTGAAAGTTTCAAAGAGAGGGAACACTGCTATCAGTTCACCCCCACAAAGTTCATGTGGTGAAATGGTTCCAAAAGATCTTTACTTGATAAATTTTTACTCATATACTACTCAAAAAGGTTCCTCAAGGATTATGTCATGGGTGACTATGAGATCACTAAAAAAAAAAAATGACTTGCCTAAAAGTCCTCTTAAGTTTCAGCATGTGACCATTGAACAGTGTGAAGCTGGTAAATGTTAATGTTGACTGGAAGTCCATGAAGGTGTATGTCCAGTGTTATGAAATGGCATGTGACACTTTCCATAGGAAAAAGGTTAGCCCAACAGCTATGTCAATAACCCTGTTAAGCATATCCAAGCAGCCATGGAAGGAAACTCTCTTATGATCTTATAGTGCAGTCACGCAAGTCACAAGGAAAGAATGTGATCCTTACAGTCTTTGACTTCTGCACTAAGATGGTCCACTTTGTCCCCATTACTACAATGGTTACATCAGAGGGGATGGTAGATTTTAATGATGGTGCATGTCTGGGAAGTGACATGGTTTGCTTGAAAGTATAGTATCAGACAGGGGAACTACTTTTAACTCTACGTTGTTAAAAGCAATATATGTGTGAACAACTGAACATTAAGCCCATATTGTCAATAGCATAGCATCCACAAACTGATGGGCAATCTGAGATAATGAACAAGGCAATCAGACAATACCTGCACCACTTCATTAACTATCATCAAGATGATGGGGTAAAGCTATTACCACTTGCCAAATTCTCATACAATACCCAGGCACATTCTGAAACAGGTATGTCACCGTTCTATGCTAACTATGGATATAAAACAACACTCTCAATGGGTACTCCATCCATCTTACAAGTTCCAGAAGAAGAAGAAGAAGAACAGATTCAAAGAATATTAAGTATATGTCAAGAACTAGAAGCATCACTCAAGCTATCCCAGGAGTCAATAAAGTAGCATCATGATCAAAGAAAAGCTCAACATTTAGTGCTAAAGGTAAGTAACAAAGTCTGGCTAAACTCAAGATTTTCTTTCTACATTGGCACTCAACATGACTAAACTAAATCACAAGCAGGTCAGCCCAGTTAAGATGAAGTGAAAACTTATTTTGTTTTAGTATATGAGTTGAAACTACCATTTTTTTAATGAGACAAGTTTATCCAGTATTCAATATCTCCTAACTCACAAAAAGCATGAAGAAGATAGATTACCAAGATGCTTAGAAGAACCACCAGTACCATTCTAAATTGGAAACAAAAGAGGAATTTTGAAGTAAAAAACATTATTTCTAAGTAGATGGACAGAGGGAAACGTTCAATACTTAATGCACTGAAAACATGATGGAGTAGGAAATAGATCTCAGAAGCTGGTAGAGAACTTAGATAAGGCTAAGAAGAAGGTGCAGGATTTTGAGAAAGAGTGCAGGGGACAGGAAGTGTAGAAGAGGGAGGGAGGGAGGAGGGGGGTGGGGGTTAATGTTAGGATTTGAGTTGAGAAACAAGGAGGAGGAGTACTAAGGCATTTAAGGGGCAAGTACTATGGAGCACTCCTCATTGGACAACTTATATAGTAATCCAATTACTTCTTAGTCTCATTGCCATATTGGTATTGTCAGTCCCATCTCACTGTTGGTAATCCCAACATAGAGTCAGTCTAGTCAGTCTCACTGATCATGTAGTATAGTCAGTCCCATCTTAGGCTAGCATCAGCACTTGTAGTCATCCACCCTCTTAAGTCTTAACAGATAGATTTACCACCACACAATATGGGGGGTGGACTTGCTAGCAAGTCTGCAACTTGAAGTCAGATGGAAATCAGATGGAACTTAGACTGAAGTAATACTGAACTTTCACTTGAAGTATCACACAAATAATAATGGATCTATATTGAAAACATAGTGAAAGTGTGAGGATAACTGAATGGAAGCCAGAAAAAATCATTCCATGAGTCTACTCAATGCAAAGTATCTTTTGAAGCAACTTATTAAAATAATACTTTATTAAATTAAGTTGATCAATAAAAATTGATTGACAATATCACAATTCTTAAATACAATAATTTAATTAAAAAATTTCAGATTACATATAAAAAAAATCAGTGACTTTTTTTATTTCTTACAACTGTTTTTACAGAATTGAAAACTATCTTTCAGCTAATATTTTATGTAAGTGAACTCTGTTCTTTGCCCAAAGAACAGAGTTCATCCTCCTATTTTCACACTCTGTTTGCACCAATCTCCATCTCTTTCAATTCTATCAACACATGCTTGTCTTCCCTCCCTTTGCCTTTCCCTATCCTCCCAGCCCCATTGTATGCCATCCTCTTTTGATCCCCATTTCACCCCTCTCAACCTCTCCCAGACCCTTTTCTTCATTTAAAATGCCTCGGAACCCTTAATCTTCCCTTCCAACTCTTTCCCAACCTTTTTGCTACCCCATATACCCTTCCTCACCCCTCTCTCCAGCCTTTCCAACCCTTGTAGCCCCATTTGTTTTCACATGAGCTTGAAGGTGTGTTCAAAGTAAATTCAATACTTCTTCATGATGGTTTCATCACTTCCTCAATGTGTGCTCAAAAAGATATGAATTAGGGTTCAAGGTTGCAGACTTGCTAGCAAGTCCGCCCCCCATATTGCATGGTGTATGAGATCACTAAAAAAAAAAAAAGACTTGCCTACAAGTCCTCTTAAGTTTCACCCTGTGACCACTGGACACAGTGAACCTGGTAAATGTTAATGTTGACTAGAAGTCCATGAAGGTGTATGTCCAGTGCTATGTAATGGCATGTGACACTTTCTATAGGAAAAAATTTAGCCCAACAGCTATGTCACTAACCCTGTTAAGCATATCCAAGAAGCTATGGAAGGAAAATTTCTTATGATCTTTGTCGGCCAGTTGTCTAGAAGAAGGCAGGAAAAGGGGAAGAAAAAGAGTAGGAAAGGAAAATAGGAAAGAAAGTTTATATAAAGTAGAAATAGAGTAATAAAATAATTTATTTAAAGAGAGGCAACGATGAGTTACTTGAGGGATGACACAACAATGAGGTTTTATTAAATAACAATATTATTTAATGTAAGGGTTCTGCGCAGTAAACACTATAATTACTATCAGACTTAACGCAACCTTTAAATAGTTAAATAGAATTTAAATTAGAATTTTAATACCAATAAAAATAATTATAAAACATATTACATTGACAATTGGTTCAGATTTTGTTTGTATAGTAAGTGATGAGGCTACAGGGGATTATCCAAGGCCTTTTTATAGGCAATGGGTCCTCTGAAGCGCCACTACATTTGTAAATACAAGAGTCATAATAAGATGAAACAAGAAAATAAAAGATTAAGTGAAACATAACAATTTAGAGAAAAATATGAAACAAATAATTAAAACCCCAATTAAGAATTAAATTTCCCCACAACTAATTCCCAAATCAGTAAGTAAAAATAGTGAGTAACTAAACAAACCTGAGACATAGGAACTATGAGAAAAAATAATTCAAAACAGATGGTACAGTATGCTTTAAGGGTTTTTAAGTGAAACAAGTAAAAATATTTTGACGCAAAAAAATATGTAATCAATTTTAATTTAGTATAAAGAAATTAATTAATTGTTCCAACCATGTAAATAAATAATTAACTTAAATGAAACAATTAATTAATTTATTACTAAATTAAGTTGAGAATTTTAATACTATTTTATAAAATAAGTATTATAATTTATTTAATTTTTTATTGACACAATTAAGGGTCCAAAAAACTGCGGCAATAATTATGAATAATAGTATATGAAAAAGTATATTTTAATAATTTAAATTTAATTAATTAAAGTAATTACAATATAAGATAAACACTTGAATATAATTATCTTATAAGTTTTTAATGAATTAATGTATAATTATTAAATAAAAAATGTGCCCTTTGTTATGGAATATAATTAAATGCTTTTAAATTATCTTATAATAAAATTAAAATAATATTTAATTTATTTATATAAATAAAATATTAATCACCACAGAAAAAATGGGGGGGTATTGCTAACAATACCCCTTGCTTGAACTCTGTTGAGCCACAAATCTATGCTTGAATTATGCACACATCATCACCATGTAGGAAATTGTTTGGCCTTACATTTAGTCAGAGATTTGTCACAAATTGAGCTCAAGATGAACCTACATTGATCACCGTTTGATCTTGTAAAATCCTAATTTGATCATCAGTTAAACTCCCTTTGATCTCACTTTGATCTAACATAAGCTTTTGCATATCCAATATGTCAACTATTCACTTTCAAAAAGATTCGTAATGAATTTCACATGGAATATTAGAAACCAAACCAGTAATTTTGAGTAAATGTCTCATCAAAATGATTAATCTACAACAAAATACCATCAAAATTCAATCTGATTACTGAAAACTTTTGGTAAAATGACTAATAGATATTTAAATTGGAAAATAATATTCCATTTCTCAATTTCAAATTCAAAATATAAATCCTCGTTTGAAATGTGAATTTTGTAGATTCCTTGCCTTCCTATATTATGAGTAATATTTGAGGTATTTTACACCTTTGTAAATATGGTGTTGTGCTGCTAGAAATTATCTCTGTTTCAATTCAACTTTATTGAAGCTTGATTCCAGAATGATACATATTTTATAACTATTTTGAGAAAAAAGTCACTAGTAATGAATTTAGCCTTTTATCTGTCCTTTATTAAACCTCACTTAATCCTACTTAAATCCAAATTGACCCACAAAAACCTTATTTGGGATATTTTTTAGCCCAGGATAATTCAAGATTGGAGCAAAATATTATTTTAAATATCCAATATGCCTATTGATTAAATTTCTTCAAGCCTACTTTAAATTCACATTAACATTAACTTTCACAGGAAATATTAAACACAAATCTTGAAAATATAGTATTTAAAATCATAATAAATATAATATAATATGCTTACAACAAAATTTTCTTTCTGGATTAATTGAAACAAAAAATTGTTCATTTGTGAAAATAGAAAAAATACTATCCATCCTGAATTTAGAATTCATTTTTAAAAATTTAATGCCCCCTCACTTTCAAGTTTATCATGTATTTCAAAAATTATGTTTTTAATAATTTTGTGAATAGTACACCTGAGATATAAACTTGGGGATATCAAAAACTAAAACATCAGCAAATTGAAATGTTTTTTATTGTTATGAATGGAAATAATGATTGAAAAACACCATTAGAGCAAGTTTGATTTTGAATAATAGGCATACTTTCTCATGTAAATTTCAATAAAAATAATTTTTATTCTTACATAAGTTGCGGTGGATACATTTGAGCTCAAAAAGAATTAAAATTGACAAAATAAGACTTCTATAATTCATATTCAAAAATGAAATCACCCTTCATTATCTACCTGTAAAATATTTTAAATTGAATAATTTCAAAGTCAGTATATACTGATGTTATTTTTTCTTCTAAAAAATTTATTATATAGATTAATAGTCATAAACAGTTGACATAGATGTTAAATTTATATAAGCAATCTTTAATTCATAAAATGATAAAACTATCTTTTATGTAAAAAGTGATGAAGGAAAAAAATATTATTAAATTTTTGATGCACTATCAATAAAATTGAAGATAGAGCATATCAAAAGTTTAAACTTAATTTCAATTTTGATATCATCATTTTATTTTATTTTACTTGAGTAGAAAACAGATTTTAAATGTCAATATAATTTTAAATCCCATTAGTTTGAAGATTTCAACATTTGAAACTATGAAATAAATATTTATGAAAGAATTTTACAATATTTGCCCTTCTAAAAACTCATAAATCCAACTTCAAATCTTCTAACCTTCACAAGTAACCACAATGCATTCTGAAAATACTCTATATTTAAATAATTAAAGGTAAATAAAATTATGTTTTTATTCTTTATTTCAATTTTTGATAAATAATATATATATATACATATATATATATATATAATTTCTTAAAAAGTCTAAGAGGGAACTTAATAGTGGTTTTGGCATTAGATATATAGATTCAACTTTCAAAAAATTTGTTTGGAATAAATTACAAAGACAAAAAGGATATATTTTGATGAAAGAATACTGATTTAGGTTCTCTTAAAATATTATTAACCATTTTTATGGAATATTAATCCATGGTTATCATTCTTTATGATATTATCATAGAATTTTTTCCTTTTTTAATATAATGATTTTCTATTGTGTGGTATGTAGGCTAAGATAAGTTTAAAAGATTTATTGAAGATATATATACCAGAAACAGTATAATCTGTAGATTTATAACTATAACTTACTTTTCTGATGTTTTACATCATTGATAAGTAGCTCATGCATTACACAAGTAAATAATTATAGTCTCTGGAAATAATTCCTTGTGAATTTCAAATTTTTTGTTATTCTTAAAATCATTACTCAAATAAACTAAAAATTTCTTAAAATATTGATTGAAAGAAGGAGTTACAAAATCTTATTTTGTAGTTATAAAAGTTTGAGTTATTTTTCATATTATCAAGTATAATGAACATTTGTAAATTTTAACTTGAAAACTAGTGATCATAGCAAAGTAATACTGGAAGAATGAGATAAAAAGGGTGGAATAAAGTCATAGCACAACAGGAAATGATACGAAATTGTTGATTTTTATCTCATAAAATTCAACTTATTTTTAACATATTTTACCACCTTTAGATAATGTTTAGTGGATTTTAACATTATTATAACAAGCAAACTTAACAATGTTTTGATTTTTTTAACAAAAATAAATATTGTTAGATCATTTTTTTTAAAAATATGACTTATTTTTATGCTTTATCTACAATAGTTAGTAGTTTTTTTTTGCAGAAATTACTTGTTTTGATATTCTATTTTTGAATTTTATAAGAGACTTTATTGCATTAAAGTTTTGTAATAATTTTTCATTAAAGAATCATATTTTAAATCTAGAGAATTGGTTTTGAAATAATATATATTTTCATGTTAATTGACTCATTATTTTTGGATTGATAAATTATGTTAAAATTGGGATTGCTTATTTCTAGTGAGTGTACATCATAGTTTGTTTTCAAATCAAAGATTAATAAATGGTGAAATTTGGTAAAATTCTAAATATCTTTTAAACCTTTTTGATTTAAATAATGTTTAATGTTATGTAATCATTCTATAAGTAGAACACAGTTAAAATCTGATAATGGTACATTGCTTTCAATTTCTAATACTAAAATTCTATTCTACTTGAAACAATGTAAACTAAAGCTTGGTATCTCATAAGAAACTCACAATTTTCAAAAATCATATTTCCAACTTTTTTAACATGATACACATTAAAATATATTTTTAGAATAATTTCCTAATTAGTTTCAAATACTAGAAAATAATGACCTCAATTTATTTTAATACTTAAACCATTCTGATGAGTGAATTTCGCAATCCT
The DNA here is from genome assembly GCA_030280995.1 of Hemileia vastatrix. Classification (NCBI taxonomy): domain Eukaryota; kingdom Fungi; phylum Basidiomycota; class Pucciniomycetes; order Pucciniales; family Zaghouaniaceae; genus Hemileia; species Hemileia vastatrix. The sequence goes on from JASXTE010000001.1 coordinate 65,994,343, forward strand.
CTAAGTAACATATGGTTACCATTTATACACATATGCATGATTTCTCCTTTTGTTTAATTTTAGCTGAATCTAAAAAGTAAAATCACATGTTGAATATCATCTATAGATAAACTTCTTATATTAGAAGCTAATATTTCATATGAGAAATTTGTTATTGAGTTTGGGAAACATTAATAAGTGTTGGGTATTATAATTGAGCCATTTATTCAAGTAAATAAAAAAGGATGACCTTCTAAATATTTCATATATATATATATATATAATAAAAATTAATTATATAGTAGCATTTAACCATGTTTTTATACTAATGTCATATAAAAAAAGGGATTGAACTAAAACTTTCAGTAAAGAAAATAAAAATAAGATAAGTTAATATTCTTGTTTATATTCTCATATTTTTGAAATGGCTTACTTAAGGGAGAAAATTATTTGGTTTTAGAGTACAAGAATTTCTAGATAAAAATCTTCACAATATAGTTTGACCCTCTCAAAAAGAAAATTCCTCAAATTTTACTATCACATTTTATATATTTGTTAAGTAATAGAAAATGGAGTTGTGTCTTTGACAATGAAGCTTTAGAAAATGAAATAAATGATTTAAATTTATAATATAATTTTTGAAACAATAAATCATGTATTCAAAAAAATTTATATATCTTACAATCAAGATAACAGTATTAATTAAGAAACTATAACAACTTTGGAAAGAAAACAAGAAAAAAATAATTAGTAAAATGCATAAGTTATTTTTAGAATTTAAGGAAACTTAATAGCTCTACCTGTAAACTAGCCTTAAAGCAGGTTTGGATTTAACATGTGGAAATTCATACATAGTACCCTTCCATCATTAGAGCAGAATAAAATTTATGTAGTTTTATTTTTTTAATTTATAATAGTATTTTTATTTTTGGCTTTTTCATTAGTATAACTATATATTTTTTAACTTTTTTGTTTTTCATAACATAAGTTCAAAGCTGCACATCACTACTTCAAGATGAAACTCCATATAATGTAATCAATTAATGATATATTATAATGAATTTTACTAGAGACTTTTCAAAAATGGTGATTAAGAATACTTATTATAATTTTTTAAATTTTTATTATTATTCTATCTCTTGAAAGGAGATGGCCATATCTCAATTTATTTAGTTTTTCCTCAGAAAAATTTATTCTTGATCTAAATAAAATTGCATCACTATTAACTAGATGTTATTATACAATTTTAACAATTTTTTTATCTGAACATAGTTGAAAGTATGTATAAATTAAAGTGTTTCCACATAGTCTTACTATTATCCCACCATTATTTTCACATTTAGATTTCATTATAACTGTAAAATAAGTTTTTCAATAATTTTAATAATACCTTAATATTTAATAATTTAGTTACATAGTAGATTTTTTATTCTTTTTTTATATGAGGCTTATTATATAAAAACTACTTTTAGATTTTATCCATTTTGATGTCTGATAATTTAAATTTTCATTTAACTACCCAAATTATATCAAAAAAAATTCAAAAGTATATTTTTTTAATGTACTCTTTTTGATAAACTTATCATTTCTTATAGGTTATTCTTCAACTATTTATTGTAATTAATTACCCACTCATTTATGGTCTGTTATTGTTGTTCATTACATACAGACAAAATAAGGATACTCTCATATTATATTGGAGTTTTAAATTAAAAAGTAAATACTAGTGGCTGGTATTAAATATGAAGTTGTTATAACTAAGTTGAACATTAATTAATTATTAAATGGCATTTTATATTACAAATTTTATTGAATGTATATAAAAATAACACTCAAGAAATATATATAAGATATATATATAACCATTGTATATCAAAAATGAAGTACTTATCAACATGGTCTTTTTAAATGATTTTCAAATTTACTTAAAGAGACATTAATATTACCAATTCAAATTTTATATCAAATACAACAATATTATTATTTCATTTCTAATTATTTTACAAAAAATTTGAGTTTCAAAGTAATTTAATTCAGTATTTGATGAATGTTTTTGAAAAATATTTTTAAAAATAGAAATAACCCCTCACAAAAAAAAATATAATTTTTTTTACTTACAATTTGCACCATATTTCTACCCTTAAAATATTTTTATTCTTCTAACAAAAATATTTTTTAAATAAATTTAAAATTTTTTTCATTATTCAATTACAAAATGTCAAATTTATAATTTATTTTACCTTACTAAAAAATTTAGTTGAAAATTTAATTTTGTATTTCCAAAAAATAAACTTAAATGTCAAAAATTAAAAAAACAAAATTATAAATATAATTATGAGAAAGAGGTAGATTAAATTTATAATATTCATATAAAAAAAATTCATATATTTTATGGTGTTTGAATTTTAAATTTAATGTATTAAAAAATAATTATTAAATAACCAAGCCAAATGAAATTGGCTTGGATTTTTGGTATCACTAGAACTTATTTTTTTTCTTATACTCACATTTTAATTTTTAATTTTTTTTTTTTCTACATTTCTCATTTTTTTTTATGATTTTTAATGTTTTTAAGACCGAAGTTTCTTTCAAACAACTTCGGTCTAACGTTTCTCTCACTTTCCCACCAGATTGCACCTGGTAGGGAAAGTCGCTTCCATTTTAGAGACCAAAGTCCCTTGCAGGGACTTTGGTTTCTCTGTGTGCATTGCACAGCCAGAAAAAAACTGGCTGTGCAATGCACTGCATGCAGCACATGCAACATGCATCGCTGCTGCAAGTAATGCGCATTGCATGCAGCAGAAATGCGCGTTGCATGCAGCCTGCATTGCTGCTGCATGCAACGCGCGTTTCTGCTGCATGCAGCGCGCATTGCACATGCTGCGCATATCTCATGCAGCTGACTTGATATCAGCTGCATGAAATATGGTAGCGATTGTGCAACGCGCGTTGCACACTGCTTTGGCCACCTCCCAGCCTAGTAAATTAGCTGGGAGGGTGGCAAACATTACAGCAAGCAATCGAAGTCGCTTTTAGCGACTTCGATTGCTTGAAAGAGACACTTCCAGCCAGGGGAAACCTGGCTGGAAGTACTAAATTGCAATGTAAGGGACCCAAGCCAATTTCAAATGCTTGGGTCATAAATTAAGGTTTCTAAAAAGCAGCCAGTATAAATCTGGCTGCAATAAAAAGTAAATTTTTTAAATAAAATACATAAAAAAATAAAAATTTGTTCAAATAAAATATACAACACTCTTCAGCCAGTAAGAAACAGCCTTCCATTGTTACACATAGAAACAAAATCAAATGTTTCTTTCATCAACATTGGCCATGTTTCAATATTTTGAACCAAGTAAGATCAGGAAAGAGGTCACGGCAAAAAAATTGCATAATTAAAAGTCTCCCAATTTAATATGGTGCGGAGGTTCATATTTTAGAAATAGGTGGTGCACATTATAGTTTCCTTTAAAAAAATTCAAAAATGAATTAATTTTGGTGCAATGTAAATTTAAATGTGATGAGTGTATGTTTTTTAGCTACGTGAAACATGGTAGCTAGAATTATGTGGCGTCAATTTTTTTTAGATGTGAAATTCAGTGTTCCACAAATGTGCATCTGTACAACATGCAGCCAAGTAAATTCTAGCTGGAATTAGTATATGCATAGGAAAAAATGATCATGCTGTGTACAGTGCCTTGGCAACATCATTCTTGGAATTTAGATGAAGTTTATCATATGACTTGGAGAGCTGCATTTTTTTGAAAATGTGATTAGTGAAAATTCATGATATATACATCTGTTTGCCACCCAATTTCTTTTTCCTTTCTCTTTCTCACTTACCTTTTTCAAAAATTATCAATCATATTTTTGCTTTATCATTTTGAATTATTGGTACTATTTTCTTGACCTTATCTGATTACCGGTAAGCAAATTTTTCTTGCTATTGCATTTCATATCATTTTGGTTTGTTTCACTTTTTTACACTTTTGACAAGTTAATCTAATGATTCTAATTCTGAATTTATTTTTATGGTATCTTTTACTGTACCCTTTCGATTCATTATAAAATAATTCTTTTTCAGTTAACTTAAAGTTTTTTTATTTGTTTGTCAATTTACTTTTCTTTATTCCTTATCAAAAATGTTCAATTTATTTATCTAACCATTTATTTTTTAAAACAGTGATTATAAAATAAACTTTATAATTAATTTTGATCAATCAGCTACAAATGGAAGAAGATTTTATAGACATGTAAGTTCATGTTTTGCTTATCATTTTTCTATATTTCTTTAATACTTTCTCAACCATTATATTATTAATATGAAAAGTAAAACATCATCTCGTACTTGCTGAAAGCATACAGGATAATGTTTTGCTTTTCATAATAATAATTAGATTGTTTGTACTTTACCTTTAATTTATTGATTTTTAAGTTGTTTCAAAGTCTCGTACTTGCTGAAAGCATACAGGACAATGCTACAATTTAAAAATTAATAATTTATTGAAGTATAACTTTCTAAGTCAATATATTGATCAGAGCAAGATTTTTCATTTTATATATGTGGATATCATAATTCCGTAAATTTTTTAATATTACTAGTGTATTGGAGTTATACTTTCATTATATTATTAATATTAAGTGTAGAGCCAAATCTCGTACTTGCTGAATGCATACAGGATAAAGCTATACTCTTTATATGTATAATTTAATAAAGTATACCTTTGAAACGCTTTCTTAATATTTGAAATAAAGAAAAAGTATATAAATTTACTAATATGTAGATATGCTAACTTTTGTATTTCTAATATTGAAGATATGATAAAGTTAAAGGTATCATTGACTGATAATTGAAATTATGTTACTATTTTCTAATTTTTGATTTTTTTCTATTTTAAATCAAAATTGAATTCTCTTAGGATTGAACCATCAATGAGTAACAATTTGAAAAAAAAAACGGCCAGGGAAGAACTCTAACAATAGGTGGGCGAAAGACATTGCTACTGGAATGAAACTTGTAAACGCTCTTGGAATGGATACAAACGGGAAGAAGCCACATTTCTATGCACGATCTTATGCAAATAATATGACAGATTGCAATAATTATTACAATTTTTTTCCTGGATGTAGTATTTATAAACCAAAAGGTGTCTTAATACCTAATGTTCTTGTGCAGACTTTTGAAATTCATGAGCTCAAAGAACTAGATATGTTAGAAGCTACGGTGCGATGCATTAAGGATCTTTCTTACTGCGAAAATGAAATTAAAAATAATGGTTATCATCAAAGAGCTGGTGGTTTTGGAAAAATGTTTGGTGGTGGCTTTATTTTAGATAGAAAGAAATCTTTACATATTCGTAAGTATCACTTTTTTTAATTTAAATACTGAATTTTTGAAGGCTTTTCCTTGCAGATGAATACACTGATGATATTGTAAAAACGGATGAATATAAAAAACGAATGAAGAGGATCGCAATGTACTTTGAATATTTTTTTAAAAAAATATCATATGTAAAGTACAATGAGGCAACTAATCTTTGCGCAAAACTTGGTATTCCTGGATTTTCAAAAGTTTCTAGTGAAGAAGAGGGTGTACCATTTGCTAGTAATTTAACTTGGACATCTGGAGGGAATGGTAATGGGTTCTCTAATGAGGTTCATCTCGATAAGGATGCAAGTGAGTATACTTTAGGAATATTTTTTCCTAAAGATACAGAAAAAAACACCATTCATATGAAGTATGATAAGACCCAACCACGACAAATAGGTGGAGAACTTATGTTTCCCGAAATTCGAAGTAAAATCAACTTTGAAGCAACTAATGGAATAACAGTGACATTATGGCCTGCCAATCAACTAAGGCATTTCACCTCAAGATGTCATGAAATTCCTGGCTTCACTAGGATAGGTTCTTCTATTCAAATCAGCACTAGACTTTTTCATGCTATAGAAAAGCTTAATGTTTTTGATATTGATATTTCAGAATACTTAGAAATTAAAAAAGAAAAATTTAGGTTAGAATATTTGATTAGTGCTTTGAGAGTTTTTTTGAAAAGAGATGACTTAATAGAGGAAGAAATAGAATCAGCAAAGTATTATTTATCTAATGTTAAGACAAATCTAAAAAATCTAGATATATAAATATTAAAAATTTATATTATATATACACAACTTAATGCAAATTTAAACATGATAAATACTGGGAGTAGCTGTAACATTTTCAGTTTTGATAATTATAGTATTATCTATTTTTTTTATTTGTGAAATAAAATAATTTTTTTTCATAATATTATAAGAAAATTTGATTTACTTTTGAGGAAATATATAAGTTGTGAAATCTTTAAATTTCATTTTTATTAAATTGGTGGCAAAGGTTCTAAAATAAAAAAAACTATAATAAAGAATTTGAAATATATTAGCCATAAAAATGTGCTTTTAATGCTACCAAATTAACTGTATAGTATTTTAGGTCAAACAGGCTTATTAATAAAAAAGTTAATAATAAAGAGTTGAAGAAAGAATTTTGAATCAATAATAGATTAAATTGTATTTTTTTAAGAATGTACTCATTTAATTATTTAAATTGTTCTACTTCTGATTAAAAATGTTACAATCAACGAAAATATTTGTAATAATTAATAGATTATATAATATTAAAGGTAAAGTAACAAAACTAGAGCAGTTATCATATTTTTATATAAACAATAAAATATTTAAGAATTTAATACAAGTATTTGAAATCATATAAGTAGATTTTAAAATCTTTGTTATTTCTGGACTTACAATAATTTTTTTTAATAATTAATTTAGAAAATCATGTCAAAGGTTACTTAATAAATTTCAAAGATGGTCACATTTTTGATGTATTTGAAGGAAAATAACTTGAATTATACAAGATATATCATATAGACAGAACTTTATCTATTTACATGTTGGAATATTAATTTATTGAAAGGCTAGGTTTAGCAAAAAAAAGGTGATACTGGCTGAATGGAGCTCCAGTGATTAAGAAAATCTGCAGAAATAGCCCTAGCAATTCCCGGAGGACTTGGGGTATCAAATTTTAAAGGAAATGGATCACACTTGCCTATAAAAGGTTTTATTAATGTTAAAATATAGTTATTTAAATTTTTCCAAATTATTTCTTCCATCAAATGATTTTTTTTTCATGTAAATTAAGAAACTTAACTTCTGATATTACCTCCAAGCAATCAGCTGCTGAAGCCAATCTATGATCTTGAGAGCTCAGAAATAAACCACGGACACCATCAATTATATAGAATGTGAAAGATTGATATCGGTGGTGGGAGTATTCAGAATTTATTTTGTTTAGTGCAGCCTTTTGTTTCTCTCTCATTATAGTCAGTTCAGTATTTTTGTTTTTCTCACTTGATTGTTGAGCTTCACTAGTCTTGCCACTTGATATTGTTTCAGAACAATATTTTGATTTAAGAATGATAATTGACATAATTATATCAATGATAATATTGCTGATTTGAAGAAGAGTTGACATTGATATATCACGGGTTTGAAGTGCAGTGGGACCAACTTCTAAGCCATCAGAAATCAGAATCTTCAGATTTGAAAGGTGAGCTAGAAGCTGAAGACCACGTTCAATTGGACAATCTGAGTTAATGTTTTGATGTGATGGAAGCTGGCTGAATTCATGTGCGGTCAGATAAAGTGAAGATGATATAAGAGATACCCATGAAGAACGGCAGTGGTCACTTGGGATCATTAATCTCATGAGCATTCTGATAAGATTGGATTCAGGGTGATCCGTTTTCTTTGTTGAGGAAAGAATTTCAGTATTTAAACCATCAGGATCACATAAATCTTTTATTTTTTTGAAATCAATATTATCGAGTACCCATAGCTGTGAGCTATCAATCTCTAAAAAAATATTTGCTACAAAAGGAAAAAAAAAATAAGTAAAAGAACAAAAGTCAAGACTAAAAATTATGGTAACTTACATAACTCAGTAAGTTTTGAAAGCCAATCTTCTCCACAAGATTTTTCCCAATGAAAAGTAAACATTGGAATATTTGACATGGGTTCTTGGGAAGAAGTAGAAGAGCGTAATTCGAGGAGAGTAACAATTTCCAACCACGACCTGAGGACCTTTGCCGTGCTGATTCTACCTTTATAAAAATTATGAATTTTACAGAATTTCTCCTGCAAATCAGATTCTTTTAGAACTGAGGGTGAATAAGTTAGAGGTTTTTTCAATATCTTGATTGGAGTTGATTTCATTGGTAGAGAAGCTTTCAAAGAGGTCAAAGTAGGTAATTTAGGAGGTGATGGGTATTGCTTCTTAGAAATGAAGGAATTTGGTGATGAGCTGTTTGAACCATCATCTTTATCAAACATATCAACATGTCTTGAAGAAGATTTTAAACTTTGCTTTTTTTGATGAACAAGCATAGCTTCATATTCTGACAGTTGATCATCGCTATTTTCATTGCTCTTTTCATCATCTTCATCAGGGAGAGGGCGTTTATGGATGGAACAATCTACAGCAGGTGAGTTTCTGGTACAAAATATCAAAAGAAAGATAAAAAGTACAATATGTAAGCAATAAAAGAGATATATGATTGAATTTTAAAGATAAAAGAATAACAATAAAAAAAAAGGAAACAAGAATATACTCATTATCAAAACCTTTGCTTTTTTTTTGAGATTTATTATTTGATACATCAGAAAATTCATTAGCAGAAGCCGGTTTAATACGTCGAACAAAAGAGGAGCTTTGGGATAATCTCTTTTTCTTGGACCAGATAACAGGTGTTTCAAGATTTTCCTTAGAAGTTGAAGCATGAGTTGAAGCTGATGGTTCATCTGTCTCATCATCATCCCTAATGACAATGACTTCATCAGGAAGAATCATACCCTCCTCATAAGCTACAAATATATATGAAGAAAAAAATATTAATAATATTATCTACTAATTTAAAAGGAGACAAAAAAGGTGATGAACATACATTTTTCAAGGCTTTTCACATATTGGAGTAAGTCATTACAAGGGTTAGATAAATATGAAGGAGAAGGATTATTGTTAAGGATCTTGACAAGCTCTTCTGTTTTATCTTTAGCCAATTCAAGTAAATTGCGATACTGAACTCTTGTTATTTCCTGCCTCTCATTTCTAAGTACAGGAGGGTTAGGTGCCATGCCATGTGGCAGACATGGTGCAAGCTCAAAAGCTTCAAAGCGAGTATCAATCAGAGAGTGGGATGAAACACATTTGGGTGCTGGAAAATCAAATTTTTGAAAAAAAAAGATATAGAACATAAGTGAAATATATAAATTAAGAGAGAGGAACATGATATACATACAAAGTGGAGGTGTAGGATTTTGTATACTAGACATATTGATTAATGAATATTAAAAAAAAGTATTCGATATCAAAAAATTATGATGTAATATGATGAATAATTATAAGAAACTCTATTCTAGAAAATTGAAGTTGATAATTTAATAGGATAAAAAATTGAATAAGATTAAAATTAAAGTGAGGATGAAAGAAACAGAAAACATAAAGAGGGGGATTTTATATTATTTGAGCTTTTTTTAACATGTATTATTCATAGTGGGGTAAACTGAGTAACATGCTAAATCACAATCTGTTTATATTGAAGCGAAATTTGATGTAGCTAACAGAAAATACTAGTAATTCTTTGGGGACTTTTAGTGTGAAAAACAAATAATAAAAAATTTATATCCCATATGCAAATTGCCACGGGTAAATACAAAATTTTTTAAATTAGAATTTACTCCTAAACAATGGAGATACACTTAATTAGTATATTATATGAAAAAAAAGGATAATCCTTTATGAATATTTGTTAAATTTACTTTCAGATGACAATGCAAGATTCACATATATACTGATATGCCTCATCAAACAAGAAATGAATTATAAATATAAAATTGGTAACATTAGAATTTAAGATAAGAATTTGTTTTTTAAGTGACAGGAGGAGTGTCAGGCTAGGGTGTGGGCACCGTGACCAAACCTTTGATAAACTTGGATACAACTAAGGGAAAAAAAAATTGACTAGTTTTATTTTGCAATATATCTTAGTCTGCACAAGATATTGCATTGTTGTCACTAACTATACCAAAATTGTTACTTTTCAAAAGTTATAGGACTACTAAGTTGATAAAATATTATTATGAATCACCCAATGAAATACCTTAAGCAACATTCAAAATTATTAAAATATTAATATTCAATTTGAGATTTGGATTAGCTAATTTTTCACAACTTACCACAGTTTTGATTAATATAATAAAACTTGAAAAAAATTGTTGAGATAACCTAGAAATGGGTGCAAGAAAATGATGAAACATATGACTTGAAACTTAACTCATACACTATTGATAAACTTCATGGATCCTGATTAATTTCTATCAAAATTAATTTTGAGACTAGCATATTGAATTTTAGCTATGACCAAGTACTGTAAGTGCCATGGTTTGTATTCAATATATTGGTGTTGAAATTAATTTTGATAGGAATCAACAAGTATCACATGGCACCATGCATGAAAAACTGACAGAAACCATCAAATTTATGAGGCAATGAACCTCATAATTTCGATCGAAATTAATATAGACCCCTGCATATTGAATACAAGTCATTTCACATGGACTACACAGACATAGATAAAATTCAACATGCATGGCTTAAAATTAATTTTGATCGAAATTAACCAAGGCATTAAAACATCAATTTTTATATGGTGTACTTGATCAAACCAGTTTATCTAACTGCTTAGCTTACCTATACTTATAGGAATTTTATGCATAGTCCATGTCCATATTAATTTCAATCGAAATTAATGTTGACTAATACATAATGAATACTTGCTATGCCACTTACACTTTCCAGGCATAGCTACCATTAAATATGCCAGTATCAAAAATTAATTTCGATCAAAATTAATGAGCATGATAATCATGAATTTCTGTAGTCAACTTCTTATTTTTATGCATGGTGCCTTGCCAACATTAATTTCGATCGAAATTACTTTTGATACTGGCATATTGCATGTATATATGCCTGGAAAGTGTAAGTGGCATAGTGTGTATTCATTATGTATTGGTCAACATTAATTTCAATCGAATTTAATGTTGACATTTGCATATTGAACCCAAGCCAGAAAACAACCCAGAAGATTCTTCATAAAACTTCCCATTAATTTTGATCGAAATTAAGGCTGACCATATACATATTGAATGGTAGTTATATCTGGTCTGAGTAAGCAGAGATTACTTATATTCAATATGTATTGGTCAACATTAATTTTGATCAAAATTAATGAGCATTTTGATCATGAAATTTTTCAGTCAGTTAGTTGTTTCAATGCATAATGGCATGCCAACATTAATTTTGATCAAAATTAATGTTGAAATGATATAATGCTTTTTTGCATGACATGTAAAGGACGGCAAGTATTTTTAAGTATTGAAATTTACTATACATGTTGAGGGTAAATATAAAATTTACATATCCATATTAATTTCTATAAAAATTAATGTTGACCAATACATAATAAATAGTAGATATGCCTGGCTAGTGTAAGTGGCATAGCTTTTTTTCAATCTGCACTTGGCAACATTAATTTCGATCGAAATTAAGGTTCATGATTATCATCAATTTATTCAGTCAGTTGCTTACTGTTATGCATGGTAACATGTCAACATTAATTTTAATAAAAATTGAATTTGACATGCCACCAAGCATTTTTATGTAAGATGAAAAGTAGGGCACTCTATTCTTAAGTAAACACATTACAATGCATATTGGGCATGTAAATATCATTTACACATTAATATTAATTTCAATCAAAATTAATGTTGACCAATAAACATTGAACACAAGCTTTACAACTTACACACACCAGATATAACTACCATTCAATATGTATATGGTGCTCACTAATTTCGATCGAAATTAATGAGCAGTTTTATGAAGAATTTTTTGGGTCGTTTTCTGGTTTGGGTTCAATATGAAAATGTCAATATTAAATTCTATTGAAATTAATGTTGACCAATACGTAATGAATACACACTATGCCACTTACACTTTCCAGGAATAGACACCATGCAATATGCCAGTATCAAAAGTAATTTTGATCGAAATTAATGTTGGCAAGGCACCATGCATAAAAATAAGCAGTTGACTCCAGAAATTCATGATTATCATGCTCATTAATTTCGATCGAAATTAATTTTTGATACTGGCATATTTAATGGTAGCAATGCCTGGCAAGTATAAGTGGCATAGCGTGTATTCACTATGTATTGGTCAACATTAAATTCGATTGAAATTAATATGGATACATAAATGTGACATAAAGAGGTATGGACCATCAATTTGTTGAAAATACATTTTTATATCTCATACATTATTTGTTTTTCTTAAATAAAATGTTACTCTCTCTCAATATCACTTTATAAAATTTACCAAGCTGCTTTGAAAAAAAACAGAATACATAAAATTCAATATAAGATAGCTATATTACACAGAAGATCACTGTTATACCTAAGTTATGATGATGTTGATGCTCTATTAATTGATTCCCGAATCTTTACCAGATCAATATCAGCTCCAACCCCAAGTGACTCACGTTCATTCACAGATAATCCTTGCAAAAATGTTGCTGAATAGCAATTCTTGGGGAGGTATTTGGGAACATTGAATATACCATTTTGTGCAACTGTCCTTTCTGATGAGTGTGAATATGTTTTTAATGCTGATTTTTTTTGAGCTGGTGTATGGGCTAAGTCCTTTGTCATCTTATCCATTTTTTTAAACAAATCATTTAGTTCAGGATTTCGCCATCCAGGAATAGCTCGGATAGGTGCAGTTGGGACTGGTGCTGGGCCTTCCTCGATATCAGAGATGCACCTAGTATCATGAAAAAGCACAACAAGACCTGGCACATCACTGCAGAGATCTCTTGCTAACTTGTAGCGTGCACTAGCAATCTGAATTCCAACTAAATCAGCTTCATAATAACAAAAAGCAAAGTAAAATAAAAAACTTACCTTGGTCCAATAACGTTTTACTTGTGCCCTTGCCCTCTTTTCAATCTTTTCTCTTGCTACCCTTTCCTCTTCTTGCCCAAACAACCTTATCATCTCCTTCCCCTTATTAACTACCCATTTCTCAATAACACATTGAGTGAACTGAAGCTTTGACTGATCGATTGTATTCAAGGTGGTGAGCCATCTGGTACAGTGGTCGCATACTATGCTTCCCATGACTTGATTCCAAGTTGATTCTGAAAAATCACGGCAAGTCCAATCAAACGCGAATTTCCGAAAACCTTTTTCTTGCAATTCACGCTCTAAGTTTCTTTTGACAGAAAGTGGGATCGGTGCTCCTCCTTTTAGTCCTCGAGGCTCAGGTGCTGGAAAAAATTCGGGTAGTCGAATTTTGGATCGCAAGAAGGCTATAGAATTGGTTATCAGAAATTGTCGATCAGCTGCAGAATTGGAACGGTTAGAAGATTGGACTTGGGTTAGGACAGTTTGAATGGTTTTTAGTTTGAATTGGCTCCAATCTTTCCAATTTTCAATCTCCAAAGGTGTTGGGCTCGCAGGATATTTTGATATTTGTGTTGGTCCCCCAAGACAATACTTCAGAAAGTGGTAAATATTTCTATTTAGACTGTCCGAGCTCCTGGGAACATCATTCCTTCTAACTAAGCCTCTTACAGCCCTTAACCCCCGTTCTCGCTCATGAGACTCTGCTGAATTGAGTCTGTGGTAATCACTGATACCCATAATGATTGAGGGATTCACTAACAATTCAAATAAGTTAATTAAATTGGTTATTTTTCAATAAAAGAATACACTACAAATTTGACTTACATGCTCCACTTGTGCTTGCTCCTTGGTAAGGCTGAGCAGATGATGATTGGTCTCCGAAAAATTCCCTCAATACTTCACTAGCCCAATCTCTTCCTAGCTGATCAGCTTGCTGATTAGCACTTTCAGAAGCAGAAGGATGATTGGGATTAAAATTTCTCGGTTCTGAATGAGACTCTTGGCCTGGATTGGGATTAGGTGGTGGGTTAGGATTAGGTGGTACAGATTGAGATGCATCTGGAGGTGGATCAGCAGAGGGTGGTGGAGGAGTATTTCCAGTATTAGTATGTTGAGGCGGAAAACAATCAGAATCGGTTGGGTCAACAGACATCCCTTCAAAATTATCATCCATAATGAACTGTAATAAAATAAAATAAAATAAAAATAATCAGTTGTTAAAATTTATACCTATCAAAGCTAAAGTAAAAAAAGATACTATGTATATAGTCTTGTAAACGTGTATGTTCTCTTGTCGAAAAATAAAGTGAATAATATATAGCTATCAGCTAAAGTTGGAAGGTCAAACTATTTATAGTAGATGAATGAGCAAGAAGATCATTCATTAAGTAAAAATTTTATCATATTTCTCATTATCATGATTTTATTTCTTTCATTCTTACATTTAAGATAAAAATGACTCATTGAAAGCATGGGTTCTCTCGCAATAAAAGCAACCAAAGTAATTGTTCACTGATTTATGATAAGGTAAGTTGGATGCATTGCATTTTTTAATCGAGCATTGAATTATTTCTTTCACCATTTACAAATATCACCAATCCTACAAATTTCCCCAATCCCAAATTAACACAAAGATGTTAGTCAACAGAAAATAAATTTGATTAATTTTTTCACTCACTACTGTCTGCAGTCCAATGGCAGTGACAACCTTGTCTTTGATTCCAAACATTCCTTTTTTGTGCTCGACAGTAGCTGCATGTCCAATTATTGCATCTTTCTTAATCCCAATTTGAATTGCTTTGGCTACTCTTACTAACCGACAATGCACTTGTGGGAAAAGCTCATAGGGATCCTTTGATGTTTCTTCTGGACGGAGCTCTTTGAAAGGACTTACTATTAAATATATTTGATCAATCTCTTCCTTTGATCTGAAAAGATCATCAATTTGCCCAAACTGGCTATCTTTTCCATAGTAGAATTCAATTGTTGAATTAGCAATGTGTCGATGGTAACTAGTAAACCTCTTTCCATGTATCAATATGCTTGCTACATTTTCAACTACCCGATCCCCACTTTTCTCCAATGGTGTCAAAGCCCGTCTTGAAGTTTCTTTTCCCATTCGTGCCCTTACCCATTTAGTAAATAATGCCATACTTAGATGGATCCATTTGTTTTGTTTATCGAGATCAATATGGATTTTTTTTAGTCTCACATTGATCATTATCTTCAGCTTCACCAAGATCTAATACCCTAGACTTCCGATACCAATGTTTGAGCATTGTTAGCGGTATCTCTCCTGTGGTAAATATTAATAAATTAGCACAGCTGAGTTTTTAAATCATTGCTTACAAACATTACATACGTGGATGGTGATTGTTTGGAATTTCAGATAATATATGATTCACCCGCTCTCCAGACCAAGTAGCTGTACCTGATGGTGGACCAAGACGCTTTATCATTTCAGGATAATGTTGAGTGATATTCAGATTTGGCTTTGCATTAATATTCTTCCAACCCTCTTCAAGGCACTCACAATACTCTAACAGAAATTGATCTAGATCTTTAAGCTCATTAGTCTGTATATTTTTTAATGTCAAAAAATTGGTGATCGAGCATAATGTTACAAGTGACTTGAGAAGATAATATTCTCTTGGTTTATCAGCTGAGGAAGCTGAAGATTCAGATTCTTTAAATTTTTCAAACCAAAGGGGTATAAGTGACAAAGGGAAGTAGAGAGTATACAGCATGTGCCATTCTGCTGCCTTGAGGGATCCTGCCTTTTTAGATCCTACTGATTTTGGAACTTGTGTTAGCCAGGAAGGTCTTCTTACTTGATCAATCATCTTCCATACAACCTGTAGCTCTGCTGCTGTGATTCGTGGATTACTACTACCTTCATTTTCTTTCTCCTTACCTTTCCTTTTATTTTCTTCATCTCCAGCTGTCTCATTTGATGAGTGAGATCCTTCACTCTGTGGTATGCTAATGCTTCTTTGCCTTAAGTTATACAATGAATTCCTACTGTCACTGCTGTGAGACTGTATTGAGGCCACATCGCTATATGGAGGAATAAATTTGGAGCTGGATGACCTACTCTGGCTTCTTGATTGATTTGTTCCCAATCCTTCATTATCTAGTCCATGATGAATTGATGACTGTCTTGAACTCGTACGTCTTTGCCGCTTGTGCTGTCTCGTGTGTCCTGTATCATCATCATCATTATTCGTGGTGCTTAAGCTACTTCTACGTTTTTTCGAATGTTTGTGCAGTGAAGTATCAGAAAAGAAATCATCATCTTCTTCTCTTACATGCCAATTTTTATCCTATTCCAGCTTTCTTTCTAGATCTTTTGCTGCATTTTGGATTTGAAAATAGCTTAGACTGTGATCTTTTAGGTTGCCAAGCATATGTAAATGCATAACATCAATTGAGCAATATTCAGTTGGACGCCAATATTCAAGGTTATTCAGCTCACTCCATCGTACCCCATGATTTTGAACAATTGATACACGCTCCCAATGTGACTTAGAATTTTTCCACTTTGTTGCCCAGCACATATGATCCTCATGATTCCGTAATGAAAAATTTCCCACATTCTTTTCACTAATTTCATCTTTAGAGATATTACAGAAAGAGCAGAACATTTTTGCAGAGTGACTCGAAAAGCCAGCCAATTTTTGTATTGCAGGAATGTCACCTATCAAAGAGAACAATGCAACTCTTAATTTCCCGCCTTGTGGATAAAGATGTGTCTTTTCAATCAATATACCATCCCATAGAGTTTGTAGATCATTAACCAGTGGTTTTAGAATGTGATTAAGCTGTTCACTTGTGGGTTCTGTTGGTCCGGGTATAATAGAATACAAAAAAAGATTTTCCATTTTGTATCTATCTTCTTGAGGTAGGTTCATACACACCATCATAATATTGCCTACAGACTTCTGATGACCTCCAATCCTATTGCCACCAGGCCTAAACCAGTCGACATATAAAGTAAACATTAAGTTGCCTGAAGTTATCGTATATTCATCATCATTGCTATCCAGAGCTGGAGTGGTTATGGGAAAGTTTTTCCAAATTGAACCATCACAAACATCCTTCATCAAATCACACTATACACGTTCTGCCACAGGGGTTTTCTTCTCAATCAGAAGCTCAAATTTGAACAGTTTGATCTTTTCCTTAAGCCAGTCGATAAAAGAATGGTGATGAAATGTTTTAAGAGATAAGTATTTTACATGTTCTTGATGTTCCTCCATCAAATACAGCCTTTCATCACATTTAACTGCAATTTGTCCTGCTCCAAACATTTTTAAATAGCGCTTTGATGATGAAAGAAACGGTTGATTGCAACATAGTATAGATGGTTGAGATTCAGAGTTATACTCATAAAGAGCAAAGCATTTAGGACAGCATGTTTTAGTGAAAAATGATTGATTGAGCTTTAATCGACTAAAAACTGTATCTATCGAGCGTGGGACCAGGCCGACAATGCTATCAGAATCCAGTATTCCACTATCACCTAGAAGTTTGAGCTTCTTAATTTCTTCATCCAAAAATTGAGTACAACCTTCTTTGCTCAAATGATGAATCAGAGAAAGCTTTGCTGCCTGCCACATAATTATTTGGCTATACCGTTCCCCAAGATTTGAGTTTCTAGAGACTGTTGAAGATACTTCTGCCCCCAATAGCAACTGCCCCTATGTAATAAATCATTGAAACATCATAAAGACTTTAATTCTAACATTGAACTATAGATATACAGCTTACTGTTTCTGTGGAGCGGGAACTTCCAATGTTAAGTGGATTGTTGGAAGAAATAACCATCTGGGCCTTCCTATTTCTTTCCTCTTGATGTTTTGCATAAGAATTAGAGCTTTTGAAAGCCATACCAACTTCAAAGGACCCAGAAGAAGTTTGATACTTTCTATTGACACATCCAAGATCTTGACATTGACATACATGAAAAAATGGAGGCATTGTAATTGTGATAATTGTAGGAATAAGTTAGCTATTCGAAGTTACCGATTGAAGGTATTCCTTTTTTTGAAAGGCACTAGCTAATATAAGCTACATTTTTTTATCAAAAGAATATGATGGAATATGTGTTGAAATTATTTAAGTTTAAATGTTTAATTTTTAATCGGATAAATTATATATTAATTTAAAGTTATGCAGTCTACTTTATTTGTATTCTGTATACTCTCTGCATTTGTACAACAATGCATGCATGTTTATCAGAATATTTTCTATCATAGAAAAAATTCTGTTGTACGCACAAGCATCTTAATTATTTTTCTATCAAATGCCTTCTGAGTTATATCTAACTACCCTATAATTATTTGATTTTGATAAAAATTCTTAGTTATGGACTATAAGAAAAGTAATCCATATTTTTAACATAATTATTTAAAAAATTACCCCAAAAATCAAAGTTAAACCAAAAAATAAGTTTAATATTTTGTAAAAAACAATCACAGACATATTTCTTTCAATTTGAAAATTGGTCTGTACTAGGTAGAATTTTCTATAAAGAAAAAATCAAAAATACTCAAATAATAGATGCTACAAAAGTGTAAACCTTAAAGAATTACATAAAAGCTGAAACCTTGTATAACTTTTCATACATAAATGTGATGAAGTGACACTCTAGTCTATTTATTCAGGTTGAAAAAAATTACTCAATAGAATATGTATTACTATCATATTGGACCAAAAATAATTTTTTGGTAATCAAAAAATGAACATAGCCTCACATTTAACAAATTATTTTTGTGGAAGAATTTTTTGAAAAGAAAAAAAAATCCGTTTCTTAAATGAGTCTGCTTTTATCACATAATCATTCTCTTTATTTTATACCATTCCTTTTGAGTTCAAGTTGCATATAAAAATATAATTTATGCATATTATAATTCCATAAAGTTGAAATATTTCTTATTCTTAATTTTTGTGATATTTCTCCTTAAATCAACTTTGATCATAAAGTTTTGGAGCTCAACAATTTATCCTTCCTCTTTGTTTAATTTAATTGAACACTTTCTTAATCTAATTATTTATGAACCCTAGTAGCTCTTACTTTCCTCATGGAAACCTGCCCACAAACACGAGAACACTTAATAGAATTTTTAATGAGACTTTGCCTCCATTCAATTCTCACTTTTGTAGATCTATACACAATTTTTGTCGTTCACTTTTGGATATGTCACCAGAATCAAATGGATGGAAACAAAACCCTACTGAAGAGCAATTAGACAGATTTTCATCATTTGACATGAATTCTTGCAACATTGCCTTTGAACTACCTCATCCAGAATCAAATTCAGCGGTTTTGGAAAAGTTTCCACCAATTTTCTGTGAATCTTTTATTGAGCACCTTTGCATGTGTGGTTTCCCAGGATCAACTTTTGCTTGGAACCTAGATTGGTTTGACAAATGGAACCAGGTCTTGGCAAATATTCTCATTAAACACTGGGACAATGCCTTAAAAACCAATAATTTGATTGCATATCCAATTGACTCAACTCAAATTAGCTTCTCAAATCAAATAGGAGTTCTTCACGGTTGGTTTTTAGGTCATGCTGATAGATTAAGACTTGGGAAGGATTCTCATAGCTCTCAAGAAATAATCAAAGTGAGAAAGCATAAATATAGAATAAAAAAAAAAGTATGAAAATCCCTTTTTTTTCAACCGTTTTTATTTATGACCTTTATTTCAAATAACAAAGATTCTTAGAATTCAGTTAACCAAACTAAACTTCTTAAACAACTTCCACATTGTGAAACTTATCACAACCTTTTCACAAACATCAAGTGTTGTTCAGACACCGAAATTGATAATGATGGATCGTTAAGACGTATCTTAATGCAATGGAGGTCTGAAGATTTTTCTAAAGTTGCACAATATCTTGACCAACAACACTTTGATATTCGAGATAATTTAACCTACTCTGGAAGTGTGCTAAAGGACTTGGCCTTGTACAAAAGAATCAGTTTGGTTTCAACATTATCCCCTAACCTTAATCCTTCTCATGTCCCCCGGGGTTTGCCGAATGACTGTTATTCTCCCTTATATCTTGCATCTCTAAATCCTCAACAACTCAGACTTTTAAATCCTCAAAATCCCATAAATTTACCTGCTCTCCTTGAAATTCTTTCTTCCTCTAATGTGAGTGATTGACAAACTCCCTTAATAATAGGTTTGCACACTCATGCTCCTCATTTCCACTGTTTGGGACACTTAGCCTTGAAAACAAAAACATAATTTTAATGATTACTATTATCATTAAAATTTATAGAAATGAAATTTGGCTTACATTGTTAGCTCCATTTTTTTCCTTTGAATCTTATACATGCTGAATTCTATACTTCCTTGTACAAAATAATTCAAAACATTTACTTCATTTTGCTGCCCCATTCTATACAGCCGATCAACAGCCTGTTGCTCAACTGCTGGATTCCAATTTGGCTCCTATTTCAACATTGAACATATAAAAAATTTAATATTTTTGTTCTTAATATGAAATAAAAGACATTGAGCTCACCATTATATATACATTTTGAGCACACCTGAGATCTATACCCACTCCTGCAGACTGAATCGTTCCAACCAAAACTTGGCAATTTTTATTAAAATGGAATTCATGCATATTTTTGTCTCGCTTTGTCCGGCTGAGTTCACCCGTAAGCTGGGTATACCTAATATTGTGGTCATCTAAAGCCATTTTTATTCTATTTTGAAATATTAGAAAATTGTTTTTAATAATCCAACACAATTTTGTAAAACAATTCATTATAGAATCACTTACATCTGCAAAAAGTCTGCAAAGTTGGAGAATATAACAGCTTTTGGAAAATTTATATCCCTTTCACCAGACAAAAAGTTTTTTAAGTGGCCTATAAGATGACAAATCTTTGCGGAATGCTGCCAGGTGAAATCAAAAGTTGGAGTTTCATCCAGATTTTTGTAGATTGGATGGTTGCAGAATTTTCTTAAAATCATCAGCTCTCTTAGAAACTCAGATGAGTCCCAAGGGAAGTCAGTGCTTCTGGAGGGCCCATATCGCTCAGTGAATCCTTCTTGAAGCACATCAAGTTTAGACCTCCATGGATCTGCTAATTGAACCGATATCCCCCTTTGAATCTTTTTTGGAAGAGACAAAATTGCATCCTTTGTTCTATGTAGGCTTATGACTTTCATTAAGTGATTGATTGATTTAATAGAATTAGCCTTTCCTTTTTGCAAACCTGGAAAAAGGAAATTCTTCCATAACCAGTCTTCTTGCCACTTTTCGATTCTAAGAAAAAATATGAGACTTTGAAGGTCAGTGGGCCTGTTCTGAAGTGGAGTTCCAGTCAAGCATAGTCGGTGTTGGGATTCCAAGTCAAATATTGTTTGAGCCCTCTGCGAGTAAGGATTTTTAATTTAACTAAAAGAATATTTATAAAAATTGATTATAAAAATTAAGTTTTAAGTTTTAGATATAGAAATGGGCACTAACTGAGCTTCATCTAAAACAACTCTATACCAAAAGAGCATTTGAGTCACCGGTATCTTTTTTTGGCTTTGATTTTTTGACATCGTTGGGCTAGCTATTTCATAGGTCGTTAAAACAATAGAAGTGTCCTGTAGCTCATTGACATTAGTATTTTGACAATCCTTCCCATAAAGAACCTTGAAAGGAAGCGCATTATCTTCAAAGTGCACACTTATTTCATTGATCCAATTCGATAGTGTTGCCAGGGGGCATATAATCAGTGTGGCTGAACTCCGATTAATACCTTCTTGATTTTCTGATACCTGGAATTGTCTTGCTTCACCTTGAGTTGCACTTATAAGAGAAAGAGTTGAAAGTGTCTTTCCCAAACCCATATCATCAGCAAGTATTGACCCGTTTCCTTCAGGGGTTAATTGATTGTTAGGAAACTGATCTTTATAGTCATCGAATCCAGTTCTAAGCCAATGGTTGTCCTGGTGCCTCCACATGATATCCAACTTTTCCTTTAACATTTGTTCATTGTCAATCATAAAATTTATTGCTTGAAGTTGATGTGTTTTGAGAACTGTTTTGATTCCTCGGATAAGTTGATCAGCTTTCCAATCTTGAGTACTCTGAGATATTTGGAAAGAGCCTTCAAAAATTACATGCGGGATATTAAAAAAGATAGTGGAGTCGTAGTTCAGGATTGGACATAAATCGATTTGTGCAGAAGAAAATGCTTCTTTAGAAAGACTGATTAGTGTACTTGAAGAAAAGAGGCATCCCCAAAGTTGATACTGATTACCAAAAACTTGAACCAAGTAAGCATGAAAATAGAAAGGCTTCATAGGATTCAA
Source organism: Hemileia vastatrix (assembly GCA_030280995.1). Taxonomy (NCBI): domain Eukaryota; kingdom Fungi; phylum Basidiomycota; class Pucciniomycetes; order Pucciniales; family Zaghouaniaceae; genus Hemileia; species Hemileia vastatrix. The sequence goes on from JASXTE010000001.1 coordinate 66,016,712, forward strand.
GGCACTTCTTTGGTTTAAATGGTGAGATCCAGAGCCAATGTCACCCAATAGTGGTCCAATGTGCTGACTCTGCACTTGAGAAAGATTACCGACAAGGGTTGGTTTTCTTTCTTCAAATAGTCCAAAAATATGAACATTCGAATGGCCTTGCTGTAAAATCGTGGGGGTCGGTGAGTTTTGAAATCTTGAAATTACATTCATATAAATTTGATTGATTGTTATTGAGAACTGTCCAACACATCTGAGACTTGACATATTAAGTAAGAATAGTATCTGAAGATAGTGGTTGTTAAAAGATGAATTGAAGCAAAAAATGAAGAATCAGTTTTGAATAAAACGACAAAATAACTTTTTAGCATATGCTATGCTAAGCTCATAATTCTTTCACATGTATTATTATTATCTTTTTAATAAATATTGGAAGTAAATCAATGATAACTGAAATGAATAATATGGCTTAAAAATAAACCTTGAGCCTATAGAGTAAATTTTGGTTTGTGGAGGAAGAAAAATTTTCTCAATAAAAATGTGCTTTATTGTTACATTATAATCACAAAATAGAATAATTTCACTCTTATTACACTTATTTATGTTTCTGTCTAATAGTAAAATGCTTTAGATGTCAGTTCAAAATCCAAATTGAAACTACTACCTAGAACAATGTCTTGATACTAACATACTTTTTGTAAGTCTTTGGAAAGACACTTATGGTGATCTCAATAATATTAAAATTGATTTGAATTGTATGTTTTATCAAATATCTATGTAGTCTAGTGTAATAATTGAGATACTACAGTTTAACCTTCTGTTACCAACTTGGCAAGAAAATATATGTAGATATTCTTAGAACGAATATCAAATTTTGCTTTCCACAAGATGGGAAAGTGAATATTATGATATGTTAAGTGATATGTTCAAGCTTTGCTCAATCTGTGCTCAGCTCAAAATCAAAGTAATCACCAAGCTCCAAGAAACCTGTGATTGAGTTTGGTTGAACCTAGGTCTAACTGATTACCAAATCTTTGTCCAATTAATTTAAATCTGGTTTCACAATGAACTCCCAACAGCCTTCCAACAGCTTTCCAACCACTTCCCAACATTTTTAAATGAGGGGTATTGCTAGCAATACCCCCCCCAAATTTTCTGTGGTGAATATAAATTTATTATGTAATATAATATTAATTTTAAATGCATACTCTGCAATTATTATGTCTTTATTTAATTCCAATAAATTGTATGTTTATTTACTGGGCTCCTGGGACAGCCTGGCTGAAAATCTTATAGTGGAGTTAACCAAGTCACAAGGAAAGAATGTGATCCTTACAGTCTTTGACTTCTGCACTAAGATGGTGCACTTTGTCCCCATTACTATAATGGTTACATCAGAGGGGATGGTAGATTTTAATGGTGGTGCATGTCTGGGAAGTGACATGGTTTGCTTGAAAGTATAGTATCAGACAGGGGAAGGACTTTTAACTCTAAGTTGTTAAAAGCAATATATGTGTGAACAACTGAACATTAAGCCCATATTGTCAATAGCATAGCATCCACAAACTGATGGGCAATCTGAGATAATGAACAAGGCAATCAGACAATACCTGCACCACTTTATTAACTATCATCAAGATGATGGGGTAAAGCTATTACCACTTTCCAAATTCTCATACAATACCCAGACACATTCTGAAACAGGTATGTCACCATTCTATGCTAACTATAAATATTAACCAACACTCTCAATGGGTACTTGATCCATGTTACAAGTTCCAGTCCAGAAGAAGAAGAAGAAGAAGAAGAAGAAGAAGAACAGATTCAAAGAATATTAAGTATATGTCAAGAACTAGAAGCATCACTCAAGCTATCCCAGGAGTCAATAAAGTAGCATCATGATCAAAGAAAAGCTCAACATTTAGTGCTAAAGGTAAGTAACAAAGTCTGGCTAGCTAAACTCAAGATTTTCTTTCTACCTTGGCACTCAACGTGCACAAACTAAATCACAAGCAGGTCAGCCCTGTTAAGATGAAGTAGAAAAATTATTTTGTTTTAGTATATGAGTTGAAACTACCATTTTTTTTAATGAGACAAGTTTATCCAGTATTTAAATATCTCCTAACTCACAAAAAGCATGAAGAAGATAGAATACCAAGATGCTCAGAAGAACCACCAATGCCCGTTCAAAATTGGAAACAAAAGAGGAATTTTGAAATAGAAAACATTATTTCTAAGTAGATGGACAGAGGGAAACATTCCATACTTAATGCACTAAAAACATGATGGAGTAGGAAATAGATCTCAGAAGCTGGTAGAGAACTTAGATAAGGCTAAGAAGAAGGTGAAGGATTTTGAGAAAGAGTGCAGGGATCAGGAAGTGTAAAAGAGGGAGGGAGGGAGGGAGGAGGGGGGTGGTGGTTAATGTTAGGATTTGAGTTGAGAAACAAGGAGGAGGAGTACTAAGGCATTTAAGGGGAAAGTACTATGGGGCACTCCTCATTGGACAACTTATATAGTAATCCAGTTACTTCTTAGTCTCATTGCCATATTGGTATTGTCAGTCCCATCTCACTGTTGGTAATCCCAACATAGAGTCAGTCTGGTTAGTCTCACTGATCATGTAGTATAGTCATTCCCATCTTAGGCTAGCATCAGCACTTGTAGTCATCCACCCTCTTAGGTCTTAACAGATAGATTTATTCATTCTCCTAAACATCCATCTCCATCTCCATCCACATTTTTTTTTTTTTTTTCATTCCATTTCAAAATTCCAATTTACCAGCCCTTTCATACATTACTATCAAAAAAAAAAAAAAAAAAAAAAAAAAAAAGAAAAAAGAAAAGAAAAGAAAGAAAGAAAGACCCTATAGCCCCCCTCCACCTACCAACCTATCCTCCTAAACCAATCCACCCACCTTTTATATTGTTTTAATAGATCTTTCTCTCTCTCTCACACACATACAAGAATCAATCAAAGTTAAATTGACTTTCTTTAATAATAATAATAATAATAATAATAATAAAGAAAAAAAAAAAAAAAAAAGGATTCTAATCAATCTGACTATCATAAGAGATAAAAATAAAAAAAAATAAAAATAGAATGGAGTAAAATAAATAAATAAACCCATCCAAAAGTCTTTTTCCAAGAATAAATACAATGTATGAAAAACAGAGTTTCAACATATTCCAATCCTTATTGACCATCAAGATCAACATTATCCTACTCCTCTCCTTCTCCTTCACCCACTACCACCTCTTCTTCATCTTCTCCTCCTCCTACTTCTTCTATTTCTTCTTCTTCTTCTTCTTCTTCTTCTTCTTCTTCTTCTTCTTCCTCTTCATTATTACGACTGCGTTGATGTAGATGATGATGATGATGATGATGTTGTTGTTGTTTACCTCCCTTATTTTCACGACTAGCATGATCAGGTTCACTTTGTAGACTTTCCTCAGGATCAGAATCTGATTGAGATTCATCTTGTAGATTTCTTGGAATCACTAATAAATCTTCTGAAATAAGTTGATATTCATCCGTTAGAGCTAAAAATCGAGCGTATAAACTTGTCTCGGACTTTATATATATATTTGAAGGCAAGGGAAAAGGACAGATAGGAGAGATCAGGACAATGAAATATATTTGGAGAAAGAGAAAAAAAAAACACACACACACCTCGCATTGTTGAAAAATGTCAGGATGGTGATACCAAGCATGAGCAAAGATACGATAGAGACGTCTAGCAATGGAGGTGAAATGTTTTATCGACGTAGGTGGGATCTGTAATCTGTAGTGATATAGAAAAATGAAATGAGAAGAGAAGAGAAAAGAAAAGAAGAAGAGTTATGACCCTGACAATCGATATATATATATATATATATATATATATAAGATATAAACATAGAGTGTGCGAGAAATGGAGGAGGAGGATGACTTACCGACTAGGAAAATAACGAGCAGAGTTAAGTAAAGCAGTTGCACCATCCAAAGTATGTACAATATAATCGATTGCACAACATTCATTATCATTTGCCGTTGCATGAGCAGCACAAAGATATAACCATTCTCCAGCTTTCATTTCAGGACATACATCTCGATGACAATCACGTTGTAAAGCAGTGACAAATGGATGTGATAAATCAAGTGAAAATCTTCGAAGTTGTTCATAAATCCAAACATCCCTAGATACACCAGCAACCCCAACCCCACCACGACCATTGTTGTTGTTGTTGTTGTTGTTGGAAATTTGAACACCAGGATGACCTGTCAACGTCACATCTTGCTGCATATGCATAGCCGTCGGTAAAGAAACAATCCTTTGCACATCATGAGCATCAGTCCGAACTAATTGAGCAATATACTCTTGTACAGCAAAAGGTGAATCCAGCATTTCAAGACGTAACTGATCAATCGAATTAGAAACTCTAAAAACATCTTCTTCTCGTTGACCTTTACGAAGACGCCATATCATATGATGAGTCGTAGTTGATAAGTGGTTGGATGACGTGATGGTGAGGGTTGTCATTTTAGTTTTAGTTTTAGGAGATGTAGTGATTGTTTTGGTTTTTGTTTCTGGTGGTGTAGTTGTTGTCTTTGCTGGAGTTGTTCGTAATGGGTTAACTTGAACTGTTGGTAGAGAGATGGATGGTTGTGTTTGAGTTGTTAGAGGTGATGATGATGATGATGATGAGGACAAAGATGATAATATTGGAGTAGACAAATAAACGGGTTCAAGACCTGAAACTGACAGTTTCTGTGAAAGAGGACTGGACATTCCACCACCATCCATCTCCCCTGCCGGCTTTCCTTTCCCAGCCTTTAGAATTCCCTCTAGCACTAATGCATCCCCAATATGCATCTTAGAGAAGGCTTCCAACTTCATCATCCCTCCTCTAATAGTTGAAAGAAATCCAAAAGGTTTCTTTCAACTACACTTCAATTCATCCATTCAAAAAATCAACAAAAACTATAACCAAGGTTGAATCAAAATACAAAAACCAAACTCTGATCATCTATCTATTCAACATCTCCTCTCTGTCAAGCAATAACCTTCTTTTCATACTCAACACTTCCAACCCACCCCTCTCTACCCTCTTTCTTCAATATCAATGTCTAAACCACAACAAAAGATAACTAACATAGTTTGCTTTACTTTTTTAAACCAAGTTGAACTAGACTTTGGTACTTCAAGATCCCCTAATTTGTTTTCATCTTTTATGATTAAAAAAAAAAAAAAAAAAAAAAACCCCAAAGAAACCCAAAGAAAACTTCAAATGATGAAAGCTAGAACTATCAAATGCATTAATGTGTAACAAGATAAAGAGGCTTTGTCATAAAGAAAATATAAATTGTGCTGAGGATCATGTCATCAAGTACACAAACACATCACATCACATGACGACTACATTTATATTTTTATCATTTCTAGACTTCTTCAAGAAGAGTTTGGAAAAACTCAAGAAAATCCACGTCACGTCCAAGAGATCCACTTATCTAAGACGCTTTTCCAGTAGCCAAAACCTGCTAGAATGTGATCCGAAAATTGCTCAGCGTCATGTTCAGGATTACTTCGACTAGGTTGGGCAGCCAGTTGATCATTTAGCCAACCTATCGACCGAGATGTCCTAACTAATGGTCGAGGGGTTCGAGTACCACAATCTGACGATGCCACTTCAGTTTCATCACCACTATCATCGTTATATTCTTCATTGGAATGGGAGGGCAAGTAGAAGCCTGAGAGATCCATGGGCGAGGTCAAGACTGTTTCGCCAACAGTACTCACTAAACGACCTGACAAATGACCCAACATGTTGGAAGATTCGTTACCGAAAGAATAGGATGAACTGGTTATAAAATAAAATCCAAGTCATATATCATCATTGCATTTAGAAGGTTTTTTTTTTTTTTGACGACGACGACGACGACGACGGTTAGACTAATAATGAAGAAGCAATTGAAATGAACCAGACTTACGGAAGAGATTCAGGAGCAGTGGATTGTGGCTGAGTGAGCATGTTAAGAGTTTCATGATCGACGATCAATAGACGAGAAGCGACACGAGTTAGAAAGTTGATAGCTCTGGGAGAGGAGAGAGGAGATACAGGTGCAGTTTGAGGATTATGAGGAGAAGATTTAGAAGAGTCAAGAAGATTGGGGGAGGAACGATGATTTGGAGATGAGAGGAGAGATGATACAGAATGAGCTCTTGCACGACAAGATTGACGAGAGGAGTCACGAAAAGGATGGTCAAAGTGAGAAGAGGTGGAGATGGAAATAGGAGTTGGGGCTTTTCTACGTTTTCTTCCACGCTCGGATAGATGGGAGTCGGGCAAAGGATGAAAGGAGGAAGGGTTATCTGAATGGCTTCCGGTGGACAAGGAGGGACGAGTGAGAGGAAAGGAAGCTAGGGAAGAAGAAAGGGACAGATTGGAAGAATCGACGGAAGAGGATCTGACAGGAGAAGAGTCATCGTAAGAAAGAGAGGAAGGAATGGAGAGTTGGTCGTCCAAGTCATCGGAAAGAAGAAGAGAAGGGGAATGGAAGGAGGAGGTGAGAGTGTGAGAAGCGTCCAAGGACGGAGGATAGAGATCGACGGGAGAGAAGTGACCGCGACCATCATGGGTAGGCATGGGGAGAGAGGGAAGATGGACAGAAGCAGGATCGTTGAGGTTGAGGTTGAGGTTGAGGTTGTGGTTGAGGTTGTGGTTGTGGTTGTGGTTGTGGTTGAGGTTGTGGTTGTGGTTGTGGGGAGGAAAGAGAACCCATTCATGGTCAGAGAGAGAGTCAGGAGAATGGGAAACGGGAGAGCTGGGTGGCGAGCGGCTGGAGGAATGAGAGGGAGAGTGGATGGATCGGGCGTAAGAATTCCGAGCTCTGCGTGGACGAGGCTGAAAAGTGGCCATTGGAAGTTGAGGAGGATGATGAGGATGATGAGGATGATGAGGATGTTGTGGATGATGAGGATGTGGTGGATGAAGAGAAAGATGCTTGATGAAGAGAAAGATGCTTGATGAAGAGAAAGATGTGGATGAACCCAGCCAATTCAACAGTGGGGAATGTCTCAACGTGGGCTCAATCCAGACCTGCGGCTCAAGGCTTTTTAGTGTCGAATCCTAAACTCATCCCCTGCTACTTCTCTGGTGGAGAGCGGTTTGTTGGCAATGAAACACGTTGGGACATGTCAGGGATTCACTGTAGATCATTAGATGACTTCCTTCCTTTTCATGTAACGATCCACATCCACTTTTATATATGATATACAGCTCTCCTACTTACTATTTCTCAATCTCCAATCACTTCTCTATCCTTGGCTTTTTTTTTTTTTTCTTTTGGTTTGATGTTCTCCTTGTTAGCAGTCCCTCTTTTCTCGATTGTCTTTTTATACAGAAATGTCAAAATTGGTCTATGTTCTGAGAATAATGTTAGACATGTTATTAATGCTCATGATCTCGCTGGCTTACAAGAAGAGCACCAGTCAAATCTGTACCCCCGTGTGGGTCCCATGGGTTGTTCTACTTATGTACCGTTCTATCACGAGCCTGTGAACAGTTCTTTTCAGCTAAGGTATCCTAAATGTTATATCTTTTAAAGAATCTCAATTACTAACACATCTCACATGGCTTATATCATATAGTGAACATTCAATAGGTTGGTAACAATAAATAAATAAAAGTAATAAAATGAAATGGTTAGATAGAATTACTAATTGTGATAATTTCACTGAAACATATGAAAAATTCTTCCTTTTTTTTTTTCTTTAAGGAGCTTTGGTTAAAAACTTTGGTAATATATATATATATATATATATATATATATATTTCAAATGATTTTATTTTTTTATTCTTCAAATTTTCCGACCAACGTGTTGTGTGATAGAAATCTACATGTTAGGATACCGAAACTTGAGCAAAGATGCTTTGGTACTTGCTAAAGAATATCGGTTCTCGAGTTTTGAAGAGTTGGATACGTTGTAAGTTAAAAAATAAATAAATAAAATTAAAATCTTCAAAAGGATGTTCTTTGTTCATCTTTTATTTTTTATTTTTTTTTTACATTTAACGATACAAGTAATGAATGGCTTGATAGTTATAGTCAAATTTTACCTTATTGGACTCATTTTTATCAGGATTTCTTATTAAAGAAAATGGGTAAATATCCATTCCCTAATCAGTCCAAAAAAAACTGATCAAGGCTTCTAAATCAAACAGTATAAACTAAATTTTCTCAGTGGTCAAAGATTGGGTAGTCCATTTTCTTGGTGTTGAACTTCCGGATTTGAAGTATGATAAAGTGGCGGTCATGGAAGCACTTTTAGCTGAAATTAGGGATAGATTGGTGTATGGTACTCGATTGGATGAGAAGGCGACTTCAAGTTTTAAGACTTTGGCAACTCATGATTTAGTGGATGCAAGAGATGATGTTTATGATATATCTTTTTTCTTTTTTCTTTTTTTTTTTTTTTTTTTTTTTTTTTTTTTTTTTCTCAGGAGCTACTACTAATTTAATTGGATTTTTTTTTTATTTTTTTTTTATAAATGTTCAGGTTGCTCAACATTTTAAAACAGATCAACTACTACCAAGTCAGGTAATTCTAAATTCTTTTTCATTCTAATACCCTATATATATATATATATATTCTATCAACAATATAAAGTGAAATAAATAAATAAACAAAAAAATTAAATTAAATTAAAGAAACTGACTTGAAATTCATTCCTAATCAATTATTATGACTATTATTTTTTTATTTTTTTTAAGTTTATGCCAAGATAGTTTATAATATAAAGAGTTTTTTTTTTATTTTTTTAATCCTCTCTCTCTCTCTCTCTCTCTCCTGCAACCAAAAATAACTAAATAAAAAAAAGAAAGTGACCCCTCATTTCGATTATTTGATTGGTTAAGTCGAGAACGAACATACATCCATTACAAAACCGATCATTTTTTTAGAACCATTCAGAGGAGGAAGACGATGATGAGGATGAGGATCCAACAAATGCGTCAGTTTATTTTTGATTTTTATGTTTTTTTTTAAAGTAATAAAATTAATTAATTAATTTGAATACACACATTTTTTATGTTTATGTTTATGTTTATGTTTATGTTTATGTTTATTATATATATATATAGAAATGAAGCCTTTGGAGATAAGTGATCATATGGTGACAATAATGAACAAAGACTCGATCATCATCAATTTTAAACCAGGGGACATGATTGAACATGGTCTATTTTTATTTACCTTCTTTCTTTTCCTTAAATAATATCCTTCATGATATTTATCTCCTGAATTATTTCTTTTCTTTTCTTTTCTTTTCTTTATATATATATAGATCTCATCATTTTTAAGAATGAATTAAATGATTTACTTGTTGAATGGTGAATAAAATATAATTTTTCTACTTCATTGATTGATTGATTTACTTTATTTTACCTTTTTTCTTTCTTTCTTTCTTTCTTTCTTTCTTTCTTTCTTTCAGGCAAGATCATTTTAACATATTTGAAAGTTATAGGGATCAAATGTATAAAGTAGAACAACAGTTTCTCAAACATATAAAAGGTAAAGTACCATCACTATTTTTTTTTTTTTGAATATATATATATATATCTTCACCTATCAAACAACCAACCAACTAACCAACTAACTAACTAACTATATATATATATATATATCTTTCTTACAGATTTTGAAGAATATGCTGAAATACAAGAAAAGCATCTCCAACTTAAGTTAGAAAATAAATTCACTTCACTTGAAGAGATTGAAGAAACAATTAAACAGGAAGCCAAAAGGAGGTTAACACAAGCATTGATCAATAAGATTAGATCTTTATTAATTGATTCCCCTAGACCTACTGATTAAGGAAGGTTTAATGAAAGAAGAATAAAAGAGATTGTTGTGTGAGTATTATTTTGTGAGGTGAATGAGTTACTTATATTTATGGAGGAAGTGGATAAATTAAACTATACTATATACTATATATATATATATATATATGTGTGTGTGTGTGTGTGTGTGTGTGTGTGTGTGTGTGTCTGTATTTATGTGTGTGTGTGTGTGTGTGTGTGTGTGTGTGTGTGTGTGTGTGTGTGTGTGTGTGTGTGTCTGTATTTATGTGTGTATGATTCTTTGTTATAAATTTAAAAAAGAATATACTCAACATCAAGAAAAAACACTACACAACTTAAATTTAAATTTTTGAAAAAAAAATAAAAATAAAAAATAAAAAAAAATCAATAAAAATAAATAAATAAATAAATAAATAAATAAATAAACTTGAATTCACTTAATATATATATATATAATTAAAAAAAAAATTGAAAATTAAAAATTAAAAATTAAAAATTAAAAAGAAACAATTTAAAAAAAAAAAAATTTTGACGTGTACAAGAAAGTGAACAGACACATTCAATTCATAGGATTAAATTATTTTTTTTTCATTGATTTTCCTAGACTTACTGTGTTTAAAAAAGGTTTAATGAAAGGAGAATAAAAGAGATTGTTGTTTGAGTATCATTTTGTGAGGTGAATGAGTTTCTTATATTTATGAAGTAAGTAGATAAATAAATAATAGTATACCATATAGGAACTAACATGAATATATATATATATATATATATATAAATCAAGTCAATTAGTCCCTCCTCTCATTTGTTAGTAAAATGGGCAGGATACTATTATCAATAAATCTAAAACTAAAAAAAAACATATCTAGGCTTGGAAAAAAAGAATCAAAAATAAATAAAGTGATTCAAGTTGATAAAAAATTGATGTCAGATTAACATAGTAAGAATATGAAAGGTAATATATCTAGTAGATAGATAGATAGATAGATATCACCAGGCAATCTTTGGGAGGGGGGGTGGGGGGTTGGGGGGTTGGGGGACTTGCTAGCAAGTCCTCAACTTGAACTTAGATTGAACACAGATGGAAATTAGACTAAACTTATAATGAACTGATACTGAAATTTACTATGAACTCATATTGAGCTCTAAACCAAGAATGTGAATGATACTGTGCTGTAATAAAAGTGAGAGTTTAATGAAAAAATTAATAGAAATACAAAGTTGGGGAGCTTAAGAATCTGATAAATCCACAGTATTTTTTTTTAATAAAACACAATTTAATGCTAATTTTGCAATCTCACTTTATCAGTAAAAAAGACTGAAAATCATAGTACTTATTTCAGACTTATTACTTCTAAGCTTTTTAATGAGTTAATTAATTTTTTGAGAAAATATATATATATATATATATATATATATATATATAATTTTATATGTGGCTCTTTTTTGTTGAAAGCTCCTTTTAACCCAGAATTTGAGGCTTTGATTTTTATTTTTAACCCATATGACCTGATGCTTTATTTCATGTATTTTTTTTATATTTTTTGTTCATTAAATATATATTTTTTTTTCAATTCAGTTGAGCTATCCAAAAAAAAGTAGGGAGAGGGGTGATGAAGGGGGACACAAGGGGTGGTGAGAAGAGAGGACTTGGGAGAGTATTACTAAATTTAAGAGAGTGAGACAATGTGTGAGGGGAAGCACATAAGAGGCACAAATGAGAGGAGGGAAGTATTAGGAAGGATAATTTTTAAAGTGAATAAATAATAAACATATATAATACCTTATAGAGAATTGAAAATGAAATGGCATGAAACAAAAAAAAAACTTATAACTATTGTGCAATACTTTTTAGGCATATATTTTGTTCTTGCTGATATTTGACACTTATTTTTTTTCTATAATGAAGGTAATGGTAAATTATTTTTTTTTGAAAAAATAATGACAATAAAATTTTTTTAAATCTAAAGTTGTGGTATAAATATTAATTTTTTGAATCGTACAATTAACTAATTTATTTTTACCATTAATTTTGAACTTGATTTAGATTCTACTAATACTTTGAAGCTTGAGAAGTACTTAAGAATATATACTTGTACAATGAGAGCAAATATATACTTCAGGAAATTTTCACTTATTAAATATTGATGAAAAGTATCATTTTAATAATTTTTTTTCTTGAATAACGTTTCATAATATTTGGAGATTCTCTTATAAATTTATTAGTGAAAAATCCTGTAAAAGCATGCAAAACAGGTTTTAGTTCAATTTATACAATAATGTTTATATTTTCAAAGAAAGAACAAAAAACATGATTTTTCACAATCTTATGAATGTGCCCACTTTTTTTTTGTAGTTTGGTTCACTTACTTCAATATTCCAACAAAAATTCTAGCAATTCAAGCATTAAGATTTGTTTTTCTAATTATCAAGTGTGCTTTAATAAATGTTTGAATTAATTTCAAGTTGCATTTAAATTAAAATCAATATTTCCTCATGATTGTTTCAACAATACCTCAATGTGTGCTCAATTAGATATGAATCACCACACAATATGGGGGGCGGACTTGCTAGCAAGTCCGCAACCTTGGACCCAAACTCACCATAGATTGAACACACATTGAGCTATTGATAAAGGAACCATACAATCAGGGATGAACACCACTCAGCAGAACAGTTTTAGGTGGGTGTTCAAGTAGAGTTCAGTATGGGTTCAGTATGAGTTCAGTCTGAGTTCCATCTGAGTTCCATCTGAGTTCAGGTTGAGGACTTGCTAGCAAGTCCACCCCCTATATTGCGTAGTGAATTTGGATTCATGTTTGCGGACTTGCTAGCAATTCCACCTCCCATATTGCATGGTGAAAGGTGTGCATACCAGAAGTAGTACTGTTGAGTTATTTTATTGCTACAGTAAGGATAGTATTTAATAGGGTGCTTAAAGAGGGAGTGACTGAGGATACTAGCGCTTACTGAGAATAGATTTAGAAAAAACATTGATTACTTATATTAAAATATATATTTCCCTTTTTCTTAAAAAAAATCTCTAAAAGTTTACTCTATTTTCTTCTCCAAAAAAGTTAGATAACCATACTTATAATATGTGCTTTCACTTTCTTTAAAATTAAAGTGGCAGGCACTTCTTTTTAAATAGCTTTCTGTTTGAAAAGAAGATCCAATCCATCTTGGACTGTGTCTATAGCTAAGTATTATAGAACTGTTTCTTTCTAAAATGGGTAAATCCTTGAGTAAATAGGCAATTTTAAGCGTGGTAGTGAATGATAGGCACCAATCTTGAGGTTATTGATTTAATTACTGCCTACAATGAGGTCAATGCACTAATAATTAAATTATGACACTAAATAAGCGCCTGTTGCTTATTTTTGCGTGTTTCCCCATGGTTGGAATACAATCACCACACAATATTGGGGGCAGACTTGCTAGCAAGTCCACAACCTTGGACCCAAGCTCATCCCAGATTGAACACACATTGAGATATTGACAAAGGAACCATACAATCAGGGATTAACACCACTCAGCTGAAAAGTTTTAGGTGGGTGTTCAAGTAGAGTTCAGTATGGGTTCAGTATAAGTTCAGTCTGAGTTCCATCTAAATTCCATCTGAGTTCAGGTTGGGGACTTTCTAGCAGATCCACCCCCTATATTGTGTAGTGAATGTGGAGTAATTATAGTATGAGACTTCTAACTTTGTAAAAATGAAGCTATTCATGTGGGATAAATGCAGGCAGTATGTGGCCATTACACAGAAGCCATTTCTAGCATAAAAATCATCAAGGTTGAGAAATGTTATTTTTATGCATTTGAATAGCCAAATAAATAGTTTTATTTAAGAAAATTTGATCTTTCTTAGCCCATTTTCAATATTATTAAATTTATAGTGCATATATTCAACTTTTAAGTGATTTAAAGCACATTTCTTATTTTTTCCATAAAAGAACAAAAAAACAGCTTTAAATATACTTTAAAGTTATTTATCCTTATTTTTAAAGTTCTTAAGATTACCCTAACAAATTTAAACTTAATATTAGGTACATAAGACTTATAAAATGAAGATATATGCATGTATATTAGTTATTATAATGGCATATATTGTATTTAATCATTAATTTCACTTATATATACATCTTGTATACCTTTATTTATTGTTCCCATGTGTACTACATGTGTTTAAAATAGTTTATAAGAAGTTTTTACTCAGTCCTGGGAATTCCCAGACTGGCACATGTTCTGAAAAGATGCATTATCTTTTCTATCATGTGACCTCATTTCAATTTCTGTAGATCAAGATATCATCTAGACCTCATGAAGTTTGCTCAAATTTACTAGTTCAATGAAATAATTTTAAGTCAGAAGAAAAGATGCTGTTTCTTTTCAGCACTTGACTTGTCTTTTCTCAACACAACATTTCTCTCCTTTTTGATTGACCATACAAGATGCTAACTCAAGGTTTATTTGACTATTCTAGAGTATTGAACAAAATTTTGGTGAAATTATTGAAAAGGATGCAGTGTGATGATAGTATAATATTCTTATTACTTAGGTGCACCAAAATTTCACTCTCAGGTAGTCCATCTGACATTTTGAACAAGAGAAATGGAAATAATGACATGCAACAGAAAAGATACTTCATCTTTTCAGCACATGAATTCAATCAAATCTCAAGCATCAAAATAATTATTAAAAAAAATTAAGAAAATTTAAAGAAAATTCAAAATTCAAATAAATTCCAAAAAAGAGACATTCTTGACCTCTGTGGCTCTTGAAGAATTATGAAGCCCTGAATAGAAACTTCCACCAGAATTCTCACTAGAAAAAGGCAAGGTATCTGGCCTATAACTAGCAACTCTCTCTTTCTCTACTGAAGCTATACCACTACCAGGTATTGATGAAAACTCATGAATAAAAATTATGTCATGTAAAGAAAGGGCACAGAACATCAATTTTTCCTTTGAGACAGAAATTTTTAAGAAAGAATTCTTTTTTGATTATTGAAGCATATAGTGACTTATTCCAAAATAAAGATTTTATATAACTAATTCTAAATATTTAGTAAGTATGAGCCTCAAAAATTTGAAATTAAATAAATATATGATTATGGGGCATTAAGGGAAGAAAAAAAGAAGCAAAAAGTTAAAAATATGCTAAAGATTTCTATTTTGTCAAGCAATAAAGAAATTAAAAGCTGTGGGCCAGAAAAACCCATACTGCTTCTTCAATTAAATTTAGAGATCTCTACTAAGAAAGTTATATGCATGAAAGGTTCCATAAAAGTTTTATATGTATTTTTTTAATCCTTTCCACAAACTATAAACTACCAATATTCAAAGATAAAAGGCAAAAATAACTTATTATGGCAAATGATATGGGTTTTATTTTTCAGGTATTTGTATCACATGGAATTATTTTGTCACTAAGGGATGATTTACATCAAATAAATCTTGGTCAATTGGCAGGGATAGGTGAGTTTTCAAAGATATAGGGGATGTGCCCATCCAGGATAACTCAGTAGTTGGTGAAAAAGACAAAGTAATGAGTAATGGGGAACAGAAGGAGATATCAGACTGGGTTTCCAAAATTAATTTGTGAAAATAAAAGGTGGGAAAGGAGGAGGAGTTTTGTTATTTAATTCAGGATGTGGTAGAGCTGGTAGTTCAGGTGGCTCCTACTGCAAAATTTTGACAAGAACTATGAGGAGGAAGTGGAGGTTGTTTGGTCAAGTAACCCAACCTTATTTCTCAAAAAAGATCTTAAGTTTGATTTAAGTTTTTTATATTAAATTTATTTGTTTTAATAGATTACTCATAAATTCTCCCTTTTTTTAGAATTAAGTGATAGTTGAAGAACCCCCTTCCAAAGCAGGAAAAAATACCATTGTTAAACCTCAATTTGAGTAAAAATGGCCTATTGAGGATGTTTCCTCAAGGACTTATAATCCTGAAGCTGTACTTACCACCCCAACAGATGAAGAATAACTGGACCAAGTTTGGTATAGAAGACCCTGTCAAACTCATTAAAATATATTTTTTGAGAATTTGTGGGACAGGGTCAACATGAT
The DNA here is from genome assembly GCA_030280995.1 of Hemileia vastatrix. Taxonomy (NCBI): domain Eukaryota; kingdom Fungi; phylum Basidiomycota; class Pucciniomycetes; order Pucciniales; family Zaghouaniaceae; genus Hemileia; species Hemileia vastatrix. The sequence goes on from JASXTE010000001.1 coordinate 66,032,614, forward strand.
TGTTGATGCCGCTTTTTATTATGAAGCTGAGGAATTACTGGAAATTAGAGAAATTTTTCCAGTTACGGAGGAAAAATTATTTTAGAAAAGTCAAAAAGAGATTGGTTGAGTGTTGAATAGTATAAGAGATTTGATTTGAATATAAGTAAAGGAAAACATTTATAAGAGAGAAATGAAAATGAATGGAAATGAAAAAAGAGAAATTTTTATATAGTTATCTTGAATATTTGGCTTAATTTTTTTTGTTTTATTAATTGATTTAGATTGTATTATTTGTAAAAGAAATAGGAAGAATTTTCATAAAAGAACTTTATGTAAGAGAAAGGAAAGAATTTGCGATAAGTTTGAGAAAAGAAAAATTTTGTTTAGATTTAGATTTATTTTATTTTATTTTTTTAAATTTAATTTAACTTTTATTTAACTTTTTTGAGAGAGAAAGAAAGAAGAATTTTTTTTAAAAAATATTTAAAAGATGAGAGAAATTTAAAAAGTAAAAAAAGAATTTTTCAAAGATAATTTGAAGTTGGCAGATAGAATTTGTGTTAAGTGTTTTTGTGAAATTATAGATGGTCCAAAAGCTTTAAAGTAAAAAGAAAACTAAAAGAAGAAAATAAAATAAAGAAAGAAATTTTGAAGATTTAGAATTGAGTTAATTTATTTTTTGAAAGTTTTTCAAAGAAAGGAGGATTGAAAAAAGAAAAGAATGTAAATTGATTTTATAATATTTAAGAGAAGGAAATTTATTTTCAATTATTTTGTTTTAGATTTTATAGTAATTTTAATTTTGATGTGATTTATTTTTATTTTCATGTGATTTAGATTTTAAGAAAGAAGAAATAAGAAATGGGTGAGAAAAAAAAGAAAATTTTTGATTTTAGAAAAGTAATTTTAGATTTAAGAAAGGAAAAAAAAGTTTCAATGTTTAGGTTTAGAAGTATATTTTAGATGAAAATATTTTAAAATCTCATGAGCATTTATAACATTATAATAGTTTTTTCCCAGGATGTTTTATTCAAATCATTGAGGTAAACTTACCATTCCATAAGATACTTAAGTTTCCCCTTGCCCCTTCTTTAATCAAGAATATGACTTCCCACTCTATATGATATTCTAACTCTACTGGACCTGTAGGAGGTTGGTTCTTTCCCAGGTATATTTCTTAAGCTAGTTCCAGGAGAGATACATGAAAAATGGGATTAATTTATTGCCATTTTGAGAGACTTCAGAGTCAATTTTAATGGTCCCAAGTGCTTCTCAGATAGTTTCTTAGATGGTAAAGTTTGCAAATATTTTTAGAGTTGAGCCATACTTTTTTGTCTGGTTTAAAAAGTGAAGAAGATTGTCAATGCTTGTTGGCCTGTTGCTTATATCTTTAGTATCACCATGCAATATGGGGGGCTGACTTGCTAGCAAGTCCACAACCTTGAACCCAAATTCATATTTAATTGAGCACATAATGAGGCAGTGATGAAACAACCAACAATCAAGCTTGGAACTTCTCTGAAATAAAATCAAAAACAAGTTGAATACTTTATTAAAGCACAGTTGATCATTATTACAAAAAGTCTTGTAATCTGACTTACTCTAATTATAAAATGAATATTGATATGAGTAAGGTCCATAACATTAACAGACTGGAAAATGCATAAGATTTTAAGATTAATGTGCTTCTGCTTTGTGAATTCCTATATAATAGTAAATTTCTCATGTAAATCAAATCAAAAGCTTTTTTCAATCTCTGCCAAAGTTTGTGGAGTTATCAATATATAGAGAAATTAATTAATATCATTAGAAGTTTTTGAAGAGAAAATATGTAGTTTACTGATATTTTTCATTGGATTTCATCATTAAAAGTTTTGTAAATATATATATTTATTCTAATATTATGATCAGGAATTATCAATTTTTTCAAGCTTTAAAATATTTTTGAAAGTTAAAAATTTCTTTCAAATATAAATAAAATACATTAATTTAGAGGTATCATTTATATAATTAGTACATATCATTTTTTTAATAAAGTGAAAAAATGATATGGTCACTATTATTTTTAAATAATAAATTTCCTTCTTCTTCAATAAATCAAAATATTAAGGGATGAATTTTATGATGATAAACCATATGTCTAATAATTAGTACAATAGAATTTGGGTTTTATTTTTTTTGGTTTCAGGATATTACCTATTCCTGTTCCTTGTTATGTTATATATATATATATATATATTATTTACTTTATTTTGAAATTCTCCTTCCATATTTTTCCCTTCAATTTCTGGACCATATCATGTTCTTCCCCTGTTAAATATTCCCCCTTATCCTCAATTTATATTCTCTCTCACCTGTTATATTTCATCTTCACACTTTGTGGTTGCCTCTCCACACCTCTCCATCCTGCCTCCCTTTAACTCGCTCCTTTCACTCCCTTTTCCACCCCCTTTTACTCCCTTTAGAGTGAAAGAGGTAAGGTAGAAAGTAAAAGGGAGGATTTTTAAAGTGTGGGAGGTGAATAGTATTGAAGAGCAACAGAGTTAGGGTGAGAAGAAAAGAGGTGGTAGGGGATAAAAAATGTTAGCGAGGGGGTGGAAGTGGTAGTGAGTGGGGTATGGTGGTGTGGACTGGGAACCCAAAGGGTGTGGTGGGGCAATTTGTCAATCAGAAGGGGTGGGGTGGGGTAAAAAGAGTAAAAAGAAAGATTTAGAAGGCTCATGATTGGAGATAAAGGGGTGAAATTGGCTGAAAAGTGAAAGGGAAGAGGATGGAGTGTGAGAAAAACAGGTGAGGAAGGGTGAGAAGAGTAAAAGTTCAGGTTTGAAGGCATCAAAAGCAAAATAAAGTTAAAAGGATGATGAGAAAAAAGAAAGAGGAGGGAACAGAAATGAAACAGTTAAAGAGTCAGAAAAGTATGTACAAAGGGTTTGAGTGAGTATCAAAAAAGGTGGTGAAAAAGAGAAAATGAACTCTATCTTTTGGCTGAAGGATAGAGTCCACCCTGCAATAATATGATGTTTTGCTTCCACTTATAAAAAAAAATTTAAACCTTTTGTATGGCTATTTTACATCCTTAATCAATTCAAAATACACATATATTGGCTATTTGTAATAAATACTTGTATTCAAAGTAGAAAAATTATAAAAATATAAAAACTACCCATAAAGCCCTAGTACATTTTATAAAAAAAATTTCATGGAATAATTTTGATAGTTATACACAAGATATAAAAGTAAATTTTACAGGTAAATTTTAGAAAAAAATTGAAAAATGGAAAAAAGCACCTATGATATTAAAAATAGAAAATCTCTTTTCTATATTATGATGTGAGATTATTTATCCTTTAATTTAATATTAAATGCTGTTGGTGAGATAATAAATAGCTATGGATTTCCTTATAGAGTGTAGATGAGACTTGAACAAAGAATTAATTGCTATATTTTACCTTTTATATTTTTTTGTTTGCTCTATCATTAATATAAATATTTGAATAATTATAATTAATAAATAAAAATTTAACAAAATTATATAATAAAGATTTTCCAATATATTTAATAATATTGATTTAGTAAAATAATAAGCCCCTTGAGCCCTTTTCATTGCTTAAATTTTTTCACACAAAGAATTATATATGAGAGAATTCGGATTCCTTATAAAATAAAATAAGGGCTAGATCAATAAAACATTCTTCCCCAGTGTGTGGTCTATGTACCACCTTTACCTTATAAAATAAAATAAGATCTATATCAATAAAATGATCTTTTCCAGTGTGTGGTCTATGTGCCCCCTTTACCTATTTATAAAAACAAAATAAGCAAATAAAACAAATAAAAATATTATTATTATTATAGTTGTTGAGCAAGAAAGAAAGACCAGCAATATTTACAATATGCTAACCTATTTATCAAAAAATAAGCAAATAAAACAAATATAAGTATTATTATTGTTATAGTTGTTGAGCAAGAAAGAAAGAAAAGGAACAAATGAGACATATGGAACCCCAATATATATGTTAGTTCTTCACTCAACAATATCGGTATGAATGATTAGCACATAGATAGAAATGCCACAAAAAGGAATGTGCATGTCCACGTCTAGACATGTGTCAGATGAAAAAGGAGTAAAATACTAAATAAAGAAAGAAAATACAGCTACTGATAATTGGTGTTCTCACAACCCTCCTTGCTATCAATCATACTGACTAGACCAATCTTTTTAACAAAAGTTTGAAATTTTTTCCTTACTACGTGCTTTGGTAAAAACATCTGCAATCATGTTGGATGATGGAGTGTACTGTAAATCAATTTTCTGGATGAGACTTGTTCCCTTATCCAACGCACCACACAATATGGGAGGCGGACTTGCTAGCAAGTCCGCCACCTTGAACCCAAATTCATATCTAATTGAGCACACATTGAGGTGGTGTTGAAACAATCATGAGGAAATATTGATTTTAATTTGAACACAACTTGAAATTAATTCAAACATTTAGCAAAGCACAGTTGATAATTAGAAAAAGAAATCTTGATGCTTGACTTACTAGAATTTTTGTAGGATTATTGAAGTAAGTGAACCCCACTACCAAAAAAAAGTGGGCACATCAATAAGATTGTGAAATATCATGTTTTTTGTTTTTTGTTTAAAAATATAAAAATTGTTGTATAAATTGAACTAAATCCCCTTTGCATTCTTTTACAAGATTTTTTACTAATCAATTTATAAAGGGATCTCTCAATACTATAAAAAGTTATTCAAGATAAAAAATTATTAAAATGATACTTTTCATCAAAATTTTATTAGTGAAAAATTCCTGAAGTATATATTTGCTCTCATTGTACAAGTATATATTCTTAAGTATTTCTCAAGCTCTAAAGTATTAGTAGAAGCTACATAAATCTCAAAATTGATGGTAAAAATAATTTAGTTAATTGTAAAATTCAAAAAATTTATATTTATACCATAACTTTAGATTTAAAAAAATTTTATTGTCAATATTTTTTCAAAAAAATAATTTACCATTACCTTCATTATAGAAAAAAAATAGGTGTCAAATTTCAACAAGAATAAAATATATGGCCAAAAAGGTTTTCACAATAGTTATAAGTTTTTTTTGTTTTGTGCCATTTCATTTTCAAATCTCTAAAATTAATTATATATGTATATTATTTATTCTCTTTGAAAATTATACTTCCTAATACTTCCCTCCCCTCTTTTGTGCTTCACATATGGTTCCCCTCACACATTGTCTCACTCTCTTAAATTTAGTACTACTCTCCCCAGTCCTCTCCCCTCGCCACCTGTTGTATCCCCCTTCTCCACCCCTCTCCCTACCATCTCACCTCAACTAAATCAATTTGTTATACATATCACCCCTTTTGATCCCCTATTCACCCTTATACATATCATATCTTTATGAATAAAATTAACTGATCTCCTTCTCACCCTTCTTCCTCCATATGGAAAAAAGGGGTGAATTGACAAGCCAAAGAGGTTGGGTGAGCAGCAAAAGGATCCAGATGATTTCGAGGTTAAATGGTTGGGATGGGGAAGAAGAAGGTTGGATTTGGAAGCGAGATGTTTAGGATATCTTAAAAAGGGCTTGGTGGGCTAAAGGGTGTAAAGAAAAGGTCAAGGTGTGAGGTGAAAGAGGTGGGGTGGGGTAGGGAGGAGTGAGAAAGGGGTGAGTATAGATGAGGAGGGAAGCAAGAGTAGTGTCACTACGCAATATAGGGGGTGGACTTGCTAGCAAGTCCTCAACCTGAACTCAGATGGAACTCAGATGGAACTCAGACTGAACTCATACTGAACCCATACTGAACTCTACTTGAACACCCACCTAAAACTGTTCTTCTGAGTGGTGTTCATTCCTGATTGTATGGCTCCTTTATCAATAGCTCAATGTGTGTTCAATCTATGGTGAGTTTGGGTCCAAGGTTGCGGACTTGCTAGCAAGTCCGCCCCCCATATTGTGTGGTGTGTTGTGGGGTGAAAAGTAAAAGAGGAGGGGAGGAGAGTGGTGAGGAGTATGGAAACTTACTCATGAATGTTTGATACTACAGTAAATGCCTTGGGATGTTTATCAAAAGAAGAGATATGAGAATGAAGTCAGAGAATGGAGTGTATACAGCTCAAAAGGATGTGAAACAAGGTGGCAAAAAACTGAATGTGGACTCTAACTTTTGTCCGAAGAACAGAGTTCACCCTGTCTGATTTCAGCACTCATTTTCCACAATCAAAAACATGTAAAATTGGTTTCTTACTATTCATACCCCTCAACAAATACAAGCTATTGGTTTATTCAATGTTTGTAATAAGTACCAAAAAATTGAGACTGAAGATCTACAGGAGTTTAAATACTAGCCATTAAATAATATTTCGATTTTTGATAAATTCTTTTACAGAATGTTTATTAAGAATTTACATACAATAGAATACCAATAAAATGGCTACACTTTTGAAACAATTTGGAAAAATCAGAAAAGCCTATATTTAAATTTTGAGCTAATGCAATTTTTTTCTTTTATTAGATGAATGTATAGAGCTTTTAATTTAGTTTAGAACAATTTTAGCGAGATGTATAATATTTTTAAATAAAAAAATCAAATTTAAATAAATATTTAAAATGAAACACATTGATGTATATAGTAAACCTTTTGCTTTATTTTATGTTCTATGATTACTGTACATGAAATAATAATTAGCCATGATAACCAAAAATTTAATAAAATGAGAATTTTAGCTTCCTCAATATCTTTTCTAAAATCTATTAAATAAAAGAAATAACTTTTTGAGTCCTATTTTTACAAAAAAATTCTCATTTCAATGACTATCTAAATTTTTCAAAAATAATATATCTTAATTTTGGTGGAACTTGGATTGAACTTACAATGAGATCCTGTTTCGGACTGTGGTTCAAGCTAAGTAAAACTGTGAGAAAATTTATAATTCTTTAAAATTATTATCATATATATTTAAATGTAAACATAAGTATATTCTTATCTCAAAATGATTTATATTAAATACTTTAAATTTCTGGAAACAAATACAAACAATGAATCATTTTGGAGAAATTTTTTATTAAAAATATTTGGATGTTGATTTTCTAATATTATGAAATTATTCTTTTTTTCATTAAAGATTAAGAAGATAACTAAAAATTATTTTAATACAACTATAACATATAAAAAAGGTATCAGATCTCCTTTTTAGATTCATACTTACTCAAAAAAACAATTTGTTCATTTCAAGTACAAATTATATAGATCCTTTAAAGCCACACATTTTTTTCTTGATTTTCATGTGTAAATTAAAGGGAATTCTCATAGGGTAAAAATGGTATCTTTTTAAAAATTTAAATAAATATATTTCAAATAAATATATATTGTTGTAAAAACTCAAAGCTTAACCTTAAGTTTGTGTTTTAAATGTGTACTGGTGAGTTTAAATATTCTCTATCCATATTCATATTTTTAAATATATTAATTCTAATATTTCTTATTTATAAGGCAAATTACAAGAAGATTTATAAAATATTCTGTTTACATATAATTTCAAAGGGATTTTACTTTAAAGAATTAGAAATATAATAGCAGAATAATATAATTTTTACTTATCAGTGTGAATATCATTTTTCTAATAAATGATTGATAAATTGTTAGCTCATATATTATATTTAAGAAGAATGTGTAAATGTTCAGTTGTGAATTAATTCTGTCAAAAACTTTTTTACAAAACTAAAAAAGAACACTGAAACTTTTTACTTAATTTCTTCATCAACAACATAGAATTAAAATATTCTGTCTATTCATTTAAAATCTGCATCATTATTTATTTCAATTAAAATATAATCACTTTAATACTAGCTTTTTTATATGAGTATAAATCAAAATACCTATTGTGTCTTTTTTACATAATAGTTATAATATGGTAGTTATTCAATGATCAACTAATATATTGATGAAAAATTACCACTTCCACCTATTAAGTTCAGTTATTGCACAATAATTTACTCTGAAATTTGACCTGAACCACATTTTTTGGAATGAGACCACTTTTAATAATCTATGGTGCTTATTCCTAAGTGGACATAGTAATTATCCCACCATACATCATGGAATTACACTTAAGCATTAATATTAAATTTAAAGAATTTTATGCTTTTTTGTTGTATTTTATCTTTAAAATTTTACTCCTAGTTTGAATTTCAGTTTTTCATATGGAAAATTCATTTGGTAGTGATTAATTATTTTAACTCATGAAATCACTCACCAACTGACAATATTTTCATAGAATTTTAATGAACTAAATATTGAAAAGTTCTGGAATCTCATATATTTATCATGCTAACTAAATGCTGATTGCCAAACTACTTAATATTTGAAGAATAAACAGAACAAATAAAAGTTCAAAAATGAATTTCCTTTTGATTTTAATCATTGAATTGTATTTGAAAATTACAAATGAGGGATTAAAATTTACTATTATAAGAGATATACTTTTTTACAGAATTAAAATCAAATAATTTCTCAAATATTAGTGTTGAGTATGAGGAATTTATTAGAGTACTTCATTTGGTCAGAGATTGAGAAAACACATTGATAATTCTTTTTGTTTAGTTATATGTGGTTTAATGGTATTCTAGAAGTAAAAATATAAGAGATTTGATGGTTCAATTTTTTTGATAACTCAACTGAATTGAAAATAATTATATCGAATTAAAAAAAAAATATAAAAATACATGAAATAAAGAATCAGGACATATGGATTAAAATTAAAAAACAAATCTTCAAATTCTGGGTTAAAAGGAGTTCTCAACAAAAAGATCCACTTATATAATTTTATATTTTTTCTCAAAAAGTTAATTAACTGATTAGAAAGCTTAGAAGTAATAAATTTTTAATAAGTACTATGATTTTCAGTCTTTTTACTGATGAAGTGAGATTCAAAATTAGAATTAAATTGTGTTTTATTAAAAAATACTGTGGATTTATCAGATTCTTAAGCTCCCCAACTTTGTATTTCTATTAATTTTTCATTAAACTATCAATATTATTTCAGGACATTATCATTCATCCTTGGTTAAGAGCTCAATATGAGTTCACAGTAAAGTTCAGTATCAGTTCATTATAGGTTCAGTCTGAGTTCCATCTGTGTTCCATCTATATTCAATTTGAGGACTTGCTAGAAAGTCCCCCCCAAATATTGCGTGGTGATGGGATTGAATTTCTACATGTTTTGTTTGGGTATGAAACATTGGATTCCTGCAAAGAGAAATACAACCTTGATTATCAGAAAAGAATTTTTGTAGACAATTCGCAGTAAGAAACAAGATCATTGAAGAGGGTTTTCATCCAAATTGCTTCTTGAGCTGCATTAATAGTAGCTTTTGACTCAGCCTCAAAAGTACTAAGAGCAACAGAAGGTTGCTGTTTGCACCTCCAGCTGAAAGCTTTTCCATTAATAATGAAAATTTAACCTGTCATTGAACATTTTGTTACTGGACATTCTGCCCAGTCTGCATCTGAAAAACCAGTAGGTAAAGAATAACCATAATGACCTTCATTGACAAATTGAGTTTACATAGAAAAAGAAAGAAGTAAATTAATTGTTCCTTTTAAGTAACAAAGTACACGTTTAAAAGCCATCCAATGCTTAATTCCTGGGGAAATTGAATTTTGTGCCAATTGACTATTATAAAAAACAGTATCAGGTCTTGTTTCCTGAGTAATATAATTAAGGCATCCAACAGCTTGATGATAGTTTATATTTAGTTGTGAGAATTGATGAATTTCATCTTTAGTTTCTGATACTAATTACATATTCATCATCATTGGAGTATCTATTGCTTTACAATAAGCCATGTAATAAGAAGAAAGTAGATCTTTGATTTCCTGATCTTGACATAATGATAATTTATCAGCAGACCTATCTCATGTAACTCTCATTCCAAGTACAAAGTTTGTGTCACCAAGGTCTTCCATATCAAAATGAGATGAAATAGCGTCTTTGAACCATTGCACATCTTTACCAAATATTGATAGATCATCAACATGAAAATGGACATAACATGGATGAGTGGAACTTTGATGAACAAATAGACATGGATCTGCAGAGGATGGATAGAAATTTGATGAGTAAAAGAAATCAAGTAATTCTGTATTTTAGCATCTAGATGCTTGTTTTAAACCAAAAAGTTAGCGTTTGAGCAATAAAACTGGATTTTTGAGATTTGGAGGCTTTGTCATCCATAACGGTATGTTCATATAGACACCTTCATTAGGCTTTCCATATAGAAATGCTTCCTTCACATCCATCAGAAAAACATCCAAATTCTCTCAAGTAGCAAGACTGATAAGAGCCCATAATAGGGGGTATCAAAGTTTGAAATCTTTAATTTCAAAATACCTCCTTTTTCCACAAAATTAATTATAATTATTCTTTAAAATATACCATATTGTTCCCCAAAAACACCTTTTTACTGAGAAATAATGTCAAATTTTTGTCTTTCTTTTTGTTTTGTGAAGTACCTTTTAAATAATTACAAATTTATAACTTTGATACTCCCTAATGTTGTTAGTCTACCGTTGTAGACAATCCTATAGTACTAGCTATAGGCCTTGACCAAGGGAGTTGGAGAAAAACCAGAAAGAAAATCCCCTGTCCCTTTAGAAAAATAGACTGAGATTTACTTGCTAAAGTAAGTTGGTTCCTATTTTGCTAAAGCCCCTTTTTAACACACTTGACTGCTTGATGAGCCAAGAATATAGTCACCAGACAGACTACCAGACCAAAGAACTGAAATGTAGACCAATGTCCACACAAGAGACAGCAAAGATACTTGATGTAGGCTGCAAATCCACACCAGAGACAGCAATAATACTTGCTATAGCTTGCAAGACTATAACAGAGAAAAAAGTTGCCAAAGTTAAGTTAAATGAAGAACTCACTTGCAACAAACACAGCCAAATTGTGGCCAGAAAACAGTGAAAACTGAGTGAGGAACAATGATATCACCTCCAGATGGTTGTATGATAATTAAGGTTGCCCCAAACTGTCTTATTCACTATTTACACACAGACCACTATCTAAGAGCCCATGCACACCCACCAATCTGAGGCCTGTACCCGCCAAATTGAATAAAAAACCCTCCTGAAGTGCTCCCCAACCTTCTAAAACAGAGGCGGGCGGGCCGCCCGACGTCGGAGGTGCCGCCTGAAGCAGCCTGGCTTCCCTGAAGCCAGAAAACCAATAAAAACAACTAATCTACTTAGAAAAATTAGCTACAACTACTAAATCCTTTAAAACACAGAATTTCACTATAACAACATTGAGACATGAAATATAGAGAAAAATTAGCTCTATCCAATGGTACTAAGCACTTAACCCTAAGACTTAAGGTTAGCCCGTAAAACACGAAAAACAAAATTAAACAGCTATCTTTTATAAATGAAAAATGAGGAAATGACCCCTTAAAACTTAGAATATGAAAAATGTCTACAAGACATAAAATATAGAGAGAAACTGGGGCTATCCAATGATAGTACCCACATACCTTCAGACCCAATATCCACGGAATAAAACCAGAAAAATACCCAATTCCTTAACAGATGTCAATTAAGACATGCACAAACAGCACAGATTTGCACATCAAAGGCCCCTGCCAATGTTGGAAGACCACACCAGTGGGGGAAAACGTTTCAAAATAATTGATTCCGGCTTTTTGTGAGAAACTTTGGGCACACAATCTAGCTTTATACTTTTGTACATTGCCATCAGCATCCCTTTTTTTTAAAAAAACCCAGACAGATCCAATGGAAGGTGTATTACTTTGTTTCTCAAAAATCTCCCAAAACTTTTGTTTGTGAATGATATTCAGTTCTTTGTTGATTGCTTCTAACCAAGAATCACCATCTCTACAATTGATGGCCTCAAAATAAGTAAGTGGATCTGATAAGTAAATTTCAGGAATTTCATTGTGAGATGAATGTGAATTGATTGAACTGATGTGAGAAAAATATCTTTTAACTTCAACAGCAGTGTTTAATTTTCTTGGGACTCTTTGTTTACTACCTTCAATAATATTTCTTGTATCAATTGATGATTCAATGTTTTTTGGTGCCACATCTGATGTCAATTGATAATCCCAGAATTTTTTAATTTTTGATTGACATTAGATGGTGTGATTTTATATTTTTCTGATGGTGAGGAAGATGTTTCATTAACTGGTTCATGAGCATTTGAAGATAGTGTTGCAACATCCTCTATGAATGAATTGGCTAGTTCTTCATTGCTTAACAAACTCTGAATGGGAAAAATGGACTTGTCAAAAAGAACATTGTGTCAGTAAATTATTGATCTGTTCTTCATTCATAAAAGTTGATAAGATGACATGTCTTCTGCATATCCTAAGAAACAGCATTTAATAGAATTGGGACAAAATTTCCTTTTTCTTTTTGATTTGTCAATTAATGAATAAGCAGTGCATCCAAAGACTTTGAGATGACTAAATTTGAGATCTTTTCCACATTGAATATTATATGGAGTTTCAAAATTGATAGATGCAGAGGGAAGTCTATTTTCTAAGTAAACTGCTGTGTTTACAGCTTCTCCCCAATACTCAATTGGAATTTTTGCATAAAAAAGAAGAGATTTTTCCATCTCTGTAGTTATTCTGTTGCCTCTTTCTGAAATAGGACTCTGTTGTGGTAAATAAGGCAAAGTAATAATCATCTTAAAACCTTCATTCACACTTAATTCAGTGAAGCTCTTTTTTACAAACTAGGTTCCTCCATCACACACAAAATTTACAATTTTTAAATTAGAAAAATTTACAATTTTTAAATTAGAAAAATTTTCAATTTGCTTTTTAAATTCAAGAAAATTTAGAAATACATCTGATTTATTTACTAATAGGAAAACAAATTGATATGATGTGAACAAATCTGTAATTTTGAAATAATAAGAAGCACCAACACAAGACGGTAAGGATATTTTTCTACTAAGGTCACAATGAAGATACTCTAGAAAACAAGTACCTTTAAGAATAACACCTGTGAAAGGAGAATGATGATGTTTTGCTTTAACACATGGCTTGCAAAAATTAAAATCATTGTCAAATTTAAATCCAAGTTTAGATTGAAGTTTGTTGAGGTAACAAGAATTGGAATGACCTAATATATAATTCCAAAGTGTCTTTTAGTTAAATATGATCATTGACTTGATATTAACATTGAATTACTCAATGAAATTGGCTTTTAATACTATAAGCCCCTTGGATGCATCCCATTTTCCATCTAAGATTATTTCATCAGATTTTGTTACCATTAAAATCCCTTCTTTAGTCATATGTTGTTCACAACCATGGGAAATAAATGGTCCGAGTCCAACTAGATTTTGACTGATTTGAGGGACATGGAGACAATCAGTTAACATGATGATCTCTCTAGGAATGAGAAGATTAGAAGAACTCTTTCCAACACTGTAGATGATATAGTCATTACCAAGAATTATGTGTTGTCAAAAAGGTCAATATTTCTTGAAATTGGACTGATTTTTAATCATGTTCACAGTAGCCCCACTGTCAAATATAAGCAACTTTGATGAGGTAGATGATATATTGGCTTGGAATATTTTTGCTGGAGCACAACTGACTTTTCCATGTACTTCTTCTGTTTTAGAAGTACTTTCCATGGACCAATTTTTCCTTTTCTTGAGATAAAGTTGAAAACAATCTTCTTCAGCATGTTTTGCTTTAGGATTGTGTTTTCCATCTTGGCAGTATTCACATTTGGGTTTCTGACTTGATTTGACTTTATTTATCAAAGCTGAGCTGGGGGAATTTTCTGACTCTATTTCAGTTGATAACTGAGCAAGTTGAGACATTATATTTGAGATGGAAATATGAGTTTGAGTCAACTCACAAGCATGAATTATTAATGCTTTGTGGGTGGAATAGCAATCAGGGAGTTGTTGTAAGATTCAATGAGCTTCATTTTTGATTTTGACAGAGACTACAATGGCACCTAATTAATTGATGGGAGTCCTTAAATAATTAACAAAGCCCATAAGGTTTCCTTCATGAAATTTGACAACATGGTAACGAGCAAATATTGAGGCACAATTGGAGGCATCAGTGGCGGCATATTGACTGATTAATTTACTCCAAATTTTCCATGGTTCTTTCATATCTTCATAAGTGACAAAAGCAGCTATATTTGTGGCATCTAGTTTACAAATGATGATATTTGTTGCTTTGTCAGCTTGTTTTTGAAAATAAAACTTGATATTCTGGGCAGCATCAGTTTGAGGCAGTATTTCAAGACCAAAAACAATATTTTGAGATCATAATAAGTGAGTAAAACCCTCATCCTGATCTTCCATTTGTGAAAATTATTGGAACTTAAAACAGGGATTTTGAAGAGGGTATCGCCACTAGAATCATTAGAAGAATCTGTTTTTGATGGAGAAGAGGGTCAGGCAGTATCAAAAATTGAAGTAGAGGAATCAGAAAAATCCAAAGGTGCTGGTGATGGTATAGCAAATGTATTGTCAGATTTCATTTACTTGAGAACTGGGCCCATAACCTGAGTGAATTTGAATTCCTTTAAAAATAAAATAAGAGCTAGATCAATAAAATGATCTGACCCAGTGTGTGGTCTATGTGCCGCCTTAACCTATTGATAAAAACAAAATAAGAAAATAAAACAAATAAAAATAGTATTATTATTATTATTATTACAGTTGTTGAGCAAGAAAGAGAGACCAGAAATAATTACAATATGCTAACCTTATAAAACAAAATAAGAGCTAGATCAATAAAACGATATACCCCAGTGTGTGGTCTATGTACTGCCTTTACCTAAATAAATATAAACATGAAAAAAAAATAAATTAATAAATAAATAAGATGGTTATAGCTATAATTGCTAACCTATTTATTAAAAAAATAAGCAAATAAAATAAATATAAATATTATTATTATTATTATAGTTGTTGAGCAAGAAAGAAAGACAAGGAACAAATGGGACATATGGAACCCCAATATATATGTTATTTCCTCACTCAACAATATTGGTAGAAATGAATAGCACATAGATAGAAACGCCACACAAAGGAATGTGCACATCCATGAATAGACACGTGTCAGAAGAAAAAGGAGTAAAATACTAAATAAAGAAATAAAATACAGCTACTGATAATTGGTGTTCTCACAATATAAAATTTTATAAACATAATGATCTTAGTTGTAATGGGACTTGGATTGAGCTCCCAAAGTTTTTCTGTTCCTGACCACTGTCCAAGATAAGTTAATCTGTGAGAATTTTATTTAAAATTTGATTGTAAATTCCTTAATGCATTCCCAGGTTTATCTTTTTATTGAAAGGATTTATACCAAATACTAGGAAATGCTGAACATAAACCACACAATATGGGGGGTGGACTTGCAAGCGAGTCTGCAACCTTGGACCCAAACTCACCACAGATTGAACACACATTGAGCTATTGATAAAGGAACCATACAATTAGGAATGAACACCACTCAGAAGAACAGTTTTAGGTGGGTGTTCAAGTAGAGTTCAGTTTGGGTTCAGTATGAGTTCTGTCTGAGTTCCAACTGAGTTCCATCTCAGTTCAGGTTGAGGACTTTCTAGCAAGTCCACCCCCTATATTGTGTAGTGATAAATATAAATTTTGAATTATTCTGATTTTTATTTTAATAATAAAGTCTTTAAGTTTCATCATAATTATTATAATGTGAGTTTTCTCATATGATAGATTAAAAAAGCTTCTAAATTTCATTGTTTTTATCTGAATGCACATGAAAAGACAGAACGTTTTCTTTTTTTATTTAAACTAAATTTGAGGAATATTATTTTTGTATATATTAAACACCATTTACCTCCTTTTGATTATCAAAATCTTTTTTCTTAGATTTTTACTTCAAATTTTATAGACAACCTCAAGTTATGAATTCAGATAGTTTAAAAATGTGAAAAAAATATTTTTCATCAATTTGAAATTGAAGATGATTTCAACTTACAGCCTTAAATTGTTCTTTTGGAATTAAATGAAAATTTCAAAACCTATTCCATTAAAACTCATTTTTATAAAAATGAATTTATTTAAGTTTATATTCTTAATAAGGAAGATAACTTAAAAGATGCATGGATTTTTGCTGTTCAATAAAATTTCAAATTATTTTTATTTTTTATATTTCTAATAAAGAACATATTTTTCTTTTTTTTAATATTGGTTCTATAATCATATTACTAACAAAGCATCAATAAATTATTATTCTGTATTTTTTCACTTGACTATAATGTTTGCATTTTGTATTGGAAATTAACATGGTCAATACTCTTGTTCTTGAAAAAAAGAAGGTATTTCTGCACTACAAAACTCAATTTAAAGGACAAAAAGAAAAAAATTGAAATATTTTATGCTTCAATTTAAAATACTTTCATAACTTTTAATTAATAAAAATTCAATTATCCTAATATTAGCCTTTTCTATGAGTATAACTAAAAATATATAATTTTTCTCACTTCAAAATATACTCTCATTTATTGATTCTTCTATAAATATAATCATGCATTCACTACACAATATAGGGGGTGGACTTGCTAGCAAGTCCTCAACCTGAACTCAGATGGAACTCAGATGGACCTCAGACTCAACT
Organism: Hemileia vastatrix; assembly: GCA_030280995.1. Lineage (NCBI taxonomy): Eukaryota > Fungi > Basidiomycota > Pucciniomycetes > Pucciniales > Zaghouaniaceae > Hemileia > Hemileia vastatrix. The sequence goes on from JASXTE010000001.1 coordinate 66,049,278, forward strand.
CATACTGAGCCCATACTGCACTCTACTTGAACACCCACCTAAAACTGTTCTGCTGAGTGGTGTTCATCCCTGATTGAATGGTTCCTTTATCAATAGCTCAATCTGTGTTCAATCTGTGGTTAGTTTTAGTCCAAGTTTTCCGACTTGCTAGCAAGTCCGCCCCCCATATTAGGGGGTATCAAAGTTAGAAATTTGTAATTCTTTAAAAGGTATTTCACAACACAAAAAGAAAGCCACAAACTCAAAATTGATTCTCAGTAAAAAGGAGTTTTTGGGGCACAATATTGCATATTTTAAAAAATAATCATGGTTGATTAGGTGGTGAAAAGACATATTTTGAAATGAAAAATTTCTAGCTTTGATACCCCCTATTGTGTGGTGATTGATACATAAAAATTCACTTTAATAAATAATATAAAGTCTGTAAAAAAAGAACTTGATATTTAAATTCAAAAACTCTCATAGTTCACAATAGAAATCTGTTTAGTTTGTGCTGTGTATTCCCAGGTGAAAAATATTGATATCTTCAATTATTGAACTCAAGAAAAATAAATAATTCAGCTTACATTTCTAAAGAATATTTAATAATTTATAAAAAATTTCCCATTGATATTTTGTATTCTTTTTAATTAAATGATTTTAAGAGCAAAATTTCACAGAGTAGAAGTTAATTTTTGTGACTTGATCAAATTAATTTAAAGAATGAAAATTGACCTAAAGAATATTTATGAATTTGATAAAAATTTCTTCATAATTATGAAAATATTGGATTTACTAAAAATCTAACATAAAATGCATTTGAATTTGAGCACATTTTATCCTAAAAAAGACCAAAATTACTTTACTTACAGTTTGTATCATTTTCTTGCATTTTTGAATTTTATAAACAAATATTAGACTTTACCACTTGAATAATTTTTTTTGTTTAACATATATAATCTCATTCTTCAATTTTTATTTATTTGGAGAAAGGAGAAATGGGGGTGCTTCATTATGTCAATTTTTTGAAAATAAAATCATACTGCATTTAATTTATTATAATTTTGTGTCCTTTATACAGAACTTTAGAATATAATATGGGATAGGAACTATGGCTTAATTTGATAGTTTTAAAATTAATTTTTTTTTAAAAAATGTATTGAATAAGCTTAAAATTCTGAAAATAAATTGAGAATAATTCAGTTTACATGGTCTCTATAAAAAATGAAAGATTTGTGTTAAGAAAAAATGGATGTTTTCTACATTAAGAAGTCATGAAATATTTTTTAAATTTTTTCAAAAATATATAGTATATTTCTTAGAATGATTAAAATTTATAATTAAGAAAAAAGAGTGTAATTTCATGTATTTTTATTCTTAAATTTTCATTCAAAAAGATCATCTGATTACATTTCATGAAAAAGTGTTGTTTATTGAGAAGATTTCAAAAGCTTTTATATTCTTATTCCCATTTGGATTTTAATAGTTTTTCATAATTCTTTCAATAAAAAATCACCTTTTTTTTGTGAATATTTCAAGCTTATTTCAGGAAGATATCAGTCTGAGTTCAGTGTGAGTTCATTCTGAGTTCCATCTGAGTTCCATCTGAATTCAATTTGAGGACTTGCTAGCAAGTCCCCCCCAAATATTGTGTGGTGTTGTGGTAGCCTAAAGTTTAGTACGGCACCTAAATATGTAAATGGAGTTATTACGGCGTGCAAGATTGGCGTTATTATTTTTTTTTATTATTAAAAAGGGTTTTATTTAATTATTTGAGTTTTAAATATGAAGAAATTGGTCACGAGTGAATGCCTACACGAAAACAATTTATTTTACGGAGAAAACTTATTTTTTACGGTCTGAAAATTTATAAGTATCAAGTCGAGTTACTCAAGAACCTTGGGAAATTTTCCCAGAATTTTTACTATTTTTCTTATATTTTTAAATGAATTTTAAAGTTTTATAGAAATATTTACGTTTTCAAAAATTACTTAACTTTGATGAATTTTCACGGGGTAATTAGAGCTGCGCAGACTACGAAAATTAGTTTGGTATGTAAAGGGGAAGTAGCTCTATTATGTGTAATTTTTCTAGATTTTTTATTATGGTTTTAAGGTTCTAAATTGAGTCCGGAAGTCCGGACGGACTCCGTACGGGCTCCGGATTGACTCTGGAAGAGCTCTGGAGGGGAAAACTTAGGTACGTGACTAGGAATACTTAAGCGCTTCTCAAACTCGAAATTGAGAGGGGGGACACATCATACAGCTTAATCATTAACTACCACAGTCTCATTTTTTATTACTCAACAAATTAAATAAATTTTTAATACCCTTATAACTTTATATTTTATATATAACATTTTAGAAATACCACTCAACAATTTAAAAACACACTTCTTACAGGGTATCTTTAGAAAGGTCTTCATCGCTGGGACTTGATTATTGCTGTCTCATAAAAATTCAAATTATTATAAAAACATAAAATTCAATCTTTTCAGATCTTTCACTGGTACACCTTAATTGTTGTTATCAGTATTTCTTTATCAACAGCCACGATCATTTAATCTCAATAAGCGTTAATTATTTTAGAGTTTCATTATTTTTATCAATCAGATCTAAGTAGATTGGTTAGCTTAGTGATTTAGAATTCCCATTTTGTTATTTATATTGGAAGGACGGGGTTTTCGGCTAAATCCACATATCTCCTCCGGATTCTGCTTACAGCAAGGCGACTGTAAGAGTTTACCTTACCATAGTTGGCGCCCAACATGGGGTTCGATTTCTCTAGCTTTCTTTAAAAGACTTACTTGGATCAAGAACGTTATTAGCCTGCAAGAGGCTTATTTTCTGGAACTCTAATTGGATTTTTGTTATTGGCCTGCAAGAGGCTTGTTATTTTATTGATTGTTAACGCTTTTCATTACTTATTGGGATGTCTTCTTCTGCTGTTGCTTCTGGATCTTCTAACCCTCTTACTCCCTCAGTTAGAATTGTTTCTTGGGATGGCCCAAAGTTTGATGGGGAGGAGGTTAAATGGTTCATTAGCAGGTATGAAGCTGCTGCTGCTGTTGATGGTGCTTCTCATGTGGACATGGTGAAGCAAGTTAGATTTTTTATTGCTGATAGGGAGGTGGAAAAAGAGGTTATTGCTATGCAGGCATTCAAGGACAAGGATTGGGTTAAGCTTTCTAAAGCTATGGTTGATAGATGGGGTGTTAGGTTTACTATGATGGACCTCAATAAAATTGTTGGAGACTGGCAAGCAAAAGGTGGAGTTTCTTCTATGGCTGACTTCAAAAAGCTCTGTGTTCAGTTTGATGAAGTGGTGGAATATCTCATACTGGTGGACGAGTTAGTGCATGAGAACCAAGCAAAAGATTTGTTTTGGTCAGCATGCAGCAGGGATATTCGTATGGACGTCTTGAAGGATCTTTCAAGAAAAGATTTGATGAAGGAACTGCCTAATGGTGAGCAGAAACTGCCGGCTCTGGAGGTTATCAAAGAGAACATTCAGGCCCATCTCAAGTTATTGGCGTTGGACAAATATCAAGAGTCTTGCACTCAATATGTTAGCAAGGTTAGCGAGGTGTTGGCCGAAAACAACGATATTATGGTCAAAGCCCAGGAGGCCAAGAAGGCACAAATGGGATTACCTGCTGCTAAAGTGGAGGGCAATGTAGATAATAAGATGGTCGATCACTTGGCCGATTTAACTAAACAATTAAAAATATTTGTTCAAGAAACCCAGAAGGCCAACAAGGCCCCAATTGCTTCTTCGTCGACGTCGACTTCTTATCAGTCTAGAGGTTATGAACGTCGAAATTATAATGGCAATAACAACGGTAACCGCTTCCCAGGCAATGGGAGAAATGGTGGGAATGGTGGTAATGGTTATAGAGGTGGCTACGATGAGCCAAAGGTGTGCTCCTATTGTAATAGGAGAGGGCACAGAGCAACAGTTTGTTTTGCTCTTGATAAGGATATGGATGCTGGGCGAGTTTTATTCGATGGTAAAGTTAATAAATTTCCCAATGGTTCGTTCATCAAGCCCAGTGATGGACAGTCTCCTTCTGATTTGGTCAGAAGAAGTTTAACGGCTGAAAGGAGAGCCAGATTTGAAGAGGTGACGGATGAAGATGTTAATGCCAAGAGTGGCAAAAATGGTAATGGTAATGGTGGAAAAGCTGACAAAGGTAAAGAGAAAGAGGTCAGTAAAGCCACATTTTCTACTTCTTTTGGTGGTTTAGAGCTGGCAACGGTTGCCCAGGTGGAGGGCAGCTGTATGGCTGGCGAATACGATGTTAATGCTGCTAGAAGAGCAGCTGCTACTAAGGCGAAAAGTAGCATTCAGAGCCAATTGAGGGCTAATCCTGGCAAGGCCAATAACAAAGTGAACCCTTACTCTAAGGACAAGAATTCTAGTGCTCAAACTGCCGCCAACAAATTGAACCCTTACTCTAAGGACGAATTATATAAAATGCAGAAGGGGATTGCTGATATGGGGCCCCCTAGTTATGGCAAGTTTGATTTAAATGGTGAGCCTATGCCAGAGGATGATTCGGATTCTGAGGAGGACGTACCGTTGGCGTCTCTACCCAGACCAAGTTTTAGCGGTCCCATCCCAATGGAGGGTGTAAGAAGGACTAGCGATGGATCAGGATTAGTGCAAGAAGCTGGTGACGGAGTTAGGGTTATAGAAAGTGAAGATGTTATAATGGGGGGTGAAGATGGCTCGGTTGGACCTCAAGAGGTACCCAGGGCCAAGGTTGTTAAATCAAAGGTCCAGTATGAGCGGCCAGTAGTTTCTGGTCAAGCTAATGCGATGGACGCAGTTTTGAATAGGGTGAATCAACTGCAGATTCCCTTATCTTTGGGGGAGTTATTTACGATTAGTCCGGCGCTTGCTGAAAAGCAAAAGAAGCATTTGACGAGGCGTCGGGTTTCCACTGGAGAGGTGGAATATATTTGTGAAAATGCTGAAAAGTTTGGGGAAGATGTAGATACACATTTTTCCGCTCCCCTGGGTTACCTGGTGGTAACTCTTAATGGTAAAGAAGTAAAGGCCTTGGTCGATTCAGGGTCTCAAATTAATTTAATTTCATTGGAGCAAGCAACGAGTATAGGCTTGCCAATTAAAAGTGGAACTGGGGGAAACCTCAGAGGTATTGGAGGGCATGCAACAGAGCTGATGGGTACAGCTGAGCATGTCAGGTTAGGCATTGGTGGATCTGTTGGTAAGGTTCACTTTTATGTGGCCAGAGGAGCAGTCAAAACTGTTCTTGGTGGTCCTTTTTTGATGGATTTTGAGGCCAGGATAGGGTATCAAGCTGGCATGGGGATTAGTTTGGAGATCACTGGTGAAGATATGGGGAGGTTACATATGCGGTTAGCGCCTCCTGGAGATGAAGGTTGGGAAACACGGCCAGGGATTACTACTCTGTGCCAGTGTTGTGTTTGCACCAAGAAGCGGCATATAAAACGGACGGCTTCTGGTGAATTATGTTTGTTGGAAAGGGATGAATGCCCTCATTTTTTGGGGTAGTTGGGGCTGATCGCTCAAATGTTGTAATCTCTCCTCAGGATGAGATCCCGGATTGCAATAGGTCAGCTCACTTGGAGATAATTCAAGTGGATTCTCAATTATTTTCTGTTAATATTACTTTGGAGTGCAAATACGTTTTGGACTTTTCTATATGTTTATTGGATTTACCCGGTTTTTCTATTAAATTTAAAAACGGTGAAAAAGGCAAAATGGGCCAAATTAGGTTGGATAAAAATTGGAAGGGTATGTTTATGTGCCTCCAGCAAGAGGTTAAACTGCAATTATCTCCTTCTATTTTGGACCTCCAGCAAGAGGGTAAACTGCAAATATCACATCAAAATCCAATAAAAAATCTCAGTATAATTAAAACTCAAAAAAATAATTTTTGTGAAAATTTAATTCCGGTCCTCCAGCAAGAGGTTAAACTGCCGACTTTCTTTACAGGTGATTTAATGTTGGATAAGGGAAGCAAAGGTGTTGGAAAATCTGTTTATAAATTAGACGAGGGAAAGGAGAAAAGGGTAAAATTTAAAAATGAAATAAAATATTTTTCTAATTTTTCTTATTCTGATTCTGACGATGAAGAAGATTCATTTGATGAAAGTTTTAATGGCGATACAAAAGGAAATGTTTTACCTCAAGTTAATTTAGATGTGGACGCAGCCAAATATAAGAAAGTAGCAAATAAAGTTCGACCTATTAATGAACCGCTACCTGCTGAATTAAATCCACCTTTGAGAAGACCAAGGTTATCAAGAGATCCTTATGAAAGTCCCTTGGTAAAGAATCCGCCTGAATTTTCTGAGACATCAAGAATCACTTTTGAGAGACTGGGTGTTGTTAATTTTGGACCTGATGGTTGGTTGTCTGGAGAAGAGAAGAAGTTGTTGTTGGATGTGATGGTCAAGCAAGAGAAGGCCATTGCTTTTGTAGAAGAGGAGAGGGGTGTGTTGAAGCATTCCTATGGGGAGCCTTACAAGATTCCTGTGGTATGTCATGAACCTTGGCAGCAGAAACCGATTCCTATTCCGGCTGCATTAAAAGAAGCCTATATTGAAGTTGTCAGAGAACGGATACGCACTGGACTGTATGAGCAATCAACGTCAAGTTATTCTAGTCCGGTATTTTGTATCAAGAAACCAAATGGCAAGCTTAGAGTTGTTCATGATCTTAGGGAATTAAATAGGGTTACAATAAAGGATGCTGGGATACCACCTAGTGCTGAGGAGTTTGTTGAAGCGTTTGCAGGGAGAGTGTGCTATGGTTTGGGAGATATTATGGGTGGATATGATGAGAGAGAGTTACATCCGGACTCAAGGCCTCTCACTACATTTGATACGCCACTTGGACGTTTACAGTTAACAAGATTACCACAAGGAGCAACAAATTTGGTTGCAGTTTATCAAGCTCAGATGGCTTGGATCCTTCAAGATGAAATTCCACAATATGCTGGAATCTTTATAGATGATGGAGGAATTAAGGGACCAACAACCGACTATGATAACCAGGTGTTGGAAGAGAATCCTGGGATACGCAAATTCATTTGGGAGTTTGCAATTACTTTAGAAAGAATCTTGTTTCGAATTGAAGAGGCTGGTTTAACTATTTCAGGTTCAAAATTTTCATGTTGTGTGCCAGCCTTAGAAATATTAGGCCATGTGGTATGTAGAGAGGGTAGGATTATGTCCAAGAAGAAAGTTAACAAAATTCAGTCCTGGCCAAGACCCAAGAATACGACCGAAGTCAGAGGGTTTTTAGGCGTTTGCGTATATGTTAGAATGTTTATCAAGGACTTTTCTTCATTGGCAGCTCCATTGAGACAGTTAACGAGAAAGGATGCAGACTGGGAGTGGGATGAAGAGTGTGAGAAGGCGTTTGTGAAGTTGAAGGAGGTTGTGGGGAAGGATTTAGTCCTGCACAAGTTGGATTATGGAAAAGATGCTGGCAGAATTTATTTAGCAGTTGATTCAAGTCAGGTTGCAGCTGGGGCTGTTTTGTCTCAGACGGATAAAGCTGGTTACATCAGGCCAGTTAGGTATGAATCTGTAGTATTTACTGAGGTCGAATCAAGATATTCTCAACCAAAATTGGAATTATGTGGTGTGGCGAAAATACTGAAGAAACTTCAGCATATTTTGTGGGGGCAACATTTTGAGTTGCAAGTGGATGCGAAATCGTTAATCCAGATGATTAATTCCCCAAGTTTACCGAATGCACCCATGACGAGATGGGTAGCTTTTATTCAACATTTTTCGTTTGATTTAGTTCATAAGCCTGGCAAAACTTTTACTATGCCAGATGGTTTATCAAGGAGACCACCCACTGAAGAAGATTCAGACTCAGAAGAGTTCGATGAAGATATACCTATTATCAAAGCCAGCACTAAAGGAGCTGAAGACTTTCCATACCTCCCCCATGAGGTTAAACTGGCAGGACTATTGTGTTTAGATTATGATGATGATGACCTCCACCAAGAGGATAAACTGGAAAATAGTTTTTATGTTAATAAAGGTGTAGATAAATTCGGCAGAGAGGAGGTAGAAGAAGATGTGGTGTATGTAGAGGAAAATGGATTGGTAGTGTGGGATAGTAGTAAATTAAGGAATGGTGTATATGTTGGAGAATTAGAGAATTTAAATAAAAGGGTGGATAAAGAGAAAGAGGTATTTTCAAATGCGGTTTTCGAAGGATCCAAAGGTTCAGAAGAAAAACGTCGACATAGCTCGATTAAAAATTTATTTAGGGGTCAACGATTATTGGCTCATTCATGTGCAGGTGATATTGGTGATAGAGAAGTCCCTATTGATGTTATATTAATCGATTTTCAAGATGAAGTCTGGGGTCAGACTGGTTTTTATTTTTTGTTAGTCAAATATTTGTTGACTTTAGAGAGGCCAGAAGATTGTGAAGACGATGAATGGGTGGCTATCAAGAGGAAGTCATCTACGTTTTACCTATCTGGTCGACGTTTAATGAGGAGGAGGTATCCAAATCCTCAAGTAGTTATAACTCAACAGAAGGGGCAAGAATTAGTTTTGAAATCACTGCATGAAGATCTCGGGCATAGAGGCGTTGGAGAAACATTTAGAAGAATTTCTGATCGATTTTGGTGGCCTGGCATGAAGATGGCTGTTAAACAGTGGGTTCAGTCATGCGAAGAATGTCAAAGACGAAGTTATTTAAGGCCAAAAGAACCTGGACGCGCGACCGGTGAATATACGCTCTTTGGAAGAGTTAGTTTAGATGCCGTTCATATAAAAGAGGGACGGTATAAATATTTAATTGTGGCCAGAGATGATTTATCTGGTTGGGTAGAGGCAGCGCCTCTTATTAATTTAACTGCCAAAAATGTGGCAGAATTTTTTTTGAATAATTGGGTATATAGGTATGGGGTGATGAAGTTGGTAACGGTAGATGGAGGTCCTGAATTTGGGACAGAGTTTAAAGAGGCCGTATTGAAAGTTGGGTCAAAGGTTAGGGTAGCAACCCCATATTATCCCGAAGCTGAAGGCATGGTTGAAAGAGGGCATCAAGTTATTAAGGATGCTTTAGTTAAAATGTGTGGGACAAGTGCCGAAAAATGGAGGCACTATTTACCTTTAGTTTTATTTGCTGATCGAATCACTGCCAAAAGGACGACCGGATTTTCACCTTATGAACTTGTTTTTGGACAGAAAGCAGTTTTACCGGTTGATTTAGAAGCTGAATCATATCTTGGAGTTGACTGGGACATGGTCAAAACTACTGAAGAATTATTGTGTGCAAGAATGATGCAGCTAGAAAAGAAAGAAGAATATTTAGAAAAGGCATATTCGCGGATGATGAAGATCCGAAATCAATCAGTTAGATATTGGGATGAGCGGTTGGCACATCGATTAAGGAAACCTTTGAACCCAGGTGATATGGTCCTGGTGTATAATAGGAGTTTGGAAAGTCAGTGGGGAAAGATGTTTGCAGATAGGTGGAATGGACCGTATAAAATCAAGGAGCAAGTTTCCGGCGGTTCATATGTGCTAGAAGAGTTGGATGGAGTAGTATTGAAGAAGAGGGTAGCGGCCGATCAAGTGAAACGGTTCTATCCTAGAGGCACCAGGAGTGCCAAAGTCTTCCTCCGCAATGAGGATAAACTATGAAATTTCTTAAAATTTATCAACTCTGAAATGAGGATAAACTACAATTTTAATGACTTTTATTAAATTTATACCTCCGCAATGAGGATAAACTATGATATCTACGAAATTTTATGGATTCCTCCGCAATGAGGATAAACTATGATATTGATGAAATTTTACGGATTCCTCTGCAATGAGGATAAACTATGAAATTTCTCAAATTTTATCAACTCCGAAATGAGGATAAACTACAATTTTAATGACATTTATCAAATTTTATGGATACCTCCGCAATGAGGATAAACTATGATATCTACGAAATTTTATGGATTCCTCCGCAACGAGGATAAACTATCTTCTTATTTTTATCAAAAATACTTTACTATCGTTACACTTCCTATGGGCGACGAAACTGTGATGAAACATAACGAAATGCAAGAAAACCTTCATTGAAAATTTTCAAAATTAAAAATTCTTAAAATATGGGTGAAGATAGTGTTGGAAAAATTTTAAAATTTATTGGAAGAAGTGTTCACAGGGGAACCTTCTTAATTTAATATTGGCAAGTGTGGGGGTAATTGATGGGCTGGCTGCTCTATACACAATTACCCCATAATGTTCGTTTCCAAAATTTTCCCTGTTTCTAGTTGAATCCTGGCTTTGTCTTTTAATTTTAGGAAGTCCACTAAGACTATAAACTGGAACGAATCAAGAGACACCACTCTCAACGCCGGATTCAAGATTTTCTTATTTTGTTTTTGATTTTTTTATGTTAGATTGTGATTTCTTTTCTTTAATATATATTATGAATTATTGTAAAGGTGATGCTCACTGGTGGTCTCTAATCATTTTTATAAATTGGAGGGAGCCCACCCAGTGATCATCATTATAAAAAATTATCTGCTAAAAACTTTCATTTATTTTCTTTTCTTTTCAATTTCTTAAAATTGTGTAACCACATCAAGTTGCACTTGGATGTGGGTATGATGTCGAGGGTACGGCTCATCAAATGGCCGGGGGGCATCTTTTAAAATTTTATTTTAAAATTTTTTAAGTACTTTTTTTATCTTTCTTTTCACATTCATTTATCTTTCTTTAAAATTAAATTTTAACTTTTATTTCAAAACTATCTTTTCTAAAATCTTTTATTTTAAATTAAAAAAAAAAAAATATAAAAAAAAAAAAAAAAAAAAAAAAATTAAAAAATAAAAATAAAAAATAAAAAATAAAAATAAATAAAAAAAAAAATAAATAAATAAAAATAAAATAAAAATAAAATAAAAAAAAAAAAAATAATAATAATAAAAAAAAAAAAAAATAATAATAATAAAAAAAATAAATAAATAAATAAAATTAAAATTAAAATTAATTAATTAAATCAAAATCATTATTATATTTCTTAGTTATATTTTTTTTAGTTTTCATTCTTTTTAGTTTTATTCATTTAGTTTAGACAGGAAACAGGGTCTAGGAGAACTCAATACCAATGGGATTTTACTTCAAGATATCTGTTAGTCCTCCAAGACTTTAAACTGGCTACTCTTCAAGACGTTTTTAAGGTTTTTTTTTTTACACGTATTTTGGATCTGTTAGTCCTCCAAGACTTTAAACTGGCTACTCTTCAAGACGTTTTTAAGGTTTTTTTTTTTTTTTACACGTATTTTGGATCTGTTAGTCCTCCAAGACTTTAAACTGGCTACTGTTCAAGACTTTCTTTAAGGTTTTATACGAATTTTGGAGCTGTTAGTCCTCCAAGACTTTAAACTGGCTAATTTTCAAGACTATCGTTAAAATTTTTTATTGGATTTGTTAGGTCCACCAAGACCTTAAACTGGAGTGTTATCAAATGTTAGGTCCACCAAGACCTTAAACTGGACTGTTATCAAGCTGTTGGGTCCACCATGACCTTAAACTGGATTTCTTATCGATTAAATGTTTGGTCCACCATGACTTTAAACTGGTAGTTCATTCATTGTTTAGTCCACTATGACTTTAAACTGGAAAATTAATATCTGCAGGATAATTCAACATTCATTGGACCACTATGGCCTTATACTGGATTACTTGTCGATCAAATGTTTGGTCCACTATGAAATTAAACTGGATTATCAAATTTATTCAATCTTTGGTCAAGCCTAGGCCTTACTTAGGAATATATCAAGATATTTATGCACTTAAACGATCTTTGGTCCACCAAGACCATAAACTGGAAATCGATTATATGTTTGGTCCACCAAGACTTTAAACTGGAATGTCAATCTTGTTTGGATAACTCAATTCAATCTTTTAATTTATCACTGTCCACTAAGACTCTAAACTGGTTATTCAATTATTTCTGGAATTGGGTGCTGATAAGCTTTAGGAGGTTAAAATTTTAGGTGGTGATGATGCTAATGAAGGCATAATGTTTAATTAGGTGAAATTTGTGGCGCTTTAACATGGTCTAAAGTTAATATTATTATTGGAAGCCTGGCAAAAGTATTTTATGGGTTTGCTGTATAGCAAAGTTTGAAAATTGTGATGAAGGAATCAGAAGTTAGGATGGTAGTTGGATTTTAGGGAATGATTTTTTTTAGTGCCTCATAGTTAGGCCATTTTTTTTTGGTGTGAAGCTTGGAGGACCTTATGGCGAGATTGGAATCATAGAATTCGGCTCAGTGGGGGGCCCTATGAGGTTGGAATCAGGAGTATTCGGCTCATAGGAAGATCCACTCTCTCAATGCTGTGACAAGAAGGAAGACTGGTTAATGGGAGTCTGAAGGGATTCAAACCTTGCTCTCGTAGTGGAATCATCACAAGATTTATATTATTTTATTTTATGTTATATCAAGCCAGAGAAGAAGAAAGAACGTTTTTATTATAAAGATTTATAAGAAGACCAGTTAAAACAAATTTATCAAATTATTTTATTAGACAAGATAATTCTTTTGGAATTTCTCAACCACTTATGCAAAGTTTTAAGAATGGGGACATTCTCGATTGGAGGGAGGATGTGGTAGCCTAAAGTTTAGTACGGCACCTAAATATGTAAATGGAGTTATTACGGCGTGCAAGATTGGCGTTATTATTTTTTTTATTATTAAAAAGGGTTTTATTTAATTATTTGAGTTTTAAATATGAAGAAATTGGTCATGAGCGAATGCCTACACGAAAACAATTTATTTTACGGAGAAAACTTATTTTTTACGGTCTGAAAATTTATAAGTATCAAGTCGAGTTACTCAAGAACCTTGGGAAATTTTCCCAGAATTTTTACTATTTTTCTTATATTTTTAAATGAATTTTAAAGTTTTATAGAAATATTTACGTTTTCAAAAATTACTTAATTTGATGAATTTTCACGGGGTAATTAGAGCTGCGCAGACTACGAAAATTAGTTTGGTATGTAAAGGGGAAGTAGCTCTATTATGTGTAATTTTTCTAGATTTTTTATTATGGTTTTAAGGTTCTAAATTGAGTCCGGAAGTCTGGACGGACTCCGTTTCGACTCCGTACGGACTCCGTACGGACTCCGCTTTGACTCCGTACGGACTCCGTACGGACTCCGTTCCGGCTCCGTACGGACTCCGTACGGGCTCCGGATTGACTCTGGAAGAGCTCTGGAGGGGAAAACTTAGGCACGTGACTAGGAATACTTAAGCGCTTCTCAAACTCGAAATTGAGAGGGGGGACACATCATACAGCTTAATCATTAACTACCACAGTCTCATTTTTTATTACTCAACAAATTAAATAAATTTTTAATACCCTTATAACTTTATATTTTATATATAACATTTTAGAAATACCACTCAACAATTTAAAAACACACTTCTTACAGGGTATCTTTAGAAAGGTCTTCATCGCTGGGACTTGATTATTGCTGTCTCATAAAAATTCAAATTATTATAAAAACATAAAATTCAATCTTTTCAGATCTTTCACTGGTACACCTTAATTGTTGTTATCAGTATTTCTTTATCAACAGCCACGATCATTTAATCTCAATAAGCGTTAATTATTTTAGAGTTTCATTATTTTTATCAATCAGATCTAAGTAGATTGGTTAGCTTAGTGATTTAGAATTCCCATTTTGTTATTTATATTGGAAGGACGGGGTTTTCGGCTAAATCCACATATCTCCTCCGGATTCTGCTTACAGCAAGGCGACTGTAAGAGTTTACCTTACCATAGTGTTTGCTGCTATAAGTCTGGATTGAAGTTAACCTTGAATCTGTGAAATGGTTCAAATATAATGTTCAGCAGCAGGATTTGTTCCTACATGAATTGGATTATAACAAGGGTGCTGTCCATAGATTGTTTCAAAGGGAAATTGCTTTGTCAAAGAATGTGTCAAGCTGTTTTAGGCAAATTTTGAATATGGTAACCATGTGGCTCAATTGTTTTGTTTATAATTGACATAGATTTGAAGATGTTGTTTGATTATTTAATTAAATCATTAAGTTTGTCCATCTTTTTCAGGATGGTAGGTGGTAGAAAGATTCCTCATAATATTTAGTTTTTGACACATTTGAGTCCAGAAAGTAGAAAAAAGTAGAGAACCTCTTTCAGAAATAATATTAGAAGGTTATCCATTTTTAGAAAATATATATTCTATAAAAAATTTAGCTAAATCTTACTCTGTAGCAGTACTATTTGTCTCAATAAAAATAGACATTTTAGAGAATCTATCAGCTATGACTAATATAGCATCTGAATTGTCTGATGAAGGTAATTGTGAAATGAAATCCATCAAAATTGAGTCCCAATGTTTAGAGGGAATCAGAAGTGGTTGAAGAAATCCATACTTCTTGTGTTGAGGTAGTTTTTTTCTATTAAATTTGTAAAAGTTTTTAATATAGGCATTGATTTCTCTGGTTATAACTGGCCAGAAGAGATCCCTTGCTATTTCCTTGTAGGTTTGATCAACCCCAAAATGACAAGCTAATGGTGAATCATTTTTACTTTTGAAAATCCAGAATCTTATATACTTATTGTTGGGTATGACTAATAGACCTGATTCTAGTCTGAATCTCTTGGCCCCATACTTTGAGAGTATTTGGTCCTTTAAACCTAAGCAACAATTATCTTTCAATTGAACTTCTAGGATTTTTAATAGTGGAATATGTATTGATTGAGTTGTCATTGAATTAAGTTGATGAGTCATAAAAATTAATTGATTGAAGATTGATTCTAAACTTGCTTCATTTTTGTCTGCATATTCCTCCCCTGCTGTGTGTATATGTGGCCCTGATGTGAAAAAACTTCAGGAACTACACAACTTTTACCAGGTAGGTAGGTAATAGGAAAGCTGAATTTAGCCCGTATAGCCAGATTTAGAGTTGTTACTTTGGAAGACATGAAGTTTTTCATAGCATTGTGATCAGTTAGTATTAAGGAAAAACAACTAAGACTGACAAGAAAAGAACACCATTTTTAAGTCAATAAACAATGACTAATAATTCCTTGTTATAGATTTTTTATTTCAATTCAGCTGCAATGAGGTTCTATAACACAAAATCAACAGTATAAAAAAAATTTGTTTCAGGATTGAGTTGAGATATGTCCCCAGATATAGCATAATTTCTAGCATCTGTCTTGACTATTGTTGAAGCAGTAGAATCAAAATTTCAAATAATTGGAGCTGTGGTGAATGTATTTTTCAATGCTTTAAAATTATTTTGTGCTGTATTGATAAAAACAAAAGATGTATCTTTCATAAGGAGAGAATTAAAATTTGTAATAGTTTTGAAGCAATCTGTAATAAATCTTCTATAGAGATTTTTGAAACCCAGAAACCTTAGTAAGGATTTTACAAGTTTTCTCTCAGGCAATTCCAAAACCTTTTGGACCTTTTTATCATACATGACTAGACCATCATTTGACAATGAAAATCCTAAGAAGTTGATAGGTATTAGGTGGAATTCACATTTAAAGTGCATGGAGTAGATACCATGTTCTTGAAGGCAATTTATAACCTTTCTGACATGTTGAATATGTTTGTGAAGAGTTTTTGGGAAAATTAAAATGTCATATAAATAGAAAAAATCATGAAAGATATCAATGACAAAATTTTGAAAAGTTGATGGTGTGTTACACAATGCAAATGGCAAAACTTAATATTCAAAGATACCAAATCTTGTGCACATTGAAGTTAAAGGTTCATGTCCTTCTGAAATAAATTGTAGCCAATCCTAAAGTACTAGCTATAGTTCTTGACCAAGGTACTTGGAGAAACACCAGAGAGAAAATCCCCAGTCCCTTTGGGACAAGCCAGGTGAGATTAATTTGCTACAGAAAATTGAAGACTGTTACAATAACCCTTTGAACATACTTCTTGACTGCTTAACAAGTTAAGACAGTAGGCTAGATATACCACAGAACAAAAAAAATGAAATGTAGAAAGATCCACACCAGAAAACCTAAAAACACAGTGTACTTGTTGCACAGAAAACAGCAATATTACTTGATGCAGGTTGCAAAGCTACACCAGAGAAACCAGTTGAAAAACTTAAGTCAAATGAAGAACTCACCTTTCAAAAAAACCAGAAAATTTTTGCTAAAAAAAGCGAAAACTGAGTGAGAAGCAATGATCTAATTACCAGATGGTTGATTGATAATTAAAGCTTCCCCAAACTGTCTTCTCCAGTATGTACACACAGACCCCCATCTAAAAATCTATTATACAGCAGCAAACTTGGAAATTCTGAAAGCCAAATTGCATAAAAAACCACTAGAAACACTCCCCAGAATGCTACTATTGAGGCGGCTGGGCCCTCTGAAACCATAAAATCACTAAACACAACTAAAAAAATATAAAACAACAGAAAAAACCTTAAACCTTAAAATATACTAAAATATCATCTAGAAATAAAATGTAGAAACAATCATGGGTTATCCATTGATAATAGCCATATCTTCATAGCTTCAATATTCATCCCGTTAATCCAGAAAAAGACCTTGAACAGAAATCAATTCCATTTAAGACATCACCAACAGTACCAAACTACACAACAAAGGCCCTAGCCAATGTTGGATGACCACATCCCTCCTCAAATCAAGAATTTCCTCATTCTTCCTACTTCAAAAAGAACCATGTTCAGAAATCTTTCAAATTCAACCTGGTCCATCTTCCAACAGAACCAAAATATCTAGGCCTTCCATCCTGATACCTAGATTAATCAACAAAATGCACCCTTCCAAAAAGAGTTCCAACATCATTGAAAACACTATTTCCACCATAACTGGTCTTTCTGATGGTAAAACCAATATTCCTTCATACTGAATTTAAAACTAATGACTTTCCAGTTCATCCCCATCCAAACAGTGATGATGAAAATGTGGGAACCATTGAAACACAACACCCAATAATTTGCCCACCATTAAGGCCAAATTTCAACAACACTCTTCTCAACAAAAAAAGTCTCATAATAAACTACTTCCAATCAACTCCTGCTAAAGATCCACAGGAAATTGAGAAAAGAAGACACCTCACCACCAGTTCAAAGCTAATGCTGAACACTTTGTTTCATCTCTTGGTTATCTTCTGTGATTTGATTCTTGACTGAAATTCTTGACTTAGGAATACATAATTTGACCACTGTCCAGACTTTCTGAGTGTTGCCAACATAAAAAAATACCTCATTTTATTGTCTTGGGGGACTCAAAAACCTGAGTTTATAGTCTTGGGGGACTCAAAACCTAAATCAAAAAGACAGAACCAGAGATCAAACCATGAAAGAGTCAAAGAAACAAACTATAATTCTGGGGTGACTTTTCTACAGAGCTTCCAGCTAATCAGCTACCCCCACACTTGCCTTAACTAAATTCAGGAACTCCCCCTTTGGATTCCCTCTGCCCAATTATCATACCAAACTATCAGTTTATAGTCCTGAAGGCCTCACCCATCACTAATCCTCAGTTTATAGTCTTGAGGGACTCCAGAATTTTCATTTTAAAAGATTTATGGACTAAAAAATTCCAATAATGTATAAAGTCATGAAAAATTGACCAGTTTAGAGTTTTAAAGGACTAGAGAATCCTTTGTCAGTTTAAAGTATTGATGGACCGCAGAACCCTTTTTCAGTTTGAAGTCTTGAAGGACTGCAGCATTTTTGCATAAGAATTTTACAAATGTTCTCATGAGTACACACCCACATTCAACTTTTCGAACTTCAACATCCACTTCATCTTCTATCCACAAATACATTTCCAGATTTCCTACTAGATCCCCAGAACTAGTTCCAGCCTCTTCTTCTTAATCTCCAGCTCCTTCCAGAAGATCCAGGAGATCAGTTCTCAGAACACTCTCCAATAGGCCAGCTTTATCTTTCCAAACATCTGCTTAATCTCTTCAAATTCATATCCTAGTCTTCTTGGCCGCGTCCAAGTAGCCTTCCTGCCTTACTAGGAAGCGAAATTCAGACTCAAAACTTCCAAATTCAGCAAGAAAACAGCCAAAATCATCCAACAAACAACAGAACTTCCATTTAACAACATCCCATTTCTCCCAGAGCAATATTGTAGACTATCCTATAGTACTAGCTATAGGGCTTGACCAAGGGAGTTGGAGAAAACCCAGAGAGAAAATCCCCTGTCCCTTTAGAAAAATAAAGTGAGATTTACCTGCTACAGTAAACTGGTTCCTGTTTTCTAAAGACCCTTTTCTAACACACTTGACTGCCTGATCAGCTGAGAAATTAGTCTCCAGAGATACTACCAAACCAAAGAACTGAAATTTAGACCAATTTCCACACCAGAGAAAGCAATGATACTTGATGTAGGTTGAAAATCCACACCAGAGACAGCAATAATACTTGATATAGCTTGAAAGACTATACCAGAGAAACCAGTTGCCAAGTTAAGTTAAATGAAGAACTCACCTTGCATTAAAAACATCCAATTGTGACCAAAAAACAGTGAAAACTGAGTGAGGAACAAGGATATCACCTCTGGATGGTTGTATGATAATTAAAGTTGCCCTAAACTCTCTTATTCACTATGTGTACTCAGAACGCAATTTAAGAGCCCATTCTCACCAACAAATTTGGTGTTCTTGAGCGCCAAATTGCATAAAAACCCTCTAGAAACGCATCCCAGCCTTCTAGCACCCAGGTGGGCAGGCCGCCCCAATGTTGGGAGGTCCGTGTGAGGCAGCTGTAGCACCCTGAAGCCAGAAAATTGCCCAAAACTTCCAAAAATACCCAAAATACTTAGAAAAATCTACTACAACTACTAAAACCTTTATAACACATAATTAGGCTATAAAAACATTGTGACATAAAATGTAGAGAAAAATTAGCTCATTCTAATGTTACTAAGCATTTGACCCTAAGACATAAGGTTAGACCATAAAACACTAAAAACAAAATTAAACAGCTACCTTTTTAAATAAAAAATGAGAAATTATCCCCTTAATACTTAAAATATGAAAAATTTCATCAAGACATAAAATATAGAGAAATGCCGGGGCTATTCAATGGTAGTAGCAAAATACCCATAGTCCCAATATTCACTGAATAAAAACTAAAATAACACCTAATTCTTCAACCAGTGTTAATTAAGACATACAAAAACAGCACCAAAGAGACCAACAAAGGCATCTGCCAATCTTGGAAGACCACATCCTCCCTTCAATAGAGAATTTCCACATTCTCCTAAATCACAACCACCATGTTCAGTTTTCTTTTCAAATCTGCTACTGACATGGGTCCTTTCCAATACTGCATTGACAACAATCTCAACTGTACCATCACACCACCTGCTCATCCCTTCAGAACCTCCTGTAATGCCTGTCACTCTAGGAAGAAGACTTGTTTCAGACCTAGTCTATTTTCCTCTTCAACATCTTCTCCTTGTCCTCAACCTTATCCATTTTCTACCAGCACCAAAATATCCAGACCATCCATCCTGATCCCCAGACTGGTCAACAAATTACACCCTTCAAAAAAGAGTGCCAACCCTGCTAAAACCACTAGCTCTACCATCCTTGATCCTTCTGATAGTAAGACAAATACTTCTTCATACTGTTATTCAATCTGACAAATTTCCAGTTCATTTCCATCCTGACAGTGATGATGACAATGTGGGAACCATTGAAGCACCCCCACCTAATCCATTGCCCACCATCAAAGACAAATTCCAACAGCATTCTTCTCAACAGAAGCATCTCATTCTAAATTACTTCCAATCCACTCCTTCCAGAAATCCACAGGACCTTGAGAAAAGGAAGAATCTCATTCACCAGTTCAAAGCCAATGCTGAAGATTTTTTTTACATTTCTTGATTCTTTTCTGTAATTGCTTCTTGCCTGAAAATCTTGATTTAGAGATAAAAAATAAAATAATTTTCTCAGTTTAAAGTCTTGGGGGACTCTAAAACCTGAAGCAAAATGACAGAACTAGATATCAAAACATTAAAGACCAAAGAAACAAACTAAAATTCTGGGGTAACTGTTCTACAGAGCAGCCAGCTCATCAGTTACCCCCACACTTACCTTAACAAATTTCCAAGATTTCCCCTAGGATTCCCTCTGCCAGAATCACAACAACTCCCATTATCAGTTTATAGTCCTGAAGGACTCACCCATTAAACCATCCTCAGTTTATAGTATTGGGGGACTATACCTTTATTCAGTTTAAAGTCTTGATAGACTGACCACAGTGTTCAGTTTAAAGTTTGACGGACTCTCCCAGTATTCAATTTAAAGTCTTGACAGACTAACCCAGTGTTCAGCTTAAAGTCTTGATGAACTAAACACATTTTGAATATAAGCGCGGAGCCAGCTCCATTCACAATTCTCTGCAGCTTACCTGCTGAACTTCCACTCTCTTCATCAACTACCATCACTGATAAAATTTTCTTTCATCTCTTTTCTTTTATTGTTGTTCCTTCACAGATCATGGAAAAATTTCCAGACTTTGACCCATCGGACCTTCCTTGCTTCAATTCTCCAAAATACTATGCTTGTAAACAGTGCATCCACATGTGCAGGCCTTGTACTTTAACTCTTCCTACTCCTCAAGCCAAATTCTATAACAGAGCCTGTGATTCTTGCAACTCTAAAAATAAAAGATGTGAAAGAGACCCTAACTATCCAATACCTCCGCCTTCACCTTCCCATAAATATATTTCCAGATCTCCTACCAGGTCACCAGAACTTGGACCTGCTTTCTCTTCTTTATCTTTCTCTCCTTCCAGAAGATCATGCCGTTCATTTTCACAAAACACTCTCTAAAAGACATGCTTTATCTTTTCAAAAATCTGCTTTAACCTCAGAAAATTTAGCCAAAAAAAGCTTCAAAAATCAGCTCACTGGCTACTAGACCACGTTCAGGCATCCTTCCTGCCTTGACAGAAAGCAAAAATCAGGCTCAAAACTCCCAAATTCAGCCGGATAACAGTCAAAATACACCATAAACACCAACAACTCTACGCAAAAACCTCCTAGTGCTCCCAGATAAATTTGTACACACACAAATTCTTCATCAGAAAACACCAAAAATTCCAACATCTCTAGAAGGCCTGCCAGAGGACCTCCTGAAAATAACAGAGCATGCAACACTTCTCCCAAACAAAAACCTCCTGTTCCACAAAGAAGAACTAACTACACCTCTCCTCTGGCCGCCAATTATTCCTCTGATAGTTCCCTTTCTTCTAGATCTTCATCTAGGAAATAAAAACAGCTTCCAGGTCACCTTCTCCTTGTCCTTTCTTCAACAACCCTGGTACTCCACCACCAGTGTCCAACCCAACTGTGCCAAGAAATAATAATATCCACAACACCAACAGCAGCCCTGTTGCTCCAACCAGGCCAAAGGAACACCCTCCTTCTAGTCCATCTTCCCAACACCATTTAGAGAATGATCAGGAAAATGCATACCTCTATCTGGTTGATCCTCCTTCAACATCCATTCAACATTCTTCAACAGTCCAGATTCCGGCCGCATACAAATTTGAAGAGCTCCCAATCTGTAAGTACTAGATTAATAAATCCAATATCTTTAGCAGAGAACAATTACTGATCCAATTCTTTTGTATAGTTGGAACCCCACCTCCTGAAACTACAATTAAGATTGGCCAGCCTCTAGAAACTACCTTAATTCTGGATTATGCCGACATGAAACAACACCTACGCATGATGTGTTCAAACATGCTTAAGGCCTTTTCTCTTCATGGTCTGTTAAATGAATTTGAAAATAATTTGAGGAAAAAGCTCCTTGATGACCACTGGAAGATGTCTAGAATAATCAAGAACACCTTCCAACACTATATCCCCGCTTCTTCCACTTCTTCCCAAAATATACCTTCTACTCCGGTCCCTGACCATTACAACCCATATACGCTTTACAGCTGCCTACATCACAAGGAAAACAGTTCTTCTTCCAATCCTAACAAAAAGTAAAAATGCCACCATAATCTCCCCTGACTTCAGTAGTATTTTTAGGCCGTGGCCATGACTGAATATTATTTACCCTCTTCTTTGCCATAATCCTTCCCTCCTTACATACAACATGTCCCAGAATTTCCAGAGCAGGAACACAACAGCAAAACTTTGACCCAGAAATGGTCAAACCAGCCTCTTCAATACTAAACAATACTCTCTCTAGAGAAATTGCATATTCCTAAACAAATCTCCTTATACCAGGTTTCTTCTTCATCACTGCATTTCAATAATCAGTGGAGGGTCCTTTGATTCCACCATCATCAGTAAAAATACCAGCATTAGTAGGAACATCATCCTGTAAAATCCAAGCCATTTGTACTTGAAATACTGCTACTGAATTAGTTGCTCCTTGAGGCAACCTAGTGAGCTGAAATCTTCCCATATGAGTTGCAAACTTGGTAAGTGGCCGTGAATCCATGTGAAGTTCCCTTTCATCATAACCACCCATAAGATCACCTAAATCATAACACATACTTCCAGAAAAGGCTTCCACAAAGTCTTCTGCACTTGGAAGCATTCCTGAATGCTTGATAGTGACTCTATTCAAGGCCCTAAGATCATGCACCACCCTCATCTTCCCATTCTGCTTCTTTACACAGAACACCAGACTTGAGTAGTTAGATGTCAATTGTTCATATAAACTAGTCCTGACTCTTTCCCTAACAATCTCTATAAAATAATCTCTAATAGCAGCTGGAATTAGAGTAGTTCTGATTTGACAAGGTTCATGACAAACCACAGGAATCAAGTAAGGTTCCCCATAAGAGTTTTTCAACATGCCCCTTTCTTCTTCAACAAATGCCACCGCTTTTTCCATGAGCACAATAACGTGCAACAACAAAGTCTTTTCCTCATCAGAAAACCACCCATCAGGGCCAAAATTAACAACTTTCAACGTTTCCACAGTCACCGAACAGGTTCCACAAAATCAGGAGGATTCTTCATCAGAGCAGTACAGTACGGATGTCTTGACAAAGGAGGTCTCTTCAAAGGAGGATTCAAACCTACAGACATAGTCTCATTGACAGGCCTAATCTTCTGCGCTACCTTCTTTTACTTTACTGCTCCACCTTCAACTTGAGGGATCTTCAGGAAATCTTCACCACCAGACCTGGAACAAAAACCAAAGGTTTCCCCATTTCTCACATGTGTGGCCAAGGTAATTTTTTTAAAATGTGTAGAAGAAACCCTAGCGGTGCACAATTGGGAGGACTTATTTTTAGACCCCAATCTCACCACTCAAAAACATTTTTGCAATTCCACATCTTCATCCTCACTTCAATCTTACAAATCTTCAAATCTTGATTGATCTTCTGAATCACATCTTCTAAAATCGTGCAGTTTATCCTCATGCTGGAGGTCCAAAAATTGATCTTGCTGATCTTCTTTCTTCAAAAATTTGAGCAGTTTAACCTCATGCTGAAGGCCCGAAAATTGATCTTTCTGATCTTCAAAAAAATAATTCTTTTCTTTCTTCTTGATTATGTTCAGATTTTTTTCTTGATATTCTTCAGTTATCTTATAATTTTTATTTTCTTTTCTCAAGTCTTCTTCTATCCTACAAAAAAACCAGGGGTTTCCCCAGTTCTCACAGATGTGGCCATGGTAATTTTTTTGAAAGGCATAGAAGAAACCCTAGCGGTGCACAATTGGGAGGACTTACTTTTAGACCCCAATCTCACCACTCCACAGCTTTTCCGCATATTTTTCAATAAAGATATATAACCAATCTTCTTTTTTGAACTTGAATTATAAATAATTAAAAATCTTGAGAGAGAAAAGATACTTGATAAAAAACATGAAGAATACTTGCAGAGAAGAGAAACATTAAAAAAAGAAAGTTGAAAATCCACTTGGTATATCTCCAAGGGAGCTGACCTACTACAACCGGGGATTTCTTCATCTTGGGGAGAGGTTGTAGCACTAAGGCAATCAGCTCTAATCACTCTAAAAAAGACAGACACTCATCCAAAAAACTAGAGGCGGAACCCACTTCCCTTTTTCTCCTACAGCAATCCATGCACTGGCACATTGAAGACAACTTAGGCCTGGTTTCCAAACCATCATCTCCAAGAGATGACAGCCTCATGTGAAGTATTCTTTCATCTTCACCAGTCAAATCCAAACTGATTCCCATATCAAACTGATATCCAATTCATGCCTGGAAATCCATCAGGAATGGTCCACCCAAAAAAGCTTTTACATTACCATTGGCAATATAAAATTGAATATTCCCTGAGGCTCAACCAACATCAAGCTTCACAAATTCAGCGGTTCCAATCAACTCAGTGACATGGCCACCAATACCTCTTAAATTTCTACTAATTCCTGTCTTGATGGGGAGGCCCAGATGAGTAGCCTCAAACAAAGAAATCAGGTTAATCTGAGAGCCTGAATCAACCAATTCCCTAGCCTCCTTGCCATTCAGAGTGACATGGAAATAACCCAGAGGTGCAGAAAAATGAGTCTCCAACCCCTCACCAAGCTTCTCAGCAGAATCACAAATGTGTTCCACCTCCCCAGAAGAAACCCTTCTGCTGGGCAACAACCTTTTTATTATATCAGCCAATGCAGGACTGATAGAATACAATTACCCATGAAAAAGGGAAACCTGACCCTGATTCATCCTTTCCAGAACAGAGTCCATAAAATTAGATTGGCCAGAACCTACTGGCCTCTCAAAGTGAGCCCTTGGCTTCACTACCTTGGTCAAAGAAGATTCTTGAGGACCAGAACTGTCAAAAAATTTACCATCAACAGGAACTAAAACAGATCCCTCACCAGAACCTCTAACTCCAGGAGACTTTGGAAGTGAAGCCAAAGAGACATCCTCCTCCATTTCAGAATCAACATCCATAGGCATTGGATCACCATTCATGTCCAATGCACCAAAACTAGGGGGGCCCATATCAACAATCCCCTTCTGCATCTTGTGCAGCTCCTCTTTGCTGTACTTCTCCCTAGCTACACTCAGCCTAGGATCCACCTTTGAAACCTTAGGATTTGGTTGGGCCTTTGAACTGCTTTTAGGCCTTTCCACCTTTCCAGCTTCAAAATCATAAACACCAGCCAATCATTCAGCACTTGACTGTCCACCACAATAATACAACTCCAATCCACCAAAGGAAGTATAAAAAGAGACCTTATTCACCTCCTTCCCTTTTCCCTTGACATCATCATCTTCCTTACCAGAAGACTTCCCGTGATCAGGAATCTCCTCAAACCTTGGCCTCCTCTGATTGAGACCATTCCTTCTCCTGACCAAATAAACAGGAGCCTGCCCCCCACTAATATTCACAAATGAATCAGTAGTGAACTTGAACACCCTGCTGTCAAACTCCACCTTTCCTTCTGACACACCTCTGTTTATAGCCCAACAATCATTAGACTTGTGCCCCCTCCTTCTGCAATAATAGCAGACCCATAGATCACTCCTACCAGCCCTCCAATCAAAATCTCTAGGCTGAGAAGGAGCCTTATTTGCATTCTTAGCCTCCTGAAAAAAATTATGTAGGTGTTTTGTTAGATCAGCCAACTATTATACCACTGGGTCACTCTCCTGTTTGGGAACCTTCACCATATTCTTCTCTTCCTTCTTCAATCTTTTCTTCCCTTCAGCCAAAGCCTCACTGACTTTGCTGACATATTTGGAACGCCCCTCCTGATAGGTGTCCACAGCCAATAACTTTAAATGGGCCTCCACAGCCTCCTTCACCTTGTCCAAGGCAGGCAACTTCTGATCCCCATTGGAAAGAGTCTTCATCAAGTCCTTCCTTGACTGCTCTTTCAACACATCCATTCTGACATCTCTAGCCAAGGCAGACCAAAAAACATCCTTGGAAGCATTTTCATGTGCCAGCTCCTCCACTTCCACCAAATATTCCACCACAGGATCAAACTGAAGCAGAAACTTCCTGTAACTGTGCAAGTTACCAACACAACCAAAATACTGCCATTCACTGACAACCTTTTTCAGATCCACCATAGTGAACCTGACACCCCATCTATCCACTATCTCCCTACACAATAACTTCCTGTCCCTTGTCTTGTAGCCAGACTTGGCCACAACCTCCTTCTCCACTTCCCTATCACCAATGAAGAAAATAATCTGCTTCACCATGTCCAGGTAAGAAGCATTATTGACACCAGCAGCAGTTTCATACTTCTCCAGAAACCACCTCACATCTTCACCATTAAACTTGGTGCCATCCCAAGTTTTAATCATAACACACTCCCTAACCATCACAGCTGGAGGACTTTCCCCCCCACTGACGGTCACCACAGGAATAGAAGACCTGAAAGCCATTCAAAGACAAAAGAGATTCCAAAGAGCTAGCAGGTTCATCCACACATTGGGTGCCAGAAAGGTAGACATTCCAATAGTAATAGCTATAGGCCTTGACAAAGGGAGTTGGAGAAAACCCAGAGAGAAAATCCCCTGTCCCTTTAGAAAAATAAAGTGAGATTTACCTGCTAAAGTAGATTGGTTCCTTTTTTCTAAAGCCCCTTTTCAAACACACTTGACTTCCTGATCAGCCAAGAAAGTAGTCTCAAGAAAGACTACCAAACCAAAGAACTGAAATATAGACCAATGTCTACACCAGAGAAAGCAATGATACTTGATTTAGGTTACAAATACACACCAGAGACAGCTATAATACTTGATATAGCTTGCAAGACTATACCAGAGAAGCCCATTGCCAAGTTAAGTTAAATGAAGAACTCACCTTGCAATAAACACAGCCCATTGTGGGCAAAAAACAGTGAAAACTGAGTGAGGAACAAGGATATCACCTCCAGATGGTTGTATGATAATTAAAGTTGCCTCAAACTGTCTTATTCACTATGTACACACAGACCACTATCTAAGAGCCCATGCACACCTAGAATTTGGCAGTCTTGAGCGCCAAATTGCTTAAAAAACCCCTCTAGGAACGCTTCCCAGCCTTCTAGCACGGAGGCAGGCGGGCCACCTGAAGTTGGGAGGCCCGCCTGGGGCGGCCGGACCACCCTGAAGCCAGAAAACCACTGAAAACCTCCAAAAATAACCAAAATACTTAGAAAAATCTACTACAACTACTAAAACCTTTAAAACACATAATTAGGGTATAACAACATTGGGACATGAAATGTAGAGAAAAATTAGCTCATTCTAATGGTACTAAGCACTTAACCCTAAAACTTAAGGTTAGTCCGTAAAACACAAAAAACAAAATTAAACAGCTATCTTTTTAAATAAAAAATGAGAAATTATCCCCTTAATACTTAAAATCTGAAAAATGTCATCTGGACATTAAACATAGAGAATAACCGGGGCTATCAAATGGTAGTACCCACATCCCTGAAATTTTAATATTTGCTGAATAAATCCAGAAAAAAACTCAATTATTAAACAATGCCATTTAAGACATATCAAAACAACGCCAAAAAGACCAAAAAAGGGCTCCACCAATGTTGGAAGACCACAACGTAAACAAAAATTTTAAGTTCCAATAATGCCAAAACTTCCAAAACTTCTAGAAGTCCTGCTAAAGCTCCCCAAGAAAGAAGCAGAGCTCCCAAAACTGCTACATGATGAACAATTGTGACAGGTAAGTAAGGACTCAAATAATTAAGATGGACTCAGGACAAGGTGGA
This sequence comes from Hemileia vastatrix, assembly GCA_030280995.1. Classification (NCBI taxonomy): domain Eukaryota; kingdom Fungi; phylum Basidiomycota; class Pucciniomycetes; order Pucciniales; family Zaghouaniaceae; genus Hemileia; species Hemileia vastatrix. Next base: position 66,076,971 of record JASXTE010000001.1, read on the forward strand.
CAGTGGACTAAGAAATAAGTAAGGAATGTTTACCTGATGAACAATAGTGACAGGTAAGTAAGGGCTCAAATAATAAAGATGGACTCAGGACAAGGTGGACAGTGGACTAAGAAATAAGTAAAGACTAAAGAGGGGAAAAGAAAGAAGGATATGTTCGTTAATAAATGAATAAGGAAAAAGTAAAAATAAAAATAAAATAAAATAGATAAAGGAAGAAAGTGGATGCATTGCTGTTGAAGAGCAGATGTACAAGTTTACCTGATGAACAATAGTGACAGGTAAGTAAGGACTCAAATAATAAAGATGGACTTGGGATAAAGTGGATAGTGGACTAAGAAATAAGTAAGGACTTAAGAGGGGAAATGGAAGAAGGATATGTTTGTTAAAAAATGAATAAAGTAAAAGTAAAAATAAAAATAAAATAAAATAGATAAAGGAAGAAAGTGGATGCCAGAATGGGATGATACTGGTATCCTTACATAGTGCTGCTCTATCACAATATTAGGTTAATGAAAATAGGTCTTTTTCAATATATGTGTAAAAATATAGTCTATGTAGGTGCTTGATTATAATTTATAGAATAAATGTAGGTAAGAAAAGTTAAGGTATCTTAGTAAGTATCAAGTATATATATTAACACCCCCCCTGTTCTCAAGACAGAAATGATTGTAGGTGAAGAGATTTTAGAAATTCACAATGTTTTGATTGTGGTAAAGATTTGGTTAGAATATCCACCAGCATACAACTACTAGGAGTATAATTAATTGAAAATTCTTTATTGTTCACTTTTTCCCTGATCCAACCGACCTTGGTGTTGATATGCTGTGTCTGATGTTGATAAAGAGGATTCAGAGCCAGGTTGATGCCGCCTTGATTGTCGCCTATGAGATTTACTTCAGTGAGGGCTATTTTAAAATCATTGAATAGCTCTTTCATCTAAATAAGATCTTGACCACATTCAGTCATTGAATATTATTCAAATTCAGAGGTAGATAGGGAAACAGATTATTGTTTGAAGGATCTCAAACTTATGAGGCCAAGATGAAAAACTAGGGTACCAGACATAGACTTGGAATCTTTGGCTTTATTATAATCAGCATCAGCAAAGCCAGTTAGATGACCTAGGTGGCTGTCTTTTACATTACCCAGGGTGAGCTTGTAATCTTTTTTTAGCTGTAATTATTTAAGAATATGAAAGAATGCATTGATTTTTTCATTATTTTGCTCATTGAGAAATTGAGCTTAGGAACTAGCTGAAAAGGCTAGGTGGGGATGAGTGCACAAGACAAGATAGTTGAGTGGTCCAATGGTGCGACGATAGTTGAATATTTGAGTTAGTTTGTTTTTAGAAAACTTGGAGAATTCAGAATAGTACACTACGCAATATAGGGGGTGGACTTGCTAGAAAGTCCTCAACCTGAACTCAGATGGAACTCAGATGGAACTCAGACTGAACTCATACTGAACCCATACTGAACTCTACTTGAACACCCACCTAAAACTGTTCTGCTGAGTGGTGTTCATCCCTGATTGAATGGTTCCTTTATCAATAGCTCAATGTGTGTTCAATCTATGGTGAGTTTGGGTCCAAGGTTGCGGACTTGCTAGCAAGTCCGCCCCCCATATTGTGTGGTGGTAATTGCAGAAAAGTTTTGGAGTGGTGATATTGGGGTCTAAAAGTAAGTCCTCCCAATTGTGCATCTCTAGGGTTTCTTCTACACATTTCAAAAATTTTACCTTGTCCACACATGTGAGCAATGGGGAAACCCTTGTTTTTTGTTGCAGGTCTGGTGGTGAAGACGTCCTGAAGATCTCTCAAGTTGAAGGTGGAGCTACAAAATATAAGAAGTTAGTGCAGAAGATTAGGCCTGTCAATGAGCCTATGCCCATAGGTTTGAATCCTCCTTTGAAGAGAACTCATTTGTCAAGAGATCTGTTCTGTACTCCTCTGGTGAAGAATTGTCCTGATTTTGTGGAAACTGCTCAGGTGACTGTGGAAAGGTTGAAAGTTGTTAATTTTGGTCCTGATGGGTGGTTGTCTGATGAGGAAATGAAGTTTTTGTTGCATGTTATTGTGCTCAGGAAGTAAGTGGTGGCATTTGTTGAAGAGGAAAGGGGTGTGTTGAAACACTCTTATGGGGAACCTTACTTGATTCCTGTGGTTTGTCATTAACCTTGGCAAATCAAACCTATTCCAATTCCAGCTGCTATTAAGGATGATTTTATAGAGATTGTTAGGGAAAGATTCAGGACTGGTTTATACGAGAAATCTACATCTAGTTACTCAAGTCCGGTGTTCTGTGTAAAGAAGCAGAATGGGAAGCTGAGGGTGGTTCATGATCTTAGGGCCTTGAATTGAGTCACTATTAAGGATGCAGGAATGCTGCCAAGTGCAGAAGACTTTGTGGAAGCTTTTTCTGGAAGGGTGTGTTATGGTTTGGGTGAGATTATGGGTGGTTATGATGAAAGAGAACTTCACATGGATTCACAGCCACTTACAACGCTTGAGACTCCTCTGGGAAGATTTGAGCTCACTAGGTTGCCTCGAGGAGTAACTAATTCAGTAGAAGTATGTCAAGCACAAATAGCTTGGATTTTACAGGATAAGGTTCCTACTCATAGTGGTATTTTTATTGATGATGGTGGAATCAAAAGACCCTCCACTTATTATGAAAATTCAGTGCTGAAGGAGAACCCTGGTATAAGGAGTTTTGTTTGGGAATATGCAATTACTCTAGAGAGAGTATTGTTTAGGATTGACAAGGCTGGTTTGAGCATTTCTGGGTCAAAATTTTGTTTTTATGTTCTTGCTCTGGAAATTCTGGGTCATGTTGAATGTAAGGAGGGAAAGATTATGGCAAAGAAGAAGGTCAATAAAATTCAGTCATGGCCAAGGCCCAAAAAAACTACTGAAGTCAGGGGATTTTTGGGGGGTTTTGTGTACATCTGGATTTTTAATGAAGATTTTTCTTTGTTGGCTTCACCTTTAAGAAGGTTGACCAGGAAAGATGCAGAGTGTGAAGAGGCCTTTCAGAAGTTGAAAAAGGTGTTAGGTGAAGATATTATTTTTCATAAGTTGGATTATGGAGTTGGTGCTGGAAAACTTTATCTGGCAGTGGACTCAAGTTATATTGCTGCTGGTGCTGTGTTGTCTCAGGAAGATAAAACTGGGAGGGTCAAGCCAGTAAGGTATGAGTCCGTGGTATTTAATGAGGTTGAATCTAGATATTCTAAACCTAAGTTGGAATTGTGTGGTGTAGCAAAAATTTTGAAGAAGCTGCAAACTGTTTTGTGGGGGAAGCATTTTGAGCTTCAGCTGGATGCGAAATCTCTGGGTCAAATGATCAATTCACCAAGTCTTCCAAATTATCCAATGACTATGTGGGTGGCATTTATTCAGAATTTCTCTTTTGACCTGGTACACAAACCTGGGAAAACTTTTACAATGCCAGATGGATTATCAGGGAGACCACCCACGGATGAAGATTCAGACTCTGAAGAATTTTAGGAAGATGTCTCAGTGGTTAGGGCCAGCACAAAGAGTGATGAAGATTTTTCTTTCCTCCGCCATGAGGATAAACTGGAAGATTGTTTTCTCCTCCCCCATTAAGCTAAACTGGATGATTGTTCTCTCCTACACCAAGAGGTTAAACTGGCTGGTTCTGATCTTGATTCTGGTGATCAGGATGTTTTTGTTGATGAAGATGGGGCTGTTGTTTGTAATGGCTCAAAATTGGAGAATGGTGTTTTTGTTAGTGAACTGGATTCTCTAAGGATTCAATGGAAGGAAAAGGATGTACCAAAATTTAGGGATTGGTGTCCTGGATGGGCTGGTCATGTTGCTCATGTGTACACTGAAGATTTTGATGATAGGGTTGTACCCTTGGATGTTGTTTTGTTGGATTTTGAAGATGACACCTGGCGTCAGACTGGGTTTTATTTAATTATGGTAGAATATCTTTTAACATTGGAGAGGCCAGATATTTAGGATGATGATACTTGGGTGGCAATCAAGAAGAAGAGTCCTGGCTTCTACGTGTCAGGAAGAAAGTTGATGAGGAAGAGACATCCAAATCATCAAGTGGTGGTGACTCAGAAGAAGGGTCAAGAGTTAATGTTTAATTCTTTGCATGAAGACCTTGGTCATAGAGGCTTTGGGGAGACTTATAGAATCTCATGAGGTTCATGTATTTTGTATTTTATCTCAATGAATTTGGCCACAGATGATTTCCACTCACATTTTTACTTGAATGGTTATTAATTTAGGTTTGTTAATTATCTTATAAGACTTGTTTACATGTTAATTTATGCAATGAATATAAATTTTGGCAATCTATGCCCCTACTTCAATAAAATACAGGGGAGGGTATTGCCATTTTTTTTGTCATATATTTTTTTCAGACTTAGAAAAAAAATGGTGATCTCCACCCCCTGTTATAGTAAATAGCAGGGGAGGATATTTCAAAAAAAAAATTTGAAATAAATTTTTTGACTTAGAAATAATTTGGTGGTCTGGACCCCATAATATAGTAAATTGTAGGTTAATTAAATAGAATTGAGGAAAAAATAGAAAGTTTGATTGACAGAGTAGGATCTAGATTATTAGATATAAGAAGTTTAGTCAAACAAAAAATTTTTGAAGAATTTAGAAATATAAGGAATGAGATATGTGAATTTTTGGAAGAATTTCATGTTGATATTAAAGAAGAAATTCAGAAAGAAATGTATTAAAATTTACTTAATTTTAGCTAAGTAAAGAAACCAACTCTTTAATATCAGCATTTGAATTTTTCGCATTAACACTGGCAAATAAAAAAGCTTGATTTCTTGATTTTTTAGCATCAAGTTTCTTCATTTTTAATTTGTTGGCATGTAGCTGAATTTTGGTGTTTTCCAATTGAAATTGATTTTTTTTTTGAATTTTTCATCATCCTCTCTTTGAATCCAAACCTTATCTCTCTCCAAATCTAAAAAATCTTTCTCAATTTTTTGTCAAAAGAGTTCATCCATTTGATCATAAAGAGGGCACATATAATTGAGTTTTTCAGAAACATATGTAATTCCATGCTTTCCATCATCTTTGCTAACCCCAAGCCCAGCTAGTTGAAGAAGAATCCATCTTTTATTTCATGTATTTTTTTTGATAGTTTTTGAATATTTCCCTCATTTGCTTTGTTGTCAAATCCATCTTACCTTTAGTTTTTGATTTCAACTCCACTGCTATTTGATTAAAGTCACTCAATTTTGATGCAGGTGGATGACCAACTTGAGTGGACTTTGCACAGCCAAAACAGGCATAAAAATTAGATTTAATTTTCAGCCAGTTAATTACAATCTGAAGGTCAGACAGTTTCAATTGGGTAAATTTTTGAGAAGTATATTTTGGGAAAGGCATGACTAATTAACACTAAACAGAGAAGTTAGTGAAAAGAGAAAATTTTGCTGAAGAAAAGAAGAAACTAACACCACACAATATGGGGGGTGGATTTGCTAGCAAGTCCGCAACCTTGGACCCAAAATCACCACAGATTGAACACACATTGAGTTATTGATAAAGGAACCAGACAATCAGGGATGAACACCGCACAGAAGAACAGTTTTAGGTGGGTTTTCAAGTAGATTTCAGTATGAGTTCAGTCTTAGTTCCATCCAAGTTCAGGTTAATGACTTGCTAGCAAGTCCACCCCCTATATTGCGTAGTGTAACAAAGAGTTTAGATATTTATGATTCCTTGTGTTAAAATAAGACGTTGTGACACCGCGCAATATGGGGGGCGGACTTGCTAGAAAGTCCGCAACCTTGAACCCTAATTCATATATTTTTGAGCCCACATTGAATTAGTGATGAAACCACCAAGAAAAAATATTGACATTCTGGTGAACTCAACATGAATAAAACTTGAACATTTAATGAAGCATAGGTAAAAGTACTCTGAACAAATCTTGAGATATGAAGAATGAGATTTTTTTATAGAAATTTTAATACAGTGCAGAACACACTTAAATTAATCTGAAAAATACATATTTTAAACTATTTAAGCAGTTTCTTTCAATTTTTTTAAAAAAGAACACCAATGTATAGATCCAGCAAGATACCATCTGACATTATTATATAAGTTTCTTTGGCCAGAAATACATGGAGAAACTACAATTTGAAATATGTCAATTTGTTCATGAAAGTTTATTATATGCATTTATATTATTTATTGTATTATTTTCAAGAATTGAAAAAATTATATACTTATTTTATGACTAGATAATATTGAATATTATAAATCATTAAAATATCTAAAGAAGGTGCAAAAATCTTAGAAATGATGTTACAAAGACTTTACCTAGACATATAATTTTCAAGTTCAATTGACATACTATATTTTACTATTAAATAAAAAAAATTTCATACTAATATTTATTAAAATAAATTTCCCCTCTTCTTCAAAATTTTCAAGATATTAAAATGTAGATTTTTATTTGATTTAAGTAAATGAAGAGAATAACAGTATAGGAGTTGTGGATTTTTAGGATTCAAGGAATTTCTGTGTCCACTCTTTGTAACATATTTTATATATTTTATATTTTTTGTATATTTATTTTGTATTACTATCTTCTTTTATTGTTTTTTTACTTCCTCTCAAGAATACCCCACTCTTTTCCCTTTGAAATATTTCTTTATCCTCACCTGATCTTTCTCCCCAACCTTTTCACTCCCTTTGTCATCATTTTCAACACCTATCCACATTTGCCTCTCCCTCTCCACGCCTCTCTACCTCTCTCCAATCTTCTCCTTCCAGTTTGCTTACCTCCCCATTTCTCCCTAACACTTTATTTTTATATACAGAAATAGGGACTGAGTTGAAAAGGAGGAAATTGGGGTTCAAGGATTGTGGAGGCGAGGTAAAGGGGAGGTATGGGGCTAGAAGGGTTGGGGAGGCTGGAGAGAGGGAGGAGGAAGGGTATATGGGGTAGCAAAAAGGTTGGGAAAGAGTTGGAAGTGAAGATTAAGGGTTCCGAGGCGTTTTGAATGAAGAAAAGGGTTGGAGAGAGGTTGAGAGGGGTGAAATGGGGATCAAAAGAGGATGGCATACAATGGGGCTAGGACGATAGCAAAAGGGGTGGGGAGAGAATACAAGCATGTGTTGATAGAATTGAAAGGGATGAGGATTGGTGCAAACAGAGTGTGAAAATAGGAGGACGAACTCTGTTCTTTGGATGAAGAACAAAGTTCACTTCCATAAAATATTAGCTGAAACATAGTTTTCAATTCTGTGAAAACAGTTGTAGGTAATAGAATAAGTCACTGTTTGATTTGGAAATGAACTGGGGGAGAAGAGTTGTGACGTGGAGTATATGGATGAGGATGGAAGGAAGTTGGTGTGTAGCTGATCAGGAGGATGTGGGTACTTGTGGGCTGAATTGTGGTTAAGAAAATTGTACAAAAGTAGGATGTATTTGACCCCATTTTTGAGACCCCAAGTACCAAATCAGCCATGTTTCATGGTGTGCTTGTGTGGGGTTTTTCAAATGAAACGCACTAAACATGTTTGGTAATGTTTGAGACCCCCTATTGTATATACAATTTAATAAATAAATAATACATTATATTCTATAAAGTATGAGGGCTTTTTTATGTATTTAATAATTGTAAATTATTAATAAATTAATATAATACTATATTATAATTATATGTTATAAATTTAAATTATAGTTTTATTAATTAATTAATTATATAAAGCTATAAAATAATTCTATACATATCTTATAATCCATAAATATTGGTCACTTTTTTGACCCTTAATTTTGTCAGAAAATTGTATTAAATAATTTAAAATACTTTATTTAATAAGTTAAAAAATGTTTCACTTTATAAATTAGTTATTTTATTAAAATAAGTACCTATTTTGGTTAAAATAATTATTACCTCATGTTAATACACCAACTTAATTAATAATACTTCTAAAATAGTATATTTTTGATGTTTCAAATAAATTTTTTACTATTTTAAATATATCATAACACATGTCTTGTCTTAAATGGTTTAATCCTGTGTTTCAGACTACCTTAATAGGGGCTATCAAAGTTGAGGGATCTGAAATCAGGGATCAGGAATTTTTTTTCCCAGGATCAGAAATTATTAATTGCTGAAGATTCTTATCTACTAGCCCCAAGGCTAGTGGATAAGGAATCCATGATAATGCATTATCCTGCCTCTTATACCCCAATTTCCATTCCTAACTCCTGATCCCAAACTCATCACATTCATGATGGATTTTTAAGAAATTAACATGACTTATAATTGCTGATGCCATCCTAAAGTCTTTCCTCACTCTATGCTACTTAATTTTGGTGGAAAACTCTTAAATTTTTTTTCTATCTACACACCCCAACTGCACATTTGGCGGTGAATTCCCACTTCCCTTATCACATAAGCCTTCCACCAACAACTATGAAACACCTCTCTACTAGGCAGCTACTTCACTCAACAATGAATTCTATTGCTTTACTTTTAGTTCTTTACTATAAAACAGACTCTGATTTGGAAGATTCTTCAGCCTATATGTCTTTTCTTTCCAAAAAGCATTACATAAACCCAAGGGGGCCAAATCTTCATCATGATCCCAGATATGATATCTGCTCCATTCTTAGAATTCCTCAACTATTTCAAACATCTCACAATTCATACTTCAAACTTTCTCAACTCATCTTTAAATATCCTATCTTTCATAACCATTCTCAAAATAAACAGTGTGTTCTGCTATTTAACTTGCTTTTGCACTATGTTGCTTTTGCTCAAATGGAAATGGTGCTGCTGTAAGACGTTTGGAAAATATCTTTACTATAGGATATGGTACAGTGATATTATACACCAAGCGCTGTAGATTGCCATATTTTCCCTCAAGTATCAAGCACTTTCTTGGCCAACTCCACAACAGTGACTTGAATACTCTCAAGTAATGCAAGCTGAAGGTTTCCCTGGCTTGTAGTATTTCTTGATGTCACAACTATACCTTTGAGTTAAAAGACTTCTCATGATGGCAGCCATTATTTTGATTGCAAAAAAAGGTTTCTTCAAAATGTTCTCTGATTTTACATCTTTCATAAACCAACTTTTAATCTTTGTAGATACTCTACTTCCATTCAACTTGTCTGTGAAATCAACAAAAATCTTATTGCTTTTCCTAGTGGCTGCCCTGGCTCATGTCAAGACTCTTTTGTCTTCCAAAGAATGAGGATTTCTCAAATTCCTGACTCATACTTTGATGAATCTTAGTACCTCTTTGCATACTCAGCATATGCAAGTGGAAAGTACATCATGCCTGATTTATGTGGTGCAACTTTAGAAAATGACCCCAAAACCACCTCTAATTATCACCTCACACAATTAAGAGTGCGGATTGAACATGCTATTGGTATTTTAATGGGAAGATTTTCTAGTCTCCGGGAGCTCAGAATCCAATTTCAAAAAAAATTGGAGATCATAACAGCAAATCATTGGATCATGACTTGTGTTATACTCCACAATATCCTAGCTGATTTAAAGGATGAGTGAAATGATATTTATGAATAAGCAGATCCTGAACCAGCGCCGGCTCTCCCTGCCCTTGATTCACAAAATATTCATTCAAATGGCATATGCTCTGTCATTATGCCAATCACCCTCCACCATTTTGACACACAAATCTTTTAATTTTTTGATTTCTTACTCTCCAAAGGTCCACTTTATATACTTTATTCACTTGGCTTGGTATTTTTTTTGTTGCATATTCATTTTATTTTTTGAATTTGCAGTGAATATCTCTTTTTTGGATGGCTCATTGGTTTTCTTTCACCAGCTCAACATGGAATTGCATCTTTTCTGAAATAACATATTTTTTCAGTGTTTCTTTTTTTCATTCTTCACTCATATCTTTTTCCTTCTCTCCACAAAAATACCTCAAATATTTTGGTTGAATTTTTTTATCTCATCCCACCAGGTAAGTCATTTTATTCATTTTTATTGATTTTTTATTTGCTAATCATGTTTTTTTTATTATTTTGTAAGTGCTTCAATTATTTTTTTTCAAGTTGAAACTGATTTTTTCCTCTCTGTCTTATCTCTCTGTCTTTTCTCTCCTTCTTTTCTCTCATGTCCTGCTCTTTTCCCCTCCTTTTCCTCCTTCTTGACTGCCTCAATCCCCCCTTTCCCCTTATCTTCTTCCTCACCTTTCCCCACATTTTCCCCTTTTTATCCCCTTTAGACTTTCTTTTTTTATTTTCTTTAGGCCCCCTATACCCCCCTTTAGGCCGCCTCACAACTCTCCACCCCCCTCATCCCCCTCTCTCCTCCACCGCTTCCCCCCCTCCCCGCTACCCACTTATTCCTTCCTTCCCTCCCCTCTTTAATCCCCAAACAAATTGCTTAGTGATTTGTTTAGTAATAAAAAATTGGTCCAGTCCCAATTGTTTAGAGATTAAAGGGGGAAGGAGGGAATGAAAGGGGGAAGGGGGGAGGGAAGAGGGGAGAGGAGAGAGGGGTGAGGGGTGAGGAAGCCCTAATGGGGGGGTATAGGGGGTATAAAGAGGGAAAAAGGGGTGCCTAAAGGGAGGAAAAAGGTGCCTCAAGGGGAGAAAAGGGGGGAGGAACTAGTGAAAAAGGGAAGCAAGGGGGTTTGAAGGAGATCAAGAATGGGAAGGGGGGTTTGAGTACACCAAAAAGAGGGAAATGAGGCAGACAAGGAGGGGTAATATGGGAGTTTGTAAAAGATAATTTTTATTATTTTTATTAACATTGATTTTTATTTTCATTTTATTTTTTATTTATATAATATTATAAAAAATTTTTATTATGGTTCAACCTGATTCAAAAATAAATTTGGTTTGTTTATAATTTTGATTTTATTTTTTTGGGGGAATAATTTTTCTGATACAATTTTTTTTTATGTTTAAATTTTTGAGTATAGTTTTTTTTATCATTTTTTTTCAAAGACTTTAGGTGGTATTTCTAACAAAAAATAATTTTAAAATTCATTTATTTGGAAAATAATTTTACTGATGTTTGTTCCCATTTTTTTTGTTTCAAATTTTTTTTTCAAGGACAGTTTTAGTAATTGATTTCTTTTCAAAAAACAATTATTTGGATTAATTTTTATCAATAAAATTTTTAAGGTTGAATAAAAAAACTAAATTCTGTGAGTTCTATTTTTTTGCCAATTTATTTTTTTTGGTTTTTGACACAATTTTTTTTTGTTCAGCAAAAAAAATGTCTATTTTGTCAGAATCACCTCTTACTTCTCTATCATCATCCTCTTTATCCTCTTTATCATCTTTTTCAAATTCAACTTCATTTCAATCATCATCCAAAATATTAAAAAAAAAAACTGATTTTTGAAGTCAGAAGAATATAAGAAATTTAAAAAAGAAAATTTATTTGGATTGCTTATTTGGCCATATATAAAATATTGAGTACTGTAAAACTAGAATCACCACACAATATGGGGGGTGGACTTGCTAGCGAGTCCGCAATCTTTGATTCAAACTCACCACAGATTGAACACACATTGAGCTATTGATAAAGGAACCATACAATCAAGGATGAACACCACTCAGAAGAACAGTTTTAGGTGGGTGTTCAAATAGAGTTCAGTATTGGTTCAGTATGAGTTCAGTCTGAGTTCCATCTGAGTTCAGGTTGAAGACTTGCTAGCATTTCCACCCCCTATATTGCGTAGTGAGTGGATTAAAAAAATTCTTATCCAAATGGGTTACCAGATAATCTAATATATTTAACCAAATCAAGAGACAATAAAATTAAAGCAGTTATCAGTAATTCTTTTATACCTCAATTCATTTATGAAAACCATTCTTTTAATGGTTCAAAAGATGAAACCTTTAATCAACTATCTGATCTCATATTAACACTATATCAATTGGCTTTAGCTTGTTTACCTTTAAGCAATACAAATTTTTTGGGTGGTAATATGATTGAATTTTTTTAGATACCAGGATTTTTTAAAAGCTGTTCTCTTAGTATTTCTGATAATATGTTTCTTTCTTAAAATCATGTCACTAATTTTATTTCCATAGGCATCTATTCTCTACTTAAAAATTTACCTAAAGCTGAAAAAGATGATGATTTCGCTGATAGGACACCTTACTTTCTTTCAATACTTTTATTGCTCAATGCCTCGAAAAACTCTGTAATAAGGCTTTTGAAAAGAAGAATCAGCTTGCTACCAAATTTGGAATACCAAATTGGTGTGACTCCAAATGGGTAGAAATTAGCAACCAATATCTTTTATTTTCAAACGTTATTATTACTCATTCAGGATTCCACAATAAGATTCATATCAATAGGAATGATGCCAATTATCATATATTTGGAATTTTCTCATATATCAATCCAATAACTGGACAACCTATTCCTTCCCCAGCTAAAATAAAATGTCATGGGTTATAATTTCTGTATCACACTGTATAATTGATTTTGGATTGGGAACTGGAATGATCAAAAATATTTGGAACTCTTCTAAGGATAATCACCAAACAACAAAAGCTCCCATTGGTTTGGGATCTTGTCATGACTTAACTCATTACAGCAGCTACCTCCAAATTAGTCAAAAACTAATCCAACAAATCAATAAGGTAAAAAAAGAAGGTAAATTTAAAAGATATAAATAAACTTTATGTAGATTAAAGAAGTATGAGGATGAGTAGAGTCATCAAATATTTTTTATTTTTTCATAAAGTTTAATATATAACTCCTATATTTCTAATTCTTAAATTAAAGTAATGGCCCAATGACCTTGTGTTGTATAAATGGGAATCATGACAAAATTTATTTGTTTCATGAGGTTCCTTGGCCTACACTTGTGGATAGTCCCAAACAATTGTTTCTAGATGTATCCAAATTTTTGCTAGAGGAATTTTCATTACTTTAAAACAAGGGAAATTGATATATATTAGTTGTTTATATACTAAATTATTTATATATATTAAATTTTGGTGATTTTTACCCCTTACTTCAATAAAATTCAGGGGAGGGGATTGCCAAATTTTCATGAGACTTGCAAAAAAAAAAATTGACTTGAAATTTTGGCAATACCCACCCCTTACTTCAATTAAATTTAAGGGGGAGTATTGCCAAAATTTCATATAAGACTTGCAATATTCTTTACTTGAAAGAATTTTGGTGATATCCTCCACTTAGGTAAATCAAATGCAGTTGTGGGATTGAGAAATTTTCAAATGTGACTTGAAAATTTCAACTAAAAAAGAATTTTTAAATTTAAAAATTCTTGAAAATTTTATTTAAAAATGAATTTATAACATTAAAATATGAAAATTCAAAAAATGATGGATAGAGTAAAGAAATACAGGAAATTAAGATAAAATTTTATGTACAATTAATTATGAAAAGTAGAGGTTTGAGAGAAATAAAACAAACTAGTCATCAAATAATTTCTTTAAAAATTCAATTTCCTCAACAGATTTATTAGCTTTAACACATTCTATCATGAAATCTTTCTTTTTGGAATTTTTTTCACAATAAATCTTATATTTCATCTGTTCCATGAGGTTTTGATGCTTGAGTGTTTTCTCCTCTTTCTTTGATTTTTAAACACTTATAGATAACTTGAATATCTTCTCCTCCAAGTCTTGTGCCCTATCATCCTTCCGTAAAGAGATTTTGTACTTCTTCTCCTCCAAGACTTGTGCCCTATCATCCTTCTGTAAATAGAGTTCAAACTTCCTCTCTTTCAAATCATGTACCCTGTCATCCCTCCTTAAATAGAGCTCATATTTTTGCTTTTCAAATTTTAGAGTCTCTTTAGAAACTTCTACTTGTTCTAGAGTGATAATAAATATTAACAAAAAGTAGAAGAAAAGTAGAGTAAAGTATTAAGAGGTTTGGTATCACTTACCAGCATCACATTTGTCCAAAAATTCTTCTATAGAAGAAAAAAGGGTTTGAGATGAAGTATCAATTTTTCTTCTTCTTTGAAAGTGAAAATTTAGACTACTTGAAGCCCTTCCCTTTTTGTTCAAGGTCAAATTTTCCTCCTCATCATTGTTTCTAGCTTCTGACTCAGTTGATTGTGGCTCCTGTGCTGTGGTCTTCCAACATTGGCAGAGGCCTTTGTTGGGCTGTTTGGTGCTGTTTTGATATGTCTTAATTGACATTGGTTGAATAAATAGGTGTTTTTCTGGTTTTATTCAGTGAATATTGGGACTATGGGTATGTTGGTACTACCATTGGATAGCATTGGTTATTCTCTATATTTTATGGCTTGATGACATTTTTCATATTCTAAGTTTTAAGGGGTCATTTACTTACTTTTCATTGCTAAAAGATAGCTGTTTAATTTTGTTTTTCGTGTTTTATGGGATAACCTTAAGTCTTAGGGTTAAGTGCTTAGTAGCATTAAGTAGAGCTAATTTGGCTCTATATTTTATGTCTCAATTTTATCATAGCTTAATTTTGTTTTTTAAAGGTTTTAGTAGTCGTGGTAGACTTTTCTAAGTATTTTGGGCTTTCTTGGAGGTTTTTGGTGGTTTTCTGGCTTCAGGGAGGTCTGGCCGCTTCTAGGTGGGCGGCCCACCCGCCTTGGTTATAGAAGGCTAGGGAGCGCTGTAGACAATCCTATTGTATTAGCTATAGGCCTTGACCAAGGGAGTTGGAGAAAACCCAGAGAGAAAATCCCCTGTCCCTTTACAAAAATATAAGTGAGATTTACCTGCTACAGTAAATTGGTTCCTGTTGTTTAAAGCCCCTTTCCAATACACTTGACTTCCTGATCAGCCAAGAAAGTAGTCTCCAGACAGACTACCAAACCAAAGAACTGAAATGTAGACCAATGTCCATACCAGAGAAAGCAATGATACTTGATGTAGGTTGCAAATCCACACCAGAGACAGCAATAATACTTGATATAGCTTGCAAAACTACACCAGAGAAAAGAGTTGCCAAAGTTGAGTTAATTGAAGAACTAACCTTGCAACAAACACAGCCAATTGTGGCCGGAAAACAGTGAAAACTGAGTGAGGAACAAGGATATCACCTCCAGATGGTTGTATGATGATTAATGTTGCCCCAAACTATCTTATTCACTATATACACACAGACCACTATCTAAGAGCCCATGCACACCAACAAATTTGGCATTTCTGAGAACAAAATTGCATAAAACCCCTCTAGAAACGCTTCCCAGGCTTCTAGCACTGAGGTAGGCGGTCCGCCCAACGCCGGGAGGCCCGCCTAAGGCAGCTGGACCACACTGAAGCCAGAAAACCACCAAAAACCTCCAAAAATACCCAAAACACTTAGAAAAATAAGCTACAACTACTAAAACCTTTAAAGCACATAATTAAGCTATAACAACATTGCAACATGAAACATAGAGAAAAATTGGCCCATTCTAATGGTACTAAGCACTTAAAACTAAGACTTAAGGTTAGCCTGTAAAACGCAAAAAACAAAATTAAACAGCTATCTTTTAAAATGAAAAATGAGAAATAATCCCTTAAATACTTAGAATATGAAAAATTTCATCAAGACATAAAATATAGAGAAAATCTGGGGCTAGCTAATGGTAATACCCACATCCCTGGAGTCACAATATTCACAGAATAATTCTAGAAAAACACGCAATTATTAAACAATGCCATTTAAGACATATCAAAACAAAGCCAAATAGACCAAAAAAGGGCTCCGTCAATTTTGGATGACCACATCCTCCATCCAATAGAGAATTTCCACATTCTCCTACATCACAACCACCATGTTCAGCTTTCTTTCCAAATCTGCTACTGACATGGGTCCTTGCCAATACTGCATTAACAACAATCTCATCTGTACCTTCACACCACCAGCTCATCCCTACAGAACCTCCTGTGATGCCTGTCACTCTAGGAAGAAGACTTGTTTCAAACCTGGTCCATTGACCTCTTCAACATCTTCATCTCCTCCACAACCTGATCCGCCTTTTACCAGCACCAAAAGATCCAGACCATCCATCCTGATCCCCAGACTGGTCAACAAATTACACCCTTCAAAAAAGAGTGCCAACCCCACTAAGAACACTAGCCCTACCATACCTGGTCCTTCTGATGGTAAGCCCAATACTTCTTCATACTGAATTTCAATCTGAACAATTTCCAGTTCATTTCCATCCAGACAGTGATGATGACAATGTGGGAGCCGTAGAAGAACCCCCACCAAATCCATTGCCTACCATCAAAGTCAACTTCCAACAACATTATTCTCAACAGAAGCATCTCATCCTTAATTACTTCCAATTCACTCCTTCCAGGAACCCACAGGACCTTGAGAAAAGGAAGAACCTCATTCACCAGTTCAAAGCCAATGCTTAACATTTTGTTACATCTCTTGATTCTTTTCTGTAATTACTTCTTGCCCAAAAATCTTGATTTAGATATAAAAATAATCCATCTTCCAAATCTTCAAACCTTGATTCATCTTCAGAATCACATCTTCTAAAATTATGCAGTTTATCCTCATGCCAGAGGCCCAAAAATTGATCTTGCTGATCTTCTTTCTTCAAAATTTTGTGCAGTTTAATGTCATGTTGGAAGCCCAAAAATTGATCTTGCTGATCTTCTTTCTTCAAAAATTTGTGCAATTTAATCTCATTCTGGAGGCCAAAAAATTAATCTTTCTGATCTTCTTTCTTCAAAATTTGTGCAGTTTAACCTCATGCTGGAGGCTCAAAAATTGATCTTGCTGATCTTCACAAAAATAATTCTTTTCTTCTTTTTTGATTATCTTCAGATTTTTTTCCTTGCTTTTCTTCAGTTATCTTGAAATTTTTAATTTCTTTTCTTGAGTTTTCTTCCATCCTACAAAAATAACCAGGGGTTTCCCCAATGCTCACAGACGTGGCCAAGGTAATGTTTTTGAAAGGCGTAGAAGAAACCCTAGCGGTGCACAATTGGGAGGACTTACCTTTAGACCCCAATCTCACCACTACCCAGATTTTCTACATATCTTTCAATAAAGATATATAACCAATCTTATTTTTTGAGCTTGAATTAAAAATAATTGAAAATCTTGAGAGAGAACAGATACTTGACAAAAAACATGTAGAATACTTGCAGAGAAGAGAAACATTAAAACAACAAAGTTGAGAATCCACTTGGTATATCTCCAAGGGAGCTGACCTACTACAACCTGGGATTTCCTCATCTTGGGGAGAGGTGTTAGCACTAGGGCAATCAGCCCTCATCACTCTAAAAAAGACAGACTCTCACTAGAGCCTGAGCCACACTCCAAAAAACCAGAGATGGCACCCACTTCCCTTCTTCTCCTACAACAATCCATGCACTGGCACATTGAAGACAAGCCAGGCCTGGTCTCCCAGACATCATCTCCAGGAGATGACAGCCTCATGTTAAGTCTTCTTTCATCTTCACCAGTAAACTCCAAACTTATTCCCATATCAAACTGATAACCAATTCTTTCCTGGAAATCCATCAAGAATGGTCCACCCAAAACAGCCTTTACATTACCTTTAGCAATGTAGAAATGAACCTTACCTGAGGCTCCACCAACATCCAGCTTCACAAATTCAGCTGTTCCAATCAAATCAGTTACATGGCCACCAATCCCTCTTAAATTTTTATCAATTTCTTTCTTGATGGGGATGGCCAGATGAGTAGCCTAAAACAAATAAATCTGGTTAATCTGAGAAAATAAATCATTCAATTCCCTAGCCTCCCTGCCATTCAGAGTGACATTGACATATCCCAGAGGTGCAGAAAAATGGGTCTCCAACCCCACACCAAACTTCTCAGAAGAATTACATATGTATTTTACCTTTTCAGAAGAAACCCTTCTCCTGGTCAACAACTTTTTTTGTCTATCAGCCAACCCAGGACTGATAGCATACAATTCTCTGTAAGAAAGGGAAGCCTGACCTTGATTCATCCTTTCCAGAACAGAGTCCATAACATTAGATTGGCCAGAAACTACTGGCCTCTCAAATTGAGCCCTTGGCTTCATTACCTTGGTCCTAGAAGATTCTTGAGGACCAGAACCGCCAACAGATTTACAATTAACAGGAATAAAACCAGATCCCTCACCAGAACCTCTAACTCCAGCAGGCTTTAGAAATGAAGCCAAAGGGACATCCTCCTCAGAGTCAGAATAAAAATCCATAGGCATTGGCTCACCATTAATGTCCAATGCACCAAAACTAGGGGGGCCCATATCAGCATTCTCCTTCTGCATCTTGTACAGCTCCTCTTTGCTGTACTTCTTCCTAGCTGCACTCAGCTTAGGATCCACCTTTGAAGCCTTAGGCTTTGGTCGGGCCTGAGAACTGCTCTTAGGCCTTCCCTCCTTTCCAGCTTCTACATCATAAACACCAGCCAAGAATTCACCACATGACTTCCCACCACAAGAATACAACTCCAATCCACCAAATGAAGTAGAAAATAAGACCTTATTAAACTCCTTCCCTTTTCCCTTGACATCATCATCTGCCTTAGCAGAAGAATTCCCCTGGTTGGGAATCTCCTCAAACCTTGGCCTCCTCTGATGGAGATCACTCCTTCTCCTGACCAAATCAGCAGGTGCCTTCCCCTCACTGGGCTTAATAAATGAACTATCAGGGAGCTTGGACACCCTGCCATCAAACTCCACCTTTTCCTCTGACACATCTCTGTTCAGAGCCCAAAAATCATTGGACTTGTTCCCCCTCCTGCTGCAATGAGAGCAGACCCAAGGATCACTCCTACCAGCCCTCCTATAAAAATATCTAGGCTGAAAAGGAGCCCTATTGGCCTTCTTAGCCTGCTGAACAAAAATATGTAGCTGTTTTGTCAGATCAGCCAGCTTCTCCACCACTGGGTCTCTCTCCTGTTTGGGAACCTTCACCATATTCTTCTCTTCCTTATTCACTCGATTCTCCTCTTCAGCCAAAGCCTCACTGACTTTGCTGACATGTTTGGAACACCCCTCCTGATAGGTGTCCACAGCCAATAACTTCAAATGGGCCTCCACAGCCTCCTTCACCTTGTCCAAGGCAGGCAACTTCTGATCCCCATTGTAAAGAGTCTTCATCAAGTCCTTCCTTGATAGATCCTTCAACACATCCATCCTGACATCTCTAGCCAAGGAAGAGCAAAAAACATCCTTGGCAGCATTTTCATGTGCCAGCTCCTCCACTTCCACCAAATATTCTACCACAGGATCAAACTGTAGCAGAAACTTTCTGTAACTGTGAAAGTTACCAACACCACCATAAGACTGCCATTCACTGACAACCTTGTTCAGATCCACCATAGTGAACCTGAAACCCCATTTATCTACCATCTCCCTACACAATAACTTCCGGTCCCTCTTCTTGTAGCCAGACATGGCTCCAACCTCCTTCTCCATTTCCCTATCACCAATGAAGAAAATAATCTGCTTCACCATTTCCAGGTAAGAAGCATTATCGATACCAGTAGCAGTTTAATAATTCTCCAGAAACCACTTCACATCTTCACCGTTAAACTTGGTACCATCCCTAGTTTTAATCCTAACAAACTCCCTAACCATCACAGCAGGAAGGACCTTCCGCCCCACTGACAGTCACCACAGGAATAGAAGACCCAGAAGCCATTAAAAGACAACAGAGATTCCAATTAAAAAGCAGGTTCAAACCCCAGGTTGGGTGCCAGAATTGTAGACAATCCTCTAGTACTAGCTATAGGCCTTGACCAAGGGAGCTGGAGAAAACCCAGAGAGAAAATCCCCTGTCCCTTTAAAAAATATAAGTGAGATTTACCTGCTACATTAAATTGATCCTGTTTGCTAAAGCCCTTTTCCAACACACTTGACTGCCTGATCAGCCAAGAAAGTAGTCTCCAGAAAGACTACCAAACCAAAGAACTGAAATGTAGACCAATTTCCACACCAGAGAAAGCAATGATACTTGATGTAGGTTGAAAATCCACACCAGAGACAGCAACAATACTTGATATAGCTTACAAGACTATACCAGAGAAACCAGTTGCAAAGTTAAGTTAAATGAAGAACTCACCTTGCAACAAACACATCCAATTTTGGCCAAAAAACAGTGAAAACTGTTGGCTGGTTGTCTAGAAGAGGGAGAAAAAGAGAAGAATAAGAAGAAGGAAAAGAGGAAAGGGAAAATAAATAATAACATTGATTAGACAAAACTTGGTCTGGGGAGTTACAAAACTAATAACAAGAAATTTAGGGGAGGATATATAATAAATTTTTTATTCTCTCTTCTTAACTAACAAATACTAATATTAAATATTCTTAAAGCAACCTTTATATATATATTTTATACTAGATTTACAAGGCAAAAATTTGCCACAAGTAAAACTAATGTAAATATAACATTTTATATTAACAATAATATTTATGATAATAAAAATGATAAAGTAAGTAATAAGTGGTGGGGCTACAGGGGGTCTCCTGAGGCCTTTATATAGGCAAGGGGCCCTCTGAAGCACAACATTAATGTATATACAAAGTAAGATAAAATAAAAATAATATGTAACCAATTTTGAGTAAGTGTAAGGGGAAACCCATGATACAATTAACTAAGACACATGAGTAAGAGCCTACAATCCACTAATTCAATCCCAAAAAGTTACAATAAAATTAGGGAGTAATTAAATAAGTTTGAGACACATAAAAACAACTTATTTAATTTAAAACATGTCTGATAACTCTTTATTTAAAAACCAATTTTAAGTGAAACATAAAAATGAACTATTTTAACACATAAAAATAGTTTAATTAATTAATTTAGTATGAAACATGAATAATTAATTATTTTAACTACTTTTATTAGTATAATAATTTTTTAAGTTAAAACAAGTACTTATTCTAACCAAATTACTATTTTTTAGAATAAAACATTAATAATTTATTTAATAAAGTGTTATAACTTGTTTAATGCTTTGATGACAAAATAATGAGTCAAAAAAGTGCCCAATATTTATGTTTAATAAGATATTAAAGGTATTATTTAATATATAAATTAAATTGATTAATTTAATTACATTCACCACGGGAAATCTGGGGGTGAACTGCTAGCAGTTCCCTCTTTTTGAAACTATTAGGAATTTGTCAGGAAACTGTTGGGAAACCATCCTGAAACTGTCAGAAAGATGTTTTTAAATCTGATGAAAAAACATTGAAAAAATAAACTGTCACAGATTGAATCCAGAACAATCCCTCCTTGAGCAGAGCTTAAGAACCACATTGAACATCAGTTAATCTCAGGTTTGGCAAAAGGTTGAACAACATCACTTAGCATACCTTAATATTCAAATATTAAACCTGAATATATGTTGCGTGTATGATATAGATGCATATGCATTTGAATTTGCATGGTGGATACTTATTGCATGCTAAAAATTGATGTGAATTGCCTATCCAAAGTGTATGCATAATGACTATGAAGAATAAATATGCATAAAAAATATGCATAGTGATTATGCATAAAAAATATGCATATTGAATATGCATAAAAATATGCATAAAAAATATGCATAGTGAATATGCATTAAAAATATGCATATTGAATATGCAAAAAAAGGTGCATATACGTATATGAATAAAATATATTAATATGCATATAAATCTGTATAATGAATATGCATAAATATGCATAATGATTGAAAAATGCAAAAAAATTGATGCTTAACAAGTATATTTTATGCATAAATAGAAATATGCAATATGAATTCATATTGCATACAGATAACACTGGCAAACCATTTTGACCAAAACTCATACTAAATTTTCATTCTGGACTAAAGGTGTGAGGGAAGGAAGAAAAACAGTCCAACGTTAGAAAAATGCTACATGCACTCATTTTGTAGCAGAGCAAATGAGAAGTGCTGAATTATGGTTGGTGCCCATAATTTAGTATGATATCATAATTTTATTTAATTGTTTTCAATATTGAAAAGACTTTAGGTCGGTTGGTATGGATCTAGCTGTGCCAGGGTCTAATCTAATTATTTTAACAATTTCTTAATAATTAACGGGCTTTAATGCAAAAACAGGTTGTATTTTTTGTGGGATATTGGATATGATAAGGTCTTTTGCAAAAAAAACTTATATTGTTTAAAAATATTCCTGAATCAGATGTGGGATAATCACTACAAAAAATTGTAGTACTGTGGGCAATAAAATATATGCACAAGCAGTAAAGAAAGGACCGAGTGAACCCTTTTTGTGCAGTGGGAATCATTAGAGTGGAATTGTGGATGAAAAATATAATTCATTATTACCATTTTATTTAATCAAAAAATTTATAATATTAAAAAGAACTATTGATTAATTGGTATTTGACCTTTGTGCCTCACTCATATTTATCATTTGATTGATTTTTGTCACCATTATGTTATTAATATTATAAGTATAGCAAAAACTCGTGTGCCAAATGCATACCGGGTGATGTTACACCTTTTATAATATTATTAAATAAAGGTAAAAAAATATGAAAATGATTTGTTTTACAAAAAATAAATTGATTTCCAAAAGCAATATGAGGGATAAAAAGGTAAAATTAAAGGAATCATATATGAAATAAAAAATTAAAATAAATATACTGCCATCAAGAGCAAGTAGACATGTTGGGGCAAATTTCCACCAGTGAGGCTAAAATTGGACTATAATTGCTTTTTTGAAAAACAAAAAAGTGCCAATCTTAGGTTTAAAAAAACTTCAGCATAACCATTTAGCCATATCAAACAACTTCTAGTTCAATGATTGAGAGAGAATTGATCACACCAGACTGCATGTGACAAAAAGTGTCCAGCACAAGTTCGGCCGAACTTGTGCTGGACACATTTATGATGGAGAGTAGCTAGGGTAGAATTTTTCTTCAGTTAATCTGGTATTTCTTATAAACATGTCCATTGGTACTTGATCTTTGTGCCTCACTCATATATATCATTTGATTAATTTATTGTCACCATTATATTATTAATATTATAAGTATAGCAAAAACTCGTGTGCCAAATGCATACCGGGTGATGTTACACCTTTTATAATATTATTAAATAAAGGTAAAAAAAATATGAAAATGATTTGTTTTACAAAAAATAAATTGATATACAGAAGCAATATGAGGGATAAAAAGGTAAAATTAATCTCAAAGAGATCAATTATGAAAAACAAAATACTAGTAAAATTCTTGCTCTCAAGAGCCAGTAGAAGTGTTGAAAAAAATGGGAGCCATCAGGGCTAAATTGTAATAAGTGACCTTTTTTTAAAAGATAAAAAATTATACACCTGAGGTTGGGAAGAACAACAGGTGGATGATTCAGCTAAACAAAACTGCTTGTAGTGAATTTTAATAAAAAAATGTTTTTTTGTTGCCATATAGAGAATTGATCCCATCTGACTGCACGTGACTAAAAGTGTCCAGCACAAGTTCGGCCAAACTTGTGCTGGACACTTTTATGATGGAGAGTAGCTTGGGTGGAAATTTTCTTCAGTTCGTTCATCTTGTATTTCTCATAAACATGTCTACTGGTATTTGATCAGTCTGTATCTTTCATATTTATCATCCGATTAATATTTTATCACCATTATATTATTAATGTTATTAGTATAGCAAAAACTTGTGTGCAAAATGCATACAATGTGAAGTTATACCTTCAATAATTTTTTAAAATAGATGTAAATAAATATGGAAAGGAATAGTTTTACAAAAATTAAATTGAAATTTAAAAGTAAAAAGAGGAATAAAAGAGTAAAATAAAAGTCAAAGAGTTAAAATATGAAAAAAATACTGGTAAAATTCCTGCTATCAAGAGCCAGTAGAGGTGTTAAAGCAAATGGGAGCCATCAGGGCTTAATTGTAATAAGTGACCTTTTCTTTAAAGATAGAAAATTATACACCTGATATTGGGCAGAACAGCAGGTGGATGATTCAGCTAAACCAAACTACTTCTAGTGAAATTTGATAAAAAAATTTCTTTGTTGCCATACAGAGAATTGATCCCATCTGACTGCACATGACCAAAAGTGTCCAGCACAAGTTCAGCCAAACTTGTGCTGGACACTTCTATGATGAAGAGCGGCTGGGTTAGAATTTTTCTTCAGTTCATCTGGTATTTCTTACAAACATGTCTACTGGTATTTTATCTTTGTGCCTCACTCATACATATTGTTTGATTAATTTTTTGTCTTAATTATATTATTAATTATATAAGTATAGCAAAAAATTGTGTGCCAAATGCATACTGAGTGATGTTACACATTTTATAATATTATTAAAAAAATGTATAAAAATATTAAAATAATTTATTTTAAAATTTATTAATTGATATCCAAGAGCAATATGAGGAATAAAAAATTAATTTAAAGCGATCAAATATGAAAAAATAAATCCAAGTATTATTGCTAATATCAAAGGCCAGTAGAGATGTTGAAGCAAATGAGAGCCGTCAGGGATAAATTGTACTTAATTGATTGTTTTTTAAAGATAAAAAATTGTGTACCTGTGGTTTGGATGAACTCTAGGTGGATAATTCAGCTATTTCAAACTACATCTAGTGAAGTTTCTTATCAAAAAAAAATTTTCATTTCCATAGAGTAAATTTATCCCATCTGACTGCATGCAACCAAAAGTGTCCAGCACAAATTCGGCCGAACTTATGCTGGACACTTTTATGATGGTGAGTATCTAGGGTGCAGGTCTTCTTCAGTTCATCAGGTATTCCTTATAAACAAATCCACTTGTATATGATCTTTCTGTGTCATTCATATTTATCATTTGATTCATTGTTTTTCACCATTATAATATTAATGTTATTAGTATTGAAAAAATTTGTAAGCCAAATGCATACTGGGAGATGCTACATCTTTCATAATCTTATTAAATAAAAGTAAAAAAAATATGAAAATTATTAGTTTTACAATAAATAAATTGATATTTGAAAGCAAAAACAGGAATAAAAAAGTAAAATAAAAGTGATTAAATATGAAATTAAACATTCAAATAAAATTTCTGCCATCAAAGATAATTTGAGTTTTCAGACCAAATTTGCACCACCAGTTCTAGATTTGGAATATTTTTTCTTTTTTTAAAAATTAATAAAAGTGTCCACCTAATGTTTTCCAAAAAATCAGGAGGATAGTATAGCAGTATAAAGCTACTTCTTGTGCAATGATTGAGCAAAAATTCATTTTAACTTCCATTGAGTAAATTTATCCCATCTGACTGCATGCAACCAAAAGTGTCCAGCACAAGCTCAGCTGAAATTGTGCTGGACACTTTTATGATGGAGAGTAGCTAGGGTGCAAGTCTTCTTCAGTTAATCTTATATTCATTTTAAAAATGTCTATGGGTATTTGATCTTTCTGTGTCATCCATATTTATTATTTGATTATTTTTTAGTCACCATTATATTATTAATGTTTTTAGTATAGCAAAAAAATGTGTAATGAATGTACACTGGATGATTTTACAACTTGAATAATATAATATAATAAATATAAAAAAATGTGAAAGTTATCAGTTTTACCAAAATAAAATTGATATTTAAAAGCTAAAGGATAAATAAAAGGGTAAGATTAAAAATAAAGAGATCAAACATGAAATAAAGATATTAAGTATAATTTCTGCTATCATGAGCCAGTAGAGGCTTCAGAAAAAATGGGCACCATCATAGATTAACATGGATCAAATTTACTTTTTACCAAAGGAAAAAATTGTCTACCTTAGGTTTGGACAAACTTCCAGGGGATAATTTGTCTATGTAAAACTACTTCCAGTGCAATGATGGAGTGATAATTCAGTCTCATTTCCATAAAAAGAATTGATTGCGTCTGACTGCATGCAACCAAAAGTGTCCATCACAAGTTTGGCCAAAATTGTGCTGGACACTTTTATCATGAAGAGTATCCAGGGTGCAAGTCATTTTTAATCATCTGAAATTTCTTATAAACATTTCCACTGTTATTAAATCTTTGTGCCTCACTCATATTTATCAATTGATTAATTTTTTCTCACCATTATATTATTAATATTATCAGTATAGCAAAAAATTGTGTGCCAAATGAGTACGGGGTGTGGTTACACCTTTTATAATCACCACGCAATATTTGGGGGGACTTGCTAGCAAGTCCTCAACTTGAATTCAGATGGAATTCAGACTGAACTCAGACTGAACTCAGACTGAACTTTACTTTGAACTCATCTTGGGCTCTTAACCAAACATGGATGAGTCTGTGCTTGAGTAATAGTGAAAGTTTAATAAATAATTTATAGAAATAATAACAAGGGAAGATTAATAATCTGATCCATTCACAGAATTTTTTTCTCAAAACTCATTTTCATTTTCATTTTGAATTTCACCTGATCACTTAAAAGACTGAAAATTATACTATTTATTTCAAAAACATCACTTTTAACCTCTCTAATTATTTTATTCTATTTTTTTTGAAAAAATATAAAATAATATCAGTGGTTCTCTTTAATGATAACTCCTTTTAACCAAGAATTTGAAGCTTTTATTTTTTAATTTAAACCATATTACCTGATATTTTTTTTTTGTATTTTTATTATTTCTTATTATGCAATATAATTATTTTAAATTTAATGGAATTATTTAATAAAAATATTGAACCATAAAAATTCTCAAGTTTCTATTCTAGAATACTGTGAAAAGACTCATAATTAAGAAAAATAAAAGATAGAAATATGTTTTCATAATTTCTGTTTCAATGAAGTTCTCTAATATCTTCTTTACACTTAGCACTAATAATTGATAAATTGTTTAATTATATGTCTAGAAAGAAGTATAATTCTTATACAAGTGAATTTTAATCCAGTTTTTTCCATTTTTGTATGCAAGAAGATGATTAAAATTAAAAGGAAATATCTTTTTGCTCTTTTTTTTTCTATCGAATATTCAACTACTAAGAATTTTCACAATATTAATTTATTCAATGTAATACACATATGATTTTCTGGAACTCTTCATGATGTATTTCATCAAAATTCAATGTAAATATGGTTATTTGGTAGAGTAATCTCATGAGTTGAAATAATTAATCACTACTTAGTGAATTTTTCATATGAAAGACTGAAATTCAAGCTAGATGTAAAAATTTAAAGATAATTAAAACAAAGTAGTATAAATTTATTTAAACTTTAATTTTAGTACTTGATTTTGCTTCAATGCTGTATTGTGGGATAATTTCAGTGTCAACCTGGGAATAAGCACCATATAATTTGAAAAGTGATCTCATGTTAAAAAATGTGCTTCAGGTAGATATTTTGATTGTATTATTGTTCAAGAACTGAATTAAATAGGTAAAAGTGGTAATTTTTCATAATTCTATCAGTTTCAAATTAAAAAACTATTATATGATATTCATTTTGTAAAAAAGACACAATAGGTAATTTAGATTATACCCATGTAGAAAAGCAGCTGTAAAGGCAATCATCTTTTTATTAAAAATAATATTATTCTATGTTTTAAATGAAAAGAAAAAATATTTCAATTCTATGGTTTTGAAAAATAAATTAAATGAAACATTTCAGGTACGCTTTTTTAGTCATTAGAATCAAAGTTTTGATAGAAGTAATTCACAACTGAACACTTACACGCAATTGTAAAATTATATATATGGGTTCAAGATTTATCAATGATTTATTGGAATTATGATATTTATGCTGATTGGTAGATCTTATATGATGTTTCTATTCAGTTTCTAAGTGTATGAAAAACAATCCCTTTGATATTTTATTTAAACAGAAGAATTTAAAAATTTTCTTGAAATTGGCCTTATCACAAAGCAATACTGGAATGGTTATATTGTTATAAAAATTAATTTAAATAGCAATATTTCAAATCTTCATAACAGATTTTAAACTAAACATAAATATTAAAATTTGACTTTTTATAAAAATATATATTGATTTAAAAGATATTTACTTATTTTTTTTTTTACAAAATGACCAATTTTATCCTGTGAGGCTTCCATTCAACTTAAATGTGTAAGTCTAAAAAATTAATATGATGCTCTGAATACTCTATATAATGTGTACCTAAGGCAAAAATAATGTTTTTTTGAAGTACTTTAAATCTAAGCAGAAGAGCTGATATCTTTTTTATGTAATATAGTTGTATAAAATTGATTTTTAGGTAGTTTCGTAATACGTAATATGGAAAGAAATCATATCATAATAATATATAATCAACTTAAAACTTTTTTTAATATAATATTATCTAAAAATAATTCTTAATATGTACTTATTTTTAGAACTTCAAAGTGTTTAATAAAAATATTTTGATATAAAAATATAATTATTTTTATATTTAAAAGTAATTAATAAAACTTCTAAAAAAGTATAAATTTTTTCATGGCTTAAATTATTATGAACCACACTTGGAAACAAGATTGCATTGAGAGTTCAATCTAAGTTCCACCAAAAACATGATAAATAATTTTTTTGAAAATGTATATAGTCATTGAAATGAAAAAAAATTAGTAAAAGAAAGGACTCAGATATTTCATTCTGTTACTGAATAGATTATCATAAATATATTGAGGTAGATAACTTATTGAAGTTTTTTAAATTTGCAGTTATTACAGTCAATTATCCAGTTATATATAGCAATCACAAAACAAGAAATAAGCCTAAATGGTTATATATGTGGATAAATCTTTTCCTCAACCTTTACCCTAATTATTTAATTTAATTCAAAGCTATTTTTAATCTAACCAACATATTTTACTATTACATTTAAAAATAAATACAATAAACTCAAAAAATACATAAGTTCAATAGTTTAAAATTTCTTTAAATGTTTTATTCTAGTTTTTAACTTTTTTCTACAATTTTCTTATTATATTATTTATTTATATCATGTATAGTTATCAAAAGAATTCTGTGAATTATTGTGTAAAAAAGCAAAATAGTATTTCATTATCAATTATTTTACTATATTACTTTCTTAGTCTTAAAGTGCATTGTAAATCAAAAATATAAAATAAAGACGTATAAACTATAGGTTTAAGTTAAAAAATATCAATAAAAAATAATTATCAATCATTTTCCATATCGGCAGAATAGAGCTGTAGATTGAGGGGGTGGACTCTGATGTTCGCCCGAAGAACAAAGTTCACACTCCATTTTTCACTACCTCAATGGACAACCTCTCAATCTCTCCACACAAATTTTTCTGCTTTTTCATTTCTGTTAATTCTATTACCACTCACCACCCTTTTATTGCCCTCCTGATACATTTGCTACACCCTTTAAGCTTCAAAATCTATGTTTAAGCCCTCCACACTACTCCCCTCCACTCTATTTTCACTTTTAACACAACTACACCCCTTTTGCAACCTCTCGCTCACCTCCCATTCCCCTCACTCACCCCACTCACCTCCATTAGCCCTCACCAGCCTTTCTCTCACATTCTAAAACTATTACTCACCTCCCCAGTTTATTGTCCACATCCCCCAGCTCTCGCTTACCTCCCCTAGCCCTTTCTCACCTTCCCAATCTTTCCAGCCCTTCACTCACCTCTTCCAGCCTCCCCCAGTCCCTTACTTTGGCTGGAGATGTGAGCGAGGTGCTGTAAAGACTAAGGAAGGCTGGGAGAAGTGAGTGAGAGGCTTTTATTACCTCCCACAGACTTTCAAAGCCCCTCGCTCACCTCCCCCAGCTTCCCAAGTCCCTTAATTTGGCTGGAGATGTGAACGAGGTGCTGTAAAGACTAAGTAGGGCTGTGAGTAGTAGGTGAGAGGCTTTTATCAACTCTCCTAGCCCTTTAAGGACCCTTGCTCACCTTTTCCAGCCTTCCCGAAGTGGGTTAGGGGATTTTATAACCTCTCCCAGCCCTGTAAAGCCCCTCTCTCACCTTCCCCAGCCTTCCCCAGTTCCTTTATTTTTCTGGGGGAGGTGAGCGATGAGATTGAAGAGGTGAAAAAAGTGTTGGGGAGGCATGCAAGGGCTTGGGAAGTAGCCAACTTTTTATAAACTTGAGAATAATTAATATGTATAAATTAGAAATAACAAGGAATAAAATTTTGAGGAATTATAACCCATTCCAAGTGGTAAATAATGTAACTAAATACATATTTCAGAATTTGAGTTGCTTGTGTTTACTAAAAAAATGTGGCCAATCGTTGAAAAAGGAAGATTTTTGTAGGGAAGAAACATGAAAAATGAAAAAAATACAAAGTAAAATAAAACTAAATAATGACAGTGGGCTGGGAAAGGTGAGTGAGGGTCTGGGGGAGGTGTGAGAAATGAAGAGAAGAGAAGGGAGAGGGGGGGAAGGAGAGGAGAGTTGTTTTCTCACTGTGAAGGAAAGGAATAGGGAAAATGGGTAAGTAGATGGCAAGTTTAGAAATGAGATAAGGGGGTAGGATAGGAAGTCAGATTGAAGATAAGGGAGAATTAGGGGAGGGAGGCATCAGATGGAAGTCCCACTTGTAATTCTACCAGGAATCAATTCAGGAAGCAAAAAAAAGCACTAGACATCTAGTGCACACTTTTTTCCTGCTGTGAATATTTTTTGAACTATTAATCAACTGTGGTTCAATGAAGGTTCAAATCAGTTTCAAGGTGTTTTCAAAGTAAATTCAATATTTCTTCATGATTGTTTCATCACCACCTCAATGTGTGCTGAAAAAGATATGAATTAGGGTTCAAGGTTGCGGACTTGCTAGCAAGTCTGCCCCCATATTGCGTGGTGAATATTATTAAATAAAGGTAAAAAAATATGAAAATGATTTATTTTACAAAAAATAAACTTCTATCCAAAAGCAATATGAGAGGAATAAAGTAAAATAAAAGAAATCAAAGATGAAAATTAAAATCCAAGTTAAATTCCTGCCATAAACAGAAAAAAGAGATGTTGAATTAAATTAGAACAATCAGGGCTAAACTTGCACTAAATTTTCTTTTTTGTAAAAATAAAAAAAAAATCCACTTGAGCTTTACCAAAACTTCAGCATGAAAATTTTGCCATATCAAACTACTTCTAGTGTAATTTTATATCAAAAATTTATCTTCATTTCCATAGAGAGAATTGCTTCCATCTGACTGCACCTGACCATAAGTGTCCAGAACAAGTTCGGCCAAACTTGTGCTGGACACTTTTTTAATGTAGAGTAGCTAGGGTAGAATTTTTCTTCAGTTCATCTAGTATTTCTTACAAACATGTCTACTGGTATTTTAAATTTTTTCCTCACTCATTAATATCATTTGATTAATTTTTGGTTGCCATTATATTATTAATTTTATAAGTATAGAAAAAACTCATGTGCCAAATGCATACCAGGTGATGTTATGCCATTTATTATATTATTAAATAAATGTATAAAAATATGAAAATAGTTTATTTTAAAAATTATTAATTGATATCCAAACGCAATATTAGGAATAAAAAATTAAGTTAAAGGGATCAAATATGAAAAAAGAAATCCAAGTAATATTCCTACTATCAAAGGCCAGTAGAGGTGTTGAAGCAAATGAGAGCCATCAGGGATAAATTGTACTAAAGTGACTTTTTTTCAAAGATAAAAAATTGTGCACCTGTGGTTTGGATGAAATCTAAGTAGAAAATTTGGCTATGTAAAACTACTTCTAGTGAAGTTTTTTATCCAAAAAAAATTTTTTATTGCCATAGCGAGAATTGATCTCATATGACTGCAACTGACCAAAAGTGTCCAGAACAAGTTCGGCCGAACTTGTGCTGGACACTTTTTTGATGGTGAGTATCTAGGGTGCAGCTCTTCTTCAGTGCAACTTGTATTTTTTTAAAACATATCCACTGGTATTTGATCTTTCTGTTTTATTAATATTTTATCATTTGATCAATTTTTTGTTACCAGTATATTATTATTTTTATTAGTATAGCAAAAAAACATGTGCCAAATGCTTACAGGGTGATGTTAAACCTTTAATAATTCTATTAAATACAGGTAAAAAATTATGAAAATGATTTGTTTTACATAAAGTTAATTGATATCTAAAAGAAAAAAAAGGGATAAAAAGAAATAGGTTGAATAATAGGGATTTTATATGAAATTCAAAATTCAAGCTAAATTCCTACTTTCAAGGCTCAGAAGAGGTGTTGGATAAAATGGGCATCATCAGGAATAAAATTTTACTTAATTTGATTTTTTGAAAAACTAAATGAAGTTTTCAACTGATTTTTTTCCAATATTTAGTTGGACACTTTATCTATATCAAATTACTTCTAGTACCATGATTGACCAAATAAAATCCTCATTTCCATATGCAAAATTGATCCCATATGGCTGGACCAGGCCAAAGGTGTCAACCACAAGTTTGAGAATTCTTCTGGTGGACACTTTTATGATGGACAGTAGTAGGGTGCAAGTCTTCTTTAGTTAATCTAGTATTCCTCATAAACATTTCCAACTTATTTTTGGCCAAAAATCAGGTGGAAAGTTTTTCCATATAAAATTACTTCTAATGCCATGATTGACTAAAAATTGATTCTCATTGCCATATAGAGAGTTGATCCCATATGACTGGATCTGGAAAAAGTGTCACCACAATTTTTGATAAACTTATGTTTGAAAATTTTATGATGGAAAGTAATTGCAAGTCTTCTTCATTTCATCAAGTAATCCTCATAAAAATTTCCACCTGTATTTTGGCCAAACTTCAGGTGGACACTTTGGCCATATTAAATTATTTCTAGTTCCATGTTGATAAAAAACTGATACTTATTGCCATATATAGATATTAAACCCATCAGACTGTGCCTTTCCAAAAGTGTCTACCTGAATTATGGCTAAACCTCAGTTGGACACTTTTATGATGCAGAGTAGCTAGGGCAAAAGTATTCTTCAGTTAATGTGGTATTCATAATAAATTTATCCTCCTGAAGTTTATCCTAACTTGAGGTGGACAATTTCGGAAAGCACCAGTTAGTCACTATCCATCAAAAAAGTGTTCACCAAAATTTTGGCTAAACTTGTGGTGGACCCCTTTGATCAGCCACAGTCAGATGAGATCAACTCTTTAGATGGGAATAAGGATGATGTTTTGGTCAATCATGGAAATAGAAGTAGTGTGATGTGGCCAAATTACCCCCCTGAAGGTCAGACAAACCTCAGAAGGACACTTTTTAGCAGGGAGTAACTGAGAAGAATCCATTTATCAGAAGGAAAATATTTTATTGGATAGATGCCAAGGTTTCATACTTGTGTATTATGGTCAGTATTAATTTTGAAAGTGTCTGTCCAAGCAATTTCATTGCCCATCATGACTCATTTTGTTTTAAATGTTTCAAACTGCGTGATACAGTATTAAGGTGTCACATAGTATAATTAAGTTCTATTACGTGCCCTCCTATGATGCCTAAATTTATAATTTAATATCTTACATAATAATTTTTTTATATAAATTCATCAATATTTTTTTTATTATCAAATTTAATAGAGCAAGTATCCTGAATTATTATATATGCATAAGCTTAGGTTAGATCAATTTTTTCTCAATTTGTTCTCATCAGAGGACCAAAATCAAGTTCTGGAGGATCAACTTGTGCATAATTTGGAATCAGTTGATATTCTGTCTATAATCAATCTGAGAATAAATGTAAATCTAACTCTAATTTACTTATGTTTATAAAGTATTCATAAACCTGGCATATTTAAGGGACACTCTAAATTTCAAGAGAGGGGATTGCTAGCAATTCACCCCTAGATTTCCCGTGGTGATTATAAGCCAATTTAATTCTAATAATTATAATACATGTTTATAATTAATTAATTATTAATTTATAATTATTAAATACATAAAAATTTGCCATAATTTATAGAATATAAAATTTATTATGCTTAATTTAAATGTATATATAATTTATATAATAATAAAATTAATATAATACTTATTTTACTTATATTTAATAAGATACTTATATAATGTCATTATGCAATATAATATTAATTTATATACATAAAATGAATATTTTTACGCCCTCTTTTGGTTCCAGTAAATTAACATAACATTTGCTGTGCTCCTGGTATAGACTGGATGACAAAAACTGAATTAGGAACAATGATATCACCTCCGGATGGTTGTATGATAATAAAAGTTGTCCCAAACTGTCTTCTTCATTATGTACACACAGACCACTATCTAAAATCCAATGCACACCAACAAATTTGACTTTCTTGAGAGCCAAATCGCATAAAACCCCTCTAGAAACGCTTCCCAGCCTTTTAAAACCAAGGAGGGTGGTCTGCCCAACGTTGGGAGGCCTGCCTGAGGCAGCTGGACCACCCTGAAGCCAGAAAACCACCAAAAACCTCCAAAAATACCCAAAATACTTAGAAAAATCTACTACAACTACTTTCAGTCTAGGTATCCCCAGGACTGAGTAATTCTTATGTTTAAAGTAATATAACCTTTAATACATTTAACTTATATCTTAAAAATAAGGTTAAAACACTTATATATATGTTTATAATACATATATATATAATTATTACACTATTATATAACTTATATTAGTTTAAATAGCTTATACATAGCCTAATAATACTTATTAAGGTGTTAATGGAGTCATAATATATTTATCTTAAGTGATATTAAGTAATTATTGACATAAGTAAGCTTATATGTATACATAAATCTCATATTCAGTGAAATATGCAGTATATTATGTATATTTAGGTCTATAAGTGGGTTTTAGCTTCTTAATAGCCTATAACCTTTTTTTCTGCTTATTTTAAGTCATATTGTCGTATTTAGTGGACTCAAAACGCCTACACAAGCATATACACCTATTTCAGGCACATATATTCAGTATGGATAACTTAATCTGCTTCATTGGATGGATATTCACGGATTAATGGGTTGGTATATGATTACTGGGTTAATATGGATGCTTGGGAAGTTAATTTGGTTCTTTATATTCTTTGGGTTTCATTATATACTCTTTGGATGAGTTATTTTACCTGTTTCTTTATGGTATCCACTTTTATCTGAATTTCCTATTTATGGTATAGGTCTGTGTTATCATTAATTGTGATGGAGGGTCCTTACTGGAGGTCTGGGTGTTAAATCTTCTTGAAGTGGACGCCATGAAGAGGTGATGGGCCCTCACAGTGCTGTAACTTCCAGGGATAGCAGTGACATCATCTGGATTGAAGGTCTGTGCACTTCAGTGGATTTTGGTATAAGTAAGGGAGGATTTTGATGGTTATTAGACATAAATTACTTACTACAATTCAATTAAAAATTTAAACACAATTATTATCATTTAGAAATATATTATAAAGCCTTTATAAATTGATATTATCATTATATAAGCTATAACTATATTCTATTTATCTATTTTCCACCACAAGCACGCATTTAAATCCAAGTATTGTGAGTTTTATTTGAGTATAACTATTTTATTAGTCTTCCCCTGAGATTTAATAACTAAATCATTTATAAATAAGTAGTAGGACCATTAATAAATACTATTAAATCATACTTATATACTAGATACACTGACAACTACTAAAACCTTTAAAACACATAATCAGGCTATAACATTGTGACATAAAATGTAGAGAAAAATTAGCTCATTCTACTGGTACTAAGCACTTAACCCTAAGACTTAAGGTTAGCCCATAAAGCATGAAAAACAAAATTAAACAGCTATCTTTTTTAAATCAAAAATGAGAAATTATCCCTTTAACACTTAAAATCCGAAAAATGTCAACAAGACATAAAATATAGAAAAAAACCAGGGCTATCCAATGGTAGTACCCATATCCCTGCAGTCCCAATATTTGCTGAATAAATTCAGAAAAACACCCAATAATTAAACAATGTCATTTAAGACATATCAAAACAACGCCAAATAGACCAACAAAGGGCTCTGCAAATGTTGGAAGACCACAATGTCTAGTTCATGTTTTTTCCCTCTGTGATGAAATTAGTAGTCAAAATTCAAGAAGGAAAACAGTAGAGTTCACTAAATAAGTGACTCAACATGGGGGTATGAAAAATTTTCCTAACTCCTTTTTGATAACTGAATCTGAATATGAGGGTGTGAAAACCCATTTCAGTAACAATTGAGGCTGAAATTATCTACAAAAATTTACTGGAACAGAGGTAGATGCTCTTAAGGCATCTACCACTGTGTTGGTAACACCCCACTCAATGCATACTTAACTATTAATTTTATGCATATTTCAGTACCACATCATTTACACCTCACATTAGCTATTCATTTCAGTAAATATTGGGTACAAGTAAGTATATATACTTACAGATACTTACATTGTGTTATTAAATTGCACCTCTCCATGCCAATTTTTTCATTCTTCTATACTTATCAAGATACTTACTTGGGTCCTTGATTCTGCCACTTTTTCTCAAATTAAAATACAAAACCACTATACTCACTAATCATCACCAAATTTTATATTTTTTAAATATTTTAGACCACTGGCCGCACATTCCAAGCCGCAAATATTAAAATATGCCAAGCAACTCCTAAAAAAGTGCTCTCTAAACATTCATAGGAAATGATATACTCATATTCTTTCATACCAAGTTATTAATAGAGAACATTGAATGGCATGCATTAAAAATTAGCAGTCAAGGTTTACATAATGACTGCCAAAGTCCCATGATTGAATATTAACCAAATGTGGTGATTAGTAAAAGATACTGCATAGGGCGGTTGAATATTGAAATTCATTATGAAATTACCAAGTAAAATGCAAATATATACTTATTTTTACCGACACAGAGGTAGATGTCCTAATAGAGCAAAACAAGTGAGAGATACTGAAAACTTAATAGAGGGAAAATTTTAACTGCTAAAGGTAATTAATATTATTTATGAATAGAGCATGCAAAGAGGATTCTCTGGGTAAAAATTCCCAGATTATCCTTTGTTTATATCCTAAACTAGATACAGGATTAGTAAGTCATGACTACGTAGATTTAGAATATAACACAAGTACAATGGAAATGTGGGGAATATTGTGGAGAGAAATAGAACGTGGAAACTGTAGCACGGAGTCAGCCTGTAGAACTCTGGAAAGAACCTATAACTGCATTACTTTACCTGTAGCACGGTGTCAGCCTGTAGAACTCCCGAAAGAACCGGAGAACAGGGGACGCCCCGACTACAGACTATATACATTTGTACACATAACTAAGTACATAGTCCTAGTGACTTAACATCCCCCCCACTTAGTTATGAAGAATATTCTGATGTCCCCCCATGTGAACATAACCAACTCCAAAGTGAAAAAGAAAAAATAAAATAAATATAAAAAAAAAGAAATGAAAAAAAAATAAGAGAAATAAAAGAAGAAAAAAAAATATCAGAGAAAAGAAATATAACCCCATCACCACACACAC
Organism: Hemileia vastatrix; assembly: GCA_030280995.1. Lineage (NCBI taxonomy): Eukaryota > Fungi > Basidiomycota > Pucciniomycetes > Pucciniales > Zaghouaniaceae > Hemileia > Hemileia vastatrix. The sequence continues at coordinate 66,114,322 of JASXTE010000001.1, forward strand.
ACATCCTTCCTTCTCAGCATTGTTAGAGATGGGCCCAGTGATTTTGTAAGTATATCAGCCCGCATTTGAGCAGTAGGAACCCATTCCAACATTGCTTTTTTCAAAAATAGTTGTTCATTTACTATATAGAAACACCTATCCACATGCCGTGTCCGCTTGTTTCCAGGGTTATCTTTTGCATTGGAAATTGCTCCTTTGTTGTCGCAGAAAATCTTGATAGGGGGAATATCGGGGAAGATATCTTTGAGAAAGTTTGAGATCCAAATTGCGTCTTTCATACCACCACCAAGTGCCACATACTCAGCTGTGCATGATGAATCACTCACTCTCAGCTGGCGCCTTGATGTCCAAACAATTGGGCAGGAATTAAGGAGTAGCAGATGTCCACTTTGAGCTCTGGAGAATTCTTTGTTATTCCAAGTGGAATCAGAAAAAGATAGTAGTTCAAGTGGTGAGTCACGGTTGGGGTGGATGTGAAGACAAAGGGTGGCGGTGTGCTGGACATATCTAAGGAGGTGATTGAGGGCAATCCAGTGGGTGGCATTAGGTTTGGATGAGAAGTGTGCCAAAAAATTGACTGGGAAAGACAGATCTGGTCTAGTTGCAACTGCCACATAACTGAGAGCACCTAGAATGGAGAGATATTTAGTTGTCTCTATAGCTACTTCTTCATCCTTTGCAGTGGTGATTTCCAAATTGTTAGGTAAGGGTGATCTTGTTGTTAATCCAGATGGGTTATGAGTCCGTAGAATCTTATCAATGAGCTGAAGATTGTGTAGATCAAAACCTTCTGGAACTTCTTTGATAGAAACACCTACTATACCATCAACACTATCATTCCATTTTACCTTCAAACTACCATCCAAACCATCTTCTAAACCCTTTAACACCTCCTCACTGCTACCAGTAACTATACCATCATCAACATGTATCCATATCACGCCCAAACAATCCTTCTTCCTAAGAACATAAAAACTTTTATCATACTGACTTGCTTTATACCCCAGAGCATCCAATTTGCTGGCTATATGTAGCTACCAGCATCTTGCTGCTTGCTTGGTACCATAGAGGGCTTTCTTTAAGCGCAACACATTGCCAACTTCACATAGCTGGTAACCTTCAGGAGGTCGCACCCAAATTGCTTCATCAATTGGACTGTGAAGGTAAGCAGCAGTGACATCAAAAGATTTGACAGGCCATTTGTGATAAGCTGCCAAAGTGAGGAGAATGTGTTGTGAAGCAAAAGTAGCAGTTGGGGCAAAGGTATCAGTAAAATCAATACCATACTGTTGTAAAAAACCTTTAGCTACATATCGTGCTTTGTAGATTGGAGTTTTGGAAGAAGGATTTTTGATTGTAAAGACCCATTTTGCATTGGTGAGCTTGGCGCCAGGAGGGAGCTTTTCCTCATACCATACATCCATATCTTTCATGTTTAGTAGTTCCCTTTTGCAAGCTTGGTCCCACTTGCGATTGTCATGCGAGATCATAGCTTGCAGATGTGTTCTGGGAATAATGGATGATTGGGACAAACCTTTTCTAAAAGTCTCACGTACATCTTTTTCCTGAGAGATAAGAGTTTCCTCATCCTTGAAATCACCTAGCTTCATATTATTGAGGATATGACCTAGAGAGCCCTTAGATGGTGGTGGTTGATAAGCAGCTTTGTGAGCAGGAAGTTGGTCACCAGGGAAAACAGCCATAGCGGATTCAAAAAAGGAGTTTGATTCTGGGTGCCAAAAAATCCAACCTGCATTATTCAGAGAATAACCTATACACTTACAAATCAAAGCTCGTTGGTCCAGTTTACGTCTAGTTTCTTTGTGGATATGGACAAAAGCTGTTTCACCAAATATTCTGAGGTTTGAGTAAGTTGGGTCACAATTGTACATGAGTTTCAGAGGAGTTTTGTCACCAGTCTTGACATTTGGGAGCCGGTTGTGAACATGGGCTGCCCATTTGTAAGCTAGGCCCCAGAAACATTCAGGTAGTTCACTTGCTAGTAAGATTGTCCTGGCAATGTCACCAACAGTTCTGTTGAAACGTTCAGCTGATCCATTTTGTTCATGGTGGTGAGGACAGGTGATCTCATGAGTAGCTCCAATGTCAGCCAGGATCTGAGCCATTTTTTACTGTGCATTTCCCCCCCATCGGTTCTTAATGCTTGTAATTTCTTACCAGTAACATCTTCTAGTTTTTTATAAAAGGTAACAAAAGCAGTTGTGGCCTCAGATTTGGAGTTGAGCAAAAATACCTCACCATAGGAAGTTGAACTTTCTCTAAACATTGCCGCCCATATTGCTCCATTAACAGTGGGATCCATAGGACCAACCAGGTCTCCAACAATAAGACTCATCATTGATTCTGGTCTTGATTCCCGTGTTGCTGATGGTTTTCTTGTACTTTTGGCTATTAAGCAATCTTCACAGTCAATCTTACCTGGTGGCATAGAGAGGGGCAAGCCAGAACCAATTCCAGTTCTGATGATATTACAAATTGTGTTTTCACTGGTGTGGCCAAGTCTTCTATGCCAGTCCATGAGGGAACCCTTTGCAGCAGGTGGTCGATTTATGGTTTCATTCTTTTTAACAGTACGCAGGAGGGAAGGATGCAATGGTAAATGATAAGAGGAAACATTTTGATTGCAGTAACTAGACCTAATTACATCTAAAATCCATCTTCTCCTAGTACCTTCCAACCGCCCTGTCATAATCAGTTCATCTTTAAAGTAAATCCCTAAATTTTTGTCTTCAGAACATAAATCAAAACAAAAACCATTGTCCACTAAATCAAAGAGAGAAATAAGAGTAGTTCTAACTTCTGGACAATAAAAAACATTGGTAATAGTAACAACTTTCCCATCTCCTTTTATTTTTAGGTCCCCTATGCCAGTGATAAATGAGGAAGGACAGTTAGTTGCTACTTTGATAGGGATTTGATTTTTAAGAGGTTTGAAATTGCTGAGAAGGCTCACATTGCCAGTGACATGATGGGTAGCACCAGAATCCAATATTGCCACATTCCTGGTGAGCGCTTCGAGTGACCATTCTGCACTGTTCAGATCAATTCGCTCCAACTGTTCATACAAAGCCTCCACATTTTCTTCAAACATAGTGACTTCATCTGCTTCAATTTGTACATCCCGTGCTCTAATTTGTCTGCGTTGTGGTCTTCTGTAAGGGATGTATATTGGTTTGCTTTTTGCCTTTGGGTCAGAGGCAAGGGTTGTAGCACGCTCTCTCATGAGGTAGAGCCTCGCAGAAAAGGTGGATGAGTTAAGGTTGTATGGACAGTGGGTAAAGAAATGAGCTGTTGATTTACATTCATGACATTGTCTTTGAGCACCAGGGGGTCTGTAAGAATCAGTTTGATGTTGAGGATTAGCCACCGCATTAAAGATGGGTTCAGTAGACAAGGACGTTGTAGGGGTAGGTGAAACCAATTCTCTATCTGCTCTGTTTTGAGCTAATGATGGCATGAGTTGACAGAAATCCTCAAAGGTGACAGATTTCGAGTCAGGGCGGTTATCCATAGTAACACAAAGATCAACATACAGGTCTTTCAGAGATGACAGTAAAAGTGCGTGGGACATCAGTGCTTTAAAAACTTTATGATCAAAAGTGACTCCTTGACGCTCAATTGCTTCAAATTATTTGTTGAATGCCTCTAGATATTCACTGTGGGAAGTGAACTGTGTTTGTTTCAAGTTGATGAAATTGCAGATGGCTGTCATTGTAGATGTATGATTACTTCTGGAGAATTTGTTGCTGATGTGAACATATGTTTGACGTGCATTCCAATCAGTTGAAATCTCATGACGCAGATTAGGGGATAGTGAGTGGAAAAGGATAAGGTGGGTAACTCTGTCCTCAAAGTTGTCAGGTCCAGGCTCATTGTTTAAAGCATATGCTCTGGTCCCAACAAAGTCTTTGATAAGAGCCATCACATTGGTGTGCCAGTCATGGAAGTTGTGACCTGATGTGTCAAGGGGAGGGAATGTTTTGGTGAATTCTATTACATTTTTCAAAGTTCTTTGGCACTCAATCATTCCTATTGGTTGTGGGGATGTGGTGGCATAGGGCGACGGAAAGGAGAAATGGCACGACCCTGTGTAGGCGCCTGTTGATTATTTGTTGTTGACATATCACCAGGTGAATCCTCTATTTTATCGTTGAGTGACAAACAGCCAATTGCTTCAGCAAGGTCAGATAGTGGGTTTGGTTGTTGGGTAACAGCAGGGGGTGGGATGGTAGAGGGAAGTGTAGCGCTTGTATTAGGGGGGGGCTTACTGTGGTATTATGTAAAAGCGCTGATGGGGTAGGGGAGATGCTTAATTTAGGGGTAGAAGTGTTGCTAACTTTAGGGGTAGAGGAAGGGGATGTGGAGGTAGAGGCAATGCTAAATTTAGGGGTGGAGGAAGGGGATGTGGAGGTAGCGCTGCTTTGATTAGGATTAGGGGGGGTTCTCTTGTATCGCTAATGGTGAAGGGAAGGTAGTGGGTGAGGTTAAAGGTTGTTGTTGTATTTGCAAAGAGTGAGGAGTGGCCGGTATGGGGGTAAGGGTAGGGGCAGGAGTGAAAGAAGTGGATTCGGAGCGAGTGCAAGAGTCGCGCGAGGTAGAGGAATGTTTCGGGAGGTTGGATGAATCAATGCCGAGGCTTCGCAGCTCTCCGTTGGAGATGGAACAAGATGGTCGAAGATTTTTACCAGCACAATTTTCAGGTGAGTCGTTTTTTGACATTTGCTGGGGGTTTTTTCTGCTACTAGTGCTCCTAGTGTCGCTAACTCTAGTGGAGTTTTTTGTTGGCTAACGTTTCAATGCCCGCGGGTACAGCCCATAACCTGTAGCACGGTGTCAGCCTGTAGAACTCCGGAAAGAACCGGAGAACAGGGGACGCCGCGACTACAGACTATATACATTTGTACACATAACTAAGTACATAGTCCTAGTGACTTAACAGAAACTTCTTTGAAAGAATGTGGGGATGTACTTAATAAAGTTAAAATTAACAATTCTTATACTAAAATGTAACAGAAAACACTGCCTGTAAATTTGAACTTCTAACTGAAATGAAAGCGGTGCAAAAGTCTGTACCCAAAATAAAACAAGAAAAAAGAGCCTGTCTCCTTACTGCCTCCTCTTTTTTATCAATAATTAAAATATAAATCCTTAGAATAGATTGACTTATGCAGTGTGAAAAGAGCGGGTTTGACGAGCAGAAGTGTAGAGGCGTGAGTGAGATGAGTACAGCAGCCAACACAGCACCACATAACAGTCGCAGCTATTTCGAAAAAGCTTGCGTTTTTTGACGCTTATCCCTCGTCAAAAGCGTGAAAAGCTCATAGTTTTGGTGAAGGGTGAGGTACAAGAAAACCGCAAGCTTTTTCCAAATATGTAGTCGTATGTGTACAGCTATATTAGAAATGGTTTGTGCAAAAACAAAAAATTTGGGCAGAGATACAGCAAAACCTGAAAAGCTTGCGGGTTTCTCGTCTCCGATCCCCCGCCTAAAACATCAGTTTAGGCCCTTTTTGGCAGGGAATAAGTGGCAAGAAACCCGCAAGCTTTCCAGGATTAGCTGTACTACCCAGCACTTTTAGTGCAAAAATCCTGAAAGATTTGCCGCCAGTGACAGATCCTCAGTGGTTGTGTACAAGTTTTAAGTTTTTTGACAAAAATCTGTCAGGATCCGTCAGATTTTGGTGCCAAAAGTGCTGGGTAACTGTATCCACAATTTTGGTTTTTCCATACATAAACCACACAAGTACTGCTAATCCTGGAAAGCTTGCGGTTGTCTTGCCTCTCATCTCCCGCCAAAAGTATAGGTCAGCTGCCCTAAAAAATCATGATTTTGGCGGGGGATGGAATGTAAGACAACCGCAAGCTTTCCGGGATTAGTTGTATTTGATCTAGCTTTCGGTCCCTTCGAAGCACTTTTATTGGTCCTGGTACAGCTGTTTGTGAAAACCTTGCTCTTTTTTTGCCCCTCATTCTCCGCCAAAAGCGGCTTAAACTCATGTTTTCAACACCCAAGATTCGCTAATAATCTGCCACTATCTAAATAACGTACTACCTGTTTTTTTAAGAATTGCCCTAATTTTCCTTTGCTACCTAGTTATCTTAGTACATGTGTATCTAACGCTTTACTGTTCTCTATTTCCTTCATGCCCCTAGCTGGGTGAGATTGTATGAAATTAAAAAAACAGAAAAAAACTCATGTTTTTGGCGGGGAGTGGAAGACAAAAACACAGCAAGCTTTTCCCAAATAGCTGTATCGTTCTCCCCGCATTCAAATATAGAATACATACGATATGTAGTGCCATGTTGATTGCTTAGCTCTTGTTTTGGGGTGACCAGTGTAAATTTCATGATGCTTACTTGCAGAGCCACGTGCCAAAAAGGGGCTGGTAAGGTTCTTCAGTCATTTACACGACGGACAAATCGCCGACGTTCCCAGTGGGAGGCCTCACCCTGACTTTCGCCCTTCGTTCCATTCAAAACTGCGAACGCCACAGCGAACGCACCATGCAATTGCGAACGTCATTGCGAACTCCATCAGCTTATTCCACTTCCACTCATCAACAGTCCATTGATCGTTTAACTCTGTCTCATCCAATCCTCACTTATTTTTTAACTTTTTTCAATTAGTTTTCGGGGATCCTTATGAGATTCAACTTGAAGAATAGCATTTTTTCGGGCGAAGAGTTAAAGTCTTTAAGAAATTTATAAGGGGGTTGAGGAACAAAATTATATTTCAATTTGCTGATTGTATTAATCTGGTGAAGTCGTGAAATGAAAATTTAAGGTAATCCTATTAGCTTAGGAAAAATAAATTCATTCGTTCTATCTATCAAGTTTTGTAAGAAATTGAAACTAACAAAGGTGTGTATAATGGCTCTTTAATGTCACCATTGCTTATTGTGTTAGGGCTTGGGCACTCAACTGCTGAAATTTGCACAAATTCCTTGGAAATACTGGTAGATTCCTCTTCATATGCATTTTTCGAAAAATTTGATCTTGCCTCATTGCTTCCATCATGTCTTAAGAGGCATCAAACAGAAGTGCACTTGCCATATCTAATTACATTACAATTGGTCCAGCAATATCCGTAACACTAAGGGAAAATACACACTAGCACCTGTTATTTTTTTCAAGCTGATATAAGTGAAATTCAGCACAATCAAATTTCAAAGTTAAGTTGAGTAAGACTAAGAGAGGAGATGAAGATAAATATAGATGGGCGGCAGAGGAGTCAAGCTGGAAAATATAGGTGACGTTCGCGGGATTGGTGGCGTTCGAAATTGCATAGTGCGTTCGCAGTTTTGAATGGAACGAAGTGCGAACGCCAAGATGACGCTCCCACTGGGAACGTCGGCGATTTGTCCGTGGTGTTATTAGTGATAATAGGTTCAAATACAACTGTTTACAAAAAGCTGGCGGTTTTCTAATCTCCCCTTGCCCGCAAAAAACATGAGTTTTAGTCATCTTGCCTATCGTTTTGGTAGGGGAAAGAAGACAAGAGAACCGCTAGCTTTTTGCACATAGCTGGGATTCCAAGTTTGGAAAAACACAGCACAAATCATGGAAATCAATAGTCATTCAGGGAAGAAAAATAGGATACAAATTTAAGTTTTCTTATTTACTTTCCATGATCTGATCCTACAGAAGGACCTTTATGTAAATACCCAGTTTCCGGAAACAAATGCTCGATAAATGTCCCATTTTCGCTGCTACTCTCAAACCTTTTATTTGGCTATCATGCCAAACCCATTGTAAAAAAATATCTAAAAAAAAATAAAAAAACAATGACCGGTTTGCTTTATTTTATTTTCATGAACCCTCATTCGATAAATCCAAAAATAAGAATCAAACAGAATTGGGGAGAAGTTTTTTTTTATAAAAAAAAACTTCTTACAATCTCTCCCAACAGAGGGACATGAAAGAAAGAAGATAGGGTAGAGAGAAATATAGGAAAGTTGTTGGTGTATTTTAAAGGAGATACACTACGCAATATAGGGGGTGGACTTGCTAGCAACTCCTCAACCTGAACTCAAATGGAACTCAGATGGAACTCAGACTGAACTCATACTGAACCCATACTGAACTCTACTTGAACACCCACCTAAAACTGTTCTGCTGAGTGGTGTTCATCCCTGATTGTATGGTTCCTTTATTAATAGCTCAATGTGTGTTCAATCTGTGGTGAGTTTGGGTCCAAGGTTGCGGACTCGCTAGCAAGTCCGCCCCCCATATTGTGTGGTGATACTAATGTGAGAGGTTGAGAGGTAAGGGAAAGGTTATCGGGAAATATTTTGGTCTTTGCGAGAAAAGTGGCCACAAGTGGGAGGATGAGGGAAAATGGGGAAGGGAGAGAATAAAGCAGAATTAAAACAAATGAGAAAATATAAAAAGGTGTCTGGCTGGTGATATACCAAGCTCGATTGCATACTCTCAATCCCTTGTTAGTGATTACAAGCAATTTATTTTGTTTTTTCAATGATTTTTCTTATTTTCCATTTGTTGATTTTAGTATCATGGCTAGTATTAAAAGGCTTCTCCCCAAAATCCAAAGGTATTAGCTGTATATCATAGGATAATTTAGCTATCATCTCATATACTTTTGAATTTGACATAGTCTTATTTTGTAACTTGAACTACGCATAAATTATAATACACCTAATAGGGGGTATCAAAGTTAGAAATTTGTAATTATTTAAAAGGTATTTCACAACACAAAAAGAAAGCCACAAACTTGACATTAATTCTCAGTAAAAAGATGTTTTGGGGGCACAATATGGAATATTTTAAAAAATAATCATGGTTGATTTGGTGGAAAAAAGTGGTATTTTGAAATAGAAAATTTCTAACTTTGATACCCCCTAATATCAAATATGGCAAGTACCAAAACCGCTAATCAAATTTAATTTAACGCATACATTGCGTCTCAATGTCTTTATTTTTTATGAAAAAACCTGGAGTTGATCATATTTTTGTGGCAAGAAATGTATTTAATTTAGTGACATGTTTAGCATAGCGATACTCCTAGATAGATACATAGTAAGCAGAGAGTTGGTTATACTCCGGGTGAGGAGGCCTTAAGTTGGTTTGTTTTGGCCAAAAAATATATGAACCAAAAATATTATTTATCTTGATACCCCCCGTCTCAGATTATACCCAGCTCTTTCTTTAATATACCCGCTAGGTATATTACACTGTGTGCATGGTGTTAAACAATAAATGAGAATCATGCAAAATTGTAAATTTAAAAAAAATGCTTGAATTTTTTCCAATTTTTGTACAAAATTTTTATTCTACATATGCATTTTAACCGAAAAAGTTTGGATGTGGTAAATTATTCTGTCAGTTGTGAGCAATAATAAAAAAACAAACAATCATTGAAAATTTTTGCCCAGTTATAGAACATACACATATGATCACAATTATAGACAAATCCACGAAAAAAATAAATAAGATTGACTCGCCTTAAAAATACTTTTCTGTGTTTCAGAATAGGAATTTACTATATGAGTTCAGATTCCCAGTGAAGGGGAATCACAGATCGTCGATGGTATTGAAATTAAGAATAGTATATACTATATATTTTCATTTATCTTGGTCTAATGTTACATAGTTGAGATTTCAAGAGAAAATCTCTCCCTTATTATTAAGTATCATATATATACTTTAATCCGTACGATATTTCATTATATATCCCATCACACGCTACTCCGCAGCTCATTAAGATCGACAAAGCTGAGAGTCAATCGCTTTTTGTGACTTGATTTAAATGTGCCAATGTTAAAGGGTCGATTCGATGTTCCGGTTAAAGTTAGACTCAGATTATTGAATCGTGAACCAAAAATTTAAATTTTGGCAGAATTAAACTATTTAGGTCTGAAATCTCAACTATTTCCAAGATTTCTTCATTAATATTCATTTTTGTCATTCTTATACATTCCAAATATAAAACCAAGCTTTCTTTATCTCCTGGGTCTACTCCCAAGTCTTCACATTCTCTCCTCTCGCCTTTATTTCATTTGTCACGATGGATTATAGCTCTTCTACAGTCCAGGATAACTCTAAAGTCGATGTTTTAATCATTGGAGCCGTCCGTTGTTTTTGTTATGTGTCCATTCTGCTCTTCGACAATAATGCTTACAGAATATTTCCATTGTATGAAAATTTTATATAATCTCGTAATAGGGGCCGGCAGGACTCATGGCTGCCGCTTGTTTAGCAAAATACGGAGTTCACAATGTCCGGATAGTTGACAAAAGAACTACTAAGGCCAGTGCGAACCTTGAACCAATTTTCTTCCATTTTACAAAATTTCATTATTAAAATTTATATTGTCTTCAGATCTTCACCGGCCACGCAGATGGGATAAATCCCCGCAGTCAAGAAGTAAGAATTCTATCCGTCTAATTGTTTGTTGCTGTCGGACAGAAGTAAAAATTACGTTATCCATGCAGGTATTTCACGCACTAGGAATGGGGATGGCGTTATTTGCTGAAACCAATGAGTGGCGGGAAATTCGCTTTTGGAATCCAAACCATGAATCTCAATTGCAAAGAACAAATATTATTCCTGATGTGAGAAATATAAGGATTTTGTATCTTATGAGTGAAGATGCTACAAAAATGTATCACTTATTGATTTGTCTTGAGAATTGTCTTTCACGATTTAGACAGTAATCGGTTTATCTAAATACCATCAATCCGTTGTGCACCAAGGGCGGATTGAGCGCATGTTCTTGGACAAGATTGCCACTTGGTCATCCCCCCCCTGGAATACCTCAGAATTATTATCTAATTTCAGTGAAAAGAAAGCTTCTATCAAAAGGAAGCCACAAATAACGGTAGAGAGGGCTGTTTGTCCTTATTCGATTTCCTTGCCTTCCCTATCTGCCTCTGCATTATCACCATTAGATAATGATAGAATTACAGTGCGACTTCATCATCTTCCTAAAGCAAAAGCCCCCTCTATACCATTTTCTCCCATCTCTCAAGACGAGCAGTTCAGATGTGAATTTTTTGAAGATGATGCAGCAGATTTAGTCCCTATTGATTTTCCAGAAGAGGATGTGTTTGAGGAAGTAAAGTGTCGCTATATGATTGGCTGTGACGGGGCTAGGAGCTGGCTGCGGAACACTCTTGGATTCAAACTAGAAGGCGAAAGTTTGAACTTTTTTTGGGGAGTGCTTGATGGAATTCCTATTACCGACTTGTAAGTTGGAGAATCTAAAACTAGGTTATTCATGTTGCTTGTCTAATTTTTTATCACTTTTTCTTTCAGCCCTGATATTCGGTTTCAAACAATGATTCACTCGGCCTCCAGTGGAGTATGGATATTACTGTACTGCTGATTTTCATACATAATTCACCTAATATAATTTATATATTTTGATTTATTCAGTCGATGATGATTATTCCCCGGGAAAAAGATATGGTTCGTCTCTATTTTCAGATTCCACAACCAACACCAGTCCAGCGACCAAACCGCTCCGAGGTCACTCCTGAAAAGTTAATACAATCAGCTAAGAAAATCTTAGTGCCATATTCAATTGACTTTCCCAGGATTGAATGGGTACGTAGATACTTTATATTCTATAAAGTGAATACTAATGGAGTTTGGAATTATCTTTTTAATAGTTTACTTGCTATGAAATAGGACAACGTATAGCCGACAATTGGGTATGGAACAACCGAATTTTTATGGCAGGAGATTCATGTCACACTCACAGTCCGAAAGCTGGCCAAGGAATGAAGTGGGCCTCTTTATTATTATTATTATTATTATTATTATGATTATGATTTGTTTTCATGATTCAAGAGCAAAAGTTGATTTTTTATTTTTTTATTTTTTTTATTTTTTTATTTTTTTTATTTTTTTATTTTTAGTATTTCAATGGCTGATACATTCAATCTTTCATGGAAATTAGCTCATGTACTCCAGGGAAAATCCGATCCAAAAATTTTGAGTACATATTATTCAGAAAGGTTACCAATCGCAAAAGAATTAATTGAATTTGATAGAAAGGTATAAAATCTGTCATGTAACCGAAACCAACACTTCTCTTATGTTCTAATTTTTTGAAAAGGTATCAGCTCTATTCTCGAGTAAGCCACCTCAGAATGCCCAGGATACACAAGGAATTTCTATTAAGGAATTTCAAGATATTTATGAAAAAATTACTTATTTTGCAAGTGGCACCTCAGCCGATTATTCAGCGAGTCTTTTGATTGCCAAGGTTGGATGCCCCGTTCCAGAGATTGCCTCGAAAGTGCAGCTGGCCACCAAGCTTCCAGTTGGACGTCCATTTCGTAGTCATCAAGTCATTTGCCTATCTGACGCAAGAGCGTACAATACGATCGATCTCGTGCCTATCGATGGAAAGTGGCGTCTTCTTATATTTGCTGGTGATATAGTAAAACACTCTGCTTGTAAAGCGCATCTTGATTCACTAGCTGGTTTTCTGGAAAGTCCAAATAGTCCAATTATAAAGTACACCCCAGAAGATTGTCTGTCAGATTCAGTTATAGACACTATCACAATATTAGCTTCCCCTCATCGACAACTAGAAACAATTTCTTTGCCTGAAATTCTCCAACCTCGCAGAAGCAAAGAAGGGCACAGATCATATCGCAAAATGTATATCTCCATCTTTTGTATTCGCAAGAATTTTCACTACTAACCATCTCAAATGATTTCTTTACCACATAGTTTTACGGATGATGAAACTTACCATGACGCTCACGGACATGCCTATGAGTCATACGGCATTGACCCTGAAGTTGGATGTTTCGTCATCATCAGACCGGATCAACATGTTGCTTTAGTAGCCAATATCAGTGACCATGATGCTATTGGTGGGCGTTTTTTATCCAATCATTTCTTATTTCATTTAACCTTGTACTAACATGATACACGCCAACAGCCAAGTTTTTTGACGGCTTCATGCTTCGCTCTTCAAGCCTTATGGCTAGTCACTCCAAGTTCTGAGATCTAAAGGCTTCTTGATTTTGTTTTTATGTGAATGTATATCGAAGAAGCTGGAGTAATTAGGTAACTCTAACTGCATTCATTTGTAATGTTGCGCACATCTTTTTTATATCTGGAAATTAGATCTTGGTGTCTGAAGGTTTTTTTCAAGACAGAGAGTTTTTTTGCCTCCGCATGTTTATCTCTTTATACTTTGAAAGACTTAAAAATTATTTGTTTCTTATCCCTTTTAGAATTTCCCTTTTATGAAGGAAGCTTGGCTATATTCTTATGCTTTGATTAAAGTCTCCCTTTGTCTTCTCTTTCAATAACAGAGGGAGAGCAAGTGAGAGCAAAAAGAATTATACTCATTGTTATGACTACTTAAATACACTCTAGCAAAATTAGAGTTTCACTACCACAAAATATCTATAATTGTAATGTGCTAAGTAAATAGGGGGTGTCAGTTCTCGCAAATGTGCACTTATCTAAGTGCGGATTTCCAAAACACACTAGCCCCAACACTGGTGTATTTCAAAAGTGAAAAAGTCACTTATTTCACTCAAATCTGCACTTTCTCAACCAAAAGTGCTGATTTTGCTATTAAGTCCCGTTTCACTGATTTGTCAGCATCATCTCATTCATATGCATCACTCTGAGCATAACACTTCATAACTCAAAGCATTGTACAGCATTTACATCTTTATACCATATAAGAGTCATGTCCTCCTTGCTCTCAAATTGTGATAAACTACATCAAGCAATAAGTTTCATAGCTCTTGATTTCCTCTTGTATTCTGATTCTGATCTTGAAGTTTTTTTTTATCGAAAATGGCCAGGAAACATTACCTTCTTCACAGAAAGCCTCTAGTACTTCATACCACCAAGTACATCATCCAGACACTTCTTAACCTTTCTTTGGCTAGTTTTAGACAGTTATTCAGGACTTCCCAGGAATGTTTCCTTAAATTGATTGAGCTTATTCAGGATCACCCTGTGTTTCACAACTGTTCTCAAAAACAACAACATGATCTATCAACTTGATTGACTATCACTCTATGTTGTTTGGGCTCCAATGGAAATGGAGCTACCTTGAAATTTTTGGGAAATGACTTCTCTTTTGGGTATGGTTCAATTAATACCTACACAAAATGAATCATAACTGCTATTATTTCCTTATGTTCCCAATTGCTTTCTTGGCCAACCAAAGAAGCGCAACTTGGATAATCTCAGTTTATTCAAGTAGATGGTTTCTTGCACCAGGTCAAAAGTTAGATGACTTGCAGTAAAGTGGTTTTTCAGGCATCTTAAAGTAACATCAGAAGTAACCTTTGAAGGAAATTTTTTGCTTAAAGTAGTTACAAGCCAAACCAAAACTGTGAATGTCACTGTACCAAAAAAAAAAAAATTAGAAAAATTATATCTCAATGATTATTGTTGAAGCTGTCTATCTGATTTGAACTTGAGTAATTTTCAAAAAATTTGCCTTAGTTCTATATTAGCTTCATTTTCCAGGCAAGAAGTCCTTCATACTAAGTTCCTTTACAACATTTATTTCAGGCCATGCAATACCTTTTCATAATTTTCTTTCTGCAGGCTGGAAACATAGACTTTACCAGGACAAAATTCAATGAAAGAACATATAAAATTCTCATACCCTGTTTTTGTGAAGGAAGTGTGGGTTTAATTTAATCATTGAAAATTTTACTACATGAAATAATATAATATTATTAATTTTACCATATTTTTAAAATGAATTCTAGAAAATAATGTGAAATTTTTTAAATTACTTGATGAATTTTTTATGGTATAAGAGTTAGAATCTCAATTTGAAAATAGACTTATACTTGAAATTTTATAAATATATATATATATATAAGAATGCACTCATTCAGATTAATCTGAAACCTGTAATTTTTAAAATTGAATCATAGTTTCAGGAATATACTTCACCATAATCTAAAAAAAAAAATAGATGAGTTGATCATTTGAGGTTTTACCCTATAGTGATAAACAAAAGGATTTGAAAAAAATATATGAAAGAGCAGATAAAAATATAAATAGGTGAGAAAAAAGTGTACTTTCACCAAACATAACTAGCTAATCAGGCACCTTATAATACTCAATCTGATTTTATTTAAACTTTTTAATAATTATTTTAGTTAAGGGGTAATTTTAGAAACTTAGGGAGGAAAAATTTAAAGTATTTAAACAGATTACATGTATGCTCTATGCTATGATGAAAAATAAGGATTAAAACTAGAATTCTTTTTTGTTAAAAACAGTACAGCTGCAGTTAGTATAAATAAATGAGACAATTTATCCTTCTGTAAAAACTCAAGCTGTTCTGCTTTCAAACTAGCTTGACTTTTACAATAGTAAAGTTCTATAAAAGTTGATAAATCTTCCAAAATGACCTTTTTCTCAGTATCAAAAATGAACTACTCTGTCACAGACAAATTATAATTGTGTGTTTCTTCTAGAAAGACTTTTGGAAGTTTCCCAGTAAAATATTCTTCAACAATATCATCCATAGGAAAACTCCTGGGCCCTGAAAAAGGCTAAACACCTTCCACTTCTGGGGGTTTAGGGACCTTCTATTTTTAATCAACCTTTTCCTGATAGCTTGCTTATATGTTTGAGATTGAAAACTTGAAAAAAATTTAGACATCCACCCTTTTTTAATTTTATTTAAACATCAAATAAAACAAGCACTCCTCCATAGGATTGGAGTTATGACACTACTCACATCCTGTCTTTCCTCAGTATCAGAGTGAATACAGATATCTTTAAAAAATCCAGTAATTTCAGGGACCAAAAAATATGAATAAATTTTGATTATTCCATCACACAACTTAAAAAATGTGATGTTAATTTATAATAACTATTTTAGAGCTATATAAACAATACTATTAATTCTCTTCTTTTAGAAAGTTTAACTTCAATTTTTTCAGATTCACCTTTTCTATCTTTTAAGATTAGGTTTATTTATCATTAGCTATATAAGAAAATTTATTAGCTTCTCATGTGCTGCACCTCTGAAGAGATCTGAAAACTGCCTCATCTATAATACTTTCATCTAAAATTGAAAAGTTCACCAAACCCTTCCCATAATAGCATTTCATCCATTCAATCACAATATAATTTACTATACAAGATATGTAAAACATGAGGCAACATTCCACATCATCTTTTTGAGAAAATATGGCCTAGTGTATGTGGCAACTTCCTTTGAACAACAAGCAAAAGATGAGGAAACATGGTGCCTCATCTTTTGCCTGTTTTTTTTCTGAGTTACTGTTATTGCATACATGAGGCAACATGTCGCCTCATGTATGCAATTACAATATTTAATTTTATTTTGTATAATTTTTCTTTTTACAATGTGAGAAAGCAAGTTTCCCACATGCATACATGAGGCAACATGTTGCCTCATGTATGCATGTAAGAAACTACACTACCAACTACCTTCACTATTTACCAGAAAGTAAAAGATGAGGTAACATTCCACCTCATCTTTATGAAAATGCACACTAATGTATGTCACATATGCCTTTGACCAACAAGCAAAATATGAGGCAACATGGAGCATCATCTTTTGCCTCTTTTTCTTCTGGGCTTCTGTTATTCCATACATGAGGCAACATGTCGCATCATGTATGCAATTAGAATATTAAGTTTTTTTTCATTTTTTTTCAATGTGAGAAAGAAAGTTTCCCACATGCATACATGAGGTGACATGTTGCCTCATCTATGCATGTAAGTAACTACCTTACCAGTTAGCTTCACTATTTTACAGGAAGAAAAAGATGAGGCAAAATGCCACCTCATCTTTATTCCTATGCACCCTAGTGTATTTCACATCTGCCTTTGACAAACAAGCAAAAGATGAGGCAACATTGTACCTCATCTTTTACCTCTTTTTTTTTCTGAGATTTTGTTATTGCATACATGAGGCGACATGTCGCCTCATGTATGCAAAGTAAATATTCAGTTTTTATTTGTATTTTTTTTCAATGTGAGAGAGCAAGTTTCCCACATGCATATATGAGGCGACATGTCGCCTCATTTATGCATGTAAGCAACTAACCTACCCATTACTTTCAATATTTACCAGAAAGCAAACAATGAGGCAGCATTCCACCTCATATTTATGCAGATGAACCCTAGTGTATGTCACATCTGCCTTTGACCAAAGAGTGAAATATGGGGAAGCATGGTGCCTCATATTTTGCCTCTTTTTTTTCTGAGGTTCTGTTATTGAAAACATGAGTCAACTTGTTTCCTTAAACTTTTGTTGAAAAGTTTATCTGATTCATTTTAAAACTTCATTCTATGAAAAAAATCAGAGTATATGATAAAAATATGCTAAGTAAGAATGAAAAAATTGAAGTAAGTAAGTGTTATTTTGAGAGGCTTGTGCAAGGCCTTGTGGCTTCCAAAAGGGGGGCAGGGTGGCTAACCCCAGGGCATGACTGTAGAGCACTTCAAGTTGCTGAAGTTTTTTGTAAATATATATTGTTGAGTATCTTTATGAATTTCTTTATTTGTACTGGAATTTGAGTTCAGTGAATTAAAATCTGGTTTTACTATTTAAAACTTTTTTAAGAGAATTCCAGAGGAAAAATATAATATAATATTTATTATTAAAAGAAAATTATTTTATTAGATAGACTTAATCTCATAAACTTACTAACACTTTTTTGACTATAAGAAGTTGAAACTGTGCTATGGATTTTAAACAGAAATCAAGTAAGATTACAAGGCATGTTCAATAATAGATTTTTCATATACTTTGACTGCGATCCACTTTTATTTTAACTCATTTTTGTGCAGTTTTTTAAAACAGGACTTTAAAGTAAGAGAATATTCCAGGCCCTTCAGATCCTGCATTTTTATTTCAATACTAGATAATAGAAACATGAGAAAATTACTGGATGTATTTATGTGTCCATAAGCATTTTTCACAAGTCAAAAATTTTGTTTCTTCTTTTGTAAAAGTGGAAGTTTCAGTATTTTTTTACTTTTCAATTTTTCCTAATCTATTCTTTTAATTTGGGAGAAAACCTTAATTCATATTTTAAACAAGTGGAGTTCAAATTATACATGAAAAAACCAATCATTAATTTTTTAAATTTTCATTGGTCAAGTGGGACCTTTTGTGACTTCAATCTATGTACAAATTATAATTCAGTTAATCTTAGCTTCTGACATATTTCCTGATGGTTTATCTCAACCTAGAGTGATTGAAAAATCTCTGAAATTTATTGGAAATCTGTTCATCATTCAAATCATGTGACTTACTTTTCCAAGAAATGTTTTGAGTCTTTTATAAATAGTAATTTCTTCCTGAACTACTGTCTTTCCTCTCATAATTAATTTATATTCATAATGGAATCATTGTATAATTCCTCTCCCATCTGTATTAGCTTACTTCAATTTCACATATCTGACTTCAGAAGCTTCCCAGGTTTTATTGAGAAACCTTTTTCACTTCATCTCTCTCATACATAACATATTATCAGGGCTAGGGCACATTCAACTCATATTAACATTAGTAAACAGTGCCCTTCTAATTCCCACATCCTCTATGTAATAATTGGCCTCTCAGGATATCAAAATTTATTTTATCCTGTTGGGGGTTTAGCTTCAAGGGCAGGATTCATCCTCTATATGAGTTGAAGATACATTATTACCCCAAAAAGATACCAACTTCCCCCTACTAATTAATATTTTGAACTTCTATCTTTCTAATTTCATAATAACTATCTCCAAAGGACTTGAGTCACTCCCCAACATAATTAATCTTATTCCTGACTATAACCCATTGATTAATTTGGGCTGTCCTGTGAAAGATATATTCAATCAAAAAAATTAAATATCCTCTATCTCCCCTGATTCTTTATTTCTTATCAGACCTTATCATTCTATAAAAGACATCAATGAAGACTTTTTAGCACAGGGGAAGGTGAAAAACATGTCAATGAGAAACTTTTCACCTTTCAAAGAGAAACTACAACAAAGCATGTGATAAAAATGGAAAGAATACTCTATTCTCCCCACATGGAGCAAGTACTGTCAGATGCAGCCAAGGGGGAAGAAGTTAACAGGAGGGATCAATGCAGGGGATAAAGATAATAGAGGTAAAAATACTTGTATATCATGTCAAATCAAACATACCTAAAAATAGGTCAATCAGCAACTGTGCACCTTACAACAACTACAAAAAAGCATGTGATGAAATAAGAAGGTACAAAAAGATGAGTTTCGGTGGTTAGGATTAAAAGAATAAGCAGAAAGTAAAAGGAAAGAACCTGGAAAAAGGACTCTATTATCCCCAAAAAATTCAAGGAATGTAAGTTTCAGCCAAGGGGGAAGCAGTGTACAGGAGGGAGAAATGGAAGTGATAAAGAGAATAGAGAGAAAAAAATTTTGATGGGGAAAATGGAAACAGAAAGAAGAGGCTTGATTATTTGACAAATCGCACCATATAAAACAATAGAAAGCAACACAATGTTGACTAAGACTACTAAACTACAATACAGAGAAAGAGAAAGGTTCACACTCAAAGACAGAATTCACACAAAAGGAATATTTTTTCAAAAATACCATCTTTCCCCTCAAATTATTCCTCTCATGACTCAAGTAAAAGAAGAAAAAAGAGAGTACAGTTTGCATAGTGATACCACCACTGAGAACAGACCTCAAGCAAAAATTATCTTATGATGAAATTTGTTGAGAGAAGGCAAAAGAAGCTCTAAAAATTGTTGGGCCATCAGGAATTTCTAATCCACTAGGTGTTGGACCCAGCTCATATAATGAATAATATAGTTCTGATGTAGATAGTTCAAGTAATTATAGCTGAATCATCATTAGATAAAATTTTCCCTAATAAATATCTTCCTTAGAGTCCACATTTCAGGAATTTTCTGCCTGTTTTAGACCTTAAATCAAATGGGGATCAGTTGCAACACCAAATGATTTAACTTCTTATTTGGATCTTAGTACTAAGGATTTAATGATGCTTCAAAATTTTATTTTTCATACACTCATTACCTCATGGTTCAACTGTGTTCCACACCATTTTGGGAAGACTGGAACAAATCTCAAGGCAGAAGAATGAATTTTGCTAAAAACAATTATGATGTGGTTTCTTTGTTTCTAGTTGTGAATATAGAAAATTATGAAAGTAAAGAGAAGAATTTAATTAAGTGTATTTCCATTTTTGTATCAATAAAAAACCTTTTAACTTACTTTTAAATCAATGAAGATGAAATTATATCTCTTCATGATTATCTGAAGGAGTATAAAAATTCCATGGAAAAGTTTGGCCACAAATTCACATCAAGCCTAATGTCCACTTAGCCCAAAATTTTCCTGAAGTTCTGCAAATATTTGGCCCAGCATCATCAGGGGAAGCTTGGGATCATGAGAGTATGAATCAAATTTTAAGATCTATCCCACACAATATTAATAAACTCATTTTTTCATAATTCTTTTTATTACCCATAATTTTTTACATAATTTTTTTGTTTTTATTTGAAATGGACAAAATGTTAATGGAAATGTTCATCATGATAGTAAATCTTCAATCTCTTCTTGAGATGAATGACAATTGATTTAAAATACAAATTAAAGATTTTTTCAATATAGAAAAAGGAAAGACTTAAAAATAAACTGTTATATTGCTCTGTGAAGAATATGATTTATGGCCAGAATATTTAAACAAGATTTATAGAAAAATGTCTTTTTCAACCTTTTTTAAAAAGATAAATTCATTGGTGCTTTAAAGTTTCTACAATCTAAAATTACTGATCTCCAATACTAAAACATTGGTGGTAAATACTTCTCATTATACTCAAAACAACAAGGTTATGGGAATATCAAGAGGCAACAAGATTGGAGTTTTTTTTTTGAGAATGTGGAAGTCACTGAATTTTACCAGATCAAATCTTTATTCTAGTTAAATTGTATGATGCTGTTGAAAAAAAAATAGAAAATCCTTTCTCAAAAGCAGGATTCAAAACATTATGGTCCTACAATTGATGGTCTAAAAGTGTTATTATTACTCATAAAGATATTATTGGACATGATTCAAGAACTCTCAATCCAAGTGTCTTTGGTGGTGTTTTATCAGATACTGTCTGTATAATGTCATTAAGTAATATAGCTGGTGCATATTAGTCACCTTTGTAATACCCATTATGAATTCAATATATGTATTTTAGACACCAAAGTATGATCTATTGCCTGTTGTAAATTATGCAAGCAGCACTATATGAAGAATTCAAATTGGTCCTAATGATTCAGCTATGAGCTATGTGTCATGATGAAAAATTGTCCCACCAAAGTTCCAACACAGGTTTGACTCAGGTTAGACCACAGGTACTAAACAACCACTTGACTGCAAGTCGTCTAACTTTTGACCTGGTGTTGGGATGTATTGGTTTTGTTAATGGTACAACTATTTCACTGAGTCAGAAACATGCTCAAGATGGAAAGAATCACTTTGCCAAAAATAAGAGGTAGAATTTTTTTTCTGTTTTAATGAGTAAAATTTCTTTTGTTCACTAGATATGTTTTATGTACAAAAATATTTCATTACTTGGTCATGTTTTTTTAACAAAATGTAATTAGGTACCATGAAAATCTGGTGCATTGTTGAATTCATGTTTGTAATTTTAAATGTATCCATGTAAGCATGTAAATCTCTACATATCTAATGTAAAATTTATAAGTCTAACATACAAAAAATTTCTTTTTTTCTAACTTTTTTCTTTAAATTCTCAATTCAGAAAAATGGAAATACCTCCCTGTCACATGCCATGTGACACTCAAAGCAAAAGTCAATCTTTTAATCCATAAATCAGTACACAAATCCATACTTGAAGTGCAGAAAGCAACATCTACATAGAAACTGCTTTCTTCCTTTGTGTGTCTTAATTCAATCACACTATCAACCATGCTATCTAAATCATAAATCTAAATTAGTCAATCATATACTTATACTTTCAATCTTAAGCAAATGCACAATTTATTAGTGCTATGGTTAATGATATACTTTCCAATTTTGGGTTATTGTGTGTCTGAGGGTAATGGAAGGTCAGGGAGTAGGAATAGGAGTAAGGTTAAAGGAACTGTGGGTTATATTGGAGGGTCAGTGATAAATTAAGGGTGGTTTATTAAAGGGGTCAATGCAAGGTGGATTTGTCTATACCATTGGGTGAATTTAGTTTGACATTACTTAAAATTAAATTATAATATTGTTGTGATAGTAGTTAAAATTATATAAAGCTATTATTTTTTCCTACCTTTCTTAATAATAAATTTCATTTCAAATCTTAACACTCCTTAAATCCTTTTTAATTATTAAGTTCCAACCCCTTGTGAGATCAACCTGAATATTTAGTGTCACTTTAAAATTACATTGTTATTCACCTCAAACTTATCTCAAAGCAGCATTAATTTATCTTTGACTTATATTTGAACCACTCCCTTGAAGGAGTGTCAATCCCCTTTCCCCATCTTACCTACTCAGGAACACCCTGGATCTTGTGCATAGGCCCTCCTGTGACAGTATAATTAAATTCTCTGAAGTTCTCATTTTTGATTTTAACTACTACATATTTCAGGTGCTAAGTCTAAATAGCACCTGTTCAATGCACTCCTACTATGGGAACTACTACTAGAGTTTGCACCAGGGATAGGCCACCAGCATTGTTACCTGTTTCCTGCACTCACTCTCTTGAACCTCTTGAATTAAGGGAAAGGGAACATTCAATTTAATCTTTAGAGAAAATTCCTCAGAATTTAGAAGATTCTAGTGAGGAAGAAAAAGGCAAAGATACTATGCATGAGGCACCATCAGCTCTGGCTACCAACCCTTTGTGCCAAACCTCTGAACCTAGTCCAGCTCCTTCATTGGAAGATTTCATGAAATTACTAGTGAAATCAATTTATAATCCTTCTACTTCAGAGAGATCTAAATTTAAAATTTTTGTGATGAAATCTCCAGATAAATTCAATGGATAAAATCCCAACAGATTGTGACCTTTTTTGCAAACCTGCAAATTATTGTTCCACAATGACCCTCAAACGTTAAACACAGATTGCTCTAAGGTAATTTATGCCTAAACATTCTTATCTGGGAAAGAATCGCAGTGGTTTTGAACCATATTTGCTCATGCTTTCTTTGACAGAAACCCATTTACTCATTAATAATTGAAAGAAATTCAAAGATAAACTCTTTACATTATATGGTGACCCTAATGAAACCAAGAACACAGAAATTGAATTGGATTTCTTTGCATTAAAAAAATGGGAAAGCTTGTGAGTATATCTCAAGATTCAGGGCTTTAAAAATCTGAGTAGGTTGGAATGATGTAGCCTTAAAGTATCATTTTAAAAAAATACTACCTTTGAGGATTCTTGGCCAATTAAATCTTCATGGTAAAAAAATGACAACTTTAATAGACCTAATGGATAGGACCCTCAAAATTGATAGTTTTCATCAGGTACATCTACAACAAAGGTGTCATTCCAATAAATCTCACAGTTAAAACTTCAAATCAGGAACGTCTTGGAATCATCCTTGACCCACTCAATCATCATCTCCAACCAAACCCAATCAAAAGGGTAAAGACAAAACTCAATCCCAGGCAATATCAGTAAGGTATTGGATAAAAAAGGAGAATTAAAAGAAGCCTAGAGGAAAAGAAGAGCAGATAATGGGTTATGTATGTATTGTGGGGGTATAAACAAGTTGGATGAATGTGCTAAATTAAAGGATAGAGAAGGTGATGGTTCCAAGTAAAAAAACTAGTAAATAGTTTAACTGTGCGTAAAGAAAACTATTTTATCTCTCCCAGTGAGCAGAACCTCCATTTCCTAAGGACTGGAGTTGCCCTAAACATTTGAGAATAATTCTTTTTAATGAGGATATTCCCATCCATTGTCTTATTGACTCTGGAGCTTCAATTTCATTTATCAGTTTATCTATTTCCAAAAAACTTAAGCTGAAATATGTAGATATTGATCAAATTCCAATTTACCTGATTGAATCAGAGGAACCAAATACTGGGTTAGTAAGAAAATTTTATGGGTTTTTAACTTTCCAAATATTCCCTCTTTTGAGTGGGAATTAAAAGTATTTGATGCCCCAAGGATGGAAAATACCAATCTTGACCATGTCTTTTTACAGAATTGGAATCATGAAACTGATTGGTCACAGGGATTGATCACCTGGGGCCCATTTGAAATTGACACTGAAGTCTCTAAAAATGCATTTTGACTAAATTTACCTTTAAAATGGCATTCAAATCATTCTGTTTTCATGTATCTCTTCTGGAACTTCCTCAAGAAATATACCTGAGAAAGAACCAACCCCCTCTGGATCTGGTCAAAGTAGAAGATCATCTAGAGTGGGAAGTAAGTCTGATTCTTGATTCAAGAAGGTGCAAGGGGAAGCTTAAATACCTTGTGGAATAGGAGGTTTACCTTGATGACACAAATAAAACATCTTGGGAACCAGCCATTAATTTTTCAAACGCTCTTGAACTTTTAAAATCTTTTCATTTAAAATATCTTAAAAAATCTAAACCTTAAACTCAATTTTCTTTCCTTAAATTTTTTTAAATTTAGAAAAAAATTTTAAATTTCCTTATATTTTTTCTTTTTCTTTTTCTTTCTAAAATCCTAAGTAATTAAAACAAACTAAAATTAAAATAAGCATAAACTAAAGATTAAAATAAAAATAAAATAAAATTTAAAACAAAATATAATCAAATAAATATAAAATAAATAAATCAAAATAAATTAAATAAAACACAAATCATAATTTTCCTTTTATCTCTTTCTAAAATTTTACTACACCAAATTAAATTTTCATCTCTTTTCAATTTTTTTTTATCAATCTCAATTTAATTTATTAATTTTACCACTTCCATTTAAAATTAAATTTTGTTCCTTTTCTTTTATTCTACCTAAGAAATTCTCAAAAATTCAACATCTTCACAAAACAACTCAAAACCATCTTATTTTTCAATTATCTTCAAACCTGAAATCTTTTCCTTATTAAATTATTTCTTCTTCTTCTATAAAATTTTATTTCTAAAAACACATTTTCTTTCATTTTAAAATTTTCTCTAAAACAACATTTTTCACTTCTCTCTTCTTTTTTTATCTGAACTACTAAAATTAAAATAAAACTTCAAAACAAAATGAATTCAAATAAAATAAAATTAAAATTAAATAAAACTATACTTTTCTTTCTCTCTCACTACGCAATATAGGGGGTGGACTTTCTAGCAAGTCCCCAACCTGAACTCATATTAAACCCATACTGAACTCTACTTGAACACCCACCTAAAACTGTTCTGCTGAGTGGTGTTCATCCCTGATTGTATGATTCCTTTGTCAATAGCTCAATGTGTGTTCAATCTGTGGTGATTTTGGGTCCAAGTTTGTGAACTTGCTAGCAAGTCCGCCCCCCATATTATGTGGTGTCTCAATTTTGATTTTCTTATTCTTCAATAAATAAAATTTCAATAAAATAAAACAACAAATATTCAAGATAAAACTATATAGATTCTTTTTCTTTTTTTTTTCTGTTCTTTCTATATTAATATTTTCTCATCTGTTTGGCTTAAAATTGAATCCTTCATTTTCTCCACAATTTTTCAAATATCTTTTCTAAACTTCTCAAACACTTCTTTCTCCCCAATGACCAATAGCTCCTTGGCTACATCATGCAAGGCTGCATCAATAATCCCATCAATTTCATAACAAAGTTTTTTGAAAAAAGTGGTTCAATTAGCCTGTCCAGCCTTCTTTGACCACACCTGGTCCAATACAAACTCCACATTCATAGCATCAATTGGAAGTGTAACTCTTGAAGTACCTGCTTCAACTGGTTGCTTGACTTCAGGTCAAGGTTAGATTATCATATCCACCTCTGGCTTGAAAGGAAATTTTTCATTAATTTCTGCCTCCTAAAATAAAGAATCAGTAAAATATTAAATTGAAATTTTTTTAAAAGTTTAAATCACTTACTTCAAACTCAGGATCTATTTTAATAAAAAAATTAGGCTTTGTGGGTTCAATTACCTCCACTGCCTCATCTTCTTCATCTTCAATGATAAGTCAACATCTCTTTGTGGTAGGAGATACCTCATCTACCAGATACAACCCATCCTTGACTAATTTTTAATCTCACCTTCCAGGGCCATTGGTCTCTTCCCATTATTAAGACCAACCACACAACCTGATATTTCCTTCCTCTCCTCCTGATTTAGTGCATCCTCTGCACCATCCACCATTGAATTTTTTTTGATGGGAACCTCCCAGATGTCCTCAATGATGGCCTGATCCTTAGAAATTGACCAAAATTTGGTCAAAGTGAATCATTCCTCAACTATTGCATTCTTCTCTAATGCATTTCAGGCTATTCAAAACCATAAACAAAACTTGAACTTCTTGTGAGGACATCAAAATTCTGTTCTTTTGACACAAAATAGATCTATAGCTACACAAGGTGTGCAAGCTATCTTGAATTGGCAAGTGGGTATCCCACTGTCAGCACAGGGACAAGGAGGTGTTGGAGTCAGATTGTGATGTTCAGGCATTATGAAAAGATATTAAAGTATTTTTTTTAAAAAGACCCTATTAAAATTTTCAAGAAAAAAAGATCAACAAGGAGGATAAGGTTAATGGAGAATCATCACATTTTATATCTGGGAATCTTTCATACACCACTTGAAACTCAAAGCTAAATTCAATCTTTTAATCCATAAATCAGTACAAAAATCCATACTTGAAGCACAGAAAGAAAAATCTACATAGAAACTGCTTTTTTCCTTTATTTGTCTTGATTTAACCACGCTGTGGTCTTCCAACATTGGCAGGGGCCTTTGTTGTGTGATTTGGCGCTGTTTGTGCATGTCTTAATTGACATCTGTTAAGGAATTGGGTATCTTTCTGGTTTTATTCTGTGGATATTGGGTCTGTGGGTATTTGGGTACTATCATTAGATAGCCCCGGTTTTTCTCTATATTTTATGTCTTGTAGACATTTTTCAAATTCTAAGTTTTAAGGGGTCGTTTCCTCATTTTTAATTTATAAAAGATAGCTGTTTAATTTTGTTTTGTGTTTTACAGGCTAACCTTAAGTATTAGGGTTAAGTGCTTAGTACCATTGGATAGGGCTAATTTTTCTCTATATTTCATGTCTCAATGTTGTTATAGTGAAATTCCGTGTTTTAAAGGTTTTAGTAGTTGTAGCTAATTTTTCTAAGTAGATTAGTTGTTTTTACCCGTTTTCTGGCTTCAGGGAGGCCGGGCCGCTTCAGGCAGCACCTCCGACGTTGGGCGGCCCACCCGCCTCTGTTTTAGAAGGTTGGGGAGTGCTTCTGGAGGGGTTTTTATTCAATTTGGCAGGTACAGGCGCCAGATTGGTGGGTGTGCATGGGCTCTTAGATGGTGGTCTGTGTTTACATAGTGAATAAGACAGTTTGGGGCAACTTTAATTATCATACAACCATCCGGAGGTGATATCATTGTTCCTCACTCAGTTTTCACTGTTTTCTGGCCACAATTTGGCTGTGTTTGTTGCAAGTGAGTTCTTCATTTAACTTAACTTTGGCAACTGTTTTCTCTGTTATAGTCTTGCAAGCTATAGCAAGTATTATTGCTGTCTCTGGTGTGGATTTGCAGCCTACATCAAGTATCTTTGCTGTCTCTGGTGTGGACATTGGTCTACATTTCAGTTCTTTGGTCTGGTAGTCTGTC
Source organism: Hemileia vastatrix (assembly GCA_030280995.1). NCBI lineage: Eukaryota > Fungi > Basidiomycota > Pucciniomycetes > Pucciniales > Zaghouaniaceae > Hemileia > Hemileia vastatrix. Next base: position 66,142,086 of record JASXTE010000001.1, read on the forward strand.
TGGTGACTACTTTCTTGGCTCATCAAGCAGTCAAGTGTGTTGAAAAAGGGGCTTTAGCAAACAGGAACCAACTTACTTTAGCAAGTAAATCTCACTCTATTTTTTTAAAGGGACAGGGGATTTTCTCTCTGATTTTTCTCCAACTCCCTTGGTCAAGGCCTATAGCTAGTACTATAGGATTGTCTACATTTATGGCGCCCAACGTGGGGTGAACTTTCTAGTTCTTTGGAATCTCTGTTTTCTTTGGTTGGCTCTTTTTGGTGTTTTGGACTGGAAGAATGGCTTCTGGTTCTGCTATTCCTGTGGTGACTGTCAGTGGGGGGGGGGGATGGTCCTCCTGCTGTGATAGCCAGGGAGTGTGTGAGGATTAAAACTTGGGATGGTACCAAGTTTAATGGGGAAGATGTGAAGTGGTTTCTGGAGAAATATGAAACTGCTGCTGGTGTATGTGGTGCTTCTTACCTGGACATGGTGAAGCAGATTATCTTCTTCATTGGTGATAGGGCAGTGGAGAAGGAGATTGTGGCCATGTCTGGCTACAAGAAGAGGGATTGGAAATTGTTGTGTAGGGAGATGGTGGATAGATGGGGTGTCAGGTTCACTATGGTGGATCTGAACAAGGTTGTCAGTGAATGGCAATCTTATGGTTGTGTTGGTAACTTGCATAGTTACAGGAAGTTTCTGCTACAGTTTGATCCTGTGGTGGAATATTTGGTGGAAGTGGAGGAGCTGGCACATGAAAATGCTGCCAAGGATGTTTTTTGGTCTGCCCTGGCTAGAGATGTCAGGATGGATGTGTTGAAGGAGTTGTCAAGAAACAAATCGATGAATACTCTTTCTAATGGGGACCAGAAGTTACCTGCCTTAGATAAGGTGAAGGAGGCTGTTGAGGCCCATTTGAAGTTATTGGCTGTGGACACCTATCAGGAAGGGTGTGCCAAGTATGTCAGCAAAGTCAGTGAGGCTTTGGCTGAAGAGGAGGTTAGAGTGAAGAAGGAGGAGAAGAATATGGTGCAGGTTCCCAAACAGGAGAGGGACCCAGTGGTGAAGCAGTTGGCTGATCTTACAAAGCAGCTGCATATTTTTGTTCAGGAGGCTAAGAAGGTCAATAAGGCACCTTCTCAGCCTAGAGATTTTGATAGGAGGGCTGGTAGGAGTGATCCTTGGGTCTGCTCTCATTGCAGCAGGAGGGGGAACAAGTCCAATGATTTTTGGGCTCTGAACAGGGATGTGTCTGAAGGAAAAGTGGAGTTTGATGGCAGAGTTTTCAAGTTCCCTGATGTTTCTTTTGTGAAGCCCAGTGAGGGGCAGGCTCCTGTTGATTTGGTAAGGAGAAGGGGTGGTCTCAATCAAAGGAGGCCAAGGTTTGAGGAGATTCAAGATCAAGGGAAGTCTTCTGGTAAGGAGGATGGGGATTTCAAAGGAAAGTGGAAGGAGGTCAATAAGGTCTCTTTTTCTACTTCCTTTAGTGGTTTGGAGTTGTATTCTTGTGGTGGACAGTCAAGTGGTGAATGCTTGGCTGGTGTTTATGATGTGGAAGCAGGAAAGGTGGGAAGGCCTAAGAGCAGTTCTCAGGCACAACCAAAGCCTAAGGCTTCAAAGGTGGATCCTAGGCTGAGTGCAGCTAGGAAGAAGTACAGCAAAGAGGAGCTGTACAAGATGCAGAAGGGTATGGCTGACATGGGCCCCCCTAGTTTTGGCGCATTGGACATGAATGGTGAGCCAATGCCAATGGAGGTGGATTCTGACTCTGAGGAGGATGTCTCTTTGGCTTCATTTCCAAAGCCTGCTGGAGTTAGAGGTTCAGGTGAGGGATCTGGTTTGGTTCCTGTTGATGGTAAATCTGTTGGTGGTTCTGGTCCTCAAGAATCTTCTAGGACCAAGGTGGTGAAGCCAAGGGCTCACTTTGAGAGGCCAGTGGTTTCTGGTCAAGTCAATGTTATGGACTCTGTCCTGGAGAGGATGAATCAGGGTCAGGTTTCCCTATCTTATGGGGAATTGTATGCTATCAGTCCAGGGTTGGCTGATAGGCAGAAAAAGTTGTTGACCAGGAGAAGAGTTTCTTCTGGGGAGGTAGAATACATTTGTGATTCTGCTGAAAAGTTTGGTGAGGGGTTGGAAACTTATTTTTCTGCTCCTCTGGGATATGTCAATGTCACTCTGAATGGAAGGGAGGCAAGGGCATTGGTGGATTCAGGTTCTCAGATAAACCTGATTTCTTTGTTTGAGGCAACTCATTTAGGCCTCCCTATCAAAACTGGTATGGGTGGGAAATTGAGAGGGATCGGTGGTCATGTCACTGAATTGGTTGGAACTTCAGAGTTTGTGAAGTTAGATGTTGGCAGAGCCTCAGGGAAGGTTCATTTTTACATTGCTAAAGGTAATGTAAAAGCAGTTTTAGGTTGGCCATTCTTGATGGATTTTCAGGCAAGAATTGGTTATCAATATGATTTGGGAATCAGCTTGGAGTTGACTGGTGAAGACAAAAGGAGGCTTCACATGAGGTTATCATCCCCTGGAGAGGATGGTTGGGAGAACAGGCCTGGTTTATCTTCAATGTGCCAGTGCATGGATTGTTGCAGGAGAAGGAAAGAAGTTGGTGCTGCCTCTGGTTTTCTGGAGTGTGGCTCAGGCTCTATTGAGAGTCTGTCTTTTTTAGAGAAATAAGGGCTGATCACCCTAGTGCTACAACCTCTCCCCAAGATGAGGAAATCCCAGGTTGTAGTAGTTCAGTTCCCTTGGAGATATATTAAGTGGATTTCCAACTTTCTTTTTTTAATGTTTCTCTTCTCTGCAAGTATTCATCAAATTTTTTATCAAGTCTCTGTTCTCTCTCAAGATTCTTAATTATTTTTCATTCAAGCTCAAGGAAGAAGATTGGTTATATATCTTTATTGAAAGATATGTTGAAAGGTTTTGGAGTGGTGAGATTGGGGTCTAAAAGTAAGTCCTCCCAATTGTGCACCGCTAGGGTTTCTTCTACAACTTTCAAAAACATTACCTGGGCCACACCTGTGAGCATTGGGGAAACCCCTGGTTATTTTTGTAGGACAGAAGAAAACTCAAGAAAAGAAGATAAAAATTTCAAGATAATTCATGAAAATCAAGAAAAAAATCTGAAGATAATGAAGAAAGAAGATTCAAAATATTTTTGTGAAGATCGTCAAGATCAATCTTTGGGCCTCCAGCATGAGGTTAAACTGCAGAAAATTATGAAGAAAGAAGATCATCAAGATCTATTTTTGGGCCTCCAGCATGAGGTTAAACTGCAGAAAATTATGAAGAAAGAAGATCATAAAGATTGATTTTTGGGCCTCCAGCATGAGGATAAACTGCAAAATTTTAAAAGAGTTGATTCTGAAGATGAATCAAGATTTGAAGATTTGGAAGACAAAAGTGAAGGTGAAGATTTGGTATTGCAGAAAAGGTTTGGAGTGGTGAGATTGGGGTCTAAAAGTAAGTCCTCCCAATTGTGCACCGCTAGGGTTTCTTCTACACCTTTCAAAAACATTACCTTGGCCACACATGTGAGCAATGGGGAAACCCTTGGTTTTTGTTCCAGGTCTGGTGGTGAGGATTTCCTGAAGATCCCTCCAGTTGAAGGTGGAGTGGCAAAGTATAAGAAGGTAGCGCAGAAGATTAGGCCTGTCAATGAGCCTATGCCTGTGGGTTTGAATCCGCTCTTGAAGAGACCTCCTTTGTCAAGAGATCCGTACTGTACTCCATTGGTGAAGAATCCTCCCGAATTTGTAGAGATGGCTAGGGTGACTGCGCAAAGACTGAAGGTTGTTAATTTTGGTCCTGATGGGTGGTTGTCTGAAGAAGAAGGGAAGTTGTTGTTGCACGTTATTGTGCTAAGAGAAAATGCAGTGGCATTTGTTGAGAAGGAAAGGGGTGTATTGAAGCACTCTTATGGGGAACCTTACTTGATTCCTGTGGTTTGTGAAGAAACTTGGCAAATAAAACCTGTTCCGATTCCAGCTGCTATCAGAGAGGATTTTGTGAAGATTGTTAGGGAAAGAGTCAGGACTGGGTTATACAAACAATCAAAATCCAGCTACTAAAGTCCGGTTTTCTGTGTAAAGAAGCAGAATGTAAAGTTGAGGGTGGTTCATGATCTTAGAGTTTTGAATAGAGTCACTACCAAGGATGCTGGTATGCCACCAAGTGCAGAGGATTTTGTTGAAGCTTTTGCTGGAAGGGTGTGTTATGGTTTGGGTGATATTATGGGTGGTTATGATGAGAGCGAACTTCATACAGATTCAAAGCCTCTCACAACTTTTGAGACTCCTTTGGGAAGATTTCAACTCACTAGGTTGCCTCAAGGAGCAACTAATTCAGTGGCAGTATATCAAGCACAGATGACTTGGATTTTGCAGGATGAGGTTCCTACTCATGCTGGTATTTTTATTGATGATGGTGGAATTAAAGGAACATCCACTGATTATGATAATGAGGTGTTAGCAGAGAACCCTGGAGTAAGGAGGTTTGTTTAAGAATATGCAATAACTCTAGAGAGAGTGTTGTTTAGGATTGAAGAGGCTGGTTTGACCATTTCAGGGTCGAAATTCTGTTGTTGCGTTCCTGCTTTGGAAATTCTGGGTCATGTGGTATGTAAAGAGGGAAGGATTATGGCAAAGAAGAAGATTAATAAAATAAAGTCATGGCCAAGGCCTAAAAATACTACTGAAGTCAGGGGATTTTTGGGTGTATGTGTATATGTCACAATTTTTATTAAGGATTTTTCTTTGTTGGCTTCACCTTTAAGGAGGTTGACCAGGAAAGATGCAGATTGGGAATGGACTGAAGAGTGTGAATATTCTTTTCAGAAGTTGAAAAGGGTTGTTGGTGAAGATATTGTTCTTCATAAGTTGGATTATGGCATTGGTGCTGGAAAAATTTATCTGGCAGTGGACTCAAGCTATATTGATGCTGGTGCTGTTTTGTCTCAGGAGGATAAGACTGGGAGGGTCAGGCCAGTAAGATATGAGTCTGTGGTGTTTAATCAGGTGGAATCTAGGTACTCTCAACCTAAATTGGAATTTCGTGGTGTAGCGAGAATTTCAAAGAAGATACAGACTGTTTTGTGGGGGCAGCATTTTGAGCTGCAGGTGGATGCAAAATCTTTAGTTCAGATGATCAATTCACCTAGTCTTCCAAATGCTCCAATGACTAGGTGGGTGGCATTTATTCAAAATTTTTCTTTTGACCTGGTACACAAACCAGGCAAAACTTTTACAATGCCTGATAGATTATCAAGGAGACCACCTACAGATGAAGATTCTGAGGCTGAAGAGTTTGATGAAGATGTTCCAGTGGTTAGGGCCAGCACTGAGGGTGCTGAAGATTTTTCTAACCTCCGTTAAAAGGCTAAACTGGCTGGATCTGATCTTGATTCTGGTGATCGGGATGTTTTTTTTGATGAAGATGGAGTTGTTGTTTGGGACAGCTCAAATTTGGAAAAGGGTGTTTTTGTTAGTGAACTGCATTCTCACAAGATTCAGTGGAAAGAGAAGGACGTGCCAAAATTTAAGGATTGGTGTCCTGGTTGGGCTATTCAACTGGCTCATTTTAACGCTGGTGATTTTAATGACAGAGTTGTATCCTTGGATGTTGTTTTATTGGATTTTGAAGATGAGACCTGGGGTCAGTCTGGGTTTTATTTTATTTTGGTGGAACATCTGTTGATCTTTGAGAGGCCAGATAGTTGTGATGATGATACTTGGTTGGCAATTAAGAAGAAGAGTCCTGGATTTTATGTGTCAGGAAGAAGGTTGATGAGGAGAAGGCATCCTAATCCTCAAGTTGTGGTGACTCAGAAGAAGGGTCAAGAAGTTGTGTTGAAGTCTTTGCATGAAGACCTTGGTCATAGAGGCTTTGGGGAGACTTATAGAAGAGTAGCTGACAGATTTTGGTGGCCAGGTATGAAGTTGGCTGTGAAGGGTTGGGTTCAATCTTGTGAAGAATGTCAAAGAAGAAGTCACCTGAAACCTAAAGAGGTTGGCCGTGCTACTGGCAAAACAACTGTTTTTGGAAGGGTCAGTCTGGATGCTGTCCATATTAAAGAGGGCAGGTATAAATACTTGATTGCTTCTAGGGATAATTTGTCTGGTTGGGTTGAGGCAGTGCCTCTGGTTGATTTGACTGCCAAGAATGTGGCAGAGTTTTTGAAGAAGGAGTGAATTTATAGGTATGGGTTGATTAAGTTGGTGACTGTTGATGGCAGGCCAGAGTTTGGTGCCGAATTTAAAGAAGCTGTGGCTAGTGTTGGTTCTAAAGTTAGAGTCGCTACACCTTATTATCTTGAAGCTGAAGGCATGGTTGAAAGAGGCCATAAAGTCATCAAGAATGCTTTGGTGAAGATGTGCCGAGATAGTGCTGAAAAGTGGAGGCATTATTTACCATTGGTGTTGTTTGCTGATAGGGTCACTGTGAAGAGGACAACTGGCTATTCTCCTTATAAATTAATGTTTGGTCAAAAAGTGGTTCTACCAGTGGACTTAGAAGCTGTCTCTTATCTTGGAATTGATTGGGATGACGTGCACTCAACAGAAGATTCGCTCTGTGCCAGGATGCAACAGTTGGAATGTAGAGAGGAATGTCAAGAGAAGGCATACTTTAGAATGATGAAGATTAGGAATCAATCAGTCAGGTACTGGGACAAGAAGTTGGCTCATAGACTCAGGAATCCCTTGAAACCTGGTTTTTTGGTTTTGGTGTATAATAGAAGTTTGGATATTCAGTGGGGAAAAATGTTTGCTTACAGATGGAGTGGACCTTACTGAGTCAAATCTCAGGTGTCTGGAGGTTCTTATGTTTTGGAAGAGTTGGATGGTGCAGTCTTAAAGAAGAGAGTGGATCCAGATCAAGTGAAGAGATTTTATCCCTGGGGCACAAATCATGAAGAAGATTGACTACGCAATGAGGATAAACTATGGAACGTTCTTTAAATTTTGGAATTTTTGGGGTTGCAGAGCAACTTTTGTGTTGGAAACTTTTTGTTAGAAGGTACCCATGGGTGGGGCTTCTAGATTTGATATTGGAAAGTGTAGGGGTAACTGATGGGCTGGCTGCTCTGTAGAACAGTTACCCCAGATTTTCTGTTTCCAACCCTTTCTCTTAATTTGGTTGAGCCCTAGCATTGGTTTCTTTTCACAGGTTTTAGTCCTCTATGAATTTAAACTGGAATTTCCTTTGGTTTTCAGGTGCCTGACTTTTCACTCTTATTGGTTTTGATTTATTGTGTTGGATGTTGTGTTTTTTTTTTGGTAGAGGGTACCCAGGGGGGGGGGCTTCTAGATTTTATTTTGGAAAGTGTGGAGGTAACTGATGAGCTGGCTGCTCTGGAGAACAGTTTCCCCAGAATGTCTGTCTCAAGTCTTTTGTTTTTCCTAATTGAATTCTAGTTCTGTTGTTTATTATTAAGGTTTCAAGTCCACTATGACTTTAAACTGGTTTGGGACTGACTTCTTTATCTTTGGTTTTTTTTGGGTTTGGTGGCGGATCATGGGTGGTCTCCCATCATTTTTACTTATTGGAGGGAGCCCACCCAGTGATCATTTCTATGGACTGGACTTTCTCTTACTGGACCTTCTCTTAATCTGGACCATCCATGGAGCTGTACTTTCTTTGATTTTTTAGTTATGATTTTGCTAGATAGTAGTTTCAGATTATTTTATTTTTTTCTCTTTTTTTCTTTTAATTTTTTTATGGGTGTTTGTAAAAATTATAAAATCAAAAATATAGGGTGTTACCACATCAGGGTCACCTAGATGTGGGCAAGCATTGGTGGGGAAAGGCTCATCAATTGGCCGGGCAATGCTATTTTATCATTTTAGTTTATTTTATTTTAATTTTCTTTAATTTCATTTTTTATTTTTTATTCTTATTATTACCCTTGATTTATGCTTCTTATTTCAAATTTTTAAAATTTTTTAAGGTGTATCCACATCAAGGTGCACTTGGATGTGGGCAAGGTATCAGGGGATCAGCTCATCAATTGGCTGGGGGATACCATTTGGATTATTTTTTATATTTTATTTTATTTCATTTATTTTGATTATATTTTATTTATCAATTTTTAATTTTAGTATATTAGTAGATTAAAAAAAAAAAGAAAAAAAAAGAAATAATAATAATAATAATATATATTAGAATTTATAGTTATTAATTGTTTTTTATTATTTATTTATTATTATGTTTCTAATCTTTTTGCAGGAGCTCATTGTCTGGATGATGAAGATTCTGGAGGCTGGTCTGGATTATGATGTCGTTTTTGTTTTTTGTTGGGGTTGTGGGAAGCACTGTGTTCTTTGAAGTGCATCCTGCTGAAGAGATTATATGGATTGTAATGGGCAGGAATTGGATTAGAGGGAAGCTCAGAGGAGGAAGAAGAAGAGGCAGGAATGGAGTGCTAGAAGGTGTGCTTAATCATCCTAGACATCTTCCAGTGGTTGTCCAACAGGCGCTTTCTCAGGGATTTTTCAAAGTCATTCAAAGGTCCATGGAGGGCAAAGGCTTTTAGCATGTTGGAACACATGGTGCTTAGGTGTTGTTTCATGTCTCCATAATCCAGGGTCAAAGAAGTTTCTAGAGGTTGGCCAACTACAATAGTAGATTCAGGAGGAGGGGTACCAACTAGACAAGAAGAATTGGATCAGTAATTATTTTTGTTGAAGAAATGGGATGAATTAATTTGGTACTTACAGATTGGAAGCTCATCAAATTTGTAAGCAGCCGGAATTCGGACTTCTGAAGATTTTGGAATAGTCATAGTAGGTGGATCAATCAGGGAAAGATATGGATTCTCTTGTTCTTCCTCTGAAAGATTTTGAGAAGGTGAACTAGGAGGCTGATGTTCCTGGGGCCTAGTTGGAGCAGCAGGATTGTTGTTGTTGTTGTGGTTGATATTTCTGTTGGATTCAGCTGGAGGAGGTGCTGGTGATGGAGTGCCAGGGTTGTTAAAAGATGGAGCAGGAGAGGGTGATTTGGAAGCAGCAGATTTATCTCTTCTGGATGGAGCTTTTGAGGGAATGGAACTTTCAGAAGAATAGTTGGTTGACAGAGGAGAGGTGTAGTTTTGTTGTCTTAACTGGGGACAAAGTTGTTGCTTTGGTGCAGTGTTGGGTGCTCTGGTTTCTTCCTGGGGTCGTCTGGCAGGTCTCCTAGAAGTTTGGGAAAATTTGGAGTTTTTGGACCTTGGAAGGGTTGGCTGCATTGCTCTGGGAGCAGTGGGAGGTAATTGCGTGGAATTGTTTTTGTTTATTGGTTGAATTTGGCTGTTTTCTGGTTGTTTTTGGAGGTTTTGAGCCTGATTTTCACTGTCTAGTGAGGCGGGCGGGCCACCTGGAGGCGGTCTAGAAGCCTAGGAGCTGATTTTGAAGCTTTTGGAGCTAATTTAGCAGAGATAAAAGCAGTTTCTTGGGAAGCTAAGGCTGGTCTTTTGGGAAGAGTTCTGGAAGCTGAGCTTCTGGATCTTCTGGAAGGTGCTGAAGATAAAGAAGAAGAAGAAGGACCAAGCTCTGGGGATCTGGTAGGAGATCTGGAGATGTATTTATGAGAAGGTGAAGGAGGAGGAATAGGGTAGTTGGCATCTCTGTCACATTTTTTCTTTTTGGAGTAGCAAGAATCACAAGCTCTGTTGTAGAATTTGGCTTCAGGAGTTGGAAGAGTGAATGTGCAAGGTCTGCACATGTGGATGCACTGTTTGCAGGCATAGTCCTTGGGAGAAGTGAAGCAAGTAAGAGTAGAGGGGTCAACATCAGGGGATCCAGCCGTGATCTGTGGTGAGAAAAGATGATTGAAAGAGATAGGAAGGAAATTTTTTTCAGTTATGGGTATATGATGAAGTGAAGGTGGAAGTTCAGAAGGTTGGCTGTAGAGGTATTCCGTATCAAATTGGCTGCGTCTATTTTATGCAAAATTCCAGCAGTCCATCAAGACTTTAAACTGAAATCTGGTTTCTGGTAGTCCTCCAAGACTTTAAACTGGCTGGTTTCAAGACTTTATCAAGATTAGTCCGTCAAGACTTTAAACTGAACACTGTGTTAGTCCCCCAAGACTTTAAACTGAGGATTGTTGTTGGTTCAGTCCCCCAAGACTATAAACTGAGGAATGGGTTTTGTTGTTGGAGTTGGTTTTGAAAGATTGGTGGAGGGTATCCACAGGGGGAGCCTCTGAATTTAGCAAATACAAGTTTGGGGGTACTTGATGGGCTGGCAGCTCTATTCACAATTACCCCAGAATGTTAGTTTTTTCTCTGTGTCTTAATGTGGTTGATCTCTGGTTCTGGGTTTATGATTTAGGTTTTGAGTCCCCCAAGACTTTAAACTGAGGATTTTTGAGTCCCCCAAGACTATAAAATGAGGATGGTCCCCCAAGACTTATAACTGAGGGTTGTTTAGTGGTTACACCCTATAGAGGGTGTGGTCAATTTTTCTTTTCTGAATCAAACTCAAGTACTAGTGAAATTACAGAGGGAATCAAGAGATGAAATGAAGTGTTCAGAATTAGCCTTGAACTGGTGAATGAGGTGTCTTCTTTACTCAATGTCCTGTGGATCTCTAGCAGGAGTGGATTGGAAGTAGTGAAGCAGAAGTTGTTTCTGTTGAGATGTGTGTTGTTGGAACTTGGCCTTGATAGTGGGCAAGTGGTTTGGTGTTGGTGGTGCAATGGATCCTACATTGTTATCATCACTATCAGAAGATGGAGGAACTGAGAAGTAATCAGTTTTAAAGTTGAAGGAAGAAATGAAAGTTCTTTACCATCAGATGGACCAGGGATGGTGGAACTTTTTATTTTATGGGTTGTGGCACTCTTCTGGGAAGGGTGAAGCTTTTTGATTAATCTGGGTATCAGGATGGATGGCCTAGATCTTTTGGTGCTGGTAGAAGATGGACCAGGTTGAGGTGGAGGTGAATAAGTTGCAGAAGATAATGGACCAGGTCTGTAGCAAGGCTTCTTTCTAGATTGGCAGACATCGCAGGACTTTCTGTATGGATGGAAAGGTGGTGTCATGGCGCAGATTAGATTATTATCAATGCAGTATTGGCAAGGACCCATTTCAGAGGCATGTTTGGGAAGAAGGTTGAACATTGTCACGCGCCACGTGACACTCGAAGCGAAATTAACTCAATAAATTAATAATATCAAGTCCTAAATCTATACTCGAAGCGCAGAAAGCAATTCTCCATAGCAACTGTGATTTTCCTTTGTGTACTGCTATTTAACTGCGCTAGCCTAAACTCTAAATCTAAATTAGTCAATCTCCCAATAGGGTACCTTAGTACTTTTCAATAAGCGAAGCACAGCGCTAGGATCAACAAAATAGTATAGTAGTAGTTTTTTTTCCATTAAAGTTGTTAATTAATTAAGAGGGTAAATTGAGCATGGACGGATATTTAGTGGAGAGGGTCTAAGTGTATGTTAGTAATGGTCAATGGAATGGGAATGCTGCGATAGAAGGGAGGTCAATGCGAGGAGGAACAAAGGATATAAAAGGAGTTGGGTATTTGGTTCGATATTCCTTAGAATTAAATTATAATATCGTATTTACATTAATAGTGGTAAATCCTTAAAAGTTAAATCATTGTTATTGTATCTTTCTTTTACCTTCTCAATATTCATTTCTAAATCCTAAATCTTTGATTATTGAGTTTCCAACCCTTCGTGAGATTTTAAGAATTATTATTACCTTGGAACTAGTTTATAATTCTTCTCAATCGAACCTCGAACCTATAGCTATTACTTTGAGTGAACTTCGAATCATTTCCTCGAATCATTCCTCTGTGCTTCAAAGAAGTTTCTAAAATCCCTCATCTCACTTACAGGAACATCCTCGACCTTGTGGGTAGGTCGTCCGGTGACAGTATAATTTAATTCTCCGTAGCTCTCATTCTTTGCACTACTACGTCTTTTTAGGTGCTTCTAAAATTTTAAATGGCACCTGTTCAACGCACTCCTCCTACGGGCGCTACTACTAGAGCTCGCGCTAGAGGCAGGCCAACAGCCACAAGGTCAGTTTCTCGCACTCACTCTTTGGAACCACTCGACCTTAAGGAGCGGCAACATTCAGTTCAATCTGTAGAAGACATTCCACAAGATTTTGAGGATTCTAGTGATGAAGAAGAAGGAGAGGATACAATGCATGAGGCACCATCCGCCCCTGCCAATCACCCTTCTGGCCAATCCTCAGAACCTGGACCATCTAACTCTCTGGAAGATTTCATGAGACTTTTTATGAAAACCCTTTCAAATACAACGTCTTCAGAGGGATCTAAGTTCAAAACTCCTTCTATGAAATCTCCTGACAAATTCGACGGAGATCACCCCGACAGATTGCGACCCTTCTTGCAAACCTGCAAGCTACTGTTCCATAATGACCCTCAAACCTTTAACAGCGACCGATCAAAGGTTGTTTACGCTTCTTCATTCCTAGCCAGGAAAGCAGCAAGATGGTTCGAACCTTATCTACTCATGCTTTCTTCGACAGAAACCCACTTACTTATCAATAATTGGGAAAAGTTCGAAGACCAACTTTTTACGTTGTTTGGGGACCCTAATGAAACGGACAACGCAGAAATTGAACTTGATTTTCTTCGCATGAGTGATAATGGTAAAGCCTCTGAATATATCTCGAACTTCAGAGCACTTCAAACTCGAGTAGGTTGGAATGATGCTGCCCTTAAGTATCATTTCAAGAAAGGACTTCCTTCGATGATTCTGGATCAATTAAATCTTCACGGTCAGAAGATGACTACTTTAACGGATTTAATGGATCGAACCCTCGAACTTGATGGCGTTTATCAAGGACGACTTCAACATCGTCGATATGCCAACAAATCTCAAGGCCTAAATTTTAAATCGGGACCTTCTTCACACCCACGACCAAATCAATCCTCCTCGACTCAATCCAAACCCAATAAGGGAAAGGATAAACCTCGACCAAAAGGCTCGACCCCAGGCGATATCAGCAAAGTACTGGATCCTAAAGGGGAACTTAAAGAAGCTGAGAGGAAGAGAAGAGCAGATAATGGGTTATGTATGTATTGTGGGGGTAAGCACAAGTTGGAAGACTGTGTAAAGTTGAAGGAAAGAGAAGGTACTAGTTCGAAGTCAAAAAACTAGTAGATAGTTTACTTGTGTGGAAAGCAAACTATCTTATCTCTCCCAGTGCACAGAACCTCCATGTCTTAAGGACTGGAGTTGCCTTAAACCGCTTGAGATTCCTTCTTTTTAAGGAGGATATCCCCTTCAGTTGTCTTATAGACTCTGGAGCTTCAATTTCTTTTGTTAGTTTATCTTTTGCCGAGAAGCTTCAACTAACATTTACAGATATCGATCAAACTCCCATCTATTTGGTCGAATCAGAGGAACCCAAATATTGGGTAAGTAAGAAAGTTTTATGGGTTTTCAACTTTCCGAATTTTCCCCCCTTCGAGTGGGAATTATCAGTCTTGGACGCCCCAAGGATGGACGATACCATTCTTGGCCATGACTTTTTAACGCATTGAAATCCCGAAATTGATTGGACTAGGGGATTGATCACCCCACGCTCTAAGTATATTTCTGATTCTTTAATGCAGTTCAATAGGGAGTTAAACAACCCGCCTGACAACGTCCTGCTAGAGGACAAATCTCTGCCAGATGACTTGCAAGCATCTGTACCTTCTTTAAATGAGCAATTGGCTAACCCTTCTAGCTCGATGACTTCACTCAAAGAGGATTTAAATTGCCTCGAAGTAATCGAATTATTCTCTCTCAATACAGGTATCACCTCGACAGATTCTTTCGAAGATGAAGAGGACGACCAAATAAACGTTGAAGCCATCAAATCAACTCTACCGGAAATCTACCACGATTTCCTAGATGTTTTCTCAATCCGCAAGGCCGATAAGTTACCACCTCATCGACCCTACAACCATCAAATAGAGTTAATAGGCCCAGTACCTCTGGCAGGTCCTGTCTATTCTTTATCGAAGGACGAATCTCAAGTTCTTCGAGACTACATTGCAGAGAATGTAGCCAAAGGTTTCATCAGAGCCAGTAAATCTCCAACCGGCTCCCCAGTCCTCTTTGTAAAAAAGAAGGACGGTAGTCTTAGGTTGTGTGTTGACTATAGAAAGCTCAACACAGTCACAAAGAAGAATGCATATCCTGTTCCTCCTATGTCATTACTTCTTACCCTTTTCAATGGTGCTAATTTCTTTTCTAAAATTGATCTTAGAGGCGCTTACAATCTTATTCGCATTGTGGAAGGTCATGAACCACTGACTGCAATGCGCACTCGATTTGGTAGTTTTGAATATTTAGTTATGCCTTTTGGATTATGTAACGCACCTTCAACTTTTCAAACTTTTGTTAATGATATCTTTCAAGATGTTGTTGAACAATTTGTAGTCGTCTATTTAGATGATATTTTAATATTCTCGAAAACACTGGATGAACATATTCATCATGTTCGACAGGTCCTAAATTGTCTTCGAGATCATGGTCTCTACGCCAAGCATAATAAATGCGAATTCCACCTCAAATCAATTGATTTTTTGGGTTTTACGTTGTCCACTGACGGTTTAGTCATGGATGACAAAAAAGTCCAGAAAATCCTGGAATGGCCTGAGCCCAAAAACATTAAATCACTCCAAGGATTTTTGGGTTTTGCAAACTTCTATAGAAGATTTATTAAAGATTACTCTAAAACTATTTCCAATCTTACTTCTCTTCTTAGAAAAGATATTCCTTTTGATTTTACTTCTACAGCACAAAAGGAATTCGAAGCACTAAAAACGGCGTTCACCACAGCCCCAATTCTTCGGCATTTTGATCCTTCGGCCTCAACAATAGTTGAGACAGATGCGAGCGATTATGCTATCGCAGGGGTCATCTCCCAATTAAATCCTGAAACAAATTTGTTTCATCCTGTTGCTTTTGAGTCACGCAAACTCATAGCCGCGGAATTAAATTATGAAATTCATGACAAAGAGCTTTTAGCTATTATCCATTGTCTTAAAAAATGGCGTTCTTTTCTTCTCAGCCTAGATAGTCCTTTTCAAATTTTAACAGATCACAATGCTTTGAAATACTTCATGTCTTCTAAAGTGTTAACCAGGCGTCAAGCCAGGTGGGCTGAATTTTTGTCTGAATTTTCTTTCTCTATTTCCTATCGCCCAGGAAAAAACTGCATTGTCCCAGATATCTTGTCACGTCAGGACGACGTTTACCCACAGCGGGGGGACACATTTGCTGACAAGAACCCAGCAAATGTGCAATCAATCTTCAAAGAATCAATGTTAACGACTCATCAACTTAATTTGATGACAATTCAATCTCTTCAAAATCCACTATCCAACATCCTCGAAGCTCAGTCGAAGGACGATTATTGTTTAGGGTTAAAAGACAAAATACTCTCGAAGCAAGGGGCCAAAAGATTTAGTATTGAATCAGGTCTATTAGTCTTCGAAGGTAGAGTAGTCATACCCAACAACAATGAGATAAAATTATGGATTTTCAATAGTCGACATGATTCTCCGTTAGCTGGTCATTTTGGGGTTGATAAAACCTACCAGTTAATAGCGAGGGATTTCTTCTGGCCAGGTATGACCAAGGAAATCAAGGCCTATATAAAAGCTTGTTACGAATGTAATAGGAATAAGGCTCCCCGTCACCGGAAGCATGGGTTGCTTCAACCACTTCCTATTCCCTCTAAACCTTGGGAATCTTTATCGATGGATTTCGTTTCTCAACTTCCTATTTCTAATGATTTTGATGCTATATTAGTAATAGTAGATAGATTTTCAAAAATGTCTATTTTTATTAAAACCACTACTACTGCTACAGCAGAAGATTTGTCAAAATTGTTTTTAGAATATGTATTTTCTAAACACGGCTTACCAAATGATATAATTTCAGATAGAGGCTCATTGTTTGTATCCACATTCTGGACCCAACTGTGTCGACAACTCAATATCACGAGGAATCTCTCCACAGCCTATCACCCTGAAACCGATGGTCAAACAGAAAGAGTTAACCAAATCCTCGAACAATATCTTCGAATGTATGTTAGTTACCAACAAGACGATTGGACCACATGGCTACCATTGGCCGAATTTGCTTATAATAACTCGACTCATTCTTCGACATGACAATCTCCCTTCGAAACCATTTATGGACGACATCCTCGATTCAACTCAATTCATGTAGGAACTAATCATCCTGCGGAACATTATCTTCGAACTATATCACGACTCCAAGAAGAACTTAAAACAAATTTGGAATCAGCGATTCGAAGATACAAGGAACAGGCCGACAAACATTGACAATCTGCTCCTTCCTTTAAACCAGGCGACAAAGTATGGCTCGATGCACGAAACATCCGAACAACAAGACCATCAAAGAAACTGGCTGAAAAGCGCTTGGGACCATTCGAAATCGACTCTGAAGTCTCTAAAACTGCATTTCGACTCAAGTTACCTCCTAAATGGCAGGCGATTCACCCTGTTTTCCATGTATCTCTCCTGGAACTGGCTCGAGAAATATACCCGGGCAAGAACCAACCCCCTCCGGAACCGGTCGAAGTAGAAGATCATCTAGAGTGGGAAGTAAGTCGTATCCTTGATTCAAGAATGTGCAAGGGGAAACTTCAATACCTCGTGGAATGGGAAGGCTTCCTCAATGACTCAGACAAAACATCCTGGGAACCAGCCATCAATGTTTCCAACGCTCCTGAACTCCTAAAATCTTTTCATTCGAAATACCCTTTAAAACCAAAACCTTAAAATTTCTTTATTTAAAATTTTCTTTTCTTTTCTTTCTTTCTTTAAAAACTAAAACACCTCTTAAATTTCTTAGCCTTGTTTTCTTTTTTCTCTCTTCTTTTTCTTTCTTCTCTTTCTATAAAATTTCCTCCAAAACCAACTAAAAATAAAATCAAAATTAAAATTAAATACAATAAAATAAAATAAAATAAAATCAAAATTAAAATTAAATAAAATAAAATAAAATAAAATAAAATTAAATAAAATAAAATAAAATAAAATAGAATAAACATAAATAATAAAATAAAATAAAAAACTCATAAATCTCTCTAAATATTTTCTTTCTTTTTTTTCAATTCTTTAAATACATTCTTTTCTTAAATTTAAAATTCTCTTCAAAAAATTTCTCTTTCAAAAAATTTATTCTCTCTTTTAAAGACTTTCTTTCCTTCGAATCATCAAATCCTGTATGGCACGACCATTTCCTCGAACTTAACTTCAACCCCTGAATCTCCCTATAATAATTCTTCGAAACAAATAAATCTTCTTTTCAAACTCTCTTAAATTCTACACTTTGCTTTTTTCTTTTCTTTCTCCTCTTTTTCAAACTAAAATTTCTTAAAAAAAAAAAAAAAAAAAATTTAAAATCCTCAATTTAACAAACTCATTTCAATCACAAAACCGTTTCTTTTCCTCTCTCTTTTCTTACATAAAATTTTCCTTTTAAAAACACTAAAACTTCCTTCAATTAAAACAACCTTTTTTTCTTTCTTTAAAATTCTTCTTTCAAATTCTAAAATTTTTTATTTAAAACTTCTTTTTTCTTTTTTTTCTCTTCTTTTTCTCTCTCTCAAATCTTGTAAAATTAACAACATTCACCTACAATAAAAAAAATAATACTAATAATAAAATAAAATAAAAATAAAATAAAACTAAAATACAATTTTTCTTTTTTTCTACTTCTTTCCATCTCCTTTTCATTTCAAATTTTTTCTTTTAATTTTTCTCGAACCAATCTTTTCATTTTCTCCAAAACTACCCTTATCTCCTTCCTGCATTTATCAAATACCTCCTCCTCTCCTACCGGAACCACCTCTCCAATCTCCAAGAGCTCCTCCGCCACGTCAAAGGAAGCAGCGTCAATAATAGCGTCAACCTCCCCACATAGTTCTTCCGCGAACCTTACTCGTCGACCTTGACGAGGTTTCTTCGACCACACCTGGTCCAGGGTGTCTTCGGGCTCTTCAACTACTTCCGTGGCTGGAGGGTTCGCCTCAGTTGGTATAACCGGCGCAGGCTCCGCAATCGGCTCTTCCAGGTTATTCGATGTCTAAAACAAGACTCATCAGTAACTTCATCCTTGAAATAAAACAATTAAAACTTACCTCGAAGATGGGATCAGGCTCCAGAAATAACCTGGGCGCCACTTCGACTTCTACCCCTCTCTCTTCCTCATCGTCCTCAATGACCACCCAACGTTTCTTGGGTGCCCGCCCTGGAACAGGGACTTCATCTTCATCCTCCTCCACCAATTCATCGACCTCTTCCTCGACACCTCGCTTCGAGCTCGTGGCCTGGGTTACCCAGGTTGAGATCTCGTTGTTCATCTCCTTATCATTTTCCCCCACCGATTGTTCATCTTCAATAGAGACATCCCAAATGTCTTCAACCACCTCTTTGGTCTTCGGAACTACCCAAAACTTTGTTTTTGTAAATCGTTTTTCGATTTCCGCGTTCTTCGTCAACGCATCGCACGCCACTCACCGCCAACGGCAAAACTCGCATTTCTGGCGAGGGCCTCGAGTTGCCGTACTTTCGACACAGAAATATTCCATGCTTTCACAAGCCGTGCAAGTCTGTGAAAACTGTCATGTGATTATTCCCCCATCCACTTTAGGGTGTGGAGGCGTGGGTGTGGGAGTAGGGCAGTTCATTATAAAAATAAATAATTAAGAGATGAGGGAAAAAGTATTAGACAAGGGAAATTAGTGTGGGAAGATGGTTCAAGCTCAATGGAGTTCGCGTTTTTTATACCCGGGCATCTGTCACGCGCCACGTGACACTCGAAGTGAAATTAACTCAATAAATTAATAATATCGAGTCCTAAATCTATACTCGAAGCGCAGAAAGCAATTCTCCATAGCAACTGCAATTTTCCTTTGTGTACTGCTATTTAACTGCGCTAGCCTAAACTCTAAATCTAAATTAGTCAATCTCCCAATAGGGTACCTTAGTCCTTTTCAATAAGCGACGCACAGCGCTAGGATCAACAAAATAGTATAGTAGTAGTTTTTTTTCCATTAAAGTTGTTAATTAATTAAGAGGGTAAATTGAGCATGGATGGATATTTAGTGGAGAGGGTCTAAGTGTATGTTAGTAATGGTCAATGGAATGGGAATGCTGCGATAGAAGGGAGGTCAATGCGAGGAGGAACAAAGGATATAAAAGGAGTTGGGTATTTGGTTCGATATTCCTTAGAATTAAATTATAATATCGTATTTACATTAATAGTGGTAAATCCTTAAAAGTTAAATCATTGTTATTGTATCTTTCTTTTACCTTCTCAATATTCATTTCTAAATCCTAAATCTTTGATTATTGAGTTTCCAACCCTTCGTGAGATTTTAAGAATTATTATTACCTTGGAACTAGTTTATAATTCTTCTCAATCAAACCTCGAACCTATAGCTATTACTTCGAGTGACCTTCGAATCATTTCCTCGAATCATTCCTCTGTGCTTCGAAGAAGTTTCTAAAATCCCTCATCTCACTTACAGGAACATCCTCGACCTTGTGCGTAGGTCGTCCGGTGACAAACATGGTGGTTTGATGAAGAAAGAATGTGGAAATTCTTAATAGGAGGGAGGATGTAGTCTTCCAACATTGGCAGGGGCCTTTGTTGTGTGATTTGGCACTCTTTGTGCATGTCTTAATTGACATCTGTTAAGTAATTGGGTATTTTTCTGGTTTTATTCCGTGGATATTGGGTCTGCGGGTATGTGAGTACTATCATTGGATAGCCCCGGTTGTTCTCTATATTTTATGTCTTGAAGACATTTTTCAAATTCTAAGTTTTAAGGGGTCATTTCCTCATTTTTAATTTATAAAAGATAGCTGTTTAATTTTGTTTTTTGTGTTTTACAGGCTAACCTTAAGTCTTAGGGTTAAGTGCTTAGTACCATTGGATAGGGCAAATTTTTCTCTATATTTCATGTCTCAATGTTGTTATAGTGAAATTCCGTGTTTTAAAGGTTTTAGTAGTTGTCACCACACAATATGGGGGGCGGACTTGCTAGCAAGTCCGCAACCTTGGACCCAAACTCACCATAGATTGAACACACATTGAGCTATTGATAAAGGAGCCATACAATCAGGAATGAACACCACTCAGAAGAACAGTTTTAGGTGGGTGTTCAAGTAGAGTTCAGTATGGGTTCAGTATGAGTTCAGTCTGAGTTCCATCTGAGTTCCATCTGAGTTCAGGTTGAGGACTTGCTAGCAAGTCCACCCCCTATATTGCGTAGTGTGTAGATAATTTTTCCAAGTAGATTAGTTGTTTTTACCCGTTTTCTGGCTTCAGGGAGGCCGGGCCGCTTCAGGCGGTACCTCCAACGTCGGGCGGCCCACCCGCCTCTGTTTTAGAAGGTTGGGGAGTGCTTCTGGAGGGGTTTTTATTCAATTTGGCAGGTACAGGCGCCAGATTGGTGGGTGTGCATGGGCTCTTAGATGGTGGTCTATGTGTACATAGTGAATAAGACAGTTTGGGGCAACCTTTCTTATCATACAACCATCCGGAGGTGATATCATTGTTCCTCACTCAGTTTTCACTGTTTTCTGGCCACAATTTGGCTGTGTTTGTTGCAAGTGAGTTCTTCATTTAACTTAACTTTGGCAACTGTTTTCTCTGTTATAGTCTTGCAAGCTATAGCAAGTATTATTGCTGTCTCTGGTGTGGATTTGCAGCCTACATCAAGTATCTTTGCTGTCTCTGGTGTGGACATTGGTCTACATTTCAGTTCTTTGGTCTGGTAGCCTGTCTGGTGACTACTTTCTTGGCTCATCAAGCAGTCAAGTGTGTTGAAAAAGGGGCTTTAGCAAACAGGAACCAGCTTACTTTAGCAAGTATATCTCACTCTATTTTTCTTAAAGGGACAGGGGATTTTCTCTCTGGTTTTTCTCCAACTCCCTTGGTCAAGGCCTATAGCTAGTACTATAGGAATGTCTACAACGCTGTAAAAAATCCTATAGTGCTAGCTATAGGCCTTGACCAAGGGAGTTGGAGAAAAACCAGAAAGAATAATCCCTGTCCCTTTAGAAAAATAAGTGAGATTACCTGTTGCAGCAAATTGGAGATCTGTTTGCTAGACCCTCTAATTAAACACACTTGACCCCTTTAAAAGTGAAAATAATAGTCCCAGACAGACTACCAGAAAGAGTTGAAATGAACAGTAATATATTCCAACAAAAAAACCAGCCAATGAGACAGTGAGGAACAGAGAGGCGATGAGTAAAGAGATAAGATGATTCCCCTAAAAATCTTCCCACACACGCATCATACAGCCAGCGCACAGACCACCCTGACCAATTCCCTGCCCAAAATCCAGCTTTCCCAGCCTTTTTCATGCATAAAAGTGCATTTTAGCGCTTCCCCAGCGCCCAGGCGGCCAGGCCGCTTGGAGGCTGCTTTGCTTAGGGGCAGGCAGGCCGCTTCTAGGCCCTAAAACACCCACACAACCCATAAAAACCCTAAAAACCCTAAAAACCCATAACTTCACTAATAAACAAGATAAACACACATAGGACATACCAAAAAGAAAAGAAAATAAAGGAAAATAAGCTGAGACATAATAAGTGACCCTAGCTTAAGCCTACATAAGCACCACTAAGCAATAAATATCCAATAAATACCAATAATAACACCATAACTACCCTATAAAACAAGGTAACCACCCATAAGGGATACCAAAATGAAGAGAAAAGAAAGGACATTAAGCTGAGACATAATAAGTGACCCTAGTTTAAGCCTCTATAAACACTACTAACTATCTTCTAAAGATGAAAAAATCCACTAATAACACCATAAACCCAATAACATCCTACATACCAAATACCCCCAAATATGCACTCCAAAGGCCTACCCAGGTTTGGATCACCACAACGCTAGCAACTGTGCTATCTAAATCTTAAATCTAGATTAGTCAATCATATGCTTATACTTTTGATCTTAAGCAAATGAAAAATGTATTAGTGCTATGGTTGATGATATACTTTCTAATGTTGGGTTATTGTGTGTCTGAAGGTAATGAAAGGTTTGTGAGTAGAAATAGGAGTAAGGTTAAAGGATCTATGGATTATATGGGAGGGTCAGTGATAAATTAAGGGTGGTTTATTAAAGCAGTAAATACCAGGTAGAGTTGTCTATATAACTGGGTGGATTTGGTTTGACATTCCTTAGAAGTAAATTATAATATTGTTGTGATAGTAGTCTAATTTATATAAAGCTATTATTTTTTCCTACCTTTCTTAATATTAAATTTCATTTCAAATATTAAAAATCCCTAAATACTTTTGATTTTTGAGTTCAAACCCTTTGTGAGATTAGCCTGAATATTTAGTGTCACTTTAAAATTACATTATTATTCACCACAGACTTATCTTGAAGCAGTATTAATTTATCTTTGAGTTATCTTTGAAACAATCCCTTGAGGTATTCTTCTGTTCCTTGAAGGAGTATCAATCCTCTTTCCTCATCTCACTTACTAAGGAACATGCTTTACCTTATGTGTAGGCTGTCCAGTGACACCTTCCCTACATTTTTTCCTAGTAGGGGGTCCAGATTGCCAAATTTTAATTAAAATTCTTAAATGAACAATAAAAAAGTCATTTAGAGAAAAAAAAGATAAAGTGAATGACTTCAAGAAAATAAATTTTAATGACAAATAAATTCAAGAAAACATGTCACAAACACCACACAATATGGGGGGCAGACTTGCTAGCAAGTCTGCAACCTTCAACCCTAATTCATATCTAATTGAGCACAAATTGAGGTAGTGATGAAACAATACCAACAAAGTTTGAACTTAATTTGAGAATAAATTTAAAAACACTTGAATATTGATTGGAGAAGCAGCTGAACATTACTAAAAAGAATCTTGATATCTGACTTACAGGAAGTTTTCAAGAAATATTGAAATAAGGATATCCCACAGCCTAACAATGGCTGGAAAATGGTTAAGACTTTAAAAAATCATGTTTTTTTTCTTTTTTTGTATTTATTTATAAACAGTAAAAATCTCATATGAGCTGAAGTAAAATCTGTTTTAAATAAATATGCACATTTTTTTACCTATCAATATATAGGGCAATCACCTAATATCATAAAAAATTTAAGGAAAAATACTTAGTGAACAGATATAGTTAATTGCATTTTATCAGTAAAATTTTCGAAAAAATAAATATTTATTCAAATTTTATGACTGCATATTATTAAATATCATCAAGCCATATGATATATGTGTAAGGCACATTACTATTCTAAATGAATTCAACATAAATTTGAATGCAGGTATTATTTATGTAATTAATATAGATAAATTCTTTTTACAATTAAGTAAATTTTTTTTTAGAAATATTATTTAAAAAACAACTCAATTATGTCCTCAACATATCAAAATATTAAGGGAGAAACTTTAATGATAATAAAACAAATGGCCAATGAATAGTGCACTATTCAAGTGGTTTTTTTTGTTTCAGGCTGTTAACTGTTCCTTTTCATTTAATATTATATATATATATATATATATACATACATTTTTTATTTAGTTTAACAACTCACCTTCCTTCTAATTCTCTACTCTCTCATAGATCTTATTCTTCTCACCTCTCAAATCTCCTTGCTCCCTTGCCCTTTATTATCTTATCCCATGTTGTATCCCCTCTCCATCACTTGTACTTTTTCCTCTACACCCCTTTTTATCCTCTCTCAATCAAAAAAAATATTTTTTCTCCCCTTCTCACCCCTTTTTCTCAATAGCAAGTGAATGGGGTGAGATAGAAGTTAAAATGGGTGGTGTGGAAAGTGAAAAGGATATATTTTGGTGAAGAGCAAAAGGGGTGGTATTCAGAGAATCAGGAGTGGAATCAGGAGATATAGGGGTGGGGTTGGTTAGAGAGGGTAGTAAGTGGGGTGGGGGTGAGATGGGTATATGTTTCAATAAAGAACAATGAGGTGAGACAGGGAGAGATGAAAAAGGGTTTAGCTTTAGTAATAAGGGTAGCGAGAGGAGTTGGGTGGGGTGAAAATTGAAAAGAGAGATGTAGGGAGGTAGAATAAACGAGTGACAAAGGGTGAAGAGTTTTTAAAACTAGGCTGGGAGAATTGGCAAGTGCAGAAAATTTAGAGGGATTGTGAGCAAAATGGGATGTGAGAAAATAGTAGCAAAGCATGTGGAAACAAATCAAAAAATATTCAGAGAAGTGAAGAGGGGATAAAGTGAGGCAGTAAAAAACTGAAGGTGAACCCTATCTTTTGGCCGAAAGATAGCATTCACCCTGTCAGTTAACACAACATTTCCTCTACTATAGAAAATAATTGAAAATCTTGTGTATGTCTATGTGTACACCTAAGTACATAAAACATACATCATGATTGACTGTTTTTAATAAATACTGATATTTATAGCAGAAAAATAATTAAAAAATAAAGAGTAACCATGAAAAATTAGTAAATATTTACACAAATAATTTCACAAAATTCTTCTAATAATTAAAAATGAGATAAAAAATAAGTAAATTTTGGAAACAAGTTGTAACAAGAACCAAAAATATATTAATATTTTAAGCTATTATTTATATGTTATTTATTAGGTAATTTTAATTAGATTTTAGTTTAACGTTAAATACTTTTTGTGGGATTCATAATAGCTGCTACCAGAATTATAGAATTCAAACAAAGGTTTAACATAAAATACATTATTATATTTAAAACTTTATCTTTATTTATTGTTCTATAATAGCTATACATACCAGAATAGCCACTTGTAATAAATAGAATTTTTGGAAGATTAAACAAGATATCTGTCACAATATATGTACTATAGTATATTCTGTAACAGAACAATGTCTCTTGACTACTTTCATTGGTTAAAATATTTCACACTAATGAATATAATTTTTTTTTCAAAATTATATATCTCAGATTTTATGGAACTTGGATTGAACTTCTAATGACATCCTGTCCTGACTATAGCTCAAGATGACTTAATCCATGAGAATTTTTTTTTTAAATTTTATTATTAGATTTTTCAATACATGTACAGTTATATTCTTTTATTGAACAGATTTATGACAAGTAATAAAAAATTCTGAAAATAAATGTATTTTGAGTATTTTTTTAAATTAATTTTAAATACAAAAATTTTCAATTTTATATTCTCATATTTGCATGTTCATTTTTTAACATATGGTGTAGAACCAACTGTTCTAAACTTTTTTTTTCAACCTAATACATACAAAAAAAAGACATGTGATTTTCTTGTTATGCTTTAAATACTTTAAAAGAATAATTTTTTGTTTTTAATAAAAAATATCTAGCACCTTCCAAGTATCACATTCTTTTTTTTGGCTTTTCCTTTCTAAGTTTATACAAAGCCTCAAGTGCCTAATTTGGATAATTTAAAAATATAAAAAAAATCATTGATTCAAATTTTAATAGATTTCAAACTTACAAACTTAATACTTCTTTTTAATATTTTTTGTAAAGTTAAAATGTAGTCTTTTGAATTGAAATGTCAAGGGAATAAATTCATTAAAGCATAGATTTTTTTATAAGGGAACCAAAAAAATCTACTTAGCCATATTTTTTACAAAATAAAAAATTAATTTTCTGTTGTAGGATAAATAATTTAATGAAACATTATATATATATATATTAACAGTTGAAATTAGAATTATAATGATAACATGGAATTGATAAATCATTAATATGTGTTTTTTCACTTAAAAATAATGTGTGCACTGTGAGTTGCCAATGAAATTGGTCAAAACACTTGTTCTTGAAAAACAGATTCTGCACCTGCATTATTTTATTTAATTTACTACTCAAGAATAAGAAATTGAAATATTTTTTCTTTCTACTTATAATATTTTTGTAATTTCAGATTTATTAAAAATCAATTATTAAAATATTAACTTCTTTAATGGTTATAATTATATATCCGTTGTATCTTACTTCACAATAAAATACCTCACATAATAATCTCTATGGTCATAATAATAGGATGATAGAGAAAATTCCACTTTAATCTATCATTAAAGTCCCTAAAAAATAACAAAAATAAAACTTTAAAAGGTAAAAATAAGAATAAGAATTTGTATAATCTTTTGGATACCCTCAGGTAAACACTTTTGTTATCCTTAATTATTTAATTCATGCAAAATAAAGCATTCAGTTTAAATTTCTAAAGGATATTTTATCATTTATATTATTTTTACCTTTGAAATTTCAGATTTTCTTCAATCATTTTTTTTTCAAAACACAAATTCACTGAGTAGCATTGAATTTTTATGACTCTTTTGAATCCCTGAACCAAATTAAAATAGGCTCACTGAATACTGGCTGATTTAATGAATAGTGCTTCAGAATTTCAAGTAAGTATTTTACTTCTAAAATATATCTGATACAATGATTATGTATTTGAGTACTTATTTTAATCTTAAAAATATAGATATTAATTTTGTCACTTCTTTTATCCTTTTTATGCATTTATAACATTTATAAGGAAGATAGGACCCTGATACTAGAAGAATTAACCTTTATTTAAGATGAATAATCACATTCTGTTAATTTTTAATTATTTTAGAAAAGGAGAAGTTAAAGTGCCTCATTCACCGCGCAATATGGGGGGCCGACTTGTTAGCAAGTCCGCAACCTTGAACTCACATTCACCACAGATTGAACACACATTGAGCTATTTACAAAGGAACCATACAATCAGGGATGAACACCACTCAGCATAACAGTTTTAGGTGGGTCTTCAAGTAGAGTTCAGTATGAGTTCAGTATGAGTTCAGGTTGGGGACTTGCTAGCAAGTCCACCCCCTATATTGTGTTGTAGAGAGTTTTAAAGTACTAAGCAGTAGACACAATGCAAGATGGGTTGGTTCTTCTTTTCAATTTCTAAAAACAAGCGCCTGCCACTCTTATTTTTAAAGACAGCGCAATAATGTGTAACTTTAATATGTGACTAGAAAGTTTATAAGTTGAGAACTGAGTTTTTAAAAGATTGGAAAAACAAGTATTACTATCTGGATATTTATATTCTTAACAAGCGCTAATATCCACAGCTACTCCCTCTTGAAGCTCTCTCTTCAAATATGTCTTATTATAGCAATAAAATAACTCTAATAATAGTTAATCCTCTGAATCTATATAGTCTCAAACAATTGATCGCAGAAAATTCTAATATCTTTGACTTCACAATTGTTAACTACTTGTATGTTAACTAACTATATGTCAAATTTTTCTCCCTTTATTACTAGATTCAATACCCTCTTTATATTTTTTCAGCGCTCTAAACACAGTTCCCTAGTGGATTTCCAGTGCTGACTCTAGCGCTACATTAGTAAAACAGTAACTAATCTATTAGTAAACTACATACACCGCTTGTAACAACTACAGCGCCTAAAACATACCCTATCCTTACTAACACTAGTATTAACTTGTCTCACTCATGCTTGACATCTTGACATGTGCGCCCCTGAATGTACCTTTGTTTGTTTCAGCGCTACTTCCAAGTTTGACTCCTTCTAACGCTGATCCTAGTTGCTTTTATTTTCAACTAGTTAACCTCCTATATCACCTGTTTCAGTAAGTTACCACACTAGCCACGGTGCAGTATACTTTGCACTTGAGCCTTTCCTTAAGCCATAATGCCTTCCTTAGTGCGTAATACACGATTATTGGAAAATACAAGTCCATATTGTTCAGCCCTTGCAGTCCTAAATCAATAACACACAATTCCCCATTATGTGGCGCATCCTGCTGCAAAATCCAAGCTCACAGACCCTGAATCCTCTTCTGCATTTCTATTTCCCTTTGTCCTTGAAACACATAAACACGCATTATAGTTTAGCACTTCCTACTGCGCTATGAATCACCTTTTTTCTTCCTGGACTATGCGAGCTGATTGGTTAAAAATCAAACTACCTGCGAGGTGGGTACCACATCCTCCCTCTACTTGCGACTGTCCCCAAGAGCCTATAAACATCCTGCGTCTTGCAGCGTCTTCTTCCTCCATCTTCCTCCATCTTCTCTTATTTATTACCATCCTCTTTTCTTCAATGAATACTAGAAATAATACCGCCAATGTCCTGGACGCTATCCAGAAGTTCGTGCATACCCAGCCTGCTGCTGCTGCACCTTTGACGCCAGTTACTATGCTGATGGGTGGGACAGGATGCACCTCCTGCATTGAGAATGGCATAACTCCCTGTCATTTCTCAAAAGCCCTCCGTGGCAACGTTTTCTTTACTGTAAGTCTTTTTTCTTCTTTTCTTTTTCTTCCTTTCTCATTATTACTAATATTCTATTTTTTTCTTTTTTAGTCATGCAATTACTGTAAACAAAGCAAGGAGAAATGTAGTTATGATGGGCCGCCCAATGTGGCACGCCTGGATCCCAACACTTCAACCTCAAATATGATGAGTCAGTTGGCCATCAAGCGCCCTGTGCCTACATCTTCAACTCCACCTGGAAACAAGCAAGCCAAGGTTAATCACCGGGCACCTACACCTAGTAGTGTCTCCTCCGTTCCAAATTCTCTCTTTTCAGAGGAGAGTAAAGTAGGTTTTTTATTTTTTATTTTTTTAAATGCTAACATAATATCTTTTCTCTCTTAGAATGCGCCAGCCACGCCTTACGCTGCATTGCCTCCGCCGCCTAACACTCCCCTTTTCCTTCCTGCCTTGGAAGAAGATCCCGTCTGCAATACTGATCCAATTCCTGAGTGCACTCCGCGCTCACCGACTCCTGACTGGACTACCCTTCAACCAGTCTTTAACGCTATCATCCCTGATGATTGGCCAGCCGATGTCCACCCTGATGACGACAAAGAAGAAGAAGAGCCTGCCATGGCTCAAAACTGGGAATTTGCAGAGCATGTTTCCTGTGTACCATATGATATAACCATGCGTCATATGAACAATATGATAGTTGCCGTCAAAAAATTCCTCGAGGTGGTCCCGGTCTATACTTGCTCCGAGTATGACAAAAGAAAACAGCTAGTCACCACCTTGCAGCAAAAAATGCAAGAGGCTGTTTACGACTGGGCCTTCTGCGTCCCTATCTACGATGACACAGAATACTAAAAAAATCTTCGTTATATATTCCTTAAAAATCGTATATAGTTTTGTAAAAAATGTAATAATAATTTTTCTTTCTCCTTAATTCTGCTTGACCCTAAGTCCCTTGTGAGAACCCAACATCTGCAAGATGAGTTGCCCCAAAAAAATATCATCCTTTTTCCAAACAGCACACCTTACTACTAAGTGCCGATGAAAAGTGAAACAATAAACACAAAATAAATCTGAGATCGGCACTACTCCCTATAGCAGCAAATACATCCCCTGCGTCATATATCCATGCATTCCCTTGAAATCTTCAGATCTTTGCAGCGTATGACTTTCCCTTGACTGCGACGGATTCTCCTTCCCTTAGGTTCCTAATTTTTTTCTTCTTTGATGAAGATTCTTCACATCCTTCTTAGAAACCATTCAGCGCTCATGTCAGTTATTGCGCGACTGACGTCTCTTCCATAATGCCATTATAAACCTATAAATAGCCCATCTAATAACCCGGATTACCATCATCCAAATATCATGACTCAATATTGCACAGTTCCCAAAGATCAAGCGTGCTCATTTTGTAAACACCGCAACTTTCATTGTACATTTTCTAGACCTCGGGGGTATGCCTCCTTTAGACCTGCCTATGACAACTGCTTTAGATACCAAAAAACTTGCAATATCTCTCTGAACCATAATACTCAGCCTACTGGCTATATTCGCTTTCCTCCTAGTTCCACCAGTCACGCCCCCATAATTACAACTACTAGTCCGGCTAGACCATATCTTCCGCCAATAACAACCACCACGGGAAATCTAGGGGTGAATTGCTAGCAATCCCCTCTCTTGAAATTTAGAGTGTCCCTTAAATATGCCAGGTTCATGAATACTTTATAAACATAAGTAAATTAGAGTTAGATTTACATTTATTCTCAGATTGATTACAGACAGAATATCAACTGATTCCAAATTATGCACAAGTTGATCCTCCAGAACTTGATTTTGGTCCTCTGATGAGCACAAATTGAGAACAAATTGATCTAACCTAAGCTTATGCATATATAATAATTCAGGATACTTGCTCTATTAAATTTGATAATAAAAAAAATATTGATGAATTTATATAAAAAAAATTATTATGTAAGATATTAAATTATAAATTTAGGCATCATAGGAGGGCACTTAATAGAACTTCATTATACTATGTGACACCTTAATACTGTATCACGCAGTTTGAAAAATTTAAAACAAAATGAGTCATGATGGGCAATGAAATTGCTTGGACAGACACTTTCAAAATTAATACTGACCATAATACACAAGTATGAAACCTTGGCATCTATCCAATAAAAGATTTTACTTCAGATAAATGGATTTTTCTCAGTTACTCCCTGCTAAAAAGTGTCCTTCTGAGTTTGTCTGACCTTCAGGGGGTAATTTGGCCACATCACACTACTTCTATTTCCATGATTGACCAAAACATCATCCTCATTCCCATCTAAAGAGTTGATCTCATCTGACTGTGGCTGATCAAAGGGGTTCACCACAAGTTTAGCCAAAATTTTGGTGAACACTTTTTTGATGGATAGTGACTAACTGGTGCTTTCCAAAATTGTCCACCTCAAGTTAGGATAAACTTCAGGAGGATAAATTTATTATGAATACCAAATTAACTGAAGAATACTTTTTCCCTAGCTACTTTGCATCATAAAAGTGTCTAACTGAGGTTTAGCCATAATTCAGGTAGACACTTTTGGAAAGACACAGTCTGATGGGTTTAATATCTATATATGGAAATAAGTATCAGTTTTTTATCAACATGGAACTAGAATTAATTTAATATGGCCAAAGTGTCCACCTGAAGTTTGGACAAAATACAGGTGGGAATTTTTATGAGGATTACTTGATGAAATGAAGAAGACTTGCAATTACTTTCCATCATAAAATTTTCAAACTTAAGTTTATCAAAAATTGTGGTGACACTTTTGCCAGATCCAGTCATATGGGATCAACTCTCTATATGGCAATGAGAATCAATTTGTAGTCAATCATGGCATTAGAAGTAATTTTATATGGAAAAACTTTCCACCTGATTTTTGGCCAAAAATAAGTTGGAAATGTTTATGAAGAATACTAGATTAACTAAAGAAGACTTGCACCCTACTACTGTCCATCATAAAAGTGTCCACCAGAAGAATTCTCAAACTTGTGGTTGACACCTTTGGCCTGGTCCAGCCATATGGGATCAATTTTGCATATGGAAATGAGGATTTTATTTGGTCAATCATGGTACTAGAAGTAATTTGATATAGATAAAGTGTCCAACTAAATATTGGAAAAAAATCAGTTGAAAACTTCATTTAGTTTTTCAAAAAATCAAATTAAGTAAAATTTTATTCCTGATGATGCCCATTTTATCCAACACCTCTTCTGAGCCTTGAAAGTAGGAATTTAGCTTGAATTTTGAATTTCATATAAAATCCCTATTATTCAACCTATTTCTTTTTATCCCTTTTTTTTCTTTTAGATATCAATTAACTTTATGTAAAACAAATCATTTTCATAATTTTTTACCTGTATTTAATAGAATTATTAAAGGTTTAACATCACCCTGTAAGCATTTGGCACATGTTTTTTTGCTATACTAATAAAAATAATAATATACTGGTAACAAAAAATTGATCAAATGATAAAATCTTAATAAAACAGAAAGATCAAATACCAGTGGATATTTTTTAAAAAAATACCAGTTGCACTGAAGAAGAGCTGCACCCTAGATACTCGCCATCAAAAAAGTGTCCAGCACAAGTTCGGCCAAACTTGTGCTGGACACTTTTGGTCAGTTGCAGTCATATGAGATCAATTCTCGCTATGGCAATGAAAAATATTTTTTGGATAAAAAACTTCACTAGAAGTAGTGTTACATAGCCAAATTTTCTACCTAGATTTCATCCAAACCACAGGTGCACAATTTTTTATCTTTGACAAAAAGTCAATTTAGTACAATTTATCCCTGAAGGCTCTCATTCGCTTCAACACCTCTACTGGCCTTTGATAGTAGGAATATTACTTGGTTTTTTTTTCATATTTGATCCCTTTAACTTAATTTTTTATTCCTAATATTGCTTTTGGATACCAATTAATAATTTTTAAGATAAACTTTTTCATATTTTTATACATTTATTTAATAATATTATAGATGGTGTAACATCACCTGGTATGCATTTGGCACATGAGTTTTTTCTATACTTATAGAATTAATAATATAATGGCGACCAAAAATTAATCAAATGATATTAATGAGTGAGGAACAAATATAAAATACCAGTAGACATGTTTGTAAGAAATACTAGATGAACTGAAGAAAAATTCTACCCTAGCTACTCTCCATCATAAAAGTGTCCAGCACAAGTTCGGTCGAACTTGTGCTGGACACTTATGGTCAGGTGCAGTCAGATGAGAGAAATTCTCTCTACGGAAATGAAGATAAATTTTTGATATAAAATTACACTAGAAGTAGTTTGATATGGCAAAATTTTCATGCTGAAGGTTTGGTAAAGCTCAAGTGGATTTTTTTTTTTATTTTTACAAAAAAGAAAATTTAGTGCAAGTTTAGCCCTGATTGTGCTAATTTAATTCAACATCTATTTTTTCTGTTTATGGCAGGAATTTAACTTGGATTTTAATTTTCATCTTTGATTTCTTTTATTTTACTTTATTCCTCTCATATTGCTTTTGGATAGAAGTTTATTTTTTGTAAAATAAATCATTTTCATATTTTTTTACCTTTATTTAATAATATTATAAAAGGTGTAACATCAACCAGTATTCATTTGGCACACAATTTTTTGCTATACTGATAATATTAATAATATAATGGTGACAAAAAATTAATCAATTGATAAATATGAGTGAGGCACAAAGATATAATAACAGTGGAAATGTTTATAAGAAATTTCAGATGATTAAAAATGACTTGCAACCTGGCTACTCTTCATGATAAAAGTGTCCAGCACAAGTTTGGCCAAACTTGTGCTGGACACTTTTGGTTGCATGCCGTCAGACGCAATCAATTCTTTTTATGGAAATGAGACTGAATTATCACTCCATCATTGCACTGAAAGTAGTTTTATATAGACAAATTGTCCCCTGGAAGTTTGTCCAAACCTAAGGTAGACAATTTTTTCCTTTGGTAAAAAGTAAATTTGATCCATGTTAATCTATGATGGTGCCCATTTTTTCTGAAGCCTCTACTGGCTCATGATAGCAGAAATTATACTTAATATCTTTATTTCATGTTTGATCTCTTTAATTTTAATCTTACCCTTTTATTTATCCTTTAGCTTTTAAATATCAACTTTATTTTGGTAAAACTGATAACTTTCACATTTTTTTACATTTATTATATTATATTATTAAAGTTGTAAAATCATCCAGTGTACATTCATTACACATGTTTTTGCTATACTAAAAACATTAATAATATAATGGTGACTAAAAAATAATCTAATAATAAATATGGATGACACAGAAAGATCAAATACCCATAGACATTTTTAAAATGAATATAAGATTAACTGAAGAAGACTTGCACCCTAGCTACTCTCCATCATAAAAGTTTCCAGCACAATTTCAGCTGAGCTTATGCTGGACACTTTTGGTTGCATGCAGTCAGATAGGATAAATTTACTCCATAGAAGTTAAAATGAATTTTTGCTCAATCATTGCACAAGAAGTAGCTTTATACAGCTATACTATCCTCCTGATTGTTTGGAAAACCTCAGGTGGACACTTTTATTAATTTAAAAAAAAAGAAAACATATTCCAAATCTAGAACTTGTGGTGAAAATTTGGTCTGAAAACTCAAATTATCTTTGATGGCAGAAATTTTATTTGAATGTTTAATTTCATATTTAATCATTTTTATTTTACTTTTTTATTCCTCTTTTTTCTTTCAAATATCAATTTATTTATTGTAAAACTAATACTTTTCATATTTTTTTTACTTTTATTTAATAAGATTATGAAAGATGTAGCATCTCCCAGTATGCATTTGGCTTACAAATTTTTTCAATACTAATAACATTAATATTATAATGGTGAAAAACAATGAATCAAATGATAAATATGAATGACACAGAAAGATCATATACAAGTGGATTTGTTTATAAGGAATACCTGATGAACTGAAGAAGACCTGCACCCTAGATACTCACCATCACAAAAGTTTCAAGCATAAGTTCGGCCAAAATTGTGCTGGACAATTTTGGTTGCATGCAGTCAGATGGGATAAATTTACTCTATGGAAATGAAAAGGACATTTTGCTCAATCATTGCACAATAAGTAGTTTGATATTGCCAAAATGTCCTCCTGATGATTTTTCAAAACTCATCAGGACAATTTCTTTGGTTTAACAAAAAAGAAAGTATAGTCCAAGTTTAGCCCTGGGGGTGCACATTTGATCTAACACCTCTACTTGTTATTGATAGTGGGAATTTTCCTTAGATTTTTTTTTCTTAATTTCTCCCTTTTATTTTACTTTTTTATTGCTCATATTGCTTTGGATATCAATTTTTAATTTTTAAAATAAATAATTTTCATACTCTTATACCTTTATTTAATAATATATGATTAAAGGTGGAACACCACCTGGTATGCATTTTTCACACAAGTTATTACTATAGTAATAACGTTAACAATATAATGATGACAAAAAATTAATCAAATGGTAAATTTAAATGACACAGAAAGATCAAATTCCAAGGGAAATGTTTGTAAGAAATCCCTTTTGAGTTTAAGAAGATTTGCTGTATGCCTACTCTCAATTATAAAAGTGTCCAGCACAAGTTCGGCCGAACTTGTGCTGGACACTTTTGGTTGCATGAAGTCATATGAGATAAATTCTCTCTATGGCAATCAAAATGATATTTCACTCAATTATTGAAGTAAAGAATGTTTAATATTGTAAAATTGTCCCCTGGAAGTCTGTCTAAACCTCAGGTCAAAATTTGTTAGCTATACATAAAAGTAAGTTTAGACCAAGTCTTGACCTAGGGGTCCCCAACTGTCCCAACACCACTTCTGGCTCTTGATAGTAAAAATTTTACTTGTATTTTTTATTTTGTATTTGATCCCATTTATTTTCATTTTACTTTTCTATTACTCTTTTTAATTTTAAATATCAATTTATTTTTTTAAAAACTAAACATATTCATATTTTTTTATTTTTATATAATAATATTATTAAAGTTGTAACATCACCAATTTTGCATTTGGCATGCAGGTTTTTGCTATACTAGAAACATTAATAATATATATGGTGACAAAAAATTAATTATAAGATAAATATGAATGATAAAAAAAAGTTAAAA
This sequence comes from Hemileia vastatrix, assembly GCA_030280995.1. NCBI lineage: Eukaryota > Fungi > Basidiomycota > Pucciniomycetes > Pucciniales > Zaghouaniaceae > Hemileia > Hemileia vastatrix. The sequence goes on from JASXTE010000001.1 coordinate 66,177,551, forward strand.
ACCCAATAGAAATGTGAAAAACAAAAAACTGATGTACTGAGAAACACTTCCACCCTAGCTACTCTCCATCATAAAAGTGTCCAGCACAAGTTTGGCTGAACTTGTGCTGGACACTTTTGTTCAGGTGCAGTCAGATGGGATCAATTCTCTCTGTAGAAATTAAATTAAAAAAAATGCTAAATAATTACATTAGAAGTAGTTTGGTATGGCTGAATTATCCACCTTGAGTTTTCCCAAACCTCAGGTGAAAAATTTTTTATCTTTAAAAAAAATTAAATTTTATCAAATTTAGCCCTGATGGCACCCATTTGTTTCAACACCTCTACTGGCTCTTGAAGGCAGGAATTTTTCTTAAATTTTTCTTTTTCATATTTGATCTCTTTTACTTTACTTTTTTATCACTCATGTTACATTTGGATATTAATTTATAATTTTGGAAAAGAAATCATTTTCATATTTTTTTAACATTTTTTAATAATATTATAAAAGGTGTAATACAACATGGCATGCATTTGGCGCACAAGTTTTTTCTATACTAATAAAATTAATAATATTCTAATGACAAAAAATTAATCAGATAATAAAATATGAATAACACAGAAAGATCAAATACCATTTGACATATTTTAAAAAAATAACAGTTGCACTGAAAAAGACCTGCACCTTAGCTACTCTTCATCATAAAAGTGTCCAGCACAAGTTCGGCCGAACTTGTGCTGGACATTTTTGGTCAGGTGCAGTCAGATGGGATCAATTCTCTCTATGGCAATGAAAAAAATTATTTGATAAGAAACTTCACTAGATGTAGTTTGATATAGCTGAATTATCCACCTAGAGTTCATCCAAACCACAGGTACACAATTTTGTATCTTTAAAAAACAATCAATTAAGTACAATTTATCCCTGATGGCTCTCATTTGCTTCAACATCTCTACTGGCCTTTGTTATTAGCAATAATACTTGGAGTTCGTTTTTCATATTTGATCCCTTTAACTTAATTTTTTATTCCTCATAATGCTTTTGGATATAAATTAATAATTTTTAAAATAAATTATTTTAATATTTTTATACATTTTTTTAATAATATTATAAAAGGTGTAACATCACTCAGTATGCATTTGGAACACAATTTTTTGCTATACTTATATAATTAATAATATAATTAAGACAAAAAATTAATCAAACAATATGTATGAGTGAGGCACAAAGATAAAATACCAGTAGCCATGTTTGTAAGAAATACCAGATGAACTGAAGAAAAATTCTTTCCCAGCCACTCTCCATCATAGAAGTGTCCAGCACAAGTTCAGCCGAACTTGTGCTGGACACTTTTGGTCATGTGCAGTCAGATGGGATCAATTCTCTGTATGGCAACAAAAAATTTTTTTTATCAAATTTCACTAGAAGTAGTTTGGTTTAGCTGAATCATCCACCTGCTGTTCTGGCCAATATCAGGTGTATAATTTTTTATCTTTAAAGAAAAGGTCACTTATTACAATTAAGCCCTGATGGCTCCCATTTGCTTTAACACCTCTACTGGCTCTTGATAGCAGGAATTTTACCAGTATTTTTTTCATATTTGAACTCTTTGACTTTTATTTTACTCTTTTATTACTCTTTTTACTTTTAAATTTCTTTTTAATTTTTGTAAAACTAATCCTTTCCATATTTATTTATGTCTATTTTAAAAAATTATTGAAGGTATAACTTCACATGGTATTCATTTGGCACACAAGTTTTTGCTATACTAATAACATTAATAATATAATGGTGATAAAATATTAATTGGATGATAAATATGAAAGATACAGACTGATCAAATACCAGTAGACATGTTTATGAGAAATACAAGATGAAGGAACTGAAGAAGATTTCCACCCAAGCTACTCTCCATCATAAAAGTGTCCAGCACAAGTTTGGCCAAACTTGTGCTGGACACTTTTAGTCACATGCAGAAGATGGGATCAATTCTCTATATGGCAACAAAAAAAATTTTTTTATTAAACTTCACTACAAGTAGTTCTGTTTAGCTGAATTATCCACCTGTTGTTCTTCCCAACCTCAGGTGTATAATTTTTTATCTTTTAAAAAAAGGTCACTTATTACAATTTAGCCCTGATGGCTCCAATTTTTTTCAACACTTCTACTGGCTCTTGAGAGCAAGAATTTTACTAGTATTTTGTTTTTCATAATTGATCTCTTTGAGATTAATTTTACCTTTTTATCCCTCATATTGCTTTTGGATATCAATTTATTTTTTGTAAAACAAATCATTTTAATATGTTTTTACCTTTATTTAATAATATTATAAAAGGTGTAACATCACCCGGTATGCGTTGGGCACAGGAGTATTTGCTATACTTATAATATTAATAATATAATGGTGACAATAAATTAATCAAATGATATATATGGGTGAGGCACAAAGATCAAGCACAAATGGACATGTTTATAAGAAATACCAGATTAACTGAAGAAATATTTCTACCCTAGCTACTCTCCGTCATAAATGTGTCCAGCACAAGTTTGGCCGAACTTGTGCTGGACACTTTTTGTCACATGCAGTCTGGTGTGATCAATTCTCTCTCAATCATTGAACTAGAAGTTGTTTGATATGGCTAAATGGTTCTGCTGAAGTTTTTTTAAACCTCAGATTGGCACTTTTTTGTTTTTCAAAAAAGCAATTATAGTCCAAGTTTAGCCTCACTGGTGGACATTTGCCCCAACATGTCTACTTGCTCTTGATGGCAGTAATTTTATTTTAATTTTTTATTTCATATTTGATTCCTTTAATTTTACCTTTTTATCCCTCATATTGCTTTTGTATATCAATTTATTTTTTGTAAAACAAATCATTTTCATATTTTTTTACCTTTATTTAATAATATTATAAAAGGTGTAACATCACCCGGTATGCGTTGGGCACACGAGTTTTTGCTATACTTATAATATTAAAACATAATGGTGACAAAAAATCAATCAAATGATAAATATGAGTGAGGCACAAAGATCAAATACCAGTGGAAATGTTTATAAGAAATACCAGATGAACTGAAGAAAAATTCCACCCTAGCTAACCTCCATCATAAAAGTGTCCAGCACAAGTTCGGCCTAACTTGTGCTGGACACTTTTGGTCACATGCAGTCTGATGTGATCAATTTTCTCTATTGCAACGAAAATGAATTTTTCTTCAATAATTGCACTAGAAGTTGTTTTATATGGCAAAATTGTCATCCTGAAGTTTTGGTAAAGCTCCAGTGGAATTTTTTTTATTTTTACAAAAAAGAAATTATAGTCCAAGTTTAGTGCCACTGGTGGGCATTCACCCCATCATGTCTACTTGCTCTTGATGGGAGGAATTTCACTTTAATTTTTTATTTCATATTTGATCCCTTCAATTTTACCTTTTTATCCCTCATATTGCTTTTGGAAATCAATTTATTTTTTGTAAAACAAATCATTTTCATATTTTTTTACCTTTTTTAATAATATTATAAAAGGTGTAACATCACCTGGTATGCATTTGGCACACAAGTTTTTGCTATACTTATAATATTAATAACATAATGGTGACAAAAAATTAATCAAATGATAAATATGAGTGAGTCACAAAGGTCAAATACCAATTAATCAATAGTTCTTTTTAATATTATAAATTTTTTGATTAAATAAAATGGTAATAATGAATTATATTTTTCATCCACAATTCCACTCTAATGATTCCCACTGCACAAAAAGGGTTCACTTGGTCCTTTCTTTACTGCTTGTGCATATATTTTATTGCCCACAGTACTACAATTTTTTGTAGTGATTATCCCACATCTGATTCAGTAATATTTTTAAACAATATAAGTATTTTTTACAAAAGACCTTATCATATCCAATATCCCACAAAAAATACAACCTGTTTTTGTATTAAAGCCCGTTAATTATTAAGAAATTGTTAAAATAATTAGATTAGACCCTGGCACAGCTAGATCCATACCAACCGACCTAAATCTTTTCAATATTGAAAACAATTAAATAAAATTATGATATCATACTAAATTATGGGCACCAACCATAATTCAGCACTTCTCATTTGCTCTGCTACAAAATGAGTGCATGTAGCATTTTTCTAATGTTGGACTGTTTTTCTTCCTTCCCTCACACCTTTAGTCCAGAATGAAAATTTAGTATGAGTTTTGGTCAAAATGGTTTGCCAGTGTTATCTGTATGCAATATGAATTCATATTGCATATTTCTATTTATGCATAAAATATACTCGTTAAGCATCATTTTTTTGCATTTTTCAATCATTATGCATATTTATGCATATTCATATGCATATTCATTATACAGATTTATATGCATATTAATATATTTTATTCATATACATATATGCACCTTTTTTTGCATATTCAATATGCATATTTTTAATGCATATTCAATATGCATATTTTTATGCATATTCAATATTCATATTTTTTATGCATAATCACTATGCATATTTTATATGCATATTTATTCTTCATAGTCATTATGCATACACTTTGGATAGGCATTTCACATCAATTTTTAGCATGCAATAAGTATCCACCATGCCAATTCAAATGCATATGCATCTATATCATACACGCAACATATATTCAAGTTTAATATTTGAATATTAAGGTATGCTAAGTGATGTTGTTCAACCTTTTTCCAAACCTGAGATTAACTGATGTTCAATGTGGTTCTTAAGCTCTGCTCAAGGAGGGATTGTTCTGGATTCAATCTGTGACAGTTTATTTTTTCAATGTTTTTTCATCAGATTTAAAAACATCTTTCTGACAGCTTCAGGATGGTTTCCCAACAGTTTCCTGAAAAATTCCTGATAGTTTCAAAAAGAGGGAACTGCTAGCAGTTCACCCCCAGATTTCCCGTGGTGAACATTCCTTATGAGTCGCCATCACTTCCTACTTTTCCCAGGCGCAAAATATCTATTGAGCCTAGCACTGTGCCTTCTTCCACTCCGAGCTCTAATGCTTCCATGCACTCAGGCTCCACTACAGCTGCTCCTGATGCAATTACCATTTCTTTGCCATCAGCGCACCCACAAAATTTATTAGCAAGTAAGTACCCTTTATTATACTTACGCTTCCTTTACCCGCTGACTCTTTTTCAGGCTTCAATGAATCCATCTCTCTGGGATGAGTTCCTATTCCTTTACCTTTTTTCCATTCCATGCGAATGTTTTCCAGACTTCGTCTTATATATGATGCTATGTCTCTATCCTACTATAATGCACCAGCTTTTTCTGAGGCTGAACTTGAAGCCCGCTACAACCATATAGAAATGATAGGTCAAATAATGAACAAAATCATTTCATCAACTATTCTTGGATTCCCCGCCAATCCTTGTCCTTTCTTCATGCCTGAAGACTGGAAAGGATATCCTAATAGCTTTCATCCTGATACTGAATAGTCCACTAGCGCCCTTCATATGAGCCTTCTCTGTCCATTATTCCTGTAAATAGTCTGCATATATTTTTCACGCTATGCCTTTAAATAATCATTTTAGACACGGCACTATTTTACTACACCTGTCTTTTAAATTTACAGCGCCTAACTTTTCTCCCTCTACTTTCTTTAAAAGACTGTAAAACCTAAAAAAAAATCATAAATAAACTTTTTGAATCATAAAACTTTACCACCTTTACTGCAATACAAAAAAGACATGATGTAAATAAGAATTGAACTGCTAGAGCGCCCCATCTATAAATCATTATTCCACTCCTGGCTAGTTAACCCATTAGCTAAATTCCCAGTGTCTTTTGCGCTTACATGGTATGAGCCTCCTTTAATTCAATTGCCTATCTCATCATGTCCCCTTGAACAATGAAAATATAAGATATCATTTTCCTCTGTTCCCTCATCTGAGCACTTATGCCAGTTGCCTGTTCAGCCTTAGTGCACCTAACTTCCAGTTAGCACCCTCTATCCATCACAACTGTGTCAAAGCCTCCTGTGAGTTCTCTTAGAAAAACAAAGCTTAACATAAATTGTTAGTTTAACCTCTTCCCGGAGGTCATTCTGGTAGTTTTTCCTCATTCCGGAGGTTACCTTGTATCACTGGAACACCCCTTGGGTAGAACCTTTTGATCTGATCTGCCGCCACATGCCACTTACATTCAGTACCATCCAGTTCCTCCAGTAAGTAAGACCCCCCAGTTATCTGCTTTCTGATCCTATAAGGACTTTTACATCTGTCAGCAAAAATCTTCCCCCATTGGCTTTATAAACTTCTATTATCAACCAAAACCAAATCTCCTGGGTTCAATAACTTCCTTAACCTATTGCGCTAAATGCTCATCCCAATATTTAACTGACTTGTCCCAGATCTGCATCATTAAATCATAAGCCTTCTCCACAAACTCTTCCTTTCTTTCAAGCTGCGCTACCCTTGCTAGAATTAAATCTTCAGTCAAGCGCACTTGATCCCAGTCACATCCTAGAAAAGATCCAGCCTCTAGATCAATAGGTAATACTGCCCTTTGACCAAACATAAGTTCATACGGTGAAAACCCTGTTGTCCTTTTAACTGAAATCCTGTCTGCAAACAACACTAATGGAAAGTAGTTCTTCCAATTCGCCCCATTATTCCCACATAATTTAACTAGCGCATCCTTTATAACTTGATGCCCTTGTTCTACCATCCCCTCTGCTTCAGGATAATATGGTGTTGCAACTTGTAGCCTTGCGCCAATACCTTTAACTAATTCTTGGAATTCCCCAGAAAATTCTGTGCCACCATCTACAGTCACCATCTTCATTACCCCATACCTATAAACCCATTCTTTCTTCAAGAATTCAGCTACATTACTTGCCTTAAGATTTACCAACAGTGCTGCTTTGACTCATCCTGATAGATCATCCTTGCTACTACCAAGAATTTAAAGCATCCTTCTTTTATATGAACTGCATCTAAACTGACCCAACCAAAAACAGTATCTTTGACCGTCACTCTACCTTTCTCTTTTGGCTTCCTGTAACTCCTACGCTGACATTCAGGACAAGATTTTACCCAATCTCTTACTTCATTCTTCATATTGGGCCACCAGAATCTCTCCCTAACTCTGCAATACGTCTTGTCTTGACCTCTATGTCCTAAATTCTCATGTAACTCCCTGAGTATTGTTTCCTTCCTTTTCCTAGTTTGAACAAGTAACTGAGGAAACAAAGCTTGATCCTTCCATAACTTCCCATCTTTTATAAAATAGCCTTTAGCGTGCTTTTCAATATTGCGCCAAACCTTTTTATCACAAAAATGTGTTTTACTACTGCCTTCCAGATATAGTCTTAACAAATCTACTCCCTCATCAGTAGATGCATCATCTTCAGAATACTCCCTCTCTTTGGGATGAGTGCTACTATCTTGACCTCCCCTTGAATCATCTTTGTCATCTGAATCTTCCACTGCCTTGCCTAGTGCACTCCTTGTTGCTACGTTAGCTTCAGCGTTCCCTAAATACAGTTGCAGACTACCTTTGCAAATATCCTGCGCATCATCAACATCTAGCCTTATGTATTTACAGACATTCTGCGCAACTAGTTTATTGTCATCACAGACAACCTTGCCTGCTAGTTTATTGTCATCGCAAAAAACCTTGCCAAATATTTCATAACAATAATTTATGCCGTTTAACCATATCTTATTTTCTTCAAATTCTTTGGCGTCCAAGTTTTCTACACATGGCAGTCTTCTAGATAATGAATCCGGAATAGTGAAAGTTTTTCCCTGCTTGTTGACCAAATCAAAATAAAATACATTAATCTGCCTTACCCACCTCGTCATGGGCGCATCTGGTAAACTTGGGCTACTAATCATTTGCACCAATGATAGCGCATCAACCTGCAACTCAAAATGTTGCCCAAAAAGCATCCATTGCAGCTTCTTAAGAATCTTTGCTACTCCGCATAACTCCAGCTGTCACCGGACAACCTACTCACAAGTTCAAGGGTGTTCCTGAAAGTGAGATGAGGCAAAAATTTTAGAGACTTCTTTGAAGCACAGAGGAAATGTTTGAGGAAGTGATTCGAAGGTGACTTGAAGGAAGAGCTACTGCTTCAAGTTATATTTGAGAAGAATATTAATATATTTTAAGGTAATACTAATATTCTTAGGATCTCACAAAGGGTTGTAAACTCAACAATCAAAGATTTAAATTTAGAAATGATTATTTGAGAAGATAAGGAAATGTACAATAATTCCTTCTTGATCATCACTAGAATCATCAAAATCTTGTGGGATGTCTTCTACAGATTGGACTGAGTGTTGCTGTTCCCTAAGGTTGAGAGGTTCCAGGGAGTGAGTGTGAGAAACAGGCCGTGTGGCTGTTGTCCTGCCTCTGGCACGAGCTCTAGTAGTAGTGCCCATAGGAGGAGTGCGTTGAACAGGTGCCATTTGAAGAATTTAGAAAACACCTGAAAAAGGACATAGTAGTGCAAAGAATGAGAACTACGGAGAATTAAATTATACTGTCACCAGAAGACCTACGCACAAGGTCAAGGGTGTTCCTGAAAGTGAGATGAGGGGAAAAGTTTAGAGACTTCTTTGAAGCACAGAGGAAATGTTTGAGGAAGTGATTCAAAGGTGACTCAAAGTAAGAGCTACTGCTTTGAGTTATATTCGAGAGGAATATTAATATATTTTAAGGTAATACTAATATTCTTAGGATCTCACAAAGGGTTGTAATCTCAACAATCAAAGATTTAAATTCAGAAATGATTATTTGAGAAAATAAGGAAATGTACAATAATAATTATTTAACTTGCAGTTTACCACTATTAACTATAAATACATTTTATAATTTAATTATAAAGAAACATTGAACCAAAATCCAACCCCTTTTATATCCATTACTCCTCCTCGCATTGACCTCATACCCATCCATCATTCCGCACACCACAGACCACCAAAATTACACCTGTTACACCTGGACCCTCCTCACTTACATCTGTTAACCCCTTAATTCTCCACTAACCATTCCGTTCATTCTCACTACCCCTTTTTTAATAACCCACAGATATTTAATAAACCTTTTAGCGGAATATTGTATTGACTATTGCGCTGTGCGTCGCTTATCAAAGAAAATCCTAAACACACTTTTGAGAATTGACAAATTTAGATTTAAAGTTTATATTAGCGCGGTTGAATAGTGAGTACACAAAGGGAAGTCACCGTTGCTAGGTAGAATCTCTTTCTGCGCTTTGAGTATGGATTTAGAACTCTGTTTTATTGATTTAATGAGCTTCTTTTGCCTCGAGTGTCACGTGGCGTGTGACAGATGCCTGGGTATAAAACGCAAGCTCTGTTGAGCGTGAGACATATACTTCCCACACTACTTCCCCTCTATTCCTCTTTTGATTATTTTTTTATCTATTATGTCAACTTGTCCTACTCCAACTCCCATGCCTCCTCACCCCAAAGCCGATGGTGGGCTTGTTACCCGACAATACTCCCAAGCCTGCACGGCTTGTGAGTTGATTGAATACTTTTGCGTTGAAAGCACGGCTACTTGAGGTCCTCACCAGAAATGTGAGTTTTGCCAATGGAGACGGGTGACGTGCGATGCTTTATCAAACAACTTGGACATCGAACAAAGTTTTACCAAGACCAAATACTGGGTAATACCAAAGAACAAAGAGGTGGTCAAAGATATATGGGACATGTCAATCAGGGATGATCAATCAGAAGCAGTTGAGGAGGAAGTCGAGGATACCACGGCAACCTGGGTAACCCAAGCCATGGGTAAAAAATGAGGGATGGAAGAGGAGGTGGATGAATTGGTTGAGGAAGATGAGGAGGAAGTCCCCATCCCAAGGCAGATGGTCATCAAAGATGACAAAGAGGAAAAAGAAGTGACAGTGGAAGTCACATTGAAGTTATTTTTAGAGGCTGATCCAGTTTTTGAAGCAAGTCTGCCTTTTTATTTTTTCAAAAGAAGTTTTTTACTGATGACCGTATGTTTAGAATTCAGAAGTCATTGCAGAAGCACCTATGGTGGAAGCCTCTATTGTGGGAGCTCCTATTGTGGAAGCGGCGCCTTTGATCCCAGTTGAGGAAACCCAACCAACAATAGATTCAAAGGAGGATCACGAGGAAACTCTTGACCAGGTATGGTCAAAGAAACCTCTCCAGGGTCAACAAACTTGGTTCATTGAAGAGTTAAGTGGTGAAGTCAAAAAGATTATCAATGCTGCCTCCTTTGACGTGGCTGAAGAGTTACTGGAGATTGGAGAAGTGGTACCGGTAGGAGAGGAGGAGGTATTTGAGAAATGCAGGAAGGAAATAAGGGTGATTTTGGAAAAAATGAAGAAATTGGTTCAAGAGAAAATACAGGAGAAAATTTAAAACGGAAGGAGGAAAAAAAGAAAGAAAAAGGAAAAGAAAGGAGAGAGCAATTTGTATATTTATTGTTTTGAATTGAGATATTTATTTATTTTTTATTTTGGTTGTTTTAATTGAAATTTTAATATTTATTTTATGAAATTTTGAAAGAAAAAGAAAAAGAAAGAAAGAATATTTGAATGAAGTTTTTTGTTTTACAATTTTGAAGAAAAAAGAAAAATTATTAAACCAAGAGGATTTTAGTTAAGAAAAGAAAGAAAATTTTAAATAAGAAAAAGAAAAAAGAAAAAAATATAGTTGATTAAAACAATTTTGTTTGAAATGAAAATTTAATGAGAGAAAAATTTGTTATTTGTGAAATTTTAGTTATTGAAGTTTTTTGAGGAATTTTGGTGATTTGAAAAGAAAGAGAAAAAAAATAACTTTGAAAAAAGAATTTGAAAGAAAGAAGTAATTTGTTTGAAGAATTTTAACAGAGAGATTTAGAGGTTGAAGTGAAGTTCAAGAAAGATTGTTGTGTTGAGTTTGTAAAAATTTTGATAGTTTGAAGAAAAGAATTTTAAGGAAAAAATGTATATAGAAAATTGAAAAGAGAAGAAATGAAAAATTTAAAGGAATTATTGATTTTTAAAAGGTTTTATGAATTTTAAATTTAATTTTGTTTTATTTTAATTTAATTTAATTTTATTCTATTTTAATTTTTTTATTTTTATTGTAATTTTAATTTAACTTTATTTTATTTTATTTAATTATTTTAAAGAAGGTTGAAAAACTTTTGAAAAGAAAAAAGAAGAAAGAAGAAAAAAAAACAAAAAATAAGGAGTTTTAGAAGTAAAGAAGTTTTAGATTTTTAAAAAGAAGAAAAGAGAAAGAAGAGAAAAAAAAGAGAGTTTTAAGGTTTTGGTTTTAAAGGATATTTAAGATGAAAAGATTTTAGGAGCTCAGGGGCGTTAGAAACATTGATGGCTGGTTCCCAGGATGTTTTGTCTGAGTCATTGAGGAAGCCTTCTCATTCCATGAGGTATTGAAGTTTCCCCTTGCGCATTCTTGAATTGAGGATATGGCTTACTTCCCACTCTAGATGGTCTTCTACTTCAACCGGTTCCGGAGGAGGTTTGTTCCTGCCCGGGTATGTTTCCCAAGCCAGTTCCAGGAGAGATACGTGAAAAACAGGGAGAATAGCCTGCCATTTAGGAGGTAGCTTGAGTCAAAATGCAGTTTTAGAGACTTTGGAGTCGATTTTGAATGGTCTTAAATGCCTTTCGGCTAGGTTCTTTGATAGTTGAGTTATTCGAATGTTTCGTGCATCGAGCCATACTTTGTTGCCTGGTTTAAAGGGAGGAGCAGATTGTCGATGTTTGTCGGCCTGTTCCTTGTACCTTTGAATCGCTAATTCCAGATTTGATTTAAGTTCTACTTAGATTCATGATATGGTTCGAAGATAATGTTCTGCAGGATGATTAGTTCCTACATGGATTGAGTTGAATCGAGGATGTCTTCCATAAACAGTTTCAAAAGGAGATTGTCATGTCAAAGAATGAGTTGAGTTATTATAAGAAAATTTGCCCAATGGTAACCATGTGGTCCAAATGTCTTGTTGGTAACTGACATACATTCGAAGGTACTTTTTGAGGATTTGGTTGACCCTTTCTGTTTGCCCATCGGTTTCAGGATGATAGGCCGTGGAGAGATTCCTCGTGATATTGAGTTGTTGACACATTTGAGTCCAGAATGTGGATACAAACAATGAGCCTCTATCTGAAATAATATCATTAGGTAAGCCATGTTTGGAAAATACATATTCTAGAAACAATTTTGACAAATCTTATGCTGTATCAGTAGTAGTGGTTTTAATGAAAATAGAAATTTTTGAAAAATCTATCTACTATTACTAATATAGCATCAAAATTATTAGAAAGAGGAAGTTGAGAAATAAAATTCATCAATAAAGATTCCCAAGGTTTAGAGGGAATAGGAAGTGGTTGAAGCAACCCATGCTTCCGGTGATGGGGAGCCTTATTCCTATTACATTTGTAACAAGCTCTTATATAGGCCTTGATTTCTCTGGTCATTCCTGGCCAGAAGAAATCCCTCGCTATAAACTGGTAGGTTTTATCTTCCCCAAAATGACTAGCTAATGTAGAATCATGTCAACTATTGAAAATCCATAATTTTATTTCCTTGTTGTTGGGTATGACTACTCTACCTTCAAAAACTAATAGACCTGATTCAATCCTAAATCTTTTGGCCCCTTGCTTTGAGAGTATTTTGTCTTTTAACCCTAAACAATAATTGTCCTTTGACTGAGCTTCGAGGATGTTGGATAGTGGATTTTTAAAAGATTGAATTGTCATTGAATTAAGTTGATGAGTCGTAAGCATTGATTTGTTGAAAATTTATTTCACATTTTCTGGGTTCTTTTCAGCAAATGTGTCCCCCCGCTGTGGGTAAACGTCGTCACAACTTGACAAGATATCTGGGACAATTCAGTTCTTACCTGGGCGATAAGAAGTAGAAAAAGGAAATTCAGATAGAAATTCAGCCCACCTGGCTTGACGCCTGGTTAACACTTTGGAAGACATAGGTTATTTCAAAGCGTTATGGTCAGTCAGGATCTGAAAAGGACTATCTAGGCTGAGAAGAAAAGAGCACCATTTTTTAAGACAATGAATAATAGCTAAAAGCTCTTTGTCATGAATTTTATAATTTAATTCTGCCGCAATGAGTTTGCGTTGCTCAAAAGCAACAGGATGAAACAATTTTGTTTCAGGATTTAATTGAGTAATGACCTCTGCGATAGCATAATCGCTAGCATCTTTCTCGACTATTGTCAAAGCAGAAGCATCAAAGTGTCAAAGAATTGGAGGTGTGGTAAACACAGTCTTTAATGCTTCAAATTCCTTTTGTGCTGTAGAAGTAAAAACAAAAGGAATATCTTTTCTAAGAAGAGAAGTAAGATTTGAAATAGTTTTAGAGTAATCTTTAATAAATCTTCTATAGAAATTGGGAAACCCAGAAATCCTTGAGGGGATTTAACAGTTTTGGGCTCAGGTCATTCCAGGACTTTTTGGACCTTTTTGTCGTCCATGACTAAACCATCAGTGGATAACGTAAAACCCAAAAAATTGATAGATTTAAGGTGGAATTCGCAATTATTGTGCTTGGCATAGAGACCCTGATCTAAAAGTCGATTTAGAACCTGTCAAACATGATGAATATTTTCATCTAGAATCTTCAAGAAATTTAAAATATCATCTACATAGACGACAACAAATTGTTTGACAACATCTTGAAAGATGTCATTAACAAAGGTTTGAAAATTAGATGGTGCGTTACACAATCCAAAAGGCATAACTAAATATTCAATACTTCCAAATCTAGTGCACATTGCAGTTAGTGGTTCATGACCTTCCACAATGCAAATAAGATTATAAGCGCCTCTAAGATCAATTTTAGAAAAAAAATTAGCACCATTGAAAAGAGTAAGAACCAATGACATAGGAGGAACAGGATATGTATTCTTCTTAGTGACTGTGTTGAGCTTTCTATAGTCAACACACAACCTAAGACTACCGTCCTTTTTCTTTACAAAAAGAACAGGGGAGCTGGTTGGAGATTTACTGGCTCTGATGAAACCTTTGGCTACATTCTCTGCAATTTAGTCTTGAAGAACTTGAGATTTGTCCTTTGACAAAGAATAGACAGGACCTTCTGGAGGTACTGGACCTATTAACTCTATTTGATGGTCGTAGGGTCGATGAGGTGGTAACTTATCGGCCTTGCAGATTGAGAAAACATTGAGGAAATTGTGATAGATTTCGGGTAGAGTTGATTTGGTTGTCCTCATCATCTTTGAGAGAATCTGTCGAGGGAAGACCAGAATTGAGAGAGCATAATTCAATTACTTCGAGGCATTTTAAATCCTCTTTGAGTGAATTCATCAAGCTAGAAGGGTTAGCCAATTGCTCATTTAGAGAAAGATCAGATGCTTGCAAGTCATCTGGCAGAGATTTTTCCTCTAGCAGGACATTGTCAGGCGGGTTGTTTAACTCCCTATAGACCTGCATTGAAGAATCAGAAATATACTTAGTGTGTCAGGTGATCAATCCCCGTGTCCAATCAATTTCAGGATTCCAATGCACTAATAAGTCATAGCCAAGAATGGTATCCTCCATCCTTGGGGCGTCCAAGACTGATAATTCCCACTCAAAGGGGGGAAAGTTCGGAAAGTTGAAAACCAATAAAAATTTCTTACTTACCCAATATTTGGGTTCCTCTGATTCAAACAAATAAATTGGAGTTTGATTGATATCTGTAAATGTCAGTTGTAAATTTTTGCCAAAAGATAAACTGACAAAAGAAATTGAAGCACCAGAGTCTATAAGACAACTGAAGGGGGTATCCTCCTTAAAAAGAATGAATCTCAAGTGATTTAAGGCAACTCCAGTCCTTATCAAATGGAGGTTCTGTGCACTGGGAGAGATAAGATAGTTTGCTTTTCACACAAGTAAACTATCTACTAGTTTTTCGACCTTGAACTATTACCTTCTCTTTCCTTCAACTTTACACAATCATCTAGCTTGTGCTTACCCCCACAATACATACATAACCCATTATCTGCTCGTCTCTTTCTTTTAGCTTCTTTAAGTTCCCCTTTTGGATCCAGTACTTTACTGATATCACCTAGGGTTGAGCTTTTTGGTCAAGGTTTGTCCTTTCCGTTGTTGGGTCTGGTTTGAGTCGAGGAGGATTGAGTTGGCCATGGGTGCGTAGAAGGTCCTGATTTAAAGTTTAGGCCTTGAGATTTGTTAGAGTATTGACAATGATGTAGTTGTCCTTGGTGAACTCTGTCAAGTTTGAGGGTTTGATTGATCAAATCCCTTAAAGTAGTCATCTTCTGACCATGAAGATTTAATTGATCCAGAATCCTCAAAGTAAGTCCCTTTTTGAAATAATACTTGAGGGCAGCATCATTCCAACCTACTCGAGTTTGAAGTGCTCTGAAGTTTGAGATATATTCAGAGGCTTTACCATTATCACTCATGCAGAGGAAGTCAAGTTCAATTTCTGCGTTGTCAGTTTCATTAGGGTCACCAAAAAGCATAAAAAGTTGGTCTTTGAACTTCTCCCAGTTATTAATGTGTTATTGAGTCTCTGTCGAAGAAAGCGTGAGAAGATAAGGTTTGAACCACCTTGCTGCCTTTCCGGCTAAGAATGAAGAAGCGTAAACAACCTTTGATTGGTTGTTATTGAAGGTTCAAGGGTCATTATGGAACAGGAGCTTGCATGTTTGCAAGAAGGGTTGCAATCTGTCTGGGTGTTCTCCATTGATTTTATCAGGAGATTTCATGGAAGAGTTTTAAATTTTGATCCCTCCAAAGGCATTGGATTTGAAAGGGTCTTCATGAAAGTCTCATGAAGTCTTCCTGAGAATTAGATGGCCCAGGTTCTGAAGGTTGACCAGAAGGGTGAGTAGCAGGGGCAGATGGTACCTTGTGCATTGTATCCTCTCCTTCTTCATCATCACTAGAATCATCAAAATCTTGTGGGATGTCTTCTACAGATTGGACTGAGTGTTGCTGTTCCCTAAGGTTGAGAGGTTCCAGGGAGTGAGTGTGAGAAACAGGCCGTGTGGCTGTTGGCCTGCCTCTGGCGCAAGCTCTAGTAGTAGTGCTCATAGGAGGAGTGCATTGAACAGGTGCCATTTGAAGAATTTAGAAAACACCTGAAAAAGGACATAGTAGTGCAAAGAATGAGAACTACGGAGAATTAAATTATACTGTCACCGGAAGACCTACGCACAAGGTCAAGGGTGTTCCTGAAAGTGAGATGAGGGGAAAAGTTTAGAGACTTCTTTGAAGCACAGAGGAAATGTTTGAGGAAGTGATTCAAAGGTGACTCAAAGTAAGAGCTAATGCTTTGAGTTATATTCGAGAGGAATATTAATATATTTTAAGGTAATACTAATATTCTTAGGATCTCACAAAGGGTTGTAAACTCAACAATCAAAGATTTAAATTCAGAAATGATTATTTGAGAAGATAAGGAAATGTACAATAATTCCTTCTTGATCATCACTAGAATCATCAAAATCTTGTGGGATGTCTTCTACAGATTGGACTGAGTGTTGCTGTTCCCTAAGGTTGAGAGGTTCCAGGGAGTGAGTGTGAGAAACAGGCCGTGTGGCTGTTGGCCTGCCTCTGGCGCGAGCTCTAGTAGTAGTGCTCATAGGAGGAGTGCATTGAACAGGTGCCATTTGAAGAATTTAGAAAACACCTGAAAAAGGACATAGTAGTGCAAAGAATGAGAACTACGGAGAATTAAATTATACTTTCACCGGAAGACCTACGCACAAGGTCAAGGGTGTTCCTGAAAGTGAGATGAGGGGAAAAGTTTAGAGACTTCTTTGAAGCACAGAGGAAATGTTTGAGGAAGTGATTCAAAGGTGACTCAAAGTAAGAGCTAATGCTTTGAGTTATATTCGAGAGGAATATTAATATATTTTAAGGTAATACTAATATTCTTAGGATCTCACAAAGGGTTGTAAACTCAACAATCAAAGATTTAAATTCAGAAATGATTATTTGAGAAAATAAGGAAATGTACAATAATAATTATTTAACTTAAAGTTTTACCACTATTAACTATAAATACGTTTTATAATTTAATTATAAAGAAACATTGAACCAAAATCCAACCCCTTTTATATCCATTACTCCTCCTCGCATTGACCTAATACCCATCCATCATTCTGCACACCACGGACCACCAAAATTACACCCGTTACACCTGGACCCTCCTCACTAACATCCGTTAACCCCTTAATTCTCCACTAACCATTCTGTCCATGCTCACTACCCCTTTTTTAATAACCCACAGATATTTAATAAACCTTTTAGCGGAATTTTGTATTGACTATTGCGCTGTGCGTTGCTTATTGAAGAAAATCCTAAACACACTTTTGAGAATTGACAAATTTAGATTTAAAGTTTATATTAGCGCGGTTGAATAGTGAGTACACAAAGGGAAGTCACCGTTGCTAGGTAGAATCTCTTTCTGCGCTTTGAGTATGGATTTAGAACTCTGTTTTATTGATTTAATAAGCTTCTTTTGCCTCGAGTGTCACGTGGCGCGTTATGGTAAGGTAAACTCTTACAGTCGCCTTGCTGTAAGCAGAATCCGGAGGAGATATGTGGATTTAGCTGAAAACCCCGTCCTTCCAATAAAAATAACAAAATGGGAATTCTAAATCACTAAGCTAACCAATCTACTTGAATCTGATTGATAAAATAATGAAACTCTAAAATAATTAACGCTTATTGAGATTGAGATAAAAGTGGCTGTTGATAAAGAAATACTGAATACAACAATTAAGGTGTACCAGTGAAAGATCCGAAAAGATTGACTTTTATGTTTTTATAATATTTTTAATTTTTATGAGACAGCAATAATCAAGTCCCAGTGATGAAGACCTTTCTAAAGATACCCTGTATGAAGTGTTATTTAAACTGTTGAATTGTATTTCTAAAATTTTATGTAAAAATAATAATGTTATAAGGGTATTACAAGTTATTTTAATTTGTTGAGTAATAAAAAATGAGACTGTGGTGGTTAATGATTAAGCTGTATGATGTGTCCCCCTTTTTCAATTTCGAGTTTGAGAAGCGCTTAAATATTCCTAGTCACGTGCCTAAGTTTTCCCCTCCAGAGCTCTTCCAGAGTCAATCCGGAGCCGGAACGGAGTCCGTACGGAGTCAAAGCGGAGTCCGTACAGAGTCTGTCCGGACTTCCGGACTCAATTTAGAACCTTAAAACCATAATAAAAAATCTAGAAAAATTACACATAATAGAGCTACTTCCCCTTTACATACCAAACTAAATTTCGTAGTCTGCGCAGCTCTAATTACCCCGTGAAAATTCATCAAAGTTAAGTAATTTTTGAAAACGTAAATATTCCTATAAAACTTTAAAATTCATTTAAAAATATAAGAAAAATAGTAAAAATTCTGGGAAAATTTCCCAAGGTTCTTGAGTGACTCGACTTAATACTTATAAATTTTTCAGACCGTAAAAATAAGTTTTCTCCGTAAAATAAATTGTTTTCGTGTAGGCATTCGCTCGTGACCAATTTCTTCATATTTAAAACTCAAATAAATTAAATAAAACCCTTTTATAAAAAATAATAACGCCAATCTTGCACGCCGTAATAACTCCATTTACGTATTTAGGTGCCGTACTAAACTTTAGGCTACCACAGCCTGACACCAGCTTAGACCAGGAGACCTAGACTCTACTCTAGTAAAAGTCTTAGACTCATAAAGGACAGGTCTATCATTACCTTCCTCATCCTCCTGCATCAAAACTGCGCCCACTGCGGACACACTAGAATCCACCGCTAGAGTAATTTTCCCAGCGCCTGGTCCATACTCCAATTTCTTCAAAAGAATATCTTTTCCTACAATCCTTTTCAACAACTCAAATGACTCATTGCATTCCTCTGTCCAATCCCATGCAACATCTTTTCTTGTTAAGCGCCTTAAAGGTGAAGACAACAAAGCAAAATATCGAAAAAAATTCTTACATATGTACAAATGCCTAAAAATCATCTAATTTCCGTAGTATTTCTTGGCCTTGGCCATGTAAGCACCTTATTCTTCTTTTTTTCTGCAATGATACTCCCTTCCTTGCATAGCACATGTCCCACTATATGTAGCGCTGGAACACAACAAGCAAATTTGGATCCAGAGATTGTTAATCCTGCCTCTTCTACCCTAAATAACACTCTTTCCAGAGTAATTGCATATTCCCAAACAAACCTTCTAATATATGGATTATCCTCTAACACTTCCCCATTGTAATTTCTGGCTGGTCCTTTTATACCACCATCATCAATGAAAATTCCCACATGATCTGGAATTTCATCCTGAAATATTCACATCAACTGTGCTTGGTATACCGCCACAGAATTTGTTGGGCCCTGCGGTAACCTTGTCAACCTGAAGCGCCCCAGTGGGGTTTCAAACGTTGTCATGGGTCTGGATGATTTGTCCAATTTGCGCTCATCATATCATCCCATAATATCACTAATCTGTAACATGCACATCCCACAAAAGAATACACAAACTCCTTTGGCCTTGGCAGAATTCCTGCGTCCTTTACCGTAACCTTGTTCATCTCCCTAAGATCATGAACAACCCTTAATTTACCATTATGTTTAACAACACAAAACACTGGACTTGAATAACTAGACATAGACTGTTCATACAAGCCAGACCTTAACCTTCCCCTAATTAATTCCGTATATTCTTCTCTTATAGCCGCTGGTATTGTAAAATCCTTCTTTTGCCACGGCGCATGAGGTATAACGGGAAAAATATAAGGTTTATCATAAGAGTGTTTCAACAAACCTCTTTCCTCTTCAGAAAACGCAATAGCCTTTTCTCTGAGAACCATAAATTGTAACAATAACTTCTTTTCTTCCTGCGACAACCAATCCTCTGGTCAAAAATTAACCATCTGAAGCCTCTCCATTGTGATTTTACTAGTAGGGGCAAATTCAGGTGGAAACTTTGTTAAAGGAGTATCATAAGGATTCCTAGACAGAGCCGGCCTCTGCAAATGAGGATTCAAATCCAGCATCGGTACATTTACTGGTTTAACCTTGACAGCCACTGGTTTATACTTGGACTCTAAACAGTGCTTGCTGCTTTCTTCATTATTTAAAATCAAACCCTTTCTAATATAACTACGGTTTACACCTAAATCCTGTTTCTGTCTTTTCTTTTTAATATAAGTATAACAAAATCCATAATCAAAGAAATTAAAAAGCTTAGGTATAATACATTCTACTGTAGTATTCCCAAGACACCTATGAAGTACCGCTTTACGCATCCCTTCTTGTTGGACTGACTGGTCACTATCTGGGTTCCTCTCATCCTGGGATATAGTAACACCTAAAATGCCAGTCCCTAATGAATATGTTGGTGCCTTCCTGGAGGTCTCCCTATCTCATCATCTGAGAGTTCCTCATAAAACTCTCATTCTTTCTCTAATCACGCAGCTCCAGAGTACTTAGTTTCCCAGACACCATCCTTAGGCACTACTAAGACTTCTGTTACTGGAATACCATCATCACCCATAATCCTTATTCAAATAGTCTTATTTAAACAATAATCAATAGTTACAGAATAATCCATTAAAATGGTGTGCCTAAAACTGGTTTAACTACACCCATTAAAACATAAAAATGTATATCCCTTGTTGCTCCCGTAACTCTAGTGTGTACATACTCTGCTACACCTATAACAGGTAACCTACCTCCACCAATTCCTGCAACAGTACCCTCAACATCTTTAACAGGGAGACCTAACTCCACCGCATCATCTACTGACACCACATTGATTTGTGAACCTGTATCCACTAAAGCTCTAATTTGCTTACCATTTACAGTGATCATTAAATACCCTAAGGGTCATGCGTAACGTGGCGCCCTAGGTAATCCAACAGCTGGCTGAAATGACTGCTCTCCAGCATCAAACTCTGCGCAATTAGCAACACTTTGTTTCCTGCACTTATCCACAATTCCATTCGCTACATCCGGCGCTACTGCTGTCAACACCCCCAATGGAACAGAAACTGTAGTCTTCAAACATTGCGCAACTAAATCCTCAACTGCCTTAGGAAAATCCAAGTGAGCCAGGAGCTGCATCCTCCATTTAGGTTGAGTCGTCTTCGCACCAGCCTTTGCTCTTCCAGGTGGATTATTTGGAGTATTGCGCCTTGTCTCTGGCATTCCTTCAATAGGTACCACTCTTTGCTGCACTTCCTCTGACTCCTTCATCATCATTGTTTGATCTTCTACCTGATGATCCACACCATAACCAACTGGTTCCATACCATCCATTTCAACATCCTCCATAGGCACAGGTGTATTCTCTCTAGTAGTAAACCCTACTTCCTCCATATCCTCTGGATTTGCATACCTAGCTCCAGCTCTTCTCGGCCTACTAATTGTAGGTGGGGCCATTTTCTTGTGCTTTGCTGAAAACATCTCCAAACGCGCTGCAACCGCTCCTTCTTTTACTTTAAAATCCAATACTGTGAAAGTAACTGCAAAATTGACTGACTTTGCATCCTTGCCTTTCTCTTTTGCTTCAGGCTCCTTGCCCTTACTTGACCTGCCCTCCATAGAATTTTTATTAATATGATCAATGACCATGGCTTTCATCCCTCGATCCTTGTCTTTGACAAGCTTAGTCCCATCTTCCAAAATTAGCATAGTTCCATCCTCATAAACTACCCTCTCTTCTTTATCTTTTTGAAGCGCATTACACCTCATCCTAGTATGTCCCTCTTTATTACAATAGTAACCACAATGGTTGAGGAGAACTTATGAGCCTAAACGATTCTTTTGCTTTTGCCGCTTCATTTATTTTCTTCTCCAGCTCTTCAATCCTTACCATAACTGAATACGGCTCCTTAGGGAAAAATTTTACTTTAGGAGACAACATCTGAGGAGACAATTGAACGCCAGACGCATCTTCGTCCATCTCCTTGTTATCCAAAGCAACGCTAGCTGCGCGACACTCAAATCAGCACAGCTTCATTTCCGCTTCCACTGCCATTTCTACTTCTTCTAATCCAGGGTACTTATAATTACTGTCCCTCTTCTTGACTATCTTTCCTTCATTATCCAAGTGCCTCTTTGCCCAGTCTTCCACTTCTGGTGTTAGCGCTTCACAAAACCAAGGTAAAGACGCATTAGCATCACTAAAGTCTTCATTACTGACTAAATATTCCAATTTTTGATCAAAATCCTCTCTAAAACTTTTAAATTCCCTAGGGTCTCAAACACCCCCTTTAGCTTTAGCCCTTTTTACCAAGACATCCAGATCCTTTATCGTATACTTAGTTTCCTTGGTAACTTTTGGCCATCTCCTGAGCATTTGTTCTTTTAGCGCTGACCAATTGCGCTCTTCATGCCCCTTTAAATCCTCTAAATCATCTTTGCACTCATTAGAGACAAAGAAGAGCACTTGACACACCATATCATACTTGGTTGCTCCATGAACTTCCGCCACTTGTTCAAACCTTCGTAAGAACTTCTTGGTGTTAATACCCGTAAAACACAAACTTTCATCTTAACATATAATTATTGTAGCTACCGTTTGTGGCAATGACGCCGTTGAATTAGGTGTTTTAACCTTCTCCTGAAATCCCTTAGATGAAGTTGCCATAAGATCCATTTCCGAAATATGAAATCGAAACAGAGATCACAAAATAATAAACACAAACTTGGTAATTAAACCCGACTATATTCACAATACAGCCCTACGCTATCCTCTGATAACGGCTATTGATCCACTTGTTGTAGACCCTATGACTCTTCCGCTGCAGCGTTGGCTTGATCTTGTCCTCTTGATGAAACCCTGAAAACTAAAAAATCTAATCAAAATACTAGTTGCAATTAGGCCACTGTTGGGACACCAATTGTAGAGAGTTCTAAAGTACTAAGCAGTAGACACAATGTGAGATGGGTTGGTTCTTCTTTTCAATTTCTAAAAACAAGCGCCTGCCACTCTTATTTTTAAAGACAGCGCAATAATGTGTAACTTTAATATGTGACTAGAAAGTTTATAAGTTGAGAACTGAGTTTTTAAAAGATTGGAAAAACAAGTATTACTATCTGGATATTTATATTCTTAACAAGCGCTAATATCCACAGCTACTCCCTCTTGAAGCTCTCTCTTCAAATATGTCTTATTATAGCAATAAAATAACTCTAATAATAGTTAATCCTCTGAATCTATATAGTCTCAAACAATTGATCGCAGAAAATTCTAATATCTTTGACTTCACAATTGTTAACTACTTGTATGTTAACTAACTATATGTCAAATTGTTCTCCCTTTATTACTAGATTCAATACCCTCTTTATATTTTTTCAGCGCTCTAAACACAGTTCCCTAGTGGATTTCCAGTTCTGACTCTAGCGCTACATTAGTAAAACAGTAACTAATCTATTAGTAAACTACATACACTGCTTGTAACAACTACAGCGCCTAAAACATACCCTATCCTTACTAACACTAGTATTAACTTGTCACACTCATGCTTGACATCTTGACATGCGCGCCCCTGAATGTACCTTTGTTTGTTTCAGCGCTACTTCCAAGTTTGACTCCTTCTAACGCTGATCCTAGTTGCTTTGATTTTCAACTAGTTAACCTCCTATATCACCAGTTTCAGTAAGCTACCACACTAGCCGCGGTGCAGTATACTTTGCACTTGAGCCTTTCCTTAAGCCATAATGCCTTCCTTAGTGCGTAATACACGATTATTGGAAAATACAAGTCCATATTTTTCAGCCCTTGCAGTCCTAAAACAATAAACACAATTCCCCATTATGCGGAACATCCTGCTGCAAAATCCAAGCACACAGACCCTGAATCCTCTTCCACACTTCTATTTCCCTATATCCTTGAAACACACAAACACGCATTATAGTTTAGCACTTCCTACTGTGCTATGAACCCCCTTTGTTCTTCCTGGACTATGTGAGCTGATTGGTCAAAAATCAAACTACCTGGGAGGCACATACCACAGCTAGTGATTGAGTCAATTTAAAAAAAAAATTGCTATGTTTTATTTTTATGGTTTTGTGTATTTAATACATTATGATAAATTACAATATTTGGGAGGAAGTATTTCTATTTTTTTTAGAAATATAATTAATTTAAATAGAAAAAAAATTCATGCAATGGCTAAAAATTCCTGTAATACATCTAAGAAAACATCATTTTGTATGGTATCATCAATAAGATTGAAGATTCGGATTCTGAAAAAATGGATTATTAATCAAGAATTCACTGGTGTTTTTTAATGTTCTCAGTAATTTTTACTAAAATGATTACAAATTCTAAAAGTAATTCTTATGAAAGATAAAAAGTAATTTTATGTCTTCTTATTCTTCAACTTTAATTCAAAAAGATGATCTAAATACTTTTCATTAAAAAGGTATTGTTGATTGAGAATATTGATAGTATTTCCTTATTCTGATTTAAATGAGCTTTAAATACACTTTCATAATGCTTTCAATAAAGACTCATCCATCCTTGATAAATATTTCAAGATGAGTTCAAAGTAAAGCTTAGTCTGACTTCAGCCTGAGTTCAGTCTGATTTCAGCCTGATTTCAGTCTGATTTCAGCCTGAGTTCAGTCTGATTTCAGCCTGAGTTCAGTCTGATTTCAGCCTGAGTTCAGTCTGATTTCAGCCTGAGTTCAGTCTAATTTCAGCCTGAGTTCAGTCTGATTTCAGCCTGAGTTCAGTCTGATTTCAGCCTGAGTTCAGTCTGATTTCAGCCTGAGTTCAGTCTGATTTCAGCCTGAGTTCAGTCTGAGTTCCATCTGACTTCAAGTTAAGGACTTGCTAGCAAGTCCCTCCCAAATATTGCATGGTGAAATTAATGTAGACATGATACTTCAGCAGCATGGCTTGATTGTCTAAAACCTCAAGTAAGTGAAGTTGATAAATGAATTTTAAATGCTAAATTATAACATTCAAACTGAAAAATTAAAGCCTTTCTTTGACCCCATACTTTGCATGTTAAAGTTTTGAAAATAGAATACTCACTTATTCTAATATAATCTTACAATGATAAACCCAAAAAGACACCAAATGTATACCAAAAAAACTCCAAAAACTCACCAAGAGTGCAAATGAAATCAGTAAATTTAATTATTATTTTTAAATGCAAAATGACTTTTACTAATATAAAAATTATTATGATATAAGAATTTCAGAAGCTTAATTTTTTAAGTAAGTAATATCAAAGCAAAAAGAAATAAAATAGTGAAAAAAGACTCAGATTTAAAGGACAATTTCTCAGCAACAACTGAACTGAATTCAAATTCTCTTTAATAGAAGTGAAAGGTAGGATTCAGGAGAGTCTTCAGTCAAAAGAAAAAATGAGATTTGAATAAACCTATCTCTAATTCAAACTCTTTTTTTAAAAATTGCATAAAAATCTGAGTATTGATATTGAACATTATAAGAACAGGGGTTTAATAGGTTCCCATTATCCAGGGAAGTGACCTTTATAGATTGAAGAATGAATTCATGATAGAAAGTGAGACCTAGCAGAAAAAAATTGAAAAATATTGATTTAAGTGTGGTGGAGAAAATCAGTGAAGAAGTATAAAATACTAATCTAAATCTTATGTTCAGGTACTTGTATAGAAGTTAAAAACCTAGATGATTATAAGATAAGCATTTCAGAAGCCCTATTCTCTAATTATATAATATCAAAGCAAAAAAGGCTCAACTTTAAACTTCAATATATCAGCAACCACTGAACCAAACTCAAAACTGTTTGTGGGAGATGAAAGATAGGTTTCAGGAGAATTATCAGAAGGAAGTTATATTTGAATAAACATAACCCTAATTCCAAATTATTTTTCAAAATTACATAAAAATTTGAGAAGTAATAGTGAAAATTACAACAAAAGGGGTTCAATAAGTCCACCATTATCCAGAGAAGTGTCCAATATAGATTGGAGTATGTATTCATGAAATAGAGAAAGAGATATCAGATAGGCATGAAAAAAAAGGAGATGACACTTACCTTTTAACTTTCTATTTATCTGAAAAGAGCACCCAAAATGAATGAAGTCTTTACTTGAATTCAAAGATAAAGGAGCTTTTGTTGTTTGGTGATGATTTTCAGAAGAGTTGAAATTATTTTCAATGATACCATTTCCCAAACTGAAATCACTTATACACTTATTATCTGGAAAATATAAGCCATGAACTTTGATTTTAGAATGTTATTTTATATGTTTTCAGTGATAGGATTGATATAAGAGAATATTCCAAAAGTAATATAGTTTAAATCATTTATATTGGTACAAATATTTCTGTGAAAACCAGAATGATTAATTATAAAATTAGGAAATAAAATATATTTCTTTCTAATTCCTTCCCATTCTGAATAGCACCAATTTGGTATTCCTTCTCTTGTCTCAAGTTTATCATTTTTTTTAAAAGATTTATTGCATAGTTTTTAAGAGGAAGAGGGAGAAAAGAATTAAAAGAAGGAAAGGAGTCTCTTGGTAAAAAATCATTATCCTTATAAGCTTTTGATAAACTATTTAGCAAAATATAGATTCTTATAGAATCAAAATAAGTAAAATCTCTTAAACATGAAACATAAATTAACACACTTAACATGGGAATAATTTTTAATAAAACCTGGTCTCCATCCAATAATGATCATGATAACACCCAACATATTCTTATTTTGAATCAGTAAGCAAGCCAATGTTATTTTATATAGTGCTGAAATGATATCAGATAGTTGTTTAAAAGCTTCATCTTTAATAACATCAAATGAATTAACTTCAAAAAAAATCAAGGTTTAAATTAATTACTAATTACTGCTAAAACTTGATTGTCTCCTAAATCTGTTAGATATTTGATATTTGTGGTAAATTCTTTGGATATTTTTTATTAATTTTAGTTCTATAATAATTCATATTTAAAATATGGGAAAAAAAAGTTTTAGGATAAATTTCATTTTAAAATATAATTTTTTTTGATAAGATTAATTACCATTATTTTTTATTTAAGATATAGATGATGATTGAAATGATGTATATATTGAAGCTTATGATAATGAAAAAAGGATGGTAAGGATGAAGATAGAGAAGTAAGGCTTAAATCAGAAGAAAAAGAAATTTATTTTTCTTAAATAAATATTTATTTGTCAAAAAAAAACAAAAAAAAGTTCAAATTTAAAAAAAACTCACATAATTTAAAAAAAAGACCTTAAAAATTTGGCTGGTAAAATTATTTAAAATAATTATTACTTCAAATGAAATCAATTTTTTTTTCTATATAAAATGGAGAAATAATAATGATATTAAAAAAATTAATTGAAAAATAATTATAAAATAAAATAATATTATAAAAAAATTGTGCATAAGCCAGCCAGAAATCTATCACTAGCTATCTAGCTGTTTTTTTTCTACTTTTAATGGGAGAGTAAGGATAGAGGCCATAAGCCTGTAATAATTTTTGCCACCAGATGTCAACCTTCTGAGATCCCAATTCTATTTTGATCTACCTATTTTGTATAATTCTCTAAATCAATAGGTTGGTGCACCAATGTGTGATGGATAATGGAAGCTTCATGGGTGATATCTATGTAGATTATCTCTGTTAGACTTATGGAGTATGGATATGGTACATAGAGTCAATATGTTAAAGAATACTGTACAAAAAGTGAATAGGAACAACTGTTGTTTAAAGAAATTTTTATAATACTAAGCTATAGACACAATCCAATATGGGTTTGTTTTCCTATCAAAAATTAATTTATGAAAGAAGTGCCTGCCACTCTAACTTTAAAGGCAATGTAGACACACTGTAATGTGGTGGTGGAGAAAAGAATAATAGAGAGAATCTTCAATAAGAGACTTTTTAAAAGAGAAAATTAATATATTTTAAAATAAGTAATATACTGATGGCTAGATATATTCTCATTAAGTTCTAGTACTCTCATTAACTCCCACTTTGAAGTGGTATCTCTAATACTACCCTTACTGTAGCAAAAAAATAACTCTACAGAACTTCTTCTGGCTATGTACACCTTCTTATGCACACAAAAATATAGTATATCTATGTTTCTTTTAATTTAATATAATCCTTTTCAGTGTATGCTAGTATTTAAGTATAATTTAAAAGTAAATTTTTATGTTCCTACTACTTATTTATAAATGATTTAGGGATTAAACCTTAGGAAAAGACCAATAAAATAGTTATGCTCAATATTATTCACAATATTTGGATTGGTGTGAACTAGTGGTGGAAAATAGGTTAATAAAATATAATTATAGCTAATATGAAGATAATATCAGTTTATAAAGGTTTTTAAATATATTTTTATATGATAATAATTGATTTATAATGTTTATTTGAGTTTTAGTAGGTAAATTATTGATCAATAACCCATCAAATCCTCCCATACTTATACCAAAATCCACTGGAGTGCACAAACCTTCAATCCAGATGTTGTCACTGCCTTACCCGGAAATTACAGCACTGTGAGGGCTCATAAACTCCCCATGGAGTCCACTTCAAGAAGTTTCAACATGAAGACCTCCATTAAGGACCCTCAATCACAATTAATGATATCACACACCCATACCATAAATAGAGAAAAAAGATAAAAGCAGATACCATAAAGAAACAGGTAAAATAACTCAACCAAAGAGTATAAAATGAAGCCCAAAGCATATAAAGAACCAAATAACCTGTCCAAGCCCCCAAATACATTCCCAAGAATTCATATTAACCCAGTAATCATATCCCAACCCATAAATATGTGAAAATACATCAAAGGAAGCAGATTAAGTTGTCCAAACTGGATATATCACCACACAATATGGGGGGCACACTTGATAGTAAGTGCACAACCTTGAACCATAAATCATATCTTTTTGAGCCAACATTAAATTATTGATGAAACCACCAAGAAAAAATATTGACATTCTGGTGAACTCAATATGAATACAACTTGAACATTTAATGAAGCATAGGTAATAATACCTTGAACGAATCTTGAGATATGAAGAATGAGATTTTTTTATAGAGATTTTAATACAGTGCAGACCACACCCAAATTATTCTGAAAAATACATATTTTCTAAACTTTTTAAAAAGTTTCTTTGCAATTTTAAAAAAAAGAACACCAAAGTATAGATTTGGCAAGACACCATCTGACATAATTATCTAAGTTTCTCTGGCCAGCAATACATGGAGAAACTATAATTTAAAATATGTCAATTTGTTCATGAAAGATTATTTTGTGAATTTATATTATTTACTGTATTATTTTCAATAATTGAAAAATTGTATACTTATTTTATGAATAGATAGTATTGAATATTATAAATCATTAAAATATCTAAAGAAGGTGCAAAAATCTTAAAAATGATGTTACAAAGACTTTACTTAGACATATAATTTTCAAATTAAATTGACATACTATATTTTAATAGTAAATAAAAATATTTTCATACTAATATTTATTAAAATTTATTTCCCTTCATCTTCAAAATTTTCAAAATATTAAAATGTAGATTTTTTTTGATTTAAGTAAATGAAGAATATAACAGTATAGGAATTGTGGATTTTTAGGATTCAAGGAATTTATGTGACCTCTTTTTTTAACTTATTTTCTATATTTTATATTTTTTGTATATTTATTTTGTATTACTATCTTCTTTTATTGTCTTTTTTTACTCCCTCTCAAGAATACCCCACTCTTTTCCCTTTGAAATATTCCTTATTCCTCACCACATCTTTCTCCCCACCCTTTTCACTCCCTTCTTCATAATTTTCAACCACTATCCACATTTGCCTCTCCCTCTCCCTCTCCACCCCTCTCCTTCCAGTTCTCTTATCTCCCCATTCTTCCCTAACACTTTATTTTTATATACATAAATAGGGACTGATTTGAAAGGGAGGAAATCACGGTTCAAGGATTATGGAGGCAAGGTAAAGTGGAGGAATGGGGCTACAAGTGTTGGGGAGGCTGGAGAGAGGGGTGAGGAAGGGTATATGGGGTAGTGAAAAGGTTGGGAAAGGGTTGGAAGGGAAGGTGAAGGGTTTCTGAGGCATTTTTAATGAAGAAAAGGGTCGGGGAAAGGTTGAGAGGGGTGAAATGGGGATCAAAAGAGGATTGAATACAATGGGGCTGGGAGGGAAGACAAGAATGTGTTGATAGAATTTCAAGGGATGGGGATTGGTGCAAACTGAGTGTGAAAATAGGAGGATGGACTCTGTTCTTTGGGCAAAGAACAGAGTTCACTTCCATAAAATGTTAGCTGAAAAATGAAATATATAAGGTGAAACAATTAACTCCAAAGTAGTTTTATACATAAATTAGTATTTTAAATTGGATACTAAAGCTGTAAATTTACATTATCATGTAAATTATTTTTGAATTATTGTATATGGATTTGTATAATTGATCACTAACTCAACATACAGATGTATTGATCATTATTTATATACATTGTAATATAGATAATGAGAAATAATATGATATAAAAAATACCCATATAATATTAGTATAATTTTTCTTTCAAACTTTTTCATTTAATGTGGTTGATAATTATATATATGATAAAAAAAATAGGTATTATAGAAAATAATTTTAAACAAAAAAAATTGATTCAATTTTAAACAATTTTCATAGGCCTCATTATGTGAGCTTACATAGTTTAGAATGTACATGTGAGTTCTGCTAATGAGGTGAAAAAAATCTTCTACATGAATCATGGGCCTCAAATGAAGATTTACCACAAGATATATTGATTAAATTATTATTATTTTCTTAATTTCTTAATTTCTGATTACTATATGTACCATAATAAATAAATTTAATTAATAAACACTCAGGGAAAGAAAAAGTATAAAATTTCTTTATATATGTATTATTATTTAATCAGTATGAGAAACAACTCTCTGAGATCTCATAATTTCTAAAAATCTTTTATCACAATAAATACATACAATTTTTTAATATTAAATATCTGAGCTTTGATAGAACTTAGATTGAACTCTCAATGACAACTTATGCATGACTGTGGTTCAACCTTAGCTAAACTGTGAGAAGTTCTTTTAATTTCTTAAAATTAAAAAAAAATTATTATAATGTTGTGGCATTCCACATCTGGGTATGCCACTTATGTTTATTTTTGAAGATTAGTAGCAATTTTCTGAATTATAAGGCTGGATATTTGGAATTTAGGAATGTGATTATTATCATTGGATAGCACAGATTTTTCTCTATCTTTTATGTCTTGATGGTTTTTTATCATATTTTACTGTTTTCTTACTGTTTTACTTGATTTAGTGGCTTATAGTATTATTGGTGGCTATGGTGTGCTGATGGAATTGCCACTGAGCTCCAGTGATCTGGTGTGCTCCAGTGCGCTCCAGTGATTTTCCGGTTCAAAAGCAAAGTGTACTGGAAAAATTCTGTCATTGTGGCCAAGTTTGGTCATGGTGGCAAAATTAACTCACTGTGGCAAATTTAGCTCACTCTGGCCAAGTTAGCTCATTATGGCAAAAAGAGCTCATTGTGGCAAAATTTGCTCACAATCGGAAAGTCTGGTCACTGTACCAAAGTTTGGTCACTGTACCGAATTTTGGACACTGTATTAAAATTTGGTAACTGTGGAAAAATTTGGTTAGAATTTATTATGCTTGTTAGATCAAAAGTTTATTGTAGATCCTATGCATGAAGGGTATTGTTGGAAAGGTCTGGAGTAGGAGAATCAGATAGAAAGGGGGAGAATGTTATTCTTCTACATGTTTTTTTCTTTTTAGTTTCAATAATAAGGGTCTTTATTGAATATAATTAAAAACCACATCCATATTTTCATTACTCAACATTATTTAAATAAAATTGCAATACCCTTATAACACTTATATTTTTCATACCACTTTTGAAATACAACACAACAATAATATATTCATCACATATAGGGTATCTTTGGAAAGGTCTCAACCTCAGGGACTTGTTTTTATTTTAATCTCATTAAAAATAAAAATCTTATAAAAACATAAAAGTCTTTCTTTACAGATCTTTCACTGATACACCTTAATTGTTGTAATCATTATTTCTTTCTCAACTGCTGCTATTTTCTAAATCTCAATAAGCATTTATATAAATCAGAGTTTCATATATATATTTCAATCAATTCAAGTAGACTAGAGAGCTTAGTTATTTGAACAACCCTTATTTTACTTAGAAGGACAGGGTTTTCTTTGGTTTATCCAACTCCTTTGGATTCTGCTTACAGCAAGGCGACTGTAAGAGTCTACCTCCATATTTGGCGCCCAAGGTGGGGTTCAAAATCTCAAGCTTTTTCTAGGACTTATTTGGATCTAGCAATTTCTTAGCCTGAAAGAGGCATATTCTTTGGAACTCTAATTGATTTTATTTTATTAGCCTGCAAGAGGCTTGCTTATTTTTAATGGTTTAAACATTTTTTTTACTTTATTGGGATGTCTTCTGCAACTGCTTCTGGATCTTCTCTTCCTCTCACTCCTTCAGTTAGGATTGTTTCTCGGGATGGCCAAAAGTTTAATGGGGAGGAGGTTAAATTGTTTATTAGCAGGTATGAAGCTGCTGCTGCTGTTGATGGTGCTTCTCATGTGGATATGGTGAAGCAGGTTAGATTTTTTATTGCTGATAGGGAGGTGGAAAAAGAAGTCATTGCTTTGCTGGCTTTCAAGGATAAGGATTGGGTAAAGCTGTCTAAGGCTATTGTTGATAGATGGGGTGTTAGGTTTACTATGCTGTACCTTAATAAAATTTTTGGTGATTGGCAGGCAAAGTGTGATGTTTCTTCCATGGCTGATTTTAAGAAGCTATGTGTTCAATTCAATGAAGTGGTCAAATATCTTATTCTGGTGGACAAATTGGTGAATTAAAATCAAGCTAAGGATCTGTTCTGGTCAGCTTGTAGTATGGATATTCAAATGGACGTCTTAAAGGATCTCTCAAGAAAGGATTTGATAAAGGAACTACCCAATGGAAAACAAAAACTTCCGGCTTTAGAGGTCATCAAAGAAAACATTCAAGCCCATCTTAAATTAATGGCTTTGGAAAAGTATCAGGAGTCTTGCACTCAGTATGTCAGCAAGGTTAGTGAAGTTTTGGCTGAAAATAACAATATCATGGTCAAAGCTCAAGAAGCCAAGAAGGCTCAAATGGGACTACCGGTGGCAAACGTTGAGGGAAATGTGGAAAACAAGATGGTTGATCATTTGGCCAATTTAATGAAGCAATTAAAGATTTTTGTCCAAGAGACTCAGAAGGCCAATAAGGCCCCAATTGCTTCTTTGTGGACTTCTACTTCTTATCAATCAAGGGGATATGAATGTAAAAATTTTAATGGCAATGGCAATGGCAGGAATGGGAATGTTAATGGTGGAAATGGCTTTAGAGGTGGCTATGATGAGACAAAGGTGTGCTCCTATTGTAATAGGAGGGGGCACAGAGCTGGAGTATGTTTTACTCTAGATAAAGATTTGGATGCTGAGAGAGTGTTATTTGATGGAAAGGTTTATAAATTTCCTGATGGATCATTCATCAAGCACAGCAAAGGACAAGTGCCTTCTGATTTGGTTAGAAGGAATATGGCAGCTGAAAGAAGAGCCCAATTTGAAGAATTAAAAGACAATGATGATAATGCTAAGGGTGGCAAAAATGGTGATGGTAAAATGGTGGTAAATCTGATAAAGGTAAAGAGAAAGAGGTCAGTAAGGCCACATTTTCAACTTCTTTTGGTGGTTTGGAGCTGGCAAAAGTTGCTAGAGTGGAGGGTAACTGTATGGCTGGCAAATATGATGTCAATGCTGCTAGAAGAGCAGCTGCTACTAAAGCTAAAATAGCATTCAGAGCCAACTAAAGGCTTAACCTGGAAAGGCAATTAACAAGACAAGGCCTTACTCTAAGGGAAAAATTTATAGAATTCAGAAGGGAATGGCTGATATGGGGCCTCCTAGTTATGGCAAGTTTGATTTAAATGGTGAGTCTATTCCAGAAGATGATTCTGATTCTGAGGAGGAAGTACCTTTGGCGTCACTACACAGACCAAGTTTTAGCGGTCCCATCCCAATGGAGAAAGTAAGAAGGACTAGCAATGGATCAGGATTAGAGAAAGACGCTGATGATGGAGCTAGGGTTATCAGTAGTGAAGATGGCAACATGCATCCTCAAGAGGTGCCCATTGCCAAGGTAATTAAGTCTAAAGTCCAGTACAAATGGCCAGTAGTATCTGGTCAAGAGAATGTGATGGAAAATGTTTTAAATAGGGTGAATCAACTTCAGATTCCCTTATCTTTACGAGAGCTATTCACAATTAGTCCGGCACTTTCATAGAAGAAAAAGAAGCATCTGACGAGGCGACAGGTTACCTCTGGAGAGGTGGAATATATTTGTGAAAATGCTGAGAAGTTTGGGGAGAATGTCAAAACACATTTTTCTGCTCCCCTGGATTACCTGGTGGTAACTCTTAATGGTAAAGAGGTAAAGGCCTTGGTCGATTCAGGGTCTTAAATTCATTTGATTTCTTTAGAGCAAGAAAAGATTATAGGCTTGCCAATTAAAACTGGTGCTGGGGAAAACCTCAGAGGTAATGGAGGGCATGCAACAGAGCTGATGGGTACAGCTGAGCATGTCAAATTAGGTATTGCTGGATCTATTGGTAAGGTTAACTTTTATGTGGCCAGAGGGGAAGTTAAAAATGTTCTTGGTGGTCCTTTTTTGATGGATTTTGAAGCCCGGATTGGCTATCAGTCTGGCATGGGTATTAGTTTGGAGATTACTGGAGAGGATATGAGGAGGCTACATATGCGGTTGGCACCTCCTGGAGATGAATGTTGGGAGACACTGCCAGGGATCACTACTCTGTTTCAGTGTTCTACTTGCATCAAGACACGGTGTATTAAAGGGATGGCTTCTGGTGAATTGTGTTTAGAGGGGGATTATGGAGACCCTCATTTTTTGGGGTAGCAGGGGCTGATCACTCTAATGTTGCAATCTCTCCCCAGGATGAAATCCTGCATTGCAATAGGTCAGGTCACTTGGAGATAATTCAAAAGTATTTTAAATTATTTTCTGTTAATAATATGTTAAACTGTTATTATGTTTTCAAATTTTTGGTTTGTCTCACTTTTCTGTCAAGCTTTTTGATCCCATTCAAGAATGGATCAAGAGGGAAGATGGGAAATATTATATTGAATAGAAATTGGAATAGTTTATTTTCTGACCTCCAGCAAGAGGGTAAACTGCAATTATTTCATCAAAATTCTATAAAAAATCTTTGTATAATTAAAACACAAAAAAATAATTTTTGTGATAATTTGATTCTGGTCCTCCAGCAAGAGGATAAACTGCCAATTTTTTTACGGGTGATTTTATGATGGATAAGGGAATTAAAGGTGTTGGAAATTTTTTTGATAAATTAGATGAAGGAAAAGGGAAAAGGGTTAAATTTAAAAATGAAATAAAATATTTTCCTACTTTTATTGATTCCGATTCTGACAAAGAAGAGAATTTGTCAGTATAGTCTAGTATATAAGTATGATATAACAGTATTTATTTATGATCCTACTACTTATTAATAAATGATTTAGTGATTAAACCTCAGGGGAAGACTAATAAAATAGTTATACTCAAATGAAACTCACAATACTTGGATTTAAATGCATGCTAGTGGTGGAAAATAGATGAATAAAATATAGTTATAGCTTATATAAAGATAATAACAATTTATAATGGCTTTACAATATATTTATGAATGCTAATAATTGTATTGTAGTGTTTTTTTGAATTGTAGTAAGTGAATGATGATAAATAACCGTCAAAATCCCTCCTTACTTATACCCACATCCACTGGAGTGCACAGACCTTCAATCCAGATGATGTCACTGCTATCCCCGGCAATTAAAGCACTGTGAGGGCCCATCACCTCCCCATGGCGTTCACTTCAAGCAGATTCAACACCTAGACCTCCAGTAAGGACCCTCCATCACAATTAATGATAACACAGATCTATACCACAAATAGAAAATCCAGATTAAAGCGGATACCATAAAGAAACAGGTAAAATAAGCAATCAAAAAGAGATTTAATGAAACCCAAAGCATATAAAGGAAAAAAATAGAATGTCCAAGCCCCCAATAACATCCCCAAGCATCCACATTAACCCAGAAATGACCTTCCAACCCATAAATCCATGAATAACCATCCAAGGAAGTAAATTAAGTTGTCCAAACTGAGTGTATGCACCTGATATAGATGTCTATGCATCTGTAGGCGTTTTGAGTCCAGTGATTTTGTCCATATGACCAAAAATAAGCAGAAAAACAAAGGTTATAGGCTATTAAGGGGCTAAAACCCACTTATCTACCTAAATATACATAATATACTGCATATTTCACTGAATATGAGATTCATGTATACATATAAGCTTATGTATGTCAATAATTACTTCATATCACTTAAGATAAGTATATTATGACTACATTAACACCTTAATAAGTACTATTAGGCTATGGATAAGCTATTTAAACTACTATAGTTTATATAATAGAATAATAATTATATATATATATAATAGAATCATATATATTATTATTTTAACCTTATTTTTAAGATATAAGCTTAATTTACTTAAGGTTATCTTATTTTAAGCATAAGAAATACTCAGTACTAGGGATATCTAGGCTGAAACTCCCTCACCCAAAAAAAACAATAAAAAAATGTTAAGACATTTTAATTAAAAGTAAGGAGTGAAATAGAAAAATTTAAAATATATTATTTTTTTATAATACATATACTGAATAAACAGTATTATTTTGATTTAAATTTTTTCAAGAGGTTTTTAAAATCAGAGATTTCATTTTCTGGAATCCACTGGTCATATTCATTTGATTTATTTTTAAATCTTAATAGATACTCAACTCCCTTTTCTTTACTAAGGTGTCTCTTTTTAAGTATCTTTTCAATGTCTGCCTTTTCAACTATTTCTTCAGGTTGCTGTTTATGCCTTCCTTATTTTCTTGGAGATATAGCAGTATCATTAGAATGGTATGGTTTTATAAGAAAAATAGGAAATACTGGATGTTTTCTATCATATGGTGCATATAGAATAGCCTCAACAGCATTATTACCAACCATCTTTTTAACTACAAATGGCCCAATGAATGGATCCTTCAATTTAACATTACCATTTAAATTGAAATGTAGTGTTGAAATAAGGACTTCATCACCCTCTTTGAACATTTGTTCTTTATGGGCTTTATCCCATCTTTTCTTTTCATACTCAAACGCCTTATTTATACATTCTTGAGCATTTTTTCTGCATAATTCTTGCATCTGAAGAAAAGATTTAGTACATGGATGGATATCCAATCTAGGTAATATATTAAGAGTTTTAGAAGGGGTATTAGGTACATAACCCAACCATAACTCAAATTGCTTTTTGCCAGTGACAGAATGTACTGTACTATTGTATGCAAATTCTAAACCTGGAATAAGGGTTACCCAATCATGCGTGAATTTGTCATTTTCTTTAAAATTAAGACCAAAAGCACAATATCTTCTTATCATATCTTCTAAAGTTTTTATCATTCTTTCTGCTAGCCCATCAGTTTGTGGATGGCGTGCTGTAGAAAGTTTTAATTGACACCCTGAAACATCCATAAGTGATGTCCAGAACTCAGAAATAAATTTAGGATCTCTGTCAGAAACTATTGCTTTGAGAAACCTGATATATTTAACATTTGTGTCCACCATAAAAAAGCTAAGTCCTTTGCAGAAACCTCTTTATGGGTAGGAATAAATTTACACATCTTTGTAAATCTATCTACAATTACCCAGCAGGAGTTATAGCTCTTATGCCCTGCTATTGGCAAACCTGTTACAAAGTCCATGTTAATAATTTCCCATGGAGCTTTTGGTTGCTCAATTTGTTGTAAAAAGCCAGCTTTTTTGCCTGTTAATCTTTTAGATTTTTGACAAGAATCACATGTCTCAACATCCTCGGACATGTTAATCCACCAAGCTATGTTTTTTACTCTGGTTAATGTTTTATGGTAGTAAAAATGACCTGCCAATATATCATCATGACATATACTTAACATTAACTCCTTCATTGAAGGGGGTATTACAATTACATTACTTAATTTTTTTCTGTAATATATAAAACCATCCTCAATAGAAAAATTTTCCTTTTTCTAATGCCTCTTTATACTTATTTGGTAATGTTTTTATTAAAACATTCATTGAAGCATTAGATGGATCATTTAATATTGTAGTGAGTTTACTCAAGTCAGGATCTGAAAAATACATATCAAGAATTGATTGCATAAATTCATCCTCAAGATCTACAATACCAATGCCATAAATGTTAATAATCTCTGATTCAGGAACATAAGCAGGATTATCATCATTATTAGGCAGAGGAACTCTAGATAACAGATCTACATTAGAGTGTAAGGTTCCTGCTCTATGTGTAATAGTCATCCGTCCTCTGTATTCTTGTACAGATAATTGCCATCTAAACATATGTCTAATAGGAGTTGTCATGTTTAAGAGTGACTTAACTGCACTACAGTCAGTTATTAACTCAAATTTTTGGTCTTCAAGGTAATAATGTAGTTTCTCAAGAGCCCATACTACTGCCAAATATTCAAGTTGAGTAGCACCATATTTCAATTCACTACTTCTCAGAGTACGTGAAATATAGCAGATTACTACTTCTGACATTTTTCCTTCAATAAGTTGTTTTTGATGCAAAGCAGCACCCAGACCAATAAAACTTGAATCTGTATATAATACAAAAGGTAATTGGAAATATGGTAATCCCAAGATAGGAGCTTTCATCAAACATTCTTTCAACTTATCAAAAGCCTGTTGTCTTTCATTATTCCAAATGAAAGCTTCTGATTTCTTTATCAGTGTGGTCAATGGTTCAGCAATTGATTGGTAGTTTTTTATATATTTTCTATAATAACCACACATACCAAGAAAAGATTGTACATCCTTTACATTTTGAGGAATGCCAATATTCTTTATTGCAGCTACTTTATTTTGGTCTACACATATTTGTAAGTCAGATACAATATTACCAAGCACTTTTAAAGATTCAAAACCAAATTTACATTTTTTCAATGCAAGGGTCATTTTTATTTCATCCATTTTCTGAAATACTTTCTTTAAATGGATTAACTGTTAATCATAAGTTTTAGAGAACACTATGATGTCATCAATGTATACCATAAACCATCCTTCAATCATTTCATTATGGAATGTTATATCCATTAACTTCTGAAATACTGATGGAGCATTTTTTTGTCCAAACGGCATTATGACATATTTATAAATTCCCATATGTGTTGTTATCAACAAAAAGTTCTGTGAATTCTTTTCAACAGGAATTTGATGGTACCCTTTATTTCCATCAAGGCAACTTATATACTTAGCACCTTTAAGGGTAGCATGTATAGAGGCAATACTTGGCAAGGGATAATATCATCTACTGTAAATGTATTTAATGCTCTATAATCACCGCACAGTCTTTCTTTATCTTGTTCATAAGAAATTAGCACTGGTGATATTAAACAATATTTTGGTGTAGTTTCATCCTTCTCAAGAATGTTCATTTTCAATAACACCTTAATATTATCCTCTATGTCTTTCCTCTTCATTGGTGAAGCAGGGTATGGTTTCTTTTTAAGACTAGCAGGAATATTATCCATATCACAGGTTAAACTAATCTTCATTTCATGATTTTTTACAAGGCCAAGTTCATCTGTTCCATGTTCAAAAGCCATTGGAAATGCTTTAATTAATTCCAAAATATTATTTTTCTCAGCTTTACTTATGTGAGTGCCAAATGATGCTTTTAAAATTTCTGTTTCAAGAAGTTCCATCTCATTGGATTCTCTTCCTTTGCATGGAATATTTGTTACTGACTCAATGTGTAAGACTGTGTTAAAAAAATTTATTTTAAATTTCCTTTTACCATTCATGCCAATTGTAAAATTGTTATTAGCAGGTTCTAATTTCACACCAAATTTAGTCAGAATATCATTTCCAATGATAAAACAGTTACTAAAGTTAGTATTATCCATTACTACAAAGTCACAAGTTACTTTTACATAACCATGTTGATTTTTAAAGAAAACAGCAGCTTTGTATCTACCAATGGGATGTAGTAATTATCCAAAACCTCTCCAATTTTTACTCTGAAGTGGTTCAAGCTTAGACTTATATTCACTATCAACTTTCTGTAATGTATTAGTGGAAACAACAGAACCAGAAGCTCCTGTGTCCAGTACTATATTAACATTTTCACCAGAAATGATAGCTGGAACCGTGATAGGTGTCATTTTAAAGT
Source organism: Hemileia vastatrix (assembly GCA_030280995.1). Lineage (NCBI taxonomy): Eukaryota > Fungi > Basidiomycota > Pucciniomycetes > Pucciniales > Zaghouaniaceae > Hemileia > Hemileia vastatrix. The sequence goes on from JASXTE010000001.1 coordinate 66,217,909, forward strand.
TATCAGCTTGTATATCCTTAATGATTTCAGCATCCTCAAAAGTCATTCACCACACAATATGGGGGGCGGACTTGCAAGCAAGTCCGCAACCTTGGACCCAAACTCACCATAGATTGAACACACATTGAGCTATTGATAAAGGAGCCATACAATCAGGAATGAACACCACTCAGAAGAACAGTTTTAGGTGGGTGTTCAAGTAGAGTTCAGTATGGGTTCAGTATGAGTTCAGTCTGAGTTCCATCTGAGTTCCATCTGAGTTCAGGTTGAGGACTTGCTAGCAAGTCCACCCCCTATATTGCGTAGTGATTAAAGATCCATTTGAGTCCATATTTAATATTGGATTTTCAAAGATGGACAAATCATCTTCCAACATACAGACTTCATTTTCATCACTATATGAGATATTGCTGTCATAATCACTTGATTCTTTACTTTTTTCAGTTTCAGTTTCAGATTCACATTGATTTTCAACAATATTTATATTTTTCTCACATTTGTGACCTTTAACCCAAGGTTTGTTACACTTATAACAAGTATTTGTTTCATACTTTTTAGGTACTACAGGTGCAGTAGGTCTTTTCTGCTTCTCCTGAAGTGTTTTTGAATTCTGAATTTTTACAGGTTCAACATTTTGTTTATAAGTGGAATACCTTGATTCATACTTATGGTTTAATAATATTTCATTGCAAATATTAATAAAGTCAGAATATTCAGTAACATTTAATGTTCTAGCTACAACAATGTCTCTGACAGATATAGGTAATTTATATATTATCTTATCTTTCCATATGTTAAACTCCATATGAGGCTCAATGGCTTTTAATATTTTACTTAAATTAATTAAAAATACCATAGGCTTGTCACCATTCAACGGATTATACCTAGTCTTCTCATAAAGTCTCTGCTGAGTAAGTCTGAATTTAGAACCTCCAAATTTTTTTTCAATTAGTTCTTTCAATTCAGCCCAAGAGTAATCTTTACCCTCACTCAAGACAGCTTCAAACCATAATAAAGCAACATCCTTAAATAAAGAAATTAATTTTGATGTTATTTCTTCATCTGGTAACTTATATGAGAATTTCAAGTTGTCAATTATTTGAATAAAATGTTGCCAATCAGAGCTGGCTACCCTATCATAAGTTGGGTACTGATCTATCTTAGGCCAGTTTTTCTGATTGGATTTTATTTCACTAATCTTAGGTAAATTCAGCAACTCATTCACTCTTGATAAATGGTCTTGAATTTCCTCCTGTACAGATTTGTGACTTACATTTTCAAATTTGACACTACCACCAGATGGTTTTAGTTGTGGTGGTATAGGGAAGGAATGAGATTCACTTTTGCCAATGAAAGGATTATTATTATATTGATTATACTTATGATTATCCTGGTTCATTAGTAGATTGGCAGTTTCAATCTCAACTTTAGTTAATCTTTGTAGCAACTCAGAGACACTTTGATTTATCTGGGCAAAAGATAGCTTAGTTCTTGATTCAGTTTTCAATAAATGTGTTTCATACAATTTTTCTAACTCACAGATTTTGTTTGAAAGTTCATTATATTTACTACTCAATGAATCATATTTAAGAGTTAGAGAAAAATGTTCTTTCTCTAATTCTTTATTATGTGTTGCTAATTGAAAAATGTTTAATGTCAAGGATGAAATTGTATCACTATTGAGCTTAACTGTCTGTTCCTCACAATCAGTCATTCTATTCCACAATGCTGAAACAATTCTATGGAAAGTTGGATTATTGTTAAAATATTCCATGTCTTCCTTTTCAATTCTCTCACTCTCCTGTGAACTTCTCATCTCACTAGTAGGTGGTGGCAACTGAGGATTAACTGTATTATCAATATAAATAGTACTGTTTTTGGGACAAAAGACAAGTCAGGTGTATCTACTCTAAAGCCTAAATTTCTTAAATCCTCCTCTATTTTCTGCACAGATTTAACATCAATAGGATTACCTATATTGTAATTATCAGTATTGTGTTCAATCTGAGAGGGTAATCTACTTACCATGGGATAGGTTCCAGTCCTGATTTTTGGCGCTTTTTTCCTTTTTAAGGGTGAACTGAGGAAGTCAGATGAGGTGGTGGATCCCTGTTGCAGCTGTGGCTGGTCCTTTGTAGATGGAACCAGTCCCACTTCCATTTGTCTACCAGGATTTTCTCCTAGGAGTGAGTTGACCCTCCTGGGATAGGGGGTTGCTGACTTGGTTGACTTGGCTGGCCTCCCTTTAGCTGTGCCAGTGTCTGATTCATTTGTTGAAACCCTACCTTGCAATTGTTCTGTAATTGCTCTACCTCTTTGAACATTAGTGCCTTGGATTCTTCCAACTTTAAAAACTGTTTGGCCAAGTGAGATAGCTGATCCTGAAGAGGAGGAAACATCTTTTTTATGGTTATCTTTTTTAAAAGGGCGTCTTTTTCTTCTATGCTCATGTTCTCTGCCTGGGGGTATTGCTGACCCTCCATGGTTATGTCCTGGATAGTTTTTGTTAGCTTTAGACCTGGTATTATAAGCAGGCATTTCACTTACACTGTCCTGAGGAGCACTCATATTGTTAATAATGACAATATATCACGTCTACAGAAAGGAAAAACTCTATGGAATTAGTAGACAAAAGTTATTAGCAATGTTATTACTAATAAAAAAGCACTGGAGCTTACCCTGAATTTATATCTTTATTTATTTAAATAAAATATAAGAAAAATTCGAAAAAAATCTGTTAAAAATAAAACAATAAGTTTAACTAGACCTTTATAAGGGTGAATAAATAGCTTACCAAGTTTTAACCAAATACCAATTAATTGGTTTTTATATTGGTGACCAAATACCAAGTGAAATTGGGTTTATATTGGGTACAGTTACTACTGTAAATACCTAATTTTTATTATAAAAAATTAGTACAATTATTATAAAGGTTCTTTTCCCCAATCACTGAGTTATGATGACCCACTAATATTCAGCAGACCCAAATATTTGGTTTTTTTGAGCTATACTAAAGTAAAAATCACGTCCCAAGGCTTATACTAAATAATAAGTAAAATATAAGGAAAGACCCCCAATTGTCAGTATAGTCTAGTATATAAGTATGATATAAAAGTATTTATTTATGGACCTACTACTTATTAATAAATGATTTAGTGAATAAACCTCAGGGGAAGACTAATAAAATAGTTATACTCAAATAAAACACACAATACTTGGATTTAAATGCGTGCTAGTGGTGGAAAATAGATGAATAAAATATAGTTATAGCTTATATAAAGATAATATCAATTTATAATGGCTTTAAAATATATTTATGAATGCTAATAATTGTATTGTAGTGTTTTTTTGAATCGTAGTAAGTGAATGATGATAAATAACCATAAAAATCCCTCCTAACCCAGTAATCATATCCCAACCCATAAATCTATGAAAGTCCATCCAAGGAAGCAGATTAAGTTGTCCAAACTGGATATATGCACCTGAAATAAGTGTATATGCTCCTGTAGGCGTTGTGAGTCCACTGATTTTGTCCATATGACCTAAAATAAGCAGAATAACAAAGGTTATAGGCTATTAAGGGGCTAAAACCCACTTATATACCTAAATATACATAATATACTGCATATTCCACTGAATATGAGATTTATGTATACATATAAGCTTATGTATGTCAATAATTACTTCATATCACTTAAGATAAGTATATTATGACTCCATTAACACCTTAATAAGTACTATTAGGCTATGGATAAGCTATTTAAACTACTATAGTTTATATAATAGAATAATAATTATATATATTTATAATAGAATCATATATATTATTATTTTAACCTTATTTTTAAGATATAAGCTTAATTTACTTAAGGTTATCTTATTTTAAGCATAAGAAATACTCTGTCCTAGGGATATCTAGGCTGACAGAATTCCTTTAATGAAATTTTTAATGGCAATACAAAAATAAATATTATACCTCAAGCTTATGTAGATGTGGAAGCAGCAAAATTTAAGAAGGTAGCAAATAAAATCCGACCAATTAATGAACCACTACCGGCTGAATTAAATCCACCTTTTAAAAGACCAAGGCTATCAACAGATCCTTATGAATGTCCCTTGGTGAAGAATCCCCCTGAATTTACTGAAACATCAAGAATCACTTTTGATAGATTAGGTGTTGTTAGTTTTCAACCTGATGGTTGGTTTTCTGGAGAAGAGAAGAAGTTTTTGTTGGATGTGATAGTCAAGTGAGAGAAGGCCATTGCTTTTGTAGAAGAGAAGAGGGGTGTGTTGAAGCATTCCTATGGGGAGCCTTACAAGATTCCTGTGGTATGTCATGAACCGTGGCAGCAAAAACCAATCCAAATTACGGCTGCCTTAAAAGAAGCTTATATCAAAGTTTTCAGAGAACAGATTCACACTGAACTGTATGAGCAATCATCATCAACTTATTCTAGTCTGGTATTTTGTATCAAGAAACCGAATGGCAAACTTAGAGTAGTTCATGATCTCAGGGAATTAGATAGGGTTACAATAAAGGATGCTGGTATACCACCTAGTGCTGAGAAGTTTGTGGAAGCATTTTCTGGGAGAGTGTGTTATGGTTTAGGAGATATTATAGGGGGATATGATGAGAGAGAGTTGCATCCAGACTCTAGGACTCTCACTACTTTTGATACACCGCTAGGACAATAACAATTGACAAGATTACCTCAAGGAGCAACAAATTCAGTTTCCTTTTATCAAGCTCAGATGGCTTGGATTCTTCAAGATGAAGTTCCTCAATATGCTGGAATCTTTATTGACAATGGAGGAATTAAAGGACCTTCAACAGATTACAATAATGAAGTGTTGGAGGAGAACCCAGGGATACAAAAATTCATCTGGGAGTATGCAATCACTTTAGAGAGGATCTTGTTTAGAATTGAAGAAGCTGGTTTAACTATTTTGGGTTCAAAATTTTCATGCTGTGTGCCAGCTTTAGAGATTTTAGGTCATGTGGTATGTAGATAGGGTAGGATTGTCCAAGAAGAAAGTGAATAAAATTCAGTCCTGGCCAAGACCCAAGAATACAACCAAAGTTAGGGGGTTTTTAGGCCTATGTGTTTATGTTTGAATTTTTATCAAGGACTTTTCTTCATTGGCAGCTCTGTTGAGAAGGTTGATGAGAAAGGATGCAGACTGGGAGTGGGATGAAGAGTGTGAAAGGGCGTTTGAGAGATTGAAGAAGGTTGTGGGGAGGGATTTAGTCCTTCACAAGTTAGATTATGGAAAAGATGCTGGTAGGATTTATTTAGCAGTTGACTCAAGTCAGGTTGCTGCTGGGGCAGTTTTGTCTCAGATGGATAAACCTGGTTACATTAGGCCAGTTGGGTATGAATCTGTGGTATTCACTGAAGTTGAATCAAGATATTCTCAGCCAAAATTGGAGCTGTGTGGAGTGGAAAATTTTTTAAAGAAACTTCAAAATGTTTTGTGGGGCCAACACTTCAAATTGCAAGTAGATGCAAAATATTTTATTCAAATGATTAATTCCCCAAGTTTACCAAATGCACCTATGACTAGATTGGTATCATTCATTCAACATTTTTTTTTGACTTAGTTCATAAGCCTGGCAAAACTTTTACTATGCCAGATGGTTTGTCAAGAAGACCACCCACTGAAGATGATTCAGAATCAGAAGAGTTTGATGAAGATATACCTATGATTAAATCCAGCACAAAAGGAGTTGAAGACTTTCCATACCTTCTCCATGAGGTTAAACTGGAAGGACTATTGTTTTTAGATGATTGTGATGAAGACCTCCACCAAGAGGATAAACTGGAAAATTACTTATATGTTGATAAAATTGGTGTGAATACATTTGGTAAAAAAGAGGTAGAAGAAGATGTTGTGTATATAGATGAAGATGGAGTGGTAGTTTGTGATAGTAGTAGATTAAAGAAGGGTGTATATGTTGGAGAATTAGTTTGGTTGAAAAGAGGATGGAAAAATCTATGTGTATAAAGGGTGACGAAGAGAAAGAGGTATTTTCAAATTTGGTTTCTAAGATGTCAAAAGGTTTAGAAGAATAATATCAACATAGTTCAATCAAGAATCCAATTTGTGGTCAACATCTATTGGCTCATTCATGTGCAGGTGATATTGGTGATAGAGAAGTGCCCATTGATATTACATTAATTGATTTTCAAGATGAAGTCTGGGGTCAGTCTGGTTTTTATTTGTTGTTGGTCAAATATTTATTAACTTTAGAAAGGCCAGAAGATTGTGAAGACAATAAATGGGTGGCTATAAAAAGGAATTCATCTACGTTTTACTTATCTGGTCAACAATTAATTAAAAGGAGGTATCCAAATCCTCAAGTAGTTTTAACTCAAAAGAAAGGGCAAGAATTAGTTGTAAAGTGACTGCATGAAGATCTTGGGCATAGAGGCGTTGGAGAAACTTTCAGAAGAATTGCTGATCAATTTTGGTGGCCAGGCATGAAGATGGCTGTTAAACAGTGGGTTCAGTCTTGCAAAGAATTTCAAAGAAGAAGTTATTTAAGGCCGAAAGAACCTAGAAATTTGACCAGTGAAAACACTCTCTTTGGAAGGGTTAGCTTGGATGCCGTTCATATTAATGAGGGACGGTATAAATATTTAATTAGGGGCTATCAGTTCTGGAAAATCTGCACTTAACATAAGTGCAGATTTCAAACCAAATCAGCACTTAAATTTTGCAAAAAAACACTTATTTCAAAAATGGGTGTCAGTTATGACCTCAAATCAGCACTTTTTTCCCATTTTTTTTCACAACCACATGTTGGCCACAAAACATCCCTTTCTTTCTTACCCCATCCCTGTCACATGTGACACACTGACCTTCCTCGCTACCTACACATCAATCCTCGGCACACACCCCTTCCTGACATTTTCATCATTTTGACCAGGCATGTTTACATTCTTTTTTACTTACTTCTTCTACCTCTTAATCTTTTTTCTTGTTATGTTCCAGTTTCATAATGCCTCCCAGAAATTCCAAATCTCAAAAGGTAACTCAAAAATCTTCTTCGTCACAAAAGTCTCCTTGTAAAGCAAGCCCTACACCTGAAAAATCAAAGACAGGTTCAGGTCAGCTTAAAAAGGATAATTATATAATCATAATCAACTTCCTTAAAATAAAATTAAATTTTGAAGCATTTTTTGGATGTGAAAAGTCAACTTGTATTGGACGGCCACCTTCTTCAAAGGTTAATGGCTACTTGTTGATGGCCAATGAAGTAAGGAAGAAAATAAGGGGGAGAATCAATATCAACCCTAAACAAATGAAGGAGAGATTTAAGAGTTACAAATAAAAATATAAAAAGGCTCATCATGCTGCAAATGAAACTGGCTTTGGTATTAACGATGATGATTTGGAGATTGGAATTACTACTGTTTCCGAAAAGCTCAATGTCATGTGTCCTTTCTATGAGGAAATGGATAATCTTTTTGGCTCCCGAGTTGATGTAAACCCTTGGCTTCTACACGATACTACTAAGGATATACCCTCTGGATCTCAACCATCAATTAATCCTCCTGAAATACCTGTACATCAACAGGATCAATCCCCTCCACCTTCTAACCATAATTCAGCTGAAGTTGATCCCGACTATCAAGAAGAAAAATTATATTGAAGCAGATCTGAATCCTCAAACGCCCAAAATTTAAATGTATGTTTACTTTTTGTTTTTTCTTTAATTCTTCTCTGAATTTCTCTTTCTTTCTAGTCTCCTCCTACTCAAACTCAATCTCCATTAAATAATCTCAATTCTGGAAATGTGAATACCACTTTAGAAGCTGCTTTAGTGAACTTCCTGAAGCCTCTTGCTCAAGCTCCAAACTAAAGCGTCGAGCCTCAACTTCAATGAACTTGAACCATCTATTAAAACGTGGTAATACTTCAACAAGCTCAATTGGCTCCCTTGAGGATTGTTTTGAAAAAAAAGATATAAGTAAGATTTGTTTACTATATATCTTAATAATTAACTCATTTATTTATTTATTTCAATTTAATTTTCTCAGCAAAATAAACTATTGAGAAAAATGCCCTTGACTTTGAGAAGATGAATTTTGATCATATGCTAAGGAAAGAACAGCAAGCCTTAGATTTGGAAGAAAAAAAATTTGAGGCAGAGCAGATGGAAAGAGTAAATGACCTTCAATTTCAAAGAAAAATGGCTACTTGTGAATTGGAAAAATAAGAGAGTTTTGAAAAAAAGATTTCATTGTGGAATGTGTAAACAATGGCCAATCTTATGAGGACATTAAAAAATTACTTGACCTTTTCAATTCCTAAATTGTTTTTCTAGTTAATTTAATTTTTTTTGATTTCTTTTTGGTAATATTTTCTTATATGCTAACTTATAAAAGGTCTTGAAGGGTTGGAAAGGCTGGAGAGAGGGGTGAGGAAGGGTATATGGGGTAGCGAAAAGGTTGGAAAAGAGTTGGAAGTGAAGATTAAGGGTTCCGAGGCATTTTAAATGATGAGAAGGGTCTGGGAGAGGTTGAGAGGGGTGAAATGGGGATCAAAAGATGATGGCATACAATGGGGCTGGGAGGATAGTGAAAGGAATAAGGAGGGAAGACAATCATGTGTTGATAGAATTGTAAGGGATAGACATTGGTGCAAACAGAGTGTGAAAATAGGAGGATGAAATCTGTTCTTTGGGTGAAGAAAAGAGTTCTTGAAAGGGAGGGAGATTGGTGCAAACAGAGTGTGAAAATAGGAGGATGAACTCTGTTCTTTGGGTGAAGAACAGAGTTCTTGAAAGAGATGGAGATTGGTGCAAACAGATTGTGAAAATAGGAGGATGAACTCTGTTCTTCGGGCAAAGAACAGAGTTCACTTCCATAAAATATTAGCTGAAAAATAGTTTTAAATTCTGTAAAAACAGTTGTAAGTAATAGAAAAAGTCACTGATTTTTTTATATGTAATCTGAAATTTTTTAATAAAATTATTGTATTTAAGAATTGTGATATTGTCAATCAATTTTTATTGATCAACTTAATTTAATAAAGTATTATTTTAATAAGTTGCTTCAAAAGATACTTTGCATTGAGTAGACTCATGGAATGATTTTTTCTGGCTTCCATTCAGTTATCCTCACACTTTCAATATGTTTTCAATATAGATCCATTATTATTTGTGTGATAATTCAAGTGAAAGTTCAGTATTACTTCAGTCTGAGTCTCATCTGATTTCCATCTGACTTCAAGTTGCGGACTTGCTAGCAAGTCTGCCCCCCATATTGCATGGTGACTTTAACAGCAAATTCAAAACCAAAAAAATATGCAAAAAAATTTACCATTCTCAGTGAATAACACATGCAAATTGATCATTTGAAGAGAATGAAAAAAAAATTAAAATTGCATTGAAAAATTTTGGAGTGTTATTGGAAGAATTTTTGCCCTTATACTAGTTGATTGAGAAATAAAAGTGTTGGATATATTCGGAGGTGAATCAACTTGTTCATCTTCATACAGCTCTAACCATTGATCTTTGAGGTCAGCAAGTAGGTTATGAAGTATAGTGCAATACAGAATCCAGTTGATCACTGCCTCCATTTCAGATTTATTTCTAAGAGGACTTCTTAATTCCCTTAAACTAGAAAAACAGCCTTTCAAGATTCCAATAGAATGTTCAATACAGAATTTTGACTTTTCCAAATGATTGTTGAACTTGGCATTTTGACTGTCTTCTGAAGCTGCTCCCTGAAAAGCAGGAAGTACATACTTTCCATTCACATAAGCAGAATCTGAAAGAAGATACTGATCTTCATCAAAGAATTTTTCAGGCTCATTTGAAATTTGCATTCTTTGGAAGAGGTAGGAGTCATGACATGAGCCAGGATAGCCAGCAAAGAATGATATAAATTTTTTGTTTACGTCACATATAAGCTTAAAGTTAATTGAATATCTATAAAGAAGATATATTTGTTTGTGTTAGTTTCAAAGAGAATGAAAGGTGTTAAAAATAATCTACCTCTTTTTACGGTCAAAGTAATTGTTTCCACCTTGAGCAGGTTTCTGGCTCAAAGGAATAGTAGTACCATCAACAAAACCAATACATCCTGGGAAGCCCTCTGCTTGCATAACCTGAGATGATTCAAGTCGCTCTTCTTTTGTTGACCAGGTGAGAAGTTGAGATTCCAAGGAGTTGATGGCAGTGATACATCATTTGATATAAGTGTTAACTGAACCATACCCTAAATCAAAGACATTTTCTAAACGTTTCAAAGTGGCTCAATAACCATTTGAACCCAAACGACTTAGTGTGATGGCCAATTGAATTTAAGGATGACGTTGTTCTTTTTGAGAATTATTGTGAAATATGGGATGATCCTGAATAAGCTCAAGCAATTTAAGGAAAAATTCCTGAGAAGTCCTAAACAGCTGTCTAAAACTGGGTGTAGATAGGTTAAGAAGTGTTTGGATGGTGTGCTTGGGGGTATGAAGTACTTGAGGCTTTCTGGGAAGAAGGTAACATTTCGTGGCCATTTTTGATAAAAAGACAAAATCTTCTTCTAGATCAGAATCAGTATCAGAATCAGAGTCCAAGAGCAGTTCAAGAGCCATAAAAGTCATTGCTTTATGTAATTTATCATGATTTGAAAGTGAGGAAGGCATAACTCTTATATGATATGATATGAAGATGTAAATGATGTACAATGTTTTAAGTTATGAAGTGTTATGCTGCGGAGTGCTGCGTATGAATGGGATGATGCTGACAAATCAGTGAAATGGGACTTGATGGTGAAATCAGCACTTTTGGTTGAGAAAGTGCTAATTTGAGTGAAATAAGTGACTTTTTTCACTTTTGAAATCCACCAGTATTGGGGCTAGTGTGTTTTGGAAATCCGCACCTAGATAAGTGCGGATTTGGTCAAATTTAAGTGCGGATTTTCCAGAACTGACACCCCCTATTGTAGCCAGAGATGAATTATCTGGTTGGGTAGAGGCAGCACCTCTTATTAATTTGACTGCCAAAAATTTGGCAGAATTTATTTTGAAAAAATTGGGTGTATTGATATGGAGTTATGAAATTTGTAACGGTAGATGGAGGTCCTGAGTTTGGGACAGAGTTTAGAGAAGCTTAATCAAAGGTTGGGTCAAAGGTTAGGGTAGCAACCCCTTATTATCCAGAAGCTGAAGGTATGGTTGAAAGAGGGCATCAAGCTATTAAGGATGCTTTAGTCAAAATGTGTGGGTCAAATGCTGAAAAGTGGAGGCATTATTTACCTTTAGTTTTATTTGATGATCAAATTACTGCCAAAAGGACAACTTTATTTTCACCCTATGAACTTGTTTTTGGACAGAAAGCAGTTTTAACAGTTGATTTGGAAGCTGAATCATATCTTGGAGTTGACTGGGACACGGTCAAGACTACTGAAGAGTTATTATGTGCAAGAATGATGCAGCTAGAAAAGAAAGAAGAGTACTTAGAGAAGGCATATTTGCGGATGAAAGAGATCCAAAATCAGTCAGTAAGATATTGGGATGAGTGGTTGGCACATTGACTTAGAAAACCTTTGAAAACTGGAGATATGGTTTTGGTGTATAATAGGAGTTTGGAGAGCCAATGGGGAAAGATATTTGCAGATAGGTGGAATGGACCGTATAAATTCAAGGAACAAGTATCTGGCGGTTCATATGTGCCAGAAGAGTTGGATGGAGTAGCTTTGAAGAAGAAGGTAGCATCCAATCAAGTCAAGCGGTTCTATCCTAGAGGCACCCAGAGTGCTGAAGTTTGACTCTGAAACAAGGATAAACTACATAATCAATTTTATAAAATTTTGTCAAAGTTTAACTCTGGAATGAGGATAAACTACTTTCATATTAAAAATATTACTGTCGTTTTACTATGATATGGGAGACAAAACCATTAACAAAATTCTATGACATTTATGAAGACATTTGTTTAAAAATTCTTAAAACTCTTAAAAGCGACAAAAATTATGGAGAAGATATATGTTGGATTGATAAATATTTTTATATTGGTAGAAGTGTTAACAGGGGAACCTTCTGAATTAAATATTGGCAAGTTTGGGGGTAATTGATTGGCTGGCTGCTTTATACACAATTACCCCACAATTTTTGTTACCAAATTTTTCCCTTTTTCTAGTTGAATCCTGGCTTTATTTTTGATCTATAGGAAGTCCGCTAATAATATAAACTGGAACGTACGAAGAGACAATGCTCTCACTGCCAGATTCAAGACTCTTTTTTATTTTTATTTTTTGTAATTTCTTTTATGTTAGATTTTTTATAATGAAAAATGTATTTATTTCATTTTAATTTTTATAATACTATAAAATATTGTTAAGGGTGATGCTCACTGGTGGTCTCTAATCATATTTAAAAATTCGAGGGAGCCCACCCAGTGATCATTATCATAAAATTTTATTTTTCTAAACTTTCATTTATTAATTTTGTATTTTCAATTTTTCAAAATTGTGTAACCACATCAAGTTGCACTTGGATGTGGGTATGATGTTGAGGGTACAGCTCATCAATTGGCCGGGTGGCATCTTTTAAATTTTATTTTACATTTCATAAATTTTATATTTCAAATTCGTTTATCATTTTTTTTAAATTAAAAATTAAATTTTATTTCATAACAATCTTTTATAACCTTTTATTATTTTCATTATTAAAAAATGAAAAAATAATAATAATAATAATAATAATAAAATAAAAATAAAACAAATATATAAACATACAATTTTTTTTTTTTTCAAATTTTGTTAAATTTAATTTTCAATTTTCTTTTGGTTTATTTCTTTTATAGTATATTTTATATAGGAAAATGTGTCAAGAGGAGCTTGAGCAAAATTGGATCCTACTTCAAAATGTTTAGTCCTCCAAGACTTTAAACTGATATTTTTTCATGACTTTCTTTAACATCTTATTTGTATTCAAGATCTTTAGTCCACTAAGACTTTAAACTGGATAGTTTTTACAATTTTATTTCAAGAATTTGGTTTCTCATTGGATCTTTAGTCCTCTAAGACTTTAAACTGGCTGTTTATGATTTTATTTCAATATATGCTGGCAGTCCTCCAAGACTTTAAACTGGCTAATTTTCAAGGATGTTCAAGATTTTATGGATATTTTTGGAGAAAGGTTTAGGATAGTAGTTGGAGTTGGTATTGATCAAAAGTTTGGTCCAACACAACCTTAAACTGGTAGTTCAGTAAATGTTTGGTCCACCATGACCTTAAACTGGCGAGTTTATCAATCTTTGGTCCACTATGACTTTAAACTGGATTTTCTATCAATCAAAAGTTTGGTCCACCAAGACTTTAAACTGGATTACCCAAATTATTCAATCTTTGGTCAAGCCTAGGCCTTAATTAGGAATAATTCATGCACATAAATGATCTTTAGTCCACTAAGACTATAAAATGGGAATTAATTTAATGTTTGGTCCACCAAAACTTTAAACTGGAATGTCAATCTATTTGCTACTGTTAAGATTTAGGAGGATAAAAATTTAGGAGGTAATGATGCTAAGAAGGCATAATGGTTTAATTTGGTGAAAGTTGTGGCGCTTTAACATGATCTAAAAGTTTAAAATTAAATATTGGAAGCCTGGCTAAAAGTATTTTGTAAAGGTTGCTGAATAGCAAATGGATGAAAATTGTGATGAAGGAATCAGAAGTATGGGTGGTATTTTGATTTATTATTGTTTTATTTTAAAGCCTTAGTGTTAGGCTGCTTGGTGGAAGCTTGGAGGACCTCATTTCAAGATTAAAATCAAAGAATTCAGCTCAGTGGTGGGACCTATGAGAATGGAATCAAGTGTATTGGGCTCATTAGGGAGATCCACTCTCTCATGCTGTGATATAGTGGGAAGACTGGTATATGGGAGTCTGGAGGGATTCAAACCTTGCTCTCAGCAGTGGAATAATCACAAAAATTTAATTTTTTACTATTATTATGATTTTTATCAAGAGCCGGAGAAGAAGACAAAAAGTTTAAATTTGTAGAAGACCAGCTAAAACAACGTTCATCAAAATAAACTAATTAGAAAAGATAATTTATTTGAAATTGTTCGACATCATTATCAAAACTTTGCATTAGGAGCCTTCTCTTTAGGATGTCCTCATGATTATTGGCTGGATTTTCTTGAAAATAGGCCAACATTTTTTGTTTCAACTCATTAGTAAAGTCAAGAAAAAGATAGCAATGAAAATTAGGGTAATGGTTGATATAATCTGTCTTTACTTTTCTAAAGTCATTGGTGCTGGTTATTTTGACATCTAAAAGTTCAAAGAATATTTTAAAATTCATCATTAGTTATGGTTAAAGTTTTTTTTATGAGATTATTAAATCTTACATTTTGAGCCAGGAAACATTGTTTCAGCAAAATTTGTTGGAGGAACTGGCATTATAGGATTAGGATCTTGAGAAGGCTGAATAAGGCTGGGATCCATTGATGAAGATTGAACTTTAGAAGAGGAAGCTGTTTTTGAACAAATTCTTTTGAAGAAGACTGGGATTTAGGATCAGGAAGAGCCACTGGTCCAAGATATACATTTGTTCTGGAAGGAGCTATAGGCCGGTTATATTTTACTTTCTTTACATGGCACAAGTCACAAGTGGTTCTACCAGGGATATCAGGATTGGAAATTAGACAGGGTACTTGGTAGAAAGCGCATATATCACATGGAGTGACTAGTTCTTTGAAAGACATTTTGAAAATAATGAGTTTGAAAATTTGATATAGAAGGAACTTGGTTAATAAAGTGAGGGGAGAGATGGAAGATTTTGGGTTATCAATTAGGAAAAGTTGGGAATGAGGACATTCAATATTAGAGGGAGGATGTGGCATTGCACATCTGGGTATTCCACTTAGGTTTATTTTTGATGATTAGTAGCAATTTTCTGGATTATAAGGCTGGATATTTAGAATTTTTGAAGGTGATTATTATCATTGGATATCCCAAATTTTTCTCTATCTTTTATGTCTCAATGGTTTTTAATAATATTTTACTGTTTTCTTAGTGTTTTACTTGATTTAGTGACTTATAGTATTATTGGTGGATATGGTGTGCTGATGGAATGGCCACTGAGCTCCAGTGCCCTGGTGCGCTCTGGTGCGCTCCGGTTTGCTCTGGTGATTTTCTGGTGCAAAAGCAAAGTTTACTGGAAAAATTCTGTCATGGTAGCAAAATTAACTCACTGTGGCAAATTTGGCTCACTCTGGCCAAATTAGCTCATTATGGCAAAAAGAGCTCATTGTGGAAAAATTTGCTCACAATGGGATAGTCTGGTCACTGGGTTAAAGTTTGGTCACTGCACCAAAGTTTGGACACTGTATTAAAGTTTGGTGACAGTGGAAAAATTTGGCTATTGTGGCAAAATTTGGTTAGAATTCATTATGCTTGTTATATCAAAAGTTTATTATAGACCCTATGCATGTAGGGTATTGTTGGAAAGGTCTGGAGTAGGAGAATCAGATAGAAAGGGGGAGTATCTTAGTCTTCTTCATGTTTTTTTTCTTTATAGTTTTGATAATAAGGGTCTTTATTGAATATAATTAACAACCACATCCATATTTTTCATTACTCAGCATTATTTAAATAAAATTGTAATACCCTTATAACACTTATATTTTTCATACCACTTTTGAAATACAACACAACAATATTATTTTCATCACATATAGGGTATCTTTGGAAAGGTCTCAACCTCAGGAACTGGTTTTTATTGTAATCTCATTAAAAATAAAAATCTTATAAAAACATAAAAGTCTTTCTTTACAGATCTTTCACTGGTACACCTTAATTGTTGTAATCAGTATTTCTTTCTCAACTGCTACTATTTTCTAAATCTAAATAAGCGTTTATATAAATCAGAGTTTCATGTATATATTTCAATCAATTCAAGTAGACTAGAGAGCTTAGTTATTTGAACAACCCTTAATTTACTTAGAAGGACAGGGTTTTCTTCAGTTTATCCAACTCCTTTGGATTCTGCTTACAGCAAGGTGACTGTAAGAGTATACTCTACAATGATACTCCTAAAAATTACTTTCAAGCTACCAACTTACCCAACAAAGACAAATGGCTTGAGGCAATCAAAAATGAATTAAACAGTATTGAAAAACTTCAAGTCTGAGAAGAAACCAATATTACAAATGATAAAAATTTATTAGGTACTACTTGGACTTTCAAAAGAAAGGCAGATGCTGATGGCAACATCATTAAATATAAGGCATGACTATGCATACAAGGTTTCTCTCAATCGGAAGTTATTGAGTATAATTATATTTTTACTCCAACAGGAAGATTACCTACTCTTCATACTCTGTTATCAATTTCCACCTACAATGACTGGGAAATAAATCAGATTGATGTAAAATCAGCTTTTCTCCATAGTGAACCTGAAGAAAATTTATATCTACGAATTCCTCAAGGATGTCAAGCTTCAAATAATAATTCCTGCCTACATTTGATTAAATCATTTTACGGACTTAAGAAAAGTCCATGATGCTGGTAAAAAAAGATTACTGAATTCTATAATTCTATAGATTTTATTCCTAGTAATTATGATCCTTGTTTATTTTACAATGACATTAGTAATAAAACTTGTTATGTTTTCAATCATGTGGATGAATTATTTATTGCTGGTACAGATGTAGAATTTTTCAAAACCAAAATTAAAAACTATTTTGATATGGAAGATTTAGGAGAACTCAAGTGGGTGTTAGGGATGAAAGTTACTTGAAATTGAAACTTACAAACAATCACTTTATCACAACAACTATACATTGAAAATCTAATCAAAGAATACAATCTTGAAAATGAAAGATAAGTCTCTACCCCTCTTTCAACTAATTTAAAATTTAATCCAGCTTTACTACAGTCTTTTCTTCCAATTTTAATTATAGAAAAGCTGTTGGTTTACTTAACTAGTTAGTATGATGCACTTGTCCTGATATAGCATATTCTGCTAGTTTATTAGCTCAATACTTAAATAGTGCCACTGATAAAAATGGTTTTGCTTTTAAGCACATTATAAGACATCTAAAACATACTAAACCTCACCATGCAATACAGGGGGCGGACTTGTTAGAAAGTCCGCAACCTTGGACTCAAATTCACCACAGATTGAACACAAATTGAGCTATTGACAAAGGAACCATACAATCAGGGATGAACACCACTCATCAGAAAGGTTTCTGGTGGGTCTTCAAGTAGAGTTCAGTATTAGTTCAGTCTGAGTTCAGGTTGGGGACCTGCTAGCAAGTCTACCCCCTATATTGTGTAGTGACTTATGGTATTACTCTTGGTAAATTAGATCATTACGATTTAAATACAGTTACTGGTTTCTCTGATGTTAGTCATAACAGTACTAGTGATTGTAGATCTATATCTGGTAGCCTTGTTATTCACCTGGGTCCTATTTTATGGTGAACCAGAAAACAGCAAGTTTTATCCTTATCAACTACCAAATCCAAACATAGGGCCATTACTGAATGAAGTCAGGATTTACTCTGGTTCAAAACTTCACCCGCAAATTTCAAAATTAAAATTTTTCAAATTAATCTATTTGGAGAAAAAAAGGTGCTATATCTTTAATTCAAAATCCACTTTTTCAACATCAAACTCGTCATATGATTTCTCAACTTCAATGTTTACATGATTTTCTTGACAAAAAAGAAATTAATGTTGGATATGTCTCTACATCAAACAATGTTGCAGACTTGTTAACTAAACCTCTTACAAAATCTTCTCACAAGGCCTTTCTACTAAATTTAAATCTTTACTGTATCACTGTATTGAGAAAGGGACGGTGTTGAGTTAATTTTATTCTTATATTACTCTTTATTGACTATTATATTTTCTTATTGTTAATCAATCATTCAATTGTTTTTAAATTATTTTTAATTTTTATTATTTCTGTTATTCTATCTACATTATTCAATTACCCTTTCTTCTTAACAATTTATTACTATTTAATTTTCATATTCTCTATTCTATCAGAGCTCTTTGTACCTATCAGTTTACTATAAAGGAAGCTTAAATTTGTAACCTTTGCAGAATCCAATTATTAAAATATTATAACTTTTATTTCCTTTTTCAGTCAGTTCTCAGTTCATTTTCAAGTCCAGTATTCTTTGCTATCCTCTTTCTTCAGTGTCCAGTCCAGTTCCATTATTTAAACTATTATTATTATCATTCTTAAGGTAATATTCAGTTCTCAGTTCATTTTCCAGTACAGTTTTTTTTTGCTATCCTCTTTCTTCAGTGTCCAGTACAGTTTCACTATTTAAACTAATATTATTATTAATCTTAAGTCTTTACAAAGTGAAATTAATAAATTGTTATTTAAAAGTGTTATATTTATAAGGGTATTACAATTTTATAATCTGTTATGAAAACTAATAAATTATTGTTATATATGTGTTGTTGGTTGGTTGTTGTATCATGTCATTATTCTATCATAATTGTTTTTAGATAAAGGTTGTTTGATCCAATGATTATCTGTAATTTAGAGTCTACAGACTTTATATGCATAGTATATCATGTACCCTACTTTCCTTCACCGGAGCATTCTGGGGCTTGTACTTACCCTGGACTCAATTGCAACCTTTAAAATATTAATAGAAAATCTAGAAAAGGTACAGGTGATAGAACTAATTATTAATTATATTCAATTCTAATTTTAGTAGCCTGCGCAGCCCTATTCACCTAGTAAACAATTGTCAAAGTTAAGAAAATTATGAAAAATCAAAAATACTTTATAAAACTATTAAAAATAGTAGAAAAATAGTAAAAATTCCAGAAAAATTCCCAAAGGCTCTTGAGACTCCTGATTATAGTTTCCATGCACTATTAAACCTATACTAGCATTTCCTTCCCAGTAATTATTTGTTAAATCTTCACCCCTAAAATTTACCCTTTTTAACCACTTTGAATACTTAATTTATTTAATATAAACACTTTAAAATTACATTGGCCTTTCCAATATCAATAATAAACTTTAAAAAATCCATTTTACACAAGCTTAAGTGCCATACTAAACTTTAGACTTCCCCATCCTCCCTCCAATGAAGAATGTCCTCATTCTTTAAATTTTGCATAATTAATTGTTCATAAATTCATCTTCTCTTCATCCTCTTCAAGAAGAAGACATTATGAATTGAAGTTTGCCTTTTCAAAGTTTTTTAATACTGTGTTTTAAAAGATTCCAAAGTGATTATTTATATTGATTTTCTTCTTTTCTTTAAAATTTTAATACTTTGATTCTTTTTGATGCTGATAACTGTTATTTTCTGGTTTATTTTCTTCTTTAAAAGTCATTTGATCATCATATTTCAAAATTAAATTTTATAACCCTATTTTATTTGTGATAATTCCACTACTGAGAGCAAGGTTTGAATCCCTTCAGATTCTCCTCTACCAGTCTCCATTGTTCTTCACAGCATGAGAGAGTGGGCCTCCTTAATGAGCCAAATACTTTTGATTACACTCCCATTGGGCTTCCTCCTAAGCCAAATACTTTGATTCCATTCTTGTCATAAGGTCCTACAAGATTCCACCTAAATAGTCTACCAAAGAGACCCAATAAATACAAATCCTATCCTTCTTATATGATTCAGCATCACAAAATTCAAATACTTTTCCAATTCTTTTGAAATTCTCCTAATTTTTATCATTAATCATAATTATCCAGAAATTCTTACACCAGGTCAAAAGTTAAACGACTTGCAGTCAAGTGGTTCTTCAGGTATCTTAAAGTAACATCAGAAGTAACCTTTGAAGGAAATTTTTTTCTTAAAGTAGTTACAAGCCAAACCAAAACTGTGAATGTCACTGTACAAAAAAAAAAAATTAGAAAAATTATATCTCAATGCTTATTGTTGAAGCTGTCTATCTGATTTGAACTTGAGTAATTTTCAAAAAATTTGACTTAGTTCTATATTAGCTTCATTTTCCAGGCAAGAAATCCTTCATACTAAGTTCCTTTACAACATTTATTTCAGGCCATGCAATACCTTTTCATAATTTTCTTTTTGCAGGCTGGAAACAAAGACTTTACCAGGACAAAATTCAATGAAAGAACATATAAAATTCTCATACCCTGTTTTTGTGAAGGAAGTGTGGGTTTAATTTAATCATTGAAAATTTTACTACATGAAATAATATAATATTATTAATTTTACCATATTTTCAAAATCAATTCTAGAAAATAACATGAAATTTTTTGAATTACTTGATGAATTTTTTATGGTATAAGAGTTAGAATCTCAATTTAAAAATAGACTTATACTTGAAATTTTAAAAATATATATATATATAAAAGAATGCACTCATTCAGATTAATCTGAAACCTGTAATTTTTAAAATTGAATCATAGTTTCAGAAATATACTTCATCATAATCTAAAAAAAAATAGATGAGTTGATCATTTGAGGTTTTACCCTATAGTGATAATGAAAAGGTTTTGAAAAAAAATATGAAAGAGCAGATAAAAATATAAATAGGCGAGAAAAAAGTGTACTTTCACCAAACATAACTAGCTAATCTGGCACCTTATAGTACTCAATCTGATTTTATTTAATTTTTTTAACAATTATTTTAGCTAAAGGGTAATTTTAGAAACTTAGGGAGGGGAAATTTAAAGTATTTAAACAGATTACATGTATGCTGTATGCTATGATGAAAAATAAGGATTAAAACTAAAATCCTTTTTTGTTAAAAACAGTACAGCTGCAGTTAGTATAAATAAATGAGACAATTTATCCTTCTGTAAAAACTCAAGCTTTTCTGCTTTCAAACTAGCTTGACTTTTACAATAGTAAAGCTCTATAAAAGTTGATAAATATTCCAAAATGACCTTTTTCTCAGTTTCAAAAATGAACTACTCTGTCACAGACAAATTACAATTGTGTGTTTCTTCTAGAAAGACTTTTGGAAGTTTCCCAGTAAAATATTCTTCAACAATATCATCCATAGGAAAACTCCTGGGCCCTGAAAAAGGCTGAACACCTTCCATTTCTGGGGGTTTAGAGACCTTCAATTTTTGATCAACCTTTTCCTGATAGCTTACTTATATGTTTGAGATTGAAAACTTGAAAGAAATTTAGACATCCACCCTTTTTTAAGTTTATTTAAACGTCAAGTAAAACAAGCACTCCTCCATAGGATTGGAGTTATGACACTACTCCCATCCTGTCTTTCCTCAGTATCAGAGTGAATACAGATATCTTTAAAAAATCCAGTAATTTCAGGGACCAAAAAATATGAATAAATTTTGATTATTCCATCACACAACTTAAAAAATGTGATGATAATTTATAATAACTATTTTAGAGCTGTATAAAAAATACTTTTAATTCTCTTCTTTTAGAAAGTTTAACTTCAATTTTTTCAGATTCACCTTTTCAATCTTTTAAGAATAGGTTTATTTATCATTAGCTATATAAGAAAATTTATTAGCCTCTCATGTGCTGCACCTCTGACGAGATCTGAAAACTGCCTCATCTGTAATACTTTCATCTAAAATTGAAAAGTTCACCAAACCCTTCACATAATATCATTTCATCCATCCAATCACAAAATAATTTACTATACAAGATATGTAAAACTTGAGGCAACATGCTGCTACATGTTCTCCTACATATGCTAACCAATATGTTTCAATCCAACATAGTACCTTAATGATATGTTGGCACACTTTTGTACATACAAAATATCTACCATGTCCTCATGACATGATGCAGCGCATTTATTCATATTGCCAGGACATGGTAAATTTGCCTAAAGATGAGGTGGCATGTTGCATCATCTTTTACTTTCTGGAAAATAGTGAAGGTAGTTGGTAGTGTAGTTGCTTACATGCATACATGAGACGACATGTCGCCTCATGTATTCATGTGGGCAACTTGCTTTCTCACATTGTAAAAATAAAAATTATACAAAATAAAATTTAATAGTGTAATTGCATACATGAGGTGACATGTTGCCTCATGTATGCAATAACAGCAGCTCAAAAAAAAAAGGCAAAATATGAGGCACCATTTTGCCTCATCTTTTGCTTGTTGGTCAAAGGAAGATGCCACATACACTAGGCCATATTTTCATAAAGATGAGGTGGAATGTTGTGTCATATTTTGCTTTCTGGAAAATAGTGAAGGTAATGGGTAGGGTAGTTGTTTACATGCATACATGAGGCGACATGTCGCTTCATGTATGCAATTATAATATTATGTATTTTTTTTGTATTTTTTTTAAATGTGTGAAAGCAAGTTGCCCCCATACATACATGAAGCAACATGTTGCCTCATTTATGCATGTAAACAACTGCCCTACCCATTACTTTCACTATGTGTTAGAAAGAAAAACATGAGGCAAAATTCCACATCATCTTTTTGAGAAAATATGGCCTAGTGTATGTGGCAACTTCCTTTGACCAACAAGCAAAAGATGAGGCAACATGGTGCCTCATCTTTTGCCTGTTTTTTTTCTGAGCTGCTGTTATTGCATACATGAGGCGACATGTCGCCTCATGTATGCAATTACAATATTTAATTTTATTTTGTTTAAATTTTATTTTTTACAATGTGAGAAAGCAAGTTTCCCACATGCATACATGAGGCAACATGTCGCCTCATGTATGCATGTAAGAAACTACACTACCAACTACATTCACTATTTACCAGAAAGTAAAAGATGAGGTAAAATTCCACCTCATTTTTATGAAAATGCACACTAATGTATGTCACATATGCCTTTGGCCAACAAGCAAAATATGAGGCAACATGGAGCATCATCTTTTGCCTCTTTTTCTTCTGGGCTTCTGTTATTGCATACATGAGGCAACATGTCGCCTCATGTATGCAATTAGAATATTAAGTTTTTTTTTCATTTTTTTTCAATGTGAGAAAGAAAGTTTCCCACATGCATACATGAGGTGACATGTTGCCTCATCTATGCATGTAAGTAACTACCCTACCAGTTAGCTTCACTATTTTACAGGAAGCAAAAGATGAGGCAAAATGCCACCTCATCTTTATTTCTATGCACCCTAGTGTATTTCACATCTGCTTTTGACAAACAAGCAAAAGATGAGGCAACATTGTGCCTCATCTTATACCTCCTTTTTTTTCTGAGATTTTGTTATTGCATACATGAGGTGACATGTCTCCTCATGTATTTAAAGTAAATATTCAGTTATTATTTGTATTTTTTTTTTCAATATGAGAGAGCAAGTTGCCCACATGCATATATGAGGCAAAATGTTGCCTCATTTATGCATGTAAGCAACTAACCTACCCATTACTTTCAATATTTACCAGAAAGCTAACAATGAGGGAGAATGCCACCTCATATTTATGCAGATGAACACTAGTGTATGTCACATCTGCCTTTAACAAAAGAGTGAAATATGGGGCAACATGGTGCCTCATATTTTGCCTCTTTTTTTTCTGAGCCGCTTTTATTGAAAACATGAGGCAAATTTTTGCCTTAAACATTTGTTGAAAAGTTTATCTGATTCATTTTAAAACTTCATTTTATGAAAAAAATCAGAGTATATGATAAAAATATGCTAAGTAAGAATGAAAAAATTGAAGTAAGTAAGTGTTATTTTGAGAGGCTTGTGTGAGGCCTTGTGGCTGCCAAAAGGGGGGCAGGGTGGGGCACCCCAGGGCGTGACTGTAGAGCACTTCAAGTTGCTGAAGTTTTTTGTAAATATATATTGTTGAGTATCTTTATGAATTTCTTTATTTGTACTGGAACTTGAGTTCAGTGAATTAAAATCTGGTTTTACTATTTAAAACTTTTTTAAGAGAATTCCAGAGGAAAAATATAATATAATATTTTTTATTAAAAATACCTTATTTTATTAGATATACTTAATCTCATAAACTTACTAACACTTTTTTGACTATAAGAAGTTGAACCTGTGCTATGGATTTTAAACAGAAATCAAGTAAGATTACAAGGCATGTGAAATAATAGATTTTTCATATACTTTGACTGAGATTCACGTTTATTTTAACTCATTTTTGTGCAGTTTTTTAAAACAGGACTTTAAAGGTAGAGCATATTCCAGGCCCTTCAGATCCTGCATTTTTATTTCAATACTAGATAATAGAAACATGAGAAAATTACTGGTTGTATTTATGTGTCCATAAACATTTTTCACAAGTCAAAAATTTTGTTTCTCCTTTTGTAAAAGTGGAAATTTCAGTATTTTTTTACTTTTCAATTTTTCCTAATCTATTCTTTTAATTTGGGAGAAAACCTTAATTTATATTTTAAACAAGTGGAGTTCAAATTATACATGAAAAAACCAATCATTAATTTTTTAAATTTTCATTGGTCAAGTGGGACCTCTTGTAACTTCAATCTATGTACAAAATATAATTTAATTAATATTAGCTTCTGACATATTTCCTGATGGTTTATCTCAACTTAGAGTGATTGAAAAATCTTTGAAAATTATTGGAAATCTGTTCATCATTCAAATCATGTGACTTACTTTTCCAAGAAATGTTTTTAGTCTTTTATAAATAGTAATTTATTCCTGAATTATTGTCTTTCCTCTCATAATTACTTTATATTCAAGATGGAATCATTGTATAATTCCTCTCCCATCTGTATTAGCTTACTTCAATTTCACATATCTGACTTCAGAAGCTTCCTAGGTTTTATTGAGAAACATTTATCACTTCATCTCTCTCATACATAACATATTATCAGGGCTAGGGCACATTCAACTCATATTAACATTAGTAAACAGTGCCCTTCTAATTCCCACATCCTCTATGTAATAATTGGCCTCTCAGGATATCAAACTTTATTTTCTCCTGTTGGGGGTTTAGCTTCTAGGGCAGAATTCATCCTCTATATGAGTTGAAGATACATTATTACCCCAAAAAGATACCAGCTTCCCCCTACTAATTAATATTTTGAATTTCTATCTTTCTAATTTCCTAATAACTATCTCCCAAGGACTTGCATCAATCCCAAAATAATTAATCTTATTCCTGACTATAACCCATTGATTAATTTGGGCTGTCTTGTGAAAGATATATTCAATCAAAAAAATTAAATATCCTCTATCTCCCCTGATTCTTTATTTCTTATCAGGCCTTATCATTCTATAAAAGACATCAATGAAGATTTTTTGCACAGAGGAAGGTGAAAAACATGTCAATGAGAAACGTTTCACCTTTCAAAGAGAAACTACAACAAAGCATGTGATAAAAATGGAAAGAATACTCTATTCTCCCCACACGGAGCAAGTACTGTCAGATGCAGCCAAGGGGGAAGAAGTTAACAGGAGGGATAAATGCAGGGGATAAATAAAATAGAGGTAAAAATACTTGTATATCATGTCAAAAACAAACATACCTTAAAATTAGGTCAATCAGCAACTGTGCACCTTACAACAACTACAAAAAAGCATGTGATGAAATAAGAAGGTACAAAAAGATGAGTTTTTGTGGTTAGGATTAAAAGAATAAGCAGAAAGTAAAAAGAAAGAACCTGGAAAAAGGACTCTATTATCCCCAAAAAATTCAAGGAATGTAAGTTTCAGCCAAGGGGGAAGCAGTGTACAGGAGGGAGAAATGGAAGTTATAAAGAGAATAGAGAAAAAAAATTTGATGGGGAAAATGGAAACAGCAAGAAGAGGCTTGATTATATGACAAATCGCACCATATGAAACAATAGAAAACAACACAATGTTGACTAAGACTACTAAACTACAATACAGAGAAAGAGAAAGGTTCACACTCAAAGACAGAATTCACACAAAAGGAATATTTTTTTCAAAAATACCATCTTTCCCCTCAAATTATTCCTCTCATGACTCAAGTAAAAGTAGAAAAAAGAGAGCACAGTTTGCATAGTGATACCACCACTGAGAACAGACCTCAAGAAAAAATTATCTTATGATGAAATTTGTTGAGAGAAGGCAAAAGAAGCTCTAAAAATTGTTGGGCCATCAGGAAGTTCTAATCCACTAGGTGTTGGACCCAGCTCATATAATGAAAAATATAGTTCTGATGTAGATAGTTCAAGTAATTATAGCTGAATCATCATTAGATAAAATTTTCCCTAATAAATATTTTCCTTATAGTCCGCATTTCAGGAATTTTCTGCCTGTTTTAGACCTTAAACCAAATGGGGATCAGTTGCAACACCAAATGATTTAACTTCTTATTTGGATCATAGTACTAAGGATTTAATGATGGTTCAAAATTTTATTTTTCATACACTCATTACCTCATGGTTCAACTGTGTTCGACACCATTTAGGGAAGACTGGAACAAATCTCAAGGCAGAAGAATGAATTTTGCTAAAAAAAAATTATGATGTGGTTTCTTTGTTTCTAGTTGTGAATATAGAAAATTCTGAAAGTAAAGAGAAGAATTTAATTAAGTGTATTTCCATTTTTGTATCAATAAAAAACCTTTTAACTTACTTTTAAATCGATGAAGATGAAATTATATCTCTTCATGATTAGCTGAAGGAGTATAAAAATCACATGGAAAATTTTGGCCAAAAATTCACATCAAGCCTAATGTCCATTTAGCCCAAAATTTTGCTGAAGTTCTGCAAATATTTGGCCTAGCATCATCAGAGGAAGATTGGGATCATGAGAGTATGAATCAAATTTTAAGATCTATCCCACACAATATTAATAAACTCATTTTTTCATAATTCTTTTTATTACCCATAATTTTTTACATTATTTTTTTGTTTTTATTTGAAATGGACAAAATGTTAATGGAAATTTTCATCATGATAGTAAATATTCAATCTCTTCTTGAGATGAATGACAATTGATTTAAAATAAAAATTAAAGATTTTTTCAATATAGAAAAAGGAAAGACTTCAAAATAAACTGATATATTGCTCTGTGAAGAATATGATTTATGGCCAGAATATTTAAACAAGATTTATAGAAAAATGTTTTTTTTAAACATTTTTTAAAAAGATAAATTCATTGGTGCTTTAAAATTTCTACA
Source organism: Hemileia vastatrix (assembly GCA_030280995.1). Classification (NCBI taxonomy): domain Eukaryota; kingdom Fungi; phylum Basidiomycota; class Pucciniomycetes; order Pucciniales; family Zaghouaniaceae; genus Hemileia; species Hemileia vastatrix. The sequence goes on from JASXTE010000001.1 coordinate 66,244,925, forward strand.
ATCTAAAATTACTGATCTCCAATACTAAAACATTGGTGGTAAATACTTCTCATTATACTCAAAACAACAAGGTTATGGGAATATCAAGAGGCAACAAGATTGGAGTTTTTTTTTTGAGAATGTGGAAGTCACTGAATTTTACCAGATCAAATCTTTATTCTAGTTAAATTGTATGATGCTGTTGAAAAAAAAATAGAAAATCCTTTCTCAAAAGCAGGATTCAAAACATTTTGGTGCTACAATTGATGGTCTAAAAATTTTATTATTACTTATAAAGATATTATTGGACATGATTCAAGAACTCTCAATCCAAGTGGCTTTGGTGGTGTTTTATCAGATACTGTCTGTATAATGTCATTAAGGAATATAGCCGGTGCATATTAGTCACCTTTATAATATCCATTATGAATTCAATATATGTATTTTAGAAACCAAAGTATGATCTATTGCCTGTTGGAAATTATGCAAGCAGAAATATATGAAGAATTCAAATTGGTCCTAATGATTCAGCTATGAGCAATGTGTCATGATGAAAAATTGTCCCACCAAAGTTCTAACACAGGTTTGACTCAGGTTAGACCACAGGTACTAAACAACCACTTGACTGCAAGTCGTCTAACTTTTGACCTGGTGTTAGCACATATATTTTTGACTTTTAACAATATCCATAAATACCCTTTAAAATCTCCATCTTTCTTTAATCCTAAATAGCTTCATTTAATCACATCTCCAATTTCTAAAGTTAGTTTCACTGTTTTTATTAATGACTGAGTTGTCCAAATGAGTGAGTACCAGTTTGAGTACTGATGAGCCAGTGATAAATTAAAAAATGACTGAAATGAATATCCAACTTAATTAACACTCCCTCCTAATATCCTTAAATCAAAGCTTTTAATTGATTCCCAGTTCATAGTCTTGGTGGACCAAAGTAAAAGCAATTTGTCAGTTTAAGGTCATAGGGGACCACTGATTGACATTTAGCTGTTATTTCCAGTTTAAGGTCTTATAGGACTCAATACTATAGTTCATTTCCAGTTTTAGTTTAAAGTGGACCATAGATTGTGTTGATTGCAACTAACTACTACTATACTTGAGCCCATCTTCACCGCATATTTCTCCTTTTTCCTATTTTTCTATCCAGGTTATCCTTTTTCATCCTAATTTTCAAATTTTGAAGATGACTCCTTCCAACTTCACTGCTTCAAGTGACCAAGTCTGTGATTATTGCTCCTTTACCCATCAAGACTGCACCTACATTTGTAACCAGAAAAGATATACCTAAAAAAGGGCATTTTTCAACTGCTTTGAAAAGAAGTGAAAATGTTTTGGCCTTAAATATGGATCATTCCCCCTTCCTGCTAACAGCTTTGACTCTTATCACAAGCATTCTACTCCTTCTCCAAAATCATCCACCTCTAAAATTCCTACTCCTTTCACACCATCAGCCTTTTTATATATTTTTTCTGACTCTGAATCTCTGGGTCCACCTCCGTCTACTCTTTATGCTTCTCTTTCTCTCCAAGCAAGACTTTCTTCTGTCATCCCTAGAGCTCCTACTGCTCCAAAAGCGATTTTGAATACACCTAAACCAGTTCTGGATGTATCTCCCTCTCCTCATCTTTCTCTCCACCTCCTATAAAAGAGCCTATTCCTCCTCAACCTAAATTTGGCAGCCCTCATTATACTTCTTCATCATCAAAAAAACCCAGATCTCTTAGTCCTCCAATAGTTTTCTGTAAAAAAAGAAATAATCCTTTAGCTAATGGATCTCCAATCCCTGCTACTTCCAGGGACATTCTAACTTTCCTAAAACAACCTTCATATCAAAACACTTAAAATCCATACTCTTCCCTTCTTGAAGAAAAATTTCTGCCAAGTCTTCCTTTAAATCTTGAGATCAACATTTTCATTTTTCTTTATAATCTTTCTCTTGATTTTTTACTGAAGACCTGATCTAGATTCTTCTGGATCCTTTTATTCTCCTTCCACCTATTTTATTCCTGATCCAGAGCCCACTTCATCTATGGTGAAATGTAATGAGGTCTATCAACAACTATATTCTTTTTTCAACATTAACTTGGCCTATTACAAAGATTATCCACCAAAAGATTGCACAGAAGTATTTTCCAGAGAGAAAGTTTTGAAATGACACTTTAAATTGGCTACTTGGCTGGAACATAAACAACATTGTCAATTTGAAGAAATTGAAAGATTTCATAGGGCCTCTCTTGAAACCTTCACTGTGACATCTTCATCAAAAGAGAAACTTGCTTAATTCTTCAGTTTCCTGCGAGAAATTTTAAAGAAACTAAAAAAATCTATATATATATAATTTTAAAAACTACATACTACTTATTTTATCTAAATTTATTTTATTATATATATATATATATATATATATATAAATGTCCTAAAATTAAATAAATTTAAAATTAAATATATTTAAAAGATTCCCCCCATCCATTTGATGAGCTGTACCCCTGACATCATACCCACATCCAAGTGCACCTTGATGTGGGATACACAAGAAAGAAATTGAAAATAAACATAAATTTATTTTGAAAAATTTGAAAAACATAATAAAAAAAATAGAAATGATCACTGGGTGGGCTCCCTCCAATTTTTAAAATTGATTGCAGACCACCAGTGATAATTATCTCTGAAATAAAATTATTTTAAAAAAATTTAAAATGAAAACAAAATTAAATTAAAAGATAAAAAATTCAAAAATAAAACATAAAAAATCCTTGAATCCAGCTTTGAATGAGTGTATTTGTTTTGACATCATATTGATCCAGCTTATAGTCCTAGTGGACTTCCTATATAACAAAATCAAAGCCAGGATTAATCTAGAAACAGTGAAAATATGGTAACAAGCATTGTGGGGTAATTATGTATAGAGAAGCCTACCCATCAATAACCCCCAAAATTGCCAATATTCAATTTAGAAGGTTCACCTGTGAAAACCTCTAACAAAAAAAACTACATTACTACATAATTATTTAACATAAACTTTTAAGATTTGATTTTAATGATCGATAATTTTAATGATAGTTTTTTTCAATACTCTCTTGAAGAGTAAATCTTCTTAAAACAATGGTAAAGTAGTTTATTCTCATTTTGGAGGAAATCTTTTTAACAATACTCTACTCCAAGATATGATTCAGCCTCTCAATCAACTGGTAAAACTTCTTTCTAATTAAAAACTAGTTTGTATAGTGAATATCCAGTTTTCATTTTGGCAGTTATTCTTTCAGAAAATGAAAATAATGGTAAATAGTGCCTCCATTTTTCAGCACTTGACAACAAATTTCAACTAAAGTATTCTTTATAACTTCATTCCATCTTTCTACCACTCCTTCAGCTTCAGGATAATGTGGGTTTGCTACCATAACCTTTGATCCAGCTATTGATATAGCCTATCTAAATTCTGTCCCAAATTAAGGACCTCAATCAAGTGTTACCAACTTCATAACTCCATACCAATATACTCAATTTTTCATTAAAAAATCTGCCACATTCCTGGAATTCAAATTAATAAGAGGTGCTTCCTCTACCCAAACAGATAAATCATCTCTGGATACAATTAAGTATTTATATCTTCCCTCCTTAATTTGAAAAGCATACAGACTAAAACTACCAAAAAGAGTATTTTCAACAGTTGCATGTCCAGGTTCCTTTTTCCTAAAATAACTTATCCTTTGATATTCTTTACATGCCTAAACACATTTTTTAACAGTCAGCTTCATACCAGGCCATCAAAATCTATCAGAAACTTTTCTATAAGTTTCACCAACTCCTCTATGCCCAAGATCTTCATGCAGTGGTTTCATAACCAACTCTTGCCTTTTCTTTTGAGTAATAACTATTTGAGAAATTGGATAACTTCTCCTCATCAATCTTCTTCTGGAGAGATAAAATTCCAGTGACTTCCTTTTGATAGCCACCCATTCATCATTATCACTAATATACAGCCTTTCTAATGTTAATAAATATTTAACCATTATATAATAAAATCCAGTCTTTCCCCAGACATCATCTTGAAAATCCATTAATATTATTTCAAAAGATACTTCCCTATCTCCTAAATCACCTTCACATGGATGAGCCAGTCAATTTAAATCTTGACTTTGCCTTTTGTCATAAAAGATTTTTGAAATTTCTAACTTTGAACCTTTAAAACTTTTAGAAACAACATCTTCTTCTTTCCCTTTTTTACCCTTCTTAGCCTGATCATCTTCATCTTTGTCCAACCACCTTTTAATAAAATTTTTATAATCACCTAAACTCTCTTTAACCAAATTTTCTAAAACTCCAAAATATAGAACATTCACCAGATTTTTACTATCCCACACTATTTCTACATCCTCATCCATATACACAACATCTTCATCCTCTTTTTTATCTAATTTATCTACACCATCATCAAACTACCCAAGCCCATAACTTATCATATTTTTATTATTTTCCAGTTTATCCTCAGGGTGGAGGTATTCATCATTGCTATCCACAGAAATTAATGCTGCCAGTTTAGCCTCATGGGGAAGGTAATGAAAGTCTTCAGCACCTTTCATACTGGCCTTGATTACAGGTATAACTTCATCAAATACCTCTGAGTCAGAATCATCTTTGGTAGGTAGTCTTCTTGATAATCCATAAGGCATAGTAAACGTCTTTACAGGCTTGTGAAATAAATCAAAAGAAAAATGTTGAATAAAAGCTACCCATCTAGTCATGGGGGTATTTGGTAAACTAGGGGAATTTATCATTTGAATCAAAGATTTTGCATCAACTTGAAATTTGAAGTCTTGTCCCAATAAAATATTTTGAATTTTCTTTTAAATTTTTTCCACACCACAAAGTTCTGATTTCGGTTGAGAATATCTTGATTCCACCTTAGTAAAAACTACATATTCATACCTGACTGATCCTTTATAACCGGCTTTATCTATTTGAGACAGAACCGCCCCAGAACAATTTTGACTTGAATACACTTCTAAATAAATCTGGCCTGCATATTTCCCATAATCAAACTTGTGCAAGATAATATATTCCCCAACTATCTTTTTTAACTTAATAAATTTCTCTTCACACTCTTCATCCCACTCCCAATCAGCATCCATCCTAGTCAACCCTATCAAAGTAGCAGCCAATGAAGAAAATTCCTTGATAACCATTCTAACATAAACACATATGCCTAAAAACCATCTGACTTTAGTCCTATTCTTGGGTCTTGGCCAGGACTGAGTTTTATTTACTTTCTTCTTAAACATTATCCTACCCTCTCTACACTCCAAATGACCTAATATTTCCAAAGCTGGCACAAAAAAAGAAAATTTGGAACCTGAAATCATTAGACCAGCCTCTTCTATCCTAAAACAAATCCTCTCTAGAATTACAGCATATTCCCAGATAAATTTTTGTATTCCTGGATTCTCCTTCAGTACTTCATTACCATAATTTGTTAAATGTCCTTTTATTCCACTATTATCAATAAGTATACCAAAATATTGTGGAATTTTGTCTTGTAGAATCCATTTCATCTGAGCTTGATAAACAGCAACTGATTTTGCTTCTCCTTGAGGTAATCTTGTTAGTTTAAGTTGTACAAGTGGTGTATCAAAATTTGTAAGAGGTCTAGAGTCCAGATGCAACTCTCTTTTTTCATATCAACCCATTATATCTCCAAATCCATAACACACTCTCCCTGAAAAGATTTCTACAAATTCCTCTGCACTAGGTTGTATTCCTCCATCTTTTATTGTAACCCTATTTATTTCCCTAAAATCATGAACTACCCTACCCTCGCCATTAGATTTTTTAATACAGAATACTGGACTTGAATAGCTTGATGATTATTGTTCATAAAATCTTGTTAAACTTCTTTCTCTAATGACATCAATATAATCTTCCTTTAAAGTGGCGGGTATAGGAATTGCTTTCTGTTGCCATGTTTCATGGCAAACAACTTGAATCTAATAAGGGTCCCCATAAGAATGCTTTAACACACCTCTCTCCTCTTCTATAAATTAAATGGCTTTCTCCATCTTAACCAATACATCAAACAACAACCTTTATTGTTCACCTGACAGCCATCCTTCAGGTCCAAAATTAACAACCTCTAATCTCTTGACAGTGATCTTAGAAGTTTCAGAAAATTCAAGTGGGTTCTTGACATGAGGACAGACATATGGATCTCTTGATAGAATTAGTCTTCTCAAAGGCGGACTTAATTCAGCTGGAAAATTTTCATTAATTGGCCTAATTTTATATGCTACCTTTTTTATTTTGCCACACCAACATCCACTTCTACTTAAGATACTTGATCTATTAGAGTTTTTCCATTATAAAATCTGTCATAATAATTTTCTTCATCTTCAGAACCAGAATCAGAAATAGAGTAGGTTGAAAAATAATTTTTATTTTCAAAATTTTCATTTTTATCACTACTATCCCCTTTTCCTTTGTCTAATTTATCATATAATTTTCCAACAACTTTTTTCCTTTCATCTTCCATCACAAAATCACTAGTAAATAAAGTTGGCAGTTTAACCTCTTGCTTGAGGAAAGAAATAGAATCATCACAAATATTGTTTTTCTATGAATTTATTATACTAAGATCTTTTTGGAAATTTTGATGTGATAATTGCAGTTTATCCTCATTCTGGAGGCCATAAAATAATCCACCACTAATATCACCATAATTAACCAAATTTCATTACCAATTTTTATCCAACATAATACATCCCATCTTTCCCTTTGAACCATTTTTAAATTTTAAAGAATAGTTTGATAAAGATAATAAAGATATATAAAAATCCAACACATATAGATATTCCAATGGAATATCAACAGAAAATAATTGAGAATCCACTAGAATTATCTTTAAGTGAGCTGATCTATGGCAATCAGGGATCTCTTCTTGAGGGGAGATTGAAAAATTTGAGCGATCAGCCCTTACTACCCCATAAAATGAGGGTACTCATACTTATCTTTTTCAATTAATTCACCAGAATCTGAACTTTTTATTTGCCTATTCTTGGTGCAAGAACAACACTGACACATTGTGGTTAGACCAGGTCTTGTTTCCCAGCTGTTGTCTCCTGGAGGTGCAAATTGTAAATGAAGCCTTCTCATATTGTCACCAGTAATCTCTAAACTAGTTCCCATACCACTCTGGTAAACTATCCTTGCTTCAAAATCCATCAAAAAGGGCCCACCAAGAACTGTTTTTACTGATCCCCTGGCCACATAAAAGTGCACTCTTCAAACAGATCCACCAATATATAACTTGACATGCTCTCTTATACCCATAAGTTAAGTAGCATTACCACCTATGCCTCTTAAATTACCACCTGTACCAGTTTTTATTGGAAAGGGTATAATAGTTGCTTGCTCTAAGGAAATTAAATTAATTTGTGACCCTGAATCCACCAGGGCCTTCACCTATTTAACATTTAAAAACACCATTAAATACCCTAAAGGAGCAGAAAAATGAGTTTTCACTTCTTCTCCAAACTTTTCAACATTTTCACATATATACTCCACCTCTCCAACTGATACCCTTGTCCTTGACAGATTCTTATTTTGCTTCTCTGAAAGGGCATGACTAATCTTAAATAATTTACCTAAAGATAAAGTTATCTGGAGTTAATTCACTCTACCCAAAACCTTCTTCATAGCATTTTCTTGACCAGATACTACTGGCCTTTCATATTGAACTTTTGTTTTAATAAACTTGGACCTAGGCACCTCTTGAGGAGCCAAATTGCCATCTTCACCCCCCATAATAACATCTTCATCTACCATAACCCTAACTCCATCACCAGCTTCTTTCATCAATCCAGATATATCACTGGTTCTCCTTACCCCTTCCATAGGAATAGGACCAGCAAAACTTGGTCTGGGAAGAGAAACTGTTGGTAAATCTTCCTCAGAATCGTATTCCTCATCCAAAAGCATTGGCTCACCATGTAAATCAAATTTTTCATAACTGGGAGGCCCCATATCTGCCATTCCCTTCTGCATTTTAAAAATTTGGTCCTTGGTGTAAGGTTTCTTTTCAATCTTTTTTATTTCAGCCTTACCTGGTTTAGCCCTAAGTTGGCTCTGAATGCTACTTTTAGCTTTAATAGCAGCTGCTCTTCTATCAGAATCAACATCATATTCAACAATCATACAGTTTCTATCAACCCTAGAAACCTTTCCCAACTCTAATCCACCATATGAAGTTTTAAAAGTGGCCTTGCTGACCTCCTTTTCTTTACCCTCATCAAATTTTCCACTATCAGTACCACCATTCTTTTTTCAACCTTTAGTATTATTATCATCATCACCAGTTAATTCTTCAAATCTGGATCTCCTTTCAGCCATTAAATTCTTCCTAACTAAATCCAAAGGTGCTTGCTTGTCACTGGGTTTTATGAAAGATCCATCTGGGAATTCATAAACCTTACCATCAAACTTTACTCTACCAGCCTGCAAGTCCTTATCCAAAAAATAACAATCTGCTGCTTTGTGCCCTCTCCTATTACAATAGTAGCACACCTTAGGTTTTCCATAACTACCTCTATAACCATTTTTATCATTCCCATTCCCATTACTACCATCATTAACATTGCCATTAAAACGCTCACCATTCACCACGCAATACGGGGGCGGACTTTTTAGCAAGTCCGCAACCTTGGACTCAAATTCACCACATATTGAACACACATTGAGCTATTGACAAAGGAACCATAAAATCAGGGATGAACACCACTCAGCAGAACAGTTTTAGGTGGGTCTTCAAGTAGAGTTCAGTATGAGTTCAGGTTGGGAATCGCTAGCAAGTCCACCCCCTATATTGCATAGTGATTGCCATTATAGCCATAGTTCCTACTCTCATAACCCCTAGATTGATAAGAAGAAGAAGTAGAAGATGATGCAACAGGTGCTCTTTTGGCCTTTTAAGTTTCTTGAAAAAATGTTTTGAGCTGCTTATTCAAGTCAGCTAAATGATCCACCTTTTTTTTAATCAACATCCCCCTCAACCTTAGCAACAGGCTGACTCAACTAAGCCTTCTTTGCCTCTTGAGCCCTAACCATAATATTATTATTTATAGCCAAAACCTTACTAACCTTTCTAAAATATTGAGTACAAGATTCTTGATACTTTTCCAAAGCCATTAATCTTAAATACGCCTGAATGCTGTCCTTGATGACCTCTAAAGCTGGTAGTTTCTGTTCTCCACTTGGCATGTCCTTCATCTTCTTTTTCCTAGAAAGTTCCTTCAATACATCTTTCCTGATCTCCCTACTTAATGCCAACAAAAAAAAATCCTTTGCCTTATTTTCATGGCCAATATCCTCCATCAGAATTAGATAATCCACCACTTCAGTAAACAGCCTGCATAGCCTCTTGAGGTCCACCATATTAGAAACACCACCTTTAAATTTCCATTCACTTATAATTTTGTTGAGGTCCACCATAGTATAACTGAAACCCTTTCTATCAACCATCTATTTTGAAAATTTTAACCAATCCCACTTCTTATAACCTTCCATATCAATAAACTCTAATTCCACCTCTCTATCAACAATAAAGAACCCAACCTGCTTCACCATGTCCAAATGTGAATCCCCACCAACAGCAGAAGCAGATTAATAACTATTTAACTTCTTCCCCACTAAACTTGGGCTCATCACAACAAATAATCCTGACTGATGCACCAACAGGAAGAGAAACACCAGATCCAGAAGCAGAAGACATCCCAAATATATATGTGATAAAACCATTAAAATAAGGTAATTGTTTGTTGGCTAAGCCCCTTGCAGGCTAAGATAGTCCAGATACCAAGTAATATCAATTAAAAACCAAAAAAGTCAAACCCCATGATGGGTGCTACCAATGTATAAAGAATCTAACAGTTGCCTTGCTTTAAGCAGAATCCAAGGGAGTTGGATAAAAAAAAGAAATCATTGTCCCTTTTATTTAATAAAGAGTTGAAAATTAACTAAGCTATAGCCTCTACTTGATAAGAAATTACCAATGAGCTATTTTTTATTAACAGTGTTGAGATTTAGAATCAGTGTTCATTATAATGGGGTTGAAAAACACAACAGTGAAGCTGTATTTAGAAAAGTTATATAAATGATTGAATAATATATTATTAGGGATATTTTATTTTTATAAGATTTAGTTTTTATAATAAATTCCCTGGTGATGAGATCTTTAAAATGGCACACTATAAGTTAATATTTGCAATGATGAGTGAATTAAATATATTGTTATGTAAAAGTGTTATATTTATAAGGGCATAAAAATCTATAATTTTTTACAAAATAATAAATAATTTTTAACATATTCTTTTTTGTGGTTGGTTTTTATATGATGTTATGATTCCCTCTATAATACTATGGCTAATTTCTAATCGACAGGCTTTATATGCATAATATGTCATGTGCCCTACTTTCCCTAACTGGAGCATTACAGAGCTTGTCCAGAGCTTGTCCAGAGATCTCCAAAGTTTTTATGGAGCTTGTACAGACTTCCTGACTCAATTAGAGCCTGTAAAATATCAATATAAATTCCAGAAAATTTACTGATGGTACAGCTACTCCTCCTTTATACCTCATTCTAAATTTAGTAGTCTGCGCAGCTCTATTAACTTAGTAAGTAATTATCAAAGTTAAGCAAATTATGAGAAATCAAAAATAATTAAAAGTACTTTATAAAATTATTAAAAATAGTAGAAAGACAGTAAAAAATTCTAGAAAAATTCCCAAAGGTTCTTGAGACTCCTGAATTTAATACCATGCACTTTTAAACCTACACTTGAATTTCCTGCCCATAAATTATTTGTTAGTTCTTGACCTATAAAGGTAACCCTTTTTAACCACTTTTAATACTTCATTTAATTAATATAAACATTTTAAAATTATATTGGCTTGTCCAATCTCAATAATCATCTGCAAAAAATCCATTTTAAATAGACTTAAGTGACATACTAAACTTTAGACTTCCACAATGTCTTAACATATTAAACTACCCCTATAACCAGTAAACTATCACTTCAAATACCAGAAAATGTTCTTTGGCCATCTTTAACTGGAAATACTAAATCTACTGCATCTTCTTCTGAAACCACATTAGTCTGAGAACCAGTATCTACCAGCACTCAGATCTGTTTTCCATTAATGGTAACCATTAAATACCCTAATAGTCCTTCATACTGTGGCACCTTTGGTTACTCAACCATTGGCTGAATTGAATAATCTTCCATATCATGTTCAAAGAAATTAGAAACTCTCTGCTTCCTAAACTTATCTACCATTCCTATCACTACCTCTGGTGCTACTGCTGCTATGAACCCTAATAGAACTGAAACTCTTGTTTGTAAAAATTGAACAACCAAATATTCAGCTGCCTTTAGAAATTCTGAATGAGCTGGGGGCTGCTTTTTTCATTTTGGTTGAGCCACCTTCTCACTAGCTTTTACTATTCTGGGTGGATCTTTAAGACTATTATTCCTAGCTCCAGGAGTTTCTTTCACCAGTTCCACTCTTTTCTGTACTATTTTGGCTCCTCCATTATTGGTTGATCCATATTGTAATCCATCATATTCCCAGTTTTGTCCTTCATTTTTACATCTTCAAGTGGGTCTGGAGTATTATCTCTTGTAGAATATCTTACTTCTTCAACGTCTTCAGAAATCACATAGTTAGAACCTGCCCTCCTTGGCCTATTAACAGTTGGTGGAGCCATCTTTTTATACTTCACCGAAAACATTTTTAACAACTCTGATGTAAGTGGCATTGCAACAGCTCCCTCATTAGTCTTGAAATCCAGTACTTCCCAAGTTACTGAAAAATCAAATGATTTTGCATTCTTGTCTTTTGTTTCTGTCTTCTTGCCTTTACTAGATTTCCCTTCTGTAGCTTTCTTTTTGATATCATCAATAAACATTACTTGCATCCCTCAATCCTTATCCATGAAAAGCTTTTTACCATCTTCCAAAATTAGTGCTGTCCCATCCTCAAAAACCACCCTTTCATCTTTATCCTTTTAAAGTGCATTACATCTCATCCTGATATGACCTTCTTTATTAAAATAATAACTTACCATAGAAGAAAAAAGAGATGTTTAAGGATTTAATCTAGGCTTAGATTTAGCCTCTTCACTCAGCTTCTTCTACAACTCCTCAATTTTAGCCATCACTGAGTATGGATCCCATTTGATCATTTTTACTTTGGAGTTGGCACTGAAGAGCGTGATTCTAAGCTTGGTGAAACCTCTATTATCTCTACTTTCTCCAAAGAAACCCTAGCTGCTTGGTGCTCTACACAACACAACTTCATCTCAAATTCCACCACTGTTTCCACCTCCTCTATTCCTGGGTACTTATAATCCCCATCTTTCTTCCTTACCAGCTTTCCATCATTGCCTAGATGTCTCTTTGCCTAATATCTTACCTCAGGCACTAGTGCCTCACAAAACCAAGGTAGCAACACAACTGAAAAAATAATCTACTACTTGATCAAACTCTTGCCTGAAAATTTTGAAATCTTAAGGGCCTCTGAAACCCCCTTTAGTTTTTTTCTTGTTTACCAGAATATATAGATGCTTTATTGTGAACCAAGTTTCCTCAGTAACTTTTGGCCATCTTTTTAAAATCTGTGTCTTTAGCGCTTTCCAGTTGCAACTTTTGTGACCATCCAGATCTTTCAGATTTTCCTTGCACTCATTTGCAACAAAAAACAACACTTTTCACACCATATCATAATCCAAGGATTCATTAACCTCTGCTTCTTGTTTCAATATCCTTAAAAACTTTTTAGTATTAATCCCCATAAATTTTAAGCTTTCATCCTTGCACCTAATAATTGTCAAGACCCTTAATGGTAACAATGCTGTTGAGTTAGGCAATTTCGCCTTTTCCAGAGTAACTCTAGAGGTAGTTTCTGTAGGTTCCATTCTACCCTATCTAATTTAAAAAACTTTTTTAAAAAGTAATTGAACACAAAAAAAATTAAACCAACTATATTCTTTCAATACAGCCCTAAGCTATCCTCTGATAACAGCTTGATCCACTTGTTGTAGAATCTACAACTCTTCCTTGAAGCGCTGGCTTTATCATGTCCTTTTTGACTAAACCCTAAAAAAATTAATAAAAATAAACTGCACTTACAATCTGTTTGCCACTGTTGAGACACCAATCATAGAAAGAAAGTTCTATAATAGTAAGATATAGACACAATTCAAGATCATTCAGTTCTCCTATCAAAAATTAATTTATGAAAGAAACAACCACCACTCTAATTTTAAAGAGAGTTTAAACATGCTTTAAGTGCATTGGTGGAGAAAAGAGGAGTAGAGAGAATTTTCTATAAGAGACTTTTTAAAAGAAATAAAAATATTAGGTGGTATCAAAGTTGACCAATCCGCAATTAAATTATTTGCAGATAAAATTCCTTATACCCCAATTGTCTTCCATAATTATTTTTGTTAATTAATTGGGTTATTAGAAACTTTACATGTCAAACTTAAACTCTTATCCAACATTTCTCTCCTCAATTTTTTATAACCACATATTGGAAAACTTTCTGTCATAACCACATCTTGGCCTACTTTCATTCATAACCACATCTTTTACTACTCTCTGGATATGGCTTCTACCTTGCTTCACACACCCATTCTCATCTCATCCTGTCTATTCTCTACATTCAGAACACCTTTCTATATCATCTACTTGTTTTTCCTCCTTTTCATCTTCAATTATCTTAACATGGCCTGTCATCATAGATCTTCTCAAAGGAAGCCTTCCCCCAGTTGTTCTTCAAATTGCACTACTCCCTCTATCCCCCACTCAGCTGAGAAATCAAAGACCCCTTTATAATACCAATAGAATGTTCAATTTGTACTCTTTCTTGTGTGAGGTGATAATTAAAGGTGGTTTTGGGGTCATTTTCTAAAGTTTCACCACATAAAGCAGGTATGATGTACTTTCCACTTGCATATGCTGAGTCTGCAAGGAGGTACTGAGATTTGTCAAATTATGAGTCAGGACTTTGAGAAATCCTCATTCTTTAGAAGATGGTGTAGACAATCCTATAGTACTAGCTATAGGCCCTGACCAATAATGATAGAGTAAAAATGGATAGAAAAACCCCTGTCCCTTTGAGAAAAACCAGTTGAGATTAATTTTCTACAGCAAAATAAAGACTGTTACAATTCCCCCTTCCAAACAACTCCTTGACTGCTTTAAAATTCAAAACAGTAGCCAATAGCAGACTACTGAGAACCAAAGAACCTGAAAACCTTAAATGCAGAGAATTTGACACCAGAAATCAAATACACAGTGCACTGGTTGCACAAACACAGCGAAAAATACTTGATGTAGTTTGCAAAGCTACAACAGATAAATCAGTTTCCAAAGTTAAGTTAAATGAAGAACTAACCTTGCAACAAACACAGCCAATTGTGGTCAAAAAACAGTGAAAACTGAGTGAGAAACAATGATATAACTACTGGATGGTTGTTTAATAATTAAAGATGCCCCAAACTTTCTTATTCAGTATGTACACACAGAGCAGCTATCTAAAAATCCATGCACAGCAACTAACTCTACAATAAATGTTTGTTTCCCCTTGGGGTGCAACAAAGGTGCAAAAATTACGCAACAGTTAAGTAGAAATTATTTTTGGCACTTAAAAGTCTTAAGTGGGTCTTAAGTGCAAAAAACAATTTCTTTGTAACTGTTGCACAACTTTCACGTAACTTTTGCACCCTGTGGCAAAACAAACATGTGCTGTAGTTTAATTTGGCACTTTTGAAAGCCAAATTGAATAAAAACCCTCTAGAAATGCTCCCCAGCCTTCCATAACCAAGGCGGGTGGAAGTCCCTGAAGCCAAAAAACCACCAAAAACATCTAATAAAGCCCAAAATACTTAGAAAAATCTACCATGACTACTAAAACCCTTAAAACACAAAATTAAGCTATGACAACATTGTGACATAAAATATAGAGCCAAATCAGCTCTACTCAATGGTACTAAGCACTTAAACCTAAGACTTAAGGTTAGCCCTTAAAACACAAAAAACAAAATTAAACAGCTATCTTTTAAAAATGAAAAATGGGGAAATGACCCCTTAAACCTTGGAATATGAAAAATATCATCAACACATAAAATATAGAGAAAAACTAGGGCTATCCAATAGTAGTACCAAAATACCCATAGTCCCAATATTCACTGAATAAAACCAAAACAACACCTAATTCTCTTACCTATGTCAATTAAGACATACATGAACAGCACCAAATAACTCAAAAAAGGCCTCTGACAATGTTGGAAGACCACAACGGAAGAGTCATGATATGAGCTGGGTCAGCCACTATGAAAAGCAATAAAATTTTTATTGAAGTAACAGACAAGTTGAATGGCAATAGAATATCTACAAAGAAGATTAAAGGTTAGTTTATGAAAGATGGAAAATTGGAGAACATATTGAAGAAACCTTTTTTTGAAATCAAAATAATGGTTTCCATCAATTGAAGGCTTTTGATGTCGTGCCATCAACCAATCCTACACAGCCAGAGAAACCTTCAGCTTGCATTACTTGTGAGGATGAAAGTCGCTGTTGTGGAGTTGGCATAGCAAGTTTTTGAGACTTGAGGGAAAGAATGGCAATCATACAGAGCTTTGTGTATAATATAACCATCCAATATCCTATGGTAAAGAGATTTTCCAAATGTCTTACAGCAGCGCCATTTCCATTTGAGCCAAAATGACATAGTGTAACAGCAAGATGAATAGCAATTCACACTGTTTATTTTGAGAATTTTTATGAAAGATAGGATGTTTGGAGATGAGTTGATAAAGTTTGAAGAAAGAATCGGGAGAAGTTCAAAATAGTTGAGTGAAGTTTAGTTGAGGAATGTTGAGGATGGAGCAGAAATCATATCAGGGATCATGATAAAGATTTGGCACCCTTGGTTTTATGTCACGCTTTTTTGAAAGAAAAGACATATAGGCTAAAGCATCTTACAAATTAGAGTCTGTTTTATAGTAAAGAGCTAAAAGTAAAGCAATAGCATTCATAGTTAAGTGAAGTAGCTGCCTAGTAGAAAGGTGTTTCATAGTTGTCGGTGGAAGGCTTATGTGATGAGGGAAGTGGGAATTCACTTCCAAATGTGCAGTTGGAGTGTGTAGATAGAAAAAACCATTAAGTTTTTGCAACCAAAATTATGTAGTATAGAGTGAGGAAAGACTTAAGGATGGAATCAGCAATTATAAGTCATGTTACTTTCTTAAAAATCCATCATGGATGTGATGAGTTTGGGATCAGGAATTAGGAATGGAAAATGGGGTGTAAGAGGTGGGATAATGCATTATGGTGGATTCCTTATCCACTAGCCCTGGGGATAGTGGATAAGAATCTTCTGCAATTAATAATGTCAGATCCCTGGAAAAAAAATTCCTGATCCCTAATGGTGGATCAGTCAACTTTGATATGCCCCATTATATTCATAAACAAGTAATCTACTTATGGCTAGATCTTTTCTCAGTAAGAGCTAGTATTCTCAGTCACTCCCACTTTGAAGCACTATCTCTAATACTATCCTTACTTTAGCAATAAAATAACTTTAAAGCACTACTTCTGGCTATCTACACCTGCTTATGCACACAAAAAAATATATATGTATCTATGTTTCTTTCAATTTGATATGATTCTCTTATATTTACAGAAAAAACTTTTCTGGTCTAACTTTTCCACAATTTTTTAAAAGAGTTAGTTTTCTTATATATATATATTCACTGTATGTCTAGTTCCCTTTCCTTATTCCTTCTTCCCCAACTAGATTTCCTACCCTTCTTCCTGCTGGTTCTCCTACACAAGTTTGGCACTAATACAATCATAGAAAATGGTAACTAAGTATCCCAATAATCTAAGTACAATCATCAGAATAAGTCTGGTTCTAATAGTGCTTGAAACATCTACACATCAAAAAATATTAGTTCCTACTTCTTGAGACTCCTAACTAAATAATAAGTACTTTACCACCTTCCATACTTATTATAACATCCTGTGCTTGCCATATGAGTATTGAATAATTGTTAAACCCTCCAAGATAAGTAAGTACCCTTCCCTCTATAGACTCTTACTTGTATTTCTTGACTTGCCTGTTAATCATCTGTTTGTCTAGCACCACGTCTAAGCACTCCTACAGGTTCCTATTATCAATGGGTATTTTTTATCCCATTTTTAAATGCTATTTTTTTTATCTAAGTGTGACACCTAAACCTTTGTTTGACACTGGCTCCTAAATCTATACTATCCCTTTGGCGCTAGCCATATTTTCTTCAAGAATACCATACTCTTACCCTAAAGTCTAGTATACACTTCTTTCCAAGTTTTTTCTTTCTGCAGTCCATATTTCCATACTGTACTAAAAACTGTGCGTGGAGAGTATAACTTTTCTGCACTTCTGAAAACCCCTTTTTTGTACTTTCTTAGCCATCCTTCCTAACAACCCCTTTGTCATACTTGCTGCATTACTGCAAGATGTTTAACAAAAAAAATTAATTTTACCTTGAAAATTGAAAGAAAAACCACTTACAATAAAACATGAGAGACAAAAAAGAAAAATAATAATAAAATTTAGAAAAAAAATGAAAAAATGTCTTACCTGGAGAGATGAGTTTAGAAAATAATTTAATTCAAATCAAATGAGGAATTCAAGAGAAGAGAAGTAAAATAATATGAGGATGAAAGAAGAAAAGAATGATTGAAAGATTAATAAATTGCAGAAAATATGGTATTTAATGTTGGGTTAATGAAGAAATACAAATGAGACATGAAAAAAGACACTTCCACAGAGAAAAATAAAATAAAAGTCAATATTCAAAAGAAAAAAATAACAATTCAATTTGAATAAAACATGCAGGAGTACAAAAAAAATTAAAAGGGTTGTGTTGAGAAATGTTGGAGTGTGATTGGAATAATGAAATAGTGTATCCATGTGAAAAGAAAGTCTGGTGAAGAAAGGAGGGGGGAGCTGGTGCAGTTTTAGTATCCTCATCCTTATGAAGATCATAAACTCATTCTTAAAATCAGCTAGGATATTATTGAGTATAATTTTAGTCATTATTCAATGATTTTCTGTTTTGATATCCAATTTTTTTTTGAAATTGGATTCTAAGCTCCTATACACTAAAAAATCTTTCCTTTTTAATTTCCAATAGCTTGTTCAATTTTTACTCTTGATTGTGCAAGGTGATAATTAAATATTTTTTGGATCATTTTCTAATTTTTCACCTCTGAAATCAGCTATAATGTAATTTCCACTTGCATATTCTGAATCTGAAAGGAGGTTCTGAGATTTGTCAAAATATGAGTCAGGATTTTGAGAAGTACATATTCTTTGAAGCACAGAAGAGTCATGAAATGAGCCAGGGAAGCCACTATGAAAACCAAGAAACTTTTTATTGAAATCACACACAAGTTGAAAAGAAAATAGATTATATAGAAAAAAAATAAAAAGTTAGCTCAAGAATCATGAGATATTGTAGAAACTTTTGAATAAACATTTTTTTTGAATCAAAATAATGGTTTCAATTATTTTCAGGATTTTGACTTGGTGGTAAAGTTTTACCATCAAAAAAACTTTGGCTTGCATGACTTGAGAGGATTAAAGTTTCTGTTGTGGAGCTGGCCAAGAAAATGTCTGATAATTTGGGGAAATGATGGAAATAATACAGTGCTTTGTGTATAATACCACAGTAAAGTATTGTATGGTAAAAGAGATCTTCCAAAAATCTTATTTCAGCACCATTTCCATTTGATTCAAAGTGACATGGGGCAACAGCAAGTTGAATGGTAGGATAATGCTGATTATTATGAAAGATAGTATTATCAGAGATGTTTTCAGAAAGTTTTACGGATGAATAAGATGAATTTTAATAGAGGAACTTTGAGAATTGAGTGGATATTGTATCAATTTTCTGAAATCAATAATGTCTGATATGAAGGAAAAAATTCTTGATTCATCATTGTGGACCCCTTAAATTTTATACCCCATAATATATCACCACACAATATTTGGGGGGGACTTGCTAGCAATTCCTCAAGTTGAATTCAGATGGAACTTAGACTCAACCCATACTGAAATCATACTGAGCTTTACTTTGAGCTCATCTTGCACTTTTTTCCAACGATGGATTTATCTTTACTGAAAGGATAGTGAAATTTTTATGCACAATTAATAGAAATAAATTAAGGAGGGCTTTGGAATCAGATTAATTCAAATTATTTTTTTATGAAACATTATTTAATGTTAATTTTGAGTTATAATTGATCAATAAAGGGATGTAAAATTTTATTTTTATTTCAAAACATAACACTTTTAACCTGCTTCAATATTTCATAAATTGTTTGGAAAACATATAAAACACAATCAGTGACTGATTTTGTTGATAACTCCTGTCAACTCAGAATTTGAAAATTTTATTTATAAGTTTGGAATGTATAAAATTATTTTTTCTAAGATTTAAATTTATAATTTTTGATTACACATTTTAATTATTTTACATTAAATTAAGTTATCTAAAAAACCTATTGAATCATCAAAATTATTAAATTTTATATCCTAGAATTCAGTAGAAAACAGACACAACTAAAGAATTCAAATATAGGAATGTGTTTTTTCATGATTTATGACTCAATATGTCAGGCTGAGGTCAAATATAAAGATGTGAACTAGCTTAAATGGTCAGTGTCTAGAATATTTTAATGGTCCTATATGAATACTGTAGTAAAAATCCAATAAGTATTAAAATATAAGTGTCTCAGTAATTTAAATCTCACAAATTATATATGGCTTACAATCTTATAGTTGGTAGAAAGATAGATTTAATAAATTCAGATACTATTCAAGGACTTTATAAGTACTATTGATATGTATTGTAGTTGTATTGGTTATATGTTTTAATTGTAATGATAAAGGATGTAGCAAACAAGACCAAAAACCCCCTCCTTTTATACACAATAACTTCCCCGATGAACCCCTTGATTTACCAGCTCTATACACAGTTAATGAGGCCTCATTCCAGCTAATAGACATTTCCAATAACATACAGAGTGACCAAAAACATAATTAGAATGATATCACCTGCCAAAATCCTGTAGTAATAGGGATTATCCATCTAAATTAAAGAATAAGCAAAAAAGAGAGTATATGCATATTATACATTAAAAAAAGATTAAAAAGGGAAAATTAAGACTAATAATTTCTCAATAATAAGGGGGATTAACAGTAGAAATTTTGGGGCTAATCCTGACATTATACTACGTGAAATCCCCATTCAAAAATACCCAATATTGACTGAGAAACCACTTAGAAACCCAAAAAAGGGCGTGAGATGTGGGATAACTACATGCAGTCATTGTCAGGCACTTTCACGGGTAAATCCTTGACTAATTTAGGCAAATTTAAGCATGGTAGTGAAATAAAGTGCCAAGATTGAGGTTATTAACAAAATTAGTTCATATAAAGAGTGTCAATGCATTTGTAATTAAGCTAGGGCACTAAATAAGCGCCTGTCGCCTGTTTTAGCGTATTTCCCCACAGTGGGAATATACTGTGGGTTATTTATAGTGTGAAAAAGATAACTTTGCTAAAAATGAAGCTATTCACACAAGAAAAATGCAGGCAGTATGTGGCCAGTACACAGAAGTCATTTCCGGCATAACAAACATCAAATTTGAAAGTGTTATTTTTATGCATTTGAGTAGCCAAATCAATAGTTCTAATTAAGAAAAATTGATCTGTCAAGGCGCATTTTTAATATTATTAAAATTAAAATGCATATAGTCAACTTTTAAGTGATTTAGAGCGCATTTCTTATTTTTTACATAAAACAATGAAAACAACAGCTTCAAGTCTACTTAAAAATTATGTAGCCTTATATTTAAGGTTCTTAAAATTACCCTAAAATATTCCAACTTAATATTAAGTACATACGAGCTCTAAAAGGTGGATATATGCATGTATATAAGGTGTTATAATGGCATATTTCTTATAATATCATAATTTTACTTATGTATATTTTTTGTGTTTTCTAATTTTTTGCTCCCATGTGTATTTCATGTGTTTAACATAACTTATAAGTGGTTTTTACTCAGTCATATAGATATCTAGGTTGACACTCACCCACCCAAAAAAAACAATAAAAAAAATGATAAGTTATACATTTTTCTTATTTATTTGTTATTTTTCAGGTATTCAGAAATTTCTGTAGAATTAAAGATTAATTCTTTAAAGAAATAAAACATAATAAAATATTATGAGTACTGGTTTTTAACCCCTCATCTGGTTGAACAGAAATTTATTTCTGTTTAAATTTTTTAAGAAGGGAGAATAGATTTGAAATATATTTTTCAGGTATCCATTTATCAAATTCATTTGATTTCCCCTTAAATCTTAACAAATACTCAGTTCCTTTTTCTTTAGTAAGGATTCTTTTTTTCTTTAGTAAGGATTCTTTTCTTCGGTATTTTTTTAATCTCTGCTTTTTCTACAATTTCTTCAGGTTGATTTTTAGGCCTTCCCCTTCTTTTTGGAAATAAGTCAGGATCATTTGCATGGTAAGGTTTCAATAATGAGATAGGAAAAACTGGATATTTCCTATCATATGGGGCATATAATATGACTACCACAGCATTATTCTTACTACAAAAGGTCCTACAAAGGGGTCTTTTAATTTAACATTACCTTGTAAGCTAAAATGTAGTGTTGAAATTTAGAACTTCATCTCCTTTTTTGAAATCAAATTCTTTATGAGATTTATCCCATCTTTTCTTTTCATATTCAAATGCTTTTTGGATGCATTCTTCTGCATGTTTTCTACACATTCGTTGCATATGAATAAAGGATTTAGTTCCTGGGTGTATATCTAGCCTTGTTAATTTATTTAAATGACTTACTGTGGTATTTGGTACATATCCCAGCCAGAGATCACATGGTTTTTTCTCTGTTACAGAATAAGTTGTGCTATTATAAGTAAATTCAAGGCCATGAATTAATGTTACCCAGTCATTTGTGAATTTCTCATTGTATTTGTATTCTAATACAAAGGAAAAATATCTTCTGATCATGTCTTCAAGAGTTTGTATCATTCTTTCAGCTAGCCCATCAGTTTGTGGGTGGTGTGCTTTAGACAATTTCAATTGACAACCTGATACTTCCATCAAAGATGTACAGAACTCTGAAGTAAATTTAGGGCCTCTATCAGAAACTATGGCTTTAAGAAACCCAGCAGTATTCATCATTTGAGTCTACCATATTAATGCCAAGTCCTTTGCAGATACCTTTTTATGGGTAGGGATAAATTTACAAATTTTTGTTAATCTATCCACAATTACCCAGCAAGAATTGAAACTTTATTTTCCTGCTAATGGAAAGCCAGTGAATAAATCCATGTTTATAATTTCCCATGGAGATTTTGGCTGCTCTATTTGTTGTAAAAACCCAGCTCTCTTCACAGTTAATCTTTTACATTTCTGTCAAGAGTCACATGTCTCAATGTATTTTTTTACATCTTCTTTCATGTTTATCCACCAGGCTGTATTTTCGACTCTGGTTAATGTTTTGTTAAAATCAAAATGACCAGCTAAGATGTCATCATTACAAGTACTCAACATTAAATTTTTCATAGGTGGTATAACTATTAAATTACTTAGCTTTTTCTTGTAATATATATATCCATCTTCAATTGACAGTTTACCTTTTTCCAATGAATTTTTATACTTTGAAGTTAAGGTTTTAATTAATGCACTCATTGAGGCATTAGTTGGATCATTTAAATTGGTAGATAATTTAGACAAATCTTTATCAGATGAATAATTTTCTAATATAGTTTGCATAAACTCTTCCTTTAAATCTACTATATATATCCCAAATATATGTATAACCTTATTTTCAGGTACATAAGCTGGGTTGTCAGTATCATTTGGCAAAGGGCTCCTGGAAAATAAATCCACATTAGAATGAAATTTTCCTGCTCTGTGAGTGATTGTCATTCTTCCTCTGTACTCTTGTACAGCTATTTGCCATCTATACATGTGCCTATTAGGTGGTTTCATGTTTAGTAATGATTTTAATGCACTACAATCTGTTATTAATTCAAACTTCTGGTCCTCCAGATAGTAATGAAGTTTCTCCAAGGCCCACACAACGGCTAAACATTCCAGTTGGGTGGCACCATACCTTAGTTCAGTCTTTCTTAAGTCTCTGGATATATAACAGATGACTACTTCAGATAATTTTCCATTTGTTATCTGTTTCTGCTGTAAATCAGCACCTAAACCTGTGAAACTTCCATCAGTGTACAAGATAAAAGGTACGTTAAAATCTGGCAGTCCCAATTTTGGAGCTGACATTAAGCATTCCTTCAATTTATCAAAGGCATGTTGTCTTTCATTATTCCAAATGAAAGCCTCATTTTTCTTGATTAATGTTGTTAAAGGGGCTGCAATGGATTAGTAGTTTTTTATATATTGTCTATAATATCCACACATACCCAAAAAACTTTGAACATATATTGTCATATTAATTTCATCCATCTTTTGAAATAATCTTTTCAGGTGATTTAAATGTTCATCATATGTTTTTGAAAACACTATGATGTCATCAATATAAACCAAAAGCCATCCTTAAACCATTTCCTGATGAAGAATACTATCCATAAATTTTTGGAAGACTGAAGACGCATTCTTTGGGCCAAAAGGAATTCTCACATATTAATATATTCCTATATGTGTGGTTATTAGTAAGTAATTCTGAGAATTCTTTTCCACAGGAATCTGGTGGTAACCTTTGTTTCCATCCAGACAGGAAATATATTTTTCTCCTGGTAAGGTAGCATGGATAGAAGCTATCCTTGGTAGAGGGTAAAAATCATTTATGATGAATGTATTCAGAGCTCTATAATCACCGCATAATCTTGCCTTATTTTTTTCAAAGAGATTAAAACTGGTAAAATAACACAATACTTAGGTGTTGTGTCCACTTTTTCAACAATACCCATTTCTAACAACATTTTAATGTTGTCTTCAATGTCTTTCCTTTTTGCAGGAGAATCTGGATAAGGTTTCTTTTTCAAGCTTTCAGGAATATTATCCAAATTAATACTTAAAGAGATTTTCATCTCATGGTCTTTGACCAATCCTAGCTCATTTGAACCATTAGCAAATGCCATAGGATAATATTTTATCAATCTTAAAATATTGTTTTCTTCAATTTTTGAGAGTTGAGGACTGAAAGAGGCTTTTTGGATTTTATTTTCCAATTCTACCACTTCAGAAGTGGTTCTTTCACCTTGCAGCTGTTCTTCTTAAGGAGAAATGGAATAAACTGAATTTTCAGAACAAATCTTGATTTTTTTTTCCCATTTATGCCTATAGTGAAGCAACTATTTGCAGGATCTAGTTTAATGCCAAATTTGGTCAATAAGTCATTGCCAATAGTAAACCAATCACTACAATTATTATTATCTATTACCGCAAATTCACACACTGCTCTTACATATCCATTATGATATTTAAAGAATACATCAGTTTTGTATTTTCCAATTGGATTTAATACTGAACCAAAACCCCTCCAGGTCTTTGTCTGTACAGGTTCTAGTTTTTCTTTATACTTACTATCAAGTTTCATTAATGTGTTAAAAGAACCTACACTACTTGCAGCCCCAGTGTCAAGAATGGCATTCATTTCTTTTCCACATATAATAACAGGTGCTCTGATAGGTGTTATTTTGTAAGTATCATGGGATACATCTTTAATAATTTCAGCTTCTTCAATGGAAGTTCAAGATTTATCTGTCTGAGTTAAATCATCATTCAGGAACACAATATCCTGTTCTAATATATATATCTCATTTTCATCATCACTGTAAGAAATTTTACTTTTACAATCCTCACTGGATTCCATGTTCTCATCTTCATGATTACTTGGTTCAGAATCTTGTGAGTTTTCAATAACATTTATTCTTTTCTTACAAGTGTGACCTTTAGCCCAAGATTCATTACATTTGTAACAAGTGTTATTTTCTTGACTTTTAGGGAAAAGGGGAGCTGAAGGTTTTTTCTTCTCCTCTGATAACTTATTTGTAGTAGGTTTTACTACCTCAACATTCTGTTTGTAATTATTATACCTGGTTTCATATTTGTGGTTCAATAATATTTCATCACATACATTAATAAACCGAGAAGTATCTCTGATGGTTTCAGATCTAGCTAAAATAATGTCTCTGACTGATATAGGAAATTTATATATTATTTTTTCTTTCCACTCATCATAATCCATTTTTGGATTCATGGCTTTCATGATTTTTATTAAATTCATTAAAAATATGATGGGTTTATCTCCAGCATTTATATTATATCTGGCTTTTTCATACAATCTTTGTTGAGTGATTCTAAATTTTGGGCCACCAAATTGCCTTTCAATTAGTGCCTTCCATTCATTCCAGGAGTAGTTAATTCCCTCACTCAATACAGATTCAAACCAAAATAAGGCCACATCTGTAAATTAAAAGATATCAATTTTGATATAATTTCTTCATCAGGTAATTTGAATGAAAATTTTAAGTTATCAATTCTCTGAATGAATTGTTGCCAATCAGACTTTGAATCCCTGTCAAAAGAAGGGTACTTATCTGACTTAGGCCAGTTCTTTTGGTTAGTTTTTTCTTCCATAACCTGAGGAATATTGAGTAACTCACTTACTTTAGAAAGATGATCATTCATTTCATCCTTTACTGATTTTATATTCTCAGAGCCCATGACACTATGTTCATGTTCAATCATTTGTTTATCATCTGAGTGTTTCATAAAAACTGGTACTCTTTCCACATAAGAGGTATTATCTTTATTTTATCAGTATTTTTCAAAATGTTGGCTATTTCAATTTCTACCCTTTGTAACCTATCTTTTATTACAGGTACTTGAGTTAAGATATCATTAACTTTTGAAAAAGACAATTTTACACCTCCCTCTATGGTAGCCATAATTTTCTGAGAATGTTCCAATTTACTTTCTAAATTTTTAATCTCAGAGTTTAATCTTTTATTTTCATTGTTTAATTCATTATTTGAATTTTCAATAATTTCAACCTATTGACTGTTGTACTCAATTATTGTGTGAGGTTTAATAATATACTTTCTGTATTATTATTTGACTCTCTAAAGAATTCTTCCAATTTTTCAATTCTTATTAATAATTTGCTACTTATTTTTGATTCCATTGGATTTTCTTTGAGAAAATATTCAATTTTTTCTGTGTCTATTTCAGAACACTCATCATTTTGTTCAAACTTTTTTTAATTTGGTTCAATTTTTATATTAATAGCATTATCCTGGTGGTCAATAAAACTATGTACATTGTCATCATTTAAAGACAAGTTTAACATGTTAGTTTCAAATGAATATTTTTTTTAAATTCTTATCAATTATATCCAGTAATTCCTTATCAATATCATTATCTATAATTAATTCATTGTTACAATTATATAATTGATCCTGAGAAGATGAATGACTTACCAAGGTCTTATCCCATTCCCCCTGCCTCTCCTTGGCTTTCCCCTGTAAGGGTGACTGCTGGAGCCCTGCTGTTGATGGTTGTTGTAGTTTTGGGTGTACCAGTCCCACTTCCATTTTCTCACTGTAATTTTCTGGTCTTCCTCTTGGGCTGGAGGTGTTGCTGTGGAATTTTTGGGTCACCACTGTTGATGGTTGAGCCTTTATTTCTACTAGAGCTTGATTGACTTCTATGAGACCTTGAGCTGCTCTTTTCTCCAGATTGTTTATCTGGTCCACTATGTTGTTTGCTCTTACAGCAAAGGTTTTCAGTAGAGTTGATAGGGAGTGAATTTGTTTGTGTAAGGTATTTCTTGTTTTTTTTATTGATACCTGTTATAAAAGCTTTTCCCTTTCCTCCAGAGACATTTGTGGAGTGTTGCAGTTTATGGGAGAGTCCTGGCCCTCCATTTGAATGTCCTGTAACAGGTCTTTCAGCTCTAGGTCTTAAGCCATAAGGTTTTACCTTATTACTCACAATATAATTGTTTTCACACATTTTTATGTGGAATTTACACCGCGCAATACAGGGGGCGTACTTGTTAGCAAGTCCACAACCTTGGACTCAAATTCACCACAGATTGAACACACATTGAGCTGTTGACAAAGGAACCATACAATCAGGGATGAACACCACTCAGAAAAACAGTTTTAGGTGGGTCTTCAAGTAGAGTTCAGTTTGAGTTCAGTCTGAGTTCCATCTGAGTTCTGTCTGAGTTCAGGTTGGGACTTGCTAACAAGTCCACCCCCTATATTGAGTAGTTTTAAATCAAAAAATTGAAATTTGAGATCTTAAAACTTCAAAAGGAGTTTTATCAGTATTTATCAATACCACTTAAGACATTTTTATTGCTTATTTGTAGGTATTAAGTGAATTTATAAGTGCCAAAAAGCCAAATATGCTTTTGTGTGGTCACTTGATTTAACTGGTCTACAATATGTAGCCATGTTTTTATATATAAAAAAGAAAAAATTTTAGTAAGATTCTTTCTAAATATTAAATGAATTTTACAAACCAATAAAAAGGTATTAAGATTCCTCTTAAAAGAAAACAATTAATCAGTTTTTTTAACTGGTTTATTATCTGTAAAGATCACAAATTAAATTGGTCTATTGACAGAATCCCACTAATAACAATTGTATGTTAAATTAGTGGTAAAATTGTTGATTCAATATCACAATTTTACTATATAACATGGCTTCTTTTTCTGAAATCACTATATAAGTGAGCCAAACCTGTTGTAATTATCCAAATATTTCTATAGGGATTTTATTTACTTGTAGGCTCATTTTGAATTTTTACTTACTGAAAGATAACCAACAGGATTCTTGAGGAAAGGTCCCAAATTCTCAGGCTGAGGTCAGGTACAAAGACATGAAATAGCTTGAATGGTCAGTGTCTAGAATATTTTAATGGTCCTATATTAATACTGTAGTACAAATCCAATAAGTATTAAAATATAAGTGTCTCAGTAATTTAAATCTTACAAATTATATATGGCTTACAATCTTATAGTTGGTAGAAAAATAGATTTAATAAATTCAGATACTATTCAAGGACTTTATAAGTACTATTGATATGTATTGTAGCTGTATTGGTTATATTTTTTAATTGTAATGATAAGGAATGTAGCAAAGAAGACCAAAAACCCCCTCCTTTTATACACAATAACTTCCCCGATGAACCCCTTGATTTACCAGCTCTATACACAGTTAATGAGGCCTCATTCCAGCTAATAGACATTTCCAATAACATACAGAGTGACCAAAAACATAATTAGAATGAGATCACCTGCCAAAATCCTGTAGTAATAGGGATAATCCATCAAAATTAAAGAATAAGCAAAAAAGAGAGTATATTTGTATTATACATTAAAATAAAAGACTAAATAGGGAAAATAAAGACTAATAATTTCTCAATAATAAGGGTTATTAAAAGTAGAAATTTTGGGGCTAATCCTCTCATTTTACTACCTGAAATCCCCATTCAAAAAGACCCAATATTGACTGAGAAACCACTTAAAAACCCAAAAAAGGGCGTGAGATGTGGGGTAACTACATGCAGTCCTTGGCAGGCACTTGCACTGG
Source organism: Hemileia vastatrix (assembly GCA_030280995.1). Classification (NCBI taxonomy): domain Eukaryota; kingdom Fungi; phylum Basidiomycota; class Pucciniomycetes; order Pucciniales; family Zaghouaniaceae; genus Hemileia; species Hemileia vastatrix. The sequence goes on from JASXTE010000001.1 coordinate 66,273,630, forward strand.
TAAATCCTTGACTAATTTAGGCAAATTCAAGTGTGGTAGTGAAATAAAGCACCAAGATTGAGGTTATTAATAAAATTAGTGCATATAAAGAGGGTTAATGCATTTGTAATTAAGCTAATAAACTAAATAAGCGCCTGTTGCCTATTTTAGCGTGTTTCCTCACAGTGGGCATAGAATGTGGGGTAATTATAATTTGAAAGAGCTATCTTTGCTAAAAATGAAGCTATTCACATGGGAAAAATGCAGGCAGTATGTGGCCAGTACACAGAAGCCATTTCCGACATAACAAACATCAAATTTGAAAGTGTTTTTTATGCACTTGAGTAGCCAAATCGATAGTTCTAATTAAGAAAAATTGATCTGTCAAGGCACATTTTTAATATTATTAAAATTAAAATGCATATAGTCAACTTTTAAGTGATTTAAAGCGCATTTCGTATTTTTTACATAAAACAATGAAAACAACAGCTTCAAGTCTACTTAAAGATTATGTAGCCTTATATTTAAGTTTCTTAAAATTACCCTAACATATTCCAACTTAATATTAAGTACATAAGAATTATAAAAGGTTGATATATGCGTGTATATAAGGTGTTATAATGGCATATTTTTTATATTATCATAATTTTACTTATGTATGTTTTTAGTGTTTTCTAATTTATTTCTCCCATGTGTAGTGCATGTGTTTAACATAACTTATAAGTGGTTTTTACTCAGTGTTGGAGATATCTAGGCTGACACAATATATGAGTCTCACACCTTCTTTATGCTAAGAACTATTATTTTAAATCTTATTTGGATATATTTCTTAGAGAAAGTCTAGCTCTTATGATAATACAGTTTAATCCAGTTATTGAGATTCTCAAAATCAAATGGATGATTAGAAGAGAAATAAAATTAGTTTCTGCCTTATACATTTCTATATATTCTACAGCTACTAAAAATTTCATATTATAACCTTATTAAAAGAAATACATAGCTGAGATTATGGAATTTTTTGTGATATATTTTTTCACTATTTCATAAGAATAATTACCAGAAAAAATTTTGAATGCCTATATTTGATTTGATTAAGTTCTAGCTCAGCTGTAAATCTTCTGGAAAGACCACACACTGAACACTGAGCATTCTAGCTTGTGTGGCATCAAATCGAAGTTATTCTTGTGTCTCAAATGGATTGAGGGATTGAACCTTCTAGCAGGTTCCATGTTTTTTATTGTGGTGATTATGAGTTTGTAGAGTTATTTCATGAATTGAAAAATTAATCACTACTCAGTAAATTTTTAATGTGAAAAAAAAGACAAATAAACTAAAATTAAATCTTAAAGATAAAATAAATATAAAATTCTTCAAAAGGTACATTATGGGAAATAAGGGGGTGAACTGTTAGCAGTTCCCTCTCTTTAAAACTCTCAGGAAGAGGTTGGGAAAACATTGGGGAAATGTTGTGAAAGTGTTGGTAAACTGTTTTAAAATTAGATGAAAAAAGTTTGAAATAAAAAGTTTGCATTAAATTGAGCCTCAATTTATACCTTCTTGAGAAGAGCTTTGTATTCAAGTTGAGCATCACTTGGACCAAATTTGAGCAATGATTGAGCACAACACTTAACATACCATAATATTAAATTTTATATCTAGATACATTTAATGTTGTGAGGTCAGGTTTGATATTACTAGAAATATCTTAAATGACACATAGTATACTAGGTCTGGAATATTATTTTAATTATCATATTTATTTCCACAAATACTATTTATGTCCTTTCTAAAAAATTTTATTAATAAAAATATAACTCTGTAAAAATATTTGCATATAATTTTAAATTTTCTAGACAAAAGTTGATATTGATTCCTTATCAATAGAACTTTCTCATTTTTCCTTGGAATAAAAAATATATGACAATTTTCAAAAAATTTAATGTAGGAGAAAATATATATATATATATTATAAGGGGAAAAAATAGTAATGTATTTTTTTTGAATTTACACTATAAAAGAAACTCATTTTAATATATTGGCACAAAACTTAGGCTCTAAAATTAGGCACTTCTTTCAGTTATCTATCTGTATTTAGTTATTATTAAAATGTGTGTCAACATTAATTATTAACATACATCAAAAATTCAATTGTGAATATTCATCTAATATTATAAATATTCTCTACTTTATTCTCTTTTAAAACCCTTCTCTCATACCTCCTTTATTTAAATTACCACCATCACCATAAAAATCATTTAATTAAAGTGTCAAATTTAAGATGCATTGGAAAATTCTCTTTAAATTGTAAACCTATTTTTCTAATAGAAAGATCAGTATTTGATGAGGTGTCCACTCCAGTTATTACGCAATGAGGAATATTTTTAGTTCATGTTTTTAAATTATTCAAAGAAGGAGAATTAACACCTATTGGTGATCTTTCTAACAAACAGAGCTTCCAAATTGGACAACTAGTTGGAGAAATCAGATCTGAATCTCAAATCCGTCTTCTTCCACAATGAAGATATTTGATGTCATCAAATTCTTTTTTGAGGAACACATCTCTTCTCTTAGAAGAACATGCACATAACCAACTTCATATATCAAAAGTGTCCAGCACAAGTTTGGCCAAACTTGTGCTTGACACTTTGGTCTTGGAAAGTAACTTATCACTTCAAGGAAATTAAAAAAAAAGGCTAGAACATGTTGATATTTGATTTCATCAAATTTATTTTCAGTAAAATTGTCCAGAGAAAGTTTTCCCAAACTTGTGTTGGACACTTTTATGAGGAACTTATCACTTCTCTCAAATAAAAATGCACCTTACCAAAAAACAATTAGATGCCATCAATTATGTTCATTATATGGGATTTTATTTGGTTCTCCTTGCAATTTTTAGTCACTGATATTGTTAAATTTTTCCAGAACTAGTTTTGCTGAACATGTGCTTGAAACGTTTCCAATATAAAGTTGGTAAGGTGCATTATAATTTAAGAAAAGTGAGGTGTTCCTCATGAAAATTTCCAGCATAAGTTCAGCCAAACTTGTGCTGGACACTTTGGACAAGACCAGTGATAAAAATTGCAAGGAAAACCGAAAAAAATAGCCCATATAATGAAGATAATTGATGGCATTAAAATGTTTTTTGGTAAAAGTGTCTAGATCAAGTTTGGCCAAACTTGTGCTGGACACTTTTATGAGAGGCACCTCACTTCATTAATTTCCATAACCACCTTTCAATTTATACACTTTAAGGACTATTTTTATTTTTATTTAAATATAAATATTTCTTTTAATTGAGTAACTGAAAATTTTATTTTCAATAGCCTGTATGTCTTATATTTTAGGTAAAATTAAAAAAATTATACAAAATTTAGTTTTACAAAGACTTAATAGATTTGAATTGAGATGTGACTATATTCTTTTTAAATTTTGAAAATAGGAATGGTATTAGTTATATCAATCACTATAGCTATTAATATTTGTGATGAAAAAATTTTCTAAATTTATCTGTTGTTGCAATTATGTAGTAAAAGATATCATTATTGTAAATTAAATTTACTTTCATAATTTTATGGTTTATCTTTTGGATGCAAATTAATTCTAAGGTATGTTAAGGAATAATTTTAATCTTCTAAATTGATAATCATATTGGATATTCAAAAGATAATGTTAGATCAATATGTTCTCAATGTGTGCTCAACAAAGGATAAAATCATGGTTATAGTTGATCAACTTATGCATAACTTGAGATCAATTGAGAATCATTTTTGGACAAATCTGAGAATAAATGTAAATCTAACTCTAATTTACTTATGTTTATAAAGTATTTATAAACCCGGAATAATTAAGGGACACTCTAAAGTTCAGGAGAGGGGATTGCTAGAAGTTGACCCCTAGATTTCCCATGGTGGTAATTCTAAATCTAAAGTGTGCTTGAATATTATTTTTTGGGATAATAAAAGTGTTCACCAAGAAATATAAACCACACATTCAAAAAAAATTTCTGGTGTTAAAAAAGGTGTTTAAAATTTATTTTTGGACTTTATTATTTTTCAAGGACTCTCTAAAGTAGGAAGAAGTGGTGTTTTTTATAATTCTATCAGTTTCTCATTGAAGATCTACTATGTGATGTATATTTTGTACAAGAGATAAAATAGGTATTTTTAAATATCCCTATGGGAAAAGAATAGCATTAAAAAGTTAAATTTTGGTTAATAAAAACCTTACTGCATATTCTTAATTAATAGACATAATAGGGGGTGTCAGTTCTGGCAAATCCGCACTTAAATTAAGTGCGGATTTCAAACCAAATCAGCACTTAAATTTTGCAAAAAAGTTACTTATTTCAAAAAAGGGTGTCAGTTATGACTTCAAATCAGCACTTTTTTCCCGTTTTTTTTCACAACCACATTTTGGCCACAAAACATCCCTTCCTTTCTTACCCCATCCCTGTCACATGTGACACACTGACCTTCCTCGCTACCTACACATCAATCCTCGGCACACACCCCTTCCTGACATTTTCAATATTTTGACCAGGCATATTTACATTCTTTTTTACTTATTTCTTCTACTTTTTAATCTTTTTTCTTGTTATGTGCCAGTTTCATAATGCCTCCCAGACATTCCAAATCTCAAAAGGTAACTCAAAAATCTGCTTTGTCACAAAAGTCTCCTCGTAAAGCAAGCCCTACACCTGAAAAATCAAAGGCAGGTTCAGGTCAGCTTAAAAAGGATGATTATCTCATCATAATAAACTTCCTTAAAATAAAATCAAATTTTGAAGCATGTTTTGGATGTGAAAAGTCCACTTGTATTGGACGTCCACCTTCTTCAAAGGTTAATGGCTACTTGTTGATGGCCAATGAAGTAAGGAAGAAAACAAGGGGGAGAATCGATATCAATCCTAAACAAATGAAGGAGAGATTTAAGAGTTACCATTCAAAATATAAAAAGACTCATCATGTTGCAAATGAAACTGGCTTTGGTATTGACGATGATGATTTGGAGATTGGAATTACTACTGTTTCCGAAAAGCTCAATGTCATGTGTCCTTTCTATGAGGAAATGGATAATCTTTTTGGCTCCCGAGTTTATGTAAACCCTTGGTTTCTACACGATACTACTAAGCATATACCCTCTGGATCCAAACCTTCCTATAATCCTCCCAACACACCTTTACTTGAAGAAGATCAATCCCCTCCACCTTCTAACCATAGTTCAGCTGAATATGATCCCAACTATCAAGCAGAACAATTATATCGCAGAAGATCTGAATCCTCAGAGGCCCAAAATTTAAATGTATGTTTAATTTTTGTTTTTTCTTCAATTCTTCTCTGAATTTCTCTTTCTTTCTAGTCTCCTGCTACTCAAACTCAATCTCCATTAAATAATCTCAATTCTGGAAATGTGAATACCACTTTAGAAGCTGCTTTAGAAGAACTTCCTGAAGCCTCTTGTTCAAACTCCAAACTAAAGCGTTGAGCCTCAACTTCAATGAACTTGAACCATCTATTAAAACATGGTAATACTTCAACAAGCTCATTTGGCTCCCTTGAGGATTATTTTGAAAAAAAAGATATAAGTAAGTTTTGTTTACTATATATCTTAATCATTAACTCATTTATTTATTTATTTCAATTTAATTTTCTCAGCGAAATCAACTATTGCAAATAATGCCCTTGACTTTGAGAAGATGAAGTTTTATCATATGCTAAGGAAAGATCAGCAAGCCTTAGATTTGGAAGAAAAAAAATTTGAGGTAGAGCAGATGGAAAGAGTAAATGACCGTCAATTTCAAAGAGAAATGGCTACTTGTGAATTGGAAAAACAAGAGAGTTTTAAAAAAAAAGATTTCATTATGGAATGTGTTAAAAATGGCCAATCTTATGAGGACATTAAAAAATTACTTGACCTTTTCAATTGATAAATTGTTTTTCTAGTTAATTTAATTTTGTTTGATTTCTTTTTGTTAATATTTTTTTATATGCTGACTTATAAAAGGAAAAGAATATAGTACGTTATTTTTGACAAAAATTTGAATGTATAAAATAAATTTTCTATCTTTACTTTCTAGTCAATAAGTTTGCTTATCTAAATTTTTCTAAGTCATCAATTTCACATGTCAAATTTAAAAAATTGGCAATTCCCTCCCTTGCATTTTATTGAAACAAGGGGTGGGTACCACCAAATTTTTCTAAGTCATCAATTTCACATGTCAGATTTAAAAAATTGGCAATACCCCCCCCCCTGCATTTTATTGAAACAAGGGGTGGGTACCACCAAATTTTTCTAAGTCATCAATTTCACATGTCAGATTTAAAAAATTGGCAATACCCTCCCCTGCATTTTATTGAAGTAAAGGGTGAAAGTCATCAAAATTTAATATAATTACATAAATTAATTAATATATAAATAAGATATGTCAAATATACTACTTTTAAAGTAATGACAATTCCTTAAGCCAAAATGCAGATCAAGTCTAGAAACTAGATTTGGGACTTTCCACAAGTATAGGCTAGAGGAACCCCATGAAACAAATTAATGTTATCATGATTACCATTTATACAACACAAGGTCGTGGGCCCATTACTTTAATTTCATAAATTGAAATATCATATTTATTTATTAAAAATTTATGGAAGAATATTAAATATTCGGTGACTCTACAAATACCCATACTTTTTAGATCTACCTCAATAATGTTTAAATTTATTACCTTTTTCTTCTTTTTTTAACTTGTTTATTCGTTGGATTAACTTTTGACTGATCTGGAAAGAGCAACCAAAATGCATGAAGTCTTGACAAGATTCCAAACCTGGAGGAGCCTTTGTGGTTTGGTGATTATTGTAAGAAGAATTCCAAACTGTTTTGATGATTCCATTTCCTAATCCAAAATTGATTATACATCTATGATCCGGGAAATATAATCCATGTCCTTTAATTTTAGAAGGTGATGGAATAGGTTGTCCAGTGATAGGATGAATATATGTGAAAATTTTATAAGTGAGGTAATTGACATCATTTGTGTCGGTGTGAATTCGATTATGAAATCCAGAATGAGTGATTATAACATTTGAAAACATTAGATAATCTCTGCAAATATCTTCCCATTCAGAGTCGCCCCAGTTTTGTATTCCAAATCTCATAGCAACTTCATGATTTTTTTCAAAAGCTTTATTGAAGAGTTTTTTAAGTCAAAGAGCAATAAATGAATTAAATGAAGGTAAAGTATTCCATTTTCAAAAATCATTATCTAATTCAGCTTTAGATAAAGATCTGAGTAAAGAATATATGCCTATTTGAATTAAATTCAGTAAAATGATATTAAAAAATCCTGAAAAATCTTTTAACATACCAAGAGAAAAACCTTTAACAAATCCTGGTCTCAATCCAATTCCAATCATGATTCCACCCAACAAATTCTTATTCCTTAAAGATAAGCGAACCAAAGCCATTTGGTAGAGTGTTATGATGAAATAGCAGAGTTGATTAAATGAATCATCTTTTAAACCATTAAAAGAATGGTTTTTGTAAACAAATTGAGGTTTGAAAGTATTATTAATAACAGCTTTAACTTCATCAGCTCCAGTTTCAGTTAAATAATGTATATTTTCAGGTAACATTTTCGAATATTTTTTTTTCTTTCAACTTTAGTTTTATAGTACTTGATTTTTGAAATATGGAAAAATAATTGATCCAAGTGAATTTTTATTTTATAATTTCTTTTATTTCGATACTGTTCATTTTTTGACAATGTTTTAGATGATGATTGAAAAGAAGCTGAATTTAAAGATGATAATGAAGTTGAAGATGATGAGATTGAGGTAAGTGGTGAATCTGAAGTTAAAGTCATGTATTTTTCTACTTAAAAATTTGTTACTTTTCAAACACCCAAAATTATACATTAAAAAAAACTCACTTAATTTAAATTAAAAAATAAAAATTCCTCAAAAGACTAATGAGAATTTTTTTTATTTCACTTGAACTTAATGAATATTTTTCTCTAAAATTAAAAAAAAAATCAAAAAAAAAAAAATCAATAAACTGTTAAATTTTTTTTAACACTTCCCCATTCCTCTAAATTCCCCTCTCCAAAGCCCTCTCCCACCTCCCAAAAACCCTTGAAAAACCCCCCCTCCACCCCCCACCAAATCCCCCAAATCCCCCCTTCAAAACCACCTCAAAATCCCCTCCAAACCCCCCTCCAAATCCCCCTCCAAACCCCCCTGCAAATCCCCCTCCAAACCCCCTGCAAACCCCCCAAACACCCCCTTAAATCCACCTCCTTTCACCCCCTCCAAACCCCCTCTAATCCCCCTCCAAATCCCCTTTGAAACCCCCCCAACCTCCCCTCCAACTTACTTAACGATTTGCTAACAAATCATTAAGTTAATGAACGATAGCTGCTAATCGTTCATTAACTTAATGATTCGCTAACAAATCGTTAAGTTAACGAACAATTCACTGCAATCGTTCGTTAACTTAAAAATTTGTTGCGAATTGTCAAGTTAATGAACGATTGGCTGCAATCGTGCATTAACTTAATGATTCGCTAATGAATTGTTAAGTTAACAAACGATTTGCTGCAATCGTTCGCTAACTTAACAATTCGTTAACAAATTGTTAAGTGAAGTTTAAGGGGGGGTAGGAGGGATATGAGGGAGGATTTGGGGGAGTTTTGAGGGGGATAGGAGGGGGGGTTAGAGGTGGGTTTGGTGGGGATTTGGAGGGAGGATTTGGGGGATTTGGTGGGGGGTGGAGTGGAATGAGGGGAAGATATGAGGAGACCAAGAAGGTGGAGAAAGGGAGAGATGAGACCAAAGAGGGAGAAAAGGGAGGTTAGAGTGAGCCAAGGAGGGGGGAATAAGGCAGACAAAGGGGGGAAAAGGGGGATGTATCCATTCCAAGGAGAGGGTAAAGGTGGGAAAAAGACCAGGCCAAGGGGGGATAAAGAGAGAAAAGAGGGAGAGAAAGAGAGAGAAAAAAAGGTTAATTTTACCTATAAATTTAAAAACAACCACTTACAAAAAAAAAACAAAAAAAAACCAAAAAACCAAAAAAAAAAAAAAAAAATTAGCGAAAAATTAAGTAAAAAGAATAAAATGACTTAACTGGAGAGATGAGTTGAGAAAAAAGAAATATAAGTGAAATTGATTGAGTGATGTAGGAAGAGAGGAGAAAATGGATATGAGTGAAGAAAAAAAAGAGAGTGACTGAAAAAATATGCGATTTCATGTTGAGTTGATGAAAGAAAACACAGAGAGAAAAAAAAATAAGACTTTAACAGCAAATTCAAAAACCAAAAAAATATGCAAAAAAATTTACCATTCTCAGTGAATAACACATGCAAATTGATAATTTGAAGAGAAAGAAAAAAAATTAAAATTGCGTTGAAAAATGCTGGAGTGTTATTGGAAGAATTTTTGCCCTTATACTAGTTGATTGAGAAATAGAAGTGTTGGATATAGTCGGAGGTGAATCAACTTGTTCATCTTCATACAGCTCTAACCATTGATCTTTGAGGTCAGCAAGTAGGTTATGAAGTATAGTGCAACACAGAATCCAGTTGATCACCGCCTCCATTTCAGATTTATTTCTAAGAGGACTTCTTAATTCCCTTAAACTAGAAAAACGGCCTTTCAAGATTCCAATAGAATGTTCAATACGGACTCTTGACTTTGCCAAATGATTGTTGAATTTGGCATTTTGACTTTCTTCTGAAGCTGCTCCCCGAAAAGCAGGAAGTACATACTTTCCATTCACATAAGCAGAATCTGCAAGAAGATACTAATCTTCATCAAAGAATTTTTCAGGTTCATTTGAAATATGCATTCTTTGGAAGACGTAGGAGTCATGACATGAGCCAGGATAGCCAGTGAAGAATGATATAAATTTTTTCTTTACGTCACATATAAGCTGAACGTTAATTGAATATCTAAAAAGAAGATATATTTGTTTGTTTTAGTTTCAAAGAGGATGAAAGGAGTTAAAAATAATATACCTCTTTTTACGATCAAAGTAATTGTTTCCACCTTGAGCAGGTTTCTGGCTCAAAGGAATAGTAGTACCATCAACAAAACCAATACATCCTGGAAAGCCCTCTGCTTGCATAACCTGAGATGATTCAAATCGCTCTTCTTTTGTTGGCCAGGTGAGCAGTTGAGATTCCAAGGAGTTGTTGGCAGTGATACATCGTTTGGTATAAGTGTTAACTGAACCATACCCTAAATCAAAGATATTTTCTAAACGTTTCAAAGCGGCTCCATTACCATTTGAACCCAAATGACATAGTGTGATGTCCAATTGAATTGAAGGATGTCGTTGTTCTTTTTGAGAATTATTGTGAAATATAAAATGATCCTGAATAAGCTCAAGCAATTTAAGGAAACATTACTGAGAAGTCCTGAACAGCTGTCTAAAACTGGGTGTAGATAGGTTAAGAAGTGTTTGGATGGTGTACTTGGGGGTATGAAGTACTTGAGGCTTTCTGGGAAGAAGGTAACGTTTCCTGGCCATTTTTGATAAAACGAAAAAATCTTCTTCTAGATCAGAATCGGAATCAGAGTCCAAGAGCAGTTCAAGAGCCATGAAAGTCATTGCTTTATGTAATTTATCACGATTTGAAAGTGAGGAAGGCATAACTCTTATATGATATGATATGAAGATTTAAGTGATGTACAATGTTTTGAGTTATGACGTGTTATGCTGCGGAGTGCTGCGTATGAATGGGATGATGCTGACAAATCAGTGAAATGGGACTTGATGGTGAAATCAGCACTTTTGGTTGAGAAAGTGCGGATTTGAGTGAAATAAGTGACTTATTTCATTTTGAAATCCACCAGTATTGGGGCTAGTGTGTTTTGGAAATCTGCACTTATTTAAGTGCGGATTTGGTCAAATTTAAGTGCGGATTTGCCAGAACTGACACCCCCTAATACATTGATTTCATGATGTTGAAATATAAATAAATAAAATAGCTTAGGTATTCACTTATAATTTCTAGAAAAATGAATTATCAGAAAGAATTCACAACTCAAAATTAAAAACTTATTCTCAAGTAAAAGTATATGACTTAAGGATTTACCAATCATTTTTTAGAAATATTATACTTACATTGATAGGTTAACATTATATTATGGTGCTATCCAATGTAAAGTTATATGATATAAAATCAATTTGAAATTTTATTAGAAAAAAGACAATATTAATATTTATAGTAATTTGCATTATTGAAAATATATAATAGTATTTATTTATATTTAGGAAATTTTATTTAAAAAGATAATCTTTAATCTCTTCAGTAACTATTTCAAAAAAAAGTTAGGTTGATACTTTTCTTGTATAAAAATATTAATTTATGTAAAAATATTTATTCCCTTTTATAAAAAAATTCACAGGTTATATTTTTAGGATTCACTTGTGCTTTTATATATAAATCCAAAAAAAAGAAGATAATAGGAATCACCTAAATAACTTGTATTTAAAAAAAATTCCATCTTTAAATTTTTTTAAAATTAAACAGAATATCTGCTACCTTTTATAAATCTTATAATTTGTGAGTTTTGATGTTATTAATTTTCATAACCTATCTTACAGAAAATAAATTATATCATAATAATAGAATTTAAAATTAAAATCAATTTTTATATAATATTTTTTCAAAATGTCAATCACCTCTATTTATTTTTAGAGCTGAAAATTGTAACTTTTTGATACAAAAATACACTTAATTTTTCAATTGGAAGATTTAATATCATTTTTTTTCACAGTTTAAATTTGTTTTAAACACAGTTATACAACAGAACTCATTGGTAGTTCAATCTAATTTCAATAAAAATAAGTTATATATTGATGTAAAACTTGTATAGTGATTGGAGTTAAAATAGTTTAGTAAAATAAAGAACTCAAGTGGTTTCTTTTTTTTACCAAATTGATACTGGTACATATGTTAAGAAATATTACTTATTTTATTTTCTCAAATTCATAGTTATTACAGGTTCTAATTTATGTATGTATAGTAATTATAAAAAAATATTAAGCAAAAACTTGAAACGTTTAAATGTATTTTTTGAAAAATCTTTATTTGGATACAATAATTTAATTCAAAGATTATCATAGTCTCATCAAAAGAATTAATCATTAAGTTTAAATTCAATTAAATTCATCTCATAAAATCAATAGGAGCATTAGTTGAAAATTTTAACATAGGTTGTGTTCATTTTTTCAAATTATTTATAAAAATGTTCCCAATTTTTTTGCTATCTAATTTGTAGTTATCAGAAGCATTTTGAAAATAATTTCTAAGAAAGTGAAATAGTATTTTATGGCTAATATATGTATATTAATAAATATTCTGTCATAAATTGAAGTCTTTAATGCCATCAGCTAATAGCACTGTATTCTTTGTGGATGGTGGTTCACATATAGCAAGACAGTAGAGGTATTGATTATTTTATAAGATAGAACAAAAGTGCTAAAAACTGATAGGGTGGAGTCTGTTGTTTGGCAAAGAATAGAGTCCACCTTCAGTTTTTTGCTGCCTCCTTTGACACACTTTTTAGCTTTCCTTTCCTTTTACTGCTTTTTCACCCCTCCCCTTTCAAAAACTATCCTTACAATCTTGCTGCACTCTCCACCCCTCTCAGACCATTTTATAATTCTCCTCATCCCTCCCCTCCCCTACCCATTCACTTTTCACCCCACCCAACCCCTTTTTTTTTCCTCCTTATCCTTCCTAAGCCCTTTCGAATGCCTCAATACCTAAAAATATCCCTGTTTCCTTGTTTCTCACCCTTTTATTAACTCCTCAACCCCATAATACCCCTTTTGTATCCTATCCCAATCCTCTTGCTTGCATATGCACTTTTTTTACTCAAAACCCAAACCATTTCTTCCCACCACAATTAAGAATTTTTTAGTCTGACCCCACCCCTTTTGCTTTCTAAATTACTCTTTTCGCTTGCTATGGAGTAAAACAGATGGAAAGGAGATATAAAAATGTTATTTTTAGTGATATGGGATAGAGAAGGGAGTAGAGGGTATCAAAATGGGTAGAATGGGTGTGATAAATATATACTAAATTATAAGGAATGGAAAGTGAAATGATGTGAAAACAAAAATAAACCTATAAGTGTTGCTAACTTTTTAACAGCCAAATTTTTTTTTTCATAAATTTTTGTCACTTAATTTTTTAATATAATGAAAAAAATGGTAAGTTATTTTTTTCAAAAAATAATACCCATATATATTTATTAATTTTGAAGTATGTATAATTATAAATTTTATAATTCATAAATTTAACTGAATCTTTTTTAATTTATATTAAATAGTTCTGCATCTCCCAAAAATATTTTCAAGCTTGAAAAATTTTCAAGAATAGCTTTTCATACAATAAGAATAAATATGTATTTTTGAAAACTTTTACTGATAAAATTTTGATTAACATCATCAATTCATTGTTTTTTCTTATATATTGTTTATAATATTGGATAATTTCTATATATAATTATAGCTAAAAAATATTATAAAAATATTCAAAATGTTTCTTAGTTCAATCCATATGAGAATTTATTATCTTATATGAATGATTTTTTTAAAATATTTTGCACGTGACAGCCCGGTTGGGTAGTGGGGTTTAATTTTATAAATACTCCTTCAAAAATTCCTGTAGTTCAAGCCTCAAGATTATTGTTGCCAATGATTTCCTGTGCTTTAATAAATGTTCAAAATAGCTTCAAAGTGTTTTCAAAGTAAATTCACTATTTCACCATTATTGCTTCATCACTACCTCAATGTTTACTCAATTTTATATGAAGTCAGGCTCAAGGTTTCAGAATTGCTAGCAAGTCCCCCTTCCATATTGCTTGGTGTATAATCAAACCAATGTTAACTTTCCAATAAGAGCACAATTAAATTGAAACAGGAGCCTCTATCAAGATAATAGAAACATGGTGACTTCTAGTAGGTGCCAATCCCTAAATTTATTTATGATTTAAAAAAAGCTCAAGATTGATGCTGGGAAAACTGGTGTTCTCAGTGTTCAATATGTAGGCTTCACAGAAGTTTTTTCAACAGTGAAAAACCTGATTTAAAGCAATGTTAGGGGTTAGTACCACCTATCAGGTGCCTTGATTTTTTATTCTGGAGTGAGTTATTCAGGTTTCCCTTAAGATGTACATCAGGCTATCAATTATTCCCATATTTTAAATATGATGATGAGCTCCAGCCATACTAGGGATAATTAAAGTAATCAAGAGCAAGGAAATTAGGGGTGTTGTAGACAATCCTATAGTACTAGCTATAGGCCTTGACCAAGGGAGTTGGAGTAAAACTGGAGAGAAAAACCCCTGTCCCTTTGAGAAATACCAGGTGAGATTTTTTTGCTACAGCAAATTAGAGACTTTTAGAATACCCCTTCCAACACACTTCTTGACTGCTTTACAATTCAAGACAGTAGGCAATAGCAGATTACTGAGAACCAAACACCACAGGAAATCTGGGGGTGAACTGCTAGCAGTTCCCTCTATTTGAAACTATCAGGAATTTGTCAGGAAACTGTTGGGAAACCATCCTGAAACTGTCAGAAATATGTTTTTAAATCTGATGAAAAAACATTGAAAAACTAAACTGTCACAGATTGAATCCAGAATAATCCCTCCTTGAGCAGAGCTTAGGAACCACATTGAACATCAGTTAATCTCAGGTTTGGCAAAAGGTTGAACAACATCACTTAGCATACCTTAATATTCAAATATTAAACTTGAATATATGTTGCGTGTATGATATAGATGCATATGCATTTGAATTTGCATGGTGGATACTTATTGCATGTTAAAAATTGATGTGAAATGCCTATCTAAAGTGTATGCATAATGACTATGAAGAATAAATATGCATAAAAATATGCATAAAAAATATGCATAAAAAATATGCATAAAAATATGCATAAAAATATGCATAAAAAATATGCATAAAAATATGCATAAAATATATGCATAGTGATTATGCATAAAAATATGCATATTGAATATGCATAAAAATATGCATAAAAAATATGCATATTGAATATAAATTAAAAATATGCATATTGAATATGCAAAAAAAAGGTGCATATACATATATGAATAAAATATAATAATATGCATATGCATATCCATAAATATGCATAATGATTGAAAAATGCAAAAAAATGATGCTTAACAAGTATATTTTATGCATAAATAGAAATATGCAATATGAATTCATATTGCATACAGATAACACTGGCAAACCAACTTGACCAAAACTCATACTAAATTTTCATTCTGGACTAAAGGTGTGAGGGAAGGAAAAAAAACAGTCCGACGTTAGAAAAATGCTACATGCACTCATTTTGTAGCAGAGCAAATGAGAAGTGCTGAATTATGGTTGGTGCCCATAATTTAGTATGATATCATAATTTTATTTAATTGTTTTCAATATTGAAAAGACTTTAGGTCGGTTGGAATGGATCTAGCTGTGCCAGGGTCTAATCTAATTATTTTAACAATTTCTTAATAATTAATGGGTTTTAATACAAAAACAGGTTGTATTTTTTGTGGGATATTGGATATGATAAGGTCTTTTGTAAAAAAAACTTATATTGTTCAAAGATATTCCTGAATCAGATGTGGGATAATCACTACAAAAAATTGTAGTACTGTGGGCAATAAAATATATGCACAAGCAGTAAAGAAAGGACTGAGTGAACCCTTTTTGTGCAGTGGGAATCATTAGAGTGGAATTGTGGATGAAAAATATAATTCATTATTACCATTTTATTTAATCAAAAATTTTATAATATTAAAAAGAACTATTGATTAATTGGTATTTGACCTTTGTTCCTCACTCATATTTATCATTTGATTGATTTTTTGTCACCATTATGTTATTAATATTATAAGTATAGCAAAAACTTGCGTGCCCAACACATACCGGGTGATGTTACACCTTTTATAATATTATTAAATTAAGGTAAAAAAATATGAAAATGATTTGTTTTACAAAAAATAAATTGATATCCAAAAGCAATATGAGGGATAAAAAGGTAAAATTAAAGGGATCAAATATGAAATAAAAAATTAAAGTAAAATTCCTGCCATCAATAGCAAGTAGACATGATGGGGTGAACGCCCACCAGTGGCACTAAACTTGGACTATAATTTCTTTTTTGTAAAAATAAAAAAAATCCACTTGAGCTTTACCAAAACTTCAGGATGACAATTTTGCCATATCAAACAACTTCTAGTGCAATTATTGAAGAAAAATTCATTTTCATTGCAATGGAGAGAATTGATCACATCAGACTGCATGTGACAAAAAGTGTCCAGCACAAGTTTGGCCAAACTTGTGCTGGACACTTTTATGATGGAGAGTAGCTAGGGTGGAATTTTTCTTCAGTTCATCTGGTATTTCATATAAACATGTCCACTGGTATTTTATCTTTGTGCCTCACTCATATTTATCATTTGATTGATTTTTTGTCACCATTATGTTATTAATATTATAAGTATAGCAAAAACTCGTGTGCCCAACGCATACCAGGTGATGTTACACCTTTTATAATATTATTAAATATAGGTAAAAAAAATATGAAAATGATTTGTTTTACAAAAAATAAATTGATATACAAAAGCAATATGAGGGATAAAAATGTAAAATTAAAGGAAGCAAATATGAAATAAAAAATTAAAATAAAATTACTGCTATCAAGATGTCACGCGCCACGTGACACTCGAGGCAAAAGCAGCTCATTAAATCAATAATACAGAGGTCTAAATACATACTCAAAGCGCAGAAAGCAATTCTCCATAGCAACTGTGACTTTCCTTTGTGTACTCACTATTCAACCGCGCTAGCCTAAAACTCTAAATCTAAATTAGTAAATCTCTCAATAGTGTGTCTCAGTCTTTTCCTCAATAAGCAACGCACAGAGCAATAGTCAATGTAATACTACACTTAAAGGTTTATTAAATGTCTGTGAATCATTAAAAGTGGTAGTGAGAATGGACAGAATGGTTATTGGAAGATTAAGGGGTTAACAGATGTTAGTGAGGAGGGTCCAGGTGTAACGGGTGTATTTTAATGAGCTGTGGTGTGCAAAATAATGGATGGGTATGAGGTCAATGCAAGGAGGAGTAAAGGATATAAAAGGGGTTGGGTTTTTGGTTTGACATTCTTTAGAATTAAATTATAGAATGTATATATAGTTAATAGTGGTAAAACTTTAGTTAAATAATTATTATTATATCTTTCCTTATTTTCTCAGTAATCATCTCTAAATCCTAAAATCTTTGATTATTGAGTTTCCAACCCTTTGTGAGATTCTAAGAGTTTTAATATTACCTTTAACTTATATTAGAATTCTCCTCGAACATATCTCTAAGCAGTAGCTCTTCCTTCGAGTCATCTTTGAATCACTTCCTCAAACATTTCCTCTGTGCCTCAACAAAGTTTCAAAACTCCTCTTTCCATTTCACTTCCAGGAACACCCTTGAACTTGTGTGTAGGTCTTCTGGTGACAGTATAATTTAATTCACCGTAGTTCTCATTCTTTGTACTACTACGTCCCTTTTCAGGTGTTTTCTAAATTCTTAAAATGAAACCTGTTCAACGGACTCCTCCTACGGATGCTACTACTAGAGCTTGTGTCAGAGGCAGGCCAACAGCCACATGGCCTGTTTCCCACACTCACTCCTTGGAACCACTCAACCTATTGGAACGGCAACATTCAGTCCAATATGTAGAATACATTCCACAAGATTTTGATGACTCTAGTGATGATGAAGAAGAAGAGGATACAATGCATGAGGCACCATCTGCCCCTGCTAATTACCCTTCTGGTCAACCTTCAGAACCTGGACCATCTAATTCTCTGGAAGATTTCATGAGACTTTTCATGAAGACCATTTAAAATTCAACGTCTTCAGAGGGATCTAAATTCAAAACTCCTTCCATGAAATCTCCTGATAAATTCGATGGAGAACATCCAGACAGATTGCAGCCCTTCTTTCAAACCTGCAAGCTCCTGTTCCATAATGACCCTCGAACCTTCAATAAGGACCAATCAAAGGTTGTTTATGCTTCTTCATTCCTAGCCTGAAAAGCAGCAAGATGATTTGAACCTTATCTTCTCATGCTCTCTTCAACAGAAACCCACTTACTCATCAATAATTGGGAAAAATTTGAAGACCAACTCTTCACGTTGTTCGGTTACCCTAATGAAACTGACAATGCAGAAATTGAACTTGATTTTCTTTGCATGAGTGATAATGGTAAAGCCTCTGAATATATCTCGAACTTCAGAGCACTTCAAACTCGAGTAGGTTGGAATGATGCTGCCCTCAAGTATCATTTCAAAAAAGGACTTTCTTCGAGGATTCTGGATCAGTTAAATCTTCACGGTCAGAAAATTACTACTTTAACGGATTTAATGGATCAAACCCTCGAACTCGACAGCGTTTATTAAGGACAACTTCAACATTGTCAATACGCCAACAAATCTCAAGGCCTAAATTTTAAATCGGGACCTTCTTCACACCCATGAACAACTCA